>CM062526.1:21067121-22406742 GCA_031439595.1 Pterocarpus santalinus
TAGGTATTAGGACTCAATCCTTAACACCTTTAAGTATATTATCCATATATCTCATGCTCAACCCACCTCAGACCTTATCTATTCACTTCTTGAAAAATATAAATCCCATCTATCATTAGTATTCTTCCAATCACACCCAAATACTTTGTATTATACTTATGTCCCACCATGTCAATCTTTTACTTAAGACCAACTTACACACTTACAAGAAATCAAAAGATTTGCATCCTTGGATATTAAAACTCAAGTCTTACACATTCAAACATATGACTCAATACCTATATGAAATTTATAAGTAACACTTCAAGGTCAAGCAAAATCGTTCAACCTTGATAGGTTCTTCTGTAACCTCAAAGAGAACAAAAAATAGAGTTACTCATTTAACTCACTAAACTGCATCTTCGGTCATAGAAAACATTTCCTCTTTTCTAACATCTGATTACAAGCTATAAATCATATTCTCCACATATCTCAAGCTCTTGACATCTCATAAATTCTCATAGTCAGCTTATGAGCTTACAAGCCACACACGACTACACATTCCATAGAAAGAAATTGAAACCTAACCATAGGTGTGGAGTGAGTGGTTTGGCTCAAAACTAAAATCATAAATAGAAAAGGATCAGCAACTCCTGGATTACCACAAGAACAACATACATGATATAAGGGAATATCAAGAACAACTAAGAGACAAAGGACAAGAACATCATTCCTATAGGCCTTTTGTAGCACCACAATCTGTGGAAATGGGCACGCTTCCATTAACACAGTTGTGATCCTACTAAAGGACACTTGCTCCATTAACCACAGGGAAACCTAATGCTCTGATACCATTTTTGTCATGACCCCACTCAGGACATGACTGGCGCATAAGGGACACGTCCCCTAGCAAGCCTACACAAGACATTTTCTAAAAAAATTGGGCAGAGTCTCCCTTGTATTTAGGACTATTCCCAAATGCGGATCCTCCACCTGCACAACAATCCAAACACATAGAATCATTGGGGATCCAGGCATTCTCCGAATGCACACCACAGCACATAACATGGAAATTCAAAACATAATCATACTTATGAAAATATATACACATACGTATCCATCATGAACCTTAACCCATAAACATTAAAATGCAACTTGACTTAGCTAAAACAACATGCTTTTAATTACAAATTAAAGCTGATACAGGGAGGACCCTGCCTATAGGTTATTGGAGCACTTCTAGAGATTTTACACTTAAACTTAGATGCTGAAACTTCTAATTAGCTGTGGATGTAACATCCACGACTTCCGACTTCCGAGCCCATAGTATTCCAAACCTCCAAACTCATCTTCAAGGCTGGACAGACAAGGATTTACGATTTCCGACCTTGTGTAAGCGTGTATGAATTTTGACCTCATCAGTATGAATTCCGATTTCCGATTTCAGGAGCTGAAATTAAGTAACTGATGCTTCCAACTTACGAGTTCGTCTTCGACTTCAGCACAATTTATGACTTCCGACCTTAGCTATCAAAGATCAAAATTTTCGATTTCCGACTTCGTCTCTAAGGCTCAAATGAACTGGCTATATTCCGAATTCCGACATTATGATTCACAAATGTACGAGATCCGATCTCGAGTTCAATATCAGTAGCTCTCATTTCTATATCTTTTCGAGTTCCGAGATCGAGATTCTATAATTCCCAATTTCCTGGTACACGGATTAATATTTTGAATTCCGCCCTCCGGAATTATGTTTACGATTGATTCGTTTTGCCTAATTTCCCGATTTCCGACTTTAAGTGCTTGGCTTCACACCAGGCTCTGCTTTCAAGTTTCGACTAAACTGGATGTTTTCCGAGTTCCGACTTCACATGCAGGATGTTCACGAGTTCCGACTTTATAAAGAGTACGAGTTCCGATTTCGTTTCCAGAATATACTGGAAACTAGTCCCACTCTAGGCAATGTGGAGAGCAAATCTACCGCACAAATAAGACAACGTGGAGAGTAGTTTGGTCATAAGAAATGGACAAGGTTGGCTGAAACTTAGCCCAATGTTTAGAGGCCAACAAAACCTTCCAAGTTAACTACTACTCATACTTATATAACTCTCCTTCTCTTCTTCAGATTTTTTTTCTCACGTTGCACACTTCACTCCAACTTTCTCTTTTCTTTTCATCTCTCACCCAACTCCTTCATACCTTGGACTTTTACCATGTTGCAGCTACAAACTCAAACCAAAATCATTCACAATAAGAGGTAGGGGTTCTAAATTCTTACTTGACTTTTAGATTCTTGAAGTATTGATGGTGGTCTAAATTTTACTTTGATGTATTGATTAAATAATTATGATGAATTATAGCTGAACTATGGGTTGTCTATGAGGTTAAGACTTGAATTGAAAGAGATAAAGGATAAAGATATGAAAAAGTTGAGAGGCTGAAAAATCCAAAACCCTCGGCAGTCCGTACGGCGGAGTGTACAGCTTCGCCTCCCACCATTTAAAATTAACAAGACCATTTTTTTGTGAAACTAGACATCTAGGGCTTTCCATAGACATAGCATATAAGGATTTTGGGTCAGAATTGAGGGAGATATGAATTTTTGAATTTCAACCTAGGGTTTTGACTCTAGCTCTGGGCAGATTAGGTTATTTAGGGTAAAACTCGACCTATACTACATGAAAATGAGTGAAACTAACTTTTTTAGAAAGATTACACATAGGAGAATATCTCATAAAAATTTCAGAATTTAATAAGGTCCCAGTTGCTCCCATTTCTCCATGCAATTCGCCCTATGTCCACACCGGGCTAGAACAGAGCAGTGTAGAAAGGTCCGAATTCGGGGCTTGTAACTCGAGCCCGTCTAAGCCAAATTGAGTGGGACTTTTTCTAAATGAAACTTTGTCCTGTTAGCTTCAACATGAGACCAATTTCGTATGAATTGAGTCAGTTTTCGATTTTTAGTGGATTTTTACTTTTCGTTGCCTAATTCTGGCTAGCCAATGGGCAGGCCGAGATCTAGATATCTTGAGTTGTAGGTACCAAAATTGGATGGGATCAAAGAGGTTAGAAAATAGGCACATGACACTTGAACATACTCAAATTTGAGGTCCAAATGAGTTAAAATGAAATTATGGCTTGAATTACAAAAATCGGGTTGGTTGAATATACTGAGGCAGGATTCCTGCCTTAATGAATTTGATATGGATTTGAGTTCTATGTTGGAATATAAATGTGAAGTTGTGTTCCTTGTGGTAAATTGATGTATTGATTGGCTGGCACTATTCATGGGGAAGTGGACATGTTCCGTTATGCTGCCAAAATTTCGGTAGCACCCATGTACAAGTTATGAATTACATGTTAATGCATATGCATTCTTAAGAAAGCCATGAAAGTTATGAAAAGAATTGTGTTATTATGCAAGTTCCATACTACTTGGGCCAGCCCCGAATAGAAAATTAATGGGAATAGATCGATGGGAAGGTCGGGGAAAGTAAACCCGGCATTCCTATATAGGAACGAGCTCGATCCTGATAACCAGACTATTACCCAGGAGTCTAAAATGGCCAAGAACTCCCAGGGGACCAAGAGATGGAAAATGATAGAAAGTAATGAAAAAGTTTATGAAGGAAAGTTCAAGAACGAGTCTACATGATTACATGAATGCATGAATACATGGAATAGTTACATCAAGATGTTTACAATTGTCTGTTATAATTGCTTACTGCTATTCATTTATTTATTTCGATTATCATTCTATGTATCCGTATTGGTAATCTATTTTGTTTCTTATGTCAATTAAAGTAAAACTGAACCTTGCCTCGGACCAGACATTTTCTTAAACTCATGAAAATGGACTTTTCAGTTTGAACACATATTTTACAATTAAATAAAACCCTAGGCAACTGAGAATGTATGTGACGTCAGTACCAGTATAACCGAACCTTACTAAGAATTTTCTTGAAATTCTCACCCCGTTTTGTGTCTCCCGCATCATTCTCAAACACTGGCAATGGACTCCACAGCTACCCTTTTTATTGAGATTCCTACGTTACAGCTCTACCATGATCCAGAGTTGGACTCTTTGTACATAGCTGGTTCGTTCAACTTCCGATTTTATCTCTTCAGCAACAGGAACTTTGATGTTCCTTTACACCATCCCATCTTCGACCCTGCTACCCCTTATATTGCCGTTCCTCTACACATGGCGCACCCACATCCTGCACCTCCTGCACCCGCAGCACCCGCTGACCCTGCCCCTGAGTCACCACCGCAGGCAGCCCCCGACATCCCGATGAGTTCAGAGAGTGACCCCTCCGAGGCCACCGGCTCGTCGCCCTCTTCCTCCTCGGGACCCAGCGCAGACTATACACCGGCCGAGCCTAGCATGGCTAACGGCTACCTGACGGAGTAGCTTAGCGGCAGGAGATGTTGTACAGTATGACCCTCTTTTGAACAGCATGTAGCTTTGGGTCATGGACTTGGCTGTAGGGTTAGCAGTAGGTTACGAAATGTCCTTTGAGGACCATAGGGTATTTTGGCGGATGATGGCATTATGGTCTTTTTGATACACCAGCCCCCGTATGTATTCTACTTTAAAACTTGTACATAAACTGAAGCAGTGGCTTCTGATATATATATGTTTGCACGTATGCAGTAACGCTATTGTACTATACTTATCTTGGTGATATTTTGTTCGATTCGTTTCGCTTTTAGTATAGCAGCGCGTCATTTCGTCAAAAAAAAAAAATGTTTATATGATGATGACGATTTAAAGAAGAATAAAACAGGAAAGGTAAATAGAGTATCAACACGGTAACACGATCTGACTAGTTTCATGCTATGACTTAAGCATAACATAAAATTAGTAGGGTGTTACATTTTTGGTATCAGAGCAGTTCGTCCTAGCTAAGGCCTGAGGATTGGACTGACTATGCTTCGAACATATTATGTACTTTTAGTTGATAATGTGCACCAGATCTTGCCTGTATGGTGGAGATATAGTTGTGCATGTGTATGAAGTGCCTGACCGTGTGGGCTGTTATTTACTAGCACATTAAACTTAGTATTGAGCCTGATCAACTCAATAACTTTTGTTTTGTGTGTTCAGAACTTAATGGCTTCCGGAAGGCGAGGAAGACCATATGCAGAACCTGCTCCAGAGAACCCGACTGACGTGATGGCCACAATGCGGGAAATGGCTCACGCAATGTGGGAACAAGCCGCGGCAGCTCACCAGATGATGGAGCAGCTAGGCAGGCGGCCTGCAGCAGGCTGTGAAGGGAACCCACAAGGCCCAGAGGCTAACCTGGACTACCTCAGGTTTGCAGAGTTTAGGAAGGCAAATCCGTCAAGTTTCCGAGGGGCATATGACCCGGACAAAGCTAACGAGTGGATCAAAGCCATGGAGAAGATTTTCTCCGTCCTGGATTGTTCGGATCATTAGAAAGTGACTTTTGCCACTTATACGCTTGAAGCAGACGCCGAGTTCTGGTGGAACGGCGTACGAAGATTGTTCGAGGAATCTCAGACAGTAGTCACCTGGACAATGTTCAAGGATGTATTTTACCAGAAGTACTTCCCCGCTTCGGTTCGAAATGCCAAGGAACTCGAGTTTATGCAACTGCGCCAAGGAAATCGGACAGTATCCGAATATATTGCCCGATTTGAGGAGCTATGCAAATTCTCCACAATTTACCAGAGGAACCCAGATGAAGCCTGGAAGTGCATTAAATTTGAAGGTGGGTTACGAGAGGACATTCTCACCGCAATCAGCCCAATGGAGATCAGGGATTTCCCTACATTAATGAACAAATGCCGACTTGTGGAGGATTGCCACTCGAAATTAGCTGCAGCCAGGGCATCTGGTGGGAATTTCAAGAGGGGGTTAGCCCCGCGAGGCCTAAGATTCAAGCCCAATGTACAACAACAGCGGAGATTTCCGCTAGGAGGCAACAAAGGCAAGCAGCCTCAAAGGCCTTTTCCAAATCCAACTTGCACAAAATGCGGCAAGAATCATGGCGATCGGCCGTGCTTGGCAGGCCAGAATGTCTGCTATGGATGTGGCAAGCCAGGCCACAAAATTTACGAGTGTCCGACCAGGAACTCATCACAGCCGCCTCGACCCCAGCGACAAGGACGGGTCTTTACTATGAATGCAGAAGAAGCCGATAAGTCAGAAGGATTGATCCAAGGCATTTGTGATGTGAATGGTGAGACTCTAACCGTACTCTATGATTCGGGTGCCTCACATTCATTTATTTCTCATAATTGTGTAGCTGCTTTGCAATTGCCAATTTCTGAATTACCTTATGATCTATTGGTTTCTACTCCTACCAATGGGCCTGTTAGAACTAGTCAAATGTGCATCAATGTTCCTCTTCGAATTGAGGGCAGGACCTTTGCCGCCAATTTGATTTGCCTCCCTCTATCTGGTCTCGACGTAATTCTGCGCATGGATTGGCTTTCTGCCAATCATGTTGTACTCAATTGCTCTGATAAAATGGTGGTACTTCCCTCTGTCTTACTTTCTGAATCCCAAACCGCAATACTCTTCTATCTGAACTCTTTCAGGCCAAAGGATCAAGGGTATATCCTCTTGTCAGCTAATGCGGTAGAAGCTGAGCAGGAGCTGGAGAAGATTCCGATTGTCAGGGAGTATCCGGATATTTTCCCAGAGGATATTCCTGAATTCCCTCCGGAGAGAGAGATTGAGTTTACCATCGAGTTGGTTCCAGGTGCGGGACCAATATCCATAGCTCCGTATCGAATGTCACCTATGGAGCTGACGGAACTAAAAAGACAGATCGAAGAGCTTTTAGAAAAGTGATTCATACGACCAAGCGCGTCGCCATGGGGAGCTCCGGTCTTGTTGGTCAAGAAGAAGGATGGAAGCATGCACTTATGCGTGGATTATAGGCAGTTGAACAAAGTGACGATTAAGAACAAGTATCCGCTGCCAAGGATTGATGATCTCATGGACCAACTACAGGGTGTAACGGTATTCTCCAAGATCGACTTGCATTCTGGATATCACCAAATTCGAGTTTGGGAACAAGATATCCCTAAGACAGCTTTTCGAACTCATTACGGGCACTATGAATACACCATGATGTCGTTTGGGCTGACGAATACACCAGCGGCATTCATGGATTACATGAATCGAATATTCCGCCCATATCTGGACAAATTTGTAGTGGTCTTCATCGATGATATTCTTGTCTACTCGAAGACGGAACAAGAACATGTGGAACACTTACGGCTAGTTCTGCAAATTTTAAGAGGAAAGAAACTCTATGCCAAATTATCCAAATGTGAATTTTGGATGAAGGAGGTAAAATTTCTCGGCCACGTAGTGTCATCTGGAGGAATCTCTGTCGACCCCAGCAAAGTAGAAGCAGTTTTGAACTGGGAGAGGCCAACTACAGTCTCTGAAGTCAGAAGTTTTCTGGGCTTAGCTGGATATTATAGGCGATTCGTTAAGGATTTTTCTCGAATAGCCTTGCCCTTGACCAAGCTAACCAGAAAGAATGTCCCTTTCGAGTGGACGCCGGAGTGCGAACAGAGTTTTCAGGATTTGAAGAGAAGGTTGACCACGACACCAGTGCTAGCTTTACCAGACCCTTAGGGACCATTTGAGGTCTATTGCGATGCTTCCCAACAAGGGTTAGGATGCGTGTTGATGCAAGCCAGAAAGGTGGTCGCGTATGCCTCCAGGCAATTGAAGCCACACGAAAGGAACTACCCGACTCACGACCTTGAATTAGCAGCAGTAGTGTTTGCTTTGAAAATATGGAGACATCACCTGTATGGAGTAAAGTTCGAGGTCTTTTCTGATCATAAGAGTTTGAAATACCTTTTCGATCAGAAGGAATTGAATATGAGGTAGCGGAGATGGATGGAACTCCTAAAAGACTATGAATTTGAATTGAAATACCACCCAAGTAAGGCAAACATCGTGGCAGATGCGTTAAGCAGGAAATCATTGACTGTCGCGTGGATGATGATTAAAGAGACGGAACTTATTGAAAGTTTCCGAAATCTTAATTTGGGAATTCTTATAACTCCCAAGACTCTTCAACTACACCAAATTAAGATAACCAGTAGCTTTAAGGACCAGATTCGGCCAGCACAGCAGCAAGATGCTAACTTTCAACATACGCTTAGTCTCGTGCGATCACGGAAACTAGCAAGTTTTGCCCAAGATAAAGAGGGCATCTGGCGGTGCCACAACAGAGTATGTGTTCCTGAAGGGAATGACCTCCGAAAGAGAATCTTAGAAGAAGCGCATAGAGGCGAGTTTGCTGTACATCCTGGCATAACTAAGATGTATCAAGACCTCAAGAAGATGTTTTGGTGGCCGGGCATGAAGTCAGATGTAGCAAACTTTGTTGGCAAATGCTTGATTTGTCAAAAGGTGAAAGCGGAACGAGCTCGATCCTGATAACCAGACTATTACCCAAGAGTCTAAAATGGCCAAGAACTCCCAGGGGACCAAGAGATGGAAAATGATAGAAAGTAATGAAAAAGTTTACGAAGGAAAGTTCAAGAACGAGTCTACATGATTACATGAATGCATGAATACATGGAATAGTTACATCAAGATGTTTACAATTGTCTGTTATAATTGCTTACTGCTATTCATTTATTTATTTCGATTATCATTCTATGTATCCGTATTGGTAATCTATTTTGTTTCTTATGTCAATTAAAGTAAAACTGAACCTTGCCTCGGACCAGACATTTTCTTAAACTCATGAAAATGGACTTTTCAGTTTGAACACATATTTTATAATTAAATAAAACCCGAGGCAACTGAGAATGTATGTGACGTCAGTACCAGTATAACCGAACCCTACTGAGAATTTTCTTGAAATTCTCACCCCGTTTTGTGTCTCCCGCATCATTCTCAAACACTAGCGATAGACTCCATAGCTACCCTTTTTATTGAGATTCCTGCGTTACAGCTCCACCATGATCCAGAGTTGGACTCTTTGTACATAGCTGGTTCGTGCAACTTCCGATTTTACCTCTTCAGCAACAGGAACTTTGATGTTCCTTTACACCATCCCATCTTCGACCCTGCTACCCCTTATATTGCCGTTCCTCTACACATGGCGCACCCACATCCTGCACCTCCTGCACCGCGACACCCGACCACCTGAGTCACCACCGCAGGCAGTCCCCGACATCCCGATGAGTTCAGAGAGTGACCCCTCCGAGGCCACCGGCTCGTCGCCCTCTTCCTCCTCGGGACCCAACGCAGACTATACACCGGCCGAGCCTAGCATGGCTAACGGCTACCTGACGGAGTAGCTTAGCGGCAGGAGATGTTGTACAGTATGACCCTCTTTTGAACAGCATGTAGCTTTGGGTCATGGACTTGGCTGTAGGGTTAGCAGTAGGTTACGAAATGTCCTTTGAGGACCATAGGGTATTTTGGCGGATGATGGCATTATGGTCTTTTTGATACACCAGCCCCCGTATGTATTCTACTTTAAAACTTTGTACATAAACTGAAGCAGTGGCTTCTGATATATATATGTTTGCACGTATGCAGTAACGCTATTGTACTATACTTATCTTGGTGATATTTTGTTCGATTCGTTTCGCTTTTAGTATAGCAGCGCGTCGTTTCGTCAAAAAAAAAAAAGAAAAATGTTTATATGATGATGACGATTTAAAGAAGAATAAAACAGGAAAGGTAAATAGAGTATCAACACGGTAACACGATCTGACTAGTTTCATACTATGACTTAAGCATAACATAAAATTAGTAGGGTGTTATAGTGGAAGCTTGAGCACAATCTCGCACCTGTCTGAAAACATGGAAAGGAAGAAAAGGTGAGTCATACAGACTCAGTGAGGCACAGTTCTGTTACAGTTTCCCCCCTTAGAAGGCACTCACACTTGTTGGGTCTTCGTCATGCCTCATGTGAGTCCTTGAAAACACATTTCCTTCTAACTCCTTGACAATAATATTTTTCTTTATTTCAAATCATATCATTTCTTGCTTATAACTTTAAAAGGATAATAAGATTCAAGAATCTTCGTATTCTTAGTAAACATAGTTATCAAAATTCATCAAATATACAAAATAACTATACTATCAAATATAGTTTCAAACGATAGTACTTTCAAACTAAAGCATCTAGAGCTCATTCTCAATTATTGAAATGTAACTGTTCTTTCTATCCAATAGCTCAGAATATTGACTTTAAGAACATAAAAATCTCTAATAACTAGAAACTTCATATTATTTAGTACTATAAATTAGCTTCTATAAGAGCTTGTCCCACACTTCTATGCTTAAACATATATATATACACATAACTAACATGATTATGTTAAGAGTCCTATAAATACGGAGTAAAACATATTAATTCAATTCTTTCATAAGCTTCACTAAATTACATTTTTGGCATGTAGCTAGGAAATTAAGAATAAGAACAAGCTATAAATATACTAGCACTCACCTATCAAGTTTGGAAAGAAATGAGCCCAACTCTACGAAGTCTTAGAGCCACCAAGAGATTTCAGAGAGTATCTAACATCATAAAGAACACAATTCAAACTCTAATTAGTTTCTAAAGCTAAAGATTAACTTAAATTACCTCCCAAGGTACAAAATCCCCAATTTAGAACCCTAGGTTCCCAAACCTCAACCTTAAACTTAATCCTCCAAGAAAAGCCTTCCCTTCCTATGAAATAGAAGAAGATTTGAGCTTGGAGAGTTACCTTGGGTTGCAAAAGAAGGAAGAAACTTGATGGAAAACTTGGGTCTCCTCCCACCTTAGTTTCTCTCTCTAAAAGAGATGAGAGAGAGAGAGAGAGAGCTTCAAGGAAGAAGAAGATTGATGATGATGATGATGAAGAAGAGGGATTTGTGGAGGATTTGATTAGAAAATGGTGAAAGAGTCATGGCATCCATGAAGAGAGAAAGAGAGAAGAGATAGAAAGAAGAGAGAGAGAAGTTGAGGAAGAATGAAGAAAAAGGAACGGAATCCTTCTTTTAAATTTCGTCCAGCGGGCGCCTAGGCGCCCAACCACCTGAAGCGGCATCACTTTTGCAGCATAGCCAGTGCCTGGGCTCTAGGCGCCCAGTCTCTGTTTTTGTTTTTTTTTTGTTTCTCTTCCTCCTTCATCTACACTTCTCAACTATCATCATATACTTATTTACATTTCTTAATTGTAAGTTAATGTCCTCATTTATTTTATTCTCCATTAACTTTAAAACATAAAGGTAAATAAGAGAATATCCCCCATTTGAATCCAATAAAAATATTGGAAAAATCAAACTCTTTAAGAATCAAAATCCAACTTTTGGATTTTAGTACAAACTTCCAAAAACTTACATTTTCTTAAACTTCAAGCTTGAAAATGAAAGAGTTAATAACTTCCAAAAATTCGTTAAAAATTGCTCTTCAATTCTTTGATATCTAAGGAACAATTACCGAGACTTTTGATCCCATGAAAATGTCCCAATCCTATAGCCCTCCAAGGGGGCATAGGATCCAAACTTAGAACTTTCATAGGATCTGACAGAACAAAGTGTCACAATTCGTGTGACTCTTGACCCGGGCATTACAGGTTAAGAAATATGTTCAACTCTGAACAATTTAGAAGATCTAAATTTGGGAGAGACAAGAACGGACCAACATGTGAAGCACGAAGCATTGTTACAAGTAGTGAATTCTGGACCAAGGCTAATGATATACTAAAAGTATTTAAGCATATAGTAAAAGTTTTGAGGTTAGTTGATTGTGAAGAGAAGCCAACAATGTGATTTATATATGAAGCCATTGAGCAAGCCAAGTAATCTATTGAACAAAATTCTCATTATCATTCCAAGTACAATGAAATAATAGATGACAGTTTGTGATCTCCATTCCGCAGGACACTTATTTGATTAACTTTCTTTTCAGGACACTTTAATTGATTAATTTTCTTTTTAGGCTATTTTCTTAACCTGCAATTTCAATATGCAATTGAACATAGGACTGATGTTTATAAAGAAAGATTTGATGGAACAAGGAATGTGATTATTAAATTGGAAAGAAATTGAGATGATCAAATTAAAGCATTGAATCAAGTTAGTAATAAATGTTTAGATTAAAATTTAATACATTTATAATTTAATCTTATATTTGCATATTAACACATTATATTATGCTATATAGTTAATGCTTTTTAGAGTAATAGGCGAGACATTTGGCACACCACAAGCTAAAAGAGCTTGGCATGAAATGAATCCAAGTAAAGTATTCTTTGTCTTTGTTTCCATTTTGATAAAATGAATTTATTTTGACTTTATTTTCTATATTACTAATAATTTATTTGTTTTGCTTGATTAATTAAAATAGCTGAATGGTGGTTGATATTTGGTTCATGTGCTCCTCAACATCAATGTGTGGCAATAAAAGTTTTTAGTCAAACAACTTCAGCCACAAATTGTGAGAGAAACTAGAGCATATTTAGTTATATCCATACCAAGGCAAGGAATAGACTTAAGTATAAAAATTTGCAAAAACTTGTCTTTACATTTTATAATATGAAGCTGAAAATGAGAAATGAAATGAGAAGAAGTCAAGAAGACATTGAATCTAGTTTCAATCCAATTAATCTTGACTACATATTTCAATTATGATGATCCATTGTCACCATGTATTGAAGAAAGAGAAAATCCACTACTAGAAGGAGTACAAAATGCTAAGTGGCTACCTATAGTCGATCTGATGATGAAAATATGGAAGTTGGTAATGATGATGCTAATTCTAATGAAAATAGTGGTGGTTTTGGTCCACCAAGCAATAACAGTGATAACGATGGTGCTAATGTAGAAGTAGAAAAAAATGATGATGAGGATGATGGTAATGAACAAAGACAAAATTATCCATATCAGGAGGTACCATACAATAGATATGACAAGAGCCTAGTTATTTATATGACAATTTATAGGTTAGATATGCCATCTTATAGTTCACTTGGAGATAGTAGAAGAGGTGGATCACATTCTAAAAGAGGAAGAAGACAATAAAATGTTGCAAATGAAGAGTCTTCCACTTCTAATATTGAACAAAGTTTCAGTGACTTTGGTATTGATGAATCATCTCAACATAGTCAAGGGTATCTACTGTACTATCAACATCCTTATTTGAGAACATATGACCAATATATGTAACATTCTCAATTTCTTGTCGTGCTAAATTATCTCAATGACCCTAAGTAATTAGGCACTTAATGAGAAATTATGAGATTAAGACTTAATTAAGGGATTAATGAAGAGTTTATGAGTCAACTCAGATGAGAAAAGTCAAGAGAATGCTTAATCAAAATTATAAAATCTCTAATTAAGCAAGTCAGAGCCTTAATAGCTTAATTAAGCACTAATCACCTTTAATTATCTTAATCGAGTTTAATTAAAGATAATTAAGCTTAATCATAAGATTAATTTTTGCTAATCATGTTCTTATGTGTTAATCACTATTTCTTGCTTAATCATGTTAATTAAGTTGCAAGAGTACTTAATCACATGATTAAATTCAAATTTAGTCAACTAGACAATAAAGTAAAGAGTGATGTCACTAAAGCATAAAGCATTAGACAAGGGTGCTTTATGTAAGAGTAAATACTTGATTTGTTCTCTCATCATCCAATTTGTCCCCCTAAACCTTAATTAGCACAAAATTAAGAAAATATCTCCCCCCATCCCTTGATGTATGTTACCGCCAACACACACACACACACACACAAACACACACATTCACTTTTCATTTTCACACTTTCATTCTCTCTTTAAGTTTCCTACTTCTCCAACTTCTCTCTTCTTCTTCTTCCATTCTCCACCTCCATCACCAAACCTTCTTCACTTAGCCCTTCAAAGACGACATCTTTTGGTTTTCAAAGAAGAGATTCAAATAGTACAAGCTTCATTTTCAAGAGAACTCAAGAGTTCCCTCTTGGTTCATCAAAAACTGCCACCATCAACATCAAGGAGGAGCCATCAGCTTCTTCATTTCTCCTTCAAGAACACGCCATTTTCACAGCTTAGGTAGTGATCTTCACTCTTTTATTTTGTTTACTCAAGAAAGCTTGAGGCTTAGTTCTTCTCATGACCAAGATCTTCAAGTGAAAACTCGAAAAGATCTTTCATGCTCTTCATGAGCAAAAGTTTCTATTTTTAGTAAAATATGTTCATGTTCTTGAGTTCTTGAAAAGTTCCTTTCTTTAAGTGCTTCAAAGTTTCTACTTTTCTTTCTTAATGCATGAGATCATAATGTTTCTTGTGAGTTGCTTGAAAAAGAATGATGTTCTTGGTGGTATTTTGTTTAAAGTTTGTTCCTTTTCTTATGACGAGTTTATGATTTGAAAAGTTTCATCTTTACATATTTTTCATGATTTGATAAGATCTGAACATCCCAAGAGCATAAAGCTCTAAAAGTTTGCTTCTTGATGCATGAAAAGTGGTGCAAATTTTGGTGCCTTCATACAGTTTTATTTTGTTTTGTTTTGAAGACAAGACTATATGTAAAAGTTTAAGCTCTTTGAAATAAGAAGTCTTTTTAAGTTATAAAAATGATATCTTATCACTTTATGTCTTAGAAATCAAACCTTTACGACAAGACCTTTCATAAAGTTTCAAACTTTAGTCAAGAATGAAATTTTAAGTCCTAAAAGTGTTGTTTTGCAACCTTTAATTCATAAAATTTAGATCTTGAGTTAAAACAATGCTTAAAAATGTCAACTTTTATAAGGATCAAAACTTTCTAACTTTAAAGTTAATGTTTTATATCCCTAGTTCATAAAGTAGGAATCTTTTAGATTTTAAGATAACTTTAAATCATAAAGTTGAGACCTTGATGGTCTTAGAAAAAATAAAATTATCAACTTTCATAAAGAACAAGACTTTTTAGCCAAAAGCTAGTATCTTGTATCATTATTTCACAAAGTTTAATCTTTAAGACAAGAATATAATTTTAGAGGCACTTACTTTCATAAAGAATAAAACTTTATGACTACTTTATAAAAAATGATAACTTTTCAATATTTAAGGTAAGATCTTGTCATGATAATAATAAAAGCTTGAAACTTTGCAACTTGGATAAGTTAAAAATCACCCTTGATGATTAGTGAACATGGTGTTGTTAGGTTTATGAGTGTGTTATGCATTGTGTAACATCTGAAAAATCTTATTATTTTTAACTAAATTGTTCGATTTTTATCAAATAAGTGAAGTTAATTAGAAATCGATTAAATAGTTATTTACCGTCAATTAAGTATCAATATTAGACTTATGAATAATTAGAATAGCAACATAGAAAGCTTCGCAAAATTCTTCAAAAACAGTTTTGCTAATTTGAAAGAAACCAGTAGAGATTCGGTATTTTAAACTGTAACACCTTACCAGACAAAATACTATACTTAAGTCATAGTATATTACCTGATAAGTTATTACGGGTGGCTATCTACTTTAGTTTTATTTCTGAGTCAAATTTTAATTGCCCATATGGAGTTAGCTGTTTATCTATTTATTTCTTTTGGCTGTAGAATAAATAATGGGTTAATATTGTAATAGAAATAAACCTGCAGAATATACAGAAACTAACGAGCCATGTCATATGTACATAGATGTTTGTTGCAAAGTTTGCCAAAAAGATCATAAATAGTACAGGGTATATAACAAATAAGGCCACTAAAACAAAATAATTTGGCCTGTCTCTATGAAGTAAAACCCTATGTGGTCCTCATGGCACATTTCATATGCTACCCATCTGTGTACCACATCCACTAAACCTCTACCTATGACCTAGATTGCCAAAAGAGGGCCACTCTATACATCTCTTCCTACTACACTACATAAACTCTCTAAATGGATTCCGAGGAAAGGAATCCATTCGCCATACCAATGTCAACTGGTGTATAATCCACGCTCGGTGCAGAAGACGAGGAAGACAAGCTAGTCACCTCTGACAGATCCTCCTCCTCCTCAGACAGTGAAGCTTCTGCTGAGGTGGTGAAGTGGGCGGATCCACGGGAGTTGTTGTTACTACTGTTGCAGGTAAAGGTAGGAATGGATGTGCCATGTAGAATGGGATGGCAATATAAGGTGTGGCATGGTCAAATAGTGGGTGCATAAGTGGAACGACAAAGTCTGTACAGAAAAAGAAACAAAAGCGGAATAGACAGCTACCAAATATGCATATAGAGTCTATAAATGGATCGAGATGGATGTGCAATTAGGGAGCTCAATGTAAAGGATGTCTGTTGCTGTATTCTCCATGATCTGAGAATAACACAGAGAAATACAGTAGGGTGAGAATTTAAAGAAATTCTCAATAGGAATTCTAATTCTACATACATCTTTCATCGCCGTCATTCCCAGTTATTTCGATTTTTCTTAATTTTTAAATAATACAATATAACAGTAATATTCAGCTTAACTTGACTTGTAGAAAATATAACCCGAAACAAAACTTGATTTTAAATTAGAGCAATGCAAGTATATTTGAACAGGCATGCGAACATAGCGTGAAACATTAACCATTGATAAACAATAATATAACCCGAGGAATGTACAAGTAAATATGTCTTTAACTTAGAAACTAATAAACAGAGCATATATATGTGAAATGAAAAATGCATGTAGTCTTTGGAAGCTTTCAACTTATGCAACTTATATTTTCCACTCTTGGTCCCCTCGAAGTCTTTGGCCATATACTCCTAGGTAATGGTCTGCTTTTCAGGACCGAGTTTGTTCCTTTACAGGATTGCCAGGTTTACTTTCCCCAACTCTCCCACTGATCTATTCCCCTTTAACTTATTCAAGATCTGGCCCAAGCAATATGGAATCATAATATTATTCATAAAATTTCATGTACATCTAGTATTATTTTTCTCAAGTATCACATGTGCACAAACATTTCCCATAATATATGAAGTCTTTGCCAAAATTTCGGCAGCATAATAGATCGAGTTTGTTTGCCGATTAATAGTGCCATGCTACCAGTAGAATCAACCAACCATTCAAATCAATATAGAATAGCAAGCTTATAGCAGCAATATCAATCATAGGGTGCAAAAATCAACAAAAATATCAATAGAGTTTTCTGCTTATTGTACTCTCTTCTACCCAAGTTTTGTAAAATTCACCATTAATTTTATTCAACTCATTTAGACTTAAATTTTGGATATGTTATATTTCTATGTGCCTAGTTTCCAACTCTTTTGGTCCATCTCATTTTGACTTGTGTAACTCAAGTTATTTAAATTTTACCTTAGTTTGACCTACTCTTAGCCAAAATTGCACCCTTAAAAGTAGAAAATCACTAAAAATAAAAATCTAGGTGAAATCATTTGAGACTTATACCAAATTAAAGATAACAGGACAATATTTTTAATGAAATAAGTTGTATCTCATTTACATAGGTATTGCTTGAGTTATATACCCTGCAAATTGGCCCTCCTGGACTGCCCTATTCTAGTCTAGTTTGGACTTAGAGCAATTTCATCGAATTATTGGGAATAAATGGGAATGAATCTAACTCTAAAATTTTTATGGTATGTTGCTCTACATGTTAGCTTTCAAACATAGTTGGTTGCACTTAATTTAGAGTTATGTTGGGTGAGTTACACTTTCTCAACTCATACTACCTAGGAGAGTACCCAAAATTTCAGGCTAAACTTCAAAAATTCATAACTAATTCAATACTAATTCAATGGCCTTATATTTTATATGGTTCGAAAGCCCTAAATGTCTAGTTTCATGTAAAAATAAATTCATAAAGTTTTGATGGCTGGATTTTGATTTGTACAAGATGAACATACAAACACCGTAAAATTTTCACCCAATAGCACATTGCTTCTTTCTATTTTCAAGTTCTTCCATTCCAATTTCAATTCTAATCATATCATGCATACAAAATCAACCCTAACTCATCATCTCTACTCAAAATAACATCAAAATCATAATAGAAAGGGGGCGCCAATCAGTCCCACGTCAAAGAAAACAAGAAGAGAAGTTGAAATTCCTACCTCTTCTAGGTGTAGTTGTGCTAGATTTGTGACTTGAATTGAAAAACTTTTGTTGAAGCTTGAAGGTTTGATGGAGATGAAGATGAAATAAGATGAGATGAGGAAGAAGAAAGATGAAGAGATTTCAGCTATATGGGTCGAAATTTGCATGGGGTAGGAAGGAAAAAAATTGAAAACTTTTGAAGGAAGCTACCATGTGATTGGTGGATTCCTTTTCATTTTTCAATTTAGTGTAGCTGCCCACTTTAGGGTTGATTCTTGCGCCACTTGTAGAGATGTTTTGGCTAAATCTTGGCCATTCATTCTAGGGTTCTCACAGTATAATTTCTATTGATTCGGTTCCGACAGTTTAAAATACCGAAATCTTACCGATTTCATCTAAATCGATAAAACGGTTTTGGAAAAATCCTATGAGCTTTCTTATGTTTCTAATCTAATTTTCTCAAATCTAATCTCCCTAAATGATACTTAATTGGCTTTAAGTAAATACTTAATCGAATTCTAATTAATCTCAATTATTCGATAAAAATCGAACAGCTTGGTTAAAAATGATAAAATTTTTCGGACGTTACATAAACTGTCGGAACTAAATTAACCAAATTATGCACCTATGACTCTAAAATGAGTGGCTAAAATTTAGCCACTCTTACCATGATTTGGGCGTCCAGCTACTGCCCCAAAAGAGGTGAAGTTTGGCTTCTTTTTAGCCACCCATTTCTCATCCAATCAAATGCTAACTCAAGCTTTATGGAAAGAATAAAAAACTTCCCTTTTGGCTCTTCTTTGGACATCCCCCATTCTGCCTCTTTTCTCCATTCATTCTTCTTTCAAAGCATTCCTTCTTCTCTTCATCTCAAGCTCCATAAACTCTTGAATCCCAAAACACAAATTAGCTAGGCAAACTACTTCAAAATCAAGGTAGGATCCTCATGACTTGGCTATTGTTCTTAAGTTGGTGGCTATTGTTGATTTCTTTTCTCATGAAAGTGATGTTGTATGATGTTTATTGGGTGGTTTAAGGATGATTTGGCATCATTTTGCTTGGGTTAGCTTGAAGCTTAAATGATAATTACTAGAAAGAACCAAAACTGAACCATGTTTTCTTTAAAAACCCTACAACGTCCGTACATGCACCATGTACAAACCAAAATCTAGCCGTCAAAGTTTGATGAATCTATTTTTATATGAATTAGAGCTTTCCAACATATAAATTATAAGGCTATTGGATTAGTATTGAGTGATTTATGAATTTTTGAAGTTAAACTGAAATTCTGGATTCTCTTCTAGGTAGTATGAGTTGTGAAGGGTGTAACTCACCCTACAAAACTCCAAATTGAGTGCAACCAAGTTTTTTTGAAAGCCAACATATAAAGAAACATCCAGTAAAAATTTCAGAGTTAGATTTGGTCCCAATTGCTCCCAGTAACTCAATGAAATCGCCCTAAGTCCAACTCGGGCTAGAACAAGGCAACCCAGAATGGTCAACTTCAAGAGCTTATAACTCAAGCTATACTTACGAAAATGAGATGAAATTATTGGAAATAAAACTTGTCCTGTTAGCTTTAATTTGATATAAGTTTCATATGATTTCACCTAGTTTTCTATTTTTAGGGTGTTACACCAATACTATAATAATCACATCAATCAAACTTCGACAGCTTAAGATATTGGCAAAATACTGAGCAAAGGTTAAACTGGACAAAATCAGGACAAATTTGCTCCTCAATATTGTAACTCAATTTTTGGCAAGAATCTTTGAGAACTAGAATTTGGTCGACTCTTAATCTTTCCATAACATCTTGAATCATCTAAATTTGACTTTTGTAGAGAGATACGATTTTTCTTGTTCAATGCTCTCCTGAAATAACTTAGATTTGGTCCTAAGATACTCTAATAAATTGCCATCAATCCTTTCATGCAATAATTGAGAAAATTTGGCCATAAAACCTACAAAATCAGTAAATAATTACCAAACCAACATTAAACACAAAATCTACATAAAATTCAAATATCATATAAAATTGGCTAAAATCTCTACAAATCAAGCACAAATCTACATCAAATTTAGCAACAAACAAGTGTATATTTTACACTCATCAATCTACCAATTTGACTAGGGGATACCCCAGCAATTAGAGCTCTGACAGATCTAATGTGTTATGAGATAAAGACCCTACGAGCAATAGATTTAGGTAAAGGCAGTAGTAAGCACAAATTATAGTTTATGATGAAAAGCTATATGCCATGATGATATTATGATGGCAATGTCTCATGTGACTGGTGCTAGTTGAGATATAACATAATGTTTTCAAAATATGATAAAAAGGTATGTCGCCTTCGTACATTAGGTTATATGCGATTGATACTATATTATGATATGAATGCTGCTTATAACTAGTGACATTAAGAAAGGTGCACGTGCATAATCATATCTTTTGATACCTAATATTTTTATTGATATTCTAAGAATTTGTCTGTGACTGTTGTTTGACTGTTTTATACACCATTTCATGATACTTACGATCGATCTTGCTTTATTTTCCAGCTAAATGTTCTAGTAAAAGAGCAATGGTACTGTATTGTTGCTCCCGTTATTTGTAAACCTTGGATGATTTTTGTGTAACTACGTGACTCCTCTAGAAACACTCCCTACTAGAAGTTATCTCTCACTCTATTTTTCCTCGGTGTTTTCATATATCCAAAATGGCAAGGATAGTCGCCGTGTTGGTTGTTGAAGCTATTTGGAGAATTGAATTAGTTGAAAACCAGTCTTAGCTAGATGCCTCAGTCTATGTAACAAGTCTTTTATATTTGAATCTTATATTTGAACTCTGTTTGTAATTGATTGTCAGTTGTTTTGAACTTTGGCTACTTGTGGATTGTGCTGATTATGTGCTTCTTCAATTATCAACTAGAATTAATTGAAGGATCTAACATTCATACGGGAAATAGTATGTTACAATAATGATAAAGCTGTTAGGAAATTAAATAGTAGCTTCTGCAAACGGCGAAAAAAAAATTTTGCAGCTTAAGAACCAGAATAGAAGCAGTAACAACCTACTAGTTAATTATCAATGAAATAAAATAATAAGAAAATAATAATTAACTAATAGGGGTGTTATATAGAATATGTTGTTACAAATTGGAAATTAATTGCAAATTGTTTCTTGATTTGACTTAAAACTCTTTCACTCTCTGATTGGTCAAAATCATTGTCAACCATGACTCATGCCTTGAGAGCTACGAATTGCCCTAATATTAATGCATCTATTATCATAATTATCGTTTGTAATTATCTTTGTGTTTAGAATCTAGAAAAGTATATTTATATGCTTCTAGATACACTTTGAGATGATAGAGAGAAGATTTAGCGTTCATACTCTAATAAAACTCACTTTGATCTGATATTATTGACTTAAAGAGTTTTCTTGACTTAGACGAAAAATGCTAATACAAGAATATTTATGAGTACACAGAATATACCAATCCAAAGTATTAAATGCACCTATTATCAAACAACATACATAAATGAATGCTTAGTGAATATATGATGTTTAAATTTCCAACAACCATCAGCGTTGTGAATTTCTTGAATGAAGTCGAGCAAAGTTATCGTGCGTTTCAAGCAAATTCTTTTATGCGGAGGACATCCAATCATTGCAAGTGAACCAACCTTTGCTGTCTCATGAGTATGTGATACTTGGAATTTTGGACTCCTATCACCCAACTCCATTTGTCGAATAAACTTATCATATTCCGAGGCGCTTATTGGACTGACCCCAAACCCTTTTAATATCACAGGCACATACTCTGATTTCCCTATCATTGATGCTGCTGTAACCTTGATTTTAAGCCTTTGTTGATTTTTGACACTGCTTCGGCTATTTAGGAAGCGAGTAAATCGTTGATCGTACATGAGACAAACATGATCAGACTCAATTTCGCCATGTGGCCTGTCCAAGTACACATTGATACTGTTTCCTTCACCTTCACCAACACTAATGCTAAATCTCAAAACAAAACCATCTGATGGGACTGGTGGAACAATGAAACAAAATATGAAGCCCAAAACAGGGGAGAGTGGACCTACAGCAGAAGAGATGTCAATATTTAAATAATCAAGGCTTGTTCTATACCCCAGCCACTTTGGAACTCCACTTCCCGGATACACATATGTGGCTTGAATGTCATTATCTTTGTGGTATTCACGTGCCAATGCTGATAACTGTTGGTATGCAGATTTCATGATGTTGACTTTTGCATTCAAACAAATAGCCCCAAGAGAATATTGATCCACGTTCAAACAATTCCAGAACATAATCCTTTTCCTGTTTTCCTTAAGCTGCTGTGTAGGCGTTGAAGGGAACAAAACTATCTCAAGTGATGTGCACCCGGAAGCTGCTGTGTTCCTCACAATGAGTGAATGGAGTATTCAATACTCTTTGTGAAGGATTTTTTACTATTTTAAATTAAAAAAATATTGTTTACCTATATATGTCTTTTCAATTTTTTTATCAAAATATTCATTTTTTTTATTGTGATGAATTTGATTAAGGCTGAATCAAATTCATCGCTGTTAAAATTTATCGCGGATGAATAGAATTCGATCCAGAGTACATAGAATTTATTAATATTCATGTGAATAGGAATATCAGTGTATCGTTTGGACATTTTGATTTGTGAATTGGGACAAAATCATTGTTCTCTCTGATATCAATATTTCAAGACACACTCACTTTTATGCACTCATGCACAAAGACACAATACAAAGGAAGAGAAGTTTGTTTTCCATAAAAAGAAAAACTTAAATCAAGTTCCTTATATCAATTTCATCCAATTTTCAAATCAAAGAATAATAAGCAAACATTTTTCTTGGTAAAAAGTACTTTTTTTTTACACTAGTAAAAAAGCACTTTACTCGTACAAATTATATACTATATATACTTTAACTCTTATATATTAAAAAAGTATAAATCGACTCCTTGATCTTTTCTATATATACAATCTAATTACATAAATTTTATTAAATATGCACTACTTTTATTAACAATTAATAAAAATTTAACACAAGAATTAATTTATATATTTAAAAAAATTTAAGATGTCAATTTATATATTTAAAAAATATGAGAACTAAAGTGCATATAATTTATAATTTAAGAGAATAAATTACCTTTTTCTTCTTTTCTTGAAAATGGTACTTTAATTTTTAATTTACTCATTTTATGAAAAATAAGTTCATTTAAGAATTTATTAAAATTGATAAGAGGAACTTGGTAGAGGATATGTCGTTTTATAAACTCATATTCATTCACTAACTTGATGCACACAAGCACGGTCCGTTGGTTGCCTTCTATAGGCTCAAAGCGTGAATAAAATAGTATATTTAAATTGCTTCATCAGGAGAAAAAATGCAGGTGGCTGACTGTTGAAACATGTAGGAGCGCAATGAAGTGTAAGTGAGACTTCAATTTGGACAACTACTAATTAACAAGCAAGGCGGTGGAAATTTGTTGACTGTGCAGCAAGTGAAGCTAAGGTGAGCTACTTTGAGGTAATTATGATGGGCAGCAATTCTTGGCAACACGAGGAGACGCAACAAAATTCACTCCTCCTTTACGGCAAGCGGGTGAAAAGAAAATGGGAAAAATTGTATTTTGAATCACAAATATTCTGTGTGACTGTGACTTATGATTGTTGCTTGAGAGTTTCAATTGACTATCCTTTTTTTGGCTCTGCAGGTCATCCTTCTGCCACAATCTCGCATTTTGAGATTAGTTGTCAATGATACGAAAAGATGAGTACTGAATATTTGTCCTTTTACTATAATTTTTCAAACTTTATCTCGTCAACCAATTGTATATTTAGAAGAAAATATTTTTAATATGAAACTGATGCTAATTTTAAAATGTTATAATTAAAAAAAAAAAAACACTTATTTCTATCTCGCCACAATGGCACCCATGGACATGCAGGCATACTCGACTCTAAAATATATGTTGTACTTTTTAACATGCTAGACTTAACATGGGCCTGTTGGGGAACTCGCCTAGCCTGTGGTTACCATTGTGAGTGGTGGACGTTGAAAAAAAATTTTAGGGTGCTAAAAATCTTAACGTTAAAATTAATTGCATCCTACATATATAAATTTTAAAGTAAATAATTAACATGCAAAATAATTTTAAAGAGAATGACTAAAACATATTTTATGGTGCATATATTTTTTTTAATGACTTAAAATTATCAATAATTAAATCAAAATTAAAACTTTTAGTAATTTTCTTTTCAAATTATATTATTTATAAGAAACTCATCTTCTATCTTATTTCTCAACCTTATATTTATTATTTTCATTAACGAAAATGATCATTTCATAGTAGCTTTAGAATCTAGAAGAGCTAAGATAAAGCAAATAAATTATTAATTAAGTAGTAAATTTTGAATTTTTTTTTGTTTTTACCAAATATATATATATATATATATATATATATATAATTCATAAATAATTGATAAATTTTTCAATTCTAATTGTTAATAGGGATCAAGAATAAAATATTTAAGTTGAAAAGGTAAATTAATCTTCTTCTATTTAATAAAGTTCATAGTATAGTATTTATTAACAAGAGTACAAGTACTAGTAAAAAAAATTTTGTAAGCATCCTTAAAAATAAATTAGAGCGTAAAATTAATAAATTCATTACTTGATCATTGAATTCAACTCTGTGCTTATTTAGTATAATAAAAAATATTTTCACTAAAATGATGCTCAATTGTGATATGATTTCTTTTGTTTTAGTTTGTTTATTGCAAAAATAAGATAATAAGCTTTTAAATTGGAGAAGTCTATTTATACAAAGTAGCATATTAAAATTTAAGTTTATTGATATACACACAATTCAAGAATAATTGATAAAATTTTTAATTTTGGTTATTAATATGGATCAAGAATAAAATGCCAAAATTGAAAAAGTATATTAATCTTCTTCTATTCAATAAAGTTCATAGCATAGTATTTATCAATAATAGTACAAATACTAGTGTAAAAAATTTTATAAGTATCTTTAAAAATCAAAACAAAGCTTAAAATTAATAAATTTATTACTTGATCATTGAATATATTATCCAACTCTTTGCTTATCTAGTGTAATAAAAAATATTTTTACTAAAATGATGCTTACTTGTCATGTGATTTTTTTTTATTTTTAGTTTTTTATTACAAAAATAAGATAATAAGCTTTTAAGTTGGAGAAATTCATTATATAAAGTAGAATATTAAAATTTAAGTTTATTTACCAATCAAAGCATATATATATATATATATATATATATATATATATATATATATATATAATTTTTTTAAAATTTTGGGGGACCATGGCCCCCATTGTCTATGTTAAGTTCCGCCCCTGCGGCATTGTCCAAGACGCCAACACCAGAGGGTCCTATTCCATGATTTCGAAGTTCAAAACAAATAGAAACTTTGCCAACCTCATTCTAGGCATAAAATTCTCATGAACCTATTAAGATATTCATCAAGCACTTAATCATATGCAGTTTCAGCAATCACAATCAATATTTAAAGACAATAACCATTCATATCAATCATTCAACTAACAAACAATTCCAAAGAAGAGTGATTATGGGTACTACCCTTGTTACGTTTGAGGATGTTTCTAACATGGAGAGTTTTTAAAAAGGACCAAGTTGATCTTAGAAATCTAATGGTCGATCAAAAGGATTTATTCATGTATCTTTTGTTATATGGTGTATTGTAATTTTTTTGGTTTAGTCAAATTAAAAAGAAAAAAAGTTAAATATATTTTAGAAATTATCAAAAAAATTTCTGTGCGATCCTGAAATTAACTGTAAGTCTTTAGATATCACACAGATAAAATTTGATATTTTTTAGTGTTACAGAAATAAAAATCTGGTCATTTTTGAAATATAAAGAATATTATGCAGATAAAATTTACGAGATCCTAAAATTAATTAAAAATTTTTAAATATCACATAGATAAAATTTGAAATTTTCAAGTGTTACAAAAATAAAAATTTAATCACTTTCAGACTTGATTAATTTTTATTTGTATAATCCTAAAAATTATTATAGTATATCACATAAAAAAAGGTGTATCAATACACCTCTTTTATCTATCGTTAAAACAACCAGACCAACCTGGTCCAAAACTCGTCGCAGACCAGGTTAGAATCAATCTACGTTTAAATATCTTATGTCTTCAATTGCTACTCATCCATGGTTCCAATTGTCAACACCAAGCTTAAAGTGTGCCTATATAAGAAAAATAAAATAAATTAAAAAAAGTCAAGAAACTTCTATTATCTTCCATAAAGAGATAAAAGCAAGTCTAAGTTGTTTTTCACTTCACTTTGGATTCACTGCCAAATCACTTTGACTTTAGAGGTTGGCATGGGATCACATACTTAAGAAGCTTTTGATTGAGAGGAACTCTAGAAGTACCATTGCCATGATTGAAGTCCACTAACCACTCGGCATGTCGGAGACTCATTAATTGAATTATCTAGTGCACCAAGCGTGGCTGAGCAGTGAAATTCATCCATAGCTTCAGAGAAGGCAACCAAGTGGCTGATGGGCTGGCTAATTAGGCACTGGGGCTTCTATTCCCTGCTTAGCCTCCTAGTATTTTTTTAATTGTTTTTGTTTGTCTAAGACCTACGGCCCTCCAATATACAAATGAAATAGTCAAACAAAAATGCTTGTCTCCCAACCCCAAAAAAAAAAAAACCCAAAAAAACTTTTGGCAAAATCAACTTTGTTAAGAGGTAAATGGGAGTTACCACCCCCCTCAAAAAAATACAAAATAAATAAGCAGCTAAATGGGAGTTCGGCTTTGCACATGCCAACCCAACTAAAAACCCCACTCCCAACATACCAAAACTTCCGAAACTCAACATTAACCCTCTGATTGTTTCTAAAGAAATAGGCACAATAAAAAAAGAGCAGGCAAAAAACTCATATTTTTCACCCATTTGGATGTGTTTACCAGTGATCAAAGAAAGAAAATGGATGTGGAACGCACTATAAAAGTATTTTTCGCAATTGTGAAGAGAAAACTGAATAGTAAAATTTGAAAACTTATATTTTATTATATAACAAGGACATATATATATATCTTTTATCTTTTTCTCTATTTTCTTTTTTTCTATTTTCGTTCTTTTCATTTTTCTTTTACATCCAAGCAGAGGGTAAAACTTTCCTCTATGTTCCTTACATATATGTTCTGTAAAGAGAAAATTATACTTTACTATATTGAATTATAGATTATATATATTTTAGCCTCTAAACTGTAAAAATATACAAATCGATCCCCTAAACCTTTTTTTGGATGCGCAAATTGACTCATCTGTTAATTTTTTTCATCAATTACTAACAAAAATATCACATTCAAGAAAGTATAAAGTATCAAGTTATACATTTAAGAAAATTCAAGGGGTTGATTTGCATATAACCCAAAGTTCAGGGGGTCATAATACATTTATTTTGGCTAAAAATACATATTCGTGAAAGTTCAAGAAATCAATTTATATATTTTTAAATATTAGAGGTTAAAGTGCATATAATTTATAATTTAAGGAGGTAAAGTAATTTTTTCATCTATAAATTATAAGATTTGTAGCTCCTATAATGAACTCATTTATGTTTCGTAACTTATTTCTTTTAGGATTAATTTGTTATTCCATTATAAATGGGGGTAAAGTGGTAAGCAATTCATGGATTAGATTTTCGTAACAATATTATGCAAAACTAATCCCTGAAGTATTCAGTTTCTAGTGTTTACACATGAATAGATCCATTTGTCGCAAAGGATTTCATACAAATAGGTATTATTCATGCAAAATCAATATTTTGATGAGATCAACCAATTACAAAGATGGGATCCACAATCTAAAAGCTGATATATTCACAACAAATCTCTTTCGTGTATATGTATTCATGAAATTCAAACTGTAAAATTTAGCATTACTCTTCACATATGTAAGATAGCTTGATCGCTTCAGACCTGTGTTCAATGGGGTTCTTAAAACACGAAGAGACACAAGAAAGCAAGCCTCGCAAGATTAAACGATGCAAATACACAAGAAATTCAAGAATATTCACTACTGGAAGATAAAGAAAAGGACAACGATAATGGAAAAACAATATTCTCTCTTCATTATTCTGTTACAATTTTTGCAGAGTAACCGTATCTCCCTTTTCCGAACAGTTCCCTTTCACTGTTCCTAGGATTGCTATTTATAGCCCTTCCTAAAAGAGAAAAGGACAAAAAAATTCATTCTTCTTTCACCAGATATTTTTCATTACATATCCATACGTGGCACCATACTATTTGTTCATGCGATTACTCGTGGTGTGGTATTATTGGTTCGTACTGTTAGTGGAATGGAGGGACCTCTCAATCAATTACATGATGTGTCATGCTAATGATATTCAAATCTTCTCCCTTTACACGCTCTTTGGCTATCTTGGTGAGAGTGGATTTTGATTAGCTGCGACAACGTCTATGGGTTGTTCATTGATTCTTTTTTTAAGCGCTCTACATGCTCCTTTCAGACCCGCTCTCACATTGCCACGAGCGGCTCTCCTCAGCACTCTTCAAGCTTGCTCCCGCTTTGCCACGAGCGGCTCTCACCGGCACTCTTCAAGCTGGCTTCCATATTGTCACAAGTGACTCTCATTGGCACTCTTCGAGTTGGCTCCCATATTGTCACAAGCGGCTTGGCTCCCATATTGTCACAAGCGGCTCTTCGAGTTGGCTCCCATATTGTCACAAGCGGCTCTCATCGGCACTCTTCTAGTTGGCTCCCATATTGTCACAAGCGGCTCTCACTCGCACTCGCGAGCTGCCTTCCAAAACAACCTGATAACAAAATGAGACTAAAGCATAGCCTAATTTCATATACAGTCATTATTTTCAAACCCCTTTTATTTGAAACATCTTCCCCAAGCCCTTGGAAACATTACATTTTTCTTAGATTATCTAACCTAGCCTGTAGATCATCATCTATTCCACAGTCTTCATTGCCTGCCGATTCAGCTTGAGCAACCCTGTTTTTTGCCATCGGTGCAGTGACTGAGGCTGATGCAGGCGTGCTCAAAAGTTGCTTGTTGAAGTGGAACAAAAGAAACATCGTCATCATTATTATCGTCAAACCAACCCTCCATTGCGGGAAAACAATAATTCTGTTCATTATAATTAGCTCTTTTCTGATTTGTAACAAGGATGATATAAGATAGAGCAACAACTGACCTCAGAGTTGATGTCAATTTCGATCTCATCTAGAACCTGATTCACAAGCTCTTCGATATCTTCCTCCTCTTCATCACCTTCTAAAGCATCATCAATTGCATCTCCCATCACCTGAGACACTAATTCCATTTTCTCATTCTGCCTTTCAATCTCTTGCATTATCCATTGCAAAGAAGGTAAGTTCATCTGTCTATTCATTTGACCCATTGGTTTCGTATTTCATAGCCTCCCCCATTGCTTGAGTGGATTTTAATGTCTGCAATTGATCTAACAGAGTCATTTTCAAAGGCTATAATCAATGTAATCAATCTTACAGGCTCAAAAATATAAAATGAATTTCAAATGCTGTGATTGTCGGAAATTGATGTGAGCGTGTGCATGCTTGCATTTAGTACTTGATTGTTTGTATTCCATAACTATTAAATAGCAGCATCACAGTCATGGATCATTGTTTTACTACTATGAAAAACCTAGAAACTAACCCTATGCGGAAAGCTTTTGCCTAGAGGCTAAATATGTAGATGCATAGCAGGTTTTACTTGCTATCCATAGACTAATAGTAGTCCTCTTGTGTCATGTCTTTATTAAGCCCTTTGTGGGAAAAAAAACACCTAGCCTTGAAAGGATCTCCTTGCTAGTTATACCCATGGATCTTCAGGAGCAATGTCCTTCAAAACTTAATTGTTATTAAATATTAATTAATTGACATATAGAGCAATTATAGGCATACCACTGATGGTGCAATTAATTAATACCAAAAAAAGAAAAATGACTATGTTTTCTACTTATGCATGTTCTCTATGATAAAAATGATTGTGACAGCAATAATTTTTGAGTTATGAATTTCAATTATATAAGTATTAAATGTGATAGTAATTCATAATGAATATAGATTGTTTATAAAACAAATATGCCGATTCGACATTTATATAGCTAAAATCTGTACTTATATGAACTACAATCACCACATGTCTGCTACATAAAGTATAACTAAAATTCACACTTATTTAAATTATAATCATTAAAAACCGATTGATATGTCTAAACCACTATATTCAAATAATATAAATCTTAATACCATTGGCTTACTTAAAGTTTCTTGACTTACATGAAAAATAGTAATATAAAACTATAATTGCATGGGATATACTAAGAAATACTTGTATGATCCTGGAGCACCTCGTAACTGTACTCCCGGCTAATCATGTAAGTGCATTTTGCATAGAATTGTGTATTAGTGGTAGATTCTATGTAAAATATACTTATATGATTGATCCAGGAGCATCGCGCTCCCAAACCACGCAAGTATTTCTCGGATACGCTAACCCAAAATATTAAATGCACCTATTATCAAACAAAATACATATACGAATAATTAGTGAATACATGATGTTTAAATTTCCAACAACCGTCAACATAGTTAAATTCTTGAATAAAGTCAAGCCTAGTTTTCTGATCTTGGAAGCAAAATCTTTCAAGCGAAGCATTTCCAATCACAGCAAGTGAACCAGCCCTTGTCCCATGAAAATTTAATATTCGGAATTTGGGACTCCTATCAACCAATTCCATTTTTTGAATAAAACTGTGATATTTCAAGCTGCTTATTGGACTGACCCCAAACCCTTTTAATGTCACAGGCACATAATCTGATTTTCCTATTAGTGATACCGCTGTAACCTTGATTTTAAGCCTTCGCTGATTTTCGACACTGCTCCTACCATTTAGGAAGCGAGTAAGTCGTTGGTTATACATGAGACACACATGATCAGTCACAATTTTTTCATGTGGTCTATCCAAGTACACGTTGATACTGTTCCCTTCTCCTTCACCAACACTTACTGTAAACCTCAAAGCGAAACCATCTGATGGGATTCGAGGAACAATGAAGCAAAATATGAAGCCCAACAAAGGGGAATGTGGAGCTGCAGTGGAAGATATATCAATATTTACATAATCAATTGTTGTTTTATACGCCAACCACTTTGGAACTTTGCTTCCCGGATACACAAACGTGGCTTGAGTGTCATTGTCTTTGTAGAAATCATGCGCTAATGCTGACGAATGTTGGTAGGCAAGTTTCATGATATTGATTTGTGCATTCAGTCCAATAGCCCCAAGAGAATGTTGATCTAATTTCAAGCAATTCCAGAACACAATCCTTTTCCTGTTTTCCATTAACTGCTGCGCAGCTGTGGAAGGGAACAATACTACCTTAAGTGATGTGCAGCCAGAGGCATCTAGTATTTCAAGGGATGCGGGAAGCTCTGGCAGAGTTCTAAGATCCCAGCAATATCCTATGTCCAGATAAGTCAGCCTTGTGAGATTCTTAATGGTTTCAGGCAAGCTTCTAATATCAGATAATGCTAGACGCAGTATTTGAAGTTTGCTTTGACGTCCAAAAGATGAAGGCAGTTGTTTGATACATGTGAGCTCTAGGTTCAATTCTTCCATATTCTCTGAAGTAACTGAAAAGTAGTCTAGTCTTACACAGCCAGAGAGAGAGAGATAACGGAGAGAGCTCAAATGGATATAGCTTCGAAGCTGCCTAAGGGAAATGCACCCTCCTAGATCCAATATCTCAAGCTTGCTGAGACAAAAAACAGATGAATGCACACAAACCAACCTCAAACTCTTACGAACAACTAGTATTTCAAGATTTCTGGCCTCCGACAAGTCTGGCAGCATGGTCAGCTGTAACGAATTATGTAATCTAAGGACCCTTAAATTTACCAGATTCTGCAACAATTAAAACAATTAAAGAAATCAAACATAGGAGTTAATTAAAGTGGATAATCTTGTTGAGAAATTCTCATATCCAGGCCAATGAACATAAAATAATTATGTAACTATTTGTGCTACCTAAGTATTTTGTATTCCTTGAATTTGAACTGAAATGGAAAATTAATATACAATATGACACAGATGTATACAATATACCTTCACTCCTTGCCAAAGTTTTTCCATTCGGTTGTAAGACAAGTCCAATATAACTAGATTTTCTGCAGAAAAGTTGGTCGGCAAGGACTCTAGAGGGTAATGCATCCAACTAAGATATCTTAGTTCATTCGGCAAAGACTCAAGTCCTTGAGGAAAATACAAGCCTTCATTCCACGAAGACTCAAGTCCGTCAGAGCTATACAAGGCCTTTTGAGATATATTGCTGTAAAAGTTCAGAAACTGTAGTTTGCTCATCATAGCAAATACTTGAGGGCTTAAATGAAGGTCCTTGATTGCTGAAAAGTTGAAGGCTATACTTCTAATGGCCTCACTCCCCTGTCAACAGAGAAGTAAAAAGATTTCAAACAACATTAAAAGCCTCATTTCCCACAAATAATTCAAATGTATAGAAAAATAAATTTCACATAATTTTAGCTTTTACCTTGTTGTTTTTCAATACTTGATAAATGTCATGAGAATCCCATAATCGATGTTGATTTCTAGGGTATTCAATAGAGTCCTTGTGAACAATCTCCCAAGCCATTTCCTGTAAAATGTCATGCATAGATACAATGTTGTGTTGAGAAATAGTTATGAGAGCTTTATCTTTCAACCTTTCTATCCCAGCAGCCACTGAGTAATCACGATCTTTCAATAAAATTTTAATGTAGTCCAACTTCAGATTCAACCCATTAAAAAAACAAGCAACATCTAAAAATATCTTTTGCTCTTCACGATCAAGATCATCATAACTCAACCGCATTATATCATGAACTTTTTTATTAGGCATTCTTTTAAGTTTCTCTAATTGACTTTCCCATATCTCCTTGTCTTTTCCACGAAGAAGGTGAGCTAAAACTTTAACAACCAATGGAATGCCTTTGGCATAATTGACCACCCTCTTTGATAGCTCACAGAACTCCATTTCATAATCATCTTGTTTAAAGGCATTCAAGAAGAAAAGCTGAAGAGATTCATCACAATCCAATGCCTCAACTTCATATATATCATCAACCTCTCCAATTAGCACTTGCTTATCTCTAGTTGTTACAATGATCCTACTACTAGATCCAAACCAATCACGAGCTCCAATTAAAATTTCTAGTTGGTCAAAATCATTCACATCATCAAGAACAATAAGAACCTTCATACGACTAAGCCTTTTCTCAACATAACTTGGCAATCCATTTGGTGAGTCAATTTGCAAATCTGGTTCATCTAATAGTGTAGAAAAAAGTTTCTTCTTCAAAGAAATTATACCATGCCTTCCTGACTCTTCTCTTACATTTGCCAAAAAACAACAACCTTCGTATTCAAAACACATTCTATTGTATACTTCTTCTGCAATGGTTGTCTTACCAATACCACCAAAGCCCCAAATTCCAATGACACGGACAACTTCTGACTCTTTGCGCAACAATGATTCTAAATGTGCAATTGGTTTGCCAATTCCAATAAGTCCTTTTGATTTAACTCGGCGCATATCATTCAATCTCAGTAATATAAATTCAACAATTTGATCAACAAGCTCAGCATCATTCCTATATAACAAAGAAAATGAAAAATACATGACCTTGGATAACAATAATATAGAAATCTTTAAAAAAAACAAAAAGGGATCAATTTTATGTTTCATTTGAAAGTTGGAATATTATTTAATTTTATTAGTTGGGTAAAATTTCACTAGTAAGTTTATTGAACCAATAATGTTTCACGTGACATTTTTAAATCTAACTATAATTAGCCAGTGATTTGTTAGACTAGGTGTATAGCAACTGCAAACAACTTTATCCATAATATTAAAGGTTTAAATTTTAAAGTTGCCACTTAGAGAAGAGTTTTACTTTACCACTATACTTGACCCAACATTATGTAAACAATTACTAAGATCCAAAAAAGAATATGTCAAACTACTTAAGCAACAATAGCTTGACAATATGCAGATAACTATATAAGAAATAAATAGTGAGAAAAGACATACCTAAAATTTGACGAATGAAATCCTGATAAATTAGCAGAATCTTTCAAAGCAGTTCTCCAAATTTGCACCTTGATTTTACCATGCTTTTTCTCGTGTTTAGCAAATACATTTGCAATGATCCCCTTTTGATGTCGTACATCTGATGGATCTATTTTGTAGAAAATAGGTATTATAATCTGCCCATCTTTTTCCCTGCACTCAACTATTTTTACAAGTTCTTCTAAACACCAATGCGAAGAAGCATAGTCTTGTGAGAATATGATCAATGAAATCAATGACTTTTCGATTGCTCCAAGAAGTGCTTGTGATATTTCATCTCCCGTCTCAAGCTTGTCATCTACAAAGGCAAAAATTTGCTTTTGAGATAATGCCTTAATCAAATGGCTCAGGAAACCTTGGCGGACGTCTGTGCCTCTGAAGCTGACAAAGACGTCATATTTTATTTGAGGAGCTGGGAAAGTAAGAGTTTCCTCTGGATAGGAAGAAGCGTTGTCTGACATCATCTTTGCCTCTATGCTCTTAAATTTTGAAATAAGCAAGAGAGTGAAGAGACCAACAAATACAACATATTTTGTTTGAGAAGCTCGGGAAGAAGACGCCATAGGAGAGAAACAAGTGCACCCTAACTGTCTTAATTTGTCTCTACACCCTTGAACAAGCAAGCCACAAGATAACTAGCTGGAAGGAAAAAGGAACAAAAGAGGCAAAAATAAAAAGATCAAACAGCTTTAAGAACTTAACTTTATCTAACTTCAACAAGCTCAAATTATCAATTAGTAAAAAGAAATGGAATATGACAATATATACAACGTTGATACTTTAGCTGGAAGACGCTGACAGACAAAAATCAGATTTGGACTCTTGCTCACATTGGCAGGATCATCAACAAAATACGAAAATGATAATGGCATTTACGAGCCTTAAAGTTGCTAATATAACATATTTTTTCTAAGAATTTTCATGTACTTTATTTAATCAGACAATATGTAAGCAAGCAATTTCTCTGTAATCTTGTCATTTCATACTTCTTTTCTTTATTTTCCACCTTATCTACTGATGGAGATCACTATACAAAGCCGCAAAACATGTGAACGAGAAAAATTGACAGTAACTTAAAACACAGAATGGAAAGGAAATATCGAACAACTTTGCTACAGACCTCGTATGATCTACCAAATTGATCGATGCAACTTTTCGTCATACACTTAGAGGGAAAAGAAACAAGATAGTGAAGAACTACGGTTGTCATTGCCAACTGGTCCTTGCTGACATATAAGACCTGAGAGCTTCCAAGAAATTTCGCATGCTAAGTGGCGCTGAAGGACTGGTGCAAGAGACTCCAACTGTGTCATCCATGACATAAGCGTACCATTAGTAGAAGGAGTGGACCCCAATCAAAGAGAAATTCTATCTACTCAGGAAGACGGTCACAATTAACAAGCGGGAGAAAACAGGAGTGGCAGAAAACTATTATAACATAAATAAATAATATAATTTTGAGCAGCACGCATTATTGTGTGTGACGTTTAATGTGATTGTCTTTGCAGCTATTATTTTTGTCAAACGAACACCGGCCAGAGCAAGAACTTTCATACTCTTTTAATCGTTCACTGCTACTTCATCCGGTGCATAATGCACCACAGATAACGGGGAGTATATCGGATGGCAACTAAAATCATATCAAGTGAGACTCTTTCAATAGCGGTAATTTCTTAGGTGCCTTCTCAATCTAAGCGGTTTATAATAATAAATACTCTTAATTTGAAAATTTTTAATATCGTTTAGTAATTTATTTTATCTCAAATTATAAGTTTTTGTTTAAAATATCCCTCCAAACACAATTACCTAAGTAGGTCTCCCAATAACTTTGTCTAAAAGAACTAATTTTTAATAAAAAATGTCTGTGGTCCTCGCAATGAGTGAATGGAGTATTAAATACTCACAAAACATGTAAATAAAATTTCTGGCGAGGAGTAGGGATACTAGTGTAATGTTTGGACATTTCGGCTTGTGACTTCCGACAGAATCATTTTTCTCTCTTATATCAATATTTCAAGACACACTCACATTTATGCAATCACGCACAAGGACACAATACATAGGAAGAGAAGTTTTTTTCATAAAGGAAAGAATTAAAATCAAATTTCTTATATTCATTTCATCCCATTTTAAAATCAAAGAATAATATAATAAATGAATATTTTTCTTAGTAAAAAGTATTTTTTTATAAGAGTTTAATTGGTAACTACCAATATATTTAAATTAAATTTTTTTTATAAACTAGTAAAAAGTATTTTATTTCCATAAATTATAGAATATATACTTTAACTCTTGTATATTAAAAAAATATAAATCAACTCTTTAAATTTTTTTTAAATATATAATCTGATTCTATAAACTTTATTAAATGTGAATTATTTTTATTAATAATTGATAAAAATTTAATATAAAAATTAATTTATATATTTAAAAAAATTTAAAAATTAAGGTACACATAATTTATAATTTAAGAAGATAAAATAATTTTTTCTTTTTTTTTTTTAAAAATACTTTTAAGTTTTAAATTACTGATTAAAAAAAAAAAAACGTTTACGTATCATTATTTGATGCACACAGGCACGGTCCATTGGTTGCCCTTTATAGGCTCAAGGCATGCATAAAGTAGTATATATTTAAATTGCTTCGTCAGGAGGAAAAATGCACGTGGCTGACTGTGGAAAGTTGTAGGACCGCAATGAAATGTAACTGAGAGTTTAATTTGGACAACTACTAATTAACAACCAAGGCGGTGGAAATTTGTTGACTGTGCAGCAAGTGAAGATAAGGTGAGCGACTTTGAGATAATTATGATGGTTATGATGGGCAGCAATTCTTGGCAACACGAGGCGACGCAACAGAATTCGCTCCTCCTTTACGGCGAGCGGGTGAAAAGAAAATGGGAAAAATTGTATTTTGAATCACAAATATTCTGTCTGACTGTGGCTTATGATAGTTGCTTGAGAGTTTCAATTGACTACCCTTTTTTTGGCTCTGCAGGTCATCTTTGTGCCACAATCTCGCATTTTGAGATTAGTTGTCAATGATATGTAAAGATGAGTACTGAATATTTGCCCTTTCACTATAATTTTTCAAACTTTATCTCGTCAACCAATCGTATATTTAGAGGAAAATATTTTCAATATTATTAATTTTAAAATGTTATGATTAAAAAAGTTAACTCTTATTTCTAACTCGCCACAATGGCGCCCATGGACATGCAGGCATACTCGACTCTAAAATATATGTTGTACTTTTTAACATACTAGAGTTAACATTGGCGTGCTGGGGAGCTCGGCCTATGTTTACCATTGTCCAAGACACCAAACCAAAGGGTCCTATTCCATGATTTTGAAGTTCAAAACAAATAGAAACTTTGTCAACCTCATTCTAGGCATAAAATTCTCTTGAACCTATTAAGATATTCATCAAGCACTTAATCATATGCAGCTTCAATAATCACAATGAATATTTGCAGACAATAACCATTCACATCAACCATTCAACTAACGAACAATTGCAAAGAAGAGTGATTATGGGTACTCCCCTTGTTATGTTTAAATATCTTATGCCTTCAACTTCTACTAAGCCATGGTTCTAATTGCCAAAACCAAGCTTAAAGTGTGCGCTATATAAGAAAAATAAAATAAATTAAAAGAAAGTCAAGAAACTTCGATTGTCTTCCATAAAGAGCTAAAAGCAAGTCTAAGTTGCTTTTCACCTCACTCCGAGTTCACAGCCAAATCACTTTGACTTTAGAGGTTGGCATGAGATCAGAGATTTAAGAAGCTTTTGACTGAGAGGGACTCTAGAATTACCATTTCCATGATTGAAGTCCACCAACCACTCGGCATGTGGGAGACTTATTAATTGAATTATCTGGTGCACCAAGTGTGGTTGGGCAGTGAAATTCATCCATAGCTTCAGAGAAGGCAACCAAGTGGCTGATGGACTAGCTAATTGGGCGCTGGGGCTTCTATTCCCCCGCTTAGCCTCCTAGTATTTTTGTTTTATTTTATTGTTTTTGTTTGTCTTAGGCCTATAGCCCTCCAATATACAAATAAAATAGCCAAACAAAAATGCTTGTCTCCTAACCCCAAAAAAAAAAAAAACTTTCTGCAAAATTAACTCGATTAGGAGGTAAATGGGAGTTACCCCCCAAAAAAACAAAAAATGAATAAGCAGCTAAACGGGAGTTTGGCTTTGCACACACCAATCCAACTACAAACCCCACTCCCTGCTTACTCAAACTTCTGAAACTCAACATTAACCCTCTATAAGGTGGAATCACAAGGATATAATGATCCTGAAACTTCAAGCACACACTTTGATAGGAGACAAGCAATAGAATAAACACCCTCCATACTTAATCTCTAAGAAACCCGTTCTTAAAAACGTAGATAATTGGGATAAAAAAAGATGAAACTGAACAAATATCACAAGAGAGTTTACCTTTGTAATATCCTATTTAGTTTCTTAATGCAACAAGGAAAGATGATCACTCTTCACTTGCACACACTTGAGAGTTTCTTAGAAGAAATCGAAAATGTAATTTCAATAATCAGAAAAACTACCGCTGCACTTGTTTATGAGGTATTTATACCTCTTACATTAGGTTAAATTAAACCTAAGCCCACTAGAAAAGGCCCAACTTACTAAATAAACAATTGGACTGAATAAAACACCTCAAAATAACTAAATGTCTTCTAAATAAAAACTAACAAAGTTAATTAAATAAAACTTGGCCCAATTATGGACGTAATATATTTTAATTCCATTATGCCACAATTAGAGTTTTGAGCTGCTCGCTTTCACTAGGTGGCCCATTTAGCTTTGTCTTCTCTTCCTTAGCCCACTCTTGATGCATCTCTTCCACAAATGACTTGGTTAAGTTTCCAAAGCTTTCTTTCAGTATCTTTGCTCTTGCCCTCGCAATAGGTCCTATGGGCATGTTGAAATTTCCATCTTGTCCTTTAGTGCTGGAATGTCCAATTTGCCCTTCTGAGCTTGTATCAATCCCTCCCTCCTCAAAAAGATTCGTCCTCAAATCTGTATCCATATCAAATGGAGAAAGGTCAGAAACATTAAAAGTAGTTGAAACATTGTATTCACCTAGGAGGTCAATCTCATATGCGTTATCATTGAGTCTCTCTAGCACTTGAAATGGACCATCTCCCTAGCATCAAGCTTAGATTTCCTTTGAGTAGGAAACCTCTCCTTTCACAAATGAACCCAAACCTAATCATCAGGTTCAAACACAATTTGTTTATGGCCCTTATTTACTCTTTGGGCTATCAACCTGCTTCTCTTCTAAATCATCTCATGTGCCTTCATGTGCATCTCTTTAACCTTTTCAGCCTTGCTCTCACCATCTAAACTAACAATATCACTCAAAGACAAAGGCATTAAATCCAAAACAGTTAAAGGATTAAAACCATGCACAATCTCAAATGGAGAAAAACCTGTAGAAGAATGTATAGTCCTATTATAAGCAAACTCAATAAAAGGTAAACAATCTTCCAAAGTTTTCAAATTCTTACCAACAACTGCACGCAATAAAGTCCCTAAAGTTCTATTCACCACTTTAGTTTGACCATCAGTTTGTGGGTGATAAGTAGTAGAATAAAGCAATTTTGTTCCCAACTTACCCCATAACACTTTCCAAAAATGACTCAAACTTCACATCACGGTCAGAAACAATAGTTCTAAGGACACCATGCAAACGCACAACTTCTCTAAAGAACAAATCAATAATATTTGTTGCATTATCAGTTTTATGGCAGGTAATAAAGTGAGCCATTTTACTAAATCTATCCACTACAACAAAAATGCTGTCTCTACCCTTTCTAGTTCTAGGCAATCCAAGCACAAAATCCATAGATATGTCAATCCAAGGATGAGTAGGAATAGGTAAGGGTGTATACAAACCATGTGACATAGACTTATATTTAGCATGTTTACATGCAATGCATTTAGCACAAATTCTCTCAACATCTTTTCGCATGTGAGGCCAATAAAAATGTTCAGACAACACATCCAAAGTCTTATGCACACCAAAATGACCCATCAATCCATCACAATGTGATTCCTTAACAAGCAATTCTCTAGTTGAGGAAATAGGCACTCAAATTCTATTGCCACGAAATAGAAAATCTTTATGCCTATAGAACTTGTTAAATGTACCCTTTTCAAATGTAGTATATATATTAGCAAAATCAAAGTCAGTTGCACACAAATCTTTCAAGTGTTCAAATCCTAACAACTTAGAAGAAAGTGTAGTGATTAAAGCATATCTCCTAGATAAAGCATCAGCAACTACATTATCTTTTCCTTGCTTATAAGCAATCACATGTGGAAAGGTCTTAATGAATTCCATCCATTTGGCATGTCTTTTGTTCAACTTACATTGACCTTTTAGGTGGTTCAAAGACTTATGATTAGTGTGAATCATGAACTCTTTGGGTAGCAAATAATGTTGCCCAACCTCCAAAGCTCGAACCAAGGCATATAGCTCTTTGTCATAGGTAGAATACTTGAGTTGAGCTCTATTTAACTTCTCACTGAAGAATGCAATGGGACATTTTTCCTGCATCAAAATAGCACCTATACCAATCCCAGAAGCATCACATTTTACTTCAAAAGTCTTATCAAAATTAGGCAAAACAAGAATAGGAGCATAACACAATTTTTCTTTTAAAGTGTTAAAAGTAAGTTCTTGTTCTTATCCCTATTTAAACCCAATATCCTTTTTAACAATTTCAGTTAAAGGAGCAGAAATGATAGAGAAATTTTTCACAAATCTCCTATAAAACCTAGCTAAACTATGAAAACTCCTTACCTCAAAAACACTCTTAGGCATTGGCCATTCTTGAATAGCCTTCACCTTCTCCTCATCAACCTCAATACCACGTGCACTCACAACAAAACCAAGAAATACGACTCTATCAATGCAAAATGTGCACTTCTTAAGGTTGGCATACAACTTCTCCTTCCTATGAACTTCTAAAACAGCCTTAACATGCAATATGTGTTCATCCAAATAATTGCTATAAATTAAAATATCATCAAAATAAACAACCACAAACTTCCCCAAGAAATCCCTCAAAACATGGTTCATTAAGCATATGAAAATACTAGGTGCATTAGTTAACCCAAAAGATATAACCAACCACTCATAAAGACTATATTTTGTTTTAAATGCAGTCTTCCATTCATCCCTTGGTTTCATTCTAATTTGATGATATCCACTTTTCAAATCAATTTTAGTGAATATGCATGCACCATTCAACTCATCAAACATGTCATCTAATCTAGGGATAAGATGGCGACACTTTACCGTTATCTTATTAACTGAATGACAAACCACACACATCCTCCAAGTGCTATCTTTCTTTGGAACCAACAAAACTAGAACAGCACATGAACTCATGCTTTCCTTCACTACCCTTTAGCTAGTAGCTCATCCACTTACCTTTGAAGTTCCTTTGTCTCCTCAAGATTACTTCTATAGACTAGCCTATTTGGAATGCTAGCCCCAGGCACGAAGTCAATTTGGTGCTCAATCCCTCTCAATCGTGATAATCCACTTGGCACTTCATTAGGGAAAACATCCTCAAATTCCTGCAACAAAGAAACAAATCTACTAGGCAAATTTGGGTTAAGGTTAGTTTCAGTAAGAAAAACCTCCCCAAACGTTATCATAACCATTGCTCTCTTGCCTAGAAAAGTACCTTTCAAATCCCCCTCTTTTGCATAGAAACATGATTTTCTCTCAATTCTTTCACTTTCTTCATTTTTTTTTTTTACTCTTTTCTTTTCTTTCACTCATCTCTTTCTTTTCACTATTTAGATTCTTTCCTTTCTTTTCACTCACCATTGGGCCCTTATCTTTTTTCTTTTCTCTCATGGCCGCTTTTCTCTCTTCTTTTTCTGTTGCCTTACTTTCTGAATTCCCAAAAGAAGATTGTTGAAGTTTTACTTGATCAAGATACACCTTTTTGGGCAACAATGGAGCAAGTGTGAACTTGTGAACATTATGCTCAAAGGAATACCTATTCTTGTACCCATTATATTGCACACGCCTATCAAATTGCCATGGTCTCCCCAATAACAAATGACTAGCTTGCATGGGTACTACATCACACAACACTTCATCACAATATTTTTCAATGGAAAATGCAATCACAACTTATCTAGTAACTTTCACTTCTCCATTATCATTCAACCACTGCAACCTATATGGATTAGGATGCTTATCACACTTCAATCCTAGCTTCTCAAATAAAGTAGTACTAGCAACACTAGTACAACTTCCACCATCAATGATCAAGCTACATGCCTTTCCACCAACTAAGCACCTGGTGTGGAATATATTTTCCCTTTGCTCCAAGCTTTCTTCCTTAACCTGCAAATTCAATGCATGCCTAGCAACAAGAGACTCACCATGCATAGCATACTCCACATGTTCATCAGCATCAGAACAATCCTCCAAAGGTGGCATACTATCACTCGTATCAGACTCATTACCATCATCAGATTCAGATACAACTTCTCCATCCCTAATTACTCTCATCCTCTTGTTTAGGCAATCTGATGTATAATGACCTAAACCTTGACATTTGAAGCATTTGATATCTCTATGTCTAGAATTAGTAATAAAAGATGAGTTAGAAATACCTTTCTTCTTTGTTTTATCTAGCCCTTTTTTCTTGGAATCTGAACCTTTATTCTTCTTGGTGTTCTCATATTTTGGCCATTTAGAACTCCATTTTGAGTTGGAATTAGAAAATGCTTTTGGCTACCCTCCTTTGATTTTGTTGCTTCTCTATCTTCATTGCCATGCTAACTAAATCATTCATCTCTACATAATGCTATAATTCCACCACATCTACAATTTCTTTGTTTAGACCACCCATAAATCATGTCATAGTCACTTCCATATCCTCCTCTATGTTGGCCTTGATCATGAGCATCTCCATATCTTTGTGGTAATCCTCTATTGATTTAGAACCTTGTGTGAGCCTATATAATTTCCGGTGCACCTCCCTGTAATAATAAGAATATACAAATCTCTTCTTCATCATTTGCTTCATCTCTTCCCAAGTCTCAATAGGCCGCTCACCATTCCTCTTTCTAGACTTCATTAGCTCATCCCACCAAACTACTGCATAATTTGAAAACTCCACTGCAGCCAATCTCACTTTCTTCTCTTCAGTATAATCATGGCATGCAAAGATCATCTCAACTTTCCTTTCCCATTCTAAGTAGGCTTCGGCATTGTTTCTTCCCTTGAATGGAGGAATTTGCATTTTTATAGCATTAATGTTGCTATCTTATCTTCCTTGGTTCCTAGCTCTCCTATTTCTAACTGACTTGACTCCATCAGATTCCTCCTCATATGGCTCACCATTGAAATCATTGTGATTTCGTCTATGCCTTCGATCATCCCGTCTCCTACTCTCGGAGATAGTTTGTGTCACTTCCCTTCTCCATTCATCCATATCATCAAGTCTACTATTCAATTTTTGAAATTGAGAAACAAAGGCTTGGTACATCACCTTCATGTTTGGTGTCATGGAAGCTTCCTCTTCAGCCATTGGAACAACCTGCAAAGTGTTAATAAAACAAGCTCATAGTTCACTCTCTCACGTGTTTTCACTTAGAAATTTGGGTGCACTCGTGTTTGCACTCAATTCAAGCTTTTACCCTCTTTTGAACTCAACACGCTTATCTTTTACCTCTTTTGACCACTTTTGGTTGTTGCACTTCAGAAATAAAACAAACCAAAACAAACTCAAATTCACAAGTAATATTTGGGACAGAAAATGAATGATAAACCAGCAAAGGAAAAACTCTAATTTAGGACCAAAGGAAATGCAAAAACCAGCAAGAAAAAAATAGACACTAACAAATGAAGGAAAACTTATGTAAATTAAGATCGAGAATGTGTCAAGAAAAAACAAGATTGTAACTAAATAAAGTGGTGACAACAGAAAAACTAAACAAGAAACACAATAAAATCGGTTTCAATTTTGGATTAAAAGTGATGAAACACGAAATTAACACAAGAACTCAACCCAAAATTCACAAGAACACCCACAATTACTGAAACAAAATTCTAAAATTCTGCAGTTATTTTTTTTCATTTTTTTCTAATGAATTTTGCAGACCTTCTCTCTTTTTTTTCACATTTTTATTTGTTTTTCATGTTTTTTTTATCTGAAACACAAAACAGCAAAACAGAAACAATAGAACAGTAGAATAGAAAAATGGGAACAACAGAGAAAAACCCAGAATAGAAAAAAATAGAAAAAAATAAATGACAAAATGCAACCAACAAAAATACAGATAAATAGAAATTTATCTACAGCCTGCTCTTGATACCAAATGATGTGGAACCCCAAGGATATAACAATCCTGAAATCCCAAACACACACTTTGATAGGAGATAAGTAATAGGATAAACACCCTCCCTACTAAACTCCTGAGAAACTCGTTCTTAAAAACATAGATAATCAAGATAAAGAAAGATGAAATTGAACAAATATTATGAGAGAATTTGCCTTTGTACTAGCCTATCCAATTTCTTGATGCAACAAGTAAAGATGATCACTCTTTACTTGCACACACTTGAGAGTTTCTTAGAAGAAACCAGGAAATGTAATTTTAATAATCAAAAAAATTGCTACTGCACTTGTTTATGAGATATTTATACCTCTTATATTAGGTTAAATTAAACCTAACCCACTAGAAAAAGGCCCAACTTACTAAACAAACAATTGAGCTGAATGAAATACCTCAAAATAACTAAATATCTTCTAAATAAAAACTAACAAAGTTAATTAAATAAAACTTAGCCCAATTATGGACGTAATACATTTTAATTCCATTGTGTCACAATTAGAGTTTTGGATTGCCTGCTTTCATTAGGTGGTCCATTTAGCTTTGTCTTCTCTTCCTTAGCCCACTCTTGATGCATCTCTTTCACAAATGACTTGGCTAAGTTTTCAAAGTTTTCTTTCAGCATATTTGCTCTTGCCCTTGTAATAGGTCCCACGAGCATGTTGAAATTTCAATCTTACTCTTTAGTGCTGGAATGTCTAATTTGCCCTCTTGAGCTTATGTCACTCTATTTGTTTCTAAAGAAATAGGGACAATAGAAAAATAATAAGCAAAAAACCCATACTTTTCACTCATTTGAATGTGTTTACCACTTAAATAGTAAAATTTGAAAACTTCAAAGTAACTATTCTATCTAATATGAATGACAAATAATAATTAAATAATATTTTACAACTAAAATTTATAAATTTGATTTTAATTCATTATTACTATTAAAATTTTATATTTATAGTTTACATGATTAAATAGTTTAATTAAATAAAAGATAATATTTATATTTTATTATATAACAAGGATATGTATGTCATTTTATATCTACTATTATTTTTTTCTTCTAATTTTCTCTTCATCCAATTAATAGAGAGGAAAAGTCACTTTTTTCTTTCATTTTCTTTCGTCTCTATTTTCTTTCTTTCTATTTTCTCTCCTCATTTTTCTTTTATATCCAAGCATAGGGTAAAACTTTCCTCCTTGTTCCTTACATATATGTTCTATAAGGAAAAAATTGTACTTTACTCCCTCGAATTATAGATTATATATATTTTAGCCTCTAAACTGTAAAAATATATAAATCGACTCTCTAAACTTTTTTTGAATGTGCAAATTGACCCATTTATTAATTTTTTCATCAATTATTAACAAAAATATCACATTCAAGAAAGTTTAGAGCATCAAGTTGCACATTTAAGAAAATTCAAGTGATCGATTTGCACATAATCCAAAGTTCAAAAATGTTATAATACATTTATTTTGGCTAAAAATGCATATTCGTAAAAGTTCAAGAAGTCAATTTATATATTTTTAAATACTAGGGGTTAAAATGCATATAATTTATAGTTCAGAGTGGGGGTGTTCAAAACCAAACCAAATCGAATTAAAACCCAAAACTGATTAAAATCAAAATAAATTGGTTTTAATTGGTTCTTGTTTTATAAAAACTGACGATTCGGTTCGGTTTTCGATTTTAATTTCTAATCCAAACCAAACGGATAATATATTACACATTAATAATTATATATGTATATGAGATATATTATATATTATATATTACTTATCCATATCTATACTTTTATAAATATACATGCAAGTATATTCTATAATATATTAACACCAAAATTATTCAAGTATTCTTATTATATTTTAACTCAATATTTTAGATTTATAATTATCTATTAATTTTTTTAATTTACTCAAAACAAAATTTATTTTTTATACTTTATAAAACTTTTTATTAAAAAATTGAAAACTGAACCAATCCAAACTGATTTAAATTGGTTTGGTTTGGTTCGGTTCGGTTTCTCAATTATCATCAAATTGAACTGAGACAAATCGAAATAAAATTTATTGTTTGAATAAGTTAATTTCCTCTCCAAAATCGATCCAAACCAAACCGCGAACACCCCTAGTTTAGGGACCTAAAGTACAAATTTTCCATCCGTAAATTATAAGATCTATAGCTTCTGTAATGAACTCATTTATGTTCAGTTAGTTATTTCTTTTGGGATTAATTTGTTATTCCATTATAAATGGGGGTAAAGTGGTAAGCAACTCATGGATTCGATTTTCATAACAGCATTATGCAAAACTAATCCCTGAAGTATTGGTTTCTAGTGTTTACACACGAATAGATCCATTTATCGCAAATGATTTCATACAAATAGCTATTATTCATACAAAATCAATATTTTGATGAGATAAATCGATTACAAAGATGGGATCCACAATCTAAAAGCTGATATATTCACAACAGATCTGATATATTCATGAAATTCAAACTGTAAAATTTAGCATTACTTTTCACATATATAAGATAGCTTCATCGCTTCAGACCTGATAACAAAATGAGACTAAAGCATAGCCTAATTTCATATACAATCATTATTTTCAAACCCCTTTTGAAACATCTTCCCTAAACCCTTGGAAACATTACATTTTTCTTAGATTATCTAACCTAGCCTGTAGATCTTCATCTATTCCACTGTCTTCGTTGCCTGCGGATTCAGCTTGAGCAACCCTGTTTTTTGCCGTCGGTGCAGTGACTGAGGCTGATGCAGGCGTGCTCAAAAGCTGCTCGTTGAAGTGGAACAAAAGAAATACCATCATCATTATTATCGTCAAACCAACCCTCCATTGAGGGAAAATAAATCTGTTCATTATAATTAGCTCTTTTCTGATTCGTACCAAGAATGATATAAGAGAGCGACAACTGACCTCAGAGTTGATATCAATTCCGATCTCATCTAGAACCTGATTCACAAGCTCTTCGGTCTCTTCCTCCTCTTCATCACCTTCTAAAGCATCATCAATTGCATCTCCCATCACCTCAGACACCAATTCCATCTTCTCATTCTGCCTTTCAAACTCTTGCATTATCCTTTGTAAAGAAGGTAAGTTCATCCGTCTATTCATTTGACCCATTGCTTTTGTAACTCCTTTCATAGCCTCCCCCATTGCTTGGGTGGATTTTAATGTCTGCAATTGATCTAACGGAGTCAGATTCAAAGGCTATCATCAGTGTAATCAATCTTATAGGCTCAAAAATATAAAATGAATTTCCAATGCTGTGATTGTTGGAAATTTATGTGAGCGTGTGCATGCTTGGGTTTAGTATTTGATTGTCTCTATTTGTGGCAGTTTGGTTGCAGTAATATGATTTCAAAGGTGATGAAGGCAAGACTGTTTGGGTTGCGATTCAGTCACGAAAAACAGTTGAAGGCACAATCTAGTGAGCTGAGACGGAAGCAACTGTGTGACCTGGGGAGTCATGACCAGAGCTTGTCGGTGCAGTGGAAGCACAGAGAGGTGCTTGATCAGAAAACAACCCCATAAATCGCAGTCAGAGAAGCTATGGTGCAATCAAGGGAACTGATAACTGGGTTAGGGTGGAATCCAAAGTTGTGAATGAACCATCCATGAAGTCCTGTCACTTTGTGTTAAATCCGTAGCACTCAGGAACAATTGGAAGTGAAAAGAACAAATGAGATCTGGTACACTACCGATATAGGGCTGGTGTTCCAGTTAACACCAAGGGAAAATAGAAGAAAATTTTCTGTGATATTAAGAAAATTATGCAGTAACCCCCTAAAGCTTCCAAAATCCGTTAGGGTGTGTGTGTGAGTTGAGGTTTCGGAGAAGAATGGAAGGGTTTGAAAAGTAACTATGATTCCATTTTATCCTTCAAACCCTTCCCTTCCCTTCCCTCTCTTCCTCTCTAAAACCTCAACTCACAAATACACCCTTAAGGAATAGAAACCCTTATTCAAAAAAAAAAAAATCCTAGCCCTATTTAAAACAAATCCTAGACCTTAGATACTGCTAATGCAAACAATCCTAGATATAAATTGAATAAAAAGAAACAGAAAGACATGAAACAAAGCTGCTCCTTATAGCATGAATAGTGACCCTCTTTTTTTATTTTTATTTTTTTTTCCAAATGCCCCTGATCAATAGATCCTCTATATAGTAGATTTGCAGAATCCACCAAAATAAGCCATTGTAATGAGCCAAGTGACAAACATCAATTCAGCAGAAGATAACAATAATCAAACATTCAGTATCACAATTCTGGTTATAAACTGTTGGTGCAACATAAACAATGAAACTCAGTTCATAATTATTTTCCATTGAAGAAGACTGTCTCCAAGGTATACGCATCACAGTAGAACAATGGTAGTAATAAAATTTAATGACATACACACAACCTTTAAGTTATCTGCTAGTTTCCAAGGAGCTCATTGAGCATGAAGAAACTCCCAAGTTCTGTGACTTACAAAGAAAACAAAAAGGTTGTGCAAAAACAAACCTGAATTCTTAAGGCAACACCCTGAAGCTGCGATTTAAGCTTGTAGAACTTTTCAATCTGATGGCGTGTTCTGATAAGATCCTTGGCCATCACTCTCACTGCCCCCTGACAAATTTAAGCCAATCCCACAAACTGTTTGAACCAGATCAAAACATAACAACTCCATAATAAACATACCTGATCAAATAATCTCAATGCTTCAATACCATCACACCACTACATTAAATCACAACCCTTACACAGCAATGAACAAGCATGCTGTGTGTGTGTGTGTGTGTGTAAAGGCATGATACCATCTGTCCTTGTTTGGCATTCTTCTTAATCTCCACAATCAACTTCTTTTCTTGAGCCTGCAAGCCTTGTCTTTCCCTTTCTATTTCTCTAATGGACTTGTCTAGCATCCTTTTATTTTCCCTCAACAGCTCTGCCACAAATAACCAAACCACCCATTAACAAACTACATCAATCAAAGCCCAAACACACAAATTTTCGAAACTTAGAAGGCACACAAGGACCAACCCATTATTTATGTCTTCTCAAACCAAATAGCATGACTGAATCAACACAATCAAATGCATCCCATTCGATAAAAAATTGGCAAACAACAAAAACGCCATCAAAAGAAGAAGAAAAGAAATTACCAGCCGGGGTCTTTCTACTGCCAAACAGGAAACTCATGTTGGCTCACCGCGTTTCGAACTATCGGATTCTTGATTGATTCTCAGTGTGTATGTGTTATCACGGCACTCAACAGGGATTGTTCGTCGAATCGTTAGTATGCGCCGAACGTTACCTTTATCCCGTTGAATCGAACGGATAAAAAAAATAAAAGAGGATAAAATTTTGTAAATTACATCCATGAATAGAATTTTGAGAAATTCTATCTCCGTCTTCACTTAGAATTTAATTTAAATATATTTGACAGTATAAAATAATTTTATATTATCAATCAATAAAAATAATAAATAGTATCAATTTATATAAATAATTATCAATTATAATAAAAAATCTATCATAACTTTTTATTTTTCTTTATTTCTATTGATTGACAATAGTGCATACCAATTAAACTCTTTTATTTAATAAGCAAACTCATTTGCAAGTATCAAAATTTTTCATGACTTTTTTTTTTTTCTGATCATCGGTCCTTTGATTTGCTTATTAAAAAAATGTTTCTTTTAAAAAAAATCCTTTCACGAAGTAAGATCTAAATTTTTTATTTTTAAATAATTTTTATGTTATACAAAAATTATACAAAAAAATTTTATAGAGATTAATTTTAATATATTATTAATATAAAAAATTTTATATTATTATTTAACCATATATTTTTATTTATAAAATTTTTATATTAATTAATAATTAAATCATATATTTTATTGATGTGATAATATATAATTAAATATTTATATAATTTTTTTAAAAAAATTATAATGTATCAAAATTAAGTTAAAAAATGTATCAATCGTGAGCTTTCCATGCTCAAAAACCATCTGTAGCTCCATTTTCTGGTCGTGGTTTGGGTCTTACCGTGTTGTATCAAAATGGCTGTTTTTTATTTTGGGCTTTAAGCCCTCATGTTCATCCAAAAGCAAAAACTATTTGCAAGCAACGAAGCCTTCTTGCGGGTATAATGGATAAACTGAAAAAATACACTATATTAGGGGGTGTCCATTGGATTGACTCAACCTATAAACACATGGGTTTCAACTCAATCTAAACCACAAAATATGGGTTGAGCGTCAGTGAGTTGGGTTGAAAATTCTCTAACCCATATGGTGAGGGTCGAGTAGTGAGCTCAAAATTTTTCAATCCATATAACCTAATCCAATTTATTTATATGTGATAATAATGAATATTTTAAAATGGTTGAAAGTAAAGTTAATAGTTATGACAACCTATAATGTCAACTGACTCGTATACTTTGTTATATTTTTAGGATTTAAGTATGCTTTTTTGAAAACTATTAGAACTTATATATGTTTTTTTGAAAGATTTCTGACTTATATACGTTTTCTTGACTTATCGATATTTTCTTGAATTTATGAATTTTTAGACTTATATTTGTTGTACTTGTTAAAAGATTTGATATTTACACTAAGTGTATGTTTTGATGTTTAGATTTATTTTATTTGATCACATATTTGACATATTTTAGGAATAAGAGAATTAAAAAAAAATCTTTTAAAAGAATTATTTTTAAAAAAATAATTTTTATTTGATTTGAATATATTAAAAGTAAGTTTAAGAGAATAATTTTTATTTGGATAAGATAAAGTAAAATTACTTTTGATTATTGATATGAAAGTGATAGTAAAATTCCTTCTCAAAAAGGCTTTTTCTAAAATAAAAAGCATTTTCAACGATACTTATTTTAAAGACCTTTTGGAGTTGCAAAAATGAGTTTAAAAAAAGGCCGTTACATATTTAAATACATTAATTACTATATATTTTTATTTTCATGCCAATAAAAGGCATTTTGGCCTCCCTCATTGATAAACTAATTAAATAGGTTCTTAATATATAAATCATTTTTTTAAGATATGTCAAACACATCAATTTGACCAAATCCAATTGGATGAAATCGAGTTGAAAGGAAAATTTTACTCAATCCATCCCATCTCATCCTACTATGTGAGTAAGTAGGTTGAATCAAAAAATCACTCCAAATCACCACGACAACAAAAAACCTAAACTCAAGCATGTTAGAACGGTAAATGCTCATGGACGGTACTTCTCGAGTAGTTTTTAACCAATGCTTTGCTTTTGCTAAAAGGCCTTTTTTTTTTCGTAAACAGTTACATTATTTGTATATAAAATTTAAATATGTGATAATTACAGTTTAAATAAATTAAATTAATTTTAATATATTAATAGTGCAAAAGAATATTACACTATTATCTAATCAGATATTTATATTTGTAAAACATTTAAGATAGTGAGTGACTGAGTCAAACACTTTTGTTAATATGGCAATATATAATTAGATATCTATATAAAAATTTTTTACACCAATAATATATACAAAGTGAATCCTAAATAAATATAGATTTCCATTATATAAATATTGAATTTTCATATTGCCTTTACTAATAGTATTTAACACTTATATAATTAAAATTAATATTTATTTGAATTATAATCACCATATTTTTATTTAGCTATCTATTTACTATGTTCAAAAAAGGAAAAAAAAAAAAATTCTCTTTTATAAATAACCTTACATTCTCACAAGCTGCAACTAATAACCTAACATCTTTTGTAAGAAATGTCTAACATGCAAAACCAACTAGTCAACTTCTAAAACTGGTGGTGCTAATTTTACATTGCAATTTGAATTTAAAAATGAACTAACATTCTTCCATAACTACTACGCCGTATGACTACCTACCTACGCACGGACCGCTTTAGAACTTCAGTCAAATAACTGCCAAGTCTCACGCATTTTATTAAGTCCTCAAACAAATTTGTAATACGTACGCTTCACCTTAGTTGTGTCATGTTCAAAATCGAGGCTTGCTTCTTTTGAACTTTGTCAGCTATTTCGCTAATTTGCTGCTTATTAAACCTTAGATCCTGTCAATTGATGAATTTACTTGGTCAAATCCTACAAAAAATCAAGCAACCTTTTTTCTTCAATATTTTAATTTGTCGAAGTTTTGGATTTTGCCTATAACATCATCCCTCATGATTTTCAATCCATCCACCCAGCTCAGATTTTATTCTTTCCAATCTCTTCGGATCTCTGCATTGTATTGTCATAGTATGGAAGGAATTCGAGTTCCTATTTCAGCCTAGATTGATGACCCCATAACTTGCTTGGAAGCTTTCCTTTTTTATTTATTTATTTTTTATGGTCAACGCATGCACACACCGCCCAGGGATGTGTGGGGGAGTCTCACAGCGTGAGTGAGCTTGTAACTCTAGGTCCCAAAATGCACTTTGCAGAGGTAGGAGACACCACTAAACCAAGGCCTCGCATGCCTTTGAAGCTCTCCTTTAGTTTTGATCATATTCAGAAATCAATTTTTTTTTTTTTTCAGTCAATTCACACACACCTTCACAGCGAAGGGAGGAAGGAGGGGTTCTGCTTCAGGAATCGAACATGCGATTCCAATTTCCTCCAAGTTACACTATGCGGAGGTAAAAGATCTTGCCGGTTAGTCTACGTGTCCAAGTGCTTCAAAAATCAATCCAAGAGTTAAGTGCCACTTTAGTCCCTGAAATTACATATGCATTTTATTTTAATACCTGAAATTTGGAAATTAACATTTTAGTCCCTAAAGTTACATTCCATCGGTTATTTTAGTCCTTGGTTAGTCAACCGTCAGTCAATTGTTACGATTTTGCTGATGTATCACGTTAAGTGATATGTCAGCATGTCACTAGCACCTCATATGGCACAACATCTGACATGGCATAGTCTTATGATGTGGCATGTTGATGTGTCATCAATTTTAAATTGATTCAAATTAGTCCATGAAATTTTTAAAATATATCACATTAGTCCCTGAAATTTCTAAATGTGTCAAAATAGTCGCTGAAATTTTTAAAATGTGTCAAAATAATTCAAAATTTTTAAATTTCTCCTCTTCTACGTCACAAGCTCTAAATTTTTAATCTTCTTTAAATTCACTGATTTCTTTTTCATTTTCACATCCTATCTAGACTATATCCTCCCCACATAAAATAATAGAAAAAGAATATATAGAAATGAAATAATGAAATATAATAAATAATTTTAATATAACTCATCCTAGTTCAAGATTAAATAATGCCTCTACTTATGTAAAAAATATAAATTTAACATGTTTTATAAAAAATAAAATAAATAAAATATTAATTTTCAATAAAAATTAAAAAAATGGATTATAAAGGCAAAAGTTATAGAACACTAAAAGAAAATTTTTAAAATATTCAAAATATTAAATATGATCAAGTTATTATCTATATATGGACTAATTAACCGTCATTCACTCACCATGAGTTGATTCACTTAATTGATCTTTTACTCATACTTTATTATAAATTGGATTTAATTTGTTATTACCTTATTAACTAGTTATTTGTAAGTACTTACATAGATAGGCACTTAATGAATTTGAACATATTCTTTGCAGCAAAATTAGGTTAAGTCTTTTTCTTAGCTTAAATTATAGCTTTTTAATTTCGAAAAAAAGGAAAAAGAAAAAGAAAAAAGTTGATTTCAGTTTTGATTAGGCCACATTGATGGAGCTTTTATAACAAATATATCAATTAAGTATATGTTTGAAAATAGTTGCTCCGAGCAAAATAATTGTTCTTTAAAATTGTAGTTTTAGAAAATTCTTTTGATAAATCGATTGCATTGAAGTTTTAAATTATGATCTTATCTAATTATCAAATCCTTTGCCATTTTCTAGTGCATATTTTAGAAAACTTTTGATTATAAATTATTTTGAATTTTAAATTAGTTAATCATAAATTTTAAATCTTAAATTAAATGGGACCAAATAAATATTTAGAATATTAATCAAATTTATTTAAATATTAAGTTTAAATTTAATAATTGTCAATAATTTTATAATTTACCAATCTTAATATATTTAAATTTACTTGTCACTTTAATAAGATGCACAAACTTCTATGTGGGGAGGATATAGTCTAGATAGGGTGTGAAAATAGGAAAGAAATTAGTGGATTTAAAGAAAATTAAAAATTTAGAGCTTATGAAGAAGAAGAGGAGAAGTTTATGAAGTTTGAATTATTTTGACATATTTAAAAAATTTCAGAGACTATTTTGATATATTTAGAAATTTCAAAGACTAATTTGACACATTTTAAAAATTTTAGGAACTAATTTAAATCAATTTAAAATCGATGATATATCAGCATGCCACATGACATGCCACGTTAGAGACTAACATGGCATAGCTCTGACGTGGCATACTGACATATCATTTAACATGACACATCAGTAAACTCGTAATAATTGACTGATGGTTGACTAATTAGGAACTAAAGTGACCGATAAAATGTAACTTCAGGAGCTAAAAAATTAATTTTCAAATTTTAGGGATTAAAGTGAAGCACATATACAACTTCAGGAACTAACGTGGTACTTAACTCAATATGGCTCTTTTAAGGAAGTAAATATTCTAGACCCCAGCAAGAGGGTGAGCCCATTCTCGAGTCATGTTTTCTGGTCCATTAAAAACAAAAGGATTGTCATCTCTACCACTTCATGTCATGTCGTCTTCCTTTTGCTTTGTTTTTGTTTTTTGTTTTTTATTTTTTAAAAAGATAACTACTCAAAATTTCGGTGAATTTGATATCGATCATTCTACTAAAATCAGGGTATAATTCCTGAGCTTAGAAAGCACTTAGAAAAAACTTATAAAATTATTTATCAACTCCTTACATTAACAACGAAAATCAAACACATATCTTTATAAAATATAATATCGCTCTTTACCAACTATGCCAACCTTCATTCTACATCTTCCTTAACTATTGATGAGTAGGATTGATAGTCGACTCTCCAATATGCTCCCGCATTTCATGTCTAGTCTTCCTTGTTAATCAGTTTTGACAAATGACGATGGGAAAGTTGACACGGCAATCAAAACACCGACCATTGAGCATGATAAATTGAGAATCCTGAAATAGGCTAAAACCTAAAAAGATCTGAAATCAAGATCTTCATGTAATCCACGCAACGCAGACCATTGACCAAGTACATTGTCCGTCAAGAAAAGCAAATCCCTAGTTAGCTACCATATGCTTTATAGGTAGGAAAAGGAAACCATTTATGAAGCAAATGCTAGTATTCCGAGGTTCATGCACATTTTTATTGCTGTCAATTATGTGTCCATTTCGATTGTTATCTCCAATTCTCGATCAGGTATGTTTGATGCAGATAAATTTAATGAAAATGGGAAAACAACGGTTGCTTTCATTTTCCGAGCACTATTCATAATTCAACTTATGCGGGACCAGATTTGATACACAACATTGTAGTTAATACTAATGGACAACTTGTCACTGTTTGATTAAGAATTCGAAACATGAATTCTTGTTATCATGATAATTTGGAGTAGGGCAAGGAAAATATATTTACTCCTATGGATTTTGAGATATATGCATTGATCCATTTTATTCTCCACAAAATCTATATATAGAAGGAATAACTTCCATCAAATTTAATGTACAAGTGTTTAGAAGCTTACCTCAAATCATAGATGGATTTTTATCAACTTGTATACCAAATGATCTTTTTCGCTCTTAATGAAGCATTCTGGCTCCTGCATATAAATTTTCTTCATAGAGATCTCCATTTAAAAATGTTGTCGTCATATCCATCTAATTAGGGATGTCAAAAAAATCCATCCCCATAGATACCTATGAGTAACACCTGCAACGGGTGGGGTATTGAGGGAAGATTTTGCCCCCGTAAGTAATAGAGATGGAAATTTTAAATACCCGCATGCTATATGAGGCGAGGGCGGGGATCACTATTCCCATACTCGTAAGTGCCCGATATAAAATTATTATTTTACTCTTAAGTTATTAACTTAGTTAGGTTAATATTGTTGTTATTTAAATTGATTGGAAAAGGTTTAAATCTAAAAGATCAATTTATTTGTACTTATTATGTGTTAGACTAATGGTTGGATTACTCTAATGTGTTTATTTTTATTTTAAATTGTTGCAATTTAGATTGTGGAATTAAATTATTGTGGTTATTTTATATTTATTTTTATTTTAAGTATATTAAGTTGTTAGTGTAACACCCTACCGAGCTTAATGATGTGCTTAAGTCATAGTATTTCGCTTAGTAGTTATGCTACATACCACTATTCTCCTCTCTATTAATCTATCTCATTTCTTTAACTTAATTGACTAAATCCGTAAGTCGGAGAGTGGCAATTAACTAGATGAAAATTGTACGTGTGCGATATATAGATGTTTGTGCAAACGTGGCACGACAGCAATATATAAATAACTTAGCGGGAAGATAAAATAAAATAACATCACATCTAAGATATATATAAATATACATGTCGTACAGAGTCTTGAGACTTCATATATAGGTAATGAAGTGAGTACATGAGTTAGACCACCAAACAAAACAATCCGGTCCATATCTACGAAGTGCAATTCTATATGGTCCCTAGAAGGACATTTCATCTAGTGCTACTACCTAACAAAATAAAAGTAACTATACCTATGGCCCAAGGTCATGAAAGTGCCAAAAGAGGGCCACATTGTACACTACAATCAGCTGGGTGGATGCTGCCTCTAGTTGAATGTTGAGGACAGGAACCCATTAGCCATATCGAGCTCTGCTGGGCTATAATCATCACTGGATCCGGAGGAAGAGCCAGACGATGACTGTAAAGCCTCTAAAGGATCCTCAACATCAAGAGAGAGAGAAAGAGATCTACCTGAGGTGGTGTAGCTGGTGGTGGTGCTGGAGGTGGTGCGGGATGTGCCATTTGCAAGGGTATGGTTATAAAGAGTGTAGTGGGGTCAAACATGGGGTGAGAGAGAGAAACGGAAAAATCTTTGCGAAAAAAGAAGTATAAACGGAAAGGTAAGTATTGATGATATATATGGAATCTATCACCGAATCTATGTGGAACCGTAGATCAAGGAACGTGATGAAGAGGATGTTCGTCACTGCTTGGTTTATGATCTGAGAATGACGCAGATACATAAAATATGGCGATAATTTGTAAAATTCTCAGTAGGATTCTTACAACTATGCTATGCTGACATTGCGTTCATTCCCAGTTGCTTTGATTTTTGTTTAATTTTATAAAAGTGTGAAAGATATCTAAATAGTTCCATTTCTCATTGTTTGAAAAATATAGCTCGAAACAAGGTTCAACTTTACTTAAGATAGGGAGAGACAAAATGACTATCTCACAAAATACCATATGGAACAAACACAGTGCAAGTGAACAATAATAGTCATAAAGGAGGGCATATGATAATAATCACATGAAACTACATATATTAGTAACACAATTTAAATCACAAACCATCACCACATCTTCACAATGCATTAATAAATGAAAATGGAATGCACTTCATCATCATGGGTCCTTAAACTTACATTTCATAAGCTTTTCATACTTGGTCCCTTGAGAGTTTTAGGCCATATAACTCTTGGGTAATAGTCTGTTTTTCATGATCGAGCTTGTTCCTATACAGGATTGTCTGGTTTGCTTTCCTTGACTCTCTCACCAATCTATTCCTCTTAACTTTATTTTTCAGGCTAGCCCAAGCAAATGGAATCCATATAGCTTTTATAAATCATGGGATTATAAGCAATTCAACTTGAATGACGTGAGAAATATATGCAAAAATACATAAATTCTACCAAAATTTTGTCAACATAACGGATCAGGTTTACTTCCTTGTGAATATACCAGCTTAACCAGAAAATCAGTCACAATAGTAGAGCAAGCATCACACATCAATGCCTCAATATTGTTATAGATTTTTAATATCTAACACCAATTGCAACTTACTCATGCATTAAGATAGCTAATTACTTAATTGGCAATCTGCTTATATCTCTCAAATCTGCCCATTTTTGTGTCTTATGTCATAATTTCTACTTAAGTTATTAAATGCTAAATTTTTACTATGTTGAATTGTTCTTTGCATAGTTTTTAACTTCTTTAGTCCCATTCAATTTTGATAAATATAACTTAAGATATTGAGAGTTTACCTAAGTTTGTCCCATGTTAGATAGAATAGGAATCTAAAATGTAAAAATTTGTTAAAAATAGAAATCTTATTGGATTTGAGTGAATCTTATATCATTGTAAAGCTAATAGAACGATCTTTCATTTCCGCTAAGCTTCATTTCATTTAAGTGAGCAGAGCTCAAGTTATAAGCTTGCAAATTTGGTGAAATTGGTTTACCCTGTCTCTATCTAGTCAGGACATAGGGCAAGTTTGATGAATTACTGGGAGCAACAAGGATGGAATTTGACTCTGAAATTTTTATGGAATGTTTCCTATGTGTAATGTTTCTAAAAAAATTTCTTTCACCCTAATTGAAGTTGTATAGGGCAAGTTATGCCCTAACTAACCCACTCTGGTCAGGTCTAGAGGTAAAAATCTAGAGTAAAGTTCAAAAAATCGTATCTCCCTCAATACTAATATGATGGTCTTATAATTTATATGGTTGAAAAGCTATAAATATCTAATTTCATTTAAAATTAGTTTCATCAAATTCTGATATCTGTGTGAGAAGACTTACACTTCACAAATACAAACATTGTCGGGTTTCTTAACTCAATCAATTATGGTTAGCTTCTCTTTTAGTTTTTCAATCAAGTTTCAATCCAAATCCAATAATTTCATACTAATCCAACTATAATAGATCATATAGACACAATATAACCTCAAATAAGGGAGTGAAAATAGAATTCTCATCAGCCACAAAATCATAAATATTAAGCAAGATTCATAAATCCTACCTTCAATTTGATGCAAAATTAGCTAGATTTGGGTTTTTTTTGATGAAGGAAGAGATTAAGGCTTGAAGGTGGGATGAAAGGAGATGCAATGGAAGAAGAGAAGATGGCGAGAGAGCTACTGAAAGTAGTTGACCAAATAGGGGACATGGAAGGCGTAACATCCCGAATTTTGCGCATAACTAGCCTTGTCATATAATTAAAAACCTTGAGGATATTATAGAATTTTGAATAACCGATATTGAAATACATTGAATAGGATTAGAGGAATCTGAATCTTTTTGAAGACAAATCTTATAGACGATTAATTAGGTTTTGCTAGTTTGAAGCAATGACGAAAATGCCTATGTAAACTTTTATTATTTACAGCGTTGCCCTAGAACCTTTAATAATTACACTTTGACCCTAAGGGTTATTTCCACAATGACCCTAAAACTTTTTAGAAAATAACATTTAGGTCCCTACTTCAATAGAATTAGTAGAATACGATTTTAAACAAAGCAAAATCATGTAGCGGAAACGTAGAAACTAAATTCTTGGCCAAGTGGGCCACGAAGGTGTCCATATGTGAAATGATGTGGGATGCCCCAAGACTTGCCCAAAATTACGAAAATGTCATTTGCCACGAAAAACAAAAAACAGAATGGCCCTGAATTAGTAAAACAATTAATTTACGTTGTTAATTGATTTATTCGATTTTATCGGATAAGTAAGATTAATTAGAAGTTAATTAGAGGTTAATTAGAAGTTAATTAAGTATTAATTAGAAGAATTAAACTTAGATAAAGATAGATACATAGGAACTCCCACAAAACTATTTAGTAATGATTTACCGATTTAAGGGAAATCAGTAAAGATTCGGTATTTTAAACTGTTAGAACCAAATCAATAAAATTCTACACTAACAACCCTAGTTTAAGTAGTTGAAATTCAGCCACATTTACCGCATGTGGGCAGCACCACTTGTAGCCATAAGGACAGAAAAACTTGGCCAAACCACAATCATTTAACCCTCCACCAAGCAAAAGCCACAAACCTAACTACCATGCTTTCTAAAAGCTCCAAAATCCCTTCATTTGTGTGCTGCCCCCTTCAGCTGGCTTCTTTCCCTTCATTCTTCTTCCTCCTCACTTCCTCTTCCTAAATCTCTAAGCTCCACCCACTTCTTCCACCAAAAACTCAAATCTAGCTAGTTTCTACATCAATTTGAGGTAGGATTCAACTTCTTTGCTTGAGTTTATTGAGTTGATGGCTTTTGGGAAGCTTTTCTACACTTATGTAATTGATGATATATGATGCTCATGTGATGATTTATGGCTGGTTTATCAAGTATTTGGTAGGATTGAGATTGAATCTTGCATGAAAAATAAGATAGATAGCAAACTAGAATCTGAAACCTAGAAAATCTTATGGTATCCATGCTAGCAGACTATATGGCTCCACCTACAATAGTCAAAACTTTATGAAACTAATTTTATATGAAACTAGATATCTACAGATTTCCAACCATATAAATTATAAGGTAATTGGATTAGTACTGAGGGAGATATGAATTTTGGAATTTGACTTAGGTTTTTGAGTTTGATTCTAGGCAGACGAGGTTATTCAGGGCACAACTTGCCCTATACAATTTCGAATTGAGTGAAACAAATTTTTTTAGAAAGATTACACATAGAGGAACATTGCCAAAAATTTTAGCATTAGATTTGATCCCAAGTGCTTCCAGTAATTAAATGAAATTGCCATAAATCCAAACTGAGCTAGAATAGGGCAACCTAGAAGGGTCATTTTGCAGAGCTTATAACTCAAGCTCTACTCATGAAAATGAGATGAAACTTATTGTAAACAAAATCTTTTCTGTTAGCTTTAATATGATATAAGTTTCATATGATTGCAACTAGTTTTCGAATTTTAATGAATTTTTACTTTCAAATATGTAATTCTAGCTTGAGCTACACTTATCAAAACTTAATGGGACTAAAGAGGTTAGAAATTAGACAAATAACATATAACATATCTAAAATTTAGGTCCAAAGGAGTTAAAGAGAAATTATGGCAGATTTTACAAATTTGAGCATAATTGAGGAATATAAGCAGAATTTCCAAATTGAAGAACTAGGCACCCTAATACATATATGAGTTCAATTAAAGTCTAAGGGTTGCAATTCCATGTTGATGTTTGAAAGATTAATCTACTGTACTTAATCTGTTACTGTGACTGACTATCTGTTGAACTTAGCACTATTCATGGAAAAACAGATCTGATCCATTATGCTGCCAAATTTTCAATAGAATTATGAGAAGGTTATGAGCATTTATATGTTATGAATATGTATGTGAAAATCATGTGTGCGAGGATATATGAAAGTAAGCGATGGAGCATATGCATGAGTGCATTTAGCATGTCTATGCATGATTATATATGAGAATGAAAGGATATGAACATATTAAATGTGGACCCCTTCACCTAAAGGCAATTATGAGATCCTTTTTTGTGAAGGCAGTTAAATAAGCTAAGATTGGATCCTTTCACTTAGAGGTAGTTAATTGGGTCTCTCCCTGTGAAAGTAGTATAAAACTATGAGATCCCTCTACCTTAGAGGTACATGGCCAAAAATGAGATCCCTCCAAGACTAGAGGCACGTGGATCCCCTTGTAGGTTAGTTCTGTGTGACGATGGTCACGAGTTAAGCTCACTCCTAGATCAGGCTACTCAAGGGCAGTAAAGATTAAAGAAAGACAAGATACAAATAAAAGATACACTTGAGGATGACAATATGTAACGCTCACGTGTAGACCCCAGTAAGCACCCTAGGGACGGCGATACATAACGCCTAGGTGTGTCAAGAAAAGAAAATAAAGAAAGTTAACAAGAGACATAATCACTTGCATCAAATGTATTGTTACAATCATAAATGCATATTATTTAGTTACTCTTTGATCTGCTATGCTTATGCTTCAATTCTTTTCCTTGTTTATCAAGAGACTATATATATATATATATATATATATATATATATATATATATATAGACGTTAATTATTCTACTGCATTTATGTTTAGATTCTTTCTTTGATTAACAAGTGTATAAATAAAATGAACTCTGTTTTGAATAATACATTTTCAAACTATAAAACTGAAATGTCGATTAACATGTTCACCTTTTTCATAATAAACTGAAGTAGCTGGAGATAATAATGATGACACAGTATGTGCTAGTTAATTGAATCCTACTAAGAATTTATAATTCTCACTATATTTCCATACTATCTCCAGATAGTTCAAAAAATATTGGGGACAGGTAGAGGTTGCTATCAGACAAGGTCCATTCAGGTAATGGTAACAACTCTTGAGTGTGGTGTTATGACTTAAGCATAGTACTGTACTTGGGAGGGTGTTACAAAAGGCAAAATGAAATTTTTATAAAGCTAATTAGTTGGAAGCTTGACATTTGATTGGTTGCTGTGTATGTGGTGGTTATTTTTACAAAGTCCCCCAATTCTTGTGGTTGTTGTGGTGCCAATTAGGTGGGGAGGTGGCTGAGTTATTGGCCACTAATTCTAGGGTTTTAAATATATCTTTTTATTGATTCAATTTTGGCAGTACGAAAGACCGAATCTTTATCAATTTTCTCCAAGTTGGTAAAACATTACTAACAACTTTGTAAGATCTTCAACGTCTAATTAACTCCAAATACATCTCTAATTAACCTTGCTTATATAATAGAATTAAATAAATCAATTAATAATACAATTTGGATTTTTTTTCAAAAATATTTTTGGACGTTACAGTTAGAATTTAAATTGTGGAATTAGATTACTATTTATGCTTATTTTAAATATTTTATGATATTAGAATTTTTATATTTAATTTAAATTTTTTTAATTTTTAATAGTTAACGGGTATGTATGGATATCCACGGGTATTCGTAAACCTACGGGGAAGTCAAAACGGGTATCTGTGCAGAGGGGGAGCAGGGGACGGGGGGCTATCCCTCGCCCCATTGACATCCCTACATCTGATTCATTTCCAATTATGATGGGCCGCCAAAGTCATGATAATTCTAAATGAATCTTCAGAAGAAATTGGATAGAAAGCCTTTATAATCAATGCCCTTTTTTTAAGTAAATCCTTTCCCTACCAATCTTGCTTTAATGTGTTCCATATTTCTCTTATAATCTCTCTTGATTTTGAGCACCTATTTACATCTTATGGGCGTTTCACAAGCTTTTGCACATTGTGATCCATAGAATGGAGTTCATCAATTATTGCTTCAATCTGTAGGTTAACCCATTTACTCTGCCAACAAAAAAATAAATAAAAGAAAAGGAATGATTTAGTAAGTCAACCCACCTTACCTTCCATAACTCATAGGTTATGTGGGGTATGTTAAAATAACCCAATTAGAAAAAAGGTTGCAAAATGCAGTATAACCTGCCATTTTTTATTTTATGGGTTAAATAGGTTAATCAGTTGGGTTCAATTTATTTAGCCATTTATAGGGTTATTAGGGTGTTAAAGTAGGACTTTTTTTTAATGAATAAAATAAAATAATGTAAAAATGCTACGGTAAGCAACTTTATAATTAATACATGTGCGCGTGACATATATATATATATGTATGTATGTATGTATATATATGTATGTGATCACCACTCTTGTCCTTGAATCTTCTTTGGTTGAGTTTTTTTCTCCATTACCATCCTTATGGGCGAAAAATTCCCAAATTCAATGCCCCAAATGGGGCGGTCCCTACGAGGAATGTAACACCCTCTATTATATAAGCCATGCTCGAGTCATGGGGTTATATTAAGAGGTTGTCACTATACTAAGAAAATCTTTAAAATATGAAAAATATAATACATGGCCCTTTAACTGCTCACTTTATTACTGACTAATAATCTCTGATACATAAAGAATAAAATAATTACACTTTAAAAGAAATTGTGACTGATTTAGTACACAGCGTTTACATCCGACTAGTCGTTAGCTAACTTCAAGAGTCTCTTGGTCTGGCTTACGCCCGATTCTTGCTCAATGAAAGGCCCTGTACTTTGCCTCACACTTGATCTCCAACTTGGGTGCTGGAATATTTACGGAGAAGAAAAACATACAAGCAGACAGTGAGAACCTAAGGTTCTCAGTAGGTAAACTCAAACCAACCTTACAACGTCATCATAAACATTCCAGCTGCTTCAGTTTATTATAAAAATATAAGCACATATAAACAAGTAGTGGTCCAATTTTAAGTTGAAAACACCTTACTCGAAGCGGGATAGATTTTAACAGCCACTTGCCATTCCATATGACAGACATAGAAACATGAGCAGAGTAATATACTTCAATAAGAATCATAATAATATCATGACATAATGAGATAATTAGAAATGCATATATAGATGCTTGTACTTGAATGTATGCAAGTGCACTTAACTTAACTTATCTATTTCTTTAACTTGCAACTTGATCTTGCTCTTTTTTGTACTTGGTCCCTCAGAGGTGAATGGCCTCTCTCACCCCTGGGTAATAGCCTGCTTTTCAGGTCCGAGCTCGTACCTATACATGAGTGACGAGTTTACTTTCCCTGACCCTCACACCGGTCTATTCCCCTTAAATCTGGTCGAGGGCTGGCCCAAGTCTTAAACAATACCGCTAGCTTGGTACGTCTTTCTTGCAAGTTCTCATAAATCTTATTCTTCTTTGGACATGATTATACATGCTTATGCTACATGCAATCATTCATATACTTCATATCATACTTAAATCATTCTTGCATATATGAATCTCATGAGTATAACATATAAATGTATAACATTCATATAATTCACATATTTCACTAATTTCGCAAAGATAACGGATCGAGTCCGCTTCCCCATGAATAGTGCCAGGCAACCAGTACAATCTTTCAAACTTGCATTCCAATATGGATCAGCCATTACATAGATATTCATAGCATCATTCTCCAAGTTCAATTCAAGCATCTATGGGATTTTCAGTTTACTCTCTCTTATTCTGCCCGGTTTTGTTATAATCCACTCTTTGCTCAATTCAACTCATCTAAGTCTAAAATTTGATATGTCATAGCCTTATGTGTCTAGTTTCAAACCCTTTTAGTCCCATCTCATTTTGATTTGTATAACTTAAGTTATTAGTAATTTACTTCAGATTGCCCTGTTCTTAGCTAGAATTATACCCTTTTAAGTAAAAATTCACTAAAAATAGAAATCTAAGTGAAATCCTACAAAATTTATGTCAAATTAAAGCTAACAGAACAAGATTTCAAATGGGATAAGTTTCATACCATTTCCATGAGTATATTTTGAGTTATGAGTCTTGAAACTTGACCCTACTGGACTACACTGTCTCAGCCTGGTTTAAACTTAGGTCAAGTTCACTGGTGTGCTGGGAACAGATGGCAACGAGTCTGATTCTGAAATTTTTATGAGATGTTCCCTTACATGTTAGCTTTCAAAAAACCTTGGGTTCACTCAATTTGGAGTTGTGTAGGGTGAGTTATACCCTTCTCAACTCATGCTGCCCAGGTAAAAATCCAGATTTCTAGGTTAAAATTCAAAAATTCATAACTAATTCTATACTAATCCAATGGCCTTATATTTTATATTTATGGAAAGCCCTGAATGTCTAGTTTCATATAAAAATAGAGCCATCTACTTTCTACGGCTGTAGGTGTAGCCATACACTCCGCCAGTACAGACACCGTAGGGTTTTCTCACAAAACAGATTCTGCCTAGCTCCCTTTTGAGTTTTTGATAAATTCTTCAACTTAAACCAAGTTTCCTCACCTCAAAACATTAGAAGAACATCAAGGCACCATCATACAATTATGGCATAAGAGGAACATAGCAGCCACATAGTCATATGATACATCAAACAACTAAGGATTTAAGCTACCTACCTTGAAATCCTTGAAGCTATGGAAGCAAGGAGGCCAATAACCAACTTCTAGCCTTCTTCCTTCATCATGGCAGCAGCTCATATGAATATGGGGAGGCTTTATTTGATGCTTAATCATGAAATTGTTAGAGGGGTTTTGTAGAGAAGGAAGAGAGGATCAATTTTCATAAGGAGCAAGAGGATTTGAGGTCAAGAGGGCTTCTAGTCTTGAGCTTGAAGTTCTTGGTCATGGAGGCAAGGAAAGAAAGGAAGAAGAAGAAGAAGAGATGGGAGAGGGCTGAGGCATGATGGATGGCGCATAAATGAGGGAGGTGGTGAGATTTTTCTAGGCTTTATGACCTAGATAAGGATGACTTAGATATTTAGCTTCAATGGTCATGATTTGGCCAAGTCTTCCCATCATAGGGCTGCCATATGGCGCCACCTATGGTGGTGGAGGTGGCTGAATTTCAGCCGTCCAACCTAAGGTTATCAGTGTAAAATTCTACTGATTCGACTCTGGTAGTTTAGAACACCGAATAGTTACCGATTTCCTCCAAACCAGTAAATCGTTACTTAATAGTTTGTAAGATATCTACATATTCATTTTAATTTATCTTAAGCCAAATCTCTTTAACTAATATCTAATTAGCTCTTGATTAATATTTAATTAACTTCTAATTATCCTTACATAACTATTGAAACCGAATAAGTGAATTAACGGAGTAAATTAGACATTTTCGTAAATCCGGAGCCTTTTTGTTTCCTATTTTCTATAACTAATGGTATTTTCGTAATTTTGAGCAAGTCCGGGGGCACCCCACGTCATTTCACACCAGGCTGCCTCCATGGCCCAATCGGCAGAGATTTAAACTTCTATGGTTTCGCCACGTGATTTTGCTCCGCTTAAAACCCCATTTTGCTAATTCTATCGATGTGGGGACATAAATGTCATTTTATGAAAAGTCTTAGGGTTATTGTGGAAATAATTCTCTAGGGTAAAAAATGTAACTCCGAAAATTTTTTTGGGGCATTTTTGTAATTAATAAAAGCTTATAGGGGCACTTTTGTTATTTCTTAGTTTTTAACATACGGCAGTGCCATAGTCTCAACGGCAGTGTTACACTACCCTATACTTCCAACTGTGAGGATCGTCATGGCATAGCGCTGCCTGAGAAATTCTCACACTGCTTAGGAGAATTAATTCAAAGTTCCCATCACGTTCGGTTTACTAAAGTGAGGATGTTACAAGGAACCCCAAATGGTTGGGAGAATTGTCATCCCTAGTCCAACTTGATAATGTCCAGACCCAAAGTTGTATTAGGTCAAGTTCAATTTTTGAAACTTTGACCTGATACATTTTTGGGTCAAGTTCGAGTCATAGTTTGGGTTGACTTGTTCCAATTTGATGTCATATAAATCCTTAAAAATTATATTTAAAATAGAAAAAAAAATAAGGATATATTATATTATTTTTATACTTGAATTAATAACTTTACATAACATGATGTTTGATTTATATTCATATAATTATTTTTGAAATGTGTATTGTAAAATATCAAAAATATCTCTTGAATTTTATTTCTTTTTTCTAAAATTTTATGACTTTATATGCATAATGTCCACATTTATATATGTTATCCAAATGTTAGTTTGACCTTATCTGTCTTGGTCATTAGTCATATCATTATCGAGTCAAGTTTGAGTTTAAAAATATGATTTGATCAAAAAATTGAGTTGGGTAGGGTCTAATTAAACCCGATATCCAACTTGTCCTTTGTACACCGCTGCACACTTGTATATGTTGTAGGAAGGAACCCATGGATATAAAGATCCAGAAACTCCAGGCACACACTTTGATAGAAAAACAAGACGTAGAATAAAGACCCTCCCTACTAAACCTCCAATAAACCTGTCCTTGGAAACGTAGATAACAGAGAAAAGATAGAAAATTCTGCATCACACAGAACAAAATGAGGAAAAACCTCACAACTATCTCGGTAGTCAAACCATGATAAAAAATATGATCAAAATTCTCTATTGTCTTTAGGCCAAGTTGCCTATTTATACATAAATTCTAAAATTGGAAATTATCTAATCCTATCTAACATATCTAATTTGCAACTAAAATTTAAAAATTAAAGATATGATTCTATCCTAAAAGATTTATCCCTAACAAAATTAAATCAGATTTGATCTTTATAGATTAGATCAGATTTAATTTAAGTCTTAAAAGACAAACTGAATCAATTTAAATCTAAACAAACCTAGACTAAGCCAAAACAAATAAAAAATGAATCTAAACACAATCTAAACATATTTTCAACATAATCAAATTGCTTGCTCTCCAAGTTACTTTATTTAAGCTTAATTCCTTGATCTCCAAGTAACTTGAAATGAGCTCTTGGATTGTTTGATCTCCAAGGCAGAACTGACTTGCTAGAAACAAGCTATTTTCCAGTGTTGGAATGACCAAATTACCCTCTTGAGCATGTATCACAAGATCTTTCTCCCTTTCTTCCTTTAGAATATTAGAGGGCAATCTTCACACTTGATGATATCTTATCTCATTATATAGAAGGAGTAGGAACGGGAACTTGATCTTTCATGAAAGGTTATCTTATTCTACCTATCATAGATCAACCAAACTAACATATATATAAGCTTACTATTATAGTTAATTAGAACTAAAATCCAGCATGCGATTTTCAATGATCTATCAAATTATATTGAAATAGAACTTAGTAGACATCATGCTACCATTCAACCAGTTTTACAGCTAAATGAATAAAATTCTAATAATTTTCTAACAGTACACACTAAAATATAGATATCAAGCAAAAACAAAAAGGAAGCCACTGATTTTTTTTCTAATAGAAAAGTGAAAGATAATAGTAAATCATGACTGATAATGTGTGCGCCATTTCTATGAAAAATTGTCTTCGTGAATATCCTTCATTATTCGAGAAATTCGAATACTGAGATGATAACTTTATCCACAAATAGAATTTTAATTAAAAAAATAATAGTTGAAAGTTTCTGCACATGTTTATTTTCATTCAATAATTCCACCGAATATGAGTGTATATCTATGATGCTTTTAAGGGTTGAGGACTAAACACAAATCGTTAAAAAGCCATGCTCGTGTACCCCATGCCCACTTCATATCACCTCTCTGGATTTCATTTTCAAACTATTTAAAGATCATTACTCTTGATTCATCAGAACTTCTTGCAGGAAAAATAGTATAAAATAACTCAAATAATAAATTAAAATAAAAATTAAATTCAAGTAATATAAATTATTTAAACACAAGAACACAAAATTAAAGAATTAAAATAAATAAGTAAATAAATAGTATAAAAGAAAGAAATTGTTTATTGATGGCTAAGGCATACTAGATACTAAGTTAAAGAGTATTTTATTACCACAAAAAAATTACTTGGTGCAAACAGTCTTTATGGCTAATATTTCCCAGGATATAACAGCCGCTTCTCACAAACTCTACACTTGAATTAGTATGACTACAAGAATAACTTACAAAAATTGCTCAAAGGAGTAGATGAAAATAATAATATTTTTCAGCTGGGAAAACCAGCTCTCAAAAATTATTTTCTTTTAATATTGAAACACATATTTATAGCAATAGAGAAAACACTTTCCGTTAGAATGCATTAAAAGCCAACGGATAAAAGAACAAAACCAGCCACGAGTTATAAAGAAAAGAATGAAAAAGACAATTACGTTACAAACCAATTAATTAAAACTTCTTTAAGAAATATATATATTACCATTTGGGAGCTATTTAAAATACACCCTGGTCAAGTATGATGTATCATGCACTTTTGTTTAATGACATTTATGGAGTGTGGCTAAATTCATTTAACCACACTTTGAATGCATCTAACCATAGATTAAAAGTGTGGTTAAGCAAAGGTGTGTCATGCATCTTACTTAATAAGGTGCACCAGAGCATCCTCGAAAACTTGCCTAATAATGTATAAAAACATAAACAATCTAACGTATATGTACTAATGGAAAAGATGAAACCGAATTCAATAATAATAATGATGATGATAATGATGATAAATAAAATATAATAATCCCCTATAGATTTCAAAGTTATTATTATAGTGAAATTAGTTCCCATGAGCACAAGAATTCAATGCATAAGTTTTTACTTTTTCTTTATTCGATAGTTGATAAGAGCTCAAGAGCAAAAGAATTCAGTGCATAAGTTCTTTTTTTTTTTTTTTCAATAGTTAACAAGAACTCAAAACTCTTATAAAAAGAGGAGCAAATTTAGGTACAGCATAAAGCTACATCCATAAGTATCTCAATAACATAAACATGAACTTGAAGCAACCAAAAAAAAACTCACGCACACACACACACACATGCGCACGCACACAATAACAACAAAACATAAGGGGCTTGCAAAACACAACAACAAGCATAGACAAAACGATCAAACGGCACACTAACACCACTCTAGAAAAACACACTTGTGACCATGCTGAAAAGAGGCCAATATTTTGGGCAACACTAACACCACTTCAGAAAAATACACTAAGACCACTCTAAAGTAAGCCAACAGTCTGGGGCATCCTTAAACAGAACAGACATAGCAAAACATGAAGGGCAACACAGCAACCCACACACTTTTTCAACTTCATCTTCAATTTGCTCAACAAACAGTAGTCACGATCTGGTCACTAGACATGGGCCATGCCATCACACTGAACCCTTGCCCTCATCAAAACTTGCGTTGAAGACTCACAGAGATCCACGATGCCTCTAGCCACCACATAGCTCCAAGAATAACACACCAACCACCCACAGCCGCCTGTAACCCAAAACCTCCCAAAGGTGGACTAGAAGCTGCTTACACAGCAAAACAACATGTAGATTTAGATCTGGCCATGCCCTCTTACATGACTTCAAGGTATGCAGATCAGGCTTTGGCCATGCCCTTTTCTTTTTACATACTAAAATAGCACATCGCCGCTACTCCAAAGGGACTGTCGATGAAGTCCTTCGACATGACAAGCGATGGCAAGAGGAACAAGGAAAAGATAAGGAAGATGTCGATGACTCTTCACTTCAAGAACAGTGGAGGCAGTGATGATGCACAGTCTAGTAAGGGTGACCTATGAGATGAGATCTTGAATATAGTGGTCGGAAGGATGTGGATCAGGAGGCAAAGATGAGGAAAAAAGTGGCGAAGATTGGGGGATAAGAAGGAATCACGGAGAGAGAGAGAGAGATTGATGGAGGGCCAAATCATTGCAAAAAAGAGAAGGAACAAGGGGAAGGTCTAATTGCAGCCAAAGAGTGGCTAGTAGCGGCCCCTTTTGGTGTCAGATTAAGGACTTTCAGAGGAAGGAAGAGAGAGCGGCAGCCGCGGCAGCCCTTAGTGCATAAGTACTAGTGTATTTCAGACTATGAACTAGTACATAGTATAAATGAAATTTGATCCATAAGAATATTGGTGAGATTAGAATCTCTATGAACCTTCACTCCACATGTAATTCAATGATCTCATTACTTACACCGTCTTCTCATCCAAAGTTATTCAATGTGATGTAGTGGCCTTACAGTATTACCTGAATTTCATAAGTGACTCTAGAGAGTTGCCCAAACTCTCATAGAAGAAACCTCACCTACAACATTCACATAGGTGAATCTATCAAGTGTGCACTATAGTCAAGCACATCATTTTTTCATGAGCTATAAATTCACTAAGAGTATAAACTCATCCTCTATTTACATTGTAGTCACACACTATCCTTCACACATTATTATATACCATACGGATGTGTAACATCCCAATCTATAAGCATAATTTGAGCATTTTTTTTTTGTTTACAATAGTTACAAAACTCTTTTCTTTATTTAGTTGGTTTTATCTATGATTTACAAATGTATATTAGATCCATTTATCAACTCTAAGCATAAATTAAATAACTACGTTATATTACATCCTATAGGTAGCCTAAGCTTTTAAACAACTAACTGCTATAAAAATGTATTTTTTAGATACATTTCCAAAATTACAATGGGAACATTTAAGTTACAAGCCAAACGATAGATGTTCATAATTTCTTATTAAGCTAGTATTTTATAGAATACAACTCAGTTTCAAAGTCTAATTCCTCCTAAGAACATGGTCTTGTGCCACTTCTATCTCCACCATCATGGCGATTCCCGGCATATGGAATCACCAAGAAAATCAAGGTGAGAGAAGTCTCCTAGTAGGGTGCTGTTTCTAGAGAAGTCCCACTTTAACCCAAAAGTCCTATGAATAAGGCAAGAGTGCAGTAATATGCAAAGTAATATAATAATTCACACATAACACTAATAGAATAGTTAGCAGCAAAGTGTGACATATATAAATCATAAACAGTAACTTATAGCCATATCAAGATAAATTTTCATTTCCGGTCATATATAAATATCAAGCAAGATGACAGTGCATAATGATAAATAAGAGTGATAAGACATGCATAAAAAATAATCAAAGTGTATCTGGATCTGCAAGAGCTCTCATTTCTAGGGTGTTTCTTAGTCAAATTAGTAATTGCCAAGTCTTTATCTACTAGCATGGTGAGGCCTGAGGCATCATTTAACAAACACCAAGCCCTTGTCCACTACGAAGCGGGCCCCAAGGTGTTATATAATGATCACCAAGTCCTTTTCTGCTACTCGGCGGGCCTCGAAATGTCGTTTTAACCTCTGTAAGATCTTGTGATTACCAAGTCCTTGTCTGCTACTAAGCAAGACCCGAGATGTCACATAACGATCACCAAGTCCTTGTCTGCTAGCATAATGGGGCTTGATATGTCATTTTTCCATTTATTTTCAAAGCAACCATATATCTCATATTTAATCATATAGTGCACATGTACTTCAAATCCATCACGTAGTGAACAAATATTTCATAACCATCACATAGTGCACAATTGCTTCATAGTAATTATGGAATCACATAATCCCAAGCCATAAGACATATATCCAACATATAGTTGCACAACCACATAGGCCATATACTTTTCACATAATGCACAATCAATAACTCATTGTCATTCTAAGATCGCATAGTGCACATCAAACATATCGTGTGCTAGGAATTCTCATATCCATGCATAAAGGCATACCTATCACATACTCTTTATATCATGCTCTTAATTAAATAACCATAATGAACAGACACATGTATCACCAAAATAACACTAATCAAATATCCAAATACTCACAAGTTCATAAGCATAAATATACTAAAACAACTACACATGGTTCTTTAAAACGATCTTGAACACAATACATAATCAAGCCAAATAGTCAAATCCCTTCCTAATTCATATAGATAACACAAAAATATACATGTAACCACATCATAGAATATGCTTCCCCTAAGTTAGAATGCTAACACAAATCAAACATGAAATATAATAAGTAAAAGTGATAATTTTAAGAGGAAACTTATTAAAAACACTTTAGCTTTAGAAAACCACTTTAAACAAGGAACTAGCTAGTCTATATGAACTTTCTAATGGGAACTTAACTTAAATCTTTTTTATTAAAGTTTATTAATGTGATTAGAAGTGTATTAAGTCCAAATGTCCATAATCCATGTCCAAAGCATAGGTTCTCCATAGCATAGGTATGACCATAAATGGTCTCAAATAGGTCTAAAAGAGTCTCAAAGACTCATATTAGTCCAAACGTAGTCCATACATGATCCAATAGCATGGGTACATGTCCATGAAGTCATAGACTCCATAGCATAGATCATGGTTCATTTAATCAAGTTTTAAGTGTCTTTAGAAGCTTATTAAATCTTAATGGCCACAAAAGAAACTATCATATAAATCAAGCTAATTTAAACATGCTCAAAGGTTTGAAAACACTTCATCATAGCAAAGTAAATAAAATAGTCTCCATGAACCAAAGAGGCACATGGCCAAAAACATGGATAAGGCTAAAATCAAGTCTTTTTGCTTCAAAACTTCATAAACTTGTGCACAAAGCCTCATCAAATATAAATGTGTGATTTAAGGCATCAAAGCAAGTTTATAAAACACTTAAATAAGAGTCATATAAATGAGATGCTTGCTGCCCAAAGCACGGTAGATTTGAAAACTCACTTTTAACACATGTATTCAAGTCTAAAATAACTTAGCAAACAAGCACATAGCATGATAATATAGACTCTCAAGCTTCAAAGCACCATTTTAAGAACAATGAAACCCATCAAATTCATGCTACAAGGGCATGACTTCAATAGGATAGAATTTAGGACTAGATTCATTCACATGTTTCAAGTGCAAAGAGTAGGAAAATAATCATGTATCTTTCATAGATAAATTCATAAGCTTTAGCAAGTGAAAATTCATCATCTAAGATACAAAACCAACACTTTAAATGCTTAAAATAGGTGAAATAAAAAGAGTTAAGGTGCTACCCAAAACGAGGCAACCACAAAATTTACTCTAAACACATTTTTAATACACCAAACTCAAGTAGAGTTAACATATATGCAAATAGCCTTAATATATAGGTCATATGACTTCAAAATAGCATTTTTGCACACTTTAATGTCATAAGAAGCATGCTGAAATACTTGCTTCAAAACAGGGCAGCATACATGCTTCTAATGAAAATCACAAGTTCTATAATGTAACTTGCATTTATCAAAGAATCAAGCTTTCATAAGGCAAATTTAACATGCTAAGACATTTATTTATCATCTATAAGCCTTAAAACATATAAGAGCACAAGAGTAACCCACTGCCACAGTAATAACCTTGGGGGTTCAAGAAGCAAAAATCAAGATTGTTAAGCTTAAACCATTACAAACTCATGGTAACATGTTTTTACACATAAGGTGTAACACCCTACCAAATATAATACTATGCTTAAATCATAATGTCATATTTAGTAGTTTGCCACGGTGATTAAGTTACATTTAACTATAGTTGGTTTTCTTTCGACAATGTCAAATTTAGTAAAATGCGGTTTGCTGCAAGGAAACTTAAAAAGCACTGGATAAACATGATACATCTCATAATATATACATAGTCTCATGCATTCATTTATAAGTTTTGAGTACAAAAAGAAAGACCATCAAAATAGATACTCAGCCCATGTCAGTAAGCACTATCTCAATATAGGTCCTCATAGGGACATAACAAACCAGTTGAAATAGATCAGAGTACAAAGCGAAAAATAGAAACTATGTCTATGGCCCAAGGTCATATACAAGACACCAAAAGAGGGCCACTCTATACAAAACTACTGTCTCCAGGATCTGCTAAACTCCACTAGCTGAACTCTGAAGAAAGAAATCCCTTCGGCATGAGGCCTGCGAACTCGGGGTCACCTAGTGCATAGCCATCATCTGGGGTTGACGATGAAGAAGGCGAGGTATCCATCATCTCTGATGGATCACTCTCAGAGGACATTAGTTGTACAGGATGAGGTGGTACTGTGGGTGGTTAAGCATAGTGTAAGGGTATAAGGTTAGGGTGAACCATGTACAAAGGGACTCCTAGAAACAGAGCAACTGGATCAAAGAGGGGGCTAAAAATGGGTACAGTAAAAGCCCGCTAGAAAAATATGTATAGGTGAACTCGAGAGGTAGCAGTCAGGTACAGAGAATCTAAAAGGGATCATAGTGCCATTGCCACTCTTGCACTTCAACCAAGAAAATTATCTACCATCACTATCGTCTAAGAATAACATAGACATATAATAGAATGAAAATTTAGAAAATTCTCAGTAGAATTGCCTAGCTAGCACACACTGACATCGCAATCATTCCTAGTTACTTTGGTTTAGTTAAATTCTCTAAAAGTGTGATCAATAAGATAAAAGCTCCAATTTATAAGTATTAAAAATGTGGTATCTGAAGCAAATTCCATTTTACTCATAAAATTAATAAACGGAGAAGAATACATATGATGGGCAAAAGTAAGTATCATAAAGAGTAATTCATAATTCAAACTAGACTATAATTTATCATATAACATGCATAAGGGAGTGCAATTAGAATTTAATGCATTTGCATTGGACTTTTCCTCTTTCTTGACTTGTGTCATAATTTTCCATACTTGGTCCCCTGGGAGTTGTAGGCCATATAACTCTTGGATAATAGTCTTATTCTCAGGATCAAGTTCATTCCTATACAGGATTGCCGGGTTTACTTTTCCCGACTCTCTCACTGACTTATTCCCCTTTAATTCATTTTGGGGCTTGCCCAAGTAATATGGAATCTTTAATTTCATCATAACTCTTATGTTCATAAATAATAATGCTTGAAGAACATGAAATCACAGCATATAAAATACATAACTTACATATCTTTTATCAGAAATCTGGCAGTGTAACGACTGTAACATGGTGCTTCCCAAAAATAAACATCTCAGGAAAACAACCAGCCAATCACAGTCATAACCATTATCATATATCAAATTCATATCCTTATCATAAGGAAAAGGGCATAATAATTTAGTCATTGGCCATACATAGATGAAGAAACTCCTAAACCCTTAAACTGCCAAGTTAGCTTGGGTACCTTAAGTTTGCCTTGAATATCTAAATTTCACTAAAATTTCATTTTAATTTATTTTGATTTGGAAATTTAATAGATTATCGTATTATTGTATTATCAGTCCCTTTTTGAATCTCCTTGGTCCCACCTCAACTTGAGTTGTATAACTTGAGTTATTAAAATTTTAGTTAAGGCTGCCTTATTGCTCGATAGACTTGAGCACTTACATGTAAAAATTTGCCAAAAATCCAATCTTCATCGATTTTATCCGATGTCTATATCTAGATAAACCTAATTGAACAATCTTTCATTTCCTGCAAGTTTCATTTCGAATTGTTAAGTAGAGCTCAAGTTATGGGCTACTAAAATAGACTACTTTGTAATGCCCTCTCTTAACTTGAGTAGGACATAGGGTAACTCTACAAAATTTCTGAGAATAATGTACTTAAGATATGAATTTGGAATTTTTATGGCACAATTATCTACATGGTAGATGCCTAAAAATATTAGTTGCACTCAATTTGAAGTAATATAGGGTGAGTTATGCCCTTCACAACCTATACTAGTCAAAACAACAGGCAAGATTCAAAAGGTCACTTCAAAAATTCATAACTCTCTCATTTCAGGTTCAATGGGCTTATAATTTATATGGTTAGAAAGCTATAGATGTATAATTTCATCTAAAAATAATTTCATTAAATTGTGATTTCTGTAGGTCAAAGCATACTATTTGTGGTATGGATAGGTCTTGGGTTTCAGTTTTCAACAACCCAGTCTAAGTTCCTTCTTGAGTTTTGATTGATTTTCTAATCCAAACCAAGAATTTTCATGTTAATTCAATTGAAACAAATCATATAATTATCATATAATATCATATTCAAGAGGAACAAAGGAACCGTAACCAGCCACATTCACACTAATATTCAACAAATTTCAAGAATCCTACCTAAATTTCAAGTTTGAGCTAGTGAAGGAGCAAGTCTTGGGTGAAGGAAATTGAGTAGGATGAAGAAGTGAAGAAGGAGAAGTGAAGTTAAGAAAGAAAATGAAAGGGAGAGCTTTGAGGTTGAAGGCCGAAATTGGGAGGAGAAAATGGGAAAAGATTTGGGTGTTAACTCATAAAGATAAGGATGACTTGTGGGCATTTTATTGGTAGATTTTGTTTTTGTTAAACTTTGGTTGATTCCCTTTTTTTGTGGCTAATGTTGCACTAGCCAAAGAGGTGTGTGTGTGGCTCAATTTTGGCACTCAAATTAGGGTTTTTAATTGGTATTCCTATTGTCCTACAATATATATTTCTACTGATTTAGTTCTTGCGTTATACAACACAGAAATTAAACTGATTTTTCTTAAATTAGCAAAACATTGCTAATGGTTTTCATAAATTTTCTACATTTAAATTTTTCCTAACCCTAACATTCATATTTTAATCCTAATTACTCTTATTTCTCTAATGCAATGGCATAAATTAGATAATAGTTCTAATCAGCCGCACTGTGCTTCAAGATGTTGCATAAGGTGTCATCAAAAGAACATAGAAACAACATCAAGATTTATAAAAACCAATCTTTCACCTTCAGCCTTAAATGAACCCATGAACCTCAAAAGCTTCAAGAAGAGATTTTCCAAGCTTTCAAGTTCAAATAACATTAAAGCATGGTTACTCTTGTTATAAGCACAAAGAGAAACCCAAGCATCATCATCAAACTCTCAAAAATCATGAAATTCCATAGGGTCCTTTACATGGCTATGACTTATATGTTCAAGAACATGAAGGTTTAATTCACAAAAGTGCAAGAAAACATGTTTCTAGGCATCAAAACACAAGAACACAAGATTAAAGCTTCAAATCCTTGAAAGTAATCAACAAAAACTAAACTATTCATAAACTCTTAGAACCTTAAAAGATGAAACCATGTACTGAAAATAGAGGTTTAGAGCTTCAAATAACTCAAATAATAATATAAAATAAATGCATGAAGCCTAAAAAGTGAACCCTACTTGGCTTAAAGGCTTGAAACTTGATTTGTATAAGAGTTGGACTAGTAGTTTCTCAGCTTTTCTACCTTCTTTCTAGAGGCTGAAACTTGTGCTATATGGATGGAAAGTGATGGTGCTTGATGGTGATGAGGGTTGGTGAAGTTTGGGTGATACTTTGATGAAGTTTCTTGGAGATTTTTGAAGAAAATGGTAAAGGATGGTGGTGGAATGGGTTTCGGCCAGAGCAAGGGGTCTTAGGCTGGGTTCTAAAGTGTGTTAAGTTGTGTTAAGGGTGCATTATTTATAGAAAAAAGACTGGGATTTAGGGTAGATTAATTAGGTAGTTAAATTGGTTAATTATGTCATCTTTAGTTAACTATTTTAGGAACCAATCAAAACTCATTTAGAGTCATATTACTACTCATCTTGTATGCCTAATAGTGATTTAGAAAGTGTTGAAGTGATTTAGTGCATGATTAGTGCAAAAATTAACATTTTTGCTCAAGACTATATTAGGCAATTTAATCTTTAATTAACAAAATATTTAGCAAACAATTAAATTTCTCTAGTCTATCATCAAGACCACGTTTATATATGTGAAATATGTTATCATTTAATTTTCAAAATTTATTTTTCAATTTATAGGATTTTTAGAGCATTTTTACCTTAATTAAGCTTATTTTTAGGTCAATTAACATAATTAATTATCTATACTTAAAATGAAAATTTCCTGCATCAACCCCATGCGCATTTAGGGGACAAAAGAGCTTAGTCATAGATTATAGTAAAAAATAGCTTGATTTGGTAAAAAGTAATTAATGTTAAAGTAACTAGATGTTGACATTTTAGTTACATTTCAACTATTCTTTACTCTCATTTGGTTGAAACTGAACTAGGGGGTTAGGGATCTAGTTGGGGTGGCCATGGGTCTTGGGCTAGGGTTTTATTATTTTTTGTTTAATTTATTTAGGTTTTATTTTTGACCTTTTTTTGTGTAGTTTGGCCTTAGAATAGTTTCAAAAAGGCTTGGCCCAATTCTAGCAGTTGTCACAGTCCAATATGAGGCCCAACTTCGTGGCCCAACATGCTCAAGCCCGAAACTCCACTAATTTATTGCATACAACAAGTTAGAGTGGTGTTGCAAGGTTTTTGGGGCCCGTTTTACACCATAGTGAGGTTATTTTTATGTAATTATGCAAATATTATTAAAATTTGATAAAAATTGCCATTTATCTTCAAAATTATATTAAAGATATGTTTATAATTTTTTTCGAATTTGTCAGGGTCTTTCGAGTAATTTTTGGCTTTTGTAAGCCCTTTGGTATTTTTTGTCTATTTTTTATTGAAGTTTTCTACTGTATTTTCTGTTTTATATAACTAATGGTATTTCTATAATTATGAAGAAGTCCAGGGGCATCCCATATTATTTCACATTTAGATACCCTCATGAGTCAATTGACAGAGATTTGGTTTTCAACGGTTCCATTATATTATTCGGTTTCGCTTAAACTCTTTTTTGGCTAATTTTAATGGTGCGGGGCCCTAAATGTCATTTTTTTTAAAGTTTTGGGGCCTAAGAAGAAATAGTTCTTGAGGTTTGAGTGTAATTACTAAAAATATTGGGGTAATTCTATAAATAATAAAGGTTTGCATTATAGGGGCATTTTCATCTTTTCCTAATTTTTAGCATACAGCAGTGCCTTAATCTCAATGGTAGTATCATACGACCCTATAGCTCGTAGTGTAACACCCTACTTATTTAATGTTATGCTTAAGTCATAGCATGAAATTAAGTAGTTTGGGTTACTGTGTTAATATTCTACTTACGTTTCATTTATCCGAATCATTTGGGGGAAATGGGATGCCATACAACGAACGTGATAGAGTTTATTTCATTATAACAATAAGGTAAGCATAAATAACACACATGCTGTCAACTGTATATAGGTATATATATATATAGACAGGAACCACTGTTTTGATTTACATACAAGTTTCAAAATAGGATACATAAGTGGGGTCGTGTACCAAAAAAAACATAAGACCCATGTCAGTCGATCTGATCCTACGTGGTCCTCAGTGGACATTTCAAAATCTACTACTGCGTGTATGACCCAAAGCCGCATGCTACCAAAAGAGGGTCATGCTGTACAATACGGCCTATGGCTGACCTACTCAGTCAGATAGCCGTTGGCCATACCGGGCCCGGCTGGTGAGTAGTCATGAATTGATCCAGAGGAGGAGGAAGATGAGCTGGTGGCCTCTGAGGGGTCGCTCTCGGAGCTGAGCGGGATGTCTGGTACCACCTGCGGAGGTGACTGCGGTCTGCGAGGGTCGGCGAGGGGCTACAGTCTTTGCAGTGCAGGAGGCGCTGGCGGAGGATGTGCCGCGTATAACGGGACCTCAAAGTATGGGGTGGTAGGGTCGAAAGCTGGATGATGTAAGGGGACAGTAAAATCCCTATCACTAAAAAGATACAAGCGGAACTGGCAAGAGCCGGCTATATACAACGAGCCTACTGCCAGATCATGGTGGAGCTGCAAGTCTGGAATCTCAACGAAAAGGGTAGCTGTCGTGTCCATCGTCCACGTCTGAGAATGAGGCGGAAATGCGAAGCGAGGTGAGAATTTGGAGAAATTCTCAATAGGGTTTGCATATAGTGTATACTGACTTCGCGTTCATTCTCAGTTGCCTCGGGTTTTATGAAATTTTCTTAAAACATAGATTAAACTTAACTACACGTACTTAGTAAGGTTGAGAAAAATGTCTAGTCCGAGGCAAGGTTCAGTTTTACTTAAAATGACATAAGAAACAGAATAAATCACCACATTACAAACCACCAACATTGAAACATAGAATAAAGGGCAAGATAAGTGAATATACAACAACAAGTAAACACAATGGACAAGCCACAAGTATCTATTGATGACATGTTAAATGCAATCATGCACTTGATGTAATTATGCAAATCTCATTCTTGAACCACTCTTCATAAACTCTTCCTTTTACTTTTCATCATTTTCCATCACTTGGTCCCCTGGGAGTTCTTGGCCATTTTAGACTCCTGGGTAATAGTCTGCTTTTCAGGATCGAGCTCGTTCCTATCTGAGAATCTTTGGGTTTATTTTCCCCGACCTTCCCACCGATCTATTCCCCTTAACTTTTTATCCGGGGCTGGCCCAAGTAGCATGGAAATTTCATCATAACATATTCTTTGAGTTCATCATAACATAGCTTTCATAGCTTTCTTGAAAATGCACATGCCTCTACATGTATCTCATAATTCATGCATAAGCTTTACCGCAATTTCGGCGGCATAACGGAACGTGTCCGCTTCCCCATGAATAGTGCCAGTATTTAGCATATCAATTTGTCAAGAGAAACACTTCATTCCATACATAAATCAACATATTTCATTCATGCTTCAATCCTCAATTCAAGACATAAGTATTGCACTTTAGAATATGCTTACTGCCTCACTGCTTATATTCAACCTGGTATTTATAAATTATGCCATAATTTCTATTTAGCTCATTTGGACCTCAATTTCGGTTATGTTGAAGTGTTATGTGTCTATTTTCTAATCTCTTTGGTCCCATCTGATTTGGATAACCATAACTCAAGTTATTCGGGTTTTATCCCGGCCTGCCCTGTGGGTGGCCAGAATTGTACACTTAGAAGTAAAAATCTACTAAAAATCGAAAACTGGCTCAAATCATATGAAATTGGCCTCATATTAAAGCTAACAGGACACCTTTCATATACAAAAAGTTCCATTTCATTTTCCTCAGTAGGGCTCGAGTTACAAGCCCCAAAACTTAGCCTTCCTGAACTGCCCTGTGTTGGCCTGGTTTGGACATAGGGTAACTTCTTCAAATCACAGGGAACAACTGAGATGATAACAAACTTGGAATTTCTTTGGATATTGTTCTCCTATGTGTAAGCTTTCCAACAAAATTAGTTTCACTCGATTTGGAGTTGTATAGGGTGAGTTACACCCTTCTCAACCCATACTGCCCGGGTGGATGTCCTGATTCCTAGGTCGAACTTCAAAAATTCATATCTCTCTCAATATTACTCCAATGGTCTTATATGATATATGTGTGGAAAGCCCTAGATGTCTAGTTTCACATAAAAATGGTTTCATTAATTTTGAATGGCGGGAGGCGGAGCCGTACACTCCGCCATACGGACTGCCGAGGGTTTTGAGTTTTCCAGCCTCTCAACTCTTCCTATCTTCATCCTTTCTTGTGTCTAATTCAGTTTTAATCTCATAGACAGCCAATAAACCAGCTATAATTCATCATAATCAATCAATCAACATATCAAAATTAAGGAATTAAATCACCACCAATCATCCAAGAGTCAGAAAATCAAGTAAGAAGAAAACCTCTACCTCTTATTATCTAGTTAGGCTTGAGCTGGTAGCTGAGATGAAAGTTGGATGGAGTGGGTGAGTGGAGAAGAGAAAAGAGGGTTGAACTGAAGAAGAGAAATCAACGTAGGAAAAATGGAGCTGAAGAGGCAGGAGGAGAGTATATATATATACACAAGGCTCTGGAGTGGTAGTTAGGATGGGTGGCTTTGATTGGGTGAAATTCTTGTGGGTAAAATTCAGCCATGTCTCCTTCTTTTGTGACAAAAATGCTCTCAACGTCGCTTAAGAAGTGAAACTCGTTGCCAGCGCATATGAATGTGACATTGGAACTCGTGAGATTCTTAAAGTCGGAATTCGTGCATAGCTATTCGGATGAAGTCGGAACTCGTAATTATCTTCTCGTTTAGTCAAAATTTGGGTGTAAAGTCGTAATCCGGAAATTGCAAGGCACAGCTACCTTAAAAGTGAAAGTCAGGGCCAGAACGTGAAACCAAAACACTCAAACCTGGAAGTCGGGGTCATCCTGTAAACTTGAATCGATTTTTAAGCATAGCACCGGATATAAGGATTCAAAACATAAATTTTGTGTACCCGGAACTCGGAATTTATAGAACCTGGCACTCCAACTCGATATTAGAACTCGGGAACGAGGAGAAAAGATCTTGGTAATGAACTCGAAATCCAATTTAGCCAAAACTCGGAAGTCGCACTTTGTGTCCATTTTGAATCACCTAATGTTGGAACTCGGATATCATGTTCATCCCTACTTGAGCATAAGGTCGGAAATCGTAAGCTTCGTGCATGAGGTCGGAAATCGGAAGAAATTCTTTGTAAGCCTTGGAACGAAATCGGAAGTCGAAGCTAATACTGAGGTCGGAAGCGGAATTATAAGACAAACTCGAAAATCGGAAATTTCAGCATTAAATGGGATCGGAAGTCGGAAATCGGATGTTACACGTAGTGTGGGAATCGTCATAGCATATCGCTACCTAATAAATTCTCACACTATCTAAGTGAAATAAATCAAAATTTCTGACATGATATATTAATAAAACTAGGGATGTTATAGGATGGACTATAAATATTGGATAATGTCTAATGATTGATAAGTGACTTGTTTTTACTCATATGTGTAACACCCTCCCAATTATAATATTATTCTTAAGTCAGAATATCATATTAGGAGTTGCTGTAATTAATTAAACGGACCTTGATTTATTTCTTGCCTGAAGTTTTGAAAGAATACAACATTCCTTACATTCTACAAATAGATATGTTATAATACGGCTCTTCCTAAGTACATAAGTAATACTACTAGGCGTTCCAACTAATGAAACAGTTATTTAGTACTAATATATGTGGACATGTTCGTCAATGCATCTTCGACAAACAATTCAGCTACAGTTGAATTCTGTTGAGTTGGTTTGCATTGAGCTCTCCTGAGTTCTTTAGAGTCAACACGGGAAACATGTAGGCGTGAGAATTTTCATTCTTAGTAGGATCCTAATTAAGTTACCTGACAATTTATATCATCATCCCTATCCCAGTTGCTTCAGTTTATTTAGAAAAAAGTGATCTCATGCATAGCTATAGAAATTCATTTATTCAGTTTCGAAAACATATTCTTCCGAAATAGGTTACTTTTAACAATCACTTAGTAGCTTCTAGAGTAGATATAAGAGTAGCAATAGGTAAACTGCAACCATAATAATAATGATAATAACCATACAGTATGCATATGTGAATGCACATGCTAAACCATGCAAATGTCCTTAACTTTGTTAACTTCACTTTTCTCTTGCTTTACTTAACATACCTGGGCATTGCATACCGCTGTCCTCAGGCTGTTTGCTTTTGTCTTTCATCCATACTTGGTCTTCTACAGGTGAATGACCTTTCTTACCTATGGATTATAGCCTACTTTTTAGAGCCGAGGTCGTTCCTATGTAGGATTGTCATGTTTACTTTCCCTGACTCTCCCACCAGTCTGTTTCTCTTAAATTCATTCAGGGGCTAGCCTAAGTAATATGGAGTCTTAATTATGTCTTGGATTATATATTCATTAATGCATATGCTTGGAGAATTAATAATCATGATGCATGATTCATATATTTCTGTCGGAAATTCAATAGTGTAATGGCTAAAATAGGAGATTTCTCAATATACAGATATTATCATTTCAGTTAGCCGGTCTTAGTAAACAGAAGCATTATATTTACATATCAATATCACATTAATATAACAAGGAATTATATCAAAAGTTCAACCATTGGCTCTTTATGACTTATAGAGATTGTAGCCTTCAAAGTTGGCAATTCACCTGAAATTCTTCAATTCTGTCCTATCTTTATAATTTGCACCAAAATTCTATTTTAAATCATATTGATCTAAATATTTAATTTGTTGTATTATTATTAGTCTATTTTTAAATCTCTTTAGTTCCATTAAGTTTTGAGGTGTATAAGTTGAGTTATTAAAGTTTTACCTAAGGCTACCCTATTTTTGGATAAACTAGAGCACCTAACTTTAGAAAATCACTAAAATTGCATCTATTATTATTTTATATGAATTTTGTACCAAACAATAGTTAATTGGGTTATCTTTCAATTCCAATAAGTTTCACTTCAATTGGGTAAGTAATGCTCTAGTTATGAGCTCCTCAAGTAGACTACCATATTTCAACTAGAATAAAGCATAGGGTAATTTTGTGGAATTACTGGGAACGACATACTTAAGATATGAGCCTGAAATTTTGATGGGTTATATATGTGTTAGCTTTCCAAAAGTATTGGTTTTACTCAATTTGAGGTCATATGGGATGAGTTATGCCCCTCAAAACATATACTGGTTAGGACAGTTAATAGAGCTTAATATGCTATTTCCAAAATTCATAACTCTCTTATTTTAGGTCCAATAGTCTTATAATTTATATGGTTGGAAAGCTCTGGAATTCTTATTTCATATAAAAATAGTTTTACTAAATTTCAACCTCTGTAGCTCAAGGAACACCATTCATTGTATGGATGGTTCTTTAGGATTCCTTCACAGCAACTCTATTTGGGTGTTCTCTTAATCTTGTGATTTAATTTCTAATCTGTAACATCCTTAATTTCATGTCATGCTAAATTATCTTAGTAAACCTGAGTAATTAGGCACTTAATGAGAAATTTTGAGATTAGGGTTTAATTAAGGGGTTGACTCGAATGAGAAGGGTCAAGAGAATGCTTAATCGAGGTTAGATAATCTCTAATTGAGCAAGTCAGAACCCCTATAGCTTACTTAAGCACTAATCACCCTTAATTAGCCTAATCGGGTTTAATTAAGGTTAATTAGGCTTAATCGCTAAATTAATTTTTGTTAATCATATTCTTGTGTGCTAATCACTAATCCTTGTTTAATCACCTTAATTAAGTTATATGAGCACTTAATCACATGATTAAATTCAAATTTAGTCAACTAGATAATAAAGTAAAGAGTGATGTCATAAAAGCATAAAGTATTAGACAAGAGTGCTTTATGTAAGAGTTTGACCATACTTTGTTCCCCCATCATCCAATTTGTCTCCTTAAACCTTAATTAACACAAAATGAAGAAAAAATATCTCCCCTCACCCTACTAAAAGTTTCGGCCACTTTCTTGCACACATACACACACACATTCACTTCATTTTCAACTTCTCATTCTCTCTCTAAAGTTCTCAAACTCTCCAACCTTTCTCTACATTCCTTCTTCTTCTTCTTCATCTTCTTCATCATTCTCCGCCTCCATAACCAAACCTTCCTCACTAAGCCCTTCAAAGATCACATCTTTTGGTCTTTGGAGACTAGACCAAAACACTACAACCTTCATTTCCACAAGATTTCAAGAGCTTCTCCTTCCTTCTTGCAAAACCGCCACCTTCATCATCAAGAGGAGTCATCATCTTCTTCTTCCATTTCTCTTGTTTTGCGCCATCTTCAAGAAAGGTAGTGATCTCCATCTTTTTCATTTTTGTTTACTCAAGAAAGCTTGGAGCTTGGTTCTTTCATGATGAAGATTTCTAAGTGAAAGCTTGAGAAGATCCTTCATGCTCTTCAAGAGCCAAAGTTTTCATTTTTGGAAAAATATGTTCTTGATGTTCTTCATGTGTTCTTAAGTTTCCTCTTTTGGAAAAATATGTTCTTGATGTTCTTCGTGTGTTCTTAAGTTTTCTCTTTTGGAAAAACGTGTTCTTGATGTTCTTCATATGTTCTTAAATTTCCTCTTTTGGGAAAATATGTTCTTGATGTTCTTTATGTGTTCTTAAGTTTCCTCTTTTGGAAAAACATGTTCTTGATGTTCTTCATGTGTTCTTAAGTTTCCTCTTTTGGAAACATATGTTCTTATTGTTCTCTTGCTTAAAGTTGTTCTTTTCTCTTTATGATGAGTGAATGATTAGAAAAGCTTCACCTTTCTATGTTTCCATGATTTGATAAGACTATGAACCTTCTAAAAGCTTTAAACTTTAAAATGTTTGCTTCTTGATTCCTTCAAAGTGGCGCAACTTTTAAGCTTCCATAAAGTTTTATTTTGTTTTATTTGGAGACAAGAATACATGTGAAAGTCTAAACTTTTTGAATTAGAAAAATGATATCTTGTCACTTTAGGCTTTAGAAATCAAACCTTAAAGAAAAGACCTTTCACAAAGTTTCAAACTTTATTCAAGAATAAGATCTTTAAGTTATAAAAATGTTGTTTTATAACATTTCATTCATAAAGTTTAGACTTTGAACCAAAATAATGCAAAAAGGTGTTAACTTTTATAAAGAACAAGACTTTTTATTCAAAAAGCTAGTAACTTGTATCATTATTTCATAAAGATCCAATCTTAAGATAAGAGCTTAATGTCAAAGACACTTACTTTCATAAAGACTTTATGACTACTTTATAAAGAATGACAACTTTAATAATATTTAAGGCAAAGCCTTGGTATGTTATTAGTAAAAGTTTAAAACTTTGTAACTTGAATAAGTTAAAAGTCACCCTTGGTGATTAGTGAACATTGGTGTTGTTGGGTTTATGATGTGGTTATGCGTTGTCATGACCCAAGGATTAGAGGGATCTCGAACTCCTTGGGAATAGAAGTATGATTAGGGCCTCTGAGCATACCATGAACTTAGGAATCACTAAGTGCACTATCTCAAGGAAAGGAAACAATCACATAATTTAATTAATTTGAACAAGTGTTTCATAAGACATGTACTTAAGTGAAGAATACTTTCACCCAAGGACCAAGTGACTAAAAGACTACAAACACATATCCTAACTATGTGATTCTATCATGGGTAACCATGGGAAATCATATGATGATTCATAATATTCTTCACAAAGAACAACACAACTATAAACCCCTTTAGGGTATGAATGTGTGATGCCACTTGGCATGATGAATGATGAGTTTGATTGAGCTTTGTCTCATGATTGAATGATGAATATGATGATATGATATAGTTATGATGAACTATTGGTTGAATGCTGATGATTGGCATTTTGGGGAAGCTTCGGTCTAGCCGTTATGCTGTCGGATTTCCGTCAAAATTATGGACTTAGTCATATCATTGCATGCGTCTAGTCAAGGAAATATTATGCATGTAAAGTATAAAGATAAGAAAAGAATCAATGGGACGTGACCCTTCAATCACTTCGGTAAGGGAAGTGAGAGACGGCGATCCACAAGGAACCTTTATGAGGGAGGCAAGGGTGTTTTGGAGGACCCTCCAACTTAGAGGTAACCAATATCGACTTAGTCTGATTTGGTTAGTATTGCGTGACGACGGTCACGGAATGAGCTCATATCCAATAGCACTCTATTTCAAAGGAAAGTAAAGAATGTTAAGCACGTGCTAAAAATGAAAGCAAAGTCTAAGTATAACCATGGTTACGTCTATGATGATGCATGTCTTTGTATGTAAGTATATTGCGCATTTGCATTATGAATGTTTATTCTATGTTTTAGTACGTATGTTAGTCATGATGATGTGGTTATGATCTTAAGTTTAAAAGCAACCTGCTTCGGGGTCTAAGTTTTCAAAACCATTAAAAATTGAACTTATATCTGTCCACCGTTTTTATAATTAAACCCGAAGTGGTTGGGACGATGACGATGACACTGTGTTTGTCTAGTCGCGATCCTACTAAGAAATTTAGTATTTCTCATTCCTACGTTTCTGTGTCATCTTCAAAGGATGTCGACGTTGGGCACAACGGTGATCTACATTGAGTTCCCTGTGTGGCGTTGGCGCTTTGACCCGGTGCTGAATGCCTTTGTGCTGTCGGCGAGCGCAGCGATGAGGGTCTACATCTTCCACGACCGCCAGTTTCAGACTCCAGTGATGAGCCCATTTTTCCGACCGCATCAGCCATTCGACGAGGTTACTATGGATGACATCCGCCCCTGCTTTCAGCCACCGAGATACCCCACTGATGATGATGAGACTGACTCGGATACCCGTTTGACTCCGACTGTTTCACTGGATTCCGATCCCTCGGAGCCGTCTTATCCGAGCTTCCATGTGGAGACCGATCCGTCTGAGCCCCTCTATCCGACTCATTCTGGGGGATCTCACCGTTCGGGTTCGTCGCAGCCTTCGGTGATTCATCTATCTTCTGATTCTTCTGCTTCATCTACTGGCCCAGCTTCACCCCCGGTTCGTGGGCGTGGGTTCATTCGTACCCGCGCTGTGCCCCGTGGGCGAGGACGTGCTCGAGGAGGGGGACATGGTGGCACTTTTCCCAGTGGATATGGGAACGATTTCCTTCCACCAGATGCTTGATGTGATGACTGCATGCGGAGCCGAGCACGAGGATAGCCCCTTTTGGTTGTAGTTATAGGGTTATCATTCTATTATGTGGCATGCTTGGGTAGTAGGATTTTCTGATGTATTTCCTTTTATTATGTATTGGTAGGCTTTTTGTGTAGGGCCGATGATAGATATCGGACCCATTATTATCTTGTGTATGACTCTGGTATGACTATTATTGTATTATCATGGATGGCCGTGGAATGAATGTTACATTTATCTAAGAATTGTGATTACTCTTATGGTTTCTATGCTTGTTAAATGTGATGTATGTATGGGATAGCAGTGTTACTTTATATGTTCACGAGGCGCTCATGGCTCTCAATTTCAAAAATGGTTATTTTCGGTACAAAGTAATTTCTAAAAGGTAATGATAGTTCCATGAGCAAAAGTAACAACTAGCAATTCCGCAATATGACTTAAGCATAGAATGGAACTACTAGAGTGTTACATAACCCAAACCAAGGTTTTCTATCTTATTTCACTAGAAACAATTCATATTATCATCAAACAACTTCATATGAAGGAGAACACAAGAAATCCTAACAGTACCTAAACCCTAGAAGTCCATTAATTCAAGAGATCCTACCTCAAACACAACTTGTGGCTTCTAATTTGAGTCTTTCTTGGTGGTTCTCCTTCAATAGAGCTTCAAGATGATGAAGACTCCTCCTTTCTCCTTGGTGGCTGAAACTAAAGGGAGCAAAGGAAGGAAGTTTGGGAGCTTATATTGAGAGTTTCTTGGTAAAACTCAAAGAAATGGTGAAAACTTTGATCAAAGGAGGCAAGATCCCTTAGAAGTTTAGGTGGAGATAGAAAGGGTGAAGGAGATAATGAAGTTGAGGAATAAAATGGAAAGTGAATGGAGGAGACTGCCGGAAGAATTTTTGGAGGGACAAGGATGGAAAATTTGGCTTCTTAACTCATAAGTTACAATGACTTATCAGGTTTATGATTGGTGGACTCAAATAGGTTTTTAATTTTTGTTGAATTTCTCTTTGTGTGGTCATAATTTGGCCAACAAGCATAGGTTAGGTGGCTAATGTCTAGCTATATATTTTAGGATTTTTAACTAGTACTCATGTCATCCTATAATACAAATTCCTACTAAATCAGTTCTTGCACTACAAGACACCACAATTCAACCAATTTCTCTTAAATTAGCAAAACATTGCTAGTTGTCTACATAAAATCTTTCTACGGAGAAACTCAAATGCATCTAACCCCAATAGATGTATTTTGATGTTGTCTACTTATATATCTATAATGCATTGAAATAAATCAATTAATAGTACTAGTTAGGCATACTATTCTTCGGGATGTTATAATATGAACCTAACCTTTAAGGAATTCTCGAATTTAGGTTAAGTTACCATCATTTTCAATCTATGAATTGGGCATAATCCTCATCCCCCTCAATATATTCCTTACCAACTTTTTGCTTACCGGCTTTGTCAAAGGATCCACCAAATTTGTACCTCATATCATTTAGAGAAATAACTCCATTAGTCAGCAACTGCTCCACAGAATTATAATGTATACGTAAATTTGCTAAGAGATATCTTAACCATTCAACCTCAAATCCTACCAAGTTAAGAGCAATAAACTTGATCCCTATAGTGGATCTAGTTAAACAAGTCTACTTGGATGATTTTCAAGTGACAACACCGCCACCTCCAAAGGTAAATATAAATCTAAGTATCTTAACATGTCTGCTTGGATGACTTCAAGCGACAACTCCAATGCAAAAAATAAATCCACTTATGAATTTTCTCTCAATTGAATCAAAGATCCAATTAGCATCAGAGTGGCCTTCAAGTTTATCTAGATATCCTCCACGACATAGATCGATATATATTACCACAAATCAAGTTTAAATTCACAATTCTTTTTTCAAGAAGTGCAACTTTTAGAGTCGCCTACATATACAATTTTCTCCTCTTCCCCTTTATCATTGTAGGAGGTGAAAGTGTTTTTGTTTACATAGATATGCCTGGTAGCCTATAGTCCACCACCCAAAATTTTTACTCTGCCAAAAAGTTATTTTTAGTCACAATTGCCACAAAATTAATAATTCTTGTATCTATATAGAGTAGTATAATGTTTAAATTTTTTTCACAAGTATAGTGCTTAGCTATCATCTTGAATTTTTGTGCTTCCTTGTTGAAATTGTAACATCCATCGGAATTTTTATCGTTCTTTGCCTAATTATTTGATTTTTATCGAATAATTGAAGTTAATTAAAACTTGAATAAATATTTATTTAGAATCAATTAATTAGCAATTAATTGAGTTTAGATATAAGGAAATTGAATTAGAAGTATAGAAGGTTTCAAAGAAATTTTCTCAAACCAATTTACTAAATTAAAGGAAATCGGTAAGATTGCGGTATTTTAAACTGTCAGAACCAAACCAATAGGATTTTATACTCATAACCCTACATCAAGTGGCTGAAAACTCAGCCACTTAACCCACAATAGTGGCGCAAGGAAAGCCACAAAAAGAAGGAAGCATAGCTGGAAATCAGCTACAAAAAAATTCAGCCAATCAAAACTCACAATCCCAACTACCCTCTTTATGTTTAAGTTAGATTTTCTCCCTTTAGTTGCATGCTGATTGCGCCTCCTCTCCTTGCTTCAGTCTTCTTCATCTCTTCTCCCTTCAACGTACTCCAACAACCTCCAAGTCTTGACAAGATTCCACCCACCAAACTTCAAAATCTAACAAGATCACACTTAAAGAAGGAAGAGATTCAACTTTGTTCTTGTTATTCTGATTTTGGGTGGCTGATTTGGCTTTATTTCCTCACTTTTTGATGTAATTATTGAATGAATATGATGATTCTTGGCTGGTTATTGGCTGTTTTTGTGTTTAAATTTGAGTAAGGAGTAGAAAAGGGTGAGAATAGGAAGATGTGAGAGGCTAGGAAACCAAAATCCCTCGACAGTCCGTACGGCAGAGTGTACGGCTCTGCCTATAGCTGCTTAAATTCGATGAAACTATTTTTAAATGAAAGTAGACATTCAGAGCTTTCCATACGTATATTATATAAGGCCATTGGATTAGTATTGAGAGAGATATGAATTTTGGAAGTTTGAACTAGGTTTTTGGAGTTAATTCTAGGCAGACTGGGTTGTTCAGGACAAAACTTTTGTTCAGGGCAAAACTTGCTTTATACGACTTGGAATTGAATGAAACCAACTTTATTAGAAAGCTTACACATAAGAGAATATCTCATAAAAATTTCAGAGTTAGATTCGATCCCGTTTGCTCTCAGTGGTTCGAAAATTTGCCCTATGTCCAAACCGGGCCAAAACAGGGTGGTTTAGGAAGGTCAAGTTTCGGGGCTTATAACTCGAGCTCTATTAAAGCAAATGAAATGCTTCTTTCTTCTAAAAGTTTGCTCTGTTAGCTTTATATTGATATAAATTTCGCATGATTTCACCTAGATTTCTATTTTTGGTGAAGTTTCTCTTATGAGAGTGCAATTCTGGCTAGAAATAGGGCAATTTGGAATAAAACACAAATAACTTGAGTCAATATCGGAACTCGGAACTTAGCAAATAGAGAGCTAGATCGAGCATGCTTAATGTTGAACTCGGTACTTAATGAATAGAAAATTAGATCGGATATAGTTAATATCGGAAACTTGGAACTAAGTGAATAGAAAATTAGATTGGTAAAGATAATGTTGGAAATCGGAATCACAAGCATATTAGACACCTTGAAATCGGAAGTCAAGGACTTAAAATAGTTGAATCCGGAAGTTGAGGATTTTAACACAAAATCGGAAGTCGGTACCAGATTATGAAACCTTATACCCGAGTCCCAGAAGTCGGGAATCAGAACATTAACCTTATATACATAACCCTGAAAATTGGAACTTATATAATCTCGGAACTCGAAACCAATGTAATCTCGGAAGTCGGTCCTCAGCTCAAACTCGGGAAAATTAATAAAAGTTTAAAACTTGCAAGATAGATTAAGACTTAAGATTTTAAAACTTACACCTAATTATCTAAGCTTTGCTCATAAAACTTTGTTGTGTGTGACAACTAATGGAGATATTATGTTCTATATTGGGTTTGCTGTTTGGGTAAAATTTCTTGGTTGTATGGCAATATTCATGGGGAAGTGGATACGTTCCATTATGCTGCCGAATTTTTGGCAGAATCATATGAAATTCTAGATGCAAGGATATATGAAAGTAAATGATGAAGCATATATATGAGTGCATTCAACATGTCTATCTGTGATTATGTATGAGCATGAAAGGATATGAATATATTAAATGTGGATCCCTTCACCTGGAGGCAATTATGAGATCCTTCTTCATGAAGGCAGTTAAATAAGATAAGATTGGGTCCCTCGCTATGAAGGCAGTTAAAAGATATGATGAAGGTTCCATGTTCCTAAGGAATGTGACATAGCGATCATGCTCTGATGGGGTATGACATGGCGATCATACTCTGGAATGTGGCATGTAAAGATTCTATCATAAAAGATATGATGATGAGTCCATATTCCTAAGGAATGTGACATGGCGATCATGCTCTGATGGGGTATGACATGGCGATCACATTCGAATGGAGTATGACATGACGATCATACTCTGGGGCGTGGCAGGATGAATATATTCCTAAGGAGTGTGACATGGTGATCGCACCCCGATGGAGTATGACATGCCGATCGTACTCTGGAATATGTGTGACAAGCAAAGGAAGATAAAGGAAGAAAAGAAGATTATGAGTATTTGAATAAATTCAAGTACAAGTAAAGGCATGTGTAGTTTTTATGTCTTCAGTATATTGGTGCTATTATATTTTAATACATTTCAGTTATTATTCATATTATAATTCATGAATTGATTTTGTATTGGCTCACCCACATAATAAGTGTATGAATAAAATAAACTTTGCTTCGAACAATATATTTTCAAACTTTAAAACCAAACAATTTGTATAACATGTTCACCTTTTTCATAATAAACCGAAGCAACTGGAGATGACAACGATGACATTATGTATAATAGTTAAAGAATCCTACTGAGAATTCAAAATTCTCACTCCTATTTTCGTGTTATCTCTAGATAATTCGAGAAGTTGCAAAGATGGCTGAAGTTGCTATCAGATAAGGTCCGCTTAGGTAACAATAACAACTCCTGAGTGTGGTACTATAACTTAAGCATAGTACTGTACAGAGGGGGATGTTATAGAAATCATCTTCACTCCATATACAAGCTGTTTTTTCACCTTCAACATTAATCTTTTCTAAATTAAAATTTGCTAACTACTTGATTGTGAGGACACCTTAGCATAAGTAAAACTCAAAAATAGAAAGGAGCATTGGGGAAAAAAAATTAGTGAAGTATTAATCTTAGGCATATTCTAATGTGCACTAGGTAAATTATGGTGCACCACGCACCAATTTTCAACTACATTCAATACATGCAGCTAATTACTTTTGGAGAATTGGCAAACGCATGTTGCTGGAGCATTGCAATTGCACTCCTCTTCCTTTAATTTCTGGACACACCATAGCCACTACTTACCACTGTCCCCGCTAGAATCACCGCACGAGCGCCCGAGTGCCTACTCACGGCTGCACTCCAACCATTTCGACCATGCCTGCAGCTCAACCAACCCTCACCACAGTAATTCCACATGTTTTTCAAGTATTTCGATTTTTGGCTCTAATATATTTCTTCTTGATGATGATTATGGTGTTGCTGTTAATTTTTTGTTCTTAATTATTGTAATATCCCTTATAAATTTTTGCTATTTGCAGCCTTACCTCAGAACTTTTAGTAATTACATATTGACCCCGAAAGATTTTTTTTCCATAATTACCCCTAAATTTTTTAAAAAATGACATTTAGGTCCCCACATCAATAGGATTAGTAGAATAAGATTTTTAAACGAAGAAGAATCCTGTACCGAAAATGTAGAAACGTAATTCTTGGCCAATTGGGCCATGGAGATGTCCACATATGAAATGACATGGGATGCCCTTCGATTTACTTAAAATTTCAAAGATGCCATTAGCAATGGAAAACAAAAAACAGAAAAGACTCTGAATTTGTAAAATGTTTAATTTACGCTGTTAGTCGATTTATTTGATTTTATTGGATAGGTAAGCTAATTGGAATTTAATTAGAAGTTAATTAAAGAATAATTAGAAGTTAAATAAAGAGGTTGGGATTAAGGAAAATCAAAATAGACATATAGAAAATCTTTGAAAGTTATTAATAACATTTTACCAATTTGAAGGAAATTGGTAAAGATTTGGTATTCTATACTATCAGAACTGAATCAGTAGAATTTCATACTAAAAACCCTACACAAGTGGCCAAAAATTTAGCCACTATTACCACCCAAAGTGGCGCCATATTGTAGCCACAAGATGGAGGAGGAAGTGTGGCTGGCCAAAATTCCATCACTCATGACACCTACCACTCAAGTATTTCAAATTATTATTATATGAGATGTAAAACCAAAACAATTCCTCCTAGTTCCCTTCAAAATTTTCATGCTCCCTTTAGCAGCTCTCTTTCTCTCCCTTTTTCTTCTTCTTCTTCTTCATCTGCTCATCTTCATTTCTTCACCCTACTTCCATGCCTTCACCAAACTTTTTTCCTTTCCACTATAAGTCAAGTTTTGAGGTAGGATTCCACCTTTTTGCTTGACTTCCTATGACTTGTGGTTGTTGATTTGTTTAATTGTATGCATATTTGATGTTCAATTGAGATTATGTAAGTGTTCTTGGCTGGTTTAGCAAGGATTTGGTTGGATTGGAATTGAATCTTGCATGGAAAACAAGAAAAGATAGCTAATTAGAATCTAAAAACCTAGATATCTTCACGGAGTCCGTACTTGCGGAGTGTTCAAATCTACCTATGACCACCGAAACTTGATGATACTATTTTTATTAACACTAGACATCTAGGGCTTTCTAATCATATAAATTATAAGATCATTAGATTAATATTGAGTGAGATATGAATTTTTTAAATTAACCCTAGAATTCTGTCCTTAATTCTAATCAAACTAGATTTCTAAGGGCATAACTCGCCTATACATCTTCAAATTGAGTACAACCAATTTTTTTTAGAAATTTAAGACATAGCGTAACATAAAAATTTCAAAACCAAATTCAGTCCCTGGTGTTCCCAATAGTTCATGAAATTTTACCTAAGTTCTAACTGGGTTAGAACAGGGCAATGCAGGTTAGCTATCTTCAAGAGCTCATAACTTGAGTTCTACTTAATCAAATGAAGTTTTGTACAATTAGATTTAAGTGATATAAGTTTTGTACAATTCCAACTAGGTTTCTATTTTTAGTGAATTTTTACTTTTCAATATGCAAATCTGCCTAGAAACAAGATAGACCTAGAAGATGTTAATAACATGAATTATATATATCAAAACTTGATGGGACCAAAGAGGCTACAAACTAGACACATAACACTTCAGCATATTCAAAATTCAAGCCTAAATGAGTTAAAATGAATTTATGGCTTAATTTACAAAAATCAGACAGAATTGAAAATAAGCGGCAGAAACCAAAATTCAGGATCAAGGTTCTAAATCTTGTTTGATTGTTGAACGATTATGCTAAATCTTGTTTGATTATTGAAGGATAGATACCTTGTATTGATTTTCTATATGAATAACTATCTAGCTGATAGATATTATTCATGAGGAAGCCGACTTGATCCGTTATGCTGCCGAAATTTTGGCAGAATTATGTGAAAATTATGAAAGTTTATATGATTTTTACATAAACTTCATGCAAGCATGAATATTTGAAAGTAAGGTGTAAGGCATGTGTATAAGTTTCCATTTGTGCATGATATATATATATATATATATATATATATGAGCATCTGAACAATGAAAGAATATAAATAGACAAGATTAGATCCTTTCACTTGAAGGCAGTTATTTGGGTCCTTCCTTGTGAAGACAGTTAAAACTATAAGGTCCTTCTACCTTGGAGGCACGTGGTCAGATAAGATCCCTCTACATTGAAGGCACACGGTCATATGAGATTCCTCTATTTTGAGGCATGTGAGCAGAAGAGATCCTTTCAATTTAGAGGCACGTGGCGAAAATGAGATCCCTCCAAGACTAAAATCACGTGGATCCCCTTGTGGATTAATACTGTGCGATGACAGTCACAGGTGATCTCACTCCTAGATTAGGCTACCTGAGGGCAATAAAAATAAAGAAAGCCAAAAGAAAGATGAGAAAAGGAAGCACTTGAGGATGATGATATATAACGCTCAAGTGCAGACCTATGTATGCACCCTAGGGACGGTGATACGTAATGCCTACGTGTGCCAAGGAAAGAAAAGTAAAGAAAGTTTACAAAAACACAAGTGCATTTGTATGAATTCAAGTAAAAGTGTTTTCATATGCAAGTTCTATTTTCTTAATATATTGGGATTGTTATATTTGAATATACTACAACTATTATTCAAGTTATGAGTTGTGAATTTATTTTGTAATAGCTCTTATGACTCAAGTGTGTGAATAAAATAAATTCTGTTTTGAATAAAATGTTTCAAACTATAAAACTGAAAAGTTTATTAACATATTCACCTCTTTCATAATAAATTGAAGCAACTGAAGATGATAATGATAACACTGTGCATGATCATTTAGAGAATCCTACTGAGAATTTGTAATTCTCACTCCTATGTGTATTTCCGTGTTATCTCCAGATATCTCAAGAGAGTTAGAACATAATCACATTAGGCAAAGTTAGGAAGATCGAAGACGGCCGCAGAGTGCTGTCATCCAAGGTATGTTGAAGTAACAGTAACAATTGCTGAGTGTGGTGCTATGACTTAAGCATAGTACTGTATTTGGAAAGGTGTTACAATTGTTGCTTTTCTTATTCTTGCTTGTTCTTGAATTTGATTATTGCATTTCTTGTTTTTTTCATGTTGTTCTTGTTGTTGATGGTGGTGATGATGATGATAGGGTTTCGTTGCATGTTTAGCAGCTTATTGCACTATATGCTTCCAAGAAAGGGGCCCCGGAGAGAAAGATACTGAATAGCAAAGGGGGTTGCAGTTGGAGGGAAAGGTTTACTGTAGGAAGGAAAGAGAAGGGATGACTGATGGTGTATGGGTAGACCACATACAAAGTAAATAGTGTACCATACACTATAATTTATCTAATGCACATTAGAACTCGCCTTAATCTTATACTATGTTAAGCATGTGTTGAGCATCATAAACAATAGCAAGTCAGTAGATAAAATACAATCCATAACTATAACAGCTTGATTTAGCTAATTAACATTGTTAGAGATTAATTAACACTAAATTTATAAAATAGAGATGAGAGTGTAGAATAATATAATAGAGTTTAGTTATAAGAAGATCACATCTATTATATGTGGCCTAGAATGGGCCACATGACCATTTTTCATGGCACAAGATGGGCCACTCATCCATGGTGAGTCATCCTTATCCCTAAATATCTCTCCAAAACCCTAAGGAACTCACCATTTTCTCCTTTCCCTAACCTACACTAGCCGAACTCCCTCTCTATCCTCCATTTTTGCTCACATAAACTCATAAACCTTTGGTTTCTTCTTGTTCCTTCACCATCTACTTGATTTTTGAGCTTTTTTGTTGTTTTCTAAACTACATAAGAGTGAAATTTCTCCTCTTTGGACCATATCAAGCTTTGGCCAAGGAAGCGAAAAGAGGAGTTTAGGTATGGTCTTATGGTGCTAAGGAGGTTCTTGTGTTGATAGAGGCCATATTTGAAGCTTCCCTAAGCTTGGAAGTGAGGTAGGATCCTAAGCTACCTTATTTGTGATTATATAGTTAGATGAGTTAGGGCTTTATCCTCTGTGTTTCTCATAAATCTTGGTTGATGACAATATTCTTTAGGCTTATATTAATGAGTTAGAACTAGTGAAACTCAAGCTAATGAAAGAAATAAGTTAGAAATTCAAAGATATTCACAACCAAAAAACAAGACAACTAGGATAACCATGGAAAGTATTGAATTTGTGGACCATATCTAGAACTAAGGACCTTCAATTGAAGTGAAACCAATTTTAGATGAAACATAACTCATAGGAGAGTATACCCAAATTTCAAGTCTATTGGACTTAAGATGAATAAGTTATGAATTTTGTAATAAGCTATAGACATGTGACTCAGTTTTGAGTAGGGTGTGTTCTAAATAACATAAATTGCCCTATAGACCTTCAAATTGAGTGCAGCTAAGTTTGTTAGAAATCTAACCCATAGAGGAATAAGTCTATAATGTTTTAGATTTAAACTCCCAGTGGATCACTCCCAGTAATTCCATGAAATTATCCATGCTCTAGAAGTACCAAAACATGATAGCCCTACTGTAGAGCTTATAACATAAGCTTTATTTAGCCAAATTGAGTGGGACTCGTTTGTTTAAAAGAGGCTTCAAATGATTATAACCATATAAAATTTTAAGGCAAGATGATAAGAAATGAATTTTTAGTGATTTTCTAATTCTAGGTATGGAAGTCTGTCCTGAAATAGGGTAGCAACGAGTTAAACACTGAGTTCCGAGTTAAACCTGCTACCTGCTTCTTCCCTCATCCCCAGTCTCCAAGTTCCAAGTTAGACAGGTCATTACCCCCTTCTCCCCAAGCTCCGAGTTTCGAGTTCAAAGGTTTGGGGTCTAGGGTTAAGATTATGCATTGGAAGCACGGTAGCATAGGCATGATGGAAAATGGTTGAGTTGGGATCCGGGTTACAAGGTTCAAGTTTTAGAATAGAAGCATAAGAGTATGGCTCTGAGTTGCTAGCTCAAAACTAAATTGATCTACCCAATTTTCCGAGTTCTGAGTATTAGCTCCAATGCTCTGCATAAGCCACCTCACGGTCTGAATCTTATTGAGAGAAAGGTTTTGATGAACAACAAATCAAGATTTGATAAAATTGTTTGTAGACTAACATTTGTTTAAGCTTTTGAATGCCTTTTGTGAGTTAGATCAAGCAATCTGTACATGAATGGATTTTAGATTGTACAAAGTTTAAGTTCTTTTGCGTATCATATCTCTACGACTTTAAAAAAATAACACTTTGTCAAATTTATGATTTCTCTAACTCGAGAAGCACATCAGAAAGTTCAGAAGGATGAGTCTATGACTTCAGAAGGAACAACAAGCAATCAGAGGATGAACTCTCCAGAAGGCTATGTCCAGAAGGGTGACGACCAGAAAGTTATAATTCTTGGAGTATCTCACCTTCAAAGCTTCTTTTGCATGCTTCAAGGATCAAATTCAAAATGTCAAATGTGACGTGACAAGATCCAAAAGAAGTGCTGACAAGTCTGAAAAGCTAGTGAACCATCAATGGCTACTTTTCTTCTTGTGAGACATTTTTGCTTGCTGAGGAAGAAAGCTATATCTTCTCTTTCCTTTCTTAGACCAATAGATCAAAAAAAGCTTAAGGCTCAAGATTTGCAAACTTAAACGAATATATTTTTGAAATCTATAAAAAGCTGGAAGCTGATGAAGAATTGGTTGGACTGTTGAACACTCTGTACTATCTGAGATCATTCAATAGCTCTTCTTTCTCAACCTTCTGAACTACCAGAAAGTTACTTATTGTAATTCTAAACTGAAAAATCTTCTCTTTTTGTTTTATATTAGCCAACATTCTCATATTGAGAAGTTAGAGAGAAGTCACACACACTACATCTAAGTGCTTATACTCTTTTAAGAGATTTAGTGTGAATGTATTAAACATAAACTTGAAATCTGTTTATTGTAACCTGACTCATTAGTGGTCTTTGTGAGCTTAGAGAGGCTACGATAAAATACTAATCAGTATAGCTTGGAGAGGCTTAGTAAAAACTATTCATCTATATAGCTTGGAGAGACTTGAGAAAACTATTCAGTTGTAAAATCTTGGAGAAGCTTGAAAAAACAATACTCAGTTTACAAAATCTCAACAAAGTGTTGGGGACTGGACTCAGGCAGTGGTTGGTCAAATCAATATAAAAATTCTCTGTGTTATCATTCTATCCCTTCTACTCTTTTATATCATTATCCATTAAGTTTCTGATTCTGTGCACAATTTTATTCACTACATAATAAAATATTTGTGAAACAACTAATTTTATTTCTAACTCATTCACTTCTACATTCCAAGTCTAAGACTTTAAAAACTTGTTTTAAAAGTTTTTCAAGAGCAAAAAATTAATTTGAAGCACAATGTAACCCCCCTTCTCGTACTACCTCATCCTACACTGAGTTCCTAACTTGGCCGTAAATTGACTTCCCATGCTTTTAGGTTCTGAGCTCTAAATTCCAAGTTCAAAACAATGACTTAAAACCAAATTCCCGTGAATTTTCTAAACCTGTGATAGATTCTAGGTATTATGTAAATTGTTTCCAATTGAGTTATTTTGAGACAAATTTATATTTTTGGCATTTCTTACTTGAAACTTGAAGTACAAAAACCCAATGTACATTTTGGTATGTTTATGTTCTCTTAATAAAGAAATGCATATGAGCATTACATGTTGATATGATTGTGATCTCTCAATAAAGGGATGCATTACATGTTAATATGGCTATGTTCTCTTAATAAAGAAATACATATGAGCATATGAATTAAGAAAGGATGTGAACATATAAAATGAAATCCTTTTACTTTGAGGCAGTTATAAGATCCTTCCATTTGAAGGCAGTTATATGAAGTCCATGAGATTCTTTCATTTGGAGGCAGTTATGAGATTTATCCATTTGAAGGCAGTTATATAAATTTTGAGACCCCTCTACTTTGGAGACAATTGTCGAAATAAGATCCCTCCAATTTAAAGGCACATGGATCCCCTTGTCGGTTAGTAATGTGTGATGACAGTCACGAGATGAGCTTATTTCCCAGATCAGGCTATCCAAGGATAATAGTAATTAATGCTAAGTAAGAAAATAAATAAGACAGTGCATCAAGTCATGCATTCATGAACATGTAGCATATTTGCCTTTATGTGATGGTTTAACCTGTCAGGATAATGCATATGCCTATTAGCTGTATGAGTTAAAATTAACCTATTTCGGCAGGATACATTTTTTGAACTTAATGAATGAACTTTTATCCCTACGTATGATACCACACTTTTCCTAATAAACCGAAGTAGCTGGGATGGCAATGATGTGTAACACCCTCCTAAACACAGTACCATGCTTAAGTCATAATGCCACACCTAGGAGTTGTTACTGTTATATAAACGGACCTAGTCTAATAGCAACCTTTGGCCGTCTTCAACATTTCAATCAACTCCATCCAGGATGACTATCTTTAATATCTCCTAAGCTATCTGGAGATAACACAGAGACATATATAGGGGTGAGAATTATAAATTCTCAGTAGGATTTCCTAGACTATCACATATAATGTCATCATCATTATCTCCAGTTGCTTTGGTTTATTTAAGAAAAAGTGATCATGTCATATAAACTATAAATTTCATTTTAGAAAGTTAAAAAATGTCCTTCCGAAACAGGTTAATTTTATTTATACACTTGACAATTAGGAAGTAGTTTCATGACAATAATAAATAGAATATAATTTATGCATATGCAGGTGCACACATCATGTAATCATGCAACTGCTTTTGTCTTTATTTAACTTTCTTTACTTAACACACCTAAGCGTTACATATTGCCGTCCCTAGGGTGTTTGCATAGGTTTGCACTTGAGTGTTACGTATCACCATCCTTAAAGTGCAGCTTTTCTTATTTTCCTTTACTTAGCACACCTAGGCATTACGTATTGCCGTCCCTAGGGTATCTACATGTATCTTTAGTCTTTACTATCCTTGGGAAGACTAATCTAGGAATGAGCTCAACTCGTGACTATCGTCACATAGTACTAACCTACAAGGGGATCCATATGCCTCTAAATTTGGAGGGATCTCATTTTGGCCACATACCTCCAGGTAGATGATGTGCCTCCAAGGTAGAGGGATCTCATAGTTTTAACTACCTTCATAAGGAGGAATCCAAATAACTACCTCCAAGTGAAGGGATCTCATTTTGTCTGTTCATATTCTTTCATGGTTCATATGCTCATATATTCATGTACGAATATGCTTGACAGACTTATGCATATGCTTCATATCTTAATTTCAAACATTATTGCATGCATGATTTCCATCTACATAATACATATATAACCATAGCATCCATGAACTTCTGTTGAAAATTCGGTAGCATAAGAGCTAAAACATGAAGGGTCCCAACCAGATAGTATATCTAGTTAGTCAGTCTAGCTTAGCAATTATAATCATCAATATTATACCAACATACATTTTTTTTATATAGAATTTGGATAAATATTTATGCCTTTGAGTTTCTCGTGGCTTATGGAACCTTTAAACCAAGACATTCTCAAGTTATCTAACTTCCTTTAAATTTATCCTATTCTTCTAAATCCTGCTAAAATTCCATTTTAAGTCATTTTGGTCTAGAAATTTAATATATTGTAGCTCTATTTGTGTATTGTTAAACCTCTTTGGTTTTACTAAATTTTGAGATGTATAACTTGAGTTAATAAAATTTTACTTAAGACTGCCATGTTTTAGGACAAACTTATACACTTAAGTTCAAAAAATCACTAAAAATCCATATCTTATCATTTTAATCCAAAATCCATATGAAAATGTAGCTATTTGGACCTTTTTTCAATCTTCACAAGTTGCACTCCAACTGGATAACTAGAGCTCAAGTTATGAACTCTTCAATTAGGCTGCCCTATCTCAACTTGAACAGAGCATAAGTCAAATTCTAGGAATTGTTGGAGAAAATCCACTAATGATCTGATTCCAAAATTTCATGACATGATCCTCTATGTGTTAGCTTTCCAATAAAATTAGTTGTACTTAATTTGAAGTTGTATAGGGCGAGTTATGCCCCTCACTTTACACTCTAGCCAGACAGAGAGTAAATTCCAACAATAAAATTCTAAAAATCATAACTAATTTATTTTAAATCCAATGGTCTTTATAATTTATATTCCTAGATTGCTCTTGAAGTCCAGTTTCATTGAAATTAGTTTCTTGTAAATTTGAGACCTACAGAGTGAGAAATACTATTTGTTGTATAGACAATCTCTAAGGTTTCCTTCCAATAACATTTCTATTTTTTTTTTTTTTGGTCTTTTGATCAAATTTTCAGCCCAAACCAATTATTTCTGTGTTAAATCACTAAAAACAAGTCATACTAATATCAAACAACATTAAATAAGGAATGACACAAGAAATCTTAGCAGTTACATGAACCTAGAAATCCATTAATTCAAGAAATCCTACCCCAAATCCAACTTCTAGCTTATAAATTTGAGCTTTCTTGGTGGTTCCTCCTCACTATAACTTCAAAAAGGTGATGACTTCTCCTTTTCTCCTTGGTGGTTAAAGCTAAATTGTAACATCCTCTATTATATAAGCCATGCTCGAGTCATGGAGTTAATTTAAGAGGTTGTCACTGTGCTAAGAGAATCTTTAAAATGCGAAAAATATAATACATGGCCCTTTAACTGTACACTTTATTACTGAAATATAGTTCATAAATTTCATTGTCTCTGATACATAGAGAATAAAATAATTACAATTTAAAAGAAATTTGAGATTAACATATCATATAGAACTTGCTTCCACTAGTCATCAACTAGCTTCAGTAGTCTCTTGATTTAGCCTGCTTCTGAGTCTTGCTCAATGAATGTCCTAGTATTTCACCTCACAATTGATTTCCAACTTAGGTGCTGAAATGTTTACGAAAAAGAAAAACATACAAGCAGGCAGTGAGAACCTATGGCTCTCAGTAGGTAAACTCAAACCATACAGCATCATCATAAACATTCCAGTTGCTTCAATTTCTTATAAAAAAATGTGAGCATATATACACAACCAGTGGTTCAGTTTTAAGTTGAAAACATCTTTCTCGAAATGGGTTATATTTTAACAACCACTTGCTATATCATATGACAGACATAAAAATATGAATAGTATAATATGCTTCAGCAAGAATCATCATAATATTATGACTTAATGAGATAATTGAAGATGCACATAAAGATGCTTATACTTGACAATATGCAAGTGCACTTGACTTAATTCGTATCTTTTTTCAACTTGCAACTTGATCTTCATAAACTTTTCCATTACTTGGTCATCTGGGAGTTCTTGGCCATTTAGACTTCTGGGTAATAGTCTGCTTTTTAGGATCAAGCTCGTTCTTACAGGAATGTTAGGTTTACTTTTCTGGACCTCCCCACCATCTATTCTCCTTAACTTTAATCTGGGGCTGACCCAAGTATCATGGAACTTTATCATAACATAACTTTGGTGAATTTCTGGGAAAATGCTCATATATGTGTATGTATCTCATAACTCATGCATAGGCTTTACTGAATTTTCGACAGCATAACGGAATGTGTCCGCCTCCCCATGAATAGTGTCAGATAACTAGGAAATTTTAATCAAACAGCAACCCAATATAGAATATCATATCTCCATTAGTTGTAACGCACAACAAAGTGTTATGAGCAAAGCTTTTAACTTTTATTGATGTTCTCGAGTTCGACTTCCAAGATTGGATTGGGTCTGAGCTCCGAGATTACATAAGTTCCGACTTTCAGGGTTATGTTCGATCTTTGAGATTAATTTTGGATCGAGTTTTGGAACTATGTGTATAAGAGTTTTAAAGCATCCTAGTTTTCTCAACTTCCGGGACTTAGCTATAAGGTCTCATATTCTGGCACCAACTTCTGAGTTTAGGTTAAAATCCTCGACTTTCGGATTTAAGCATTTTAAGTTTTATATTTTTGTCCTTGACTTCTGATTTCAAGGTGTCTTATGTGCTTGTAATTCCGATTTCCAACATTAGCTTTTACCAATCTAGTTTTCTATTCACTTAATTCCAAGTTTTCGACATTAACTATATCCAATCTAATTTTCTATTCATTAAGTACCGAGTTCAACATTAAGTAAACCCGATCTAGCTCTCTGTTTGCTAAGTTTCAAGTTTCGAGTTCTGATATAGACCCACGTTATTTGTGTTTTATTCCAAACTACCCTATTTCTAGCAAGAATTGTACTCTCATAAGAGAAAATTCACCAAAAATAGAAATCTGGTTGAAATCATGATATCGATGTAAAGCTAATAGAGCAAGCTTTCAGATGAAATAAGTTGCATTTCATTGCTTTAGTAGAGCTCGAGTTATAAGCCCCAAAATTTGACCTTTTTGAACTACCCTGTTTTGGCCTAATTTGGACATAGGGCAATTTCTTCAAACCACTAGGAGCAAACGAGATTGAATCTAACTCTAAAATTTTTTTGAGACATTCTCCTATGTGTAAGCTTTCTAACAAAGTTGGTTTCATTCAATTCCAAGTTGTATAGGGAAAGTTTTGCCCTAAACAACCTAGTCTACCGAGAATCAAACTCAAAAACTTTGGTCAAACTTCCAAAATTCATATCTCTCTCAAATCTAATCCAATGACCTTATATTATATATGTATGGAAAGCCCTGAAAGTCTAGTTTCATTTAAAAATAGTTTCATCAATTTTAAAGGCTGTAAGGGAAGCTATACACTCCGCCGGTACAGACGCCGCAGGGTTTTCTCACAAAAACAAATTCTGCTTAGCTCCTTTTTGAGTTTGTGATAAATTCCTCAACTTAAACTAAGTTTCCTCATCTTAAATCACTAGAAAAACATCCAAACACTATCATGTAAGCATGGCATAAGAGTAACACTGCAGCCACATAGTCACATGATATGTCAAATAACTAAGGATTTGAGCTACCTACCTCAAAATCCTTGAAACCATGGATGCAAGGAAGGCAAGAGCAACATCCTAACCTTCTTCCCCTCTCATGGAAGCACCATAAATGGTGGTGGAGGGACACCACTTGATGCTAAATCATGAAATTGTTAGAGGGATTTTGTAGAGGAGAGGATGAGGATTAATTTTCATAAAAGGAGCAAAGGGATTTGAGGTCAAGAAAGCTTCCAATCGTGAGCTTGAAGCTCTTGGTCATAGAGGCAAGGAAGGAAAAGAAGAAGAAGAAGAAGAAATGGAAGGAGGCGGTAGTTGGTGGAGGGCACAAAAATGAAGGAAACCAAGGGGAAAAATCTGATGTTAGTAAATGAGGGTGGTTGAGGAATTGGTCTCTTATTGGTTGATGCTTCACTTGGCTCACAAATGAGCCAACAAGGCTTGAAAATTTGTGGCTGCCTTACGCCACTTCTAGATGAGTGTGTGGCTAAATTTTCAGCCACTAAAGGGTTTTGAGTATACAATTCCATTGATTCGGCTCTAACAGTTTAAAACACCGAATCTTTACAAATTTTCCTCAAATCGATAAAATATTACTAAGTAAATTTGTGAGATTTTCTATATCTCTATTTTAATCATCTTAAGTCTAATCTCTTTAATTAATACCTAATTAACTCCTAATTATCCTCTAATTACTTTCTAATTAACATTACTTAGTCAATAAAATCAAATAAATTGATTATCAGTGTAAATTAAACATTTTACAAATTTAGAACCCTTTTGTTTTTTTTTTTCGATAGCTATTGGTATTTCATAATTTTGAGCAAGTCCAGGGGCACCCCACGTCATTTCATGCCAAACTGTCTCCATGGCCTAATCGGTAGAGATTTAAACTTCTATGATTTACCTACTTGATTATGCTTTATTTAAAACCTCATTCTGTTAATTCTACAAATGTGGAACATAAAAGTCATTTTATGAAAAGTTCTAGGGTTATTGTGGAAATATCCACTTGGGGTTAAAGTACAATTTCTAAAACTTTTGGGCAAGATTGTAATTAACAAAAGTTGACAGGGGCACTTTTGTCATTTCTTAATTTTTAGCATATGGCAATGCCATATTTTTAACGATAGTGTTATACTATCCTATATTTCTAAGTGTGAGGATTGTCAGGGTATACCACTGCCTGAGAAATTTCCATACTACCTAAGAGAAATAATTCAAAGTTTCTATTATACTCCACTTAAGAAAGTGGGGGATGTTACAATCTACCCTCCTTAAAAGAATTTTGTCCCCAAAATTCCGTGACTAAGAATGGTTAAGGAGAAATCTCTTATCCTATAGAGGTACTCCTTCTCACGGTGTTGCTTGCTGATAGCTACAAGGTACTGTCTCAATAAGTACAAAGGATCCATAAGAAGTATGTTGGCGCCCGGGTTTGTCTAGTTTTTATGATGCCCTGATCCAGCATCCAATTCATTGGGACTTTTCTCATCTTCTTTATTTTTGTGCCTAACTACTTTGTTTAGTAGTAGCAGTTAAGCTTTCTATTGCATGTATTCAAGATTCAAAATAGTGATTCATGAAGATTTGCGATTTTAAATGCTACCAGCTGTCACCATGTTCGATGTCAGCATGTCATGATTATGATGACAAAATTAAAGTATAAATTACCTCAATAACACCCTACATATAACACTCTGACCAAATTTTGAGTTCCTCAAAAGGGTACTAGCCTCCTTTATCACTTCGGGCAGCCTTATGAGTTCTACTATTATCACTTATAACAATAGTTAACTTCGATATGTGGTAGTTTTAGTAGCTATATTCGGTGCTAGGAAGCTGGTTTCACTATTTCAGGAATTTCTACTTACGTGATCACCCTTGATCATATGTAGAAACTCTTTCTGTTAAATCTCACTTGTAAGGTCACAATCTTCCTTAGATCTTGAATGGTGATCTTGACCTATAATTATCCTTTGCAACCACTCTCTAATCATGTTGTTTAGCATGGTTGCCTACTTCTGTCTACTAACTCCCAAATGACTTGGGGCATGCTCGCTCTTCTGCAGTTAACATATGGCTAACGAGTCACGAGGTTATACTGGGAAATTCCCTTATGAAATCTTCTTAAAGTTACGGCATAGCCTGAGCTATCGGATACCAGAGGTCACAAGTAGAGTTCCAACTTGTCTAAGGATGAGCGTCCTTCATTATTGACTTTTAAGAAAATCTTGTACTAATCATCAAGAAGTACACTGCATTTATATTGGGTCTATAGCATAGGTGTTTCTGTCCATGGGATAGTTGGGACATTCCCTCTTGTGTTATTAGTTAGAGTTATTATAGTAAGATTCCATGAATCCAGCTATTCTCGGCATTCTCGATCGACTATACTACTAGTTCAAATGCACGACCCTATGAAGGCTTAAAGTTCTCCTTTAGAATCATAGGTAGGAGCTTTGCCTTGGAATTTCTTCTTCTTTATAAGCTTTATTTCGTTTCTCGATGCGTGTTAGAAAGGTCTCAGATTGTCTCCTCTACGAAAACTCTTAGTGATCTTCATGAGTTTATTTTCTCAAAACAAGATCAACTCAATGGGAGAAAGAGGAGATAGTAGCTTTGCCTCCTTATTGATTTGCAAGGATCCTGCCTTGCCTATCTTTTTCATCTTAATAACACAGAGGTTCCTCGTTTGATGTGTTGATATCTATCCCCCTGGGTCTTTTAATGCTAACTTAAGAAGTCTCGCAGTTCCCAAAGTTATCGTCCTCATTAGTGGTTAGCCTCCATACAATGCATATTAGTCTTAGTCATCAAATTTCATATCACTCTCATTACTGAACCTTTTTACTGTTTACCACACTATCTTGTACTCGAGTGCGACTACCCAATGTTAGAGAAAGAATTAATAGTCTTGTCTCCCTATTGGGGTTACAACACTGAGTCTTCCCAGAAGGTCACCCATCTCAGTATTACTCTTGCCCAAGCATGCTTAGCCATAGGGTACTAATGGGATTTGGTACGTTAGTGCTGCTATGCGCGTACCTAATCTAGCTTCGAGTATGAAGATTTAACGGACTACCCCCGATCTTGTATTGTAACCTTAACCAATATAGGACATATTTCCAAATCTTTTAATTTCATATTGGTGCATTCCCTAATCCTGTCTAGGGTGCATCGAGTTGGCCACGCTCTTTATTGGTGAAAAGAACGCCTAGTTCGTTACCTAGTACAAACTCTCGTTTGTATCATAATTTTATACTAGGTAATAGGCCACTCGGAATCAAGACTGCCTCTTTCTCTCTTCTTGTAACGTCCTATTATTTGTGCAGAAGCTTATCTTGGCGTTAGCTCGTTATAGCCTCCTATACTACTGCAATCTCCTCTTATTGGAATCTGTTGTACACTCTAACTCCTTGTTATTCTCACATGAATTTGAATACATTCCTTCTTGAGTTTCCCCACTGATAGCATTCGTAATGATATCCAATATTGACCTTTATTCTCTCATTTCTTCTCCAGATAACTGCATCTCTTTACTAATAACATGTTGAAAATAGTCGCATCATGTGGTGCTTATGATGACTAAGATTGATAGAGTTTCAGTGTAACTTGATCTTCTGATACCTCCTTTACCCTTAACGGATAAGAAATATCAAGCTTGCTTCATGTGCTGCCCTAGTCCAAAAGTGTCCCTACTTCTAGTTAGTAGGAAATATCCTGGCCTTGCTTTAAAGGATGCTTTCGGGTTATTCGTGTAGCTTTACTTCATTTCTGTACCGTGAATAGCCGTGCCTCTACTATGATATAACATATAATTAGATGAATTTCTTCAAAATTTGTTAATGTTTTCTCTTAAGGCCGAGATCCTGCTTAATGCTCCACAATTTTACAAGCGCTCAAAAAAGAAAATCATTTTAACCTTTGAATAGAGTCTTGAAAATGTTTTCCCTTATACCTAACTAGGGTATTCCTAACCTTAATTCCCTTTTCTAAAACTTTGCTTCATCTGTCCACACTTTAAACTTCGTAATGAAGGATCGGGTATTTCTGATATGGCATTACCATAATCCGGATTGGAAACCATTGACTGAATTTGCCGATGAAGTACTTTTGAGGGAATTTTACTTACGAAGAAAATAAGGGTACCATCGGCGCCACTCGAGATGACCCCAACAGCGGATAATTACCTTACTCTTGTCAAGGATTAGGTCTAATACATCACGCAAAAAAAAAAAAATTCCTAGATTCAATCTAGAGAAGATAGTCTAGATCAAGCGGTTGCAAATGAAGCTTAGAATAAGCCTCGTTGGAATGAAAAAGATTCTTACTCCACTCATCACCACTGAGATCCTACCTTTGATGACTTAACCTTTCGGCTGTCCAGTAGCACTTGAGAGACGATCCTTCTTTGCTATGACTAGATTTACTAAGTCAATGCCAAACTATCCGACATAATTTTCTTCAGCAAAGCCCCAATTCTCTACACCCTTTGACTTGCTCAGTCGTCTGCTTCCCATTGCCATTGCTATTTTCTAGGAGTCTTGTCCCTAAAATTTATGTTTAGAAGGTTCCGAATAAGCCTGCAGCGTGATAGGCCTTTGTTTGCACAAAACCTTATATTGAGGTGATCAGACTCAATATTCAGTTAAGTGCAACGAATAGCCCGTAACACTCATAGCAAGGCTACCATGCACAATTATCTATGTCCTTATCATACAAGGACCTAAAGCATGGTTTGTCTAGATTCTCAAAGTATGCCTTAGAAGCATAATCAGTCCATCCACGGGCGTATAGAGGACAAACTGCTCTGATACCAATAATGTAACACCCTCCATTATATAAGCCATGCTCGAGTCACGAAGTTATATTAAGAGGTTGTCACTATGCTAAGAGAATATTTAAAATACGGAAAATATAATACATGGCCCTTTAACTTTACACTTTATTACTGAAATATAGTTCATAAATTTCATTGTCTCTGGTACATAGAGAATAAAATAATTACAATTTAAAAGAAATTTGAGACTAACATATCATATAGAACTTGCTTCCGCTAGTCATCAACCAGCTTCAATAGTCTCTTGATTTAGTCTGCTTCCGAGTCTTGCTCAATGAATGACCCAGTATTCCACCTCACACTTGATTTCCAACTTAGGTGCTGGAATGTTACATACAAGCAGGCAGTGAGAACCTATGATTCTCAGTAGGTAAACTCAAACCACACAGCATCATCATAAATATTCCAGCCACCTAGGTTTCTTATAAAAGAAATTTGAGCACATATACACAGCCAGTGGTTCAGTTTTAAATTGAAAACAACTTTCTCGAAGCGGGTTATATATTTAACAACCACTTGCCATATCATATGACAGACATAGAAATATGAATAGTATAATATGCTTCAGCAAGAATCATCATAACATTATGACTTAATGAGATAATTGAAGATGCACATAAAGATGCTTATACTTGACTATATGCAAGTGCACTTGACTTAATTCATATCTTTCTTTAACTTGCAACTTGATCTTCATAAACTTTTCCATTACTTGGTCCCCTGGGAGTTCTTGGCCATTTAGACTCCTGGGTAATAGTCTGCTTTTCAAGATCGAGCTCGTTCCTATATAGGAATGCCAAGTTTACATTCCTCGACATCCCCACCGATCTATTCCCCTTAACTTTAATCCGGGGCTGGCCCAAGTATCATAGAACTTTGTCATAACATAACTTTGGTGAATATCTTGAAAAATGCTCATGTATGTGTATGCATCTCATAACTCATGCATAGGCTTTATCGAATTTTCGACAGCATAATGGAACGTGTCTGCCTCCCCATGAATAGTGCCAGACAACTAGGAAATTTTAATCAAACAGTAACCCAATATAGAACATCATATCTCCATTAGTTGTCACGCACAACAAAGTCTTATAAGCAAAACTTTTAACTTTTATTGATGTTCCTGAGTTCGACTTCCAAGATTGGATTGGGTCCAAGTTCCGAGATTACATAAATTCCGACTTCCGGGGTTATGTTCGATCTCCGAGATTGATTCTGGATCGAGTTTTGGAACTACGTGTATAAGAGTTTTAAAGCATCCTAGTTTTCTCGACTTTCGAGACTCGGCTATAAGGTCTCATATTCTGGTACTGACTTCCGAGTTTAGGTTAAAATCCTCGACTTTTGGATTTAAGTATTTTAAGTTTTATATTCTTGTCCTTGACTTCCGATTTCAAGGTATCTTATGTGCTTGTGATTCTGATTTCTGACATTATCTTTACCAATCTAGTTTTCTATTCACTTAGTTCCAAGCTTCCAAGATTAACTGTATCCGATCTAATTTTCTATTCATTAAGTACCGAGTTCAACATTAATCATACCCGATCTGGCTCTCTGTTTACTAAGTTTCGAGTTCCGAGTTCTGATATTGACTCAAGTTATTTGTGTGTTATTCCAAACTGCCCTATTTCTAGCTAGAATTGCACTCTCATAAGAGAAAATTCACAAAAAATAGAAATCTGGATGAAATCATGTGATATCGATGTAAAGCTAACAGAGCAAGCTTTTAAATGAAATAAGTTGTATTTCATTTGTTCTAGTAGAGCTCGAGTTATAAGCCCCGAAATTTGACCTTCCTGAACTGTCTGTTTTGGCCCGATTTGGACATAGGGCAATTTCTTTGAACCACTGGGAGCAAACGAGATTGAATCTAACCCTGAAATCTTTTTGGGATATTCTCCTATGTGTAAGCTTTCTAACAAAGTTCGTTTCATTCAATTCTAAGTCGTATAGGGCAAGTTTTGCCTTGAACAACCTAGTCTGCCCAGAATCAAACTCAAAAACTTTGGTTAAACTTCCAAAATTCATATCTCTCTGAATACTAATCCAGTGACCTTATATTATATATGTATGGAAAGCCCTGAATGTCTAGTTTCATTTAAAAATAGTTTCATCAATTTTAGAAGGCTATAGGCGAAGCCGTACACTCCACCAGTACGGACGCCACAGGGTTTTCTCACAAAAATAGATTCTGCTTAGCTCCTTTTTGAGTTTGTGATAAATTCCTCAACTTAAACTAAGTTTCCTCATCTCAAATCACTAGAAAAACATCCAAACACCATCATGCAAGCATGGCATAAGAGTAACATAGTAGCCACATAGTCACATGATACGTCAAATAACTAAGGATTTGAGCTACCTACCTCAAAATCCTTGAAACCATGGATGCAAGGAAGGCAAGAGCAACATCCTCACCTTCTTCCCCTCTCATGGCAGTGCCATAAATGGTGGTGGAGGGACACCACTTCATGCTAAATCGTGAAATTATTAGAGGGTTTTGTAGAGGAGAGGATGAGGGTTAATTTTCATAAAAGGAGCAAGGGGATTTGAAGTCAAGAAAGCTTCCAATCTTGAGCTTGAAGCTCTTGGTCATGGAGGCAAGGAAAGAAAGGAAGAAGAAAAAGAAGAAATGGAAGGAGACAGCAGCTGGTGGAGGGCGAAAAAATGAAGGAAGCCAAGGGGAAAAATCTGATGTTAGTCAATGAGGGTGGTTGAGCAATTGGTCTCTTATTAGTTGATGCTTCACCTGGCTCACAAATGAGCCAACAAGGCTTGAAAATTTGTGGCTGCCTTATGCCACTTCTAGATGAGTGTGTGGCGAAATTTTCAGCCATTAAACATAGGGTTTTGGGTATACAATTCTATTGATTCGGCTTTGGCAATATAAAATACCGAATCTTTACCGATTTCCCTCAAATCAGTAAAATGTTACTAAGTAAATTTGTGAGATTTTCTATATCTCTATTCTAATAATCTCTTTAATTAACACCTAATTAACTCCTAATTATCCTCTAATTACTTTCTAATTAACCTTACTTAGTTAATAAAATCAAATAAATTGATTATTAGTGTAAAGTAAACGTTTTGCAAATTTAGAATTTTTTTTTTTTCCGTAGCTAATGGTATTTTCGTAATTTTGAGTAAGTCCAGGGGCACCCCATGTCATTTCATGCCAGACTGCCTACATGGCCCAATCGGCAGAGATTTAAACTTCTACGGTTTTTCCACTTGATTCTGCTCTATTTAAAACCTCGTTCTGTTAATTCTACAACTGTAGGGACATAAAGGTCATTTTATGAAAAGTTCTAGGGTTATTGTGGAAATATTCACTTGGGGTTAAAGTACAATTTCTAAAACTTTTGGGCAAGATTGCAATTAACAAAAGTTGATAGGAGCACTTTTGTTATTTCTTAATTTTTAGCATATGGCGATGCCATATGTTTAACGGCAATGTTATGCTGCCTTATATTTCTGAGTGTGAGAATTTTCAAGGTATACCACTGCCTGAGAAATTTCCACACTGCTTAAGAGAAATAATTCAAAGTTTCTATTATACTCTACTTAAGAAAGTGGGGGATGTTACATAAATGATCCAAAGGGAGGAAGTTTATGAGGTTATCTTAAGTTTTCTTGAGGAAATACAAAGAAAGAGTGAAAGATTTGATCAAAGGAGGCAAGAGCACAAGAGTTTTGGGTGAATATATGTGTGTTGGGGAAGAAAATGAAGATGAAGGTATGAGGGGGTGGCTGCACGAAATTTTGGAGAAAAATGGAGAGAAAATGATGAGCTTCCTTTCTTGTTAAGTCATCTTGCTTAGAGGGTCACTTCTTATTAGTGGATTTAAAGGAATTTCAATTTTTGTTAAGTTTGTAATTATGTAGCCATTATGTGGCCAACAAGCATAAGTTAGGTGGCTAGTTTCTAGTCACATATTCTAAGATTTTTAACTGATACTCATGTCATTCTAGAATATAGATTCCTACTAATTCGATTCTTGCATTACAAGACATCGCAATTAAACTGATTTTCCTCAAACTAGCAAAATATTGCTATTTGTCTTCTTAAATTTTTTCTACAAGAAAACTTGAACTCATCTAATATTTGCATTTCAATATTGCCTACTCATATATCTATAATGTATCTACAAGTTTAATCATTCGACAATGCTAGTTATACAAAGTTTGGAATGTTATACGGTGACATTGATTGCCTGGTAGCTTAGGAAGTCTACTTAGAATGTAAAATTCTCACTTCTATATGTTCCCGGGTTGCCTCTTGACAGCTCAAGAGATCTTGATGATGACTATCCAAGAAGAATTTGACCGAGATTGGACTGGTTGCTGAGGATTATTGATGAATATATACACATGTTAGCATTAGATGACCATTTTGCTAGTTGAAACTCCTACTAGAGCTGCTCATGTAATTTGAAAGGTTGTATTGTGATATAAATATTTGTACAATTTAAGGGATATTATATTATTTTCTTGGAAAATAAAGCAAATAATCAATTAAGATTCGTTCAGTTATTAGTAGTAACTCCTAAGTACAATGTTATGATTTAAGTATAACAATCTAATTCTCATAATATTACTCTTTTTTTCGATAATTCTCAATTCAAGCTTGACCCCAAGATGCCAGAGGAGCAAAAATGTAACGTCCGAAAAATTTTATCATTTTTAACCAAGTTGTTCGATTTTTATTAAATAATTGAGATTAATTAGAATTTAATTAAGTATTTACTTAAAGCCAATTAAGTATCATTTAGAAGGATTAGATTTGAGGGGATTAGATTAGAAATATAGGAGACCTCATAGAATTTTTCCAAAACCGATTTACCGGTTTAAAAGAAATCGGCAAGATTTCGGTATTTTAAATTGTCGGAACCGAATTAATAGAAATTATAATGTGAGAACCCTAGATTGGTTGGCCAAGATTTAGCCAACTCACCTTTATATGTGGCGCAACAATCAGCCCTAAAGAGGCATGTCACACTAAATTGAAGAATAAAAAGGAATCCATCAATCATAATCAAGCTTCCTTTAAAAGTTTCCCACAATTTCCTTCCAACTCCCTTGAAAATTTTCGGCCATATTAGGAGCTGACCCCTCATCATTTTCCATCTATCTCATCTCCTCTTCACTTCAGCTCCAACAAACCTTCAAGCTCCACTAATCTTTCTTCAATCCAAGACACAAATCTAGCACAACTACACCTAGAACGAGGTCGGTCCTAAAAAGCAGACTATTACCCAGAAGTATATAGACAAAGACTCTCAGGGGACCAAGAGTATAAAATATAAGTTGCATGAGTTGAGAGCTCCCGAAAACTACATGCATTTTCCATTTCACATATATATGCTCTGTTTGTTAATTTCTAAGTTAATGTCATAGTTAATTATATATTCCTTGTGTTATATTACTGTGTACCTATGTTTACTGTTTCAGCTATGTTAGTGTGTCTGTTTAATTATACTTGTATTGCTCTAATTTAAAATTAAGTTTTGCTTCGGGTTATATTTTCCACAAAATTAAATTAAGTTAAATATTACTGTTATATTGTATTATTTAAAATTAAGAAAAACCGAAACAATAAAGAATGATAGCGATGACAGATGTGCGTAGAATTAGAATTCCTACTGAGAATTTCTTTAAATTCTCACCATACTGTATATTTCTGCGTCATTCTCAGATCATGGCGAATGCAGCGACAGGCATCCTCTTCATTGAGTTTCCCAACCTCCACATCCACCTTGATCCATTTCTAGACTCCATATATATATATATATATAGTCCCACTTATGCACCCATTATTTGACCCTCCGCACCCTACATTGCCATCCCGCTTTATATGGTACATCCATTTCCACCTCCACCCGCAACAGCGACAGCAGCTCCCGTGGTTCCGCCCGCTTCACCACCTTAGCAGATCCTATAACATGCAAAGAATTTTATCATTTTTCACCTAGTTGTTCGGTTTTTATCGAATAATTAAGGTTAATTAAAATTAAATATTTATTTAAGTTTAATTAATTAGCGATTAGAGAGATTAGATGTGAGGGAATTAGATTAGAAGCATAGAAGATTTCATAGAAATTTTTCTAAACCGATTTACCAATTTAAAGGAAAACGGTAAGATTTAGGTATTTTAAGCTGTCAGAACCGAATCAATAGAATTATATACCCAAATTCTATTATGTCAAGGCTGAATACTCAGCCACTTATCCCTCTATGGGTGGCATAACAAAGGCCACAAAGAGACGGAGATATGGCTTAAATATGGGCACAAAATTTCAGCCAATGACAGCACAAATGTCCAACCCCTTATTAATTGTTTGGATCAAATTTTTCTCTTCTCATTCAAGGTAGATTGCGCCTTCTCCCTTCTTTTCTAGCCTCTTTCATCTCTTCTTTTTTCAATCTACTCCATCAGCCTTCAAGTTTTGATAAAATTTCACCCACCTAAACTCAAAATCTAGCAAGATCACATACAAAGGAGGTAGAGATTCAACTTTTTTCTTGTCTTCTTGGTTATGGGGCGTTGTTTGGGGCTTTCATTTTCTTACTTCTTGATGAGCTGTTTGGATGTATATAATGATTATTGGCTGGTTTGATGGCTGTTTTTGTCTTTAAATCAAAGAAGAAGTAAAAAGGGATGAGAATAGGAAGGAATGAGGGGCTGGGTGATCGAAATCGCATGGCAGTCCATACGGCGGAGTGTACGACTCCACCTACAGCCATCTAAATTTGATGAAATATTTTTATATGAAACTGGACATTTAGGGCTTTCCAACCATATAAAGATAAGGCCATTGAATTAGTATTGAGGGAGATATGAATTTTGGAAATTTGACCTAGGTTTTTGAGTTTGATTCTAGGCAAACGAGGTTGTTCAGGGCAAAACTTGCCCTATACAACTTGGAATTGAATGAAACTAACTTTGTTAGAAATCTTACACAGACAAGAACATTCCATAAAAATTTTAAAGTTAGATATATCTTGTTTGCTCCTAGTGGTTCGAGGAAGTTGCCCTAAGTCCAAACCAGGTTAAAGCAGGGCAGCTCATAAGGGTCAAATTTTGGAGCTTATAACTCAAGCTCTATTAAAGCAAATGAAATGGGATTTCTTGCAAATAAAAATTTGTCCTATTAACTTTAATAAGATATAAATTTCGTATGATTTTAACTAGTTTTTTATTTTTAGTGAATTTTCACTTTTAGGTGTGTAATCCTAGCTAGCTACAGGGCAGGCCGAGGTGGAACCCTAATAACTTAAGCTACATTTATCAAAATTAGATGGCACCAAAGAGGTTGGAAAATAGACATACAACACTCTAACATATCCTTTAGGTCTAGAGGAGTTAAATAGAAATTATGGCCTGATTTACAAAAACCATATTAAATGAAAGTGCTAAGATAGCAACTATATTTTAAATGCAACTAATATTTCTATGAAAGTTATGATTGAATTGTGAATGAAGTGTTGGAATTTCTCTATAAAATTGGTTGTCTGAGTATTTGCACTAATCATGGGGAAGTGGACACGTTCCGTTATGCTGTAAAAATTTCGGTAGAGCCTATGCATAAGTTATGAGATACATTCAGATACATGTGCATTTTGCAAGAATTTATAAAGGTTATGTTATGATAAAAGTTCCATGATACTTGGGCCAGCCCTGAATTAAAGTTAAGGGAAATAGATCGATGGGAAGGTCGGGGAAAGTAAACCCGGCATTCCTATATAGGAATGAACTCGATCCTGAGAAGCAAACTATTACCCAGGAGTTGAATAGCCACGAATTCCTAAAGGACCAAGTAATGGAAAAGTTTATAATACTAAGTTTAAGAATGAGTATCTGCATGGTTGCATTGCATACTTATTGTTAGTTGTTTATAGATTGATTATTATGTTCATTTGCTGCTATCTGTTTATTTATTTTGCTCATTATTTTGTATATTGCCATTTAGTAGTTTATTCTATTTCTTTTGCTGCCTTAAGAAAAATTGAACCTTGCCTCAAATCAGGTATTTTCTTAAACTTATTAAATGTGGGTAGTTCACTTTGATGTCATTTTTTTATATAATTAAATGAAAACCGAGACAACTGAGAATGAATGCGACGTCAGTTTAATAGAATACTCGAATCCTATTGAGAATTTCTTCAAATTCTCATCTTGTTTTATGTTTCCGCGTCATTCTCAGACTCTGGTGATGGATATGACGGTCGTACTGTTCATTGAGATTCCTGACATGCAGCTCCATTATGACCCCATGTTTGACTCATTGTACATAGTTGGTTCCTGCCACTTCCGTCTCTATCTCTTTAGTAATAAGAATTTTGCTACTCGTTTTATTTCACCCTGCATTCTACCCTGTCGTTCCATATTTTACGATCCCACTACATATAGCACACCTTACTCCTCCTCCAGCACCTGTAGCACCCGCAGTGCCTGCAGCTCTTGCTGGCCTTCCACCAGCGTCACCTCCGCAAGTGGTCCCAGACATTCCGCTCAGTCCTGGGAGTGATCCGTCTGAGATTACCGGCTCATCCTCTTCCTCTTCGGGATCTAGTGCTGACTACTCTCTAGCCGGACCTGGTATGGCCAACGGCTACATGACTAAGTAGGCTCTAGCCACTGGCTATATTGTATAGTATGGCCCTCTTTTGGCAATGTATAGCATTGGGCCATAGACTTAGCTATATGCATATCAACTAGTTTAAAATGTCCTCTGAGGACCTTGTAGGATTGTTTTACTGACATGGGCTTTATGTCTTTTTGGTACACCTGCCCCACTTATGTATCCTCTTTTGAACCTGTATGTAAACTGAAGCATTGGCTTCCAATATATATATGTATGTATATAGATGATGATATATTACCTATCTTTATGTTTTTTGTTATGCTTTTTATTAAATTTTGTTGCGTTCTGTGATGTTGATCACGTTTATTCTATACAGCGTGCTGTTTCTTTTGTTTACATATATGATCTGTGTGCCTCGAGGATATATATATATATTAGAGAAAAAGAGAATATAATATAATGAATACAACTGTAAACAGAATACTAACCCAGTAACGCAATCTACTCAATTTCATGCTATAACTTAAGCATAACATTAAATTGGGAGGGTGTTACAGATCCCCTCTACTTCACTATCTGAGGAGGAGGATTCATCGGAGGCGACGAGCTCATCTTCCTCGTCCTCTACATCGAGTGTGGATTATACACCAGTGGACGCCAACATGGCAAATGGATTCCTTTCCTCGGAATCTATCTAGAGGACTTATGTAGCATAGTAGGAGGAGATGTATAGGGTGGCTCTCTTTTGGCATTCTGGGCCATAGGCAGTAGCTTAGTGGGTGGTGTGCATGGGTGTTTAGTATATGAATTATCCTGTGGAAACCAGTTAAGGTGTTGTTTTGTAGAGACAGGCCAGTTTATTTTGTTTCAACGGCCTCATTTTCCATACCCTGTACTGTTTATGGTTTCTTTTGTAAAATCTAAAAGCAGGCATCTATGTATATGTATATATATATGATGTAGTGCAGTAGTTCTGTTTAGTCCGCAGGTTTCTATTCTATTATGATGTTAACCCATTTATTTACTTTACGGCCATAGATAAATACACAAATTAACAGTTAACTCCATTATGAGTATATAACGTTGGATTTCTGTGAAACTTTAATTAGATAACGACACGTAATAACTTATTAGATAATATATTATGACTTAAGCATAGTATTTTGTCTGGTAAGGTGTTACAAAAAACACTAGGCTTTATTACATGGCAGCAGTAATCAAAGAAAGGCATACCAAACAAAAAAGATAAAACATCCTGACAACTATAACAAGAATATGTTCTGTATCACACACATTAACTCCACCCCGCGAGATGCTTCAAAAACGTTTCAGCAGCATAGATCAGACATTTGAATCCATCAGCACATTAATATATTGCTCTTAAACATATAAAATCGTTACACACTTTCCTTCTGAAAAAAAAAAAAAAAAAAGTTTAGCTACAATGCATATGATAAAATCTCTAAATTAAAATGTTGTGAACAAGTAGCATGATAGCTTTTGAGAAAGGAGAACCAGATAACCATGACCCAGTACCAAATGTGATCAAATTAAACAAGTAGAAATACTCTTAAGATAGTTGGAAAATTAGTATAAAATAATACAAATAATAAATTAAAATAAAAATTAAATTCAAATAATATAAACTATTTAAACACAAGAACACAAAATTAAAGAAATAAAATAAACAAATAAACAATATAAAAGAAAGAAATTGCTTATCAATGACTGAGACATACTAAGTCTTAAGCTTAAGAGTATTTTATCGTCACAAGTAAATTAATCGGTGCAGATAGTTTTTAAGGCTAACACGCCCTAGGATACAACAGTCATTTCTCATTAACTCTATACTTAAACTAATGAGGCTACAAAAATAACTTTCAAGGATTGCTCAAGGGATCCAAAGTAGATAAAAATAATAATTTTTTCAGCTAGAAAAACTTGCTCGCAAAGATTTCTTTCCTTTAACATTGAGACACATATTTATAGCAATAGAGAAAACACTTTCCATTGGAATGCATCCAAAACCAACGGATAAAAGAACAAAATCAGCCGCTAGTTATAATGAAAAGAATGAAGCAGACAATATCGTTACAAACCAATGAATTAAAACTTCTTAAAGACATATATATTAAGACTTGGCTAATCCATGTGCTAAAACGTAAATAATCTAACGTACATATACAAATGTAAAAGATGAAATTGAATTCAATAATAATAATAATAATAATAATAGGAGGTAGCCTAGCTTGATGAAGAAAATTCGCTCCCATTCTGGCATGTCTTTCAGCTTTGGGCTTCGACAACCTGTCTTTGTAATCGTACTATTTTTATATTTGCCATGATGCCAACCAACTCGAATCCGGGCTATCCCAATCTCTCAGACCCTTTTACGCAACAAAGACCCTTACCCCTTGGCCAGGTTTTCCTCGTTCCCGTTCATTGATCGAATAGAACCGCATTTCCCAGCACCTGCTACATCGCCATGACAAGGCTCCCAATTCAAATTAACTATTTTCCGTACGCATTTCTGGCTGTCTCGAACTTCTGTCGCTCTCAAAAGTGTGTAAAAAAAAAATTATTAAACATTTTAACTGTTCTATTATTTGAACTAATTTTTAATTAGGACATTTACTCTCAAAGCAAGTGTAAGGCCGAGATTCAATGATGTGAGACTTGATTAAAATAATTTATGTTTAAAAGGCCTTTGATTCTCTCATGTGGTCTTCTATTTAATGTTGTCTTTTGACGTAAAAAGTCATTTCTCATATCTTAAGGCATAAGATTGCTCGCAAATAAAATTAACCAAGTGCTTTCATTGTGCCAGAGAATAATGTATGCATGCAGATGTGGACATTGAGCCGCTTTTAAATGATTTCTAGTTTCTACCAATAAAATTCAATGATTAGAGAATGACCCACTTTTAGGAATCTACTGCACTAACTAGAATTTACCTACTTTAATTTGCTTACAGAGGCCCTGTGCATGTGATTGATGTGTAAGTATCACGCAAAATGAAATTATTCTCCGATATACCAGGTTGCGAAGAAAATTTTGTTTCTTTGATTTTATGTTTGGAAAATTTTGTGTTCATGCCTATTCGGATTTAGGTCACAAAAGAAAATGAATCATCTACTTCCATAAATTTCAATCAATCCTATATCATGAAATTTGAACCTAAAATTCTAAGTGATATATAGCATTGAGCAACTAGCGTTGTTAAGTCAAGCCTTATTCATTTAACCAAAATCATTTTTTCTTTACTCAAACTCGTCTCATCTTAAAGATGATGAGTTATTCCAGTCAATAAGTCCTAAGGGGTCGTATAACATCTATCCAGTTTCACATAATAATTAAGAATTGATTGCGGATTTATTCTATGCGTGCTAGCTAGTTGTATATGCAGTTGTGACTATAGTTTGTTTAAGTACATTATGAATTCTTTTCCACGACTTCAACCGAAGAATTCTTTTCGCAGTTTTCTCACCCCAACTACCAGATAAGCTAATTATTAGGTGATGATTGGAAGATCAACAAAACAATCAAGTAGAAAGGATGCGACAAATAGAGAGAAAGGTACAAATTAAATAGTAATGACGATCTTCTTACGTGGGAGTAGGTGTGTATTCGATATAATGTTGAAATATGAACATCAAATATGAGCGAAGGCTTTTCGGCCTACCTTTAATCAAACTTAAGATATTCGTAGATTCTTTCAATGCCAGATGATGCATACACATTGTGTGGTCAGTATTGGTTAGGTAAGCTAGCGGTAATAGGCCCATAATATAGCAGCCCTTGGTGGAGTCTCCACCGTCCATAGCCGCTATAAGCAGTCACCGTCATTACATAATTTCCTCCTATGACAAGTTTCTTGATTACTTTCTCTGAAAATTATAGCACTAGTCATCTTTATTTTCTTTCAAAGTTATCTATAACTGCTGGAAGATAAAAAAAGTTGAATCACACGTCCTTGAGCCATATATTTCTGGATGATTACCTTTAAATTGACAGTATATAATTGGGTTGTGAATGAACGTAGAAAGCCAAAAGAGGAAAAGGTTAATTTTCTAACCGAGGCAGGCTGATGTCAAACGGAAATGATAAAATCAAAGAGTAGCTAATGGAGTGTGGTTCACGGAATGTTTGAACATTCTCGAGAATCTGAGCTTGGGAATATAATCTGCTGCCAACCGCTGCTGCTACGTTGCCGACCACTACTGAACCACCACTAACTGCCATCAAACTGCCATCAACCACTATCGACTGCCGCCGGATCACCATCGTTAGCCGTCGATCGGCGCTATTTTGTTATGGGTATTTTTGAAAAAATATACCATATTTTCAAGAACACCACTAGGAATTTAGTTTGGATACCAAATGCCTCAAAAATGTATTCTCATGAAAATTATTCCCAAAAATAGTTTACTATTCCCAAGAATGATTAAATCACTCCGTGAACCACACACTCTAACGAATGAATAAAGGGTGGCAAGAGGAACGGAATTGTAAATAAAAAAATAAAAAAATCCAGTTTACAAGAATTTTTCTTGATATAGAGTGATTAATTAAAATAAAATAATAATAATTTAAAGTTCATGGAAGTTTGATCGATTTGGTGCTTATATGAGCTTTAGTTAGTATGAGTTATGGAAAATTAGTATGAATTATTTGTCATTAGGTTATATATATATATATATATATATGGAGAAATTAGTTAGTTCAAATAATTCGACACATTGGTTTCTCTTAAGTAAGGTCTTGAGCTTGAGTTTTGTGAATGAAAAACACTAGTGTTGGAAGAGTTTTACTCTTATAGTGAGCCAACCAGACTGAAACTAGATTAGTTGTAGTCCAATGGACTTTGAATACTGATAGTTTAAAGAAACAAAAAAGAATAATGTTGGAGCTATGAGTTATATTATAAGTGGAAGCTAATTATTTTTGTTAATGGCGGGAATTGTAAAATATATTAAGTGTTACACTGATCTCGTCCAATTTCTATAAGTATCCAATATATATATTTTGGAGTTTAAGGAGTAAGCAAGTAATGAAATTTTCTTTAAGTGCGTATCTCATCTTATACTCCATGCCATTCTAATGAAGTGGTACTAGAGCTTGTGAGATTAGAAAGATGACGAATAGTAGAATATTATCATTTCAATTTCCTCATCATTCAAAAAGAGATAACTATGTATCTTGGCCTATCCATATGAATACATTCCTTGAATCCCAAGATACTTGGGAGATTATGAAGAGTGGTTATTCTAAAGCACAAGACAAGGTCACTTTGTCTCCAAATGAGAAGGAGGCATTGCAAAATTAAAGAAATATGACCAACAAGCCTTGTCCCTCATCTAATAAGGATTGGATGAGTTGGGGTTTGAGAAAGTAGCAATTATGTTTTACAAATGTCTCTTCAAGGTGCAAAGAAGGTGAAGAAGGTGTGACTTTAAATTTTTATGACATGAATTCAAAGCATTGCGCATGAAGAAATTTGAACTCTTTCAGAATATAATTCAAAGGTGTTAGCCAATGTTAACCAAATAAAGAGGTATGAAGAAAATGTTGAAGGTGATCATGTGAACAATAAGATCCTTTCAATTTTGACTACTCCAAAATTTAATTATATGACTTGTGTCCTCGGGAACTCAAATGACCCAGAAACCGTTACCATTGATGGGTTATTTGGGCGCTATACATATCAAAGGAAAAAAATGTTGAAAAGACAAAATAAGCCTTTCGAGCAAATCCTCAAAACCAATGTGTCATTGAGTAATGATGGAGGTATACAAGAGTGAGAGAATACATGAATGAGGAAGATGATGTGGCTTAAGGTGGAAGAGGAAAAGGCAACCATGACACTCAACCAATGAAGAGAGCAATCATCGTTCAACTAAGGGGACTGTGAAGAGGAGTCACTAGACAAAGAGTCAATTATGCAAGAACCAATGAGAGCAGGTATGACAAGTTTCTTCTAAATTTTTCACATGCTCTCAAATAAATTTGGAACATCCCATGCTCATAAATGATTTTATGTGTACACATAATTATTCATAGTCATATTTAAATATATGGGGATTCTAGTTAAATTAGTGGAAAATTTTAAGCATCATGTGTGGATGGCAATCAGCACATGAAGGGAGGGCTTGAATCATGCCTTCAAAATATTAGCAAATTTGAAAAACTTGAACCAAATATTTTAAGTGTATTTCAACCTAGATTGCGAAAGCGAGTAAGTTACATAAACTTGTTTTATCTTTTCAAAATCTCTTTCTTATTTGTATTGTAAAACTTTGATTAGAAATGATGAAAAGGTGATCGAAAGGTTATGTGATAGAAATATAAAGAAAGATAAGGATTACAAGGATCACATGGATTATTTATGCTAGTTTAGCCAATCACTGCCTATGTCCAATCCCTAATAGAAAGTTGAGAATTATATAATCTGTATGTAGTTCTGTACAATCTTTTCCAAGCTTATAAACTTATTGTGCTAGCCTTACTAAGCTAATAATCTGAGTAGTATTGTCCTAGTCTCTCCAAGCTAACTTTCTAACCGTTAGTAGGTTATGTCACAAATTGATGTATGAAAGGTTTGTATTTAAGATACTCTCACTAAATCACACTAAGTGTGGATATATAATGATTTTTAATGAGGAGAGTTTCTCTAACTATTCTTAAAGGAGGATGTTAGCTAATAAGTGCTAGAAAACTTGGATTCCTTCTTTAGAAACTTAGAAGAGAATAAATAAAGTTTAGAAACTTTAATCAGAAGGATGAAAGAAGGTTAGTAATAAATGTGAATGATGAATGCACTTGTAAACAAAATAGCCAATCCATCATCTTCTAAATTTTCTGAATTCATGGAATTTGAGATCAGACCATTAGTCTTTACAACGACTTGATTTGTAGCCTTTGAAAGATTGTTTTGTCTACATTCAGCATTTGGGAAGCTTCTGTCATGTCAATTTGTCAAGTAGCCAATTTTCAAAACTAACCGTTTGTGTCAATTATCCTTTGTACTTTTTTTAGCATTTTTTTTAGACTTTCTTGTCCTTCTAAATAATTTATATTCTTCAATCTTCAGCATTAGAAATGATTGACCTTTGATAATTCATTGTGTCGACATCTTTCTGGTGCTGTATCCTTCTGGTGAAGGGATCTTTTTGGAAAAGTATTCTTCTGAATCTTGTTTGAAGCAAGGAATTGTCTTCTAATTCTTTATTCAATCTTCTTGGTTTGAGTGGGTTTTGAAGCATGCAGGTTCATGTTCTCAAATGTCATTTTGTTTATTAGAAAGTTCTTTTGTCCTTTAATCTTTCTCTTGAAAGCATAGAATCATCTTTCAAAATAATGAAGTACCAAGCTTCTAATTGAATTCTAATCCTTGTGCGACTAGTGAGTTTTGAAATCTTGTTCTAATAATCATCACTTAAAGTAAACCATTAGCATAACACTAAGTTTGTTCTAGATTTGTTTGTTATTCATCAAAATCACACTAAATAGACATTTAGAATGATTATCAGTGGCTTTTGCAAGGCTGTGGAGCTGTCATCATGCTTGCATGAGTTGCTGCCTATCTGTTTGTTGATACAAACCCTATGTAGAAATGCAAAAACCTGTAAGAGATTTGGATTTAAACAGGTGTCCTTAACCCTTACCCAACCCTTGAATAGGAATCTTGGGATAAGAACCCACAAACCACAATCAACATGTGATGGAGAACCTTGGGATAGCAAACAATGATTGTTGACCATTTGTTTAAGAACCATGAATATCAAAAACTCACAAGTTTGCGAGAGAGATGGAATAAAACCTCACAAATTTTATTAGTCAAAATATTGACATGATTCTAGGTCCCCAAATGCCTATTTAAACATAAAATAGGAAAGTAATAAAACAAATAATCTAAAAATCTAAAATGATTTGATCATATCTAAAAGATTTGATCCTATCTAAAAGAAACCCTAAATTACTAATCCTAATTAAGCCTAATCTATAAATACTAGTTAAGGTCACAAACTAATAATTAATGAAACCCAAATACTGATGAGTTTTAACAAGGGCCCAAAACATTAATAATAATCAATAATACAAATGGAGCCCAAATAGCATTATCATGCCAATTAGGCTAAGTCTTCAATTGTGGTCAAACACAACCATCTTGTATCCTCTTGCAAAGCTAGTTTGGCCTTTACAGTTGACTCCTTCATGAAAGCCCATTCGATTGGTCCTCACATCCTTGTAGCCTTATCTCCTATGTTGTGGTCCCCATCACATGTTAAATAGGAAATCATGTGTTAAAGTATGTGCATTCAAGTTAAATCAGTGGGGAATAAAATTCAAGATTTAACTATTTCAAAATAAAACCATTTTTTTAATATATATATATATATATATATATATATATATATATATATATATATATATATATATTTCATTCAATTTCATAGTCATTGAACAAGAACTCCCCAAATTTTACCACATGATTGCTTGTTAAAGAAATGTACAGTAAAATACCTTTTCAAGTATTGTGAGCATGGAATGCTCCAACTATGGTTGTAAGCATTATGCTTTAATTGTCATCAACTTGAATAGTATACATTGTCATATCATTATGACACTAATAGTGTTGAAGAAAAAGTACAAGCAAGAATTCATGATATTTAAATAATGGAAATGTGCAATTATAAAGAAAAATTTTTAGAGTTTAATGAGAATGTTAAAGGATATGTTTCAATTGAAGAAAACTCAAACAGGTACAATTTTAATTCCACTTGAAAAATATTAGCCACAGGTTAGTCACAAATTGTTATCTTTGGCTTCAAGAACAAACGCTAACCTGACTTTTAAGGTGTCTATGATAAGGAATATAGTGCTCATCTTAAATCTCAATACAATGAAATCAAGGTGTTTGAAGGTCAATGTAGGAAATGAAGCATGGTGTTAGCATAAGCCATGCACTCAAAGCCTTAGCAAAAAAGAAGATCATGAATCGAATGTCCTCAATTACTCATCCTAATCAATTATGCAAAGTATTTCTTTTTGGTAAACATGCAGGAGAGAGCTTTCCAAAAGAAGCGATTACAAGAACAATCTAGCCATTGCAACTTATTCACATTAATGTGTACGACCCACTCAATCTTAACTCATTCAGTAAAATTTGTATTTCTTACTTTTTACTAATAATTTTAGTAAGAAGGATTGGATATAGTTTCAAAATGAATATCTCAAGCATTTCTAGCCTTTAAACATTTCAAAGCTCTTGTAGAAAACAAGAATTGCTATGTAATCAAAGCTTTAGGATTGGATAGAGGAAGAAAATTCACATATCAAAATAATGTAATAAATATTACGAAACAAATGGAATTTGTTTCCCTTTAATGGTTGCCACAACAAAATGGAGTAACAAAAGAAAAAATAGAATTGTTCCTAATATGACTAGATGTATGTTAAAAGCCAAAAACTTGCTCAAGAATTTTGTGTCAATGTTGTTGTATCATTTGCTTGCTCAGTTGCTTTCCAACAGATAATGTAAGGATCAAACACCACGAGAAGCATGGAGAGGAATAAAACCAAGTGTTAGTCCCTTTCTGATTTTTGGAATTGTTGCTTATGTCCATGTGCTTAACCAAGGGAGAAGAAAGCTAAATGATTAATGTGTGAAACATGTTTTCATCAGCTATAATGTAAGTTCCAAAGGTTACAAATTCTACAACCCAAACAATGACAAAATTGTTGTGAGTCAAGATGTGAAGTATGAGAAAGAAGCCACTTGGAGATGGGAAGCAAATGAAGAATGACAACCAATTTATGAAATCAAGTCCGGCAAGTATATCGGGTCACAAGTAATAAAGAACTAAGAAGCAAATGTCCTTCCAACTAGGATCGAAACCAATTCCTAGTTTATTTGGGACAAATACTATTTAGGCGACCAATGGAGTACATGATTAAAATTAAACAATAATTAGGAAAAATATAAAGTTGAAAATAAGTAAACAATAAGCAATAGGAAACAACAATCAATGACAAGCAAGTGTTAGGGTACAATTTTATTTAAATTTCCATATTTTGCATTACCAGATATCAAGTATGATAGCAGCAAAACATTGAGTTAATCAGGCTCAACATTAAGTTAAGTATGATAGCAACTAATTACATTCATAGTTAGAAAGTCATGCATATATAATTCCTATATCCTATCTGAGTAGATAAGATTCATTGTATGACATTTACTAAGGGTTCTAGAGTGTTCTGGAAGCGTAGTCAATCCAATCCTCAGGTCTGATTGGGATTGAACTGCTCTGATACCAAAATATAACACCCTCCCAGATATAATATTATGCTTAAGTCATAACATCACATTAAGAGTTGCCTCAATTAATTAAACGGATCCTAATTCATTATTTACTTTATTTTCCATGAAAATAATACAACATTCTATTACATTCTATAAATATCAGTGTAACTAAGTAGCCTTTCAAACACTAACAATTGTAACACACACACATACATATACAATTTTTCTTCAATAGCTAGTCCAGCCTCAATTGTGCTTCTCTAGGTTAATCCTCCTCAAGATCTCCTAGCTATTTGGAGACGACACGGAAACATATATAGAAATGACAATTATATATTCTTAGTGGGATTCCTAGACTACTTGGCTTTCTATGTCATCGTTGCCGCTCCAGATGCTTCAATTTATACAAAAAAAATATGTTTGCATATACAAGAATAGAAGTTCATTTATTAATTTTCGAAAATATATCTCTTCGAAGCAGGTTAGTTGTTATACACACACTTGATAGAAAAGGATAAATTTCTTAACAGTAAGAATAGGCAAATAATTAAATAAAACTTATGCATATGCGGATGCTGCTAGCTTCTCATGCAAATGCACTTGACTTTCTAATTTTCTATAACTTTCTTTTTTTAACACACCTAGGCATTACATATTGTCATCCCTAAGGCATCTGTATCATCTTATCTTTCCTCTATACTTGGTCCCATGGAGATGAATGGCCTCTTTCACCTTTCGATGATAGTTTGCTTCTCAGGTTCGAACTCATACCTATATACAAGTGATAGGTTTACTCTCCTTGGCCCTCACACTGGTCTATTCCCCTTAAATCTGATCAAGAGCTGGCTCAAGTCATATGAAATCATAATTACGTCTTGGATCATTTATTCTTGAATGCACATGCTTAAAAGACTTAAAATCATGATGCATGATTCATGTATCTCTGTCGAAAATCCAGTAATATAATAGCTGAATACAAGATACTTCCCCATATACAGACAATGTCATATCAGTCAACTAGCCAAGATATAAGAATCATCATAATCATACATTAATATCATAACTTTATAATAGAAAAGTTCATCAAGAATTCAATCATTGGCCACTCATAGCTTATAAGGTTTCTAATACTTGAAGTTGTCAAAGCACCTTAAAGTTTTCAAATCTATCATATTTTATAAATTACACCATAATTTCATTTTAACTCATTTAAATATGAAAATTTACTATGTTATAGCTTTGTTAATCTACTTTTAAACCTCTTTAGGTTCATTAAGTTTTGAGGTGTATAAGTTGAGTTATTAAGGTTTTACCTAAGGCTACCTTATAGTTGGACAGATTTGAGTACTTAAATATAAAAATTCACTAAAAATATAATTTTCATTAATTTTATCCAAAATTCATATCTAAATGAATCTAATTGAATCATCTTTCATTTCCTATAAGTTACATTTTAAATGGGTAAGCAAAGCCCAAGTTATAAGCTCACAAAGTGGGCTAAAGGGGACTGCCCTATTTTACCTGGACAAAACCTTAGGCCAAATTTAAAGAATTACTGGGAGCAACGCAATTAGATTTAGATCTAAATTTTTTGTGGCATAATATTCTATGTTTTAGCTTCCTAAAAAAATTTGTTGCACTCGATTTGAAGTTGTATAGGGTGAGTTATACATTTCATAACTCTTACTGGTTAGAATAATAGGGAGGATTTAAAGGATTACTTTAAAAATTCGTAACTCTCTTATTTTAGGTCCAATGGCCTTATAATTTACATGGCTACAAAGTTCTGGATGTCTAGTTCATCTACAAATAGTTTCATTAAATTTGTACCTTTGTAGCCCAAATCGCACTATTCGTGGTATGGATAGTCCCTAGGGTTTTAGTTTCCAGAAACTCTGCTTAAGTTCTTCCTTAAGTTTTTTATCAATTTTTCAACTCAAATCACAAATTTCATGTTAATTCAATTGAAACAAGTTGTATAATCATCATACAACACCATATTAAAGAAGAACAAAGAAATCCTAATAGGTCACATAAACCCTAATATCCAACAAAACTCAAGAATCCTACCTCAAATTCAAGCTTGAGCTAATAAGGAAGCACATTTTGGGTGAAGGTGTGGAAGTAGGATGAAGAATTAAGGATGAAGAGATGAAATGAGGAAGAAAATGAGAGAAAGGGGTCTAGTGTGTGTATAGGCCAAATTTTGGAGGAGAAGATTGGAATTAGTTTGGTTTTGAGTCATAAAAAAGGAGGTGACTCATATGTAGATGATTGGTAGAATTCAAAATTGTTTGAAATTTCATTAAGCTTCCCTCTTTTGTGGCTGAAATGGCACCATCCCAAGGGTGTGTATGGCTGAATTTTGGCCACTTAATTTAGGATTTTAATTATTATTCATGTTATCCTATAGTATAAATTCCTATTGGCTCAGTTCTTGGGTTACACAACATCGAAATCAAACCATTTTTTCTTAATTTAGCAAGACATTGCTAATGATCTTCTTAAAATTTTCTACATAGCAAATCTAAATATTCCAAACCCTACCATTTATATTTCAACCCTAATTAATCATATCTCTCTAATACAACAAAATAAATTAATTAACAGTGCTAATCTGACACATTGTTTTTTTTTTCGATATGTTATATACCACCCACCTAAAAAGAATTTTGTCCTCAAAATTCATCCACAAAACTGACTATTTATAATCACAAGAGTTTGATAAAAAAGTTCATATATAAATTGACGGAGATTCAATAGGTAGAGTCAGAGAAAATACAGTGGATCTACTCGGATAATTTGACATAATATGGTTAGTCAAAAGCAAGTCCACGTCCAAGTTTATTCATAATTCTACTTCTGCTCCTCCGGAGGTGTAGCCTTTTCAGCATCCAAAGTGAAAACCCTTCCTAGACATTGTGGCTCAAGGGTAGGTGACTAGTATTTATATGGGTATTCCCTGACAATATGCCTTGGCTTTCCACAATTGAAGCACACATTTTGTCCAGCTAGACAAGGTTTACTTCCATGATTTCTCCTACATTTTGGGTATTCTTGCTTTATGACTAGCCCTTGTCGCTGCTTACCCTCAAACCCACCAGGCTGACATTGCTTTTTTGGTGATGGGGTGTGCTCGGAGTTCTGATCTTCAGACGCTAGTCTCTTCTTTTAAGTATCAAATTTGGCAATTTTTAACTTTTGATATACTCCTCCACAAGTCTACACTTGTTCACCAGGGTAGCAATTCTTTGATCTCCATGGGTCCCACTGTTGCCATGATGTCTTCTCTTAATCCACCTTTGAACTTGACATAATTCTAGGCTTCATCTGGATTCTACTAATAGATGGTTGAGAATTTGCATAGCTCTTCAAACTTAGCTATATACTCCGAGATGCTTCGACTTCCTTGTTGAAATTGCATAAATTCCAACTCCTTAGCATTCCAGATGGAAACGGGGAAGTACTACTAGTAAAATGCATCCTTAGACACTTCCCAAGTAATATCAACTTGGGATTCCTTCAACAGCCTCCTCAGATCAACTCGGCATCCGCTTCTAGCATATAGGTAGCAAATGCTACCTTCTGGTAATCAATACATGCCAAGTTGGAAAAGATTTTCTCCATTTTCTTGACCCATTCCTTAGCTTTATCTGGATCAAAGGCTCCCTTGAAGCTAGGCGAATTTGCCTTTCAAAATTCTGTAAACTTAAGATACTACAAATTGACCTCCAGCTTATTTGGATTTCCTTCTTGACCTACTTCAGGTTGTCCTCCTAGCTAGTCCATCATCCAGTGTGCTATCGCAACTTGCTCTCTCATTGCATACACCATTTCCCACAGTGTGCCCATGAAGTTAGCAGGATCTTTGGGAGCAGGCATTCCACGCCTTCTGGAATCCATTAGTTCCTAATCACACATAACAAAACATCGAGCTAATCAAGCTCAATACTGAGTTAAGTGTGACAACAACTAACAACATTCACAATTAGGTAGTCATACATATCTAATTCCTATATCCTATTTGATCAAATAAGATTCATCGCATGACATTTACTAAGGGTTTCAAAGTGTGCTGGAAGCATAGTCAGTCCAATCCTTAGGTCCGATTAGGATCGAACTACTCTGATACCAAAATGTAACACCTTATCAGATATAATACTATGCTTAAGTCATAACATCACATCAGGAGTTGCCACAATCAATAAAATAGACCTTGATTCATTATTTGCTTTATTTTCCACAAAAATAATACAACGTTCTATTACATTCTGTAAATATTAGTGTAACCAAGTAGCCTTTCAAACACTAACTATAAATACACACACACACACACACACACACACACAATTTTTCTTCAGTAGCGAATCCAGCCTCAGTTGCGCTATTCTAGGTTGATCATCTTCAAGATCTCCTGGGCTGTCTGGAGATGACATGGAAACACACATGGAAATAAGAATTATATATTCTCAGTAGGATTCTTAGACTATTTGGCTTTCCATGTCATCATTGCCATTCCAACTGCTTCGGATTAGTTAAAAAAAATTGTTTGTATATATTAGAATCAAAGTTCATTTATTAATTTTTGAAAATGTATCTCTTTGAAGCAGGTTAGTTGTTATACACACACTTGATAGAAAAAGAGAAATTCTTAACAACAAGAATAGGAAAATAATTAAATAAAACTTATACATATGTGAATGTTGCTAGCTACTGATACAAGTGCACTTGACTTTCTTATTTTTCTGTAACTTTCTTTTCTTAACACACCTAAGCTTATGTATCGTTCTCCCTAGGGTGTCGGTATCTTCTTATCTTTCCTCCGTACTTAGTCCCTTAGAGGTGAATGGCACCTCTCACCTCTGGGTGATGGCCTATTTCTCAAGTCCAAGCTTGTACCTATACATGAGTGGCAAGTTTACTTTTCTCGAGCCTCACACCACTCTATTCCTCCTTAAATTCGATCAAAGGTTGGCTCAAGTTATATGGAATCATAATTACATCTTAGATCATTTATTCTTGAATGCACATGTTTGAGAAACTTAAAATCATGAGGCATGATTCATATATTCTGCCAAAAATCTGGTAGCACAACAGCTAAAAATAGGATACTTCCCCATATACAGACAATGTCATATCAGTCAGCTAGTCTAGATATAGGAATCATCATAATGATACATCAATATCATAACTTTATGATAGAAAAGTTCATCAAGAATCCAATCATGGCTTATAAGGCTCCTAATACTTGAAGTTGTCAAAGTACCTTAAAGTTCTCAAATATGTCCTGTTTTATAAATTGCACCATAATTTTATTTTAACTCATTTAAATCTAAAAATTTATTATGTTATATCTTTGTTAATCTACTTTTAAACTTTTTTAATCCCATTAAGTTTTGAGGTGTATAAGTTGAGTTATTAAGATTTTACCCAAGGCTGCCCTGTAGTTGGATAGATTTGAGTACTTAAATATAAAAATTCATTAAAAATATAATTTTATCAAATTTATATCTAAATGAAGTCAATTGAATCATCTTTCATTTTCATAAGTTTCATTCCAAATAGGCAAGCAGTGTAACACCCTCCTGAGCACAGTACTATGCTTAAGTCATAGTACCATACCCTAGAGCTGTTACTGTTGCCTGAGCGGACCTCGTCTGACAGCAACTTCAGCCGTCTTTGGAAACTTCTATACTCATCTGGAGACAACATGGAAATAGGAGTGAGAATTATAAAATTCTCAGTAGGATTCTCTAATCTTCATACATAGTGTCATCATGGTCGTCTCCAGTTTGCTTCGGTTTATTTTGAAAAAAATGAACATGCTGCACAGACTGTTTAATTTTACATTTCAAAAAAATGTCTTATCCGAAGCAAAGTTCATTTTAATTATAATCTTAGCATTTGGGAGAACCCATAAAATTCATTCAATTATGACACCATGAATAATAACTGTAGCATATTAAAACACAGATAACATCAATATGCTGGGAATATAACACCTACACATAAAATTACTCGTACTTAAATTCATGCCTATACATGAAACTTGCTTTTCTTTCTTCATCTTCCTTTTTATCATAAAATCTTTAGTCTTTAGTCTTTTACTTGGCACACCTAGCCGTATCATCGTTCCTAGGGTGCATTTACTGCCCTTGGGTAGTCTAGCCTTGGAGTGAGCTCGTCAGCTTCACCCGTGACCGTCGTCACACCGACTCACCCGCAAGGGGATTCACGTGCCTCTAGTCTTGGAGGGATCTCATTCTGGTCACGTGCCTCTAGTTGAAGGGATCTCTTCTGGTCACGTGCCTCTAGTTGAAGGGATCTCTTCTGGTCACGTGCCTCAAAATTGAGGGATCTCATCTGACCACGTGCCTTCAACATAGAGGGATCTCATCTGACCACGTGCCTTCAACATAGAGGGATCTCATCTGACCACGTGCCTCCAAGGTAGAGGGATCTCATTGTCTTAACTGCCTTCACAGGGAGGGATTCAAGTGCAACTGCCTCCAAGTGAAGGGATTTCATATCTTTATCATTTAACTGCCTTCACAGGGAGGGATTTCAAATAACTGCCTCCAAGTGAAGGGATTCACATTCAATATATTCACATTCCTCATAACATAATTATGTCATTCTTAAATATAGGGTTTCTATATACCCATTCATATTTCGATTCATCCTTACATTTAAACATTCATAACTTCTTAAACCTCTGCCGTAAATCCGGCAATATAACGGATCAGGTCCGTTTCTCCATGAATAGTGCCAGCTCTCACGGACAGTTCAACCATAGCAACATAAATCAACTTAACACATATATATCAGTATCAAACTGGCCATCCTCAACTCAAACTTTATATGTCCACTGACTCTTGTGAAATTATCATTTTGGCCATCCTGCCAATTCTATTCGGTTCTGCCCGAATCTTGTATAATCCACCTTTGCCTCTACTCAACTCATTTAAATCTGAAATTTGGATATGTCATAGCTCTATATGTCTACTTTCTAACCTCTTTGGTCCCATGTCATTCTGATTTATATAAATCAAGATATTAACCTTTTACTTCAGCCTGTTCAGTCACTAGCCAGAATTACACTCCTGGGAATATAAATTCACTAAAAATCGACACTAAGCCCAAATCTTACGAAATTGGTCTCATATCAAAGCTAACAGGACAACCTTTCATTTTCCACCAGTTTCACTCCATTTGCTTAAGTACACCTCGAGATATAAGTCCTGAAAGTCGACCTTCCTGAACTACTCTGTTTTGGTCTGGATTAGACATAGGACAACTTCCTCGAATCACCGGGAACAATTGGGACCATAACAAACTCGGAATCTTATATTGAGGTGTTCCTCTGTGTGTAAGCTTTCTAAAAAAATTAGTTTCACTCAATTTGGAGTTGTATAGGGTGAGTTATACCCTCCTCAAGTTACCCTGCTCGGATGAAGATCCTGAACCCTAGGTCAAACTTCAGAAATTCGTATCTCCCTCAATACTAATTCAATAACCTTATATGATATATCTATGGAAAGCCCTTGATGTCTAGTTTCATCTAAAAATAGTTTCATCGGATTTTATCGATTGTAGGCGGCACCGTATGCTCCGCCATACTGACTGCCGTGGACTCTCCACCAAGACAGCACCCTCACCCATGTACTTCTCTTAGTTTCCTTCTTCTAATCTTAATCCCAACTCAATATTTCATGTTAATTCAATCATAATCCATCATAATACATCTATTAAATCATCAAATACATGAAGAAGAATACAAGTTCATACAGCCATAGGGCAAATAATTCAAGAATAAAAGTAGAATCCTACCTCTTTGGAGTATGATTTGAGCTAGGTGCTGAAACTTGGAGTGTTAGAGCCTTACTAAGCTTGAAGGAGTAATGGAGTTGGAGAAGAGAAAAGAGAGCTGAACAAGGGAGAAAGTCGCGTAGAAAATGGGGCTGAAGGAGAGAAAGAGATGAGTTTATAAGCTTGAGGAGGTAGTTAACTTGGAGGGCTTTGATTGGTTGAATTTTCTTGTGGACATAATTTAGCTACGTCTCCCTTTCAGTGTAACCTGCCGCCATACTGTTTGAAATCGGAACTCGCATTTAATCTATTTCAAGTCGGAACTCATCCTTATTATACTTGAGGTCGGAACTCGTGTCGTTTTTACTTGAGCTGGAAGCTGAAGCCTAATGTCGGAACTCGTACCAGCTTGTTTGTGACTTTGGGGAAATCTTGAATCAAGATCGGAGGACGTAAGTCGAAAGCTCACAATCACATAATCTCGGAACTTCCTATTTGAACTCGGGAATGCCAATGCTGGATGTAAAATCGGATACCGTAACTCGTGTGGAAATTGGCTCAAGGGTCCGAACTCGTATCCACCCCAATTGAGTTTAACATTAAGGTCGGAACTCTGGAATTCGAATCACATTTCCAAACCCAAATACTTAAACTCGGAAGTCGTGACTTATACACGGTGCGGTTGGTGACATCGGAAGCCGGGTATATTTTCCTTGAGACATGAAGTCGGATCTCGTGGAAATAGTTCATGTGTTCGGATGAGAGGGCCAAGTCGGAAGTCGTGAAATGACGAAAATATAATAGTTTAAATCGGAGGTCGGAAATTATACCCAATATACTTGAACTTCGAATTCGGAGATTGGAACTCGGAGTCCCTCGAAATTAGAATATGAAGTCGGAAATCCGGAATAATCAAAATTGAAGATGAAATCGGAAATCGGGAAGGACATGAAGTCAAGACTAACTCGGAACTCGGAAATAGTCATCCTATTGAAATCCAAAAATGAAGTCGGAAATTGGAATTGGTCAATCCTGATGGCGAAGCCGAAACTCGGAAATCGGGACGTTACAAGCAGAGCCCAAGTTATAAGCTCACAAAATGGGCTAAAGGGGACTACCCTGTCTTAGCTAGATAAAACCTCAGGTCAAATTTAAAGAATTATTGGAAGCAACACAATTTAGATTTGGATTTGAAATTTTTATGGCATAATTCTCTATGTGTTAGCTTTCTATCGAAATTTGTTACACTCGATTTGAAGTTGTATAAAGTGAATTATATCCTTCACAACTCTTATTGATCAGAATAGCAAGTAGAATTCAAAGGGTTACTTCAAAAATTTGTAACTCGCTCATTTTAGGTTCAATGACTTTATAATTTATATGATTGAAAATTTCAAGATGTCTAGTTTCATCTAAAAATGGTTTAGTTAAATTTGGTCCTCTATAGGTCAAAAACACACCATTTATGGTATAGATTGTCCCTAGGGTTTTAGTTTCTTGCAACTCTATTTAAGTTCTTCCTTGAGTTTTTAATCAATTTTTCAACCCAACCCACAAATTTCCATGTTAATTCAATTGAAACAAGTTGTATAATCATCATACAACATCATATTAAAGAAGAACAAAGAAATAGTAATAGGTCACATGAACCCTAATATCAAACAAAACTCAAGAATCCTACCTCAAATTCAAGCTTGAGCTAATAAGGAAGCACGTTTTGGGTGAGGGTGTGGAAGTAGGATGAAGAATTAAGGATGAAGAGATGAGATGAGGAAAAAAATGAGAGAAAGGGGTCTAGTGTGTGGGTAGGCCGAATTTTGGAGGAGAAGATTGGAATTAGTTTGGTTTTAAGTCATAAAAAAGGAGGCAATTCATATGTGGATGATTAGTGGAATTCAAGCTTATTTGAAATTTTATTAAGCTTTCTTCTTTTGTGGCTGAAATTGCACTAGCCTAAGGGTGTGTATGGCTGAATTTTGGCCACTTAATTTAGGATTATAATTGGTATTCGTATTATTCTACGGTATAAATTTCTATTGGATTGATTTTTGCTTTATACAACACTAAAATCAAATCAATTTTTCTTAATTTGGCATGATATTACTAATGGTCTTCTTAAAATTTTCTACGTAACAAATCTAAATATTCCTAACCCTAACATTTATATTCCAACCCCAATTAATCGTATCTCTCTAATGCAACAAAATAACTTAATTAACAATGTTAATTAAATGCACTATTTTTTTCAGGATGTTACAATAGTAGCCAATATTTTTGTGACAGCCTAACTTCCACTGCAAATCCACTGCAAATGGCCAATTAGCGGCAAATTTGACCAATTTTGCAATGGATTTGTTAGCTGCAAATTGGCTTTTTCTTATAATGGCCCTTGTTCATGCATGCTTTAGCTCTTGAAGCTATGCATGCACTTGAGTTTCCAAAGTACACAAACTTGGGTATATAACCACTGTCACTTCATCTTAATCGTTATCTTTAGTAGAAAATTTATTATCTGAGATTAAAAATTATTATTATAATATTGAGGGTTATGATGTTAGAGTATAGATGGAGTTCAACTACATGTTTATTATTATAGTTCATGCACTCTATGTAATCCTTTGCATGACCTAAGGTTATGATTATGAAAAAAAAAATGTTAGTTGACTTCAATATAATTAGTGTTTTCCCTACGCGAAATTTAATGTATAATTTTGTTTTTTTTTTAATCCTATGCTAGATACGTTCATTTTAAATTTTATTATTTTTATTATTTTATCTTGGTGTTTTGTAGGTGTTCATGTTGTAGATGGTGAATTGTGTTTTGGAATGTAATTTAGCAATAGAGAAGTTGTTATAAGAGCAATTAAGAGATTTAGTATTTCAAAAGGAGGGGATTACAACGTGTATGATTCAGAAGCAATGACATTTTATTATAAATGCGTATGCTATGGTACAAATTACGGATAGCTTTTTAGGGCTAGTTTTAGGAAGAATAAGTATTTTTGGGAAATCAAGAAGTATAATGGCTAGCACAGTTACACTAGGACAAGGATTTCATAGGATCACAAAAAAAGTTGTTGATTGATATGGCCTGCACCTTCATCTTCCCTACCTTCATCTCCTGCAATTTTTGCACCCCACCATATGGGTAGATGTAGTTGTGTCTTGCAAATTTGGCTGTGTCATCACCTATGGCATTAGTGGCATCATCCATTGATCAATAGTGGCCCAGTAGACACAGTATATAACCAAGAACATGCCACGCTATCGTGTTGTCAGAGTCGGTAGGAAGTAAACCAAAATGTTGTGTCAACCAATTTAATTTTATTTCACCTCCACCAACATCGTATATTCCAAGCCGATTGCCAAATAGCTCCTCACACATATATATCCTGAAGTGCTCAGGTATGTCAGCCCTAATTGAATTCATGTATAAGTGACAAACCTGCAATAGCTTCATCATCTATTATGAAAGGTAAACAAACAAAAGTTAAGCATGCTATATGATGTTCTATTAATTTATTATGGATACGTTTGTTTAAACTTTTTAAAAAAAGTGATTTTGAAGCCTAAATTTTATATTTAGTTTTAAAAGATGAAAACTGATTTTTTCCAAAAGCTACTCATTTCAGCTTCTCCAAAAAAGCTGAAAATAGATTTTTTTGAGATTCTGTTGATTCTTAAAAAATTATCCAAATATACAAAAACTGATTTTTTTGAGTAAAAAAAGTGATTATTTACCAAAATAATCCCAAACAAACGCACTCTATATTAACAAAATTTTATTTTTCCTTCATAACATATTAGAAACTTTAACCGACAAATGCACCGATTTCAAAATAAATAAAGCAATATAAAATACAAGATAGATGACAAACACATACTGTTTGAAATAAAAAAAAAAAAAAAACCTTTTAACTACAGCATGTAAAATGTAACACCTTACCAGACAAAGTATTATGCTTAAGTCATAATAAAATTATCCGATAAGTGATTACGTGTGCTACTAGTTTAATTCTACTTTCTGTATTAGTACTAATTACTCGCCTAAAATGCTTATTCGCATAATAAAAATTCCTGCATGACGACGGAATAAATTCTGCTTACTCGGTATACTGTAAGTAACATAACATAAATAAGAGTGCGATAAGGACGGAATTTCTGCAACATATATATATATATATATATATATATATATATATATATATATATATATATATATATAAACATCTGCCTTATCTGTTTGACAAAACAATACAGGGTAAAAAAAAATATGAGGCCGCTAGCACAAAATAAAACAGCCGGTCCCTAAGAACTCTACTCTGAGTAGTCCCCATGGGACATTTCATATACTACCCCTAATCCATATTCATCTACTCATGACCCAGATTATCAAAAGAGGGTCATTCTATACATCTACTATCACTACAGTACACCTACTAGCTAAGCAGAATCTGAAGAGAGAAACCCATTCGTCATGGGTGCATCTGCGGGAGGGTGGCCCGTACTAGGAGCAGAGGAAGAGGAAGAACTCGCTGCTTCCGATGGATCCTCCTCTGACATCGAGGCGGAGAGCATCGGCTGTGGTGGCGGAGCAGGAGGGGCCATAGGAGCGGGGGCTGCTGGTGCGGCTGGTGCTACTGGAGGAGGTGGGAATGGCTGGGCCACATGAAGTGGAATGGCGATGTATGGGATAGCGGGATCAAACAGGGGATGCATCAGGGGTATGGTAAAATCTCTCTAGAAGAAGAAATATAAACGAAACTGGCACCTGCCAGATATATATACAGAGTCCAGAAATGGATCGATGTGTATGTGAAGATCGGGGAACTCAATGAAGAGGACTCCTGTCGCGGCGTGCTCCATAGTCTAAGAATGACGCGGTAATATACAGTAGGGTGAGAAATAGAAATTTCTCAGTAGGAATTCCTAGTTCTAAACATGTGTCATCGCTATCATTCCCAGTTGTTTCGGCCGTGCAATAATTTTCAAATAATATGGTAAAATAATAAAAATTTAACTTAAATACTCATTTGTAAAGCATACACCGAAACAAGTTCAATTTTAATTAACTAATATACTAAGGAACTCAAATAGTAATCATAGCGGAACAATAGCAGATTCTGAATAATCAACAGAGATCTAGGACCATCAATAGAAAGTACTACACTGTACATATGCATGTGCAATGAGAAGATGCATCTTATTCTTGGAGGCTTTCGCCCATTAAAACTCATTTCCATCCTTGGTCCCCTGGGAGTCATTGGCCATATACTCCTGGGTAATAGTCCGCTTTTCAGGATCGAGCTCGTTCCTATACAAGATGGCCAGGTTTACTTTCCTCGACCTTCCCACTGATCTATTCCCCTTAACTTATTTTGGGGCTGGCCCAAGTGATATGGAATTCTTTATCATATCATGAAATGAATGCACATTCATACAACTTGTAAATTTCGTACAGTACATCATATTCGTATCAAGAATATAACAACATTGATAAGTACGAGATTCAAAGTCTCAAGCATCAATCTAACTTGTAGGCTTGTTAATTTTTTTTTTTTTTGTTAAGGTTTCCGAGCTCGACACCAATACTCAATGTTATTCTGAGTTCCGATTTTATCTTTGTTTCGAGTTCCCTACACTACGTTCGGTCTCCCGAGGTTACGTCTCTTTTCCGATCTCCGAGTTGCTTGACTTCTGACCTTAATCCACCATTGGTCGTTTGGGATTCTGATAGGTATATTTCGTAATTCCCGAGCTTCCTAACTATTAAATCCCAAGTTCGACGTCAATATACCCGATAGGGACTTGGTTGCACTTAATTTGGAGTTGTATGGGGTGAGTTACACCCTTCTCAACCCATGCTGCCCGGGTAAGAACACAAGTTTCTAGTTCCAACTTCAAAAATTCATAACTAATTCTATACTAATCCAATGGCCTTATATTTTATATGTATGGAAAGCTCTAGATGTCTAGTTTCATGTAAAAATTGTTTCATCAAATTTAAACGGCGGTAGGCGGAGCCATACACTCCGCCGTATGGACCACCGAGGGAAATCCTATCCTGCTTCTAGGTTTGTCTCCTCCCTTCAAGCTATTTGCCCCCAAATCAAATTTTAATCACAACACTCATGCAAAATCAATCATAAAACATCATCATCACTCTATAAAACATCCAACCCTCAGATTAGACAAACCCCACATACAGCTCCAAATCAGAGAAACAAGATGAGAAGTAGGGTTTCCTACCTTGTCTTGAGTACATTAGACTGATTTGTAGTCTTGGTGCAAGTAGTTTATGATGGGGCTTGAAGAAGAGATTAAAATGGAGTGGAGGAGAGAATGAGGAGAAGAAGAATGAAGAGAGGTCAGCTGGGGGAGTGGCCGAAGTATTATGATGAGGATGCAAGGAAAAAGTGAAGATATTTCAAGTTGGCTCAATTTTGATTGGTGGACCCAAAATGATCAAAAAAATCTGATTCAATCCTCCTCATCTAATGGCTATCTAGGCGCCACTTGGGGGAGCATTTGGCTGAATCTTGGCCATTGATTCTAGGGCTCTCATGGTTTAATTTCTACTGGTCCAGTTCCGATAGTTGGAAATACCGAAATCCTACCGATTTCCTTTAAATTGGTAAATCGGTTTGAAATTATTCTATGAAGTTTTCTATGCTCCTAACCTAATTCTATCTAGCCTAACCCTTTTAAGTTACACTTGATTGGCCTTAAGTAAATGTTTAATCAAGTTCTGATTAAATTCACTTATTTGATTAAAAATCGAATAATTCAGTTGTTAACGATAAATTTTTCGGTCATTACATAAAACAATTAACTACATCATCAAAAAATTATTTTTTACACAATTAACATAGCACACATTTAAATCTGAATTTGCTTTTGTCTCAACTCATAATTCATGCTAATAAGTATTTTTTTTTTTTATACAATCACAAATATTTTTTACACTCTTTATTATCTGAATGCGTCCGAAAAGGTAAACCTTATAAGTAATTGTAATGTTATTAATAAATATTTTATAGATAGATATATAATAAATTTTGTTTGAACTTTTTGAGTTCACTATTGCTATAATCGAAGTATTTACTTCCATACTTAATCAAAAATAATTTAACAAAATTAAAATTAGAGTATAGAAAAACTTTTAATTGCACTCTATATATGATAACTCACTATATATATGTCACTATGCATCATATGAGTTACATATGTATGTTACCGCTGGCCTCAACTACAATTATTAAGTTCAATTTTTAAAAAAATCTAACCACTGTTAAGCTATGTGAAAAAATAATTTATCTATCAATAACAAAGTAAAATTAACTTTAAACAAACAATTTAAAAATCTAACCATTATTAATCATTTTTTATAAATCAGATCACACAAAAAAAAAATTCAACAATCAACAAATTAATTTATCTATCAATAGTAATAAAATTTCATAAACAAAATCAAAAAATTAAGCTCTAAAAATAAAAACTTACATTATAATCACAAATTTGTTCTGAAATATGTTTGCACAAATTCATTGTTAGATCATATTGAGCCCTTTTTTTGGTATATGCTCACTTTTTTTTATCGCTCTTTGCCTCTCTTCCTCTCTCTTTCGCTTTTTCTCGCATGTTTCCACAACTTAGTTCTAACACATCTCTCACCCTCTCTCGGTCGCATTTTATAGAAGAAAATTTGAAACTTTTCACCAAGGAACATGAAATGACATCGTAGAGATTCACTACAAAGAAAATCGTAGTTGGCGATTTTTTAGAGCAACAAAAACCAGATTCCCACACAACAAAATCTCTGCCATGGATTTGACCAAAAGTAAATCGCTATTTGCGATTTTTAAGGAGTCGGAGATTCCCATTGCACCTTGCTTCCCTGCATGTAGTAGGATAGAGATTCTTTGTAATGGCTTAAGTTTATAATTTATATGAGTTTTGATTTTCTTGAGTGAGGGCATTTTGTTGATCCTTTAAGACTTTTATTCTTGAGTATTTGATGATAATTGAAGTGAACATATGTCTAAAAGTATGAAGTAGGGCCTAAGAATGCTTGTAGTGGAGTGAAAATAGGTTATTTTGAAAACAGGATCCACCGCCTAGACGCTCACTTTCCACTGCCTAGGCGGTGGACTGGCAAAATGGGTGGATTTTTGGGCACCTGCTGCATTTTCAAATTTTGGGGTGTTGACCCCCAACCCCATTTCTCTCCAAATCATTCTCGCTCTTGGCCTTCTCTCTAAAATTCCTCTACCCTCATCGATTCCATCAATCAACCACCTTTTCCTTTTAGTTTTCCTCACAAATGCATCCTCTCACTCCCTCTTCTTCATCACCATCATCATCTTCTTCCTTAAGCTCTCTCTCCCTCTCCCTCTCCCTCTCTCTCTCTATCTTCTTGAAGTGAGAGAAACTGAGGAATGGAGGAGTCTCTTGTCCAATCTTCATTTGAAAGTCTTGAGGTAAACTTTTGATGCTTTCTTTCCCTTCTTAGCTATAGATTTTTTTGCCTATTATATAGGATTATATTTTGGGTTGTAAGGAAGAAGGGCTTGGGTCTTTGATGTGGGGAAATTGTGGTTGTGAGTAGATTATGGTTAGATTTAGTTTGTAAAAGTTTATTTATGTTAGTTTGGTGTATTTTGTAGCTTTGAACTCTTCTCGGGAGTTTCCAGTTGGTTTAGAGGCACCACCCCACCTGAGCTCTTGATTTAGAGTCTTGGTTGTGAGTGGACAATTGTATATATGTGCACTTATATTGCTAATTACTTGAAGAGTTGTAAATTGATTTATTTCCGAGATTTAAGGCAATTTCCTCATATGTTATGTTTAGAAATCTTGTTTAGTTACTACTCACTTCATAATTGATGTTAAGCATAATGGGCATGAGACAAGGTTCTATAGTTATACTTTTTGTACTTGTAATATGTATATAAAAATTTGATGAGATTTGATCCTATGCATGAAATTATGAATAAGAAAGTATAGGAATGAGAAAAAAAAAAAAGGTCAATTAGATAAATTATGTACCAAGAAGTAAAGTTATTTTCAAGAAGGCGAGGAAACTGTAATAGAAACTGTTTGCTAATGACAGTAGCATTAGTCTTAGTACATCTCGAATAACTCAACTAGCAGGATGATTGTGAGCCCATCATATTTGGCTGATATGTCCGAAAGATATAGACACGCTAGGCAAGCCCAATCAAGCAATTATCTTATGAAATAGGATTCTCCCTAGAGTTCTATTTGAATATTGCCTTATTTATTTACTTTTGAAGAAGTATTTTTGTAACATCCCGATTTCCGAGTTCGGCTTCGTCCTCAGGACTTATTCATTCCGATTTCCGACTTAGTCTTTGAAACACAGATAAGAGTATTTTTCCGAGTTCCGAGTTAGTCTGGCTGAATCCTCGACTTCATGTCCGGTACGATTTCCGAATTCGTCTGTATCATTTTCCACGACTTCCGAGTTTAACCCTCAAGTCCGGACACATGAACGTAATTTAATGAGATCCGACTTCATGTCTCAAGGGAAATGTACACGGTTTCCGAGTTTAAGAACTTGTGTTTGGAAACGTGACTCGCGTTCCCGAGTTCCGACCTTAGTGTTGAACTCAATTGGAGTGGACACGAGTTCGGACTCTTGAGTAAATCATCAGTCACACGAGTTCCGATTTTATATCCAGCATTGGCATTCCCGAGTTTATTCCGAGATTATAGGATTGCCAGTTACATGAGTTCCGACCTCCGACCTAAGATAACAAGGTTCAAAACAGTGTACGTGGTTTCCGAGTTTGAATTGGGAATTCCGAAATTATGTGATTGTAATCTTTCGACTTCCGGAATCCGACATTGATGCAAGATTTCCTCAAGACACAAACAAGCTGATACGAGTCCCGACGTTAGGATTCAGTTCCAAGCTCAAGTAAGAGCGACACGAGTTCCGACCTTAAGCGTAATATGTACGAGTTCCGGTTTGAAATAGGATAAATGCGAGTTCCGATTTCAAACAGTATGGCGGCAAGTTACTCTGAAAGTGAGACGTAGCTAAATTCTGTCCACAAGAAAATTCAGCCAATAAGAACCCTCCAAGTTAACTCCCACTCATGCCTATATAACACATCCTTCTCCTTTGATTCAGACCATTATTCACGTTGCATTTCCTCTTCTCCATCAGCTCTCTTTCTCTCTTGCTCATACATCCAAAACTCAAGCTAAGTTCCAACCTTGTTCATCCAAACTCCAAGTTTCAGCACTTAGCCAAATCTTGCTCCAAAGAGGTAGGATTCTGCTCTATTCTTGAATTCCTCACACTATGATTGCATGAGATTTGTGCTATTCTTTATGTGTTTGATGAGCTATTGGATGCATTGAATGAAATTGTGATTGAATTAATAGAAGACTTTGAGTCAAAATTATGATTAGAAGGAGGAGACTAGAAGGAATGAAGAAGTGAGATGCTGTCTTGGTGAGGAAGTCCACGGCAGTCCGTACGACGGAGTGTACGGCGCCGCCTACAATCGGTCAAATCCGATGAAACCATTTTTAGATGAAAGTAGACATTCAGGGCTTTCCATAGATATATCATATAAGGTTATTGGATTAGTATTGAGGGAGATACGAATTTTTGAAGTTTGACCTAGGGTTCAGGATCTTCATCCGGGCAGGGTGACATGAGGAGGGTATAACTCACCCTATACAACTCCAAATCGAGTGAAACCAATTTTGTTAGAAAGCTTACACACAGGGGAACACCCCAATATAAGATTCCGAGTTTATTATGGTCCCAATTGTTCCCAGTGATTCGAGGAAGTTGTCCTATGTCTAATCCAGACCAAAACAGGGTAGTTCAGGAAGGTTGACTTTCAGGACTTATAACTCGAGATGTACTTAAGCAAATGGAGTGAAACTTGTGGCAAATGAAAGGTTGTCCTGTTAGCTTTGATATGAGACCAATTTCGTAAGATTTGAGCTTAGTTCTGATTTTTAGTGAATTTATATTCCCAGGAGTGTAATTCGGGCTAGTGACTGAACAAGCTGAAGTAGAAGCTGAATATCTTGAATTATATAAATCAGAATGGCATGGGACCAAAGAGGTTAGAAAGTAGACATATAGAGCTATGACATATCCAAATTTCAGATTTAAATGAGTTGAATAGAGATAAAGGTGAATTATACAAGATTCGGGCAGAACTGAATAGAATTGGCAGAATGGCCAACATGATAATTTTACAAGTGTTAGTGAAACATATAAGGTGTGAGTTGAGGATTGCCAGTTTTATATTAATCCATATATATGAATAGATTGATTATATTACTATGACTGAACTGTCTATGTGAACTGGCACTATTCATGGGGAAACGGACCTGATCCGTCATGCTGCCGGATTTACGGCAGAAGTCTATGAAACTAGAAATGTTTATATGTAAGAATGAAGTAGGGTATGAATGGGTATATAGAAACCCTATATTCAATGACATAAGTATGAGATGAGATATATGAAAGTAAAGGATGAAGTATATGCATGAGTGTCGGTAGAATGGTAGAGAGGCTGCGAGCCTTTATAATGCTACTTAATATGTACGTGAAGATCATGTGTGCAATGATACATGGAAATAAATAAAGTATATGTATGAGTACATTCTTTATAATTATGCTTGAATATGCATGAGAATGAAAGAAGGTAAATATATTGAATATGGGTCCCTTCACTCGGAGGCAGTTATTCGAGGTCCCTCCTTGTGAAGGCAGCTAAATAAGATAAAATGTGGGTCCCTTCACTCGGAGGCGATTGAGGTCCCTCCCTGTGAAGGCAGTTAAATGATAAAGACATGGGTCCCTTCACCTGGAGGCAGTTGCACATGGGTCCCTCCTTGTGAAGGCAGCTAAAGACATTGGGTCCCTCTATGTTGGAGGCAGTTGCACTTGGGTCCCTCCAACCTAGGGGCAGTGGGTCCCTCTACCTTGGAGGCACGTGGTCAGATGAGATCCCTCTATGTTGAAGGCACGTGGTCAGATGAGATCCCTCAATTTTGAGGCACGTGACCAGAATCGATCCCTTCAACTAGAGGCACGTGACTGCAATCGATCCCTCCAAGACTAGAGGCACGTGGGTCCCCTGCGGGTGAGTCGGTGTGACGACGGTCACGGTGAGGCCGACGAGCTCACTCCAAGGCCGACTACCCAGGCGATAAATGCACCCTAGGGACGGCGATACGTAACGCCTAGGTGTGCCAAGTAAAAGATTAAAGACTAAAGATTAAAGTATATGCAAGCACCCCAATCACATGAGGCATGGCATCGACCCAGCTAGTGTGAGCCAAGGGCAGTAAATGCACCCTAGGGACGGCGATACGTAACGCCTAGGTGTGCCAAGTAAAAGACTAAAGACTAAAGATTAAAGTATATGCAAGCACCCCAATCATATGAGGCATGGCATCGACCCAGCTAGTGTGAGTACAGGGGATAGAACTTATATGAGACATGGTATGATGCTGCACTTGAGGACGGCGATACGTAACGCTCAAGTGTAGACAGATTCAGGCACCCTAGGGACGGCGATACGTAACGCCTAGGTGTGCCGAATGAAAGAAAAGTAAAATTTTATGTATATGTATGAATTCAAGTGCAAGTTAAGTTAGGTACAGATGTTATGTTTCCAGTAGATTAATGTTATGTGCGTTTTATATGTTGAAGTTATTATCCCGGGTATTATTCATGAAATAATCTTGTGTACATTTTCCCAAAGGACCAGTATATGAGTAAAAATGAACTTTGCTTCGGATAAGACATTTTTCGAAATGTAAAATTAAACAATTTGTGCTGCATGTTCATCTATTTTCAAAATAAACTGAAGCAAACTGGAGACGACCATGATGACACTATGTATGAAGATTAGAGAATCCTACTGAGAATTTTATAATTCTCACTCCTATTTCCATGTTGTCTCCAGATGATTTTAGAAGTTTCCAAGGAAATTCTTTGTCAGACGAGGTCCGCTCAGTAATGATATGAATACTCCAGGGTATGGTGCTATGACTTAAGCATAGTACTGTGCTTTGGAGGGTGTTACAATTTTCATTATTATACATAAAAAGTTGAAGCATAGTTTTGGACTTTTAAACTTGTCTCATGCTAACTATAAATATATTGTTCCTCACTGAGTTTCATAACTCACCCCGCGATCTATCTATTTTCAGATTCTGTTGCAGAGGAGGTTCCTGCCCCTCCTACTCATTAGAATTTCTACTGGTTACTCTTTTTGGTAAGCCCATTGTTGAAGGCCCTAGCTGTTCTTTTGGTATATTCAACATAGTCATGCATGGCTCCTAATTATATAGTGCTCCATAAAATACAAGCAGGGTCCAATTGTTGGGTTATCAGTTGTTTTGTAATAAGCTTTTTTCCTTTCATTTTGAACTAGTGAAGCAAATTTGTATATTTTATTGAGTTCATGTTGACTAAATAACACTTTGATAGCCATTGTATATATACAAATCTCTAAACTCTATAATTATGACTAAATATGTATACATAAGCATATATGTTTGAAACGTGCTGGATTTTTTGGACGAATTTTTGCAGGTTTCGAAATTTTGGGAATATCCTAGTTTTTGGGGAAACTTCGTCAATTTTTCATGTAAAATTTTGGGTTTTGGCTTGCTAGGGAACCAATATTCCCTATGCACTGATTACAACTTGAGGAGGGTTGTGACATTCTCCAATAAGTGAAACTCATAGTTTGCGATTTTCAAGAGTTGTACCAGCTTTTTTTATCTGCATCTACTTTTGATTAACTCACAATTTACAAGTTTAATTAAACCCATATTAGTGTAATTTCATCGAAAACTCCATATTTATGTATATGAAACCCTCAAATCCCATATGTAAAATAAAAAATATTTATCATATTCATTGACTTTTGAATGGATAATTGGTTTATATTATATTATATTATATTATTTGTTTAACGGTCACTCCTTTTTTTTATAAAAAAAGAGTTAATTTTTTTTGACTAAGTAACATTACTTTCAACAAAATCAAAGGAGAAACATAACAATTGAGATATGGCCTCTCACTGTAGTTTTCTCTTTCACATATCGGTCAAATATAACAGATGAAGCAAGAGCAATAAATTAAAAACAAAATAAAATTTATATACACTATTAATATAAAAATATTTTATATAAATATTAAATTATATATTATCACATTAATAAAAATATTTAATTCAATTATTTAGTATTTTAAAAATATAAGTATTTAATTAAATAATAATATAAAACTTTCTTATACTAACGATATGTAATAATTAAACGATACAGATTTTACACACCATGTGGAACCTTAACTAGCTAGCGTACGATGTTATATGATCATTTTACTAACTCTTGGGAAGTAACAAAGTCTCTTTTGTCTTTAATGTAAACGATAAAATCTATGTACGAACTTGAAAGGCACAGTTCACATCCCGAATAATGAAACTTGAACTTTCAATGGCATCCTCCGTAGAAAAGTGGCAGATCAATCTTTTAAGCCAATACGGGGCAATAATTATTCTTCAATGGTTGGACGAGGAACACGTTCGGTCTCTCTGATAGAAAGATATGAACTGCATGCAATTTTATATCCAAGCAAAATGATTGATATTGCTCTAGTGAAGTGGAAAACTAGTAGAATAAAGACTGCAGACTCTAACTTTCAACAGTTTCAAGATTTAGTTTTCTGATGTCTGAAGCATACTCAACTGCACAATAATCACCATGTAGATTGATTTAGGAAGAAGTAATTAAGTCTCTTTTAGAACACCCATGTTAAGTTCTTGATTAGTTATGCCATCACTATCAGAAACTACGCAGATTAATTGCATAATTAATGCTTCCCTTCTAATCTTCACAATGTTTAGTGCTTTCGAAATGGAAGACTTCAAGATAATATAATCCGAATGCATAGGCGTAGCCCTGAAAATTAATGATAAATTGACATGTAACATATCACTGCTTTCGTTAGAGATTGGATATAGATACACAATCTCTAATCATTTTCAAGAAACGTAATCATACATAGAAGTGTTTGACATAAACTACCTTAACTTTGAGCTAACAAAATCAATCTTTTTCTCTCATTAGTATGGAGCACCAAATGATTGAGCATTAAGTAATAATATATAATCTAGAGATTCTAAATTCAAACTTTATAAGACCGCTGTAAGGCCGGATCTATCAGAATCAAATAAGCACATTTCCCAAGGTATTACTAATTTGTCACATAAAAAACTTCGAACTCCATCCCAATAGACAGGTAAACAAATAAAAGAGCTTGGTCTTAATTTTATGAGATATATAGGTACTATATACATTCGTTAAAGGTCTAAATCAATGAATTTCTTGAACGTGTTTGACACTCAGGAGAAAAACATGGAGCAAATAATTAAGAAGGGGATAATCTAAATACTTTTGCAGGCAATGAGAATCTCCTGTACTCCTATAGACCCTCTCCCACACAGGTCTCTGTCTCTCCAAAGAGAAAAATCAAAGCTGCCAACAATTAAGTGTTTTAAGACAAGCAATCTTCTTGGGATCACCAAAATTTCGTTCACTTTCTCTTTTTCCCATTTTCCGTATAAACACAGTGACACACACATCCAAATCCACAATCGCCTTGTATTTCCTTTTACTTTCTTTTACTAAAGCTGCTGCCTTCACCTCTTTAAAACCCCTGCCACTTTCACTTTACCAATGTCACCATTCCAAACCAAATAGAATCAAAACCCCACCAGATATGTTACTTCTACGTAGTTCTTATTTAAACATATTAATCGATACATGAGAATTGTAACCTAAATAAGTCTAAATTTTAAGTATGTAAATATTAAATATATTATTATGTTATCTTAATTAACAGTATAAATATATTTTTAATTATATTACAATCAATATTTATGTAATTAAAACTTACACTTATTTAAATTATAATTTACAAATATCGATTATTATATTTATACACTAGAAAAATCATTTCTTAAACCCAACATCCTTCCTCCACATCAACCATCAAAGTCAAATGAGGCACTTGTGGCACCAAACTTGGTGATAGCCACACGTGGACACCCACACAGGTGTCCTAGCCTGAGCGGTAGTGAATTTCTTGCTATGCAGTAGGGGAGCAACACTAATCAAAGCGAAGGACCCCTCCACATTGCCCGTTCACCCCCTGAAATAAATGTGAACATCAAATATTAATATGGTTTATGCAGATGGTTTGTGAATACGACTGTACCGTTTGTCATTTGCGTTTTACTTCTTAAAAATAAATGAAAATTATAATATTTTTTATATGATTGTTGAAGGATACAAAGCTATAGAAATTCTTGGTTAGACACTGTTTATCATAGATATTTCATACCATAATAAATATAGTCATTTTATTTAATATTAAATATTTATAAACAATAGTATATATTTAATTTTAATTTTAGTAACATTTATTAAAATTATAAATTTAAAAAAATATTGCTAAATATATAAATAAAATATATTTAAAACTCTTTAATAACATTTTTTTCAAATATTGTATATAAGTTATGTTATTAAAAAGTTTTGTAAATAAAATATTGCTATATCTTAATTATATTGTAGTAAATGTTACATGGCACAAAATAAAATGTACCAATTCTCGAGTTTCTCCACATTGGAATGAATTATAGAAGGGACAGTGTGTATGGACACGGATGAGTGACATACACTGATTTTTCTGTGTTGTGGGCTGCTTTGCTTTGCTTTGCTTTGCTTTGCTTTGATACTAGAGGATCTCTAGGGGATCGGTGAAGGTAAGAGCACACGTGTGCATGCGCGACAGTTCTGGGGCATGTAGGGCCAGTTCATCACGTGTGGGTGCAAAGGGAAGAAAAGCAAAAAAGAAGTTGAAGGGTGCTATGTGATTTGGCCTATGGGTTGGCTTTCAAGTTCTGAATCCTAGCCATTTGTATGCATTGGCATGCAGGCTCTTGGTGCTTGGTGCGCCCTGGTCCCACAGATTCTGCTTCACCAATTTCCCACCACCCTGATCTTGGAGAAGTGAAGGACATGTCATTGTTCAAGAAGAAAAGAAGAGAAAGCAGCTAGAACATTTCCAAAAATAATTTAGGAGACACAACCTGTGGAGATCAGAGAGTTACTAACCTTCGTTGATTATAGAGGGTAACTTCAATTTCTTCCGCATTTCAAAGTTTTGTAACCAAGTGCAAGAATAAAATGAATATGGGAAATGTTTTGAGGGTCAATTGAACATGTAACCAGCACCAATATTCTGGTTTTAAATTAAAGTCTGCAATGACCGCAATATTATTGTTATAATATCTTTTACAACTGCATTACAACTAGTAATTATGGTTGCATCAATCATATTTTTCCATAATTTTCCATAATCACAGTAATTATGACACAACTGCAGTACTGGTAATTACAATGCAAACGCGACCACAAAATTTTAGCAGAGACCATAATCGTAATTTAAAACTATGACCGATACTACTAATCATTTTAAAAACTTACTAAAATAATGGGTGACAATCGGTTTTGGTTTTGGACGAAGAAAATTTCTGTATATGCATACATACATGCGGGGTGCAAACATATGTTGTATTTGAACATATTCTTAAATACATGCATGCTTGCATATACATACATACATGCATCCGTAGTGTGACTGGATGCAGGAAACTTCGTTTCTCATTATAAATTCCTTGAATATATATATCTTCTTATCAACAAAGGAAAGTTGTAAAGATGCTGAATGCTTCTGATAATTTTATTCTATACAAGGAAAGGAACAAAAGAGCAGGAATATTTTTCTTTCTCTTTTTTTGCTTTTAATTAATGAAAAGAAGAAGGAAGATTTGATTTGTGGATCCTTATCCAACTTTGCTCGTCATCTCACATTCGTTCAAATAATAGCCCGGAGCTTCGGATGAATGCACAGACAAATTTATTTCTATGAAACGAAAAATACTAGATAAGAGAATCTTTCATCTATCAATTAATGGTAATGGAAAATTGTAAATAATTTGATTAAGTCAATATTTACCTGTTTATTATTATTTGAGTTTAATTTTAGTGTATTAACAATGTAAAATATTTTTATATTATAATCTAATCATATATTACTACATCAATAAACATATTTAACTTTCACACTCACTACTTTTTTATAAATAATTTGTGCTTACTTATCGCAGAAGTATCACACCTATATAATGCACGTCAAATTGTTGACTAAAAAAAATATGGTAGGAAAAAGGAAGCACACATAAAAACAGAGTTGACAGCCCAAACTATGATAACCAGTTATTTGCATTTTATTCCAATTTATGGGTAACTGCTAATTATTCAGGAGATTAGAGATGACAATCTGTCTGTAGCCGAGATAATCTTGTCTCTTATGTAAGATAATAATACAAAACATATATTAATGTAATTGACCCAATATGCACCCCTCTGCTTAGACATGGCCAAGCCAGTGATCAAGCCACTTGTGGTGTAGACTCGAGCCTTAACCTTGGTTGGCCCTACTTTTAATAGCCACCTACACTGATCAAGTCTTATACCATTCCATTATGCTCTAGTGGCTTCTGCATGGTGGGTGAGTAACATGCCCAGCAAGGGAATGCTCGCACGTACGTACACATATACCACTGTTGACAGCAAGAATCTATCAGTGGGATAATGGGTTATGTGCTCAGACGTTAATGGACAAACTATAGTTCACACGCATTAAAATCGAATCATAGGTGGATACCAATCAAAGACAGGATACAGGATACTAAATTATTCAATTTTGTCAAATTGGACACACTACGCCATCAACATAATTACCGTGGTTTTCATTTGTCACCTTTAGAAAAATCACATTGACGTTTTCTTCAAAAATAAATTATAAAAGAGACAAGTATTTGTAGACGGAGTATAAATATCAGTACTGTTATTTGGAGCCCAAATTAGGAATATCAAATAGAACACTTACAGTCTAAGTGGATGTGGAGTACATTGTATAGGACCTAATTATAATATTTTATGTTCAAAATACATTTAATTAACCATAGGTGTTTATTTGATATTCCATTCTATATACGGAGGGTATTTTTTTTAAAATATATATACTGCATACAAAAATTATGCAGTTTGATAATTGTTAACGTCAAAAAGTCATTATATAAATAGATTCTTAATAAATTTATTTTTTAAAATTATTCATAAAATTTTAAAGGTCTTTTTCAATAATAAAAAGAGTTTAATTGGTAAACACTGACTCTTAACCAATAGAAATAGTAGAAAGTGAGAAATTATGGTGGCCCCTTATTATAATGAATAATTATTTGTATAAATTGGCACTTTTTACTATTTCTATTAGCTAACAGTGTAAACTGTTTTACATTATCAATATATTTAAATTAAATTTTAATAAAAAATACTAGAGAATCACAATTCCCGAATTTATTTGCAAAACAAGTGGTGCTATATCATAAGAAAGTTTTCGCAAGCAGAGATTACGAATTCACGTGGTCTGTTATATTATTATTATACCCTTACTCAAAAATTGTAGGAAGTCAAGTGTGTGATAGTAGATGAAAATGAGACCATATCATTCGTGAGCATTTCATATTGATCTTTTTCGAACTGAAGATCGTTTTCTTTTCTAGAATAATGTGACAGTGACTCTTAAATACATAACTTTTTTTGGGTCTGTAACGAATACTCTTTATTAATAGCTATCAACTCTGCACCATTCGAATATCTCAGTTGTAATGGACTTGTTCCAATTCTAGAAATAGGATTAAAAAGGAAAAAATAAAGAGAAAAATAATTCCTTCTCTATAACACGGGTGGAAGGAGGGAGACCGGCGGAAGCACGATTCCTCCCATTCTCAAGTTTCTGATAAATGTAATAACATAGTAAATGGCCCTTGTTTTTTCAAAAAAAAAAAATACCTATGGCCAACGGCTCAAACCAAAAAAAAAAAAAATCTCTCAAATATAAAATTTCTGTACAACCCTCTAAAAGTAATATGTTTGTATCGAATTTGATAAATGTTTGTAAAATAAATTATTTGATGATTCTAAAGGAAATATATTTAAATAGTTTAAAGTTATTCATTTTCACTAAATTTTTATCTATAAATATTAAAAGGAAAAAGGTTAAACCTAAACTTAAGAAATAGCGATGTTGTTGAGATTTCACTTTAAAGGATAAAAATCTCTATTTAGGGGCCTGTTACTTATTCTTTTTTGCCTTCATTGTTTTTCTTCCCTTGCAAATACCAAATATGTTTTAAATTATCTTCTTTTGTTTCTTTTCCCTATTGTTTTAGGCTTTTATCAGTTAAATATGGATTTCTTTTGCTTTTCCCTCATGCGTCAAACAACAGCTAAATGATTAAATTTTATCTTTCTTTCTTTTATCCTCAGTTACTATTCTCTATTAAAGTTTCAACAACATCAATTTCATATTTTGTTTTAACTTTTGCTTCTTTTGTAACTTAATACCTTTGTGTGTGTTTCACCAATCCGTTTTTTTATTATTTATTTATTCTTGATGAAGAGCTAATTTCGCCATAACCATATTGGTTGTTGCAATGTACCTTGGCAAATCCCAACGGTCTTATCCCCATCCCTAATAGACAACATGATCATAAGATCTTTAAGCAATATAATGAAAGAGTTGGACACAATACAATATTTAAGTGAAGCTCAGGTATAAAATTTTTTTAATTTAACAAATTAGAAAGAAGTTAATATTTACACACTATTTGTCAAGTAGAAAAAACAGCAGAATCTCACCGTAGCGTCCATTTCTAATGACCATGAGCGCCGACCCACTCAATAGACAAATATATACTCCTTGGATTTGAATTCTTTAAAATGAGTATATTTGTAAAGTAAAAAAGTTATGGGTGTATTACTCTTGAATTAATAACTTTCATTATATATGGGTCTCATCCATTAATCTAAAGGTGATGCACTTTTTCATTTTATAAATATGCTTACTTTAGAGGATCTAAATCCATACTCCTTTACATAAACTGTGGTCTGTTTTACCACTTGTAAGTTCATTATGTTGTCTGTTTTCTTTGTTACGGAGTTACCTAATAATCTCATACTTTTATATAAACTTACAAATAGATAACATTATTTGACTACTCAGCCACAATAGTAGATCACAATCTATATTAATCAATAGAGAAAAGAAAATAAAAAGAGAAAATCTACTTACTTCCACGCTTGTAGGTTCCAAGTCCGAACAAAATCGCATTTAATTGAAAATTAACTAGGTTTTTTCCCCTTCAAATATTATCATTAAAGTTTTGTCTAAAATTGTAGATTATCTTATAGTGTTGGGAGAATTTTAACTTTATGATAATACAATTCAATTCAAACTAAATTAATTAAAATTTAATATATTCTGAATACTAATGATTTAAACTAAATAATATGACCAATCACTCTATCAACATATTTGGTTCACTCTCCCCAAAGAAAAAAGACGAATTCCTATGTAATTTTTCTAAAATCTGCTCGCACATTTCAGTTGATAAGAAGCTAAAACAAACAAGATATATTGTCTTTATATTGAAATTTAAATTTTCATGATAAAACTCAAGAAATCACGGGGAAATATTTATGAAATTAATTTTGATTTAAAAATTTTACATTTACATTTAATGGTGTGTTATTTTATTGTTTGATAAATTTGACATCTCATATAATTATTAATTTACTAAATAAAATATTAATATTTAATATAAAATTAAAATGAGATTGCGTTAAAATTGAATTTAATATTAATTTCATTTATAAAAGAAAAGAGTTTATAATAAAATTTAAGATTACTGTCATTATTAAAATTGTGGGGAATCCAAGGAATCGTCAACGCGAGGATGAGTAGATGGCTTCACACCCACTATTCAGTACATATTATCATTGATGTACTTCCCACTTCACCAACCATACGAGAACAGTAATAGGTATGGGGTTTAAATTTGAAGCAAATCATTTTTATTAGATTACAAAGTGATTTTCTAAGCCAATAATTAGATAGTTGCATGCCAAATTCCTTCACTAATGAATTCTTTAATGTTTTATCATATGCGGTTAGGGCATCACAGGTCCACGACAACGCCACGCCCTACAAAGCACTCTTCGCCTAGGACTCTTTTGAGCATAGCTTAGCCTTTTCTTTTCCTACAGTCCAAGCTAGCAAGCCTTGAAAGTTCTGATCTTTGCTTTAAAATGTGTTAGTTAAGAGTATTCAACTTAATCAGCATATCACACTGTTATGATTTAGTGGTCCTCAAAAGTCTTTGTTGTTCATTTTTTATTACCAGTGTTTTCGTTTACTAAATTTATCTAATGGATGGTGCTTTTATGCTAATTTGAAGAATAAAAGAACAGATATGCTAATTTTTTTTAATGGGCAAAAAGAAAAAAACAAAAGGAAAGAGTAAACCATAATTGTTTGATTGCAGGAAAATAAGGACAGAGAAAATTTAACAAAAAGAAAAGCAAGTAATAATTTTGGACCCTTTATATGAACGTTCTTGTCCGTTTTTCTCGAGTTTCCCTTATTAGATTGAAGATAATTAATATGAGAATCCCCATAAAGTTGTTTTTTTCTTTTTCTTGATAGCACGTATCTTTTGTAACAGAACTGAAGAATGCTATTGTTAAAATGAAAAACATTTAAAGGGAAAAAATTAAATTTGGCTTCAAAGCTATTTCGTTTGAAGAGGATGAGACAAGCAACGAGAAAAAAGTTAAAGAGAAACATGTATGAAGCAAAATAAAACAAAACATGGAGAAAGAGGATAAGATATGTATTTGGAGTTTAAGGTAATAAGATGAGATCATGAGCAATATTCTGGAAATTGCATTAGCCTTTCAAATAATTCAGAGACAAGCTCTTGGCTTACAGGCCAACCAACTTGACATCAAGGTTTTAGAGAATCCAAGAAGAGATATTTTGTCCACATCTTTGGAGACCATTGTCTTATATCTCTATCTTTTTATTTTCCATTAAACCCATCATTTGAAACCTTTTTTTAGCTGCCTCAAAAGTTAACAATGCTTCCATTGAAAATCTCCACCGATTAATGTTACTAAAAATTTGATTTGAGAAATTAAGGTTGAGATGATTAAATAAAACAAATTTCGAAAATTTAAAAGGAAAATAAAGCTCTCATTAGATCAACATAGCCACTTTTTGACTATTGCTCCCAAGCATATGTGATGCATGAAGATAGTGTTAATTTCAAGCAAAAGAGGCCCCCACACATAAGAGAGAGAAAGCAAAACCCCTCTTTTCTATTGCCATGAATAAGTGTAGAAATTCTGCCTTTGCTTTCAACTTCATCTTCATCTTCTTCACACTATTTAGTTGCTTTTTTTCCTTTTTCCCATTTGTCGTGCAGACACCCTCATCAAACGTTACACACTCCATTTTCCCTCTTGCTCAATGATTTATTGCAAGAGGTGTCACACTTTACCCACATAATCAAATACAAAAACAAACTTTGCTAATATGCTTCATAAAATGTGTACCAGCATGGATACTCACACCTAGCTCCCAGACTTTTGAGTTTACTAATTTATTATTATAAAAATAAAATAAAATTAAAAAATAATTATTAACAGTTCAAATTTAATCTATCTGCTCTCCACCAATAAAGAGTTGGCATAATAATAAAGATGCGCTATATCTCCAAAGAGGATCTTAGTTTAATTTTAGAAGAGAACACTTATTAGTAGAACAAACCTAATTATGTCAGGATTAATATCCTTTCTGAAAAATAAGGAGAGGAATACCTTGAAAAAACACAAAAAAAGAAAAAATCTCTTTCCTCTCTAATCGTTTTTAGAAGCATGGTAAAAGTATGAACAAAGATTGAAAAAATAATAATAAAACTGAAAAATATAACAGGTAAAGGAAAGGGAATCAAAGATCAGACAAGTAATAAAACAAAAAGAGAGAAATCTTATTGTCTGATGTAAACCCCCACACCATTAAAATCCTAATTAAAAAAGTACCCCCACGAAATTATCAAAATTACAGAATGAAACCATTGGCAATGGCTCGATTGGTACTGAAGTGGGTAGTTTCATACACAGGCAACTCCTCCCTATACCTCTCAATCCCAATGGCGGATAGATTATCCAATTCGAAAAGATCAGAGCTAGAACAACTTGCCCCATCATCATCATCCTCATCATCCTCATCATAATGCATAATATCAAAGTCTTGTTGTTCATTCTTCTTCTTCTTCTGATAATTCTTCAACAAGTCCCTTGCTAACTCCTCCACCCGGCGACTCTCCTGCAACACATGGAACCTAAGTTCCTCACTAGTATTGCTCTTACCATATCCCTTAGCCAACACCAAATTACCTTTTTCACCCTCATGCAGATTCTTGTGCCCACAAGGCCTGCAATCTTCGTCCACTATCTCGCTCACGGGGCAGAACCTCACGGACCTCTTTGCACCCGTTCTCGAAGAAGGGGTCTTGCTCAAGCAAGACCTCGAAAACGACGACGCTGAGGAGCAAGCAGAAGAAGCACCAGCACCACCTTGTTGTGCTGAATTGGACTCGTGCACAATAACGGGACTCGAAACTTTAGCCTTCTTTGCACTTCCACTAGAAGTGAAGAGAGAGTTGAGAAAACTCGCAAGCCTTGCACCCGGTGAAATGGGTTGCTTCGTTTTCTTCAAGTCACCGTACAAGATCCTAAGCGCTTTGGACTTGGTTTTTCCAAAGCCATTCTCGTGCTTTGGCTTTTGGGCCTGTGAAGTGTGGTGGTGGTGGTGGTTGTTTCTAATGTTGTTATCGAAGTTGGTTTTCTGGGAGAAACTGGTGCGAATTGGTTTAGGCCTATGGAGACCATAGAAGGACTCAGACTCTGATGAAGAGAACCCGCCAGCGGAACTGGACTCAGAGGAGGTTGAGCTTGAGTACATGGAGAGTGCATTGGAGGAATTGCTCCTTGTCCTTCGCTCGAATTCCGTTAGGGAATTCCTTCCCATCGCGATGACTTTGTCGTTCGCCTTCCCGTCCATCCAATTCTCCACCTTTCTCGCCCTGCGAGAGCTTGACTTCTCGGTGGCGAAGGCGCCCTCGCCACCGCCTTCTTTGAAGGAATTATTGTTCTCTTTCTGCTTCCTCATGGTGGTTTCTCTGTAGAATATGAGTTGGTCTTGTTGTTTCTCTTCTCCTTCGTCGATGGAGCGGTAGATTGCGTCGAGAAGGGTGGAAGAGAAGGATGGGTTTTCTCTGTGGTGGTACTGTTTCCAGTGGTGGTCTCTTAAGGGCTTGTCCCAATTTTCCATTGGGTTTTTCTCTTTTTGTTATATAGAGAAGGTTTGAGGGTGAAAGAGAGCAGAGAGTGGGAAAAGAACAGAGATGGTGGGAAACAGGGGGGGTTTTGATGGTATCGATTACTTGGCCTTTGTTGTCTGCTTCAAATAGTACTACTACTCAGTGTGAGTGTGAAAGAGAGAGAGAGAGAGAGAGAGGGGGGGGGGTTATGAGAGGAATGGCATGATTGTGGTGAGAAAGGACAAGGCCATGGCTATATTTCCAAAACAAGGGCTGTGTAGGAGTGCTGTGTTTGGAAATCACTGTGGGAGGATATAAGAGGAAAGAGGAAGAAAGAAAGCAGACATGAGTATTGATGATGAGTGCTTGATGGTTTAGAGAGGGACAGTAATGAAAGCCCAACTTCACGCCTCAAAGAGAAGAGAAAACAAAGGATGATTGAGAGAGAGAAAGAGGAGAGAGAGAGAGAGTTTTGGAGAGTGGTTTCTTTTGGATGCTCTTATAAGGGTTGGGGAGGAGTTAGAGCTGGCCAGGCTGTAAATGATGACGTGGAATTTCACTTATTTAAAATTAACTACTTTGATTATTCAATTCACCCCATCTCCTAAATTTTTTTTCTTTCATCACATGAATTGACATTAGATCCTTGCTTTTTCTTTATATAAGAAAAGGAGGGAAATGCATTGTTATGTAGGACCATACAAAGCAGATATTGATCCTAACAGCACAACCTATTTTGCTCTTGGTCCAGATGTTTTGATCCTGCCAAGAAGATTCCGCTTCTACTTGATAAAAATTTTTAATATCTATCTTAAATTCTTAATGTTGATGTTAAATTGGATGTAGACATATAGTTTATTACATTTCTATAAACAAACATAGCTTGGTAGTGTTTAACTTTAATGTAAAATCTTGATTATTACCATATTCCCCTTGCCTCTATCTTTAATTGGTGCTTTTTATGATTAAAAGGATAGTGTTTTGGCTTGATTAGATTTGGGAAATGAGCTATGAACATGTGGAGCACTTCCAACATCAGGTATTATACTGTATTATAAGCCATGACCATTATACTACTGTTTGCACAGTCAACTAATGCGGCTCCATGGCTAAACTTTGGGCTTTTGGAGTTTTTCTTTTTTTCTCTGGATTCTAATGCCCGTGCCATCTTCAAATTAAAGCTATCCTCCTTTTGCCTATTTTAATGAACTACGGAGGTATAGGTATACTTGTTTAGAGAGAGAATGTTTGGGAGGGGATATGAGGGGGATTTACTGGAGTGAAAATGAAATGCATCTTCTTTAAGTTTCTTAGTAGTAATTTTATTGCTTCAACTTGCCCATATATTGCATAAGTAGTACCATCTTTAAAATGGATAGAGATTCATTGTCTTTTCTTCGTGTCTTTTTCTATTTCTAATTGAATAGTATTAAATAACACAGTTTAAAATCAAAAGAGAAGTTATTGTCGATCAAAGAGGGATATTTTTAGTAAATTATTTTCATTCAATTAGAAGGCTAGAAAAGGCAAAATGAAAAATTTAATCCCTTCATAATAAATAGAATTTAATTTTACTGTATTGTCAGTATACAATATTTTATATTATTAACCAATTATATTTCATTATATATGTGACTTTAAAAACAATTATTGTAGGAGTTAAACATTTTTAATGATATATTAATTAAATATTTGTATAAAAATATTTTATATTATCAATGCATCAAAATTAAATCCCAATAAAAATTATATGCCCAAGAAGCAATAAAATAAAAGGTCTTTATACTATTAGTAAATGAATAAATATTTTATTATCATGTGTTGCCTTTTATTCTTGTATGAGGAGGAAGATTCTTGCACATTAATGGGGTCAACAGAAATAATACACCCATGCAATATAGAGGGAGCCAGTTCCAAGCCTTTAATAAACAGCATAAGTGCTATGCCTAAATTGTAAAAGCAAGATCGATGGCGATCTAACTTTTCTCCTTTGATTTATAGAAGCTCACTTGACTGACCAGCAAAAGAAATAGAGACACAAATGCTCCTTCACTTTCATCAAGCCATATTCTATAGTGGAAACTTTTTATTTTAGGAATGTAAATTAGTTTTCAACATGTAATATGCAAATCATATTAACACTTTTATCTTTTTTATTAGCATAGTTTTACACACATCAATAATTAATTTACATTTCCACCAATGAGCATATAGATTAACTGGCAGGGGACAATTCTAACTTAATCAAAGGTCTTGGGCTTGAGCCTTGGGTATGCAGCTACATTAAAATTTGAAAGGGAGAGCTTTGCTGCCTAAGTGGCCCTATCCAACTTGAGCAAAATTGACTCTGAAAGAAGGATATATGTGGTTTTGACAAAAATAAAATTTACATATCCAAAGTGCACTACACCATGTTTAACTTTTCGTAATATTTATTAATAAAATGTTTTGCTAAAACTCTTTATGCTTTATCACTAAAGAGTTCTACGAACAATTTTATATGATTTAGTAACAGTTTTTAAATGTTATTTGTAATATTCTCAATTTCATGTCGTGCTAAATTACCTCAGTAACTCTGAGTAATTAGGCGTTTAATGAGAAATTATGAGATTATGGCTTAATTAAGGGGTTAACAAAGAGTTAATGAGTTAACTCGAAAGAAAAAAGTGAAGAGAATGCTTAATCGAGATTAGATAATCTCTAATTAAGTAAGTTAGAGCCTCTCTAATTTAATTAAGCACTAATTACCTTTAATTAGCTTAATCAAGTTAATTAAGGTTAATTAAACTTAATCGTAAGATTAATTTTTGTTAATCATGTTCTTGTGTGTTAATCACTAATCCTTGCTTAATCATCTTAATTAAGTTACAAGAGCACTTAATCACATGATTAAATCTAAATTTAGTCAACTAAACAATAAAATAAAGAGTGATGTCATAAAAGTATAAAGCATTAAACAAAAGTGCTTTATGCAAGAGTTTGACTATGCTTTATTCCCTCATCATCCACTTTGTCTCCTTAATTACTAATTAACACAAAATGAAGCAAGAATACCTCCCCCCACCCTACTCAAAGTTATGACCATACACAACACACACACACACTCACTTTTCATTTATCAACTTCTATTCTCTCTCTAAGTTTCCTACTCGTCTAACTTTTCTCTAAAATTCTCTCTTCTTCTTCTTCATCTTCTCCTTTCTTCACCACCACCACCACCAAAAATCTCTTACTTAGCCCTTCAAGGACCTCATTTTTGAGTCTTTGGAGACAAGATCTAAACACTACAACCTCCATTTTCATAAGATCTCAAGAGCTTCTCCTTCTTTCTTGCAAAACCGCCACTATCATCATCAAGAGGAGCCATCATCTTCTTCTTCCTCTTCTCTTATTTTTGTGCCATCTTCAAGAAAGATAGTGATCTTCATCTTTTTATTTTGTTTGCTCAAGAAAGCTTGAAATTTGGTTCTTTTCAAGACCAAGACCTTTAATGAAAACTTGAGAAGATCCTTCATGCTCTTCATGAGCAAAAGTTTTCATTTTTGGAAAAATATGTTCTTGTTGTTCTCCAAAGTATTCTTGATGTTTCTACTTTTGGAAAAATATATTCTTGTTGTTCTTCAAATGTTTTTGACATTTCTACTTTTGAAAAAAAAAATATGTTCTTATTGTTCTTCAATTGTTCTTAATATTTCTATTTTTGGTAAAATATATTCATGTTTTTATTCTTGAATGTTTTTTGTTGTATCTTGCTCAAAGTTGCTCTTTTCTTATGATGAGTTTATAATTAGAAAAGTTTTATTTTTACATGTTTTTTATGATTTGATAAGGCTATGAACATCTTAAAAGCTTAAAACTCTAAAAAGTTTGCTTCTTGATTCCTTAAAAGTGGCACAACTTTTAAGCTTTCATAAAGTCTTATTTAGTTTTGCTTTGAAGATAAGACTACATGTAAAAGTCTAAACTTTTTGAATAATAAGCCTTTTTAAGTTATAAAATGATATCTTGTCACTTTATATCTTAGAAATCAAACCTTAAAGCCAAGACCTTTTATAAAGTTTCAAACTTTAGTCAAGAATGAAACCTTTAAGTTATAAAAGTGTCGTTTTGTAACATCTAATTCATAAAGTTTAGATCTTGAATCAAAACAATGCTTAAAGGTGTTAACTTTTATAAAGATCAAGACTTTATAACTTTAAAGCTAATGTCTTTTATCACTAGTTCATAAAGTAGGAATCTTTTAGGCTTTAAGACAACTTTAAATCATAAAGTTAAGACTTGATAGTCTTAGAGTAAATAAAAGTGTCAACTTTCATTAAGATCTAATCTTTAAGTCTAGAATATAATTTTAGAGGCACCAACTATCATAAAAAATAAAACTTTATGACTACTTTATAAAGAATGATAACTTCTATAATACTTGAGGTAAGACCTTGTATATTAATGATAAAAGCTTGAAACTTTATAACTTAGCTAAGTTAAAAATCACCCTTGGTGATTAGTGAACATGGTGTTGTTGGGTTCATGATGTAGTTATGTATTGTCATGACTCAAGGATTAGAAGGATCTCGAACTCCTTGGGAGCAGAAGTATGATTAGGACCTCTGAGCATACCATGAACCTATGAATCACTGAGTGCACTATCTCAAGGAAAGAAAATAATATAAGACATGAACTCAAGTAAAAAATAATTTTATATGAGAATTAAGTAACTAAAAGATCACATACACATATCTTAACTATGTGATTCTCTCATAGGTAACCACGAGAAATCATATGATGATTCATAATATTCTTCACAAAGAATAACACAACTATGAACCCTCTTTAGGGTATGAATGTATGCTGTCATTCGACATGATGAATGATAAGTTTGATTAAGCTTTGTCTTATAATTGAATAATGAGTGTGATGATATGATATAGATATGATGAACCATTGGTTGAAAGTTTATAATTGGCATGTTGGGGAAGCTCCGGTCTAGCCATAATACTGCCGGATTTCCATCAAAATTATGAACTTAATCATATCATTGCATGTGTCTAGTCAAAAAGGTATTATATATGTAAAGTATAATGATAAGAAAAGAAATAATAGGATATGACCCCTCAATTACTTCAGGAAAGTGAGAGATGGTGATCCACAAAGACTCAAGGAACTTCTTTGAAGGAGGCAAGGGTGATATGGAGGACCCTCCAACTTAGAGGTAACCAATATCGGCTTAGTCTGATTCAGTTAGTATTATAATGAGCTCATATTTAAAAGCATTTTATTTCAAAGGAAAAGTAAAGAATGTTAAGCACGTGCTTAAAATAAAAGTAAAATCAAAGTAGAACTCATGGTCAAATTGATGAGTTGCATAGTCATGCATGTTTCTATATTTCTCACGCGTATTATAAATGTTTACACCATGCTCTCACATGTATATGCTCTTATATGATAGCTTTGAGTTTCTTTATATTATGTTTATATGGGAAAGATTAAAAGAAACCCACTTCGGGAACCTATGTTTTCAAACCCTTTAAAAATAGAACTTATGCATGCTCACTATTTTCATAATTAAAACCGAAGTGGCTGGGACAACAACAATGACACATTAGTGGTCTAGTTGGGATCCTACTGAGAAATCTTATATTTCTCACTCTTATGTTTCCGTGTCGTCTTCAGATTGAGTTGATGGCATCCTTGACAGCACTCCCGTTGGTACCTGACTAGATGAGACAAAGAGCTACCATATTTCTTCACTTAGCTAAGGAGGATCAAGATAATAGTATAGTATTTTCATTTTCTTAAGAGTCCTAATTAGGCAATTTATGTGTAATTAAGAGCATGTAGGAAGTTATGTTGCTTAATTTGACCTATTACATATGTGATACTTATTAAGTGTAATGATGACTCTTGAGTATCTATGATTATATTGTTGGCTTATAGTATTATGTTATGTTGTTTTAATTTTATCATAAGTCTTATTAGTAACTTAGCGATATGAGGAATAATGTCCATGTGTATACGAGTAAGTAAGGACTTAAAAGCTCAGTTTTTAAGCATAAATGTTTTACAAAAAAAAAAATTACATGTTATTTTTGTATATTACGCTAATTTTAATGATAAGAACTTTCGCTAGTTAAGAATAGCAACTAGTAATGCCATAAAATGACTTAAGCATAGTATAGTATTATTAGGGTGTTATATTATTAAATCTCAATTATGTTGTAATGGTGAAAAGTATCTATTTAAGAGTGAGTTCTCCAACACCCAGCTTAATTGAAGGGTACAGGTATCCTCTTAAATTGGGTCAATACGATTTAAATATTTGTATATTCATTGAGTATTCCTAAGATAGTACTATCTGCGTTAACATAAATGAAGGTATTAATACTTATTTTAATTGTATAAACATAATAAATAATTTTAAAAAAATGTGATTTTACACTTTACCCTTCCTTATTTCACTCCTCCCATCGCAGCTTGCTAGTGACACTAACTCTCTATTACCACCACAACAACCACATACCCTTCTATACTGTTACTGCTACTGCCACCACCACTGCTATTGTCACCCCAAGAAAACATCCACCAGATCCTTCAATCCTTCGCAATAAACAAATCAATCTCAATATAACTTAAACCAAGATTTCAAACAAAAGCTAAAAAACATAACAAACAATATAAGACCCTTCTATCCTTGTTGGCCACCACCCTCGAAAAGCCTCGACCTACTACCTATTTTTATAGCCCATGTCACCATGGCATCCAACCACTGCCACCATCAGCTTGAGCCATCCATGGCGAAGCCTCCAATCACTACACCTGCAACCTCCTCAAATGGCTAGCCCTCTGTCCCAGCCAAACCAACACCTCCCACCGTCGATGCCTCTCTATTTTCATTGCAAAACACCATGCTGCAAAGCACCCATATGCACCAACAATGCAGCTATGAGCCACCCCTAATGAGATGTAACCTACATTGAATCCATTACCAGCTGCCATGCCTATCCTCTACCATTGCCGCTATGAATGCAATTTGGTGTCATCATCGGCATAGCTCTATTGCTTCACCACCAAAACTTGCCACCCATATTTCCTTGGGTATGAAACCCGCCTTCTTATTCTCTTCTAGTCCTTGCCCTCAAAATGTTGAAGCCTTCGTTTATATTTCATCTAACTTCACTTTGTTAGGTTTTTAACTTAGGGCCATTTTTGTTTATTTAGGTCATTTTTTTTTTATGAGTTAAGTTGTTTGGAGTTTATTTCACTGTGTATTCTCTTTTTATTTATTTATTTTTTTTGGAAGTGAGCATAGCAGTGGTGGAGGAGGGTGGTTGTTGTGATGGTGGCAAAGAATTGATATCGCCGACAAGCAATAATAGAAGGAGTGATGTGGGGAAAAATAAAATGGTAAAATCATATGTGTTAAAAACTATTTATAGTTTAAATAATTAATCAAAATGTTAATACTTTTATTTATTATGTGCTGATGTGGATAGCATTATCCCAAAAGAACTTAATGGATGTATAAATGGTCAAACCCTATTGAACCAGCTCAAAAGAGTACATGTATGTGCCCTTCAATTAAGCTCAGTATTGAAGAAAGCACCTTATTTAAGAACTTTTTATTTGTATCAATAGTTCAAATTTTTTGTGTAGAAAAATTATTTGTATTATTTTGGGGATATATTTAAAATGATATTTTATGATTTTTTTTTGAAAAATGTTTTAAAGACCAGTACAAATAATATTATTTTCTTGGTATCCTCACTTACATGGTTGTACTTGTGGGGGCTAGGGTTGCACAGGGAAGAGAGAGAGAGAGTTAGTGGGTGCATGGTGTGCTTATTTGCACAATGATTGCTCTCGTGGCTCCTAAACTTTATGAGAAGAAAAGAGATGGAAACAAATTTGAAACAAGAAAGCCACAAGAGATTTTATTAGCACTCAGAAAGGATCAGAACAACAGAGTGAGAATGTAGAAAGCGAAGAAAAGTGAGATTAATTAAGTTGATAAGCTAGAAAAGGGTGTTGAAACAAATAAAACAACGTGTGTCTACAATGTTCTTCTACTCTTCTTTTTTGGCTTCACATGTACTCTCTCTCTCTATCCTTCTGCCTTCCCTTCAGGCTCAAGAAAATATTTCATAATGAAACGTACCAGCTAGGATGCTAATATAATAACACGTCCACCAAGTGTCTTCTATAATTATACAAAAGCAACTAACTAATACACAACCCCCATAACAATCATGGGATGTTATGATGATACACGAGTCTCAACTCTCACGTTTCATGCGTAAGAAATTAATAATTTAGTACGTATGAAGTACTTGGCCACTCAGAAAAATGATTTTCAAATTACAACAAATTTTTCATATAAAACAAATTGGAGATTCTATTATCATTTCACTCGTATGCACTACCACAAACCATTTATGAGAAATTGATTGTAAAATTGATGATGATTAATTACTCCAAAATCCTTTTGAATGAAGGATGCAGAAATCAAGTTATATCTTCAGAAGAAAGCCCAATGATATCTTGCTTAAGCGGATTAATATATGGTTCACACAAATTCTATCCAAATTATATTAGTGTTTACTTTTTGAAGGGGTAAAAATTGATCAGATAAAAAACGAGAACAGCTTCTTTTCTCTTCATTAATGATCAGCTTGAGAGTAAGATGCCATTCATTATTATCTCCAATTTCTGTTTCTAGACAACGACATAGAAGTGCTAATGCTTGTTGAATAAGACCTATTATTTCCACTCATACCTCAACGATCATGTGGTAAGCATTTCAATTTGGATTTTTAAAAGACAAAATTTAGCTTAAAACGTGCACCACATATTATAGCATCCGAAACCTTAAGCAATATCGTAAAAATCATTTTTTCAAATGAGATTCTTTTATTTGTTTTTGCTGATTTATCATGTAATATACACGTATAAAAGAACAAATAGGAAGATGAGTTACTAACTTAATACCAATATATGTTATATAAAATATAAAATTAGCATCTACAGATACACATGTAATCAAGTAGAGAAAAAATAATGATCGATAGATAACTTTTATAAGATTAATTTCGTACGAAATTTTCAATAAGATTAAAAAATTATATTGTACATCATATTCATAAAGAATTTAATTTTGGTACACTGATAGTATAAAAATATTTTACACATACATTTAGTTATGTATTGCCACATTAATAACGATAATTGATTCTTACTTTTTTAAAATATAAAACTATTTATATGCCTATCCAATAGTTTAAACTTTTGGGATAGATGACTCATAATAATGGTATTAGAGTCTCTATGACTGAGAGATCTAGAGTTTGATTCTCGTTTGCTCCCATATTCTTCAAAATAAAAGTTTAATTTCAGAACAAGGTATGATAGACCTTTATATTGTTCATATTTTAAACCTAAAAGAGACTCTCGCTTGAGGGGATGTATAAAAATATAAAAATATTCATATATCTTTATCCAACAAATTAAATTTTTGGGAGAAATAATTCATGATATATTTTATTATCTCAAAAGTTTCACATCTAATAGTACATGATTTGATGATTATGTATAATTATTTAATACTGATTATGTATCAAAATTAATCTCATTTATATAAGACTATGTTATTTATACGCTACACATCTTTATCTTGATAATACATGTATACGCGTGATATAACCATACTTTCGTAATAAGTCAATGTTCTCACTCGATAGGTGTTTCATTTTGTTAGATAATATAACTGAGAATCTAAAGTATACGGAAAAGGTTGGGGATTATTGCTTTCAGATCATGGGGTTCGCAAAAGAAAGTAATTGTGAGTGTTAAGATTCCATTTGGTTCATCAATGACCAATATGGGGACCCAAAACCCAGTCGTATGCCACATTGAAATAGTCTATATAGCCCTCAATTAAGAAAAAGTCACTTCCATTGTACCCCATGTTTCGGTTGCCATCATCCTTCCTACGAACGTAGCAAAGTTTATTCCTTCTAGATGTACGCTTCAGTCTCCACCAACATCATCCCATTCGAATAGACACAGCACTTCCAGGGCATGCTTTGGTATTAAACCATTATAAAGTTCTATTATGCCATATAATTTATCATTGATTAAGTTTAGAGTCTACTTTTGACACTGTAAATGTAAAGGTTTTTTTTGTCAACTAACTATGTATTACCTTTGGTGTGATTTTTGATGAAATCATTTTAAGAGTTAAATAGTTTTAGTGATATGATAATACATAATTAGCTGGTAGTATATAAAATTTTTACATTAATATTGTATTAAAATTAAATTATAAGTTTATATGTTAGGATGATTTTATATAAATTTTGTTCATCAAGTTTATGAGATTAATTTTGGTACATTATCAATAAAAATTATTTTATATTAATATTTAATTATATATTATCATTTATATGATTTTTGATGTAGTTATGGAAGGAGCTAAACTATTTAATGATGTAGATATACACATAATTGGATAACTATAAGCAAACTTTACGCTAACAACCTGCCAAAATTAGATCCTAACTTTGAAAAAAGTTTGTGCAGTATTATATAAAAAAATATATATTATATCTATAATTCATATACAACTCAAGGATTCTACGTTTCAGTTACTTCCTTATATTTCGTATTATCAATATATCATTTTTTTTAATATGTTACTATATGTATCATTATGATACTATATTAATGTTTATCAATAAACAGTCGTTTCACATAATGTATTTGTTTTCCGCCTTTCCGAAACTTTTGTTTTTTAGCACATTATGGAAGTAGCAATTGTCCAAAACATCTTTGTTATCAAGAAACCCATAGACCCACGTAAAAAACACTTTGTCTTTGAGAGGCAAAGGGAAGACCGAAGTAAGCTGTGTGAGACAGAAATCAAAACGATAACATTAAAGTTCATAAGATTGCTAGTAAAGCTTCAAATATAATGACTTAATTTACCCAAATATCTAATTGTGAATTTCTTTCAACAATATTTGACAATATTTGTAAGAGGTTCACGATTCTGCTAATTCAATTCCTCATAAAAGTGAAATATATGTGCAGGTTCGGGAGAAAAAATAAAACATTCGAATAATATGGATAAAAAAAACTAGGTTTTTGACTACTTTGTCGAATGGTTTAATTTCCCGTACACCACTCCAATACCTTACACAAGCGATTTTACTTCTCATAGTTGTACTTAAAATATTTCTCAATGACTTTTTCAATACTAATTTAACATCAAACGATGCTAACATGAGGATTTACTTTTAAAAATATGAATCAGTCAAATTCAAAACATGCATGTCATTTTTGTTCGGTATGAACCATTAGTTTAGTCGTCCGTAGTTGCATAATTATCTTGTATTCATGTAAAGCATAATTGATACTCTGAAAGAATCTAATGTAAAGTCCTTTTTCCTATACCTCATTCGGTTCAATAATTAAGTTAATTAAGGTATTTGTTAGATACCCTTTACAAAATTTGTCTAAAATAGAAGAAACACACACGGATGGGGTTGCATGATTTGATATGTTCATAATCATGCTACGATATGAGACCAACTAGTCTACCACTCACTATGAAATATGGTGGTTTCCACACAATGGAGATGTGAAATGTGTGTATCATTCGTTTCCCTTTTTGAAAAAGAAAGAGATGCATCAGCCTCATGTGACACCTCTCCACACTACAAATACTTTGCAAAGTTGGTTGGTAGCCATTTTGCAAAGGCAGACCATGCCTCCATCATTTCTTCTCTAACTTCATTTCAAATCGTGGGTCACCCCCACAACCTTAGCTTCAATCAAAACCATATATTGCTTTGGCCCATTTTGATCGTTTCCGCAATAAAACCACTTATGATAAATCAAGCATGACTGCACCTTGATGCCTATCCGTTTAACTATTGCTGCACGATTTTCATATAAAATGATTCAAAATCATTAAAAATATCATGCTTCATGCATCGTTTTATTTTTTAAGATATCTATTAGCCCACTAAAAAGGTTTACTAATGCCAGGTAAATCTCAGGGATTTTTTTTTATTTTTTTATTTTTTTATTTTTTGCAATCGTCGTCAAATTTTTGTACAGAGCTTAAGCAAGAAAGTAGAAACCTTCACATCCCTACTTTGCTTGTGTATGAGCTCTGATATATGTTAAATTGCTCATGAGAAATTTCTCCAATAGTCAAATAGATAAGCTATATAGTTACAACTTAATTCAAAGACGAAGCACTCTAATTAGTTTCTGATTATTAGGAAGCAAAAGCAAATAAACAAAAAGACATTATATGATTACATTAGGGGGCTGCTAATTAGTTTCATTGGAAGATGAGCTCTTGTCATTTTTGACCTGATCAAGCTGATGATTTTCTGCTTCAAAATACAATTTCCATAGTGGAATAACTAAATTATATTGTAATAAGTAAGCCATAAAACATCTCACATATGGCAAGCAGTATAGACGATTGCTTTTTTTTACGGTGACTGTATAGACGATTAGTTAAATACAGTACTGAAATAGTAATTAATTATTTTTCCTCTTGGGTACGTCTACTTTATTACGTACAACTACTTCTATTACTTTTGCGCATCTCTCAATACCTGCTAGCTGGTACTTTGAAGATGATTAAATTCAGACACATGCATAATAAAATTGATAGGACTCATAAACATCGACAAGGGTATTGATGTAGTAGTAGCGATATATTACGACTTCTAGAAGGATCCCGATTCAATTCTTGGAGAGGACGTCAGTTAGGAAGATAAGCCTAGCTATATTCAAAAGAGATTAGCCTCCTTCCTTAATAATAAGCAAGAGGAATACTCTCGATACATCAAAAAGGATTCATAAACAAGTTGATAAGTGGTGGAATCCGCTTTTGTTATGCATGTGCTTAGATACGAGCTATTAGTATGGTATCTATGTAAGAATATCTCTAGTTAATGATATGGATTAAGCAGACATTTAGATTGTCCTAGTAGTTTTTGATTGGTTACCAACATTATAAGAATGTTGAGAAAATTTAGAGTGTGATTATTTGTGTTTATTTTTACAATATGAGAAAACATTTTTCTTTAAAAATAATGAATTATTAGATATTAATAAGTTTTTTTTTAAAAAAAAATAAGACAAAGAATTCACAAAAAAAATATTTCTTTTTATTTTCTCTTTTTGTTCTGTGGAACTCATAGTGAAACTAGAGAGATAAGAAAATGATAGATATACTGTAATTGAATTCCTAATCTAACACTAACAACTGCTGGCACAAGAACCAATAGAGAGGTACCACCAAGGGCTAGTTTTGGTTTATATTTTAATAAAATTACTTTTAAAATAATTGAAGTTGATTTTAAAAGAATTAATTTTGAAAAAATTGATTTATGTTTGGGAATAATGTATAAAAATTGAATTTGAAAGAAATATTTTTGTTTAAAAATAATAAAATAAAATTACTTTTAAAGATATAATTACTAAAATAGACTTTTTTTTTTGGTTAAGAGGAAAAAAGTATGGATAATATGGTAATCATACTTATGTGCTTGTATGGTCAAAAGCAAAAGCTATAATAAAAAACTTTGACTAAAATTGATTCTACTCACCACAACTCACTTTTTTTAGAAGCAAAAATATAACCTAATATAACAATTTCTATCCAACACAATTTTTTTTTCACCACACCACAATTTCTCATTAGTTTTTCTAATCTATTTTGAGAAATATAACAGAGTAGCTTTTCAAAATAATTAATTATTTGGGCCAAAAATAGAAAAGTATATGGAGTAGTATACTTATTATCATGTAACAATTCACAAAGTAAATTGTATAAAACTAAAATTCGTTTGCGTAAAACAATTATTGTAATTATTTCTAACATGATAAGTGTGAAAACGTGAAAAAGCAAATGTGCAGCTGTGCCTAAACTTTACAATTAGTTTATCGTGATGACCCTCAGTTTTAGTAGGAGTTTGTTTCAGAAATACCACAGCAAAAGCCTAGCTACCACCCTGAAAGCATGAGATGAAAATTTAGTACATCGATAACAACTAGTTTCGGGAGTCAGCGTCTGAACGTGCACTGGTCCTTCACTTGGGATACAACAGGGTCTAAAACTCTAAAAAGAATGCTTGTCCCTATAAACAGGGTTGGGGGTCACCCTGTGATTTCAGACTTTGAGCAAAAGAGTGTGCTAATACAAAAAGAAAAAGCTACAGCAATCCCGAGGAACAACAACATAAACACATATACAAATTTAAAGTGAAACCCCATGGCAAGGGCAGAGCTATAAGGTTCTGTCGTCCCAACCCTCTTCTCCACTCTCTCTGTAAAAGAGAAAAAACAAAGCCACAGAATAAAGCACCCTCTTCAGTCTCTTTTTTGTTTCAACGAACCAAACAAAAATTTTAAAAAAACGGTTTTTGTTATTTTTATCTCCCCCCCTCTCTTTTCTTCCCACCTTTTTTAAAAGGAGGGAAGTTGATTGAGAAATGCAATTTCTCTTTTTAGCTATTTATATTGAACATTTCTTTGTTACATAGAAGTGAAATATTTACGGCACTATACTTTTGGCTTTTACAAATGACCAATAGCCACAGTAACAAGTTTTCCAAGTGAAGGAATGAAAAATCGTTTTAACCCAAGCTTGCCGTAAACCCACACGTGATGGCGTAGTAGAAGCAAGCTGTGTACAACAACAGACCCAGAAGCTTTGAATAACGGAGGTAAGTGGGCTTTTTTTGACCAAATTGATGCAATTTTAAAATAAATTATAAAGGATTTAATTTGAATGCACTATCAGTGTAAAATTTATACAGACATCCAATTATAAATTGTCACATCAGCAAAACTCTTTGATATAACCACTCACTACTTGAATGATCATACAAATGAATGATTTTGATTAGATGACCGTCATTATACCTAAATTAAACTCAATTATAAAATGGAATTGCTTTTTATCGATAATTAAAGGCAAAAAAGGGTTCTAAACTCTCGTAGCTGGAGAGAAGCGAAAGTTATAGTATCAATACACATAGCAAAACCAACACAGATCAGGCTACTCTTATTCTGCATAATGAGCACCAGAATAAAGAAACATCCTTCCATGCCAGCATCAGCATCTCGTTCATGTTAACACGTATACCATCACCTGCATTTTCTGAGAACAAACATATATTATTGATAAGCCAAATATATGTGTGTTCAGTCCCAAACATGTCTGGGCTCCTGATCCTTACATCCGATGACATCTTGTTCCAGTGAAGTGTATAAAGTCTAAAGCTGCCGGTGATAGAATGATGTGTTGTATTGAATCATTATCTGAATGTTCATATATACATAATACATAATTCGGTTTAAACCAATCATAGTGAATAGAAAGAGATTGTAACAGAAATACAAAAGATAAGAGTCGCTGATATCCCACGATCTTAGCACCCAGACTTGTCTAAACAGTTTTGACTAGTTCAAACATTTATAATGCAAACTATGTAACGATATTGCGGTATCATGCCCCTCAAGATGAGATCAACAAACTTGGACAGTAATAAAAGCTTCGTGAGGATGTCTGCAATTTGATCCTTGGTAGAAACATGAGAGACATTAAGTTATCCCATTCGAACTTGCTGCCTGACAAAATGATAACCAAGTGATATATGCTTCATACGAGAGCGTAAAATCGGATTAGCACATCAGTAAATTGTACCAATATTATCACAGAACAAGATGGGTGGTCCTCAAATTGGGAGGTGAAGTTCACTGACAAGATTTGTCAACCACATTACTTCTGAGGTCACTACAAGAAAAACGGGAATTTGTGGCCGAACACGGGCGCAAGAATAATTAAAAAAAAAAAAACTATGAAAATTATGTCTGCAGCCGAAAAAATCCGCAGCTAAATTACCATTTTATGAAATTTTTTAGAAAAACTAATTTACGAGATTTTAAAAGAAAAATAATTTAATCTTTATTTTGCGGCAAAAGTGACCGCCGCCAAGGACCAATAAATTTAAAAAAATTACACTTCATTTTGCCGCCCGCTAACTACTAAGAAATTAAAAAAAAAATTTATTTCTTTACTTTGCGGCAGAAGAATCCGCCGCTAATAAATATGGATTGTTTTTAAAAAAATAATCATTTTATTTTGTGGCAAAAAAAATCACCGCTAATTACTCAAAAATTAAAAAAAAGGGAAAATTAAAAATAAAAAAATAGTTTCCCACAAACTTGGCTGCTGCAAATTACAAGGGACTTGGCCACCGTTAATTGCTGAATTTAAAATAAAAAGAAAAATTTAAATAAAATAACAAGGAAAATTCTCTCGTCAAGCTGGAATTACATACTTTACTATGAAGTGTTGACCTTGTCTAATAATAGCTTAACATGTGGAAAGTCGGGGTTGTGAAAGGTCAAACTTTATTAAGATACTTAAACTTGATTAAGATATTTGGGTGGATATTAGAAAAAAAAGTTATAATGTCCGAAAAATTTTATCATTTTTAACTGAGTTGTTCGATTTTATCAAACATTTGTGATTAATTAGAATTTGATTAAGTATTTACTCAAAATCAATTAAGTATCATTTAGAGAGATTAGATTTAAGGAAATTAGATTAGAAAAATAAGAGATCTCATTGGATTTTTTCAAAACCATTTTACCGATTTAAAAGAAATCGGCAAGATTTCAGTATTCTAAACTGTCAGAATCGAACCAATAGAAATTATACTGTATAAACTTAGATCAAATGGCACAAATTCAGCCACTTCCCCCTTGAAGAGTGGTGTCACTTGCATGCCAACTTTGTGGAGAGTTGTGGCTCAATTTCAACCATTCAACCATTAACCAATTATATTGTTTGCTTTTTCCAACAACACAAAAAAATCCCCTCCTTCTCCCTTAAGGATTTTTGCTGTTAGTGTGCAGAGCAGCCCCCCCATTGTTTCATTTTTCTTCATCTTCTTCATCCTCCTTTATCTCATCTCACCCATAGGTTCAAGCTCTAATCACTTATTTCACTCTAAGATTAAGATCCAACCCTATTCTACTTCTCTAAGGTAGGAACTTCATCCTTTCTCTTGTTTTTCTCTAATTTGGGGCTACCTAGGGCTCCCCCATCTCCCTTTATTTTGATATTATATTAGTTGGAGATGATGGGTTATGGGTGGTTTAAGATGTATGATTGAGTTAGGATTGAAGATTGGATGAATTGGTTTAAGAAAATCATGAGTTCAAGATATTGTTAGGGTTTTTCCTAAGCAGTCTGTATGGCGGAGTGCACGGCTCTGCCCAAAGCTATTTAAATTTGATGAATCTATTTTTATATGAAACTAGACATTCAGAACTTTCCATATATATAAATTGTAAGGTCATTGGATTAGTATTCAGTGAGTTATGAATTTTTGAATTTGACCTAGAAATCTAGGTTTTTTGCTGGGCAATCCGTATTGAGAGGGATGTAACTCATCCCATACACCTTCAAATTAAATGAAATTAGTCCTGTTTGAAAGCTAACAATATTAGAATATCCCATAAAAATTTCAAAATTTTCTTTGCTCCTAATCGTTCCCGATAATTCAATGAAATTGCCTTAAGTCTAAACCAAGCTTATACAGGGCAGTCAAGAATGGTCATTTTTCAAAACTTATGTCCCAAACTCTGCTTATGAAAATGAGTTGAAACTTTGGGAGATGAAAACTTGTCTTGTTATCGTTAATTTGGTATTTCGTGTGGTTTCACCTAGATTTTGATTTTTGGTGAATTTTTACTCTTAAGGGTGCATTTCTAGCTAGTGATAGAATAGGCCAAGGTAGAATTTAATTATCTTGAGCTATACACATCAAAATGAGATGGGACTAAAAGAGTTAGAAACTAGACAACTCTATAACATATCAAAAATGCAGACCTAAAAGAATTAAAATGAAATTTTAGTGGATTTTACAATTTCGGGCAGAATTGATTGAAGTGGATAGAAAGCCCTTTTCTATATTACCGTATGATATTGTTATATTCTTGGTATGAATGTGATATTCTATATTGGATTTGTTGTCTGATTGAATTGTTTGGTTGTCTGGCACTATTTACAGAGAAGCAGATGTGATCTGTTATACTGCCAAAATCTCAACAGAGATTGCAATTAATATAAAATTATAGTTTGTGCATGCATTGTTCAAAGTAAAGTAGATAAGCAATGCTACCATTTATAAGAATGAGAAAGGATTCCATATGACTTAGGCCAGCCCCTAAACAAAGTTAAGGGGAATAGATCAGTAGGAAAGTCGGGGAAAGTAAACCCAACGATCGTGTATAGGAACGAGTTCGATCATGAGAAGTGGACTATTATCTAGGAGTTTTATGGCCAATAGACTCCCAGGGGAACAAGTATGAAAAAATATGAGTTAAAGTCAAGTGCATTATCATTTCTGCATATCCACAGTTCTTGTTACCATGCTTTGAGTTAATTGCACTATTATCTGCTATGCGATTAATTGCACTATTATATGCTATATATGTACTTTTATTTACTTTACAACTGCCACTTAATTATGTCAAAATATATGTCTTGCTGCTTATTTCTCTGTTTAATTTTCCTCATTTCCTTAAGTAAAACTAAACTGTATTTCGGGCTATGATTTCTTTCACTAATTGATTAGAATATCCTGTTAATGTAACATTTTCTTTTAATTAACCAAAACCTGAAACAACTGAGAATGATAGCAATGTCAAATTAGTGGAGAGATGAATTCCTACTGAGAAATTTTTATTTCTCACCCTACTATATGTTTTCCTATCATTCTCAGATCATGGAGAATGGGAGCGACAGGAGTCCTATTCGTTGAGTTCCCGGACTTGGATTTCCATCTAGATCCTATGTTGGACTTTGTATATATTGCTAGTAGTTGTCGTTTTCATTTTTACTTCTTCTTCGATAGAGACTTTGCAGCTCCACTTTCTCATCCTCTTTTTGACCCTACTGCACCTTATATCGCCATCCCCATATATGTGGCACATCCTTTTCCACCTCTGCCAGCAGCAGCAGTAGTAGCAGCCACGGTTCCAATGTTACCTCCAGCGTCACCACCGTAGCAGGTCTCCTCCTTTTCACTCTCTAAGGAGGAGGATCCATCAGAGGCTTCTGGTTCATCCTCTTCATCCTCTACACTAGGTAGCAGCTATGCCCTGGCAGATATCGGAATGGCGAATGGATTCCTCTCATCGGAATCCATTTAGGGAATATTTGTAGTTGACAGTATGTGATGTACAAAGTGGCCCTCTTTTGGCATTTTTGGGCCATAGGTTCAGCTTAGCGGGCGTTGCCCACAGATAGTTAGCACATGAAATGTCCTGTGAGGACCAATTAGGGGTTACATTTTGTAGCGATAGGCTGAGTCATTTTGTCTTAGCAGCCTTATTACTATACCTTGTATCTTGGATGCTCTGTTTGAAAAAACTCATGTATATATTTATATATATGACAAAGTTTCTGCATTTCAGTTTATTCAACAGATTTTCTTTTGTTTTGACACGAAATTTACTGTTTATCATATATCTACCTTGAATAAACAAATAAACAGCTAATTTCCTTACAAGTAAATAACATTAGGTTAATACGAAATAACTTAGACATTTACACATGATATCTTGCTGGGGAATATATTGAGACCTAAGCATAGTATATTGTCCGGTAAGTTGTTACAAAAGTTGCCCCCTTTCTCTCCCAATCCTTCCCTGAACTCAACCCATTTTCATCATGTTCAACTACCATGTAGAATAACGTCATTGCTGCAGCCACCACCTCTTATTGTCGGAATGTCGTCACTGCCATTTTTGTCCACCCCTCCCCTCACCACTTTGGTCTCCTCCACCTGAGTGAGAAATTTCAAACAAGCTTGACCCATTATGGACATGGATGAACATACACGGCAGCATCTCATCAAATTGCGCAACATGATGGTGCTGAACAGTGTGGGCGACAGCGCCCATGGTGGTTGGGCAGTGGCACCCATGGTGACAGGGCGGTGCCAGCGATTAGAAATGCGGTAAGCCTCGATGATGACGATGCGGCAAGCCACGCAAGCTCCAACCTGCTAAAGATCAAGAACTTTTCTGCTAGCAGTCCATGTGCCCATTGTGTTCTATCGCGCCAGAGACACAAGTTCTTCTATGGCAGTGGCTAGAGCAAGAAGATGGGCGAAGGGTAGATGGTGACAGCGAAGTGCTACAAGGAGTGGATTGTGATCACAGCAGAGAGGTGCTATGGGATCGACAAAGCAGAGGAGATGTGACAACGACGCTTCAACACTTGATCGTTTTTGGTTTTTGTTTTTTATTTTCTTTTGTTGGTCAATACTAATCAAAATGGTGAGTATCATTAACATCTATTACCCTTTTTAATTTTGACCAACGACTGTCCCCCACTCTCCACATGTAGCATTACCATTGGCTAATGTCAATACTTCACTGTGAAGCACTTCTGAATTGCTTCACCAAAGCACGCCCCAAAAAACAATTTGAGGTGGACTTGGTTGCCAATAACTGGATATTTTAAAAAAATTAAAATAAATAATAGTTTGTACTAGATTTGGCCACTGCAAACTTTCAAATTTTTTAAAAATAAACATTTAAATTGGTGATGGACTTGGTTGTCACAAATTATAAAAAAAGTAATATTTTCCAGGGGACTTGGCTGCTGACAAAATTTCAAAAATTTTAAAAATAGTTTAAATTTGCAGTGGACTTGGCTGTCGCTAACAATTCGAAACAAGAAAAAAAATCTTTAATTTGTGGCGTCATTTTAAAAAGTGACAGCAAAATGAGTTATATTAGAATCATATCAAACAACTCTTCTCTATTTTCTCTTATTTTCTTCTTTTTTCTCCTTCTCTTCTCCTTCTCTCTTTTTCCCACACCAAACCAGCCACCATCTTTCCCCTCCTCCTCCCTATTTTTTTCCTTTTCACTTTCTTTTCCTATTTCTCTCTTCCTTACACAACTTGCCAACCACCTTTGGCCACTGCCCGCAACCAACTGCTAGTTGCTATTGATTAGCTACCCGTCGCCACCGCCAACAAGAGCCACTACTACTACAACCATGTTATTTTTTTAAAATATATATTAGCTTTATTGATGTTGTCGAAATTATTAAATATGTTAACTTGTGTTGATTATGTATTCTATACTATTTTTAAAATTGTTGATAATTGTTGCATTGTTGATGATTACGTGTTGTATGGTGTTGCATTGTTGTGTTATTTATGTATTTAATTATGTTAACTTGTGTTGATTATGTATTCTATAGTCTAATATTTCTTTGATTGGTTTAAGTGAAGGTGATGATTATTAAGTTACACTGAGTTGCTATTATCAGTTTGGGATGAAGCATTTGAACAATTTTTTCCCCCAAATTTGGTTATTTGTAGCAAACTTGGTTGCCATTAATTAAAGGGGGAAAAGTCTGCCATTAATTAGAGGAGAAAAAATCTGCACAAATTAGAGGGGAAAAAGTCTACTGCAAATTAGTTTATTGCTAATGAGAAGGAAAAGGCCACCACTCTTAATTAGTAGCCCAAGTTTTAGGGGGCGACCCAATTCCGCTGTAAATTAGCTATTAGCGGTCACTTTTTCACAATTAGTGGCGAAACTTTCTACCATAGATAAGTGATTTTTTGTACTAGGTAATAGTGGTAACAACTCAATACTCTGCCTTAGTAGAGGAACAAGCCATCGTCCTTTGTTTCTTAGAGGTCCATGAGATAGGATTACCTCCAAAATAAATGATGTATGCTAAATTAGATGTCCAATCAACAGTATTTCCACCTTGATCAACATTAGTGAATGCAACAAGATTAAACGATGATGTGTAACATCCCTTTCTCTGAGGGTAGACTAATACAGAAGGAAGCTTGGGCCCGAGGCAAGGGCAAAATCATAAATAGGTAAATTGTAGTAAAAAAAGGGGCAAATTATAATTGTTAGACCATAATGGCAAAGTAGTAAATAAAGGTTTACGGCTATCAGGAGGGGCATTAGGAGAAAAATCTCGATTCTAGGAATATGTGGGCTCAACAACACTAGTAGACAACAAAAATATATGTAACAACTTTATAACTGATATTTTCTACATATGGTTTTAAATAAAAGTGCGAGATTACTCACACAGTACATAATACCTTAGGCAACTCAGAGTACCTGAATTGATAGCCGGATACCTTGAATTAATTCTCAAGGGTCTCATATTATCTTTGGGCATGACAAACCTAGAGAAATAATCCTAGAAAGATTAGATAGACATGTTAGAAGAGTAGCCAAAGTATGTAGCCAAGAATAAACCATTTCATGCCTTTATCTTCTCAGATATCAAGGCTCTTTATCCTCTCCTCGTCACCCTCATTTCATGCCAACACCACCATCATCATCTCCTTCATCTTCTTCCTCACCACCACTATAGCCATGAGCTTCAAGCTCATAATTGATAGTCTTCTTGGCCTCAACACATCTTACTCCTTTTATGAAAATTAATCCTCATTTTCCTTTCTCTCAAACCCCTCTATCAATTTGATAATCAAGCATCAAGTAGAGCTCCCCCACCTCCATATATGTTGCGGCCATGAGCGAAGAGGAAGGCTGGGAGTTTTTTTTTTTGGCTTCTTTGCTTCCATAGTTCCAATAACCTTGAGGTAGGTAGCTCAAATCCTAGGTTATTTTCCTTTAATCTTTTGTGATCTATGTCTTGCCCAAAACCTAGGCTTCCAATTGAAATCTTATGGTGGTTGGTTGGATTATAATGTTGATTTAAGTTTGATTTTATACTTGATTGTTCATGCTTCTATGTGTATGTGTTTCTACCTTCATAAGGATAAAAATAAATGTTTAGCTAGTTTTGAATAAGTGTATTGAGGTTCTTGAGGAAGAATTAGAGTGAAGGGAACCCATAGAAATTGGGTTGAATAGCTTTGAAGGACTAAACACTAAAAGGAAGACAAAATAAGAATCTAAGATAAGATAAAGGAGGTGATCAACAAAAACTGCACTAATTGGGCAATTTTATGAGGTTAAATCAAATTTTCCCTGTTAGTATAAGAAAAGTAGAGTATATAAACCAAAAGTCTCGGCCATCCAAGCCTAAGTGAATTAGTATAAATTTTAGGACAAAACAGGACAAAAATCGCATTCGACCTATGGATCCTTCCCTTGAACTCGAAACTCGACAAACGAAGGAGATGAAACCCTCTCCCTTCAGCTTGAAACTCGAAGAAAGGGAACCCTTCTCTTAAGCTCGGAACCTCGAGCAGCCAGGGAGATAGGAACGAGGATATTTCCTAAGTTCGGGGTTCCAACCTTACAGGTTACCCAAGAAGTGAGCCCTTTCTATTAATCTGGGAACCCAAAAATCGGGGGTTGAGGAATAAGTAAACCTTTTCTCTAGGTCAGAATTCGGAGCCCTATTCCTTAAGACTGTAAACTGGAGCCTTTGGTAACTAGTGAAATCGGAAACTCAGAGCCTTGGAGTAACTTGGAACCCTCTACCCTAAGGTTGGAAGTCGTAGCGTGGAAAGATCCAGGATCCCTCTTATCGAACTAGAAATTTGGTAGGATATGGAAGCCCTTATCCTAAATTTGAAATCTGGGAGGATCTAGTGACCTTTTTTCTTAAACTTGGAACTTGGTAGCCGGGGCACCATTAGTAAAACTGGAGCTTGGAACTCGTACTTATGAAACCATAACGTGTTTTAGTAAAATAGATATAACTTGAGTTACCTATAAGTAAACTGCATGGGACTAAGATAGTTAAATAAAGGATATGATAATCAACGACGTCATAAAACATAAGGGCCAGACAATGAGAAATGGATTCAGGGTAAATTCCTAATGTAGAGGTAGATTTCTAGTGATTCATAACTTACGGATTAAGCAAAATAAAAGTTAAGCAAGGTATAAAGCTATGACAATTATTGTAAGGTCTACTATATGGATAGATTGGAACATAAATGTGTGAGTAGTATGTGTTTATGTACATGGAAATCATGCATGCAAGAATGTAACTGAAATATATGAAGCATGTACATAAATACATAATGCACATTCATGCATGATTATATATAAGAATAAAAAAGGTAATAAGAACTTGCAAAGAGATGTATTGAGCCTCCACCTAGTAGTAGGTTAGGCCGATATTGTCAAAGATGATTACGTGGGCAATCTTTTTGAACATATTTAAAGGAAATAAGTTGGTGTGAGAGTCAGAAAAAGTAAACCCGGCAATCATATATAGGAAAAACAAGCTATTACCCAGAAGTGGGAAAAAGCCATCCATTTCTAAGGGACCAAGTTCAGATGTTCAAGTTACAAGTTATAGAAAGAGACAAGTACACTTGCATGATTCAAGTGTGTGCATCTACATATGCATTGTTCATGATCTTATGTTGCTCCATAGTATCTATTATTGTGGTTAGAATTCACACTCTTACTATTACTATCTTACCTTGAAAGGTGCCAAATGATTGCTAAAAGCAAACCACTTCGAGAGAATATGTTTTCAAGTTTAAAATTGAACCTATGCCTATGTGTATTTGTCCACATTTTCATAATAAATCGAAGCGATTGGAATATTTTTGATAACACCCTATGTGCTTAATGGAATGAGTGTATCTACTAAGAATCTTAGATTCTCACTATCTGTTTGTATGTCCCTATAAACATTCCAGTACATAGACTAGACTTCAAGTCTGCAACAAAGTTTTGGGACTACTACAGACCAGGAAACATGGACTTAAGCCTAACACCTAGACTTCAGCTCGAGTCTCAAGGTCGGTGGCTTGTGTAATGAAGTAAAGAATACAGAATAAGATATGTTCTACGTATAATATTAGTTTAGTTTTTCCAACTTGTATTTTAAATTATATATCTATCGAACACTTGGGATTGTAAGTCTTTATCCAGTAATGAAGTACGAAATTCTAAGGGCCATATATTATGTTTTCTTATTTGAAGCTTTCCACAGCAATTGTGACAACCTCTAGATATGTTCCCATGACTCGAGCATGGCCTATATATTTGGAGGGTGTTTACATGATGGCTTGTTGAGTTGAAGGCCTAGTTGATGGTAGCCTTTAGATAGCGCAAAAGGCGCTTTAGGTGCTAAAAATGAGTAATAATGGGCTTGTGCATAAATGAAGAGAGTTTATTGATTATAAATGAAAGCTCGAGTCATGTCATATTTAGATATAGCAGTGCTCCAATGATATTGTGATATTGAGTAGCATTAGTGGTAGCAATGCCATCATTGAGTTGTAGACATATTATATATAATAGATGAGTTGGAGAAGGTTTTGCACTAACCATATCAAACTTTTCAAGAATGTCTTTTATAAACTTATGTTGTGATAGAAAAGGCCCCAAATGTGTAGGAATTTTTTCAACACTAAGAAAATAATGAGGTGCTCCCAAATTCTTTAAAGAAAACTAAGAAGCCAATGCCTTAATAAAGGAACCCAAAAATTAATTATCACTACTATTAACTAGTAAGTCATCAACATAGGTAAGAAATTATGCTTTGATATCCTTCTCTAAGTAGATAAAAGGAGATAGATCACTCTTGCTTGTTTTGAACCATAAGAGGTGATGAATGTCTTCAAAGCTTCACAACAAGCACGTGGAGCTTACTTGAGCCATAGATTACTTTATGGAGTTGACAAACATAATTTGGATGTTGATTGTGTTTGAAGCTAGGTGGTTTAATCACGAACACTTATTTTGAAAGATTACCTTGGAGGAAGGCATTATTCACATGTAATTGATGCATAGATTAAGAATTCCCCAATACAAGAGCAAGAATGATCTTAACTATTTCAGGATAAACCACAGGTGCCAAGGTATCATGAAAAACAGTTTGTGTGAAGCCCTTGGCCACTAGTCTAGCTTTGTACCTTGAGATGGAACCATCTAGATATCTCTTAATGTGAAACAATCAACAACACCAAATATTTTGGTTTTAAGGAACAAGCATAAGAGACCATGCACCATTACGAAATTTTGTCGGCCCCACAACACAGATAGATAACTAAAATACTTGTAATAACTTCAAATTTGAGATTTTATAGCCATAATTTTGAATAAGAGTGTGGGATTTCTCATACAACATTATAGTGGTTCGGGTAGCTTAAAATACCCGAATTGATATTTAGACACCTTAAATTAATCCTCAAGAGTTCTATATGGTCTATGGACATGAGTATCATTTAAAAATTGAGAATATGTGACTAGACACTAGCCACCCAAACCAACCTTGATGACCAAAGAATGTTAACCTAAATTTGAAACTTAAGAAGAGTTGAACACCACTTGACATCCACCAATCATGTTACTTCATAGGTCTTAATAACTTATGAAGTAAGAAGCAAAATTTCTCCTATTTGTGCCCTCCAAATATCGGCCCCTCCTTCATCTGTCTAACCTTCATTTTTCTTCTCCATCTTCATGCTCTTCTCTAACTCCTCCATATTCACCTAAGAACCCTTGTCAATCTTGTCTCCTTTTGATCAAATTTTCCACTATTTTCTTGTATATCCTCAAAAAAATTCAAGATAAGCTCATAAACCTCCTCCCTTTGAACCATCCAAGCTTAGCCCAGCCAAGAACAAGAAGGAATTTACACCTCCCTTAAGGTTTTTGAGGAGTAGAGCCACCAAAGATTCAAGTAAAAAGAGCTTAAACTTTGGATTTGGGTAGGATTTCTTAGATTGGCTGTGTTTTAAGGTTTAGGGTTGATGGGGGTTTCTTTATGTCATCCTTTAATTGACCTTGTATGATGTCCATATGACTCGTTTCTAGTGATTTGAGATAGGAAAACTTGATTTAGGATGAAGAATAGATCAAAAGACCAAGAAGAACACAAAACAAAACAAGTTGTGAGAGAAACCCTAATAGTTGTCCATACAGCGAGTCATATTTCTTAATGTATAGAACTCAAATTTGATTAAAATATTTTTAGATGAAACTAGAATTCAAGAGCAATCCAACCATATAAATTAAAGGTCCATCGGATTTAAAATGAATTAGTTATGATTTTTAGAAATAGGCTATTGAATTTCACTCTTTGTCCTGACCAGAGTGCAATGTGAGGGGCATAACTCGCTTTATATAGCTTCAAATTGAGTGAAACCAATTTTATTAGAAAGCTAACACACAGAGAATCATGCCCATAAAATTTTAGAATCAAAGCATTGAGTACATTGTGCCCAATAATTCCTTAAAATTGACCTATTCTCTATTCAGGGTGAAACAGGACAATCCACTTGAGATGCTCATAACTTGAGCTCTACCTATGCAATTGAAATGAAATATTGGGATTGAAAGGGCCCGAATATCTATATTTAGGTATAAATTTTTGATAAAAATGATAAAAAAAATGAATTTTTAGTGATTTTCTAAATTTAAATGTGCAAGTTTGTCCTAAAACAAGGCAGCCTTGAGTAAAATTTTAATAACCTAAGTTATACACTTCAAAATTTAGTGAAATCAAAGAGGTTTAAAAGTAACCAAAAAGGCTAAAATCTATTAAATTTCTAGCTTAAAATGAATTAAAATGGAATTTTAGTGTAATTTAGAAATACAAGATAGATTTAAAGAAAATGTGATCACTTGAGGCCATTACGTCTTAGAAGCCCCATAGATCATAAAGGCCAAAGGATTGAGTTATGCATAAGATTTCTTATCAAGAATGGAATGCTATTGATATATTGTTATGCTGACTCTAATTATTGTGACTGTCTGGCTGAGACTATATTATCTGCATATTAGAAAGCCTCATGTTTCAATTGTTATGCTGCCGGATCTTTAGCAGAAATATATAAACTATGTATCATGATTATAAGTTCCTTAAGCATATTCATTCATGAATATATGAGCATATGATATGTATATGTAAATATGAATTCAGATAGTATGTGAATAAATGAGATAAGATCTCTTTATTTGGAGGCGGTTATTGGGTCTATCTCTATGAAAGTAGTTAAATAGATACAATGTGAGTTTTTTCACTTGGAGGCAGTTGCACATTAAGTCCCTCTCTGTGAAAGCAGTTAAATCTATGTGATCTTTTACCTTGGAGGTAGTTGGCTGAAATGAAATCCCTCTAATGTAGAGGCATGTGGATTGTAACACCCTATCAATTTAATATTATAAGTCATAGCATGAAATTAAGTAGATTGTGTTACTGTGTTAATACTCTGCTTACTATTTATTTATCATATCACATTTCTCTCTTTTTTTTTTTTTTTTTTTTTGTAAATAGGCGAAACGGCGCGTTGTATATAATAAACGTGGTCAACATTGCAGAATGTAACAACGTTTACAGGAAACACAACAGAAAAGATACAGGTAGGTAATACATCATCAACTGCATGCATACCTATATATATAAGTTAGAAGCCAACACTTCAGTTTATGTACAGATGTAAAATAGGATATATAAGTAGGGCTAGTGTACCAAAAAGGAAGGCCTGTGTCAGTCAAATTGATCCTATGGGATCCTCAAAGGACATTTCAAACTAACTGATATACATGCGGCTAAGTCTATGACCCAATGCTACATACTGCCAAAAGAGTGTCATGCTGTACAATAGAACTCTCGGTTGGGACTTACTCGGTCAGGTAGCTATTGGCTACACCAAGCCTGCTTGGGAAGTAGTTCGTACTAGGTCTTGAGGAGGAGGATGATGAGCCGACAGCCTTTGAAGGATCGCTCCCAGAACTGAGTGGAATGTCTGGAGCCATCTGCGGAGATGACTTAGGTGGAAGACTGGCAAGTGTGGCAGGTGCTGCGGGCACTGGAGGTGCTGGAGGAGGGTGTGCTACATGCAATGGGAGTGCAAAATATGGAGCGGCAAGGTCAAAAGCAGGGTGGAATAGGGAAGCGACAAAATTCCTATTGCTAAAAAGGTAGAGACAGAAATTGCAGAAGCTGGCTATGTACAGTGAATCCACTACGGGATTATAGTGGAGCTGCAGGTCGGGAATCTCAATAAATAGGGTGGCTATCGAGTCTATCACCAACGTCTAAGAATGATGCAGAAATGCAAAGTGAGGTGAGAATTTAAAGAAATTTTCAGTAGGGTTCACGCATGGTATTTAACTGACGTCACATTCATTCTCAGTTCCCTCAGTTTTTATTTAATTATGAAAACATGGGATCAAATTGAACTATCCATATTTAATACTCTTAAGAAAGCGTCTGGTCCGAGGCAAGATTCTATTTTACTTAGGACAGTATAAAAAATAGAATAATAAGTAGAATAAATGAACATACAGCAATAAGTAAAACATAACAGTCAAACTGTAATCAACTTATAATGACTATTCAATGTGATTATGCGAAACTCATTCTTGAACTTATCTTCATAAACTTTTCTATTTCTTGGTCCCCTGGGAGTTCTTAGCCATTCAGACTCCTGGGTAATAGTTTGCTTTTCAGGATTGAGCTCGTTCCTATATAGGAATGCCGGGTTTACTTTCCCCAACCTTTCCACCGATCTATCCCCTTAACTTTAATAAGGTGCTGGCCCAAGTATTATGGGACTTTCATCATAACATAATCTTTATGAACCCATGACATAACCTTTATGGTTCATCGTAATGTAACCTTTATGAACCCATGACATAACCTTTATGGACTTCTGGCAAATGCACATGGATCTAAATGTATATTATAACTCATGCATAGGTTTTACCGAAATTTTGGCAGCATAATGGGATATGTCCGCTTCCTCATAAATAGTGCCAGTACTTAGAATACCCATTTTTTAGGAAACTCATAACATTTCATCCATAATCTCAATCATCAATCTCATAGAAACAATTGTCACATTTAACACATAGTTGCTGTCCTAGTTCATTCATTCAACCCAATTTTGAAAATCAAGCTAAAATTTCTATTTAACTCATCTGGATCTCAATTTTGGATATGTTAGAGTGTTATGTGTCTATTTTCTAATCTCTTTGGTCCTATCTAATTTTGATAAGTATAGCTCAAGTTATTTAAGTTTTATCCCAGCCTGCCTTGCGATTGGCTAGAATTATACACTTAAAAGTAAAAATCCACTAAAAATTGAAAACCAACTCAAATCATATAAAATTCATATCATATTAAAGATAATAGGACAAGATTTCATTTGCAATAAGTTCATTTCATTTGCTTTAGTAGAGCTCGAGTTATAAACCCCGAAATTTGACCTTCCTAAATTGCCCTATTTTGCCCCAGTTTGGACATAGGGCAACATCTTCGAACCACTGGGATCAAACAAGACCGTATCTAACTCTAAAATTTTTATGGGATGTTCTCCTATGTGTAAGATTTCGAACAAAGTTAGCTTTATTCAATTCTAGGTCATATGGAGTAGGTTTTGCCTTGAACAACCCAGTCTGCTCAGAATCAACCTCAAAAATCTAGGTCAAACTTCCAAAATTCATATTGCCTTATATATATATGTATGGAAATCTCTGAATGTCCAGTTTCATATAAAAATAGTTTCATCAAATTTGATTGGCTGTAGGCAGAGCCGTACACTCCATTGTATGGACTGCTGAGGTAATTTGGTCTCCCAGCGCTCACATCTTACTATTCTCACCCTTTCCTACTCCTTAATCAAATTTAAACACAAAACAACCAAATATCATCATATTCATTCACTAATCACATCAAGAAGTGAGAAGATAAATCCAAAATCAGCCACCCACAATCAGAATAATAAGAATAAAATTGAACCTCTACCTCTTTGTATGTGATTTTGTTAAGTTTTGGAGTTTGGATTGATGGAACTTTATCAAACTTAAAGGTTTGATGGAGTTGGTTGAGAGAAGAAGAGAAGAAGAAGATGAGAAGAGAAAAAAAAGATTGAAGCAAGGAGAGAATGGCGCAAATCAGCAGGAAAGAAGGGAGAAAAATCTGATTTAAGCATTGGAAAGGTAGTTGCCTTTGTGAGTTTTGATTGGCTGAAATTTTGTGGGTAAAGTTCAGCCATGTTTCCTTCTTTTGTGGCTACAAATTATTCTCCATTTTGCTTAAAAATTGGAATTCATTTTCATTTTGTCTAAAATCAGAACTTGTCTCTATTTCGCTTAAAGTCGGAACTCATGTCCATTTTATACCTAATATGGAACTCGGAACTTAGAAAACACATAAAAGTCTTGGAAGACTAATTATGGCTTAAAGTCGGAGATCGGAAATCATGTAGCAAACAAATCACCTTAAAATCAAAAGTCAAGGACAAGAATATGAAACCTAAAATACTTAAACCCGGAAGTCGAAGATCTTCAACATAAACTTGGAAGTTAGTACCAGAACATAAAACCTTATACCCGCATCTCGGAAGTCGAGAATTAGGACGCTTTAAAACTCTTATTACATGTAATTCTAAAACTAGGTCCAGGATCAATCTCGGAGATCGATTCATAACCCCAAAAGTCGGGAATCAAAACATTAACCTTATGCACCGGGAAGTCAAAAATTATATAATTTTGGAACTTAATTTAACCTCGGAAGTCAGTCCTAAGCTCAAACTTGAGAACATCAATAGAAATGAAAAGCTCTTGGAAATAAATTCGGAGATCGAAACTCGTGTCTAACTTAGAAATCAATTTGGAGGTCGGAACTTATGGTGGATGTTACATGGATCCCCTTGTAGGTTAGTACCATGTGACGATGGTCACGAGTTGAGCTCATTCCCATATTAGGCTACCCAAGGGCAGTAAGGATAAAAGAAAGCCAATAAAGACAAGTGCACTTGCATGATTACATGATATGCATATGTATATGCATAAGTTATATTCTTTTTTATTTCTGTTATGAAATTGCTCTCTTAATTGCCAAGTGCTTGAATAAAATGAACCTATTTTAGAAAGATATTTTCAACTTTATAAAATGAAATCTATTATTGATACAGCATGATCAAATTTCTCAAATAAATCGAAGCGGCTGGAGATGATGACGATGATACTATATATGGTAATCTAGGATATCCTATTGAGAATTTATAATTCTCACCCCTATGTATATTCCCGTGTCATCTCTAGATAGCTCAGGAGATATTGAAGATGGTCATCCTGGACAAAGTCGATTGAGATTGGAGGATGGATAAGGGTTGCTATCAAACAAGATCCATTTATTTACTAGTAACAACTCCTGAGCATTATATTATGACTTAAACATGGTATTGTGCTTGGGAGGCTGTTACATGTTTGGTGGCTGCAAAAAGTCTTTTTTATTTGTTAATGTTGTTGGGAGCTCGAGTGACAATGGGGTAAGCTAGAGTGGGCTTAGAAGGTGTAGAAAAAATCTTAGTAGAAGGTGAAGGTAAGGATAAGGAAGGGTTAGAATCATTACCTTATGAAGAATTAGAAGTTAGTATTGGCTCTATCAAAATGTCACAAGGATTAGTTGAGGTTGTCTTGATAAGAAGGGTGGTCGTAGGGTCTAATGTGGAATTTGAAATTGGTATAATTTGATGAGTGGGTGCGGTGGTAAATGTCACAATATTCCTAGAGGGTGATGCAATTGGAATGACAACTAGAAAAAAAATTATTTGAAAATTTTTTCATAGGAGTTGCCACCAATTTTTATTTATCGAAAAAATTGGAAAAACTTTTTAATATTTTGGCTTTAGTTCATGAAACTAAAATAATGAATTAAAAGACTAATAACATGAGAGGGACAGAAATCTAGGTTGGTGGCACTCAAGGCATCATGAACAGAGAAGGAGTTGTGTAACATCCTAAAGCGCGATGCATCTAATTTGTATCATTAACTAATTTATTTCATAGCATTAGAGAAATAAGAGTAATTAGGGTTGAATTAGAGAGGTTAGGGTTCGAAAAATTTGGAGTTGTTATGTAGAAAATTTAAGAGAATCATTAGCATTGTTTTGCTAATTTAAGAAGAATTAGTTTAAATTCCATGTTGCATATTGCAAGAACTAAATAAGTAGAAATTTACACTGTTAAGACTCAAAATTGAGTGGCTAGAATTTAGCCACTCAACCCTAAAGGTGGAGCCCCAATAGCCATAAAAAAGGGAAGCTAAATAAAAATTGAATCAAGGCAAACATCCACCGATCAAGACAAAAGAGTCATTTTCACTCTTATGACTTAAAACCCTCATAAATGACTCTATCCTCATAATTTTGCCCCCCAATAGCAGGCTTCTCTCTCTCTCTTTCTCTCTCATTTTCTTTTTCATCTCATTCCATCATCTCCACTTCTTCATCCTACACACTCTTCTTCACCCAAAACTTGTTCTTTGTTAGCTCAAACTTGGAAATTAGGTAGAATTTCTTGAGTTTTACTTGATATTAGACTTATGTGGTTGATTAGGGTTTTTATGCTTCTCCTTATTATGATGTTGTACAATGATTATATGACTTGTTTCAATTGATTGAACATGAGAACTCTTTGTAATACCCCGGCGTGAGTTGTAGTTGTTTGTCAATAGTGGATTCTGAAAATTTTAAGTTTGAACCCTATGTGCAACATCCACTGTTTTTCGCCTAATTATTCGGTTTTATCGAATAATTGAGAATAATCAAAATTCGGTTGAATAATTATTTAGACTCAATTGATTAACAATTACTTGAGTTTAGATATGAGAGAATTAAGTTATAAGTATAGGAGTTTTCATAGAATTTTATTGAAAACCAATTTACTGATTTAAAGGAAATCGATAAAATTACGGTATTTTAAACTGTCGGAACCGAACCAATAGGATTCCAATCCTTTACCCTACCTTGAGTGGCTGATAACTCAGCCACTTAGCACCAAAAGTAGCGCCACTTTGGCTACACAAAGGTAAGAAGGGCTGGCTGATTTCAGCCATGGAAAATCAACCAATCAAAAGCCAAAGTAAATCAACATAAACCACTCAAAGTAATCAGATTTTTTTTGCCCTTTTCTTCACCTATTCTGACCCATTCTTGCGCCACTTTCTTTCCTCTCATTCAGCTCTCTTTCTCTCTTCTTCACACACAAAACTCCAGTCAACATCAAGCCAATTCAAGCTTTGCTCATCCAAGCCTTCAAAATCCAGCAAAATCACTTGGAACAAAGGTAGGAGTTTAATATTTGCCTCAAATCTGTGGACTTGGTTGGCTGGGCTTGGATTATTTTCACTTTCTTTGATGTGTTAAATGAATGTTTATGATGATATGTGATTGGTTTTGGGCTGTTTGTTTGATTAAAACCGAAGTGGAAGCAAGAAAGGATGAAAATAGGAAGAGCTGATGGGTTAGAGAACCAAAAATCCTCGACAGTCCGTACTGCAGAGTGTACGGCACTGCCTACAGTAGATTAAATTGGGTGGAACCATTTTTATATGAAACTAGACATCCAGGGCTTTCCATAGATATCATATAAGGCTTTTGGATTATAATTGAGGGAGATATGAATTTTTGAATATCGACCTAGGGTCTTGACTCTGGTTCTGGGCAGACTGGGTTGTTTAGGATAGAATTCACCCTATACTACTTGAAAATGACTGGAACCAACTTTTTTAAAAATCTTACACATAAGAGAATGTCCCATAAAAATTTCAGAATTTGATAAGGTCCTAGTTAGTCTCAGTGATCCAAGAAATTTGCCCTATGTCCAAAGCGGGCCAGAACAGGGCAGTTTAGGAAGGTCAGAATTCGGGGCTTGTAACTCGAGCCCTACTAGTCAAATGGAATGGAACTTTTTGCAAATGAAACGTTGCCCTGTTATCTTTAATATGAGTCCAATTTCGTGTAATTTGAGTCAGTTTTCGATTTTTAGTGGATTTCTACTTTTAGTTGCCTGATTCTAGCTAGCCATTGGACAGGCCGAGATAAAATCTAGATATCTTCAGTTGTAGGTATCAAAATTAGATGGGACTAAAGAGGTTAGAAACTAGACACATAACACTACAGCATATCCCAAAATTAGGTTTAAATGAGTTAAATTGAAATAAAGGTGGGATATACCATAACCGGGCAGAATAAGGCAAAATGAGCTAAAAGATCTATTGATGCTTTGTTGAAACTAATGAATGAATCTATGAATGTATATGTATAATTGTTGCTTTATACTGAAATTGCAAATTGTATAAATGTACTGGTTGGCTGGCACTATTCATGGGGAAGTGGACACGTTCCGTTATGCTGCCGAAATATCAGTAGAACCCATGTACAAGTTATGAATTACATGTTAATGCATGTGCATTTTTAAGAAAGTTATGAAAAGGATTATGTCACTATGGAAGTTCCATGCTACTTGAGCCAGCCCCGGATAAGAAGTTAAGGGGAATAGATCGGTGGGAAGGTCGGGGAAAGTAAACCTGGCATTCCTGTATAGGAACGAGCTCGATCTTGAAAAACAGACTATTATCCAGGAGTCTAAATGGCCAAGAACTCTCAGGGGACCAAGAGATGGAAAATGATGTAGAGTAATGGAAAATGCTTATAAAGAAAGGTTCATGATTAAGTCTGCATGATTACATGACTGCATGTTATATGAAGTAATTATGTCAAAATGTTTACAGTTGTCTATCATGTTTGCTTACTGCTGTTTATTTAATTATTCTGCTTATTATTTTATGCATCATTATTAGTATTTATTTTGTTTATTGTGCCATATAAAGTAAAACTGAACCTTGCCTCGGACCAAACATTTTCTTGAACTCATTTGAATGAATATTTCAGTTTGAACACATGTTTTTATAATTAAATAAAACCCGAGGCAGCTGAGAATGTATGTGATGTCAGCTAACCATTATACATAGACCCTACTGAGAATTTCTTGAAATTCTCACCTCGTTTTGTACCTTCCACATCATTCTCAGACGTTGGCGATGGACTCCACGGCTACCCTCTTCATTGAGATCCCAGCCCTACAGCTTCACCATGATCCAGAGTTGGATTCCTTGTATATAGCTGGTTTGTGTAACTTCTGTCTCTACCTCTTCAGCAATAGGAACTTTGATGTCCCTTTACACCACCCTATTTTCGACACTGCCACTCTTTATATTGCTGTCACGCTATACATGGCGCACCCACCTCCAAACCTCCTCCGCACTCAAGAACACAAAGACTGGCCGACCTGCGCCTGAGTCACCACCGCAGGCAGTCCCAGATATCCCACTGAGTTCAGAGAGTGACCCCTCTGAAGCCGCCAGCTCGCCACCATTTTCCTCCTCGGGACCTAGTGCAGACTACTCACCGACCGAGCCTGGCATGGCTAACGGCTATCTGACAGAGTAGCTTAGCAGCAGGAGATGTTGTACAGTATGACCCTCTTTTGGACAGCGCGTAGCTCTGGGTCATAGACTTGACAGTAGGACTAGCAGTAGGTTATGCAATGTCCTCTAAGGACCATAGGGTGTTTTAACTGATATGGGCATTATTGTCTTTTTGATATACTAGCCCACTTATGTATTCTACTTGAAACTTTGTACATAAACTGAAGCAGTGGCTTCTGATATATATATATATATATATATATATATATATATATATATATATATATATATATATATATATATATATATATATATGATTATGACAATTTAAAGAAGGACGAATCAGGAAAGGTAAAAAGAGTGTTAACACGGTAATACAATCTACCTAATTTCATGCTATGACTTAAGCATAATATTAAATTAGTAGGGTGTTACACTATGCCTCCTTGGAGGGCCATAGAATTAAGCATTTTCTTAAGATCAAAAGCTCCGGTAATGGTTCCCTAGTCATTAATGAGTTGAAGAAGGATTTTTAACGAATTTTAGAGAATGAGGAACCCCTTCATTTTTAATGCAAGAGTTTACAAAAGTGCAAGTTTTTGAAAAATTATACTAAAATCCAAAGGTTAGATTTTGATTTCTTAGGATTTTGAATATTTGGATATTTTTATTGAATCCAAATGGGCTGTATTCCATTATTTACATTTATGTTTTAAAGTTAATGGAGAATAAGTGTGTGCAATATCCTAGACTTGGGAAGGGGCTGTAAAAGGAGGAAAACAAATTTCTGAAGCTAGTAATCGATTACATAAGGTCTGTAATCAATTACCAGTTTCTCTGTACCCTTTCATGCTAAGTTTTTCCTTGTTATAATTGATTGCCAGTCCATGTAATCGATTACCATGGGTCTATATAAAGCCCGAACGCGTCTCACCCTTTCATTTGCGCAAAATCACTCTCTCTCTCTACCCCTTCAAACTCTCTTGTTTCTCTTTAAAACACCTTCCCCCTTCATTCTTTAACTCAATTCTTCAAATGTTTCCATGAAATTACACTTTTTTCACTCATATAAGCTCAGATTCTTTCTTTAATTTCCATTCTTTTCTCCTTCCAACATCAATATTGTTGAGTTTTGGGGCTTGGAAGAGGTGACACCAAGACTCCCAATCCTTCCTTCTCACCTATTCCTTTCCAAAGGTAATCTCTAAACTCCTTTCTTCCTCCTTTCCTATAAATTATGGATTATATCTCCAATATTGAGTTCTTGGAGAACCCTAGGTTAGAAGAATTGGGGATTTCGATTTCTAAGTTTTATTTGGGTTAATCCTTGGTCTAAATGACTAATATTGTTTTAGATTATCATAATTGTAGTAATAAATTCTGCTGGAAGTTTGGTTCTTCGCTCCATATCCCATGGGCTTAAAGATTCCGCTATTGGGGTTAAGTCTGTGGGTTGATAGTTATCCCTAACTTGTTTTTAGTATATTTATTTAATATATATGCAAATGAGTTGGCATATCTTGGAATTATGATTTAGATCTTGGTGGCATATTTTTTGTGGACAATTGTTTCTCTTATGCATGTTTTATTCAAAATTCTCACATGAGACAATGAAGGGATTTTCGAAGCATGATACTGTTAAAGCTTTTGCCTTTCTTTAATGATATGATTTAAGTTTTATGTTTAAAATGATGATTGGTTTTATGAGGATCTATATTAAGTGACAGGTATAATGAGATTATGAATATCGATTTTATAAGAAAAGAAACGAATGGATTTTTGCGAAACTTTGATGGTTGTTTATATATTAAAATAGCATGATTGAATGATTAAGTATTTGGCATGAGAACATTTATGATAAATGTTATGTGAGACAATAAAGGAAAAGATTTAGGAAAGTCTATACCAGGATCTGTATACTAACGGCAGTATACGTTAGCCTTGATGCCCCTCGAATGATTTATTACACAGCTACATATAGTGTGGTGCGTGACAGAAAATACGCAGCCACTCAAGGAGTGGTGCGTGATGGAATACGGGAATGAAGGCCACCTAAGTGTGATTCCTGATGGATTATCCTGGAATAGATAGTTTTCCATGAGTTTTAGTAAATTAAATGATAATTGGAACTAAGATTTCTATTTGGGTTTTGTAACGTCCGAAAAATTTTATCGTTGACAATTGAGTTGTTCGGTTTTATTGAATAAGTGAGTTTAATCAGAATTTGATTAGACACTTACTTAAAGCCAATTAAGGGTGATTTGAGAAGATTAGGCTTGATGGAATTAGATTAGGAGCGTAGAAAACCTCACAGAAAAATTTCAACCAATTTATCGATTTAAGAGCAATCAGTAACATTTTGGAATTTTAAACTGTCGGAACCGGATCAGTAGAAATTATGCCATGAGTGCCCTAGGATCAATGGCTGAGATTTAGCCAAATAACCCAACTAAGTGGCACCTAGGACAACCCTTGATGGTGGAAGCAAAACCAAAATTGATAACATGGAGAAGTCCACTAATCATCATACACTTGCCTCAAAAAAAAAAAAATCTTTACTTTTTCTCTCCTTTATCTAAATTTCGGCCACTCTCCCTTGCTGAAGCTCCCTTCATTTTCTTCTCCTTACTCTCACCCCCACTCCATTTCCATCTCTTCTTTAAGTCTCATCACAAATTACTTGCACCACAGACACAAAATCAACACAAACTCAACTAGACAAGGTAGGAAATCCTACTTCTCCTCTTGTTTTCTCTGATTTGGGGCTGCATGGTGAGCATGCATAATCTGAGATATGGATGTTTTGTAGAGTGATAATGATGTTTTATGACTGGTTTTGCATGTATGTTGTGATTAAAATTGGAATTGAGGGCAAATAGCTTGAAGGAGGAAGGCAAATCTAGAAGCTGTTAGAGTTTTCCTCGGCGGTCCATACGGCGGAGGGTACGGCTCTGCCGACAGCCATTTAAATTGGATGAGACCATTTTTATATAAAACTAGACATCTAGGGCTTTCCACATATATATCATATAAGGCCATTAGATTAGTATAGAATTAGTTATGAATTTTTGAAGTTTAACCTAGAAACCTGGATTCCTATCCGGGCAGTATGTTGAGAAGGGTATAACTCACCCTATACAACTTTAAATTGAGTGAACCCAAGTTTTTTTGAAAGGTGACATGTAAAGGAATATGCCATAAAAATTTAAGAACCAAATTCATAGCCGTTTGCTCCTAGTGCTCCAAGGAACTTGGCTTAAGTCTAAACTGAGCTGAACCAGGATAGCTTAGTAGGGCCAAGTTTTGGGACTCATAAATTAATATGTACTTATGTAAATGACATGAAACTTTATTCATTTGAAAGCTTATTTGGATAGCTTTAATTTGATATAAATTTCGTATGAATTTACCTGGTTTTCTATTTTTAGTGAATTTTTACTTATAAGGACCCAATTCTGGTTGAGAACAGGCCAGTCTAAGGTAAATTGTTTATATCTAGAGTTATACACATCAAAATGAGATGGGACTAAAAGGATTAGAAACTAGACATATGAGGCTATAACATATCCAAAAATTAGATTTAAATGAGTTGAATTGAATAAAAATTGGGGCATACTAAACTCGGGCAGAATAGGGAAGAATAAACTAAAATCTTATTGATGCTTGATTTGAAATTGTAGAATGATTCTATGAATATATGTATATATTTGCTGGTCTATACTAAAATTACAAGTTGTGCAATTGTACTGGTTGTCTGGCAGTATTCATGGGGAAGCAGACTCGATCCGTTATGCTGCCGAAATTTCGGTAAGAAGTTCATACGTTGTGAAACTTTATGATAGCTTGAGTATATTATATTTAAAGAATCAAGCTAGAAGTGCATTCATTTCATGATATTATAAAGGATTCCATATCACGTGAGCCAACCACGGAATAAATTAAGGGGAATGGATCAGTGGGAAGGTTGGGGAAAGTAAACCGGGCCATCCTATATAGGAACGAGCTCGATCCTGAAAAGCGGACTATTACACAAGAGTATATGGCCAATGACTCCTAGGGGACCAAGGATGGAAATAAGTTCTAATAGGTGAAAGCCTCTAAGAATAAGATGCATTTTCTGATTGTACATGCATATGTATAGTATAATGTTTCTCTATTGATTGTGCTAGATCCCTGTTTATTATTCTTAACATGCTATTGTTCCACCATGATTACTGTTTGAGTACATTAGTGTATCTGTTAGCTAAAATTGAATTTGTTTCGGTGTATGCTTTTCAAACAAGTATTTAAGTTGAATATTATCATATTACCGTACTATTTGAAAAATATTGCACAACCAAAACAACTGGGAATGATAGCAATGACAGATGTATAGAAGCTAGGAATTTCTACTGAGAAATATTCATTTCTCACCCTATTATATGTTCCGCGTCATTCTCAGACCATGGAGCACGCAGCGATTGGGGTGCTATTCATTGAGTTCCCTGAGCTACACATACACCTTGACCTGTTTTTGGATTCTGTATATATCTTCGGCCGATGTCAGTTTCGCCCTACTTCTTCTTCCAGCGAGATTTCACCGTCCCGCTTATGCACCCTCTCTTTGATCCTGCTGTCCCATACATTGCCATATCCCTCCACATGGCCCATCCATTTCCACCACCAGCAGCAACAGCACTAGCAGCACCAGCAGCTCCAGTTCCCATGGCCCCTCCTACTTCACCACCGCAGTCGATGTCGTCAGCCTCGATCTCAGAGGAGGATCTGTCCGAGGCGGCGAATTCTTTTTCATCATCCTCTGCTCCTAGGGTCGGTCACCCTCCAGCGGACGCTGCCATGGCGAACGGGTTCCTTTCGTCAGATTCTGTTTAGATAGCATGCATACTGTAGTAGGGTTAGATGTACAGAATGACCCTCTTTTAGCAGTTTGGGTCATGGGTGGATAGGTAAATATTAGGAATGTACATGAAATGTCCCATGAGGACCACTTGGGGTGCTGTTCATAGAAACTGGCCATTTTGTTTTGTATTAGCGGCCTTATTTTGTTACCTTATATCATTTTGACAAACTTTAAAATCAGATATCTATGTATATATTTACGATGCCTTTTGCAGTAGTTCTGTCTTTATTGTATTTTTTTGGTAATGTTACATTATTTACAGTATTGCCGATTAACTAACATGTATTTCGCCGTTACACAGAAAATTTTGCTACGCGATTGAGCATTTTTATGCGAGTAATTAATACTAATACAGAAAATATAATTTAACCAGTAGTACACATAATCACTTATCAGATAATTTATTATGACTTAAGCAAAGTATTTTGTCTGGTAAGGTGTTACAGGTTTTATCTATATGATTTAGTTTAATATTTAAAAGTTTGTACATTGTCTTATGTGGGTTAGGGATAACTTATCTCTCATTGAGTTATAAAACTCACCCGTTGTTCTTCCTTTCTTTTTAGATGCAGGTACTATTTTGCGATTCAATTTCCCTGTTCCTTGTAGTTGGTTCTGCTTCTTCGGTGAGCCCTCATGATCAAGGGCATTTGAAATTTTAAGTTTTTGTTGTCGTATCCTTAGAATAGTGTAACTCAATGGTACTACAGGTAGGGTCTGACCCTTACTAGATTATGTATATGTTTATGTAATGGTCATGGTTATTAAATTGATTGAATTTCTGATGGAAGGAAAATTTGTATTTGTATTAAATGGCTTGAAGTGATAAATGCTTGTGTTTATATATGTAGGGATATATTTTGAAAAATTTATTATGTTGCATGCTGAGGGGTGCATTCTGAGAATACTTGGATCCCCGATGGATAAGTGTAATTGTTTGAATGTGCAAGATAAGGACTTGTATTTAGGAACTATCCTAAATACAAAGGGGACTCTGTCCGTGTAACATCCCCATATAATGTAATAGGAAATGATGAAAATGTCCTTAGGCAAACTTTTGTTATTTACAACGTTGCCCCTGAATATTTTAAAAAATGACATTTAGGTCCCTATTCAATAGGATTAGTAGAATAAAGTTTTAAACGAAGCAGAATCACGTAGCGAAAACGTAGAAATCTAAACCTCGGTTGATTGAGCCACGGAGGTATCCATATGTGAAATAATATGGGATACCCCTAGATTTGCTCAATATTATGAAAATACCACTAGTTACGGAAACCAAACAGAAATTTCTAAAGGATTTACGAAAAAGTGAAAATATAACAATTCCAAAGAAACAGTGCTTTGGATTTGCACTATTAATCAATTTATTAGAAAAATAAGAGTAATTAGGGATGAATTACAAATATTAGAGCTAAAGGAAATTTAGATTGTTATGTAAAAGACTATGAGAAATTATTCAATATAATGTCCAGAATTACAATATGTTTAAATTACAATGTTAATCTATTTATCTGACTTTATTGACTGTGTAGAATTAATTAGAAATTAATTAAATATTGATTAGGAGTTAATTAATTGTTAATTAAAGAGATTAGACTTGAGAAGATTAGAATAGAGATATAGAAAATCTCACGAATTTACTTAGTAATGTTTTACTGATTTGAGGGAAATCGGTAAAGATTCAGTATTTTAAACTGCCGAAACCGAATCAATAGAATTACACATGAAAAACCCTAGGATAAGTGGCTGAAATTCACCCACCATTTCCCACCAAAGTGGCAACAAGTTGCTGCCAAAAAATGGGGAAAAGTGGCTCAACAATCACCACAAACCTAACAACCAATCATGTGTCAAACTCCCAACTACTATATGTCTCACAATTCCTCATTTTCCCCTCCTTATTTTTGTGCATCAAGAGGGCTGAGCTCTCTCCTTCATATCGTTGCCCTTTTCATCCTCTTCCTCTTACTTCTTCATTCCACACCATTTCCCACACTTAAGGCTTCCATCTTCCAAGCTCAAAACTTAATTTTGAGGTAGGATTCTTCAATTTCTTCTATTATTGATGCTATTGTGGCTAAGTAGAATTTCTATTCTTTCTATTAGATTGATGATATATGGTGTTTATATGAATTCTTATGGCTGGAATGATGTATAAATGTTGAGTTTGGGTGAGAATTCAAAAAGGGATGCAAAATAGAAGCTAAAACCTTGAAAACCTTACAGTGTCCATACTAGCCAAGTGTTCGGCTCTGCCTACAGCCATCAAAACTTCATGAAACTATTTTTATATGAAACTAGACATCTGGGGCTTTCCAACCATATAAAACATAAGGCCATTAGATTAGTATTGAGTGAGATATGAATTTTTTAATTTAACCCCAGAATTCTATTCCTGATTCCAAGCAGGCTGGAATTCAAGGGATATAACTCACCCCCCCAGCTTCAAATCGAATGCAACTAATTTTATTAGAAATCTAGGACATAGAGCAAAGTCCCATAAAAATTTCAGAGTTAGATTCTATCCTCATAGTTCCAATAATTCAATGAAGTTGCCCTAAGTCCAAATCAGGCTGGAATAGGGTAGCCATAAACAACCAACTTTAGTAGCTTGTAACTTGAGCTCTACTTAGTAAAATGAGATGAAACATTTTGGAGATGAAAATCTACTTCATTAAATTTAAAACGATATAAGTTTTGTTGGAATCCATCCAAGTTTCTATTTTTAGTGAATTTATACTTTTGAGAATGCAAATCTACCTAAAAATAGGACATACCCAGGTAAAATGTTAATAACTGGAGATATATATATCAAAACTAAATGGGACCAAAAAGGTTAGAAACTAGACACATAAAACTTCAACATATCCAAAAATTCAGGTCTAAATGAGTTAAAATAACTTTAAAGCTCATTTCTAAAAATAGGTAGAGTTGAAGAATATGAGCAGGGTTTCCAAAATTAAAGGATTTGGTATCTTAATGCATATATGAGTTCAATTAAAGTCTAAGTGTTGCAATTCCATGTTGGTGCTTGAAAGATTAATGCATTATATTTGATCTCTTATTGTGACCGACTATCTGTTGAAATTGGCACTATTCATGGAAAAATGAATCTGATTTATTATGTTGCCAAATTTTCAGTAGAAATATGTGAGAGTTAAGGATGTTCATATGATGAGTACATGGCTATCATGCAAGTATGAGATGTTTAAAAATAGGTATGAAGCATATGCATCTATGAACCCTATGATTAAGGATATGATGATGATTTCACATCCTAAGGAGTGTGACATGGCGATCACACCCCAATGGAGTATGACATAGCAATCATACTCTGGCATGTGACATGACAATGAGATCCCTCTACTTGGAGGCACGTGGCCAGATGAGATTCCTCTACCTTGGAGGCATGTAGCCAGATGAGATCCCTTTGAATTAGAGGCATGTGGTCAAAATGAGATCCCTCCAATTAGAGACATGTCTAAGCTCACACCCTAGGGATGGCGATATGTAACGCTTAGGTGTGCCAAGAAAAAGAAAGTAAAGAAAACTAAAGATAGATGAATGCACTCACATCAACAAGTTATTTGCATCCATCTCTGCATGTTATTCAATTGTGCTGTATCTTAGTATGAATTGTTACATTATGATTACTTATTCTTCATGTTGATAAGTTAATTGTTTGAAGTTCATCTCTGTTTATCAAGTGGATGACTAAAATGAACTCTGCTTCGGATAATATATTTTCGAACTATAAAACTAAAAATTCTATTAACATGTTTACTTTTTTCATAATAAATCGAAGCAGCTGGAGATAATAACGATGACACAACATATGATAGTTTAGAGAATTCTACTGAGAATTTAAAATTCTCACTTCTATTTTCATGTTATCTCCAGATAGCTTGAAAAGTTTCGAAGATGGCTGAAGTTGCTGTGAAATAAGGTCCACTCAAGTAACAGTAACTGTAACACCCTCCTAGACACAGTACTATGCTTAAGTCATAGTACTACGCCTGAGTCATTCTTTGTTACCTGAGCGGACCTTGTCTGACAGCAACTTTAGCCGTCTTCGGAAACTTCTACAATTATCTGGAGACAACATGGAAATAGGAGTGAGAATTATATAATTCTCAATAGGATTCTCTAATTTTCATACATAGTGTCATCATGGTCGTCTCCAGTTTGCTTCGGTTTATTTTGAAAAAAATGAACATGCTGCACAGACTGTTAAATTTTACATTTGAAAAATATCTTTTCCAAGCAAAGTTCATTTTAATCATACACTGTCCTTTGGGAAATGTACACAAGATTAATTCATGAATAATAGCCTGGATAATAAGTTCAACATATAAAACACATATAGCATTAGTCTAATGGGAATATCACATCTATATCTCACTTAACTTGCACTAGAATTCATACATATACATAAAGTTTTACTTTTCTTTCATTAAGCACACCTAGGCATTACATATTGCCGTCCCTAGGGTGCTTGGATGCATCTACACTTGAGCGTTACGTATCGCCGTCCTCAAGTGCAGCATCATACCATATTCCAGAGTATGATCGCCATGTCATACCCCATCAGAGCGTGATCGCCATGTCACGTTCCTTAGGAAGATGGGATCCTCATTTGGTACTTACACTAGCTGGGTCATGCCATGCCTCATGTAAGTCCTACCCCTATACTCACACTAGCTGGGTCAATGCCATGCCTCATGTGATTGGGGTGCTTGCATATACTTTAATCTTTAGTCTTTAGTCTTTTACTTGGCACACCTAGGCGTTACGTATCGCCGTGCCTAGGGTGCATTTACTGCCCTTGGGTAGTCTGGCCTTGGAGTGAGCTCGTCAGCCTCACCCGTGACCGTCGTCACACCGACTCACCCGCAAGGGGACCCACGTGCCTCTAGTCTTGGAGGGATCGATTACAGTCACGTGCCTCTAGTTGAAGGATCGATTACGGTCACGTGCCTCAAAATTGAGGGATCTCATCGACCACGTGCCTTCAACATAGAGGATCTCATCGACCACGTGCCTCCAAGGTAGAGGGACCCACTGCCTCTAGGTTGGAGGGACCCAAGTGCAACTCCCTCCAACACAGAGCGACCCAATGTCTTTAGCTGCCTTCACAAGGAGGGACCCATGTGCAACTGCCTCCAGGTGAAGGGACCCATGTCTTTATCATTTAACTGCCTTCACAGGGAGGGATTTCAATTAACTGCCTCCGAGTGAAGGGACCCACATTCAATATATTTACATTCATTCATTTTCATGCATATTCAAGCATAGTCATACTGAGTGTACTCATACATATACTCCATTTATTTTCATGTATCATTGCACACATGATTTTCACGTACATGTTCATTACGTATAAAGGCCCGTAGCCTCCTTACCAATTTACCGGTACTCATGCATATGCTACGTCACTTACCCTCACATATCTCATAACATAATTATGTCATCCTTGAATATAGGGTTTCTATATACCCATTTAAACTTTAATTCATCCTTACATCTAAACATTCATAACTTCTTAGACTTCTGCCGTAAATCCGGCAGCATAACGGATCAGGTCCGTTTCCCCATGAATAGTGCCAGCATTTCACGGACAAATCAGTCATAGCAACATAATTAACTTAACACACATATAACAATGTCAAGCTAGCAATCCTCAATTCAAACCTTATATGTTCCACTAACACTTGTAAAATTATCATTTTGGCCATTCTGCCAATTCTATTCGGTTCTGCCCGAATCTTGTATAATCCATCTTTATCTCTATTCAACTCATTTAAACCTGAATTTTTGGTATGTCATAGCCCTATATGTCTACTTTCTAACCTCTTTGGTCCCATGCCATTCTGATTTATATAATTCAAGATATCCAGCTTTTACTTCAGCTTGTTCAGTCACTAACCCGAATTACACTCCTGGGAATATAAATTCACTAAAAATCGAAACTAAGCTCAAATCTTACGAAATTGGTCTCATATCAAAGCTAACAGGACAACCTTTCATTTGCCACAAGTTTCACTCCATTTGCTTAAGTACACCTCGAGATATAAGTCCTGAAAGTTGACCTTCCTGAACTACTCCGTTTTGGCCTAGATTGGACATAGGACAACTTCCTCGAATCACTGGGAACAATTGGGACCATAACAAACTCGGAATCTTATATTGGGGTGTTCCTCTGTGTGTAAGCTTTCTAACAAAACTGGTTTCACTCAATTTGGAGTTGTATAGGGTGAGTTATACCCTCCTCATGTCACCCTGCCCGGATGAAAGTCCTAAACCCTAGGTCAAACTTCAAAAATTCGTATCTCCCTCAATACTAATCCAATAACCTTATATGATATATCTATGGAAAGCCCTGAATGTCTACTTTCATCTAAAATTAGTTTCATCGGATTTGACCGATTGTAGGCGGCGCCGTACACTCCGCCGTACGGACTGCCGTGGAATCTCCACCAAGACAGCACCCTCATCCATCCATTTCTCTTTGTTTTCTTCTTCTAATTCTAATTCTAACTCAAAATCCTCTATGAATTTAATCACAATCCATCATAATACATCCAATAATTCATCACATACGCAAAGAAGAATTCAATCTCATGCAATCATAGAGCAAGGAATTTAAGAGTAGAAGTAGAATCCTACCTCTTTGGAGTGTGATCTTGCTGAATTTGAATTGGAGCTGAAGGAAGCCTTGACAAAGCTTGGAGGTTTGAGAGAGTAGATTGAGAGAGGAAGGGAGCTGAAGTGAGCAACGTAAGAATGATGAGCTAAAGAGGCAGGACGAGGATACATATATATAGACAAAGCTTCGAAGTGGTAGTTAGAATAAGTGGCTTTGATTGGATGAAATTTTGTGGGCAAGGTTCGGCCATGTCTCCCCTTTGTGTTAAAATTGCTCTCCACGTCGTCCCAAAAATGGAGATACGCTCCTGTTCTATCTGAAATCGGATCTCGTCCCCATTACACCTTAAGTCGGAACTCGTGTATCCCAATTGAGACTGGGGCTTAAGTCGTATGTCGTAACTCGTCCTATCTGTGTGTGACTTGAGGAAATCTTGTATCAAGGTCGGAGGTCAGAACTCGTGTAACTGGCAATCTTATAATCTCGGAACTCCCCATTTGAACCAGGAAATGCCAATGCTGGTTGTTAAATCGTATACTGGAACTCGTGTACCGATTCTCAAGGATCCGAACTCGTGTCCATCCCAATTGAGTTCAACACTAAGGTCGGAACTCGTTATATTAAACTTGGAGTTCGGTATTTGCACCATTGTGTTAAACCATAACTTCTGAGATCAGAAACCACGCATACTATTTTGAACCTTGTTGTCTTAGGTCGGAACTCGCGTACATCTTGCTGGAAACTTGATCATAAGTTATGAGATCGGAAGTCGGGGACATTTGCTTTAAGACATGAAGCCGGATACCGGTGAATCACGTTCATGTTGTTTGGACTCGAAGGTTAAACTCGTAAGTCGTTGGAAATAATCCATACGAAATCGGAAGTCGTACAAGGCATGAAGTCGAGAATTGGGCAAAAATTAACTCGGAACTCGGAAAGAATGCTCTTATCTGTGTTTTAAAGATGAAGTCGGAAATCGGAAGGAATCAGTCCTGAGGGCGAAGCCGAACTCGGAAATCGGGATGTTACAGTAACAACTCTTGAGTGTGGTGCTATGACTTAAGCATAGTACTGTACTTGGGAGGGTGTTACAGTCCGATTTTTGTGAAAAATTATCTGAGAAAGGCTTGCTACAGGACTTATCCCTTATGCACCAGTCATGGCCCGAGGTGGGTTGTGACACTCTTGGTTTGGGTTGGAAAATTGGCCAAAAACTCAAAGAAAAACTCAAAAAGGATTGTTGAAATTCAAAATCCTAGGATGTATCCATACTATGTGCAGTATGTTTTGACCTAAAGTGGTAAAAAATTTATGAAATTATTTTTAGATAAAACTAGACATTTAGAGCTTTCCAACCATATAAATTATAAGCTCATTGGACCTGAAATGAGGGAGTTACGAATTTTTTTAGGAACCTCTTGGATCTTATCTTATGTTCTAACCAATATGGGTTGTGGAGGGCATATCTCGCCTTATACATCTTGAAATCAAGTGCAACAAATTTTGTTAGGAAGCTTACATATTATGCTATAAAAATTTTAGAGTATATCTAAACTGTGTTGCTCCCAGAAATTCTTTAAACCTAACCTAAGGTGCTATCTGGGTAAAATAGGGTAGTTTGCTTTGGCCTATTTAAGAGCTCATAACTTGGGCTTTACTTACCCATTTCAAATAAAACTTGTAGAAAATGAAAGATGGTTAAGTCAACTTCATTTATATGTAAATTTCAGATAAATTTGATAAGGATTGGAATTTTATTGAATTTTTATATTCAAGTGCCCAAATCTGCTCCTCATCAGGGCAGTCTTAAGTAAAAACTCAATAACTCAATGTACACTCATCAAAACTTAGTGGGACCAAAGAGAACTAAAAATAGACAAGCAATGCCACAACATATTATAATTTCAGACTTAGATAAGTTAAAATGAAATTATGGTACAATTTACAAAACAAGGCAAATTCAAGGATATGGAGGTGAATGGCCAAGTTTAAGAGGTTGAAAGCTCTTGAACTACGAATTGCAAATTTATTGAGTTTATTTATGCAAACTCTCTATTAAATTGTTGAGATGATGATATATGATTATGATGTTTTTGTTGTTTGGACTAACTAGTTGAAATTGCTCTGTTGCATTTTGAAGAAGCTTATATCCAGCATGCATATATATATATATGAATGATACCTTATGATGTTAAGCCTTTCAAGTTTGATTTTTCATAATACATGAATTATGAGAAAAGTAAGGATTCCATATTACTTGGGCCAGCCCCAGAATGAATTAAGAGGAATAGATCGGTGGAAAAGTCGGGGAAAGTAAACCCAGCTATCGTGAATAGGAGCGAGCTTGATTTTGAGAAGCAGACTATTACCTAGGAGTTATATGGTCTAAAATTCCCAGGGGACTATGTATGAAAAATTTATGATACAAGTCAAGACAAAAGAAAAGTCAAGTGCATATACATTGAATTCTAGTTATATTTTCTTATACATTGAATTCTAGTTACATTCTCTTGAGTCTTTGTGGATTACCGTCTCTCACTTCCCTTACCAAAGTGATTAAAAGGTCATATCCCCTTTCTTTCTTTTCTTATCATTATACTTTACATGCATAGTACTTCTTTGACAAAACACATACAATGATATAACTAAGTCCATAATTTTCACTGAAATCCAGTAGCATAGCAACTAGACCGAAGCTTTCCCAAAATGCCAATCATAACACTTTCAACTAACAATCCATTATATCCATCTCATATCATTACACCAATCATTCAATGGTGAGACAGTGCTCAATCAACTTGTCATATATCATGCCTAATGGCATCATACATTCATACCGTAAAGGGGTTCATAGTTGTGTTATTCTTTGTGGAAGTCTTATGAGCCATCATGTGAGTTTTTATGGTTACCTATGAGAGGATCACATAGTTAAAATAAATGTGTACATAGTCTTTTAGTTATTTAGTCCTTATAGGAAATTAGTTGTTACTTGAGTACATGTCTTATGGAACACTTGTTCAAGTTAACTAAGTTAGATAATTATTTTTTTCGTTAAGATAGTGCACTTAGTGATTCTTAGGTTCATGGTTTGCTCAGAAGCTCTAATCATACTTCTGTTTGCAAGGATTTTGATATCCCTCTAGTCCTTGGGTCATGACAATGCATAACCACACCTATGAACCTAACAACACCATGCTCACCAATCACCAAGGGTGATTTCTAACTTATCCAAGTTGCAAAGTTTCAAGCTTTTATCATTAACATAACAAGATTTTACCTTTAATGTTATAAAAGTTATCATTCTCTACAAGGTAATTATAAAGCTTCATTCTTTTGAAAATGTGAGTCTTCAAAAATCATTTTCTTGTCTTAAGGATTCAGTTTATAAAATAATGGTACAAGATACTAGCTTCAGAACTAAAAAGTTTCATTTTTTATGAAAGCTGACGCCCTTATTTATTCTAAGACCATCAATGTCTTAACTTTATGAGTTAAAGTTGTCTCATGATTAAAAAAGGTCTTTTCTAAAAGGAAGCTTAACACTTTATGAATTATTTAGACTCAATAAAAACTTTATAAACTTAAAGTTGCAAGTTAACACTTTTATGACTCAAAAGTAACAATCTTGATTAAAGCTTAAAATTTTATGAAAGGTCTTGTTTTCAAGAGTTTATCTTTAAGACATGAAGTGACAAGTTATCATTTTTATAACTTAAAAAGACTTCATATTCCAAAAGCTTAAACTTTTATATATATTCTTATCTTTAAGACAAGACAAATTAAAACTATATAAGAGCACAAAACTTTCACCACTTTTAAGGTTGCGAGTAACAAACTTTTTGAAATTTCATGCATCAAGAATGTGTTTAGCCTTGTCAAATCAGGAGAAAATGATAAAGATGACAACTTCTCCAATTATAAGCACCATCAAAAGAAGATAAACAACTTTCAACCAAACACTACCAAGAAATCAAGATCTCCTACATCAAGAAAGGAAAATAGAAACTTTGAAGCACTTAAAGAAAGAAGCTTTTCAAAAAAAAAAAAAATCAAGATCAACTCATGATCAAGAATATGAACATATTTTACGAAAAATAGGAACTTTTGCTCATGAAGAGCATGAAAGATTTTCTCAAGCTTTCACTTGAAGATCTTGGTCATGAGAGGAACCAAGCTTCAAACTTTCTTGAGTAAACAAAAGACAAAAGCAGAGATCACTACCTAAGCTTGGAAATGGCATCCTTGAAGGAGAGGAAAAAGATGAAGAAAACTCCTCCTCTGGTGAAGATGGTGGCAATTTGGCTTGGAAAGAATGAAAGCTCTTGAGATCTCCTGAAAATAAGGTAGGTAGTGGATAGATCTTGTCTTCAAAGACCCAAAGATGAGGTCTTTGAAGGGCTTGGTGAAAGAGGTTTGGTTATGGAGGTCGAGAATGGAGAAGAAGATGAAGAAGAAAAAGAGAGAATATAGAGAAGAATTGGAGGAGTAGGAAACTTAGAAAGAGAATAGAAGTTGAAAAATGAAAAGTGGATGTATGTGTATGTGTATGTGTATACTTGCTTGTAAGTTTGAAGTAGGTGGAGGAGAAGATATTTTCTTAATTTTGTGCTAATTAAGGTTTAGGGAGACAGATTGGATGATGGGGGAACAAATCATGTACTTACTCTTACGTAAAGCACTCTTGTCTAATGGTTTGTGCTTTAGTGATATCACTCTTTACTTTATTGTCTAGTTGCTTAAATTTGAATTTGATGATACGATTAAGTGCTCTTGCAACTTCATTAGCTTGATTAAGCAAGAATTAGTGGTTAACTCATGTGATCATGATTAACAAAAATCAATCTTATGATTAAGCTTAATTACTCTTAATTAAACTTGATTAAACTAGTTATGTGTGGTTAGTACTTAATTAAGCTATTAAGGATTTGATTTGCTTAATTGGAGATTCTCTAATCTTAATTAAGCATTCTCTTTTCTTTTCTCATCAGAATTAACTCATAAACATTTCATTAATCCCTTATTTAAACCTTAATCTCATAATTTCTCATTAAGTGCCTAATTACTCAAGGTTATTGAGGCAATTTAGCATGACAAAAAATTGAGGATGTTACAGGTACGTTCTTCTGTCAACCAATGTGATGAAGGTTGATCAGAAATTAGATGATATTCCAGTTGTTAGGGAATATCCAGATATATTCCTTGAAGATATCCCCGAATTTCCTCCCGAAAGGGAAATCGAGTTCACCGTCGAGTTGGTGCCAGGAATGGGACCAATATCTATAGCTGTATACCGGATGTTACCCCTAGAGTTAGCCAAATTCAAAAAGCAAATTGAAGAAGTTCTAAAGAAGAAGTTTATTCGGCCAAGTGCATCTCCATGAGGAGCTCCAATTTTGTTGGTTAAGAAGAAAGACGGGGGCATGCGACTGTGTATAGATTACAGGCAGCTGAATAAGGTAACAACTAAGAATAAATATCCTTTACCAAGGATTGATGACCTTATGGAAGAAGATATTCCCAAGACAGCCTTTCGAACTCGCTATGGACACTATGAATACTCTGTGATGTCTTACGGACTGACAAATGCACTGATAGTATTCATGGATTATATGAATCCAATATTCCGACCATTTCTGACAAGTTCGTAGTGGTGTTCATTGACGATATACTCATCTACTCAAAGACGGAAAAAGAGCATGTAGAACACTTAAGACTGGTGCTGCAGATCTTAAAGAGAAAAGAAGCTCTATGCCAAGCGATCCAAATGTGAATTTTGGATGAAGGAAATGAAATTTCTCGGCCATGAAGTATCTCAGGGAGGAATTTCTGTAGATCCAAGTAAGGTGAAGCAATGTTAAACTGGGAATGGTCGACTATAGTTACGGAAGTCAGGAGTTTCCTAGGTTTGGCCGGATACTATAGACAATTTGTTAAGAACTTCTCCCAAATAGATTTGCCCCTAACGAAGCTAACTAGGAAGAATCTTCCATTTGAATGGATGCCCGAATGTGAATGGAGTTTCCAAGAATAAAAAGAAAAGTTGATGACAGCCCCAATATTAATTCTACTAGATCCCCATGGGCTATTTGAAGTTTATTGTGATGCTTCTAAGAAGGGATTAGGATGCGTGTTAATGCAAAATAGAAATATGGTCGCGTATGCCTCCAGGCAACTAAAACCTCATGAGAAAAATTATCCACTTCATGACCCTGAACTAGCAGCTGTGGTATTTGCCCTGAAAACATTGAGACACCATCTTTATGGAGTAAAGTTTGAAGTATTTTCTGATTACAAGAGTTTGAAATACCTCTTTGATTACGAAGAATTAAATATGAGGTAGCGAAGATGGATGGAATTTCTGAAGGATTACGAGTTTGAGCTAAAATACCATCTAGGTAAGGCAAATGTGGTGGCAAACGGCTTAAGCAGGAAATCCTTAAATGTGGCATGGATGATGATCAAAGAAAAAGAACTTATAGAGAGTTTCTGAGACCTTAACTTGGGAATCTCTATAACCTCTCATACCATCCAGTTAAACCAAATTAAAATAACCAGTGACTTCAAGGACCAAATTTGACAGGCACAACACTGGGATGTCAACTTTCAACATATGGTGCATTGGTGTAATCAGGAAAGCTGATGCTTTGCCCTGGATAAAGAAGATATATGGTAATATCAAGGAAGGATTTGTGTGCCTGAAAAAGGCGACCTCCAAAAAAGAATCTTGGAAGAAGCCCGCAGAAGTGAGTTGACCATACATCCTGGCATCAATAAATTGTATCAAGATCTTAAAAGGATATTTTGGTGGCTAGGGATGAAGACAGATATGGCAAACCTTGTGAACAAATGCTTAGTTTGCTAGAAAGTAAAGATACAGCATCAAAAACCAGCAGGGACACTACAACCTTTGGAGATTCCTGAATGGAAATGGGAGAGCATTTCCATGGATTTCGTGATGAGTTTGCCGAGAACATCTTCTAGATATGCTGCTATATGGGTTATAGTGGATAGAGTAACTAAGTATGCTCAATTTTTACCGATCCAAGCGAATTATCCTTTGGAGAAATTAGCTCAACTGTATATTCAAGAAATAGTGAGGTTACACGAGATCCCTTTAACCATTGTCTCGGATCAAGATCCAAGATTTACCTAGCAATTTGGGGAGGGTTTCAGAAAGCATTTGGTACTAGGCTATGTGTAAGTACTATATGTCATCTGCAAATGGATGGTCAGATAGAACGGAACATTCAAACTTCCAAAGATATATTACAAGCATATATCATGGAGCAACAAGGAAATTGGGATTGATAATTGCCACTAGCGGAGTTCGCATACAACAACAGTTACCATGCTAATATCAGCATGGCTCCATATAAAGCATTATGTGGGCGAAAATGTCAATCTCCGCTATGTTGGTACGAACCGAGAGAACAGAGCCTGTTTGGGTCAGAACTAATCTGACAAACCACTGAGTAAATTTGAAGAGTCAAAGCAAAATACTTGTGGTCTAGAGTCGCCAGAAGAGCTACGTGAGCACCAGAAGAAAGTCGTTAGAATTTCAAGAGGGAGACCATGTATTTTTGAAGGTCAAGCCCACAATAGAAATAGGTAGAGCCATTAAGGTCAAGAAACTAAGCCTTTAATTTATCGGTCCTTTCCAAATCTTAAAGCGAATCAGACCAGTCGCATACCGAGTCACCTTACCTCCGCATTTGTCAAATTTTCATGATATTTTCCATGTCTCTCAACTCAAGAAGTATTATCCTGACACCACACATTTCTTAGAACCTGAATCAATGCAACTAAGAGACGATTTAACTTACCATTTACCCTCGGCGCTTATAGTAGATAGGAGCATCAAATACCTTCGGAACAAGGCTGTGCAAGTAGTAAAGGTAGCATAGGGAAAAGTAGGCACCAAAGACAACACATGGGAGTTAGAGTCAAATGTGCAGAAAGAGCATCCTGAATTATTCTCAAATAGTAAATTTTGAGGACAAAATTTTTTTTAGGAGGGTATTAATGTAATGTTTGAAAATTTTTAATGTTGTTAGTCGATTTATTCGGTTTTATCGCATAAGTGAGATTAATTAGAAATCAATTAAGTATTTATTAAAAGCCAATTAGGTATTAATTAAAAAGATTAAGATTAGAAACAATTAGAATAGCAACATAGAAAAACTCACAAAATTCTTCAAAACCGTTTTGCCTATTTGAAGGAAATCAGTAAAGATTCAGCTTTTTAAACCGCTGAAGCTGAATCAATAGAATTACACATAAAAAATTCTAAGATTTGTGGCTAAGAACTCAGCCACAAACTCCCTACATGGCACCAGCACCAGCCTTGCAAGAGAGGGATTGTTGATCCAATATGAGCCACTCAATGCCAAGGACCAATAAGAAGCCAAATAGCCAACTACCACATTTAACAACCTCATTTTTCCTTCCTTGTCCCTCTATTTTGCACCACCCCAAGGACCAGCAGCTCTCCCTCCATCTTTTCTTCCTCCATTTCATCCCATCTCATCTTGCTTTCAAGCTTCAATCACCTCACTCCCTCAAGAACTCCACTTCTTGCTAGTTATTCCAGTAAATTGAGGTAGGATTCAAACTTTTTTGATTTTAGTAAATTTATGGCTATTGAAAAATCTTACTCTACTCATTTAATTGAGGATATATGATGTGATTATGATAATATGCGGCAAGTTTGGCAAGTATTTGGTTGGATTGGGATTGAATCTTGCATGAAAAACAAGGTAGCAAATCAGAATCGGACAACCTATAAATCTTCATAACATCCGTACTGGTGGAGTGTGCGGCTTCGTCTACGATCACTGAAACTTGATGAACCTATTTTTATGTGAAACTAGACTTCTACACCTTCTAACCATATAAATTATAATACTATTGGATCAGTATTAAAGGAGATATGATTTTTTGAAATTTGTCCTAAGTTTCTATCTTTGGATCAACCAGAGTGGGTTGAGCGAGGCATAACTCGCCCTATACTCCTTCAAATTGAGTGCAACTAATTTTTTTACAAATACATAGAGTAACAAGCCATAAAAATTTCAAAACCAAATTCGATCTCTATTGTTCGCAGTAATTCATAAAAATTATCCCAAGTCTTAAGCAGGCTAGAATAGGGTAGTTCAAGTTAGCCAACTTCAAAAGCTCATAACTTGAGTTCTGCTTATTCAAAAGGGATGAAACTTGTTGGAAATGAAAATTTATTCAATGATATTTAAAAACATATTGGTATCGTATAGTTTCAACTAGGTTTCCATTTTTAGTGAATTTTTTACTTTTCAAAGCTTAAATCTGTCTAGTACAGAATAGGCCTAGGCAAATCTTCAATGACTTAAGTTATATATATCAAAACTTAATGGGACCAAAGAGATTAAAAAGTAGACAAATAACACTTTAAAATATCAAAATTTAGGTCTAAATGAGTTAAACAGAATTTATGGCTTAATTTACAAAACTGGACAAAACTAAAAGGAAGTGGCAAAAATCTAATTCAAGATCAAGGTCATAAATTTTGTTTGATTATTGAAAGATAGATACCTTGTATTGATTTTCTATATGAATGACTACCTGGCTGATTGATACTATTCATGAGGAAGCGGACTCGATCCGTTACGCTACCAAAATTCTAGTAGAAGCTATGCATAACTTATGATGTACTTGCACATGCATGTAATATCCAAGTCACGTTTTCATTTATTTTGAGACTTATAGGGATTATGAGAAGTTCCATATTACTTGGGCTAGCCCTGGAATAAAGTTAAGGGGAATAGATCGGTGGGAAGGTTGGAGAAAGCAAACCCGGCATTCCTATATAGGAATGAACTTGGTCCTGAAAAGTAGACTATTACCCAAGAGTTATATCGCCAAAAACTCCCAAGGGACCAAGTACAGAAAAAAGTCTATAACATATGAGTTAAGGATCAATGAAGTAAAGTGAATCCTATGAACCTGCATTATAGCATACCATAGACGTGTCATTTATGTGTGATTTGAATGCTATGCTCTTTCATATTCTGTTTTTACTGCGTTGAGTACAATTGAAGCATACTTCGGGTTATGTTTTCTTAAATCTAATAAATAGGGATTAGGTATTCTGTTACTCACCTTTTTCACAATTAAATAAAAATTCAAGTAACTGGAAATGAATGTGATGTCTGTATTGGTATGATCGAGAATTCTACTGAGAATTTTTCAAAATTCTCACCCCAGCACATATGTCCACATCATTCTCAGACTATGGAGATGACGGCGACGATCGTTGAATTTGCTGAGCAACTTGAGTGGCACCTACATTACGACCTCATTTTAGACTTATTGTACATTATTGCTACTTGCTACTTCCAGTTATACATATTTTTCCGTCACAACTTCGTTGTTCCGCTGTTCAGCCCCTTATTTGATCCCACAACTCCTTTCTTGGTCATACCTATATACATGGCTCAACCTACAGCACCTCTCGCCTCACCTCCCACTTCACTTCCCCAGGTTGTTCCCGCACTTCTATCCAAGAGTGACCTTTCCGAGGAGCTGGCCCCATCCTCACCCTCTACTTCACCCTCTATCTTTAATGACAAATACACCTTGGCAGACCCAGCCATGGCGAACAGATTCCGTTCTTTAGAATGCATCTAGAGCATCTCTCCAATTAGCTGCTCATGTTGTATAGTGTGGCCTTCTTTTGGTGCTTTTGGGCCATAGGCTTGTTTCCGTTTGTGTCTGTTAGAGAGAGTTAGTACGTGAAATGTCCTATGAGGACCACATAAGGTTATGCTTCAAGTAGACAGGCCAATTTTTTTTTTTTTTTTGTTTTTACGGCCTTATTTTTTTTGTACCCTCTGCTGTATATGTATTTTTACTGTAGCAAACTTTGGTGGTATACACACATGCACACACACATGATGCAGTATCTGTCTGTTTTATTGATTTTTCTATTATGACGACAAATTGTTATGTTCTACGATAAAAAGTTACTCAAACTGGTAAATGACATTAAATTAAAATGAAATTAATAAATTTCCATACGTGACAAATTACCGGGTGAAATATTATGACTTAAGCATAGTATTACATCTGGTAAGGTGTTACATCATGCCTGCACAATATGTAACTTGACTAACAAATAAGCACTACATATTAAAATAGAAAATGATAACCTACGCTTGATTGGACTTAAATTCATCGGATTAGCGATCTAAAGGTAAATTAATCGAGAATTTATATTACGTGACAAACTATCAAGTATAACATTATAACTTAAGCATAGTATTATATTCAAGAGGGTGTTACAAGTTGTGTGGCGTGGCCAAGTGGGGGACAACGCCGGCAATGACATCCCCGGCAGCAAGATGACGACGACTATGGATGACGTGAGCAGATTAGAGTAGTAGCAGTTTAGTGGTGGTTCTGCGGTGGTTTGGCGGTGGTGGTTACTGTGAAGAAGGATGATGGTGAGGTGTCAAGTTTGCTATCTTGGTTGCTTTGAGAGGAAAGTTGTGGTTACTGGTTTCTTTGTTTTGGTATTTGGATTAGGAATCGAGGATCGGGTTGATGTGCATAAAGATGATGAAGATGGTAGGCTGAGGTTGTGGGTTAAAGTATGGAGTGGATATTGTTGGTAGGTCGTTGGTTGATGAAGATGGTGCTATTTAGGCTAAGCAAGCATTATTTGACAACAAGTTCCACAAACCCATTTTTTTATGCATTATGTATTAATAGAATATCAAAATGCACTTCATGACGTGCAAATTGATAATGAAAACCAAAAAAGATAATAACAATAAGAACAATCAAATTATGTGATAAAACAAAGAAGAACTAGGAAACAAATTCACCTAAGGGAGAACAAAAAATTTGATCGGAAAAATTGCTGCAAAATAGCACTCTGACACTCAAATCATGACTTCCTGATTGTTTTCTGGTCATTTGTTGATGCCCATTACCAAGAGAGAATGCTTATTTATAATGCTAGAAGAATGAATGCAATTGATTACAAAATAATTTAATTGATGCTAATTGCGATTTGAGTGGGACTGATTGGAATCAATTGACATATTAACCAATGCTGATTGATGATCATTGACACTAATTAACACTAAGTGACCCTAATTTGATGCAATCTAATCTAATTGAGGCAATTTTGGTTTTTTTTTTATTTATTTATTTATTGATTAGAAATGACTAGGTAACATAGGCTGTGAAAATTGGGTCAAAAAAGATTAGCCCTTTTTCTTTTGTTTTTCTGCTTTTTTGTTTTTCTCTTTTTTAAACTATTTTAAATTCAAACAAAATTCATTTTATTTTTTTAACTTAATTAAAAATCGGGTGCTGACAGTAGCCCACTTTACTTCATCTTTTAATTAAAAGGACCAGCAATGTAAGAAGCAACTAATTTTTCTTTGAGTTAATTTCTTTTCCTTTTTTTTTTCTTTCAATTAAAGACAATGAACGAACTAAGTCTCTTGAAACCTAATTAGATTCCATGAGACTTAGTAGTAAAAGAATTAGGCTTCACAATATCTTGGAAAAGAAAAAGGAGGGCATCACAACACCTTTAATTGGTAGGGTAAATGTCACTATACCTATAATGGGAAAAGTTAGGTGTCACAATACCTAGAAAACAAAAATGAAGGCATCACAATACCTTCAATCGGTAAGCCAGGCATCAAAATACCTGGGAATGCAAATGAAGTAGGTGTTTCAATACCCAAAATACAAATGGTAGACATCTCAATACTTATAATTGATAAACTCGACTAGGCATCTCAATACCTACAATCAGTAAACCAGACATCATAATATCTAGGATACAAACAGACTAGGTTTCACAATACCTAGAATGCAGATTTTGAATTTCAAATGTTCATTTAGCATAAAATCTCAAACTATTTTTTTTACCCAATTTTTAGTAAAAAGTCCACCAAAAACTCAAATGGAATAGCATTTTGATCGAAAATCGTCAAAGGTATTCACTAGTGAACTACATCTCAGTTTTTTCAAGGGCAAGTGATATGGGCTTATAATTGGTAGGAAAATGTCTTTGTAAAGGAGAAAATGAGGATGAGCCATCATGAAATTGGTCCCCCCAAGCCTTCAAACACACTCGAGCAAATAATGCTTCAACATTTTTCAACTTCTTTCAACATAGATAGCTCTTCCAAAAGCCCCCAATTGAGAACTTCAAAATTGTTGACATCTTGTCTACTTTTAATAGTTAATACGCTTGCTTCCATCAAGATGACACGTCCCCTTATTCTAGGAAGACTTCCCTTTCTCATTTATTTTCACTTTCTTTTTTTTTTTTATTCATTCATCATTTTTCTTCTCTTTATTTTTTTTTAAAGACAATGAACACTTTGTCTTAGAATTAAAATTTAAGAAAACAAAAGCAACCACTCATTAATCAAAATGGACTTTATTAGGCTTGTAACGTAGCCAAGGTTAAAGGGCTATGAAAGGAAAGATATTGATGGCTCAAATAAGTGTTTAAAGGTCAATAAGGATCATTAAATTTTTTGAGAATAATGTTTGTCAATTGGAGTTACATTTTTTACCAAGACATCCACTTAATTTTGGATTGCAGTACTTGTCTTAATTTCCTCATTTTCATATTTTTCATCTCCTCATTGTCATGCCTTGCTCTTTTTTCTTATAAGCAATTAAGCAACAATTAATTCTTATAAAAAATTAACCCCTACTACAGGGGCAATCCTTGTCTAAAGTTATGTGAAAGAAATATCTAGGCTCAAATGGGGTAACAAGGGATAATGATTTCTTTTTTCCTTTTTTTAAAAGGATAGAAAAATATGGCCAAACTTCATCCAAATCAAGATTGCTTGTTTTCATAATTTAAATTTCAATACAAAATATAAAGTCCACTCTCTAATCCTTTCTTTTTTCTTCTTTTTTCATTTTTTTCTTTTTGCATATAAGGAAGTACCACAAGATTATGCCAGATGGACCAAAAAAAAAACTTTATTGCAAATAAGGATATTACATATATGATTTCTAAATGGAAGCAATGAAAAATAAAGATAACAGCAAATATTGAGTTCACATAATCAACATCTAGTTTTAGTTCTAAATTTCAAGCCTTGTGTAGGGTGCACCTGAGTTTGATTCCAAGCGGAAATTGGTTTGTGGTATATGAACCTTCCCCCTAGTGAAGGCGTACATGCATTGACCAAAAAAAAAAATCATTAAACTTTATTTTCCCTGCATCCTTTAACCTTTGCACATGAACTTTGAATGATATGCACTTTTCAATGGAATGGTCGGGTGCATCCATATAGTACTTATAAGTCTTATTTGCATTATACCATTTAAGGGGATGATTTGAGACATGCCTTGGTACTTCTGGAGCAACTAAGTTTTCCTTTAACAAATAATCATAAAGATTATTGTAACTTATTGGCACTGGCTCTATAACTAGCCTATCTCTTCCAGGCTTGTTAGATTGACTTTGAAGGAGGAAAATGATGCATTGATTGGACTACTGGCAAGTATTCAGAAAAGACACATTATTTATGGAGAATAGGCTATGAGTTTTAGGGTATTCCATAAGGATGAGGTAGGTACGGGTAGGGATAGAATGGTAACATGTAATATAGGGAAGACTGGTAAGTGGATTGGTATGGTTTATGTAATGACTTTGTTTCTTATTTATGCTTATGTTTTAAAATTAATGGTGAGTAAAATTAATGCGAACATTTGCTTAGCATGTAGAAAGGTAAACAAGTGTTCAGTGACATAACCCTTTAGTCTATTTTCTTAGAAACCCTACCTTCTCTTTCTTTCTTCCCCTTTCTCTCATGGTCATCTCTCTCCTTTCCCACACTTTTCTTTTTCTTCTTGTTCCTCCACCTCTTCTCCTTCTTCTTTCCTTACCTTCTAGTTTCGAATTCCCCTCTCTTATACAAAGACCCACTTCTCCTCCTTCTTCACCATCATCTCTCTTTCTTGAAAACTCCATTCAAGGAGCTTGCCAGCGTGGGAACTACAATTTAAGGGTGAACCATCAACACCCACTTTGAGATTCTTCTTCCTTTAGCTCCCAAAGGTATTCCAAAGGCTTCCACCGCTTCTTTTGTGCTTGGGTTAGCTAAATCTTATCATAGGTGTTAGGTATGATTAGTTGATGTTAAGAACATGGGGTACAATTTGAGGGCTGTGATTTGATCTAGAATGTGCTAATCCATGACTCCTATACTTAATCGATGTTCATTTTGTCGCATCTATGATATTAGATCTTCCCAAGGAATTCTCTCATGGCTTCACAACTTCGGAGAGTTGAAATCACCCTTCTTGGCTTGTGTATTGTGAGTAGATATTGTATCCCTAGTTGTTTTCTAATGTATCTTACTTTTTAAAAGTGAGAGAAATGATTTGAAAAAAAAATATGGGATTTTAGTTTGCTTTGTGATGGTAATTTCTATGATATAAAAGCCCTTATTAATTCTGTCTTACACATGGGACAAGAATGTAATTTTTATGATATATATATATTGTTTTGGAAAGTTGAGACAATTGGAATATGTTATTGTGTATTTGGTTTGAGCTTTGATTAAAATCTTGGAAAGGTTCCTGAAACTATGAGATATCTCCTAAATTACAACAAGATTTTGAATGAGATTTTACTTGATGCATATTGAGAGTATGAAATGAGACATGAGACTTTGAAGAGATATATCCTTTTTGCTTATGAGACGATGGTTTGACTCTTAATAGCAAATACATTTTTTCTATGAATTATGACAATAGTTTGGCACATTGTTTAAACAAAATCTTAATATCTTTAACTTAAGTTTGAAAGCACACACGGAGTGGGGGTATGATTTAGGCATCGATTTGTTGAGACATTAGGCAAGGCAAAGCCCCTAATTGATACATGCGGTTGTTGGGTTCATTGATTCTATTGAGATTTCAAGCGAGGCAAAATCCTAGAGTATCATATGAGACATATGGGTTAAGATTACATTACTGATCAACTCATGAAGTGACTTATTTATGTGTTGTTATATATATGTATAGGGAGAGAATTAAGTGAGATGAGTGGTTAATTATGAGAGTAAGAGGAGTAAATCTTGACCATTGAATCTTACATGAATGGTCAAGATTAAAACATAAAGTCATGTGACTTAAGTGATCATGTGGCTTTTGAATAACTTTTAATCTTGACCATCCATATCTGGTTATACAACCCACATTTGATCCTCTGACTCTTATAATAAACCGCTCAGTTCACTTGATATACGCCTTATATATGTATTACTAAATGGTTTTGCAAAAGTCTCTGATAGCATTTGTAGCTAACTACAATAGACGTTAGCTTTGGTGCACCTTAACTACTCTATTTTTATGGTCACTAAAGGAATGGTGCATGTCTGTTTTAGGGTCACAAGAAAGAAGTATGATCTTGTCTATTATATCCTGGATTAGACAACTTTCCACCTAATTTGATAATTTTCTAATACATTGTGATTTATTTATATTTATATACTCATTTTATTAGATTTATGGTTTTCATACTTGATTATCTTACATATCTTTCTTGTGCATTTTAATTATGGTTCAGCCTTCTCCTACCTGAGCTATGGATACTTTGTCTACCACTAAGTTATCCCTTCTCCTTTCAAATACAGATGTTTACTTAGGTTATGTACCTTTAACTCCTTAATAGTTGGAACCTTTTGTGAAAGTAATTTTGTTGTTGTCTCTAATGCTCTATTAGTCACAGGCAAAGTCTAGCTTCTGCAACATGTGTTTTGTCATTTATCACTAGGAATATGTATAATTATGTTATATGTATCTATAATGAAAAATGATGTATCATTATGGATAATGCATGGGTTTATAATCGCATGAATGTACCATGCATGCCTGGATCCCAAATGATTTGTGTGTATATTAAGGCTTGCTAAGGGATTGGTCTTGCTTATATGTCAATCAAGGCTTAACTTGGGTCATGATAGTTTATTTTTGGGTGGATAGTTTTAGTCTACACGATGTGAACCTCTCCCTCTTTCTTTTGGAGGCTAAGCTTTTTAAGCTTCTCAGCTTAGCTAACCCATTCAACTTGCCTTCTCTAATGGCATCCTCCACTTGTTTCCCAACTATTACCATATCAAAAAAATCGATTAGTGACGCAACCCAACTACTTCTCTAGATATGCTCTGTAACACCATACTAGATAAATATTGACCTAATCCTCTTTAATTATGATTAATAACTAATCTTGCATATGATACATATCTCAATACAAAATTTCATTTTATTTGGTATCTACTTGTATTATCGGTTTGGTTAACTAATTAATTATCGATATTTAAAATGACTTTTTAAGATATGCATAATAGTCGGAAGTGAAACATATTATGCTAAATAACCTCATCATACATAACATGATGGTAAGTCTAATAGCCTATAGGTCATTCCCTAAGAAGTCAAATATACAATCATCCAAAAGTAAAGTAGCCTAGGATGTCAAATAATGTACAGTCATTCAACAAAATAAAGTAAATGCGCTTTGTCCATATGCAAATCGATGGACAACAACTGGATCTATTTATCCATCAAGCGGAGTCGAAACATAAAGCATCCTAATCACTAGATGAGGTAATAAAGAAGATGGATGTCCTACACACTAGGACCATTGGACTTTTGTGGTAAGGTCACCTCCATCTCTAGGACGATCATGATATGAGCCATTTGAAAGCACCAAAGAAAATTCATGATGAGAATTAAATCTCAGTAGGGGGCGGTACTTCCAAGGGTCCATCGGGCACCCAAAAATTCCTAGGTTTGTATAGACAAGTTAAAAATAAAAATAAAAAATATCATACAATTATATCACATGATTACAATATATAAATAGATAATAAATAAATAGATAAATAAATGACTTGCCAAGTAAATATGAGATGAAATAATATGCAATAGCAGGTAGTAAGACGAGAAATAAAGATGCCATGTAAGATACACTTTTTCCTTTGCTGTTCTTTCCATTTGTCTTCACTTATCTTTTTCCTTTTCATTAGTCGGAGGGAAGCTGGTGGCCTCATCTCATCTCGTGCCACGATTTGCCGAGAGCTCTCTACAAGGGAGTCCCCAGATCCTAGAACAGAAACCACGAACACTGGCCCCATGTCCAAGCTAACCATCCACTCCAAACAGAGCGGCGAATGTCCCACCGATCCACTATGAGGTGGGGCCAAGATATTCACCATATATTTCATAAAGATTCTATTCATTTATGTATGTTTACATAATCACCATGTCATGCTTAGAGATCTTTAATATATATATTATGCATTTCACACATAAGCTCATATATCGATAACTTATGCTTCACACAACATATGAAAATGTGGTTCACATGCATTCGGATATACACATATGGTTATGAATGTACATGTAGATTTATGATGACATACAAGCCCATATAAAATAAGCAAGGCATTGAGAAGTAGTAAATGGGTTTAGCTTCCATGAGCAATTTCGGCCAAATTTATGACTCAATTTCTTTTATTTATTACCAATTTGGGTCACTATTATTTCATTCATTGTATACTAGTTGTACTCTAGAGTTATTTTCCATGGGCTTGAAACACTTTATGGGCCAATCTTAACACTAATATATGGAATTTCATACTTGGGCTAGAAAATAGTTACTCACACAGTAATTAGTCTAGAAAATAATTATAGTAAAAATAGTAAATTGTTTCTAAAATTCATAACAATTTGTTAGTTGGTCCTTTGAAGTGTTAATATTATTCCATAAGAATTTCGTGGCAATTTCTTAAGAATAAGTATGGTAATAAAATCTTACAACCCAAATAGGTCAGATTCCCATTTTCAGCTAGGTAGTTCCAGTTTCAAAAATTTATTTAATATAGTTAAACATTTATAAATAACCCAAAAAAATTCTCAATCCTATTTTCAAGTGTTATTACATGATGTAAAAATTTGAAGTCAAAATTCACAGAATTACTATATTAAAAAAAATGGAAAATTTTGGTGTTTCCAAAAGTACATCCTATTTTCCAGAACCAAGTAAATCTGTCACGAATTTTAAAAAATGGTAAACCTTCACTAAAAATTATGAAAATTTATAAGCAAGTTCATCATCATGTTTTATTCAACATATAAAATTTCTAAATGGAAATGATGAGAATTCCTATAAGGAAAAATTTGCATAATCACAGTAGTCTAGAGAAATAGGTTAAGTTCATACTTTACCAAAAGATCATAGAATAAGCACATAATCACCATCAAACACACACAAACCAGGCATTTTCATGCATACACATGCAAGAGGCAGAGTATAGGATAAGCAAGAATAAGAAGCATAACAACCTAAAATCCTACCCTTAACAAAGATAGTTTAGCCTCACCATGAGACTACCCCCAAATATCCCCTTATAAACTTACAAACCAAATCTCCGTACCAAATTTACATCAATTGACACTCTCAAATATGACACAAAACAAAATAAACTTCCCCCCAAGAAGCAAGCTCCAGCTGTAGCCATAAGAAGGCGTTGAGCCAAAAATAATCAAAACCAACATTAACAAGAACAAGGGATTAGAATCAACCAAAAATTATAAGGTCATTAGGAGAGTTAAAAAAGAATACCCACTACCTTGAAGGATGATGGAAGAGCTCGAAAATGGTGTGGAGATGGTGATGATGATGAACTCAAAGCTTGAAGGGAAACAAGAAAGTGGAACAACTCAAGATCACTCAAGTGTATGGCTCACACAGTTTTCCTTCTTCCTAAAGATAAAGAAGAAGGATTATGTAGACACTCACACACACAAACACACTTGTTTTCTCTCCTTTCCTTCTCCTTCCATCATGTGTTCTACTGAGGGGAGTGGGGGTGAATGACTCACAATATAATTGCACACTCAATCTCACAAATGCACATACCAACTATACAATTCATGTCCTATTTTAATTATTTTCTTCCAAACTTGGTTACCAAGTTTAAGGCTGGTGTGGACAAGTATCTTAGATCAAAGGATGAGAAATTTTCTGATTATATGTTAGATCAAAGGATGAGAAATTTTCTGATTATATGTCTCTAATATTTAATTAGCCATGTTTCTTATAATTCTAAGAATTAACTTGCGATAACTAAGTTAGATTTATTTAATTAACATGCCCTAACATTTAATTGCCCACAAAATTTTTGGTCCTTCTAATTATGCTAAGCATGCCTCTAAGTTTTCAAAATTTTTCGCAATCATTTGCCTATTTTTAAATTATTTTTCTTAATCCTACAATTTACTAATTAATGCCTGAAAATCATAAAAAATTCAAACAAGCTTTAAAAATTTTGATTTTTATTTTGTAAGCTAATATAACCCTAATTATCCTTTAAAAATTTTTTCATAATTTTTTAAAAATTATTCCTATTTTTTTCTAAATTATTATCGAGTTTCGAGTACAAATAGTTCAATTAATAATTGCTTAATTACCTAGAAAAATTTCAATCTATTAACATTATTTAGGGTTAAACTAGCAAGAAAAATTACTAATATGAATTTTCCATAATTATTTTAAAATTTTGATTCTTTATATTAATATTAAAGCATAGTTAATTTCATATCTAAGCATAATAAATCAAAGTATTAAGCTAATGATTATAGGAGATGTTACATGCTCCATCCAAATTCTTAACAAAAAGTCTAATAATTTCTTTTTCACTTAGTGGCAATTGGACTTGGGAAGCCTTCTCCCTTCCTCAACTTTTGTGCATATTCTCCAAAGCTATCTCTATCAACCTTCTTCATTCTCTGACATTCAAATTGGTCAGAAGCAATGATATTGAATAACTAGTATTACTTTACAAAAAGCTCTGGTAAACCATGCTAACTCTTTATCTGACTTTTTTCAAGTTGTAAAAAGAAGTCAAAGCGGCACCAACCAAACTATGTTGAAAATAGTGAATCATCAACTTCTCTTTCTTGTGGTAAGGTGCCATGGTCAATGGACCATGGGGTCAATCTTACCTTCAAATTTTTTTAAGTCGAGAACTTTGAATTTTGTGGTATCTCAATATCAAGAAACAAATAGGAATCATGTATATCCAACCTCCCATAAGCTTCTAGTCCGTGTATGGCCCTCATCCTTTCTTCTAACATCTCCATTTTGCTTATCATTCTGGTATCTTCTTCCCTGACCTCATCATTCAAACTTGTATCCATTATTCTAACTTGCAAGGCCTCCATTGTGAGACGTGGGAGTGATTACAACAACTTCAATTGAGTTATCTTCAATGTTTTGAATAGTGTGGCCTTTTCCAACTTTGGTACCATTTGGCAAGTTGATTGGATTGGAAATGCTATTGTTTAGTGTAACATCCGGAAGAAATGGTGCTTTTGATTAGCATTGTTGACCGAATTATTTTATTTCATTAGAGAGATACACTTAATTAGGAATTAGGGTCAGAAAAAGTTAAGTTTGTTATGTGGAAAAATTAAGAAAAATCATGGGCAATATTTTGAGAATTTAAGAGAAATCGATAAAGGTTTCGGTATTATATGATGCAAGAACTAGATCAATAGAAATTACACTGTGCCAACCCTAACTTGGATGGCTATGATTTTGCCATTTCCCCCTTTGATTGGTGCCATCTTGGCCCTTGAAAGTGGGCAACCTAAGTAAAATCAACAAAGAAGTTACATCCACCAATCAATACACATAGTCACTCGTAATTTATGACCAGAAACTCACTAAATCCCCATGTTCTCCTCACCCATTTTTTGCCCCTAATAGCTAAGCTCTACTTTCATTCTTTGCATAATCTCACTCCAACATCTACCCTTCATCATCCTACCAAGTCTCTTTCACCCAAAGCTTGCTCTTATTCAACTCAAGACCTGAATCTAGGTAGGATTTTCTTAAGTTTTGTTGGTATTAAGTATTTTGTGCCTGAATTGGATTTGCATGTTCCTATTCAATATGATGGTATATGATAATTATGAGTTTCGTTATGGCTGATTTGACATGGGGACTCTTAATTTGGGTAAAACTCAAGGAAAACCAAAACATAATAATTAGAAATGAAATCCCTAAGACATATCCATACTATGTATGATACATCTTTACCTACAATGGTCAAAATTGGATGAAACTATTTTTAAATGAAATTAGACATCTAGAGCTTTCTAAGCATATAAATTAATAAGGCCATTAGGGTTTTATAAGAGAGTTATGAATTTTTGAAGTTAACCATTCAATTTTGCCCTCGGTTCTAACTAATACAGGTTGTGAAGGGTATAACTCATCATGTACAACTTCAAATTTAGTGCAACCAATATTGTTAGGAACTACACATAGGGTAACATATTATAAAAATTTCAGAGTTAGATCTTTTCTCTATTGTTCCCCAGAAATTCTCCAAATTTGCCTTATGACCTATTAGGATTGGAATAGGGCAAACCATTCTAGCCAAATTTGAGAGCTTATAACTTGAGCTCAGCTCACCCAAATAAAGTGAAACTTGTGGAAAATAAAAGATCAAGTAGCTTTAACTATATATAAATTTCGGATAAATCTAATGAAAATTCTATTTTTAGTGAATTTTTACATTTTAGTGCTCAATTATGCCCAATAACAAGGCAACCTTGGGTTAAACCTTAATAACTTAATTTATGCTCATCAAAACTTAGTGGAACTAAAGAGAATTAAAAATAGACTAATAAGGATAAAATATACTAAATTTTTAGATTTAAATGAGTTAAGATGAAATTATGGCATAATTTCCAAAATAGGGCAGAGTTAGGACATTTAGGTACAAATTGCCAAGTTAAGTGATTGGCCACTTGTAGTGTATAAAAGCCCGTTGATTGAAATTTAGATGATACAATTCTCTATTCTAGCTACTGAAATGTTAATGTAATGTTATGATACTTTTGATATCTTGACTGGCTGGCTGATTATATGTGCACTACTCATGGGGAAGCCTATGTTAAGCTGTTATACTGCCGAAATTCCAGCAAAAACATATGAAAGTTATGAATGTCTATATGTTATGTACATGAATATCATACAAGCATGAATATTTGAAAGTAAAATATGAAGCACGTGCATTCATGATTCTATGATTAAAGATATAAGTAAAGGATATGCATATGCATGTTGTGTCCATAAAGAGCATGCATGCAAATATGATTGAGATATGATATGAGACATATGTATGAGTGTCGAGCATTCACATGCATGATCATATATGAAAAGGAAAAGATGATAAGAACTTGTAAAGGGACATACCAAGCCTCCACCTCGTAGTAGGCCAGGGTGTAACATCCGAAAAAAAAAAATCTCATCATTTTTAATCGATTTGTTCAGTTTTATCGAGTAAGTGAGATTAACTAGAAATTAATTAAATATTTAATTAGAGGCCAATTAAAGGCAAATTAGAAATTAATTAGAAGTTAATCAAAGAGATTAGGCTTGAGAAAAATCAAGATAGACATAGGGGAACCCTTGCGAAACTATTTAAAAATGTTTTGCCGATTTAAAAGAAATTGGTAAAGATTCGGTGTTTTAAACTGCCGGAATTAAATCAATAGAATTATGCATTGGAAACCCTAAGATTTATGGCCAAAAGCTCGGCCACCTTATTCCCCTAAGTGGCATCCAAACTGGCCACACAAGGAGGGGAAGGTTGGTTGAAGCATAGCCACTCAATGGTCTAACAAATCCTATGCCTCCTAGCCAACTACCACCTTCAATTTTTAACTTCAATAAATACCCCTTGGTCCCTCAATTTTCAGCCTTCTCTCTCTTGCCTCTCCTCCTTCATTTCTTCTTCTCCTCCTCCTCCTCCATTTCACACCTTTTCAAGCCCTCATCCACTTCCTTACCCACAAATATCAATCTTAATCAAGAAACTCACTTACTAGAGATAGGATTCAAGCTTTATTTCTGTTTTTATGAATTGATGGTTCATTATAATTCTTGCTTCATCCATCTAAATGAAGATATATGATGTGATTTTTTTATTTTTAACTGATTTATTAAGTAATTGGTTGAGTTGGAGTTGAATCTTGCATGAAAAACTAGAAAGGAAGCAAAATAGGAAATCTGGAATCTCTTGGTTCCTAGAGCATCTGTACTCGCAAACTGTATGGACTCTCATAGAGCTATGATAAATTTATGAGACCATTTTTAAGAGAAACTAGACTTTCAGGGATTTCTATACATATAAATTATAAGGCCATTGGGTTAGTATTGGGGGAGATCCGAATTTTTTAAATTTGCCCTAAGTTTCTAGCTTTGATTCTAGGCAGGGAAGGATGTATAGGTAATAATTTGACCTATATAATTTGGATTTGGGTGTAATAAAATTTGTTAGAAATTTAAGACATAGAAGAACATACTAGTCAAATTCGTTTTCTATAATTCCTAGTAATTTCTTAAAGCACCCCTTGTTCTGTTGGAATAGAGATAGGGCAACCCAAACCTATCCACTTTATGAGCTCATCACTTGAGCTTTCCTTAGTCAAACTAAGTGAGACTTTTTGGATATGAAAATTTTATCAATAAGCTTTAAAATGACATAAGTTTAGTAGGAATCCATCCAGATTTCAATTTTTGATGGATTTTTACTTTTGAGTGTGCAATTCTGGCCTGCTACAGGGTAGGCTGAAATAAAACCCCAATAACTTGGGCTACACTTATCAAAATTAAATGGGTCCAAAGAGGTTAGAAAATAGACACATAACAGTCCAACATATTCAAAATTGAAGTCGAAAGGAGTTTACTAGAATTTATAGCAGATTTTACAAAACTGAGTAGAAATGAATATCATAGGCAAAAACTTATACTTAGGTGTAAGTGTTGTGTCTTTGGCAATGTTATTGAATGATATTGAGAAATGAGTGTGCTATTGTAGTTTCTCTGAATAGTTGGCTGTCTAAGTACTAGCACTATTCATAGGAAAATAGACATAATCCGTCATACTGCTGAAATTTCGGCAAGGATTATGGATAAGTTATGAGATACACTTTGATACATGTGCATACTTGCATGAAACTTATAAGAGTTATGCTATGAGAAAAGTTCCATAGTACTTGGTCCAGCCCCGGATTAAAGTTAAGGGGAATAGATCGGTGGAAAGGTCGAGGAAAGTAAACCCGACATTCCTGTATAGGAACGAGCTCAATCTTGAGAAGCAGACTATTACCCAGGGGTTATATAGCCAAAAACTCCCAGGGGACCAAGTAAGGAAAAGTTTATGATAAATGATGCAAAGATCAATGAAGTAAAGCGAGTCTAAGCACATGCATTATTGCATCATATAGATATATGGTTTACTTATGAATTGAATGCTATACTCCTTTACATACAGCTTCCCTATTTATTTTGCATCTTATTTCATTATATAGTGTTATTTTGATGCTTATTCTATCTTTACTATCTTAAGTAAAATTGAACTTTGCTTCGGGTTATGTTTTCTAAAATCTAATGAACAATGATAATTGTGTTATGTTATTCACCATTTTCATAATTAAATAAAAATCGAAGCAACTGGGAATAAACGCAATGTCAATATCTTACAATTATAGGAATCGTAGTGAGGATTTTCCAAAATTCTCACCCTATTATGTGTCATTCTCAATCCCTGGACGTGGCAGCAACTATGATCCTCAGTTCTGAACTACCAAGATTACGATGGTAACTCTAAGCATGGAGCTACTTATTGTGTTCGACGACCCTGTTTCCTATATTTACCACTTTTAGATGTACAAGAACCTATGAGACCATGTTTGTATACATATTTATGTAGATACATCACAAATGCTGTGAGATTGACTCCACCCGTCTTACCAAATCTCCTCCTATTGTACCATACCTGCCCGATATATATATCACTTAAGTAATTGACTAAAATTAAATCGCCGTGTTTTCGATATAAACACTCATCCGATTTAGTCAATGAATTAAGGTTCTTCAATATAAGAGATAATCACACTTAACAGACTGCTGGGTAAAATATTCTGACTTAAGCATAGTATAAAATCTAGTAGGATGTTACACAAGGCAATATTGTCTAAGGCTTAGGCCAGCACCTGACAAGATTTAAGGGGAATAGCCGGTGTAAGGGTCGAGGAAAGTAAACCTATCACTCATGTATAGATATAAGCTCAAATTTGAGAAGTAGGCTATTACCTAAAGGTAAGAGAGACCATTCACCTTTAGGGGACCAAGTATAAAGAAGCAAGATACAAGTAAAGGAAAGATAAGTAAAAAATGCATCCTACAGATGGCGACACGTAACACTTAGGTATGCTAAGAAAAAAAAGTTAAAGAAAGACAAGTGCACTCACATCAAGAAGTCATTTCCATTCACGCACGCACGTTATTCAATTGTTCCTTATTTTATTATGCATCGATGCATCTTATTCAATTGTCCTTCATATTGTTATGTTAATGTTTTGGATTCTTTCTTTGTTTAACAAGTTCATGAATAAAATAAACTCTATTTCGAATAATATGTTTTCAAACTATAAAACTGGAAAGTTTATATAACATATTCACCTTTTTCATAATAAACTGAAGTAGCTAGAGATAATAACAATGACATGGTATATGGTAGTCTAAGGAATCCTACTAAGAATTTATATAATTCTCACTCCTATGTATATTTTTATGTTATCTTTAGATATCTCAGGAAAGCTAGAAGATGATCATACTGGGCAGAGTTAGGAAGATTGAAGATGATCAAAGAGCGCTGTCATACAAGGTCCATTTAAGTAACAGTAATAACTCCTAGGGGAAGTATTATGACTTAAAAATAGTACTGTACCTCAGAGGGTGTTACATTTGGACTGCCATTAGGACTTGTTGTTTCCATGTTTGAAGTTAGCTCCTTCAGCATGTTGAATATTTGCTCAAAGTTTCCCTCCAATCTTTCAAGCCTTTGCTCCGTCGCAGGCATAGCATTCCCTATGTTTTCTTGAAAATTTAAAATTCAAAATTGAAAATTAAATTTATTTTTGATATTTTTATTTTTTTTTCAAAGGAGCACGAATGCAAGGCCTAAAAAGAGCTCATGAAAAAAGCTTTTCGTCTTTTTTTTTTTCTTAGAAACATCCTTTTTTTTCTCAAGAAAAACAAATGCAAAGTTGGAAAAGAGCTTATGATTTTTTTCTCTTCACTTTTAGGAAACACGTGCAAGAACTAAAAAAAAAAAAAAATTATAGACAAATGCAAGGCCTAAAAAGAGCTCATGAATTTTTTTTTTTTTTTAACCATTGGAGTGAGCATGGAAACTAAGACAAATAATGGAAAAAAAAATGAAATTTGATTTATGAACCAATGAAGAACAAATTAATCCTTCGTGTTTCTAACTAAACGGATCAAAGATAAGCTTATTTATCTCAAACATGGCTCAGACCTCTACTTAAACTTCTAAGTGAATGGTTTCCAAGACCGGATCTAAAGTCTTAAATGTCAAATGTCTGCTAATTGCCCCAATCCATAGAATAAGCACCTACTTCTATGAGCTTAGCCATATAGACATATAAATCACAATATGGTAGCTCACAACTCCAGTACCAATCAAAGCGAGAGGATCAACAAGTATCAAGGAAACATAAGCCTAATATGGGATTAGAAACTTTGGATATAGTGCCCAAAAATGTATAAGGTAAGTAATAGTGAAGTGTGTGTGATAATAAGGCCCCAAACAAGATGTGTACAAAATAAATAAACAAAAAATCATCTACCCTAAGGTTTGAACAACAAAATAAATAAAAATAATTATTTACAATTAAAATAAGCAATTACTGAAAAATAAATAATTATTTGCAAAAAAATGAAACAATTATTTACAAATAGAAACAAGCAATTATTTACAACAAAAAGAAAGGCATGGCTTAAACAAAATTAAATAAAGGGATAAATAAATATTATTTGAGTTATTTTATTTGCATAACTTACTTTATATTAAACTAGACTCTCTAACTATCCCTAGTTGAGTCGGTAAACTGTCACAACGTTCCCGAAGGGCGTTGCAATAGTAATGACAACTTGAAAAAAAAAATTATTTGAAAAATTTTTTAACGGAGTCACCACCAATTTTTATTTATGGAAAAAAAAATTGGAAAAACCTTTTAATCTTCTGGCAAAAGTTGTCTTTTAAAAAATGAGATAAATTGTCGTGAATTTGATTATACACAAGGAATGGTGGAAATTGAATCGCACTACACCCGTGTGATATTCATCTTCCAATGATTAATTAAAGTTCGTTGTACAAATTAAATAACTTTGAAAATGTTTATTTTTATCCTAAAAAAGAGGTTAAAGCTAAAAAACACTATTTACAAAAAAAAAAAACAGAGGTTAAAGCCGAAAAAACTTTTTAAGAAAAAAAATAAACATTTAAGAAAGTTTAATTTTTGCTTGACTTGCGTTCCTACATGCAATGATGTACTCAAAGCCACGTAGTTGCTGTAAAAAATAAATGTGTGGCGTTGATTTTATTAATGGAAATATTTTTTACTTTTGAAAAAGAAATCCACTCTTATATAGGATTCAAGATAGTATGAGTTATACAATAAATTCTTACAACCCTTAAGTATGGTTATACATCAATGATGCAGATTGCTGCATGGATTAAAATGATTTAAAAAAGATTTTTTTATATTTATTAAAAAAAGTTTTTTTATTGCAAAAATTACAAAATTAAAAAATGATTAATAAAGTAAAATCAAATCCATATATTCAACCAACTTAAACAATTTTTTTTTGTATTTTATTATTTTTGTTCTTTTATTTTTTTTACTTTTGTTTTGATATATTTTTTTATTTGAAAGCTTGACCAAAAGCTAAAACCCCACCCAAGTTAATTCATCTAACCTTCACACCTTTTTTTTCCTTCCTTTTTCAAATGCCTTCTTACTCAATCTCAACTAAAACATACCTAGACACTAAATTAAAAAGAAAATCAGCCCACTAGATAATAAAGAGACACAATTCAAATGAAAGGAAAAGACTCAAAGGACTAATGCTAAAAATACACAAATGACTAGCATCACTACATGAAACTAAAAACAATGAATTACAAGACTAAGGACATGAGAGAGGCACCTGGTTGGTGGCGCTCAAGGCATCATGAACGAGGAAGGATGTAACATCCCAAAAATTTTAAACTGTTTAGTCCCACTGTTTATCAATTTATTCGGTTTTAATAGTTATGTAAGAGTAATTAAAGATTAGTTGGAAGTTAATTAAAGATTAATTAGGAGTTATGTAAGAGTAATTAAAGATTAATTGGAAGTTAATTAAAAGTTCATTAGAAGTCAATTAGGGAGATTAGGATTAAGAAAAATTAGAATAGACATGTAGACAAAACCTTAGAAAGTTATTTAGAATCATTTTGTCGATTTGAAGGAAATTGGTCAAAACCGAATCAATAGAAATATACATCGAAAACCCTAAATTTGGTGGCGAAGGACTCAGCCACTTTGCCCCATGAAATGGCACCACTTGTTGCCATACATAAGGAGAAAATTTGATTGAATCTTAACCACCCAAAGAACAACCAATGAGAAGCCATGGTTTCAACTACCTAGGGTTATAATAATCAAACAATTCCTTCCTTAGTCCTTTACAATTTTTGGCCCTCTCCTTGCTAACTACTCTTCATTTTCTTTTCATACTTCTTCTACCTTACTTCACTTCTCTTCCATCTCCGAGTTCCAATCATCTCCCACATCAAAAACTTTTAGCTAGTCAATTTATATATTAAACTAGAGGTAGGATTCAACCTCATTGTGTGATTTTGTGAATTTGTTAGCTATCTCTAAATTCTTTTCTACTCATATATTGAAAACTATACTGAGTTTATAGGATGTTTTATAGCAGGATTAATATGCATATATTGGGTTTGAGTTGAATTGTTAAAGAAAAACTACAAGAGGAAGAAAATAGAATGAACTAGACTAAGAAACCCTATGGCATCCATACTTGCAAAGTGTACAGATTCGCAAATAGCCATCAAAATTTGATGAATCTAATGTTACATGAAACTAGACATTTAGAGCTCTCCAACCATATAAATTATAAGGTCATTGGATTAGTATTGAGTGAGAAATAATTTTTTGAAGTTTACCCTAGATTTCTACCTCTGGACCTGACCTAAATGGGTTGTGCAGAGCATAATTCACTCTATACACCTTCAATTTAAGTGAAACCAATACATAGGGCAACATACCATAAAAATTTTAAGGTCAAATTCGATCTTTGTTACTCCCAGTAATTTGAGAAAGTTATCCCATGTCTTGACTGGGCAAAGATAGGGCAGACCACCAATTTTCTGAACTTATAACTTGAGCTCTACTTATCCAAATGCAATGAAACTTCTTGAAAATGAAAACTAGTTCAATTGGCTTTAATGTGATATAAGTTTCATATCAATCCAATTTGATTCCTATTTTTGGTGGATTTTTACTTTGCAATGTGTAAATTTGCCTAGCTACAGAACAGACCTAGATAAATCTTCAATTACTTGAGTTATACTTATCAAAACCTTATGGGACCGAAGAGGTTAAAAACTAGACGCATAATAATTTAACATGTTTAAATTTCATATGTAAATTAGTTAGGAAAAAATTATGGCATAAATTACAAAAACTGGGCAAAACTAAATGTGCTTAGCAGAATTACCATTCTAAAGAATTATACACCTTTGTACGTGTATGAACTCAACTCAAGTTTGAATGTTACAGAATTTATATCAATGTTGAAAGATTGACATATTATATGGGATCTACTATTGTGATTGATTGTCTAGCTGAATGACACTATTCATGAGGAAATAGACTTGATCTGTTATGCTACTGAAATTTTGGCAAAAATATGTGAACATTAAGTATGTTTATATGTTATGTCTATGAATGCATGTCATGCAAGCATGAAATGTTTAAAAATAGGCATGAAGCATATGCATCCATGAAGTTATGATTAAAGATATAATGATAATTCTATATTCCTAAGGAGTGTAACATGGCGATCATACCCCAATGGGATATGACATAGTGAACATACTCTGGAATGTGTATGTTAAGTAAAGAAAGAGATTATAAGAACTTGCAAAACGGAAATACCAACCCTTCACCTTGCAGTAGGTCAAGGCAGTACTGTCTAAGGTTTAGGCCAGCCCCCAACCAGATTTAAAGGGAATAGACCAATGTGAGGGTCAAGGAAAGTAAACCCGTCACTCATGTATAAATATGAGCTCGGACCTAAGAAGCAAGCTATTACCTAAGGATGAGAAAGGCCATTCACCTCCAAGGAATGAAGTACTAAAGGCAAGTTGTACCCTAGGGACGATGATATGTAATGCCTAGGCATGCCAAGGAAAGGAAGTTAAAGAAAATTAAGAACACAAGTGTATTTGTAGGATTTCGAGTAAAAGTATTTGCATACGCATATTCTATCTTCTTATCATATTAGAATTGTTATATTTGAATATACTGCAACTATTATTCAAGTTATGAGTTATGAATTTATTTTGTAATAGCTCTTAGGACACAAGTGTGTGAATACAATGAATTATGCTTTGAATAATATGTTTTCAACTATAAAACTGAAAAGTTTATTCACATATTCACCTTTTTCATAATAAATTGAAGCAACTGGTGATAATAACAATGACACAATATGTGGTAGTCTAAGGAATCTTACTGTGAATTTGTAATTCTCACCCCTACGTTTGCTCCATATTATCTCCACATAGCTCAGGAAACAATGAAGATGGTCAATCCTAGATGAAGTTGGCTGAGATTAGAGAATGGCCGAAGGTTGCAATCAGACAAGGTCTGTTCATGCAACGATAATAACTCCTAAGTATAGTACTATGACTTAAGCATAGTACTCTACTTGGGAAGGTGTTGCATAGGAGCTGTATGGTGCAGCCAAGTGATGAGACATTGCCAGCGATGACATCACTATTAGCAAGCACAATGACGGCTTATGGACGATGTAAACGAACTAGAGTAGTGGCGGTCTAGTGGTGGTTCCATAGTGGTTTGGCTATGGTGGTCCATGGTGGGAGTCATGATGGCAATGTCATAAAGCTAAGCTAGGTTGTGGTAAAATGAGCTGAGGTTCTGGGTGATGGTGGCTGCTGTGAAGAAGGATAATGGTGAGGTGTCAAATTTGTTTACTGTAATGTTTGAAGTTTTTCAGAAAGTCAAATTTGTTTACTGTAATGTTTGAAGTTTTTCAGAAATTTTAATTTACACTATTAATCGATTTATTCACTTTTATTGAATCTGTAAAGTTTATTAGAGGTAACTTAAAGGTTAATTATGAGTTAATTAGAAATTAATTAAAAAGATTAGGATTAAGAAAAATTAAAATAAACACGTAGAAAATCTTACAAAGTTATTAGCAACACTTAGTTCATTTGAAGGAAATCGATAAAGATTCGGTATTTTATACTACTAGGACCGAATCAGCGGAATTTTATATTGAAAAACCCTAGATAATTACGCCACATGCATCCATAAATAAGGGGAGAGTTGGTTGAATCTCAACCACTCAAGATAACAACCAATCAAGAGCCAAAATCTTAACTACCAAGCATTAGAAAATTCTATAATTTCCTTCCAAATCCCCTATTTGCTCGACCCTTTTCTGCTGCTTTCTCTCCATCCTTTCTTCTTCCATCTCATCTTCGTTTCATCCCACTTTTAACCCCTAACCACTTCCTCCATCAAAAACCCAATTCTAGCTAGATATTTCACCTATTTGAGGTAGAATTCAGCCTCCTTACTTGATTTTTATGAATAGTGGTTGTTTGGAAATTTATCTCTATTTGTTTATTTGATGTTATACTTAGTTTTTTGGGGTGTTTAGGGCTGGATTACTAAGTATATGTTGGGTTTGGAGTGAATATTTAGTGAAAAACCACAAAAGGAACTAACCAGAATGGATTAAATTGAGAAACCCTACAACTATCCATACTGCAATGTGTACGGCTTCATCTACAATCATTGAAATAAGATAAAAATAATTTTAATGAAACTAGACATCTAGAGCTTTCCAACCATATAAATTATAAAGTCATTGGATTAGTATTAAGTGAGATATAATTTTTTGAATTTAATTCTGGATTTCTATCTCTATTCCTAAGCATACGGGGTTGCATAGGGCATAACTCGCCTTATACAACTTCAAATTGAGTACAACTAAACTTTTTAGCTAACATATAGATGTTTATACTATAAAAGTTTTAGATTCAAACCCTAAGTAGTTTGTTCACAATAATTTGCCAAAGTTGCCCTATGTCCTGACTAGACTGAAACAAGACAAGCCAATTCAATCAATTTTGAGAGCTTATAACTTGAGCTCTGCCTAGTCAAATGAAACCAAACTTGATGGAAATTAAAGTGAGCTCTACTGGCTTTAAAATGTATAAGTTTAAAGAAAATCCAATTAGATTTTATTTTTGGCAATTTTTCACATTTTAGACCCCAATTCTATCTAATACCAGGGCAGACCTAGGTTAAACTTCAATAACTCACTTTATCCTTATCAAAACTTAATGGGGCCAAAGAAATTAAAAACTAGACACATGATACTTCAATGTATTAAAAATTCAGATTTAAATAAGTTACATGGGAATTTTGGCATAAATTACAAAACCAAGTAGAATTGAATAGAATAGGCAGAATTGTCAAATTGAAGGGTTAGCTACCTTAATGTATGTATAAGTTGCAATTAAGACTTCAACATTGCAAATATATGCTAAATCTAAAAGGATACGGTGCTATGTTTGCTCTGCTGCTATGACTGATTGTCTATTTTAAACTGACACTATTCATAGGAAAGCCAATCCGATCTGTTATGCTGCCGAAGTTCCAGCAGAAATTGTGAAAGCATATTGTAACACCCTACTGATCGGAGGTTATACCTAAGTCATAGCATGTAAGTTAAGTAGTTCGTGCTACTGTGTTAATATTCTACTTACGTTTCACCTATCCGAATTATTTGGGGGAAATGGGATGCCATACAATGAACGTGATAGAGTTTATTTCATTATAACCACATGGTAAGCATAAATAACACACATACTATCAACTGCATAGAGGTATATATATATAGACAGGAACCACTGTTTTGATTTACAAACAAGTTTCAAAATATGATACATAAGTGGGGTCGAGTACAAAAAAAAAACATAAGACCCACGTCAGTCGATCCGATCCTACGTGGTCCTTAGTGGACATTTTCAAAATCTATCACTGCATGTATGACCCAAAGCCGCATGCTACCAAAAGAGGGTTGTAACATCCCGATTTCCGAGTTCGTCTTCGCGCTCAGGATTGATCCATCCCGATTTCCGACTTCATCCGTGAAACACAGATAAGACATTATTCCCGAGTTCCGAGTTAGTCTGGCTGAATCCTCGACTTCATGTCCTGACGATTTCGACTGCTCAGATTCATTTTCCACGACTTCCGAGTTTAACCCTCAAGTCCGGACACATGAACGTAATTTAATGAGATCCGACTTCATGTCTCGAGGAAAATATAACCGGCTTCCGATGTCACCAAGCACACTGTATATAAGTCACGATTTCCGAGTTTAAGTTCCTGGGTTTGGAAATATGACTCGAATTCCCGAGTTCCGATCTCATACTCCATGCTTCAAAACAGTGTGCGCGGTTTCCGACTTCACAAGTATAATTTAACACAATGGTACAATACCGGACTCCGAGTTGAATGTTACAAGTTCCGTCCTTAGAGTTGAACTCCATGGATATGAGTTCAAATCATTGGGTTGATTTCAGTCATACACTAGGTCCGACCTCCGATTTTATATCCAGCATTGGCAGTCCCAAGTTCAAATAGGGAGTTCCGAGATTATAGGATTCCCAGTACATGAGTTACGACCTCCGACCTTGATTCCAAGTCTCAACATAAACCGATTTCCCCAAGTCACAAACAAGATGGTACGAGTTCCGATATTAGGCTTCATCTCCCAGCTCAAGTAAAAACGACCAGAGTTCCGACCTCAAGTATAATAAGGATGAGTTCCGACTTCATATACATGAGGTTCACGAGTTACGACTTTATAGCTCCTACGAGTTTCGATTTCGTTTCCAGAATATGCTAGAAACTACCACACAAAGGGCAACGTGGAGAGCAAGGTTGGCTGAAACTTGGCCTTATGTTTATAGGCCAATCACAACCCTCCAAGTTAACTCCCACTCATGCCTATATAACACATCCTTCTCCTTTGATTCAGACCATTATTCACGTTGCATTTCCTCTCCTCCATCAGCTCTCTTTCTCTCTTGCTCACACACCCAAAACTCAAGATAAGTCCCAGCCTTGTTCATCCAAACTCCAAGTTTCAGCACTTAGCCAAATCTTGCTCCAAAGAGGTAGGATTCAATCTCTAATCTTAATTTCTCTAAACTAAGGATGCCTGAAAGATTACTTTTTATGATTATTTGATGACATAGTGGATGTGTATGATTGGATTAATATGGGATTAATATGAAATCTTGAGTGGCAATTAGAATTAGAAGAAGAAAACTAAGAGAAATGGATGGATGAGGGTGCTGCCTTGGTGGAGAGCCCACGGCAGTCCGTACGACGGAGTGTACGGCGCCGCCTACAATCGGTCAAATCCGATGAAACCATTTTTAGATGAAAGTAGACATTCAGGGCTTTCCATAGATATATCATATAAGGTTATTGGATTAGTATTGAGAGAGATACGAATTTTTGAAGTTTGACCTAGGGTTCAGGATCTTCATCCGAGCAGGGTGACTTGAGGAGGGTATAACTCACCCTATACAACTCCAAATCGAATGAAACTAAGTTTGTTAGAAAGCTTACACACAGAGGAACACCCCAATATAAGATTCCGAGTTTGTTATGGTCCCAATTGTTCCCAGTGATTCGATGAAGTTGTCCTATGTCTAATTCAGACCAACACAGGGTAGTTCAGGAAGGTCGAGTTTCAGGACTTATATCTTGAGGTGTACTTAAGCAAATGGAGTGAAACTTGTGGCAAATGAAAGTTTGTCCTGTTAGCTTTGATATGAGACTAATTTCGTAAGATTTGAGCTTAGTTTCGATTTTTAGTGAATTTATATTCCCAGGAGTGTAATTCGGGCTAGTGACTGAACAAGCTGAAGTAAAAGCTGAATATCTTGAATTATATAAATCAGAATGGCATGGGACCAAAGAGGTTAGAAAGTAGACATATAGGGCTATGACATATCCAAATTTCAGCTTTGAATGAGTTGAATAGAGATAAAGGTGGATTATACAAGATTCGGGCAGAACCGAATAGAATTGGTAGAATGGCCAAAATGATAATTTTACAAGTGTTAGTGGAACATATAAGGTTTGAATTGAGGATTGCCAGCTTGACATTGTTATATGTGTGTTAAGTTGATTATGTTGCTGTGACTAATTTGTCCGTGAAATGCTGGCACTATTCATGGGGAAACGGACCTGATCCGTTATCTTTGCCGAATTCTGGCCAAGTCTAAGAAGTCATGAATGTTTAAATGTAAGGTTGGGTTGAAATATAAAGTGGTATATAGAAACCCTATATTTAAGAATGACATAATTATGTTATGAGGTATATGAGAGTAAGTGATGTAGCATATGTATAACTATGCTTGAATATGGTTGAGAATGAAAGAATGTGAAAATATTGAATGTGAATCCCTTCACTTGGAGGCAGTTATTTGAAATCCCTCCCTGTGAAGGCAGTTAAATGATAAAGATGTGAATCCCTTCACTTGGAGGCAGTTATTTGAAATCCCTCCCTGTGAAGGCAGTTAAATGATAAAGATGTGAATCCCTTCATTTGGAGGCAGTTGCACTTGAATCCCTCCTTGTGAAGGCAGTTAAGACAATGAGATCCCCCTACCTTGGAGGCACGTGGTCAGATGAGATCCCTCTATGTTGAAGGCACGTGGTCAGATGAGATCCCTCTATGTTGAAGGCACGTGGTCGAACCGATCCTCAATTTTGAGGCACGTGACCGAATCGATCCTTCAGCTAGAGGCACGTGACCGAGAATCGATCCTTCACCTAGAGGCACGTGACCGAATCGATCCCTCCAAGACTAGAGGCACGTGGGTCCCCTTGCGGGTGAGTCGGTGTGACGGCGGTCACGGTGAGGTGACGAGCTCACTCCAAGGCAGGACTACCCAAGGCGATAAATGCACCCTAGGGACGGCGTACGTAACGCCTAGGTGTGCCAAGTAAAAGACTAAAGACTAAAGATTAAAGTATATGCAAGCACCCCAATCACATGAGGCATGGCATTGACCTAGCTAGTGTGAGTATAGCGGTAGGACTTACATGAGGCATGGCATGACCCAGCTAGTGTAAGTACCAAATGAGGATCCCATCTTCCTAAGGAACGTGACATGGCGATCACGCTCTGATGGGGTATGACATGGCGATCATACTCTGGAATATGGTATGATGCTGCACTTGAGGACGGCGATACGTAACGCTCAAGTGTAGACAGATCCAAGCACCCTAGGGACGGCAACATGTAATGCCTAGGTGCGGAATGAAAGAAAAGTAAAACTTTATGTATATGTATGAATTCTAGTGCAAGTTAAGTGAGATATAGATGTGATATTCCCATTAGACTAATGCTATATGTGTTTTATATGTTGAACTTATTATCCAGGGTATTATTCATGAATTAATCTTGTGTACATTTCCCCAAAGAACCAGTGTATGATTAAAATGAACTTTGCTTCGGAAAAGATATTTTTCGAAATGTAAAATTTAACAGTTTGTGCAGCATGTTCTTATTTTTTTAAAATAAACCGAAGCAAACTGGAGACGACCATGATGACACTATGTATGAAAAATTAGAGAATCCTACTGAGAATTTTATAATTCTCACTCCTATTTCCATGTTGTCTCCAGATAATTGTAGAAGTTTCCGAAGACGGCTAAAGTTCTTTGTCGAGACAAGGTCCGCTCAGTAACAGAATAGCTCAGGCGTAGTACTATGACTTAAGCATAGTAATCGTGCTTAGGAAGGATGTTACAAGGGTCATCTTTGTACAATACGGCTGTGGTCGACCTACTCGGTCGAGATAGCTGTTGGCCACACCGGGCCCGGCTGGTGAGTAGTCAGGAACTGATCCAGACGAGGAGGAAGATGAGCCGGTGGCCTCTGAGGGGTCACTCTCGGAGCTGAGTGGGATGTCTGGTACCTCCTGCGGAGGTGACTCGGTCTTGAGGTCGCGAGGGCCCACAGTCTTTGTAGGTGCCGGAGGCGCTGGTGGGGGATGTGCCGCGTACAACGGGACCTCAAAGTATGGGGTGGTAGGATCAAAAGCAGGATGATGTAAGGGGACAGTAAAATCCCTATCACTAAATAGATACAAGCGAAACTGGCAAGAGCCGGCTATATACAACGAGCCTCTTTGGGATCATGGTGGAGCTGCAAGTCTGGAATCTCAACGAAGAGGGTAGCTGTCGTGTCCATCATCCACGTCTGAGAATGAGGCAGAAATGCGGGACGAGGTGAGAATTTGTAGAAATTCTCAGTAGGGTTTGCATATAGTGTATACTGACTTCACGTTCATTCTCAGTTGTCTCAGGTTTTATTAAATTTTCTTAAAACATGAGATTAAACTTAACTACTCATACTCAGTAAGGTTGAGAAAAATGTTTAGTCCGAGGCAAGGTTCAGTTTTACTTAAAATGACATATGAAACAGAATAAACCACCACATTACAAACCACCAACATTGAAACATAGAATAAAGGGCAAGATAAGTGAATATACAACAACAAGTAAACACAACGGACAAGCCACAAATATCTATTGATGATATGTTAAATGCAATCATGCACTTGATGTAATTATGCAAATCTCATTCTTGAACCATTCTTCATAACTTTTCCTCTTACTTTTCATCATTTTCCATCACTTGGTCCCCTGGGAGTTCTTGGCCATTTTAGACTCCTGGATAATAGTCTGCTTTTCAAGATCGAACTCGTTCCTATACAGGAATGCCGGGTTTACTTTCCCCGACCTTCCCATCGATCTATTCCCCTTAACTTTTATCTGGGGCTGGCCCAAGTAGCATGGAAATTTTATCATAACATATTCTTTGAGTTCATCATAACATAACTTTCATAGCTTTCTTGGAAATGCACATGCCTCTACATGTATCTCATAATTCATGCATATACTTTACCGCAATTTCGGCGGCATAACGGAACGTGTCCGCTTCCCCATGAATAGTGCCAGTATTTAGCATATCAATTTATCAAAAGAAACACCTCATTCCATGCATAATTCAACATATTTCATTCATGCTTCAATCCTCAATTCAAGACATAAGTATTGCACTTTAGAATATGCTGACTGCTTCACTACTTGTATTCAACCCGGTTCTTGTAAATTATGCCATAATTTCTATTTAGCTCGTTTGGACCTCAATTTCAGATATGTTGAAATGTTATGTGTCTATTTTCTAACCTCTTTGGTCCCATCTGATTTGAATAACCATAACTCAAGATATTCGGGTTTTATCCCGGCCTGCCCTGTGGGTGGCCAGAATTGTACGCTTAAAAGTAAAAATCTACTAAAGATCGAAAACTGGCTCAAATCATATGAAATTGGCCTCATATTAAGCTAACAGGACAACCTTTCATGTACAAAAAGTTGCATTTCATTTTCCACAGTAGGGCTCGAGTTACAAGCCCCGAAACTTAGCCTTCCTGAACTGCCCTGTGTTGGCCCGGTTTGGACATAGGGTAACTTCTTCAATTCACCGGGAACAACTGAGATGATAACAAACTCGAAACTTCTTTGGATATTGTTCTCCTATGTGTAAGCTTTCCAACAAAAATAGTTTCACTCGATTTGGAGTTGTATAGGGTGAGTTACACCCTTCTCAACCCATACTGCCCGGGTGGATGTCTTGATTCCTAGGTCGAACTTCAAAAATTCATATCTCTCTCAATGTTACTCCAATGGTCTTATATGATATATGTATGGAAAGCCCTAGGTGTCTAGTTTCACATAAAAATAGTTTCATTAATTTTGAAGGTGGGAGGCGGAGCTGTACACTCCGCCATACGGACTGCCAAGGGTTTGGGTTTTCCAGCCTCTCAATTTTTCCTATCTTCATCCTTTCTTGCTTTCAATTCAGTTTTAATCTCACAAACAGCCAATAAACCAGCTGTAGTTCATCATAATCAATCAATCAACATATCAAGTTAAGGAATTAAATCACCATCAATCATCCAAGAGTCAGAAAAATCAAGCAGAAAGAAAAAGAAAACCTCTACCTCTTATTATCTAGTTAGGCTTGAGCTGGTAGCTGAGATGAAAGTTGGATGGAGTGGGTGAGTGGAGAAGAGAAAAGAGGGCTGAATTGAGGAAGAGAAGACAACATTGGAAGAATGGGGCTGAAGAGGCAGGAGGAGAGTATATATATACGCAAGGCTTTGGAGTGGTAGTTAGGATGGGTGGTTTTGATTGGATGAAATTCTTGTGGGTAAAATTCAGCCATGTCTCCCTCTTGTGTGACAAAAATGCTCTCCACGTCGCTTAAGAAGTGAAACTCGCTGCCAGCGCATATGAACGTGACATCAGAACTCGTGAGGTTCTTAAAGTCGGAATTCGTGCACATCTATTCGGATTAAGTCGGAACTCGTAATTTATAGGATCTGGCACTCTAGCTCGATATCGGAACTCGGGAATGAGGAGAAAAGACCTTGGTAACGAACTCGGAATCGAATTTAGCTAAACTCGGAGGTCGCATGTTGTGTACATTTTGAATCACCTGATGTCAGAACTCGTATATCACCTTCGTTCCCACTTGATCATAAGGTCGGAAATCGTAAGTCATGCATGAGGTCAGAAATCGTAAGCTGCATGCATGATGTCGGAAATCGGAAGAAATCCCTTGTAAGCCTTGGAACGAAGTCGAAATTTGAAGCTAATATTGAGGTCGGAAGCGGAATTATAAGACAAACTCGGAAATCGGAAATTTCAACATTAGAGGGGATCGGAAGTCGGAAATCGGACGTTACATTACTACCCTCCTTTAAAAAATTGTCCTCAAAATTTAGTACCTGTGAATAACTCCAGATATCCTTTTCTCATATCTGGTTCCAGTTCCCAAGTGTAGTCTTCAGCACCTTCTTTTCCCCATGCTACCTTCACTAGTTGCACAGATTTATTTCGGAGTTGTCTGCTGCTTCTGTCTACAATCCGTACTGGTTGAACTTGGAAAGTCAGGTCCTCCTTCAACTTTATTGATTCGGGTTCAAGGGAGTGTGTAGGGTCAGGTTGATACTTTCTGAGTTGGGAGACATGAAAAACATCATGGAGGTTCGATAGATGTGGAGGCAACGCGATTCGGTATGCCACTGATCCGATTCGCCTTAGGATTTGGAAGGGACCAATAAAACGAGGATTTAGCTTCTTGATTTTGACAGCTCTACCAATCCCTGTTGTAGGAGTAACCTTCAGAAATACATGGTCTCCTTCCTGAAATTCCAGAGGTTTCCTCCTGGTATCCGCGTAACTCTTCTCTCGGTAAGCATCTTGCCGTATTTTCTTAATCGCTTAATCGCCTTGGTCTGCTCGACTAAATCAGGCCCTAATAGAGTTGATTCTCCTGTCTCATACCAACATAAGGGCGATTGGCACTTTCGTCCATATAATGCTTCATAAGGTGCCATACCGATGCTAGCGTGATAGCTGTTGTTGTATGCAAATTCGGCCAACGGTAAATATCGATCCCAATTTCCTCGTTGCTCCAGTATATAGGCTCGTAACATATCTTCCAAGGTTTGAATTGTCCTTTCTGTTTGGCCGTCCATTTGCGGGTGGTATGCCGTACTTAGGCATAACTTAGCACCGAATGCCTTTTGTAAGGCTCCCCAAAACCTTGAAGTAAACCTTGGGTCTCGATCGGAGATAATGGTTGAAGGGGTTCCATGCAGCCTTATAATCTCTTGCATATACAGTTGTGCCAATTTTTCCAACGGGTAATTCGCCCGGATGGGTAGAAAGTGGGCAGACTTAGTTAATCTATCCACGATGACCCATATGGCATCGTATCCTATTGGCGTTCTTGGCAATCCCATCACAAAATCCATGGAAATACTTTCCCATTTCCACTCAGGGACTTCCAAGGGTTGAAGCATTCTGGAGGGTTTCTGATGTTCTGCTTTCACCTTTTGACAGACCAAGCATTTACTTACGAAACTCGCTACGTCTGACTTCATGCCTGGCCACCAAAACATTTTCTTGAGATCCTGGTACATTTTAGTAATGCCAGGATGTGCAATGAACTCACCCTTATGTGCTTCCTCCAAGATTCTTTTCCGGAGATCGTCCCCCTCGGGTATACATACCCTATCCTGATGTCGCCAGATACCTTCTTTATCCTAAGTAAAACCCGTTAATTTCCCTGATTGCACGAGTTTGATCATACGTTGGAGATTAGCATCTTGCTGCTGTGCTCGCCAAATCTACTCCTTGAAGCTATTGGTTACCTTAATTTGATGCAGCTGAAGGGTTTTGGGAGTCATAAGGATCCCCAAATTAAGATTTCGGAAGCTTTCAATAAGTTTCGTCTCTTTGATCATCATCCAAGCAACAGTTAATGATTTCCTGCTCAACGCATCTGCCACGACGTTTGCCTTACCTGGGTGGTATTTCAATTCAAATTCATAGTCTTTAAGGAGTTCCATCCACCTCCGCTGCCTCATATTTAATTCCTTCTGATCAAAGAGGTACTTTAAACTCTGATGATTAGAAAAGACCTCGAACCTTACACCATACAGATGATGCCTCCATATCTTCAAAGCAAATACTACTGCTGCTAACTCGAGGTCATGGGTTGGGTAGTTCCTTTCGTGTGGCTTTAATTGCCGGGAGGCATACGCCACCACCTTTCTGGTTTGCATCAACACACACCCTAACCCTTGTTGGGAAGCGTCACAATAGACTTCAAATGGTCCATGAGGGTCTGGTAAAGCTAGCACTGGCGTCGTGGTCAACCTTCTCTTCAAATCCTGAAAACTTTGTTCGCACTCCGGCGTCCACTCAAACGGAACATTCTTTCTGGTTAGCTTGGTCAAGGGTAAGGCTATTCGAGAGAAATCCTTAACGAACCGCCTATAATATCCAGCTAAACCCAGAAAACTCCTTACTTCAGAAACTGTAGTTGGCCTTTCCCAGTTCAAAACTGCTTCTACTTTGCTGGGGTCGACAGAGATTCCTCCAGATGACACTACGTAGCCGAGAAATTTTACCTCCTTCATCCAAAATTCACATTTGGATAATTTTGTGTAGAGTTTCTTTTCTCTTAAAATTTGTAGAACTAGCCGTAAGTGTTCCGCATGCTCTTGCTCCGTCTTCAAATAGACAAGTATATCATCGATGAAGACCACTACAAATCTGTCCAGATATGGGCGGAATATTCGATCCATGTAATCCATGAATACCGCTAGTGCGTTCGTCAGCCCAAACGACATCACAGTAAACTCATAGTGTCCGTAACGAGTTCGAAAAGCTGTCTTAGGAATATCTTGTTCCCGAACTCGAATTTGGTGATATCCGGAACGCAAGTCGATCTTGGAAAATACTGCTGCACCCTGTAGTTGGTCCATGAGGTCATCAATCCTTGGCAGTGGATACTTGTTCTTAATTGTCACTTTGTTCAGTTGTCTATAATCCACGCATAAGCGCATGCTTCCATCTTTCTTTTTGACCAACAAGACCGGAGCTACCCATGGCGACGCGCTTGGTCGTATGAATCCTTTTCCTAAAAGCTCTTCGATCTGTCTTTTTAGTTCCGTCAGCTCCATAGGTGACATTCGGTACGGAGCTATAGATATTGGTCCCGTACCTGGAACCAACTCAATGGTAAATTCAATCTCTCTTTCTGGAGGAAATTCAGGAATGTCTTCTGGAAAAACATCCGGATATTCTCTGACAACAGGAATTCCCTCTAGTTCTTGCTCGGATTCAGTCACATTAGCTGACAAGAGGATATACCCTTGCTTCTTTGGCCCGAAAGAATTCAAATAGAGGAGTGTTGCTGTCTGGGATTCAGAAGGTGAGACAGAGGGAAGTACCACTGTCTTATCAGAGCAATTGAGTACAACTCAATTGGCAAAAAGCCAATCCATACCCAGAATTACGTCAAGTCCAGATAGAGGAAGACAAATCAAATCGGCGGCAAAAGTCCTACCCTCAATTCGAAGAGGGACATTGGGGCATATTTGGCTAGTTCTAACAGGCCCACTAGTAGAAGTAGAAACCAATAGATCATAAGATAACTCAGAGATTGGCAATCGCAAGGCAGCTACACAGCTATGAGAAATAAATGAATGAGAAGCACCTTAATCATAGAGTACAATTAGGGCCTCACCGTTCACGTCACAGGTGTCTTGGATTAGTCTCTCAGACTTATCAACTTCCTCCGTATTCATAGTAAAAACTCGTCCTTGATGTTGTGGTCGAGACGACTGTGGTGGAATCCTGGTTGGGCACTCATAAATCTTGTGGCCTGACTTACCACACCCAAAGCAAACATTCTGGCCTGCTAAGCACAGCCGATCGCCATGATTCCCACCGCACTTCTTGCAAGTTGGATTCGGAGGGGGCCTTTGAGGCTGCTTGCCTTTGCTGCCCATCTGCAGGAATCTCCTTTGCGGTTGAAAGTTGGACTTGAATCTTGGGCCTTGCGGGGCTAACCCCTTCCTGAATCCACCGCTAGATGCCCTGGCTGCCACTAGTTTCGAGTTGCAATATTCCACCAGTCGGCATTTGTTTACCAACGTGGGAAAATCTCTAATCTCCATTGGCCTGATTGTGGTAAGAATATCTTCTCGTAATCCTCCTTCAAACTTGATACACTTCCAGGTTTCATCTGGATTCCTCTGATAAATTGTAGAAAATTTGCATAGCTCCTCAAATCGGGCAATATATTCAGATACTGTCCGATTTCCTTGACGCAGCTGCATAAATTCAAGTTCCTTGGCGTTTCGAACTGAAGCAGGGAAGTACTTCTGGTAGAATACATCCTTGAACATCGTCCAGGTGACTACCGTCTGAGATCCCTCAAACAATCTTCGTACGCCGTTCCACCAAAACTCGGCGTCTGCTTCAAGCATGTAAGTGGCAAAAGTCACCTTCTGGTGATTCGAGGAATCTAGGATAGAGAAAATCTTCTCCATGGCTTTGATCCACTCGTCAGCTTTATCCGGGTCATACGCCCCTCGAAAACTTGGCGGATTTGCCTTTCTAAATTCAGCAAATTTGAGATACTCTAGGTTAGCCTCTGGGCCATATGGGTTCCCTTCACAACCAGTTGCAGGTCGCCTGCCTAATTATTCCATCATCTGGTGGGCTGCCGCGGCTTGTTCCCGCATTACATGGGCCATTTCTCGCATTGTGGCCATGAAGTCAGGCGGGACCTCTGGAGCAGGTTCTGCACGTGGTCTACCTCGCTTTCCGGAAGCCATTAAGTTCTGAGCACACAAAACAAAGGTTATTGAGTTGATCAGGCTCAATACTATGTCTAATGTGTTAGTAAATAACAACTCACACGGTGAGGCATTTTATACACATGCACCACTATATCTCAACCATAATGGCAAGATTTAGTGCATGTCATCAGCTAAAAACGCAGAATATGCGCGAAGCATAGTCAGTCCAATCCTCAGGTCTTAGCTAGGACAGCCAGGCTCTGATACCAAAATGTAACACCCTACTGATCAGAGGTAATACCTCAGTCATAGCATGTAAGTTAAGTAGTTTGTGCTACTGTGTTAATATTCTACTTACGTTTCACCTATCCGAATTATTTGGGGGAAATGGGATGCCATACAATGAACGTGATAGAGTTTATTTTATTATAACCACATGGTAAGCATAAATAACACACATACTATCAACTGCATAGAGGTATATATATATATATATATAGACAGGAACCACTGTTTTGATTTACAAACAAGTTTCAAAATATGATACATAAGTCGGGTCGAGTACAAAAAAAAAACATAAGACCCATGTCAGTCGATTCGATCCTACATGGTCCTCAGTGGACATTTTCAAAATCTATCACTGCATGTATGACCCAAAGCCGCATGCTACCAAAAGAGGGTCATGCTGTACAATACGGCCTGTGGCTGACCTACTTAGTCAGATAGCCGTTGGCCACACCGGGCCCGGCTGGTGAGTAGTCAGGAACTGATCTAGAGGAGGAAGATGAGTCGGTGGCCTCTGAAGGGTCGCTCTCGGAGCTGAGTGGGATGTCTGGTACCTCCTGCGGAGGTGACTCTGGTGCAGGGTCAGCAGGGGCCACAGGTGCTGCAGGTGCCGGAGGCGCTGGTGGGGGATGTGCCGCGTACAATGGGACCTCAAAGTATCGGGTGGTAGGATCAAAAGCAGGATGATGTAAGGGGACAGTAAAATCCCTATCACTAAATAGATACAAGCGAAACTGGCAAGAGCCAGCTATATACAACAAGCCTACTGCCGGATCATGGTGGAGCTGCAAGTCTGAAATCTCAACGAAGAGGGTAGCTGTCGTGTCCATCATCCACGTCTAAGAATGAGGCGGAAATGTGGGACGAGGTGAGAATTTGGAGAAATTCTCAGTAGGGTTTGCATATAGTGTATACTGACTTCACGTTCATTCTCAGTTGCCTCGAGTTTTATTAAATTTTCTTAAAACATGAGATTAAACTTAACTACTCATACTCAGTAAGGTTGAGAAAAATGTCTAGTCCGAGACAAGGTTCAATTTTACTTAAAATGACATATGAAACAGAATAAACCACCACATTACAAACCACCAAAATTAAAACATAGAATAAAGGGCAAGATAAGTGAATATACAACAACAAGTAAACACAACGGACAAGCTACAAATATCTATTGATGATATGTTAAATGCAATCATGCACTTGATGTAATTATGCAAATCTCATTCTTGAACCATTCTTCATAACTTTTCCTCTTACTTTTCATCATTTTCCATCACTTGGTCCCCTGGGAGTTCTTAGCCATTTTAGACTCCTAGGTAATAGTTTGCTTTTCAGGATCAAACTCGTTCCTATACAGGAATGCCGGGTTTACTTTCCCCGACCTTCCCACCGATCTATTCCCCTTAACTTTTATCTGGGGCTGGCCCAAGTAGCATGGAAATTTTATCATAACATATTCTTTGAGTTCATCATAACATATCTTTCATAGCTTTCTTGGAAATGCACATGCCTCTACATGTATCTCATAATTCATGCATATACTTTACCGCAATTTCGGCGGCATAACGGAACGTGTCCGCTTCCCCATGAATAGTGCCAGTATTTAGCATATCAATTTATCAAAAGAAACACCTCATTCCATGCATAATTCAACATATTTCATTCATGCTTCAATCCTCAATTCAAGACATAAGTATTGCACATTAGAATATGCTTACTGCTTCACTACTTGTATTCAACCCGGTTCTTGTAAATTATGCCATAATTTCTATTTAGCTTGTTTGGACCTCAATTTCGGATATGTTGAAGTGTTATGTGTCTATTTTCTAACCTCTTTAGTCCCATCTGATTTGAATAACCATAACTCAAGATATTCGGGTTTTATCCCGGCCTGCCCTGTGGGTGGCCAGAATTGTACACTTAAAAGTAAAAATCTACTAAAAATCGAAAACTGGCTCAAATCATATGAAATTGGCCTCATATTAAAGCTAACAGGACAAACTTTCATTTACAAAAAGTTCCATTTCATTTGCCTCAGTAGGGCTCGAGTTACAAGCCCCGAAACTTAGCCTTCTTGAACTGCCCTATGTTGGCCCGGTTTGGACATAGGGTAACTTCTTCAATTCACTGGGAACAACTGAGATGATAAAAAACTCGGAATTTTTTTGATATTGTTCTCCTATGTGTAAGCTTTCCAACAAAATTAGTTTCACTCGATTTGGAGTTGTATAGGGTGAGTTACACCCTTCTCAATCCATACTGCCCGGGTGGATGTCTTGATTCCTAGGTCGAATTTCAAAAATTCATATCTCTCTCAATATTACTCCAATGGTCTTATATGATATATGTATGGAAAGCCCTAGGTGTCTAGTTTCACATAAAAATGGTTTCATTAATTTTGAATGGCGGGAGGTGGAGCCGTACACTCCGCCGTACGGACTGCCGAGGGTTTGGGTTTTCCAGCCTCTCAATTTTTCCTATCTTCATCCTTTCTTGCTTTCAATTCAGTTTTAATCTTACAAACAGCCAATAAACCAGCTGTAGTTCATCATAATCAATCAATCAACATATCAAGTTAAGGAATTAAATCACCATCAATCATCCAAGAGTCAGAAAAAATCAGGTAGAAAGAAAAAGAAAACCTCTACCTCTTATTATCTAGTTAGGCTTGAGCTGGTAGCTGAGATGAAAGTTGGATGGAGTGGGTGAGTGGAGAAGAGAAAAGAGGGCTGAATTGAGGAAGAGAAGACAACATTGGAAGAATGGGGCTGAAGAGGTAGGAGGAGAGTATATATATACGCAAGGCTTTGGAGTTGTAGTTAGGATGGGTGGTTTTGATTGGATGAAATTCTTGTGGGTAAAATTCAGCCATGTCTCCCTCTTGTGTGACAAAAATGCTCTCCACGTCGCTTAAGAAGTGAAACTCGCTGCCAGCGCATATGAACGTGACATCAGAACTCGTGAGGTTCTTAAAGTTGGAATTCGTGCACATCTATTCGGATTAAGTCGGAACTCGTAATTTATAGGATCTGGCACTCCAGCTCGATATCGAAACTCGGGAATGAGGAGAAAAGACCTTGGTAACGAACTCGGAATCGAATTTAGCTAAACTCGGAGGTCGCATGTCGTGTACATTTTGAATCACCTGATGTCGGAACTCGTATATCACCTTCGTTCCCACTTGATCATAAGGTCGGAAATCGTAAGTCATGCGTGAGGTCAGAAATCGTAAGCTACATGCATGATGTCGGAAATCAGAAGAAATCCCTTGTAAGCCTTGGAACGAAGTCGGAAATTCGAAGCTAATATTGAGGTCGGAAGCGGAATTATAAGACAAACTCGGAAATCGGAAATTTCAACATTAGAGGGGATCGGAAGTCGGAAATCGGACGTTACACATATGATAGACCAGTTAAGTCAATCATGATTATATAATTCATAAGAATTATATGGATTCCATATTACTTGAGCCAGCCCTAGAATAAAGTTAAGGGGAATACGTCGGTGGGAAAGTCGGGGAAAGTAAACCCGGTAATCTTATATAGGAACGAGCTCAATCTTGGGAAGCAAACTATTACGCAAGAGTTATATGGTCAAACAAACTCCCAGTGGACCAAGTATGGAAACTCATGAAGTATGAACTTAAGCAATGATTAAAGTGAAGTGCATTCTATTTTAATAAACTCTCATCATTGATACATGTATGTAGTTTACATAATTAATTTGATTTGCTTGTACCATGATATCTCTTGTGATTGTTTATTATTTCTATTACACTGTGTAATATTCTGTCTGATAATTATTCTACCTCTTACATGAGTTTCTTTATGTCTCTTACCGCTTTATAGTAAAATAAAACCTTACTTTGCGCTATGTTTTCCTAAACCCAAATGAAAGGGAATGTAAAATTCGTTATTCACCTTTTTATAATTAATTAAAAACTGAAGCAACTGGGAATGAACGCGATGTCAACGTAGAATAGTTATAAGAATCCTACTGGGAATTTTACAATTTCTCACCTTACTGTCTGTATCCATATCATTCTCAAACTATGGACATGGCAACAATGGCTATGCTGTTCATCGAGTTCCCTGAGCTACAAATCCACCTAGACTTAATGATATACTCCATGTATATCACCAGTACCTGTCGTTTCTATCTGTATTTTTTTCTGTAGAGACTTCATTGTTCGTCTTTCTCACCTCTGTTTGATCTCGCTGCACACTTCATAGCTATTCCACTATATATGGCACATCTCGCTCCACCACCAACATCACTACCTGCCTCATCACCTTAGGTAGTTCCCTCTATCTCCCCTGACGATGATGACCCCTCAGAGGCAACAGACTCATCCTCCGGTTCGTCCTTCAAACCTAATGACGGCTATGCACTAGCAGATCTTGGTATGGCGAATGGGTTCTTTTCTTTAGAATCCATCTAGGGAGACATTAGCCAGCTAATTGCAGTGTATAGAGTGGTCCTTTTTTGCACCTTTATGACCTTGGGCCATAGGCTTAGTTTCTTTTTGCACTTCTCAAAGAGAGATGGTAGATGAAATGTCCTTTGAAGACCATAAGGGTACATGTCATGAGTATGGATCGGTTTATTTTGTGCGACGGTCCAAATTTCTATACCCACTACTTTTATATGTACATATACTTACGAACCTCTGTTTATATGTATGTAAACATGTTAGAGATGTTATGTTTTTTTCTTCCGCTGACTTATTTAATTCTCTTTTATTGTGTAACGTCCATATGACATATGTATGTCGTGCTATTATAGTAATGCCAAGTCAGTAACCCATAATTAAATTTAAAATTCACTTGACCTAGTCAATATACTAAAGTTAGATAAAATAAGAGTTTTTCGCACATGACAAACTGTCGGGTAGAATATTATGAGTTAAGCATAGTATTATATTTGGTAGGATGTTACACTATCTTTAGTTTCTTTGTTTTGATCTTTGGATTAGGAATTTAGATTAAGTTGATGGGGGTATAGATGGTGAAGGTGATAGGCTGAGGTTGTGGGTTGAAGCATGAAGTGGTGTTGGTGATAGGTCATTGGTTGATGAAGATGGTGTTCTTTAGAACAGTGTTGGTGTTTGACAACAAGTTCCACCTACCCTTTTTTTATGCATTATGTATTGACATAATATAAAAATGCACTTCATGACATGCAAATTGATAATGAAAATAAAGATAATAACAATAAGATATATGATAAAATAAAGAAGAGCCATGAAACAAATTTACCTAATGGAGAACCAAAAAATTTGAACAGAAAAAACTGTTGCAAAATGGCACTTTGACACTCAAACCATGATTTATAGATTATTTTCTTATCATTTGTTGATGCCCATTACTAAGAGAAAATGCCTATTTATAATGCTTGAAGAATGAATGCAATTAATTACAAAATGATTTAATTGATGCTATGAGCTTTCATGTTTATTCAATCCTAGAAGATTGATAAAAGCATTTGAAGACAAGAACATGCCTTAAATGAGCTTTAGAAAGAGGGCTTCATCAAAAAGATGACACCCTCAAAAGAATGTCTCACTAGAATGATGAACTTAGAAGGATTTCATACAATGAATCATCATATAAAGATCATTTCTGAGGCGAAAGATTGAAAGATTTGAATTATTTAGAAGAAAAGAAATGTGTTGAAACATGTACAAAGAACAGCTGACACTAATGGCTAATTTCAAGAATTGGCTATTTGATTGTTTGACAAGATAGAAGCTTACTAAATGTTAAATACGTACAAAATAACGACTAGAATCCTACAAAGGACCAATGATCAATCTTGAATGCCTATAAAAATTCAGCAAGATTAGAAGCAAATGGATTAGAGACTTTGGTGAACTTATTGCAAGAGTATTTATTGTGTCCTTTGATCCATCCTTCTAAACAAGCTTCTAAACTATTATTCTTTCTTCTGAACTACTGAAGAAAATTTTCTCTAAGAGCTTAATAGCTAGCATCCTCTTGTAAGATAAATTGGAGAAAACTTCATCACGTGTTTATCATTGTATATCCACACTTAGTGTGATTGAGTGAGATTACTTCAAACACAAAAACCTTCATATGTATATAGTAACTCAATCTAGTAATAGTCATGAAGTTAGCTTGGAAAAGCTATTACAATAGCACTCGATTCATTAGCTTGGAGAAGTTAGAAAAATACTACCTATTTGTTAACTTGGAGAGGCTTGTACAGATCTTCTAGGATCATAGAAAATCTCAACTTAGTATTAGTAACTAGACGTAGGCATTGTTTGGCTAAATTAGTATAAAATCTCTTATGTGATCTTTCTAATCCTTATCCTTTTTACTTTTTGTTTATTTAACCTGCTGACCTCATCTTATCATAATACAAATAAGGTTTTAAAATACGAGTAAGAAAGATTTCGTTAGAATCAATTCTCAAGATAAAACCAAGTTATCTACCTCGTTCACATCAGCACTCCAAGTTGAAACACACTTGAGAAATTTGTTTTAAGTTTTTCATGTTGCAAAAATCTTTCAAGGGACAATCCAACCCCCTTTCTCATGCCAACAACATCCATAGACCTAACCTTAAAATACCTATCCTTGAACTCCTTGTGCGAGCTCAAGTACACACTGAAATGCCCTTTACCTAGGGTGCTAATCAGAGACACCCAATGTTCCTTTGAAGCCTCATTGGCCTGTATAAAGGTGAAAAAGACATTTAAAGAGGGTTCAATCCCAAGAAACTCCATTAGAAGCTTAAAGGATTGGACAAATGACCAACTATTGAGGTGAAGTTGCACCAGAAGAATGTTCATTTGTATAAGAACACCTTTCTCAAAGTCGGTGAATGGAAGCCTAACACTGAGATGTTCCAATAGTGTCTCATACATATAAATGAACTCAGGGTTCTTTTTTGGATCCCTAACATGAAAAACCATATCCTAAGTGAAGTAAAGAACACGCTCAAACTCTGACTCACTGTTGGAACGAGACAAAAGAACATTTTTGTAGAGAATCTCAATACTATCCATATCATCATACAAGGGCTCCTACCTTTTGACTTCCCAATCATAAAAGTCAATAGCCTCAGCTTCTACATCCGTAGTCCTATTCCCTTGGCCCTTTTGAGTGGCCTTTCATTCCAAGTGGAAATGAAAGCTAAGATCCTAAAGACATAGGACCACTATTAATGCATGTAACCAACTCGAATCTCCTAACCCAAGGTTTGATATTATAAATGGAAAACAACAAAATGCTAAAATGCAAAAATAACTGGAAAATTAATATGCTTGAACAGTGGAAGAAAAATGAGTTCTTTAAGTCATGAGACCAAATAAAGTAGCTGTTAGCACTAAGAATACGAATGCAAGAGCAAAAAAAGAGACTTAGAAAAGGGAAGCTTGTTCTCTAAGAGTTTGCAAAGTGTCTAAATGAAAGACAAAGGAAGCCTAAAAGTCCCTCCTTCATCTAGTGGCCAAGATTCATAATCCTAAGATATGAAAACAATCTTGGCCATAGATCTCACTAATGACAGGGGCTTGATCTCCCTGAAATCAACAACTAGATCTTCGTACATGACCACTGTACACAAAATTGATGTATTATAGAGCAAATGCCAATGAAATATTGACACATGGAATAAATGCTCATTCCCATAACTGCTGCTCAATGTCACTTCCCTGATTTTGGGAATGGCTATTAGTATAATATCCCTAATTCCAAGGTTAATAATTAAAGTCACATAGTAAAAAGAATTAGGACTATTAACATAATTATTGTTGTTATCTTAGCTATGGGTAGAGGGTAAGGGTATAGTATTTAGGGTTAATCCTCCTATCCCCTACTATACTTCCAGTTCTTATAGGGTTAGGGGGATGTAGTCATTAATGAGGATATTCGTTAAGTTCCTGTAATTGAGTAATTGGAGGGAATATAGGTCATAATTTTAAGGGACCTTATTTATGAGGTGACACAAATTTAGTAATAGGGCCCCTTCAAGTAGGATTTGCATATGATAGCGATTGTCCAGGAGAGTTTTGGGGAGTATCCTGGTTAAAGGTCTTGAATGGGTGATCCCCGAACCTCCCTAACGTTAGCTTGGAAATGCATTATGTCCGTGAGTAGGAAGGTGTTACTCGATTAGTCTAACTAGTCCATAAGCCCTCCTAACTCAATGCTCGGTAGAGTGAAGAGTTAAGAAGTAGGAGATGTTGCTCGATTAGTTTGGCTAATCCATAAGCCCTCCTAATTTGAGGCTTGGTAGAGCTAAGAGTCATGAAATGGGAGATGTTGCTCAGTTGATCTAACTAGTCCATAACCCTCATGACCCAAAGCTTAGTAAAATGAAGAGTCATGAAATAGGAGATGTTTCTTAGCTGGTCTAACCAATCCACAAGCCCTCCTAACTTGAGGCTTGATAGAATAAAGAGTCGTAATCTAAGGATGTTACTCGGTTGGTCTGATTGGTCCACAAGCCCCCATGACTCTCGGCTTAGGACATTGCTTATTTTCCCAACTCAATTTTCACCTATCGGATTTGAGGGTATCCGACGAAGGTGGAAATCCGAATAGGCAAGTGATTCTATGGCCACTCCTTATTGCTACATGTCGCTTTATTCTTCCTAACGCCTCATCTGACCTATGATGCATGTCGCTTGCCAAGTGGACAAGTATCAACTTCCAATTTTGTCATGATTAATCATGTTCCTCGAAGAGAACCTAGTCATAGATTGCGCAAATTGGGCTTTATCCTGAGCCGTTGATATGTTGATATATATATATATATATATATATATATATATATATATATATATATATCACCTTTTTTCCTATCTTTTTCATTGAACCCCCTATGCTCTCACGTTCATCTTTATTGCTGCTTCCTTCCTCATCGTCGCATTTGAGTGTTGCCCATGGTGGTGGCCTTTATTCAATCGTGATTTCTATAAAGGTAAACTTCATACGTTTCCTTTTCTATTGTTGTTGTCATTTTTCTAGGTGGTTATTTTTTATGTTAGTAGGCGTGGGTACGAAAGGTGGTGGCATTACATTGCTTTGATAATGGAGTGTAGGGAAGTGTACCACACTGTATGGTATTAGCAAAGGGTTTTTTTAGGTTGGTTTTTATTACTATTTGCCTTTTGAAAAAGGTGGTTTTTATTGGTTGGTCTTACATGCACTGAGATAACCGAATTTTTAAAGATTATCACATGGGTGGAGCCTAGACATTCCCGAGATGGCAACACTTTTAAATGTTGCCAGTTAGTTAGGCTTCAACATTATCGAGAAGATCATACTACAAATGCAGCCATATTGACCGTCCTTACACGTTGCTTGGATGGCTGGTTTTTAAACACGACTAGATTAGCCAATCTTTCATGCACCAGGATGCTATATTTCAAACATTGCCAATTAGCCATCCTTACAATTGGTTGACCTTACGTGGACCTAGACGGCCAAATACTTAAATATAGTCGAATTAGTTAGGTTACACATTATCCATATAGTTGCACTTAAAACATAGTAAAATTTGCTAATCTTACATGCTTCGATTGAATTTTCAAATGTAGCTGAATGGTCTAAAATTACGCGTTGCTAGGATGGCTAGACTTTTAAAATGGTGTTGGTTGATCAAGCTTGCATGTTGCTAGTATGGCTGGACTTTGAACACAGCCAAATTGGCAAGTCTTATGCATACTAGGATGGCCAACTTTTTAAATGCGACAGGATTGTGTAGACTTACATGCTACTAGGATGGTTGAACTTTGAAAGTAAGTGGATTAGCCAGTCTTATGCACGTTAAGATGGATGGATTTTTAAGATACAATAGAGATTACATGATGTTGGGACGAACAGACTTCAAACGTAGCCAGATTGGTCATTCTAACTTGTACCATAGTGGCCATATTTTTTAATGCTACTAGATAAGCTAGGCTTACACATTGTTGGGACAGTTGAACTTTGAACGCAGTTGAATTAGCTGGTCTTATGTAGATCAGGATGGCAAGATTTTTGTAATTCTTAAACCACAATGGCAAAGCTATAAATAAAGGTTTATGGCTATTAGGAGGGGCATTAGTGAAAAAATCCTGACTTCAAGAATACATGGGCCCCATAATACTAATAGACAACTAAAATGCATGCAATAACATTATAACAGATATTTTCTATAGTTGGTTTTAAATAAAAGTGGGATTACTCACACAGTACCTAATAACTTAGGTAACATAAAGTACCCAAATTAATAGTCAAATACCTTGAATTAATCCTCAAAGGGGTATGACAAATCCAGCGAATTAATCCTATAAAAATTAGATAGACCTATCTGGAGAGTAGCCAAAGTATGTAGCTAAACATGAGCCACACCGGCCCAGTTGGTGGGTTATTCACCACTATTCCTTCTACAAATGTCTACTCTTCCCATAAAATATCTTAACTCTTTTGTCCTCTTCTCTTCTCCTTCTTGAAGACACCACCAACACACACACACACTATTCTCATCATCTTCTACATCTTCTTCCTCACCACCACGATAGCCATGAGCCTCAAACTCATGGTTGATGGCCTTCTTAGCCTCAAAACACTTTGCTCCTTTACGAAAATTAATCCTTGTCTCTTCTTCTTCAAAGCCCCTCAAGCAATTAAAAGATTCAAGTCACTTATGGAGCTCTTCCAACCCCTTGATGGTGGCAGCCATTAAAAGAGGAGAAAGCTAGGAGTTGCTTTTGGGTTCTTTACTTCCATAGATTCAAGAACCTTGTGGCTGGTAGCTCAAATCCTAACTTCCTTCTTCCAATTTTTACCATCATATATGCTGCCAAACCATAGGTCTCTCACCTAATTTTGATGATGGATTTATTGGCTTATTGTTGATTGATGTGGATATGTGATAGTTTTGAGCCTACGAAGGTGTGTTGAACTTATTTGTATCATCTGGTATCTTAAGAGCTAGATTTTCCTTAATTCATTTTCTTCTACTTATTTTAAGGCTGGTATGATGCTAATAGAACTTATTCTAGTGATCTAAGTTAGTAAGACTATTGGTGTTGAGAAATAAGCTAGAAAACCAAAATAACTACAAAATAGAACACTGCTGCAAGGGAGCCTAGGGAGAGTATGTACTATGAAAGGCATATCTCAAGCTACAAAATCCAACTTAAAGTAAAACTAATTTAAAAGAAACCTAACTTGAAGATGAATCTAACCATATAAAATATAGACCATTGGACTTGGGATGAAAGAGTTATGATTTTTAGAAGTAAGCTATTAGTTAACACCCTCTATCCTAACTTATCTGTAATGTAATGCGCATAACTCACCCTATACAATTTCAATTTGAGTGCAACTACCTTTGTTAAAAAGCCAACACATTGGAAATCATGCCTATAATATTTCAAGTTTAAATCCTAAGTGGATTACTCCCAGTAAGTCCCTAAAGTTGCTCCATGCTCTATTTGGGTTAATACAGGGAAAAACTAATGAGGAGCTCATATCAAGCTCTACCTAATCAAATTGAATGAAACTTGATTAAAATGAAATCTAAGACATCCTAATAAAATTTGGTAAATTTATAACTGAAGATGAACATTTAGGAATTTATATAATTTAGCTACCTGAGATGACAGCGTAAAATAGGGTAGCGGTGATGTTTAGCAAAACTACACTAATTGGGTGATCTTATGATGCTAAAACCATTTTTCCCTATTATTTTAAGATGAGTAAATTGTGTTTACCCAAAATCTCAATCATCAAAGCCCAATTTATTTAGATATAATTTTAGAACTAACCAAGATAGAAATAGAGTCAACTCATGAACCTTATTTTGAGGCCTTAATAGCTCAATCTCTAGAGCTTGAAATTGAATGGGACTAAGTTCATTTGAAACTTTGGTCTAAGTAGAACCATACTTAAGTTTTAGAATTTATTGACCGAAAATGGAATTACTATGAATTTTGTGACATTGTTACCTAGGTTTGAAGATGAAATAGGACAGCCTCACTTAGGGCAACATAACTTAACTTATACTAGATAAAATGTAATGGGACCAAAAAGGTTAAGTAAAGGATATGATAAGGAATGTCTCTATAAAATACAAGGGTCAAACGGTGAAAAATGGATTTATGGTGAATTTCTAATATGAGGGCAAATTTCAAGTGGCTTAACCCAAGTGTTAAGCAAGACATAGAACTGTAAGTTAGGTTATGACAATCCTTATAGTTAATGTGCCACTGATGACATGTTCATAATAATATTATATATTCTTACGTATGTTATACTAAGTGCCTTTAGTCTCTAAGGACGGCATGCATGCAAGAATGTTTTGAAAGTAAAGTTATGAAGCAAGTGCAAGAGTTCATGTAGTATCCTCATGCATGACCATGCATAAGAATGTATAATGTAATATGAACTTGCAAAACATATCGAGCCTCCACCTAGTAGTGGGCTAGGACGATACTATCAAAAATGATTAATCGGGCCAGCCCCTAAATAGATTTAAGAGGAATAAGTTGGGAAAAGTAAACCAAGCAATCACGTACAGCAAAGAGCTCAATCCTGAAAAGCATGCTATTACCCAAAGTGAAAGAGGCCATCCACTTCTAGGGGACTACGTACAGATATTCAAGTTGCAAGTTAAAGAAAAAGGCAAGAAAGACAAGTGCACTTGCATGGTTTAAGTACGTGCATCTACATATACATTATTCATGATCTTATTTTACTGCATAGTATTTATTATTGTGCCTAGAATTCATGCTCTTACTATTACCATACCTGTCTTGGAAGGTGCCAAGTGATTGCTAAAAGCAACCCACTTCGGGAGAATACATTTTCAAACTTAAAATTGAACCTATGTCAATGTGTATTTATTCACGTTTTCATAAAAAACCAAAGCGGCTAGATTATTTATGATGACACCCTATGTGTTTAGCGAAATGAGTATACTTACTGAGAATTTAGATTCTCACTACCTATTTGTATGTCCTCATAAATATTCCAATACATAGACTAGACTTCAAGTCTGCAGCAAAGTTTTGGGACTACTATGGACCAGGAAACATGGACTTAAGCCCAATACCCAGAGTTCCAGTTCGAGTGTCTAAAGTGGAATGTAGAATGAGATATGTTCTGTATATAATATTAGTTAAGTTTTCCAAACTATATTTTAAATTATATATCTATCGGACACTTGCGATTGTAAATCTTGAATCGATAATGATGTATGATATAATAAAGGTTATATATTATGTTTTCTTATTTGAAAGCTTCCATAGCAATTGTAACAACCTTTAAATTTTTCTTATTTGAAATCATCCATAGCAATTGTGACAACCTTTAAATTTGATCCCATGACTCAAGCATGTCCTGTATGTTTGGATGGTGTTACAATTGGGAAGGTCAAATAATTAAGCAAAGTTGAATGGGCCCAGCTTATGTGTTGCCAGGTTGGCCAAACTTGGAACACCACTAAACTGGTCGGTCTTACATATACCAGGATGACCAAATTTTGAAATGCAGTCAGATGGGTTAGGTTTACACATTGCTGGGATAGGCTAACAATTATTGTGATTATCATACTCTAAACATAGTTGAATTAATCAACCATATGCATCCCCCGGATGGCCAAACTTTAAATGCAGTCGGATTGGTCGATCTTATACTTACTTGGATGCCCAGATTTTTAACGCTTCCAAGTCCGTCTGCCGTACAATTGGTCGGCCTTTTGTGCACTTGGATGGCTTAATTCTTAACTAGCCAAGTTGGCCAGGTTATATGTTGTCGAGATAGCTAAACTATCAACATAGTCGAATTGGTCAGCCTTACATACTTTATGTAACACCCTGCCAATTTAATATTATGCTTAAGTCATAGCATGAAATTAAGTAGATTATGTTACCGTATTAATACTCTGCTTACTATTTATTTATCATATCACATCTCTCTTTTCTTTTTTGTAAATAGGTGAAACAACGCGCTGTATATAATAAACATAGTCAATATTGCAAAACATAACAAAGTTTACAGGAAACACAATAGAAAAGATACAGGCAGGTAATACATCATCAACTGCATACATAGCTATATATATACATTAGAAACCAATGCTTCAATTTATGTACAGATATAAAATAGGATACATAAATGGGGCCGGTGTACCAAAAAGGAAGGCCGGTGTCAGTCAAATCGATCCTATGGGATCCTTAGAGGACATTTTAAACTAACCAATATACATGCTGCTAAGTCTATGCCCCAATGCTGCACACTGCCAAAAGAGGGCCATGTTGTACAATAGAACTCTCGGTTGGGACCTACTCAGTCAGATAGCCATTGGCCACACTAGGCCTGACTGGGAAGTAGTCCATATGGTCCTGAGGAGGAGGATGATGAGCCAGTAGCCTCCAAAGGATCGCTCTCAGAATTGAGCGGAATGTTTGGAACCATCTGCAGAGGTGACTCGGGTGGAGGACTGGCAGGTACGGCAGGTGCTACGGGCGTTGGAAGTGCTGGAGGAGAGTGTGCCACATGCACCGGGACCGTAAATATGGAGCGGCAAGGTTAAAAGCATGGTGAAATAGGGAAACGACAAAATTCCTATTACTAAAAAGGTAGAGACGGAAATTGCAGGAGTCGGCTATGTACAACGAATCCACTATAGGATTATGGTGGAGCTGCAAGTTGGGAATCTCAATAAATAGGGTGGTTGTCGAGTCCATCACCAACCTCTGAGAATGATGCAGAAATGCAAAGCGAGGTGAGAATATAAAGAAATTCTCAATAGCGTTCACGTATGGTATTTAGCTGACGTCACATTCATTCTCAGTTGCCTCGATTTTTATTTAATTATGAAAACATGGGATCAAATTGAACTATCCATATTTAATAGGTTTAAGCAAGCATCTGGTTCGAGGCAAGATTCTATTTTACTTAGGACAGTATAAGAAATAGAATAATAAGTAGAATAAATGAACATACAGCAGTAAGTAAAACATAACAGTCAAACTGTAATCAACTTATAACGACAATTCAATGTGATTATGCAAAACTCATTCTTGAACTTACCTTCATAAACTTTTCCATTTCTTGGTCCCCTAGAAGTTCTTGGCCATTCAAACTCCTATGTAATAGTCTGCTTTTCAGGATCGAGCTCGTTCCTATATAGGAATGCCGGGTTTACTTTCCCTGACCTTCCTACAGATCTATTCCCCTTAACTTTAATCCGAGGCTGGCTCAAGTATTATAGAACTTTCATCATAACATAATTTTTATGAACCCATGACATAACCTTTATGGTTCATTATATCATAACCTTTATGAACCCATGACATAACCTTTATGGACTTCTGGCAAATGCACATGGATCTAAATGTATATTATAACTCATTCATAGGTTTTACCGCAATTTTGGTAGCATAACGGGACGTATCCACTTCCTCATAGATAGTTCTAGTACTCAGAGCACCCATTTTTCAGGAAACTCATAACATTTCATTCACAATCTCAATCATTAATCTCATAGAAACAATTGTCATATTTAACTCATAGTTGTTGTCCCAGCTCATTCATTCAACCCGATTTTTGTAAATCAAGCTAAAATTTCTGTTTGACTCATCTTGATCTCAATTTTGGATATATTAAGTGTTATGTGTCTATTTTCTAACTTCTTTAGTCCCATCTAATTTTAATAAGTATAGCTCAAGTTATTTAAGTTTTATCCCGGCCTGCCTTGAGACTGGCTAGAATTACACACTTAAAAGTAAAAATGCACTAAAAATCGAAAACCAATTCAAACCATACAAAATTGGTATCATATTAAAAATAATAGAACAAGCTTTCATTTGCAATAAGTTCCATTTCATTTGCTTTAGTAAAGCTCAAGTTATAAGCCCCAAAATTTGACCTTTCTAAACTATCCTATTTTGGCCCGGATTGGACATAAGGCAATTTATTTGAACCACTGGGATCAAACGGGATCATATCTAACTCTAAAATTTTTATGGGATGTTCTCCTATGTGTAAGCTTTCAAAAAGGTTAGTTTCATCCAATTTCAAGTCGTATGGAGCAAGTTTTGCCCTGAACAACCCAATCTGCCTAGAATCAACCTCAAAAATCTAGGTCAAACTTCCAAAATTTATATCTCTCTCAATACTAATCCAATGGCCTTATATGATATATGTATGGAAATCTCTAAATGTCTAGTTTCATATAAAAATAGTTTCATCAAACTTGAATAGCTGTCCGCAGATCCATACACTCTACCGTACGGACCACCGAGGTAATTTGGTCTCCCAGCCCTCACATCTTCCTATTCTCACCCTTTCCTACTCCTTAATCAAATTTAAACACAAAAACAACCAAAGATTATCATATTCATTCACTAATCACATCAAGAACTGAGAAGATAAAGCCAAAATCAACCACCCATAATCAAAATAACAAGAATAAAATTGAACCTCCACCTCTTTGTATGTGATTTTGTTAAGTTTTAGAGTTTGGATTCATGAAACCTTATCAAACTTGAAGGTTTGATGGAGTTGGTTGAGAGGAGAAGAGGAGAAGAAGAGGAAAAGAGAAAAAGAAGACTGAAGAAAGGAGAGTATGGCACAAATTAGCAAGAAAGAAAGGAGAAAAATCTAATTTAAGCATTGGAGAGGTAGTTGACTTTGTAAGTTTTGATTGGTTGAAATTTTGTGGGTAAAGTTCAGCCATGTTTCCCTCTTTTGTGGCTACAAATTATTCTCTATTTTGCCTAAAAATTGGAATTCGTTTTCATTCTGTCTGAAATTGGAACTCATCTCCATTCTGCTTAAAGTCGGAACTCATGTCCATTTTATACCTAATGTGGAACTCGGAACTTAGAAAACACATAAAAGTCTTGGAAGACTAATTGTGACTTAATATCAGAGATCAGAAATCATGCAGCAAAAAAATCACCTTAAAATTGAAAGTCAAGGACAAGAATACGAAACCTAAAATACTTAAACCCGGAAGTTGAGGATCTTCAACATAAACTTGGAAGTTAGTACCAGAAATAAAATCTTATACTCGCATCTCGGAAGTTGAGAACTAGGAGGCTTTAAAACTCTCATTACACATAATTCTAAAACTTGGTCCAGGATCAATCTCGAAGATCGATTCACAACCCCGGAAGTTGGGAATCAAAACATTAACCTTATGCACCGAGAAGTCGGAACTTATATAATCTCGGAACTCAATTCAATCTCGGAAGTCGGTCCTAAGCTCAAATCGGGAACATCAATAGAAATGAAAAGCTCTTGGAAACAAATTCGGAGATCAGAACTTGTGTCTAACTTGGAAATCATTCGGAGGTCGGAACTCATGGTGGATGTTACATTATTACCCTCCTAAAAAAAATTTTGTCCTCAAAATTTAGTATCTGAGAATAGTTCAGGATACTCTTTTTTCATGTCTGACTCTAATTCCTAAGTGTAATCCTTGGCATCTTCTTTTCCCCATGCTACCTTTACTAACTGCATAGTTTTGTTTTGAAGTTGCCTGCTGCTTCTATTTACGATCCGTGCTGGCTATACGTGGAAAGTCAGGTCCTCTTTTAACTGTACTGACTCGGGTTTTAGAAGGCACGTAGGGTCAGGCTGATACTTTCTAAGTTAAGAAACATGGAAAACATCATGAAAGTTTGACAAATGTGGAGGTAAAGCAATTCGGTATGCAACTAATCTGATTCGTTTCAAGATTTGGAAGGGACCGATAAAGCAAGGACTCAACTTCTTGACCTTAATGGCTCTCCCTATCCTTGTTGTAGGCGTAACCTTTAGAAATATGTGGTCTCCTTCGTGAAGTTCTCGAGGTTTTCTCCTAGTATCCGCGTAACTCTTTTGATGGCTTTGAGCAGCAAGTATCTTACTTCAAATCTTCTTGATCTATTCAGTGGTCTGTTCAACTAAATCAGGCCCCAATAGACTTGATTCTCCTATTTCATACCAACACAGCGGAGATTCCGTACAATGCTTCGTAAGGAGCCACGCCAATGCTGGCTTGATAACTATTGTTGTGTGCAAATTTGGCTAGCGGTAAGTATCGACCCCAATTCCCACGTTGCTCCATTATATAGGCTCGTAGCATATCTTCTAAGGTTTGAATTGTTCTTTCTGTTTGACCATCTATTTGTGAGTGATATGCAGTGCTTAGGCATAACTTAGTACCAAATGCTTTCTGTAAGGCTCCCCAGAATCGTGAAGTGAATCTTTGATCTTGATCAAAGATAATGGTTAAATGAATCCCATGCAACCTTATAATCTCTTGAATGTACAACTGTGCCAATTTTTCAAACGGATAATTTGCACAAATAGGTAGAAAGTGAGCAGATTTGGTTAATCTATCCACGATAACCCATATGGCATCATATCCTGCTGGCGTTCTTGATAATCCCATTACAAAATCCATGGAGATACTCTTCCAATTCACTCAGGGATTTCCAAAGGTTGTAGCATCCCGAAGGGCTTTTGATGTTCTGCTTTCACCTTTTGACAGGTCAAGCACTTGCTCACGAAGCTCGCCACGTCTGACTTCATGCCTGGCCACTAAAATATTTTCTTGAGGCCTTGATACATTTTGGTAATGCTGGGATGTACAGTAAATTCACTTTTATGTGCTTCCTCCAAAATTCTTCTTCGGAGATCATTTCCCTAGGATACACACCCCCTGTCACAATGTCACCATATGCCTTCTTTATCTTGAGCAAAACCCATTAATTTCCCTGATTACACAAGATTAATGATATGCTGGAAACTAGCATCCTGCTGTTGTGCCCGCCGAATCTGCTCCTTGAAGCTACTGGCTACCTTAACTTGGTGTAACTGAATGGTTTTAGGAGTCATAAGGATTCCCAAATTAAGATTTCGGAAGCTCTCAATAAGCTCTATCTCCTTCACCAGGCGACAATCAACGATTTTCTTCTTAAGGCATCTGCCACAATATTTGCCTTGCCTGGGTGGTATTTCAATTCAAATTCGTAGTCCTTAAGAAGTTCCATCCACCTCCGCTGCCTCATATTTAATTCCTTCTGATCAAAAAGGTACTTCAAACTTTTATGATCAGAAAAGACCTCAAACCTCACTCCATACAGGTGATGTCTCCGTATCTTCAAAGCAAATACTATTGCGGCTAATTCGAGATCGTGTATAGGATGATTCCTTTCATGTGGCTTTAATTGTCTAGAGGCATACACGACCACATTTCCAGCTTGCATTAACATGCATCTTAATCCTTGATTGGAAGCATCACAATAGACCTCAAATGGTCCATGAGGGTCTGGCAAAGCTAACGCTGATGTCATGGTTAACCTTCTTTTCAAATCTTGAAAACTCTACTTACAGTCTGGTGTCCATTCAAATGAAACATTCTTCCTAGTTAGCTTAGTCAAAGGCAAAGCTGTTCAAGAAAAATCCTTGACAAATCGCCTATAATATCCCGCTAAGCCCAGAAAACTCCTAACTTCAGTGACTGTGGTCGGCCTTTCCCAATTTAGTACTGCTTGTACTTTGTTGGGGTCTTCGGACATCTCTCCATGGGATACCATATGGCCAAGAAATTTTACTTCTTCCATCCAAAATTTGTATTTGGATAACTTAGTATAAAGTTTCTTTTCTCTTAAAACTTGCAAAACTAACCGCAAGTGTTCCACGTGCTTTGGCTCCGTCTTCGAATAGACAACTATGTCATCGATGAAAACCACTACAAACTTGTCCAGACATGGGTGGAATATCCGATTTATATAATCCATGAATATTGCTGGTGCATTTGTCAGCCCAAACGACATTATGGTATACTCGTAGTGTCCATAACGAGTTTGAAAGGGCTGTCTTAGGGATATCTTGCTCCCGGACTCAAATTTGATAATATCCAGAATGCAAATCAATCTTGGAAAATATCGTTGCACCTTGTAGTTGGTCCATGAGGTCAACAATCCTTGGCAGTGGATATTTATTCTTAATCATCACTTTATTCAGTTATTTATAGCCCATGCATAAGCTCATGCTCCCATCTTTCCTTTTAACCAACAAGACTGGAGTTCCCCATGGTGATGCACTTGGCCATATGAATCCTTTTTCCAAGAGTTCTGCAATCTATTTCTTTAGTTCTGTCAACTCTAGAGGTGACAATCGATACGGAGCTATAGATATTGGTCCGGCACCGAGAACCAACTCGATGGTGAACTCAATTTCTCTCTCAAGAGGGAATTTAGGAATATCTTCTAGAAAAACGTCGGGATATTCCTTAACAACTAGGATCTCCTCCAGTTTCTGTTCAACTTCTATCACATTAGCTGATAGGAAGATATATCCTTGACTCTTCAACCTACTACAGTTTATTAATAAAGAGTCCATATAGAAGAATGTTGAGTCTTGGGATTTAGAAGATGAGACAAAGGAGAATACCACCGTCTTATCCGGACAATTGAGCATGACTCGATTGGCGGAAAGCCAATCCATGGTTAGAATTATGTCAAGTCCAGACAGCGGGAAACAAATCAAATTAGCTGCAAAGTTTCTACCCTCAATTCGAAGAGGAACATTGATGCAAATTTGACTAGTTTTAACAGGTTCACTGGTAAGTGTAGATACCAGTGGATCATAAGGCAATTCAGAAATTGGTAATTGTAAAGCAGCCACACAGTCACGGGAAATAAATGAGTGGGAGGCACCCGAATCATAAAGTACAGTTAGAGTCTCACCATCCACTTCACAGGTACCTTGGATTAGTCCTTCGGACTTGTCAGCTTCTTCTGCATTCATTGTAAAGACCCATCCTTGACGTTGAGGTCTAGATGATTGTGGTGGATTCCTGATTGAACACTCGTAAATTTTGTGGCCTGGCTTGCCACACCCATAGCAGACATTCTGGCCTGCCAAACACAGCCGATCACCATGGTTCTTACCACATTTTTTTGCAAGTTGAATTCGAGAAAGACTTCTAGGGCTGCTTGCCTCTATTGCCCACTGGTTGAAATCTTCTTTGTTGTTGAAAGTTGGGCTTGAACCTTGGACTCTGCTGTGCTAACCCCTTCTTGAAACTATCACTAGATGCCTTAGCTGTAGCTAGTTTCAAGTCGCAATCTTCCACAAGTCGGCATTTATTTACCAAAGTAGGGAAATCTCTAATCTCCATTGGCCCTATTACGGTAAAAATGTCTTCTCATAACCGTCCTTCGAATTTGACACACTTCCAAGCTTCATCGGGATTCCTCTAATAAATTGTAGAAAATTTACACAGCTCTTCAAACCTGGCAATATATTCAGATACCGTCCAGTTTCCTTGATGGAGCTACATAAATTCTAGCTCCTTAGCATTTCAAACTGAGGCAGGGAAGTACTTTTGGTAGAAAACCTCTCTAAACACCGTCCAGGTGACTGCTGTATGAGATTCCTTGAATCATCTTCGTACGCCATTCCACCAAAACTTTGCATCTGCTTCGAGCATGTAGGTGGCATCTTCTGATGATCCGAACAATCCAGGACAGAGAAAATCTTCTCCATAGTCTTGATCCATACATCAGCTTTATCTGGGTCATAAGCTCCTTGAAAGCTAGGTGAGTTTGCCTTCCTAAACTCAGCAAATATGAGATAGTCCAGGTCAGCTTCGGGGCCATGTGGATTTCCTCCACCACTTGCCTCAGGTCGCCTGCCCAATTGATCCATCATCTGGTGAGTTACTGCAGCCTATTCCCGCATCGCATGAGCCATCTCTTGTATCGTGTCCATAAAGTCAGTTGGGTCCTCTTGAGCAGATTCCATGCGTGGCCTACCTCGCCTTCCGAAAGCCATTAAGTTCTGAGTACACAAAACAAAAGTTATTAAGTTGATTAGGCTCAATACTAAGTCTGAAGTGCTAGTAAGTAACAGCTCATGCGATTAGGCACTTCATATACATGCACATCTATATCTCAAGTTCTAGACAAAATCTTGTGCATGCTATCGTCTAAAAATACAGAATATATGCAAAGTATAGTAAGTCCAATCCTCAGGCCTTAGCTAGGATGAACTGCTCTAATACAAAAAATGTAACACCCTACCAATTTAATGTTATGCTTAAGTCATAGCATGAAATTAAGTAGATTGTGTTACCGTGTTAATACTCTGCTTACTATTTATTTATCATATCACATCTCTCTTCTTTTTTTTTTGTAAATAGGCGAAACGACGCGCTGTATATAATAAACGTGGCCAACATCACATAACGTAACAAAGTTTATAAGAAACACAACAGAAAAGATACAAGCAGGTAATAAATCATCAACTGCATACATAGCTATATATATATAGGTTAGAAGCCAACGCTTCAACAGATATAAAATAGGATACATAAGTAGGGCTGGTGTACCAAAAAGGAAGGCCCGTGTTAGTCAAATCGATCCTTTGGGATCCTCAGAGGACATTTCAAACTAACCAATATACATGCGGCTAAGTCTATGACCCAATGCTACACACTGCCAAAAGAAGGTCATGCTGTACAATAGAACTCTCAATCAGGACCTCGGTCAGGTAGCTATTGGCCACACCAAGCCCAACTAGGGAGTAATTTATACTAGGTCCTGAGGAGGAGGATGATAAGCCGATAGCCTCCAAAAGATCGCTCTCAGAACTGAGCGGAATGTCTGGAACCATCTGCGGAGGTGACTCGGGTGGAGGACTGGCAAGTGCGGCAGCTGCTGCGGGTGGTAGAGGTGCTGGAGGAGGGTGTGCCACATGCAACAAGACTGCAAAATATGGAGCGACAGGGTCAAAAGCAGGGTGGAATAGGGAAACAGTAAAATTCCTATTGCTAAAAAGGTAGAGACAAAAATTGCAGGAGCTAGCTATGTACAACGAATCCACTATGGGATCATGGTGCAGCTGTAGGTTGGGAATCTCAATAAATAGGGTGGCTGTCGAGTCCATCACCAAAGTCTGAGAATGATGCAGAAATGCAAAGTGAGGTGAGAATTTAAAAAAAAATTCTCAATAGGGTTCATGCATGGTATTTAACTAATGTCACATTCATTTTCAGTTGCCTCGGTTTTTATTTAATTATGAAAACATGGGATCAAATTAAACTATCCATATTTAATAGGTTTAAGAAAGCGTTTGGTCCGAGGCAAGATTCTATTTTACTTAGGACAGTATAAGAAACAGAATAATAAGTAGAATAAATGAATATACAGTAGTAAGTAAAATATAACAGTCAACTGTAATCAACTTATAATGACTATTCAATATGATTATGGAAAACCCATTCTTGAACTTATCCTTATAAACTTTTCAATTTATTAGTCCCTTGGGAGTTCTTGGCCATTCAGACCCCTAGGTAATAGTCTACTTTTCAGAATCGAGTTCGTTCCTATATAGGAATGTCGGGTTTACTTTCCCTGACCTTCCCACCGATCTATTCCCCTTAACTTTAATCCGAGGCTGGCTCAAGTATTATAGAACTTTCATCATAACATAATCTTTATGAACCCATGACATAACCTTTATGGTTCATCATAACATAACCTTTATGAACCCATGACATAACCTTTATGGACTTCTAGCAAATGCACATGGATCTAAATGTATATTATAACTCATGCATAGGTTTTACCGCAATTTTGGCAACATAACGGGACGTGTCTACTTCCTTATAAATAGTGTCAGTACTCAAAACACTCATTTTTCAGGAAACTCATAACATTTCATACACAATCTCAATCATCAATCTCATAGAAACAATTGTCACATTTAACACACAGTTGTTGTCCCAGCTCATTCATTCAACCCGATTTTTGTAAATCAAGCTAAAATTTCTATTTAACTCATCTGGACCTCAATTTTGGATATGTTAGAGTTTTATGTGTTATTTTCTAACCTCTTTAGTCTGATCTAATTTTGATAAGTATAGCTCAAGTTATTTAAGTTTTTTCCCGGCCTGCCCTGAGACTGGCCAGAATTACACACTTAAAAATAAAAATGCACTAAAAATCGAAAATCAACTCAAATCATATGAAATTGATATCATATTAAAGATAACAGGACAAGCTTTCATTTTCAAAAGTCCATTTCATTTGCTTTAGTAGAGCTCAAGTTATAAGCCCTGAAATTTAACCTTTCTAAACTACCATATTTTGGGCCGGTTTGGACGTAGGGCAATTTATTCAAACCGTTGGGATCAAACGGGGCAGTATATAACTTTGAAATTTTTATGAGATGTTCTCCTATGTGTAAGCTTTCTAACAAAGTTGGTTTCATCCAACTCCAAGTCGTATAGGGCAATTTTTGCCCTAAACAACCTAGTCTATCCAGAATCAACCTCAAAAATCTAGGTCAAATTTCCAAAATTCATATCTCTCTCAATACTAATACAAGGGCCTTATGTGATATATGTATGGAAAGCGCTGAATGTCTATTTCATATAAAATAGTTTCATTGAATTTGAACAGCTGTAGGTGGAGCCGTACACTCCGCCGTACAGACTGCCGAGGTAATTTGGTCTCCCAACCCTCACATCTTCCTATTCTCATCCTTTCCTACTCCTTAATCAAATTTAAACACAAAAACAACCAAAGATCATCATATTCATTCACTAATCACATCAAGAAGTGAGAAGATAAAGCAAAATCAGCCACCCACAATCAGAATAACAAGAATAAAATTGAACCTCTACCTCTTTGTATATGATTTTGCTAAGTTTTGGAGTTTGGATTGATGGAACCTTATCAAACTTGAAGATTTGATGGAGTTGGTTGAGAAGAGAAGAGAAAAAGAAGACTGAAGCAAGGACAGAGTGGCGCAGATCAACAAGAAAAAAGGGAGAAAAATCTAATTTAAGCATTGGAGAGGTAGTTGGCTTTGTGAGTTTTGATTGGCTGAAATTTTGTGGATAAAGTTCAGTCATGTTTCCCTCTTTTGTGGATACAAATTATTCTCTATTTTGCCTAAAAATTAGAATTTGTTTTTCATCCTGTTTAAAATCGGAACTCGTCTCCATTCTGCTTAAAGTTGGAACTCATATCCATTTTATACCTAGTGTGGAACTCGGAACTTAGAAAACACATAAAAGTCTTGGAAGACTAATTGTGGCTTAAAATCGGAGATCGAAAATCATGCAGCAAACAAATCACCTTAAAATCGAAAGTCAAGGACAAGAATATGAAACTTAAAATACTTAAACCCGGAAGTCGAGGATCTTCAACATAAACTTGGAAGTTAGTACCAGAATATAAAACTTTATACCCGCATCTCGGAAGTCGAGAACTAGGACGCTTTAAAACTCTTATTACACGTAATTCTAAAACTCGGTCCAGGATCAATCTCGAAGATCGATTCACAACCCCGGAGGTCGGGAATCAAAACATTAACCTTATGCACCGAGAAGTCGGAACTTATATAATCTTGGAACTCAATTCAATCTCGAAAGTCGGTCCTAAACTCAAACTTGGGAACATCAATAGAAATGAAAAGCTCTTGGAAATAAATTCGGAGATCAGAACTCGTGTCTAACTTGAAAATCAATTTGGAGGTCGAAACTTGTGGTGGATGTTACACTTTGGATGGCCGAATCGGTGGCCCAAGACTACACATTACTAAGATGGTCTAACTTTCAAACATTATTAGTTGGTCAATTTTACACATTGCTAAGATGGTCAAACTTTGATCACAGCCGAATTGGCTAGTCTTACATGCTCTGGGATGGCCAGATTTTCAAGCACAACTAGATTGGGTGAGCTTATGCATTGTCTGGACTTTGAAAGCAATGTGATTAGTCAACCTTAAGCACACCAACTTGGACAGATTTTAAACATCAGTGGATTGAATGGGCATACATGATGCTAGGAGGATGGACATTGAATGTAGCGGGATTAGCCAATTTTACACATACCGGGTTAGCCGAATTATTAAACACTCCTGGATACGCTACACTTGCACGTTGTTGAGATGGCCAGACTTTGAACAAAGCTAAATTGGTTGGCCTTACGTGAACCAGAATGGCTTGATTTTTAAAAGCAATAGTATTGGTTGGGAATACATGATTATGGGATAGCGAACTTTAAACGAAGCCAAATTTGCCAGTCTTAAGTGCACCGAGATGGCCACGTAGTTAAACATAGCCAGATTGGCCGGTCTTATACACGTCAAGATGATTGGATATAAAACTCAATCAAATTAGTAAGCCTTACACGTTGTCATGATGGCCAAATTTGAATGCAATTGAAATGACTAGTCTTAGGCACAATGCAATGGCAAAATTTTCAAATGCAACCAGATTGGCAATGCTAAAATGTTGCTAGGATGCCCCGACTTTGAGCACAGCCAGACTGGGCAATCTTACACACACCATATGACAATATCTTTAAAGGCATTCATATTGGCTAGACTTATGTGTTGTCGGGATAGCTGAATTTTTATACACTATTGATGGGTTGGTTTTATATATTTCCGAGATAGCCAGACTTTGAACGTAACCAGATTAGTTAGTCTTACATGGATCAGGATGGCCAAATTTTTAAAAATGGTAGTATTAGCTAGGAATACATGATGTTGGGATAGTGAACTTTAAACACAGCCGAATTGGTAAGACTTAAGCATACCAAGATAGGCAAATAGTTAAACATGACCAAATTGGCCAATCTTATGTGCACCGAGATGATTTGATTTAAAACATAGTCAAATTAGTTGGCCTTACACATTGCCAGGATGGCCAAACTTGAATGTAGTTGAAATGGTCTTAAGCACATTAGGATGGCAGAATTTTAAACGTGGCTGGAGTGGTCGCACTTAAATGTTATTGGGATGGCCAAACTTTGAGCACAGCCAAATTGGGCAATCTTACGTAGACCATATGATAGTATCTTTAAAGACAATTAGATTGGCCAGACTTGCACAGTGTCGGGATAGCTAGATTTTTATACACTGGTGGATGGGTCAGACTTACATGTTAGCAAGATGGCCAAACTTTGAACATAGCCGGATTGGCTGGTCTTATGCGAACCAAGATAGCCAAAATTTTAAAAGCAATAGTATTGGTTGGGATATGTAATACTGGGATAGTGAACTTTAAAAGTAATGAAATTGGCCGGACTTAAGCATATTAGGATAGCCAAATAGTTAAACGTAGCCGGATTGGCTTGTCTTATGCACACCAAGATGACGGGATTAAAAACGCAATCAAATTAGCTGGCCTTATCAAACTTGAATGCTGCTGAATTGGTTGATCTAAAGCGCATAAGGATGGCAAAATTTTTAAACGCAGCTGGATTGGCTGTGGTTACATGCTGCTGGGATGGCCAGACACTGAGCACAGGCAGATTAGGTAATTTGATGCTCACCATACGATAATGTTTCTGAAAGTAGTCAGATTGGCTAGGCTTATGTTGTCGGGATAGTCATATTTTTATACTCTAGAAGATAAGTCAGGCTACCAAGATGGTTAGAGTTTTGAATGTAGTCGAATTGGTCAGTCTTGCACACACCAAGATGACCAAATTTTTAATTGTTGGATTGGCTAATCTCACACATTGTTGGGATAGTTAGACTTTCACTGCAACCAGATTGGCCAATCTTGCATGCACTGAGATAGCCGAATTTAGAAGGTAATCGCATAAGTTAGGCTTACACGTTGCTAGAATTGACAGTCTTTGAACATAGCCAGATTAGCCGATCTTACGCACACCGAGATGACTGAATTTACAAAGGCAATTTGATTTGCTACCCCTACGTGTTGCTGAGATCACCGAATTTGCGATCTTATGCATACCAAGAATGCCAAATTTTAAAACGCTATCAGATTAGCTGCCAAGATATCCAAACTTTGAATTTAACCAAATTAGTCGTTGCTATATGCACTAGGATGGCCGGTTTTTAAATGCAACTAGATTTGTCAGGTTTCAACATTAACGGGATGATCAGATTAAGACTTTGAACGTAGTTGAATTTGTCAAACTTATGTACATTGAGATGGGTGAATTTTTAACTGTAGCCAAATAGCTCGAGCTTACACATTTCCGTGATGGCCGAACTTTGAATGAAACCATATTTGCCAGGCTTACGTACTACCAAGTTTGTCGTACTTGAAACGTAGTCGTATTAGCCAATCTCATGTATACCGGGATAGCTAGATCTTTAAACGCTGCCAGACTGGCCAAGTTAGTCATGCTTACACAATGCCTAGATGGCCAGCCTTTGAATATAGCCGAATTGGCCAGTCTTACATGCACTAAGATGGCTTATTTTGAATGCAGCCAGATGGGTCAGGCTTACGTGTTACCAAGATGGCCAGACTTTTAAATGTTACTAGTCAATGTCAAAATGGTTGGACTTTGAACACAGTCACAATGGCAGGTCTTACGCACACTAGGATAGTGAGACTTTTAAGTACAGTGAGATTTGTCAAGCTTATGTATTGCCCGGATGGTCAGACTTTGAATGCAGCCAAACTAGGCGTTCTTACGAGTACCAAAATGGCCAAAATTTTAAACGCTGCTGGCTTGATCGGGCTTACACATTGCCTAGATGGCTGAACTTTTTAAGCGCAACCAAAGAGTCCGATCTTCGACCACCAGCATGCTCGAATTTTTAAATGCTGGTAGATTGATCGGGCTTACACATAGCTCAGATAGCTAGACTTTGAACACTCCCAGATTGGCCGAATTGGCCAATCTTGTGCAAATACTAGATGGCCAAACTTTGAATGCAACCCGGCCTTACGCTCACCGAGACGGTCAGATTTTTAAATGCATTTGGATAGGTCAGGATTACACGTTGCTAGGATAACCGAATCTTTAAATGTTGATGCTCAGCCAAGCTTACACGTTGCTCAGATTGCCGAACTTTGAGCACAGCCGAATTAGCCGATCTTATGCATAGTTGAATGGCCAGATTTTTAAACACATTCAGATTAACTGAGCTTACGTGTTGCCGAGATGGCCAAACTTTCAACACAGCCAGATTAGTTGGCCTTAAGCACATCGAGATAAAGGAAGGGAATAAAGGAAGAAGGATATAAGGGAGCTCTCTAATGAAAAAGATGTGGGTTGTCCCTAGGCAAAGCATTGACGTTGGTCGCTATTCCTTGATGTATTTGCAGTGGGAGTGTCATCAATGTGGGGCATATGTCAAGGCATAGATAGGGGAATTTGAGTGAGAGATTTGTAGCTAGATTAAGATGATGGAAATTTTCACCACGTGTGTGGTGTAATGGACCTGAGCCATGCAATCCGCATCAGATTATGTTGGCAGGGCATCCAATCAACTCAAGCTACCCGAGACAAAAGGAAGATGGACCACCCATGCTAGGATGAGTGAAAAACTCAAATGAATCATTAAGAGTTCATTTGTTACAAGAGCTTAGTAAATCTTTTGCTTGAGGGGAAGTGATAGAATTCGTGTCTGTGACTAATGTGTTGTGTGCCATGTGATTAGTGTGGTATAAATGTTACATTATAAATAATAGAAGTCAAGGCATTGGAATAATAGGAGTTATAGGGAATAGCTAAGTCTTTATTATTATTCTTGTAAAAATCATTTTGTATTTATTTTTTCTTATCTACAAATATCAATATGCTAAGGGCAACTCAAGCATTGAACCTAAGAATTAAAATTATTTTGCCACACATTATTGTTACGTACCTTCTCTTCTATTTTCTACAAATTCAACAGTTTCATTTAGAAGACCGTATTTTCATGAAAAACCAAAAAATAATAAGGAAATATAGCAAGCAGGCCACATCGAAGAAGAAATATGCATTTACAAACAAGAATGCGAGAGCCATCATTAGGCATTCCTAATGGAATCCTATGCTACAACTTTATTGCAAAGTTACCAAATGGAAAGAAGTATATCAATAGTAAAGTGATATTCATAAAGGAAGAGAATTGATCATAAAACAAGGTAGCACCTACAAGTTCTTTTGGTCCTAGATTTTATTAACATAGTTAGCAAAGTTAACACAATAAGTTCCATTAGAGTTGAAAGAATGAAAGCCTGAAGTACATTTAAAAAAAGAAAAAGATAAATACTTCAAATTACTACTTGAAAATATCATTGATGGACACGTTGGTCCCTAACAAAAAGGAATTGCATATGTGATATGGAGGTTTACATGCTGAATAGACAACTATCCCCATCCCATGTGAAGCCACGTGGTAGGAACCACAGGATACATTGGTTCCTACCAAAGCTCACCCTCATCTCTAGCCCCACTCCACCCCCGCCTTTACCACCCCTACCCCTCACTTGCACTGCCCCTCTGCCCATCGTCATAGTGCTTGTGTTTCAAATGGTTGTGTTTTTGTTTCTTTGATTTTTTTTTTTTTTTTTGTGTGGTGTTGTTGGTTATAGTGGGTTTTGTCGAGTTTTCACTAACGGAGGTGTTTTTGGGTTTGGTTTTGGTTGCAATATGTGTGATAGAGGGTATGGAGATTTTATTTCCATGTGTTTTTAATGCATCCTATTTCTTTACAATTTTTTTGCTCCATGTATTTGATTTTTTTCTTTTGTGAATAAAGAAAACATGGTGTATATGTATGGGGAAAGGGGGATTAGTAGGTGGGATAGGTTGGACTCTTGGCAAGTACCAATGTGTCTAGTGGTCCCTACACGTGACTCCATGTAGGATGGGGATTAGTGGCATAATTACCATGTTAATCTCCATATTACATGTATAACCAATCACAAGTGACCCAGAAACTATAGGTGTCCAATTCTTGCAATTTTCATTCTTAGGGAACTCGATACCAATTCCTTTTTGGTCAAACTGATTTGGGGGTTTACTCTTAAAAGAGTTAGAAATCCATATGCAACTGACAAGAAATAAAGGATTTCTTAATGCAGTTTAGTGACAAACATGAAGCAACTTCATATATAAAAGAACCAAACAACAAGCTCTCAGGCATTAACGTGGATAGGACAGGCGGCAAAGTCAACAACAGTAATAGAGGTAACTTAACTACATTGTCAAAATACCAAAGAGATGATGAAGTATATGATTTAGATGTTAATGGTTGACTCTCTTGATCCTTAGTGACATTTCAAGCATTCTTAAAGTTCAATATTGATTTGATAGGGACAACTCAATGGCAAGGATGAAAAGTAAAGCTTAAGGCTAGCAAGGATGGACACTTTTCGTATTACGCAATTGAAACAATGTCAACAGATAACAGAAGACACCTTCAGTCTTATTAAGTTAATCAATACCTAAGGGGAGTCCATCTGACTCTAAAAAGAAGTAAACAAGATTTTTTATTTATGAAGATGGTTTATAAGAGCTGTTATTAAGTACTTGATGATGCCAACATAAATTGAAATGTATTTTACAATTTTAATTACAATATAACTGTTGGTTTTACACCTTACAGTTACTATTTGTATCAGTTACAAATGAAAGGACATGTGTTTTCATTCAATGGTTGCATCCAATGGGTGAAGGGACATGTGTTTTCATTCTATGGTTGCATCCTTATGTGAAGATGCATCTTTACGTGAATAATGGCTATAGGAAAATTGCAATGCTGCAGCTAGATTTTCGATGGAATCAATTGCAAACAACACCCATTGTGGTCTTTGAAAAACTTGACTTTTCAAAGTAAAAATCATGACTCTTATAAATCAATGTATGACTACATAGTAGTTATATTGTTTTATAGAGAGTTAGTGCTTTTCATGAAACTTACGATGTTTCGTGCGTCCTGATCCAATATCTCAGTACCTATAAATATCCCCATTATCAAACATTTAGTTAACTTTTACTTGGTGTATGGTGAGAGTGTTTGAAAGTTACAAATTTTACAAGTGCTCTATTTTATTCCTCAAGTTCAAAGTGAGTAAGGGAATTTCTTGTTATTACTAGATAAGAAATTAATAAAGGTTTCATTATATCTTGAGAGAGAATTGTCATCAACCTAATAGTAACTATGTGTAGAGCGAATAACTCTCTAAAAAAAGCAAAGTGATTCATACCTTGAAACCACAACAATATTTAAGTTCTTCGTCATCTTCTACACCATATTTTCTTGACAAAAACTATACCCTGATAAGGATCTTCCAACATTTGAAAAGATCTTGAATGAGTTCCTCACGATGAGGCTGAGCATAAACCAATCCTGCATACCTTGTCCTTTCCGACCAACCCTACGAGGCTATAACCTGATCAACAGTAATTGGAATAGATCAAACATAAGGCCAACTACAAGTTATAGGAGTTTGTAATTACTTACAGCAGCAAGGGATAAGCGAGAGCATTTAGTTAGAGTTGAAGAAGCAAGACAAGAAAATCAAATTCTGTCATCCCTGTCAATATAAGTTCAAGTGTTCATAATTCAAATATAATAAGCAGTTATTTCAAACTGAAACAAAAGATATATGTAAAATCACTCATTCCACTAAGTAATTAAAACCAAGAAAGATAGGATTACGATTTTGAAATTTACTGTAATATGGTAAAACCAAAGTACAACTATACACAGATATAAGATACCCAAGCTATTTCTTAATTGAGAGTAGTTTCAGGATCTATCCTAAGGTTTTCATCTAATGAATCCAAGTCTACCCATGAGCTAGCTTTTCCAGAATAAATGCAAAATATATTTTTGAGCCACGCATAATATTAATAAAAGAACTAGTTGCGTTCATTAATGGAAATTAACCAAAAATATAACATTCTCAAATACAACCAAAAAGGTGGCCATTGTCATCATAGCACATTCCTAAGACAAACTACCAAATAAGATATTTTCAAGATAAAACGAAAATAATAATAAGTTTGACATTTCATTATGATGTATGTAGCTTCATCATTACAAGAGCAGCTATTCAATCTTCCCCAAAGAAGAAGGAAGGGACTTATCAAAGGGTTGTTACCCCGTTTTTTGTAACTCACACTAATTGACCAAAGAAAAATTAATAATAATAATAATAATAATAATAATAAAGGAAAATCTTTCATGCAAGAGGAAAAAGGATGTTTAATTAAAACACCTCAAAGAATAAAGCTTTTTTACTTAAATAAAATAAAAAAAATTAATTTCCAAAATGTCATGTTCCAAATTAATTTCCAAAATGTCCTCTTTTGTCATTTATAGGAAAATCATTTGAGGCTGGCATGATTTACGAGGGATTCACATTAACTGTAAACCGTGCTAGCCTCACACAATTTACGAACGGAGACAAATCCCAACCACAAATCGTGTTTGTGCATTCCAATTGCACATAAATCATGCCACCCTGACATGATTTATGAGTGGGCTGTCCAATAAAACCAAATTCATGGGAGGCTGGCGTGATTTCCACAGGAATCGCCAATTACATAAACCTATTTTGCACCATCCAGTTTTCACTTGCTATAAATTATTTAGAAAGAGAGAAAGTGAGAGCAATTTTTGAGACAATTTGAGAAAGAAAATGGCAGAGAGATTTTATGTGCTTTTTCATCATAACGGTGAAATCACAAATATAAAAAAGGGAGTCACATTTTGTAGTTCAAATCTTTGTGTGAATGTTCATCCATCCATGACTTTATTAAAGTTGCAGAGTAGAATATTACGAAAGTTGCGCCAACAAAATAACAAGAAGGTAACACAAATGTTGTACCGGTTATCTATAGCAGTTGGGAAAGATCTGATTTGCTATAATAATGTTGAGATCAGTGATGATGAGGATGTCAGTATGATGTTTAATTACCGCGCCCAGTTTCCACAATATGATGGTTAATTGCCGCACCCAGTTTCCAAAGATCTGCATTATGGAGTTGTTCGTCATTGTAGGAGAGTCGGTCTTGAGCTCTAGAGGATCTACTCCAGATCCAACATCTTTTAAATTGTCACTGCCTAAGCGTTCACCAACCTTTGCTATGGCAAGTCTTGGGGAAAACAAAAATGTTCAGATAGAAAACTGCAAATGATTTAATGGGTGACCCATGTTTTGCACAACTTGCGATGGAGATAGCAACACCATTCCTGCGAAATGGCCCCATTGCAGGTTTTAACTTTCTTGTTGATCATGGAAATGATGAAGATGAGCTGGTTAAAGTATCAAGTGATAGTGATGAGGACGGGGAATCAATGCCCACCACCCAAAACCAACCATGGAGCACGTATCTCACTATAGTTCTTTGAATTTGGAAGCCATGCATCGAAGCACTTTTCTAGGGATCAGTGGCATTATAGATGGCAATGACATTTTGGGATTGCCAAGAGAAAATGAGTTGGAAGTTGAGCAACAGTTTCCTCACAAGGAGATTGTATTATTTGCAATTAAAACTTACAGTATCCAAAGATCAGTTGAGTACAAGGTTCTGGAGTTAGATCATATAAAACACCATCATAAACACAAGCACTTTGGGAATGGGTGCAATTAGAGTATACACGTAATGTAACATCCACACTTTAGTAAACATAACGTAATGGAAACTTTGAATTATTTCCCTTCGGCAGTGTGAGAATTTCTTAGGCAGCGTTATGCCATGATGATCCTCACACTTGGAATTATAGGGTAGTGTAACACTGTCGTTGAAAATACGGCACTGCCATATGTTAAAAATTAGGAAATGACAAAAGTGCCCCTCTAAACTTTTGTTAATTACAGAAATACCCAAAAATTTTAGAAAATATATTTTGATCCTAAAGAATTATTTCCACAATAACCCTAGAATTTTTTATAAAATAACTTTTATGTCCCCACATCTGTAGAATTAGCAGAATAGGGTTTTAAATGGAGTAGAATCACATGGCGAAACCGTAGAAGTTTAAGTCACTGCCGATTGGGCCATGGAGATAGTCTGGTGTTAAATGATGTGGGGTGCCCCTGAACTTGCTCAAAATTACGAAAATGCCATTAGTTACATAAATTAGGAAACAAAAAGGCTCCAGATTTATGAAAATGTCTAATTTACGCCGTTAGATCACTTATTCGGTTTCAATAGTTATGTAAGGGTAATTAGAAGTTAATTAAATATTAATCAAGAGCTAATTGATATTAGTTAGAGAGATTAAGCTTAAGATAAATTAAAATGAACATATAGATATCTTACAAAACTATTAAGTAACGTTTAACCGATTTGGAGGTAATCGGTAAATATTCAGTATTCTAAACTGCCAGAGTCGAATAAGTAGAATTCTACATTGATAACCTTAGGTTGAAGGGCTGAAATTCAGCCACCTCCACCACCATAGATGGCGCCATATGGCAGCCATATGATAGGAAGATTTGGCCAAATCATGACCATTAAAGCCAAATATCTAAAACCATCCTTATCTATGTCATAAAGCTTAGAAAAATCTCACCCATCTCCTTTTATTTATGCGCCCTCCACCATGCTTCAGCCTCCTCCCATTTCTTCTTCTTCTTTTTCTTCCTTTCTTTCCTTATCTCCATGACCAAGAACTTCAAGTTCAAGATTGGAAGCCTTCTTGACCTCAAATCCTCTTGCTCCTTTTATGAAGATTGATCCTCAACTCCTTCTCTACAAAACCCCTCTAACAATTTCATAATTAAGCATCAAATAGAGCCTCCTCACATTCATATGAGCTGCTGCCATGATGAAGGAAGAAGACTAGGAGTTGGTTCTTGGCCTCCTTACTTCCATAGTTTTAAGGATTTCAAGGTAGATAACTTAACTCCTTAGTTGTTTGATGTATCATGTGACTATGTGGCTGCTATATTCCTCTTATGCCATATTTGTATGATGGTGCTTTGATGTTCTTTTAGGGTTTTGAGGTGAGGAAACTTGGTTTAAGTTGAGGAATTTATCAAAAACTCAAAAGGGAGCTAAGCAGAATCTATTTTTGTGAGAAAACCCTACGGCATCCGTACTGGTAGAGTGTACGGATCCACCTACAGCAATAGGAAGTGGATGAATCTATTTTTATATGAAACTAGACATTCAGGGCTTTCCGTACATATAAATTATAAGGTCATTGGATTAGTATTGAGGGAGATATGAATTTTTGAAGTTTAACCTAGAAATCTAGATTCTTATCTAGGCAGTATAAGTTGAGAAGGGTATAACTCACCCTACACAACTCCAAATTAAGTGAACCTAAGGTTTTTTGAAAGATAACATATAACGGAACACCTCATAAAAATTTCAGAACTAGATTCGTTGCTATTTGTTCCCAGCACACCAATGAATTTGACTTAAATTCAAACCAAGCTGAAGCAGGGTAGTCCAGTAGGTTCAAGTTTCAGGATCCATAACTCAAAATATACTTATGCAAATGATATGAAACTTAATTCATTTGAAAACTGGTTCTGTTAGCTTTACAGGGATATAAATTTCGCATGATTTCACCCAGATTTCTATTTTTAGTGGATTTTTCCTTACAAGAATACAATTCTGGTTGGAAGTAGAACGAGTCTGGAATAAGACACACACAACTTGAGTTAATCTCGGAAGTCGGGACTTAGTAAACAAAGAGCTAGCTCGGTACATTAAAAATTGAACTCTAAACTTAGTAAACAAGGAACTAGGTCATGGATCTTTGAGGTTAAACACGGGAATGTGCACTTAAGATTAAACTCGGAAAGCACACTTAAGGTTTAACTCGGGAGGTCATGCTTAAGACTGAACTCGGAAGGTATACTTAAGGCTGAGCTCGAAACTTAGTAAATAGGAAGTTACATCGAATGTAGTTCAAGTCGGGAACTTAGAGTTCAGAAAATGCTCAAAAGTCTTGAAGTATCAAATTGTGGGCTCAGGTTGGAGATCGGGATCATAGGCACATAAAACCCTTATACACGAAATTCCAAGACTCGACCCAGAATCAATTTCAGGAGATTAAACACAACCCTGGAAGTCGTAAATTTATATAATCTCAGAAAGTTAAACATAACCCTAGAAGTCAAAAATTATATAATCTAGGAGATCAAACGTAATCCCAGATAAGGAATTATATAATCTAGAAGATCGAACATAACCCCAAAAGTCGGGAATTATATGATATCGGAGATCAAACATAACAAGGAAGTCGGAAATTATATAAACCTGGAACTTGGAATTCATTTAACCTTGGAAGCCGAACTCGGGAACCTTAATAGAAATTGAAAACTTGCAAGATAGATTGATGCTTAAGATTCTGAATCTTGCACTTATTGATATTGCTATATTCTTGGTATGAATATGCTTTGAACGTATTTACATTTACATGTCATATTCATGTACATCATGCATGCAAGCATAATTAGAGTATGATATGAGAAGTAAGGTATGAGACATATCCATGAATGCTCAATGCATCCGCATGCATGATAAGATGTGGAAAGGAAAAGAAAATAAGAACTTGCAAGAGGGACGTACCAAGCTACCACGTAAGGCATGGCATAGACCCAGCTAGCGTGGGCTAGAGCAGTACTGTCCAAGACTTGGGCCAGCCCTCAACCAGATTTAAGGGGAATAGACCGGTGTGAGGGTCGGGGAAAGTAAATTCGTCACTCATGTATAGGTACGAGCTCGAACCTGAAAAGCAAGCTATTACCCAGGGGTGAGAAAGGCCATTCACCTCCGGAGGACCAAGTATAGAAAAGAGCAAGATCAAGTTACAAGTTAAAGAAAGATATGAATTAAGTCAAGTGCACTTGCATATAAATAAGTACAAGCATCTTTATGTGCATCTTCAATTATCCTATTAAGTCATAATGCTTTTATGATTCTTGTTGATGCATATTATACTATTCGTATTTATATGTCTGTCATATGATATGGCAAGTGGCTATTAAAATATATCCCACTTCGAATAAGGTGTTTTCAACTTACAATTGAACCACTATTTATTTATATGTACTCATATTTTCATAATAAGCCAAAGCGGCTGGAATGTTTATGATAACGCTGTAAGATTGGGTTGAGTTTACCTACTGAAAACCTTAGGTTCTCACTGCCTGCTTGTACGTTTTTCTTTTCTGTAAATATTCCAGCACCCAAGTTGAAAATCAAGTGCGAGGTGGAGTACTGGGCCTTTCTTTGAGCAAGGATCGGATGTAAGCCAGACCAAGAAACTATTGAAGCTAGCTAACGACTAGTCAGATGTAGACGTTGTATACTATATCAGTTACAATTTCTTTAAAAAGTGTAATTATTTTATTCTTTATATATCAAGGATTATTAGTCAGTAATAAAGTGAGTAGTTAAAGGGTCATGTATTATATTTTTCATATTTTAAAAATTTCTTAGCATAGTGACAACCTTTTAATATAACTCCATGACTCGAGCATGACTTATATGATAGAGGTTGTTACACGTAACATGTCGGTAGAACAATAGAGTGTAGGAAATTCGAAAGTACAATGGAACACATACATGTCTGTCTACATTCACAAGATCACCCTCAATTGGATACTAATGTTATCTATCCCAACATATTCTCCATACTGCAAGCTAATCCAACAATTTCCATTAAAGTTCTACAAGGATCAATGGAAGCTAAGTATGGCTTCAAGACTTTGTATAGGAAGGTTTGGCTCGCCAAGCAAATTTACGCCGATTGGGGAAAGTCTTATAATGAGCTTCCGAAATGGCTACAAGGTCTGCAGCATTTAACCCAAGTACAATTATTCATTTAGTGACTCAGCAATACTATGTGGGAAATTTTGTTGACCATAGTTGTATGATATTCTATCATTTATTCTGGACATTTGCTCCTTGCATTGAAGCATTTAAATATTACAAGCTGCAGATTACAGTTGATGGTATGCACTTGTATAGGAAGTATGGTAGGACAATGTTGATGGTAATTGCCCAAGATGGTAACTCCAATATTCTGCCAATTGCATTTGCCATGGTCGAAGGGAGACAAGAGAGGCATGGTCATTCTTCCCAAGTAATCTTTGACAGCATGTGACACCCCAAGAGGGTATTCTTATAATTTTTTATAGGCATGGTGCTATTAAAGCTACTTTAAATGTAGAAGAAGATAGTAGGTGGCTTCCTCTGCAGGCTAATCATGCATATTGCATATGGCACATAGTCTCAAACTTTGCTCTAACTTTCAAGAGCAAAGATGTAAAATAAGCTTTGATGAATGCGGCATATTCAAAGACTCGTCAAGAGTATCTATATTACCGTGGCTTGTTGAGAAATGAGAATCCAGCCATGTGTGAATGGATTGACAAAATTCCCATTAAAAGGTGGGCGTAGCATGCTAATGAAGGATGGAGGTTTGGGTATATGACGACAAATTTGTCTGAGTGTATTAATGCTGTTATTAAGGGCACATGCAATCTTCCAATATTTCCATCTTTCTACACTATTTGTCAAGAAAAGGAGGGAGGTGGAAGCCTAACTTATGAGCGGATAAGATTTTTCACAGGCCTTGCTACAAGTAATAGAGGTCAACAGGCAGCAAATAGGCACTATGACCATTTCTGCATTTTCCCCGGCAAATGAGTCCTTTATGGTGGAAGAGTTCGCATGAATAGGGAATTGAGTTAAGGAAGTTATAGAGTGAGGTTAGCTGATCATTGGTGTAACTGTGGGTATTTTTAAGCACTGGATTATCCTTGCTACCATGTACTTACTGTGTGTGCATATGCACGACTTGATTAGAGCACTTTTGTTGATGATGTTTATCACATGCAAACTATATTCAATGTGTACAGAATGGAGTTCTCAGCTCTTGCAAATGAAGATTACTGGAGTACAGTGAACCTCGAATACATCCAAATCCGAAGCTTAGATGAGCCACTGAGGATGTCCGATTTCAACAAGAATTCGTAATGAAATGGATGCTGTTGAACCCAAACCATCAAAATGGTGTGGCTTGTGCAGACAAGAGGGTTACACTAGGCGAAGATGCCCCACTCTACCTTCTTCATCATTTAATTGATCCAGTAAAGGCAATTAAACTTCTCCTTTTATTAATATGTTAGTTTCCAGCTATTGTATAAGATTGTGTTAGTTTCATGTTGTTAATTTTTGTATGTTAATCCTCATTGTTAGTTTCCAATTGTTATGTTACTATAATTTCTGTTATATGCTTTCTTAATATAAATGTGCACTAAGACTATCTAATCAGAGTTTGTTATTTTTTCATCCATCCTTATACTAATTCAATGATGGACCAATCTACCTAAAAGTTATTTATTCGCATAGCATAAGATAAATTTCAATTTTGATTGCCAAACTACTATACACATGCATTTGTAATCATTATATTAGAAATTTATTAAAAAAAAACATAGCTGAGTAAACATTATACACAAGTTACCACTAAATAAAAGCCAAAAAATAGTACAAACATAAGAAAGGAGAAAAAACTTTGAAAACATATGAAGGGAAAAAAAAGTACAAGCGTAACTAAGGAGAATACAAATATAACCTAGGACAACATATGAACAAAAAAAGAATGACGAAGTCCTAAATTGCATTGCTAGGTCCAAGACAGATCTCCCCTCCATTATGCCTACAACAAATAACGTAAAATTTTAGAGAAGATAACAACCAATATTTTAAAAAAGTTGAAATAAAAAACACAGAATAATATACCTTAATCATAAAAAACCTAATAGTCCCAGCTGTCCCAACGAACGGCCGGTAAATGACAACCCATGTAGCATTGATGAGGACAAATCTCCCATCCATGCTCTTGTTGTGGGTGCAGCCACCTCAAATAAACTCTAGGGCCTAGCTTATCTGCCATCAGGAATCCTATGCATAATGTACACCCGAGAATGGCATATAACAGCCTCCCTGGGTGCATTTGCCTCCAAGTCATAAAATATAGTGCTAAACCAAGACAGAAATACTAAGTATTTATCCCGCTCATCCTGACTTGGCACTGTCCCAAATAAGTCATAGCACATGGTCCATATATCATGGTCATGATATCTCTCCCACGCAGCCATGCATCCACTAGCCACTTATCCATTAACACTCAGCCCTAACTGAAATACAACATCCTCTAATATGATGGTACACTCTCCATATAGAAGATGAAATGTGTGGATCTCCAGTTGCCAATGCTCTACAAATGCACTAATCAACGTGTTATCGTACTCATAAAATGGGACTTGGGCTCCATACCATAATCCAACCTACCTTATGTACGGCTCCATGAGAGCATGTGGCAAAGCTATGTGACGACACCTAGTGGTCAACACTCGACATGGCTATAAAGCATGAACGTAACATCATTAACATTAACAAACTCAAACAAAGCGAAATAAAAGTATCTACAAGTAAACTAAAATATATTAAAACTATACTAATTAAATTAAACTTTATCACACTCTACAATAAATCAAATAAACACCAAAATTCAGCTTTATGGTAGAATAAAAATAAATTACACAAAATTGACCTAAATATATGAAACTAAACCATAAAATGATATTATTGATTAATATTAATAAAAATTAAACTAAAATATAAGAAACTACTCTAAATTTACACTACATTATGCTCTATAATATAAATAAACATCAAAATTCAATAATATATAATAGTAAAATTAATTTAAACTATAAATCTAAACATCTACATTTTCCTATTCAATAAAATAAAACTACCCTGAAAATTTTTCATCAAGAAAAACAAAAAATTTAATTACTAAACCAATAATTTTGCTCTATATCAAATAAGTGTATCTTATATTCTAATCTAAATTAAATAAATATCTTATATTCTAATATAAATTAAACTAAACTATAATAAATTAAAGTATGTTAAAAAATTACCTTTTCATTGAGATTTGTGTAAATGTGTTCAAACTCATCTAGCCGACGTAAATTATTCTGCATCATCTATATTCTTTGCCAAAATTACCCTTTTTCTCTTTTTCAAAGGCTCCCACAATTTTGCAATGATCGTACACCTCACATGATTTCATATTTATAAGCCAAATCAATCATAAATCGTGTCAGGATCACATGATTTATTAACTTCCGGCTGTCCAGTTCATAAATCGTGTCAATCTCATACGATTTATAACTAGGATATATGCAAGTTCATAAATCGTGTGAGATTAGCATGATTTACCGTCAATGTGAAACCCTTTTAAATCTTGTCAGCATTAAATGATTTCCCTATAAATGACCAAAAGAGATTATGTTAGAAATTAAATTTGGAATTGGACATTTTGGAAATTAAAAATTTTTTATTTTATTTAAGGTGAAAAAGCCCAAAGAATGAAGACATATTTGTTTAATTCAAATTTTGAAATGGGGCCTAACTGTATCACACAAGGTAAATCAGCATTTTTCAAGAACATTTTGCAGCCATGAGCTAACAATATAATCTCCAAGTATGCAAATCTTATGGACAACAAATCTACAAAGGTACTAACAAGGTTGTCAGGAGCGAGATCTTACGTAGGAACGGGAGGGGGATACAAGAGCATAAAACGTAGGATCGTAGTACGGAACGTAAGATCCTACCAGAATAGAAAATTATGTATATATGCATATAACATAACACAAATAAGTAAATAAAGTCACAAATCACAACTTCAAATTTAAAGATAACATGACTCCACATAACTATATCAAGTGCATATGTCATAATTTATAATTGAAAGCATAAAAGCCACAATAACCCACAAGTTTTTAACATCACTTAACATTCAAACATTAAAAACAACCCAACTACTAGAACTAGAATGACATCTAAAGCAAATCATTAAGGCTATGATCATGATATTCATCATCTTCAATAGGATCTCCTCCATCTTCATTGCCATCTCTCTGAAGTTAAGCAAAATCATCATCATCAATGGCAGGAATTTCCAAATCATCTAAAGGACCACCAACTCCACCACCACCTTCTTGAGGGAGCAAGTCAAGATCATCAGGGATTTCTAAATCCTCTAAACCTTCAAACTCATCATCATTTTCCACAATCCATTCTTCATCAGAATCCAAATCATCAAGATTATACTCAACAGGTTTTCTAGATTGCTTCTTCTTGGTCAATTTAGAATTAGCTATCACAAACAATATATCATTCATTGTCTTTTGTTTCAAATGGTTTCTCCTCTTTGGGTGGACCTAAACAAATATTAAATCAATCAACATATATGAATTGGCAACTAATTCTAAAATTGAAATGTAAATTTAAAATTTACCATCTCAAATGCACTCCAGGTACGCTCACATCCTGATGAGCTACATGTCAAGCTCAACACACGAATAGCAAATCTTTGGAGCTCTGGATACTCATCCCCATAAGAATCCCACCATTGTGCTGGAGTTTTGGTTTTTAAGGGCAGCCTTACCTACTTCTCTACCAAAAAATTTTGATCTGCTCTTGAAATCTTCAAGTTGAGTATCAATTTTGGTTATTTCCTCCTTATCTCCATAATTCTTTCCATACAATCATAAAGTCCTTTCTTAACTTCATAATCAATCTTAAATCCAGGATTATAGTGTAACTGAGGATTCAAGTAGTAGCCTAGCCTGTAGCATGCAAGGGCCTATAGAGTTGATTGTCCCATCTTTCATCAATAATACCCACAAAGGCATATAACTAAAGAATAGGAAACCAAGATTAGCTACTAAACAAATACCAAAATATTTTAATTTAAACTAAACTTGAATATTAAATATCTTACCTCTTTTGGACACCTTGAAAGGCCTTTTGTATTTTTTCCTTAGCCCGATTCATTTCCTCATAGATATACCCCATGGCTGACTTCTCTTCTGAATCCACTAAATGAAGCACATGGAGAAGAGGATAAGCACCCCTCAAGCAAATAACAATGTCTTTCCAAAATATCCTATCCAAAACAACATTTTTAATGAACTTCCCATCCTTTGTCTTCATAAATTTGCTTGATTTCCATTCATCAGAAGTAAACATTCTCAACAATGCACCTTTCATCTCATAGAGGCAACCCAAAGTGAGGTAAGATGTAGCAAAACAAGTCATGCCAGGTCTCACCAAATCTTTTCCTTCTCACCAAATCTTTTCCTTTGGTGTGATGTTACAATAAGGAAATGAGAAGACTTCTTGAATAAATATAAGTTGTAATTTTTCTACCCTTAGAAATTGTCTCCTTGTGAAGCTCCAACTTCTTTTCAAAATCCTCCAACATTAAGTCAATGCAATGAGCAGCACAAGGTGTCCAATAAAGCTTCTTCCTTTTTTTCCATCAACATCTCTCCAGCAGCTTTATAGGTAGTTGCATTGTCTGTGACAACCTGGACTACATTCTCTTCACTAACCTCTTCAACAACATCATCTATCATCTTAAATATCCTATCGGCAGTTTTGGAAATATGAGAGGCATCAATAGACTCTAAAAAAGTAGTCCTCTTAGGGCTATTCACCAAGAAATTTAATATAGTTCGCCTCCTCTTATCCGTCCAACCATCAGTCCTAATAGTGCATCCTATTTTCTTCCAATAAGCTTTATATTCCTCCAATGATTCCATAGTGGCAGATCTGAAAGGATTCACTCACCGAGAAAGCCGGCATATCACAAATCATAGGAAGGACTACTTTCACGTACCAAATCCAATATTGGCATAATTATCCTGATTCTGAGGGCTTGCGGACTCGTTCTTACCAAGCAACTGTTGCTCAGAAGCAGCACCAAATGCCTGAGAGTCAGATGCAGTAATTCCGATGTGCTCATCCTGCATTTCTACCTGCTTGCTCCCAGAAACATCATCAGTGGACAACTCTGCAGCAAGTACTGCAGCAGGTACCTGCTACACATTGTTGTTACACTCCTCTTTTATTTTATACAAATTTGACAGTTTCATCCAGCAGACTGTAGTTTCAAGAAAAACAAAAATAATAATATAAATATAGTAAGTAGTTCACATTCAAGAAGAAATATGCATTTGTAAACAAGAGTTCGAGAGAGATAAGAAAAAGAAGATATTATTATGAACCCAACCTAGCAATACAGACTTGAAAGCAAGACCTTCACAGCATGATTTAGCATTTTTACTCACCAAAGTAGTGGAGCTTGCACTAGAGCCATCATCAGGCTTTCCCAATGGAATCCCAAGCCACAACTATACCGCAAAGTTACAGATAAAGAAAGAAGTATAAGAACGGGAAAGTGACATTTATAAAAGAAGGGAATCGATCATAAAACTTGGTGGCACCTTCATGTTCTTTTGTTCCTACAAGATTTCATTAACACACTTACCATAGTTAACACAGAAAGTTCCCCTAGAAGCTGGAAGAGGGCAAGCCTGAAGCACATTGAAAAAATTAGAAAACCGAATGCAGCTTACAAGAAATAAAGGATTTATTATGGCAATTTAGTAACAAACATGAAGCAACTTTATATATAAATAAAAGAACCAAACAGCAAGTAACTCTTCTCAGGCATTAATATGGATAGGACAGGCCGCAAAGTCAACAACAGTACTATAGATACCTTAACTACAATGTCAAAATACCAAAGAGACGTTGAAGTATATGATTCAGATATTCGTGGTTGACTTCCTTTATCCTTAATCAGATTTCAAGTGTTCTTTAAAGTCCAATATGGATTTGATAGGGATAACTCGTACGTATGATAGTGAAAGAATGTGTATTCACAAAACATATCATTTCTCAACAGCTTCCACCGATAATCTACCAAAAGCAAGGTCCTCATCAAACAACTCCTGAAATCATTTCACTTCAGTTTTCCAAAATAAACTAAGGATCAAACGTATTTGATATAGCTAGAGTTGAAAAAGCACGACAAAAAAAATCAAATTCTTTCATCCCTGTTAATGTAAATTCAATTGTTCATAATTCAAGCATAAGAAGTAGTTATCTGAAACCGAACGGAAAAAATATATGTAAAACCACTCCTTCAACTAAGTAATTAAAACAAAGAAAAATAGAAATACAATTTTGAAATGTACTGTAATTTTAGTTAAATCAAAGCACACTTGTATATAGAGATTAGATGCCCAAGCTAATCCTTTATTGACAACGGTTTCAGAATCCATCCTAAGGGTTTCATCTTATGAATCCAAGTCTATCCATAAGCTAATTTTTCCAAAATAAACGCAAAATATATCTATGAAGCACGCACAATCATAATAATAATAATATTAATATTAATTGTTTAAAAAAGATAATATTAATATTAATAATAAAACTAATTGCGTTCATTAATGGAAGTTATCCAAAAATATAACATGTTCAAATACAAGCAAAAATGGTCGCCATTATTATCATATAACAAGAACAACACATTCCCAAGACAAACAGCCAAATAAAATGAAAATAACAATCAGTTCGATTATGATGTGTAGCTTCATCATTACAAGACCAACTATTCAGTATTCGCCAAAGAGGAAGGAAAGGACTTATAGAAGGGTGGTTAACCCATTTGTGCTTCTCACACCGATTGACCAAAGAAAAACTATCAAAAATAAATAAATAAATAAAATGAAGGAAAATTTTTCATTCAGGAAGCAAAAGGATTTTTAATAAAAACAAAGGCCTTCAAAGAGCGAAGATATCATTGTTTATTCATTTAGTTTACAAAAAATAATGGGCAAGAAGTAAGAGAATACAATGGACTGGATATACAAAGCATCCGCTCACAAAATGCAATAAACAAAGCCCAGCCAAAAGGAACAAACCACATACAAAACAATGCCCCCAACCAACCACATATCACAAAGGCCAAAAGACAGTAGCTAGACAGTAGCTACTGTGGCAGAGCACCCAAAATATATTGATAAGAATGTAACTTGTTTACAAATTAATCCTAGTACAAGGATCTTTTCAACTTCTCCAGTCTCTTCGCTCCAAATCACCATTACTAGATATAACGTGCAATAATGTCTTCCTCCCCAGCCACCAAAACACACACACACACTCACACACAGCCAGAAAAGTAAAAAAATAAGGCATGAAACCAGCAAAGATGTCACAATTTTTATGAAAATTTCCAAATTAGAAAAAGAAAAGCTAATCATAGTAATGACAAGTAACTCATACCCAATACATGATCACTCCTTTCGGATGGGTTCACTTTCAAATCTGACCCAGCATGGCAGCATATGTCATCGTAATCAGGTTTTCAAACCAAGATACAGTTTTTCTAATTTTTTATATGTTGTTCATAAATAACAAACGTTATAAAAACTTCACGAGGAACATTCTGGACCAAATAAACATCTTGATAAAAATTGAGACCGTTGATTGAAACAGCTTCACAAGAAAAGCATTACACAAAGTTGAACTGCTCTACGTACGCTAATTGACCAGTCACAAATGAAATGTTATGCATAAAAACCACAATCGTTTTACTTCTCAATCACGAACTCAAGTAAACGGGAACTGCGTATTCTACTACGGAGATTCTTCTAATTAAATCTCTAATTCTTGAAGGCATGTCTGAGTGACAATATTGGAAACGGAATTCCATAACAGCGAATCAGAATTCAGAAAGAACAGACAAGAAAAGAGTGAGAGAATCAGAGAGAATACTCTAATATGGTGAACTTAGAGACACGAAAAATCAATATCATTTTTCTTCTCAATCATTAACTGATATAAACGGAACCACATACTAACCGCATATTCTACGTACTAACGTACTTCTAACTTCTTGAAGCCATTTCAGATTGAAAAATGTTGAAAAAGAGAGTGAAAAACGAACCAGAGAGCACCATTTGCGAGCCGAGGACTTCATCTTCATCTCCATCAAAGAATTGCTAGTATCCTCTTCCTTTTCACGAGAGGCATTTTCACCATCCTTCAGTCGCAGAATAGGGAACCAGAATTCAGAAAGAAGAAGAGTACGAAAATCTCAGAGAAGAAGAGTGAGAGAATCACAGAGAAGAAGATCGAGAGAAGAAGAGTGAAAGACTCACAGAGAAAAAGAACGAGAGAGTCAGAGTGAGAGGAGACGAAAAGAGAGCACTTTTATCATGGAGTGGCTACACAGTGCAGAGTACCGCTATTTGATTTGATTTGATTTGTTAGAGATTTGCAACGGTAGAAATTAACTCCTAGCAACCTGTTAACTAAAGTTGCTAACTGAAGCCATAACCCAACGCACCAATTAAAAAGACAGAATCTGTTCGGTTTCCCAGAGCTTGTAAGCTAATTAAAGCTCACGTTTTATTTTTCCACTTCAAGCTCTGTTTAATATGTTTGATAGAATAGAATAAATTTAATTCATATATGATAGGCTAATATTCCCTTTTTTTTTTTCTCTTAGGTAATATTTGAAGTGATCAAACTCCAATTAATCAAGTTTGATTTAGAGCGGCCTAATATGGAGATAAGCTCTTCTCAGCAGTAATATTTCCATCAATAAAATTAAAACAAGTATCGAATAACTTAAATTTAACAAGTATTGATATAAAATTTTTGAATACATTGCTTATAAAATTTTAATAATTTATAAGTTTAAATTATATTTGATATTATATTATATAAAATTGCTTTGTCTTCATAGTGTCGCCAACTATTTTAATTAGAATTAAAATTTTAATAAAATATTATTAAAATAAATATTTTTATTTTAAATTTAAAAGTAAATATTATTTTTAAATATTTATTATTTTTGCTAGGAGCTTCCCTGAGAATCTCAGGCAATGGAGAATTGGAGATCAAGCTCAAAACTAAACTCTTCTTTTTAAATACGAACTTTCCCTCTAAGTCAAGCTCAACCTAATATTCTTCTATTTTACCCCCTTTGATAAAGTACTAAATAGAGCGTCGGAATCCTTTTAAAAGTCCCAACCCGAGGCACTCAACCTCAACCAAGGATTTGGTCAACCTCTATAGTCCAAATAGGAAGACCAAGGGCTTGGTGTCATTGAACTCGTATTGAATAGATCAACATAATCGATATGAAAGTTTCTTTCAAAATTATTCCAAAATTTTTCAACAAAATTGCGGAAGACAAATCTAAAAACATGAAATAGAATGAGAACAATTGACATTTTTATAATTAATTTTCATAATAAAAAAAAGACAGAAAATATTTTCTAAAACCAGGTAGTGGTTCTCCAATTAATAGCCACATATTCAATCTCACAAACGCATAATTCGTTGTCATAACTAGAAATTAAATAAGAGCTAATACTAGTTGAAGTAATTTTGCTTTCGGTTAACACGCACAATCATACAAAATTCCAACATTTAAAGAACCTATAATCTATTTAGCCCTATGGCATGCATAATCACTATAATGTTTAAAGATTGGGCCTTAAGGCTAATTTAGAAAAAGTAGCCATTGTGGAATCGAGAGATCATGAACCTATGGAGGGGTTTGAGACATCAGGGAGAGAATATTGCTGCTATCTCACAAACACTTGTTCTTTGTGTTTCTTTTAATAGGACAATTATACACCCAATTTATAGTTAGGAGCAAGGATATACAAATTCATACACAAGACACATTAAATCCACTTATGAGTAGTACTAAGTGACATTGAACCAGCCAATATACCATAATATCCTGACATCTAATTAATCTAAGTCTAACGTAAAAAATATAATATTTATTTGTACTAGTTTACGTAAAATAATCCAACATAAAGCACACATACAAATAGAGTTATCTAGGATTTTCTATTTTAAACTTAGGATCACTACATAAGCTCCCTTTGGCAATGAAAAATTATAAAACGACAACCAAATAACATCATTTTCTATGTAAATCAAATATGAGCAGTATTAAGAAACCAAAAGATGGCAATTAACTGAGTAAGGTCAGGTGCTGCGATACATATACATACACATAGATTGTAGTTGATGTACGACCAAAAAAACAAAATGTAGTTGATGTGCAGTTAGAACGAAGCCCGATCGCTCATGGATCGCAAAAACGAAGTGGGTCGTATACACTTCAATTAGAGTTCTTAGATGTAACGTCCCAGGTTTCAAAACGTTTAATTTACGCTGTTATTATTCAATTTTAATAGTTATGTAAGAATAATTAAAAATTAATTAAAATTTAATTAAAGAGATTAGGATTATGAAAGATTGAAATAATTATGCAGAAAATTCTATAAGTTTACTAGTAATACTTTACCGATTTAAAGAAAATCGGTTGAAATTCGGTGTTTTGCATTGGCATAATTGAATCAGTAAAATTTTATACTAAAAACCCTAAATTGAGTGACTAAAATTTAGCCACTCCTACCTTATATAAGTGGCGCCATTAGCAACCACAAAGGGGGGAGATTTGGTTAAATTTTAACCACTCAAGTTAACCACCAATGAGAAGCAACCATCTTAACTACCTAGTGTTATAACATTTCATAGTTTCCTTTCTAATCCCACAAATTCAATCTCCTTCTTCAGCTAACTTCTCCCTATTCTCTCTTCCTCCATTTCTCCTCATCCTACTCCCAACTCCATGCTCCAACTATTTCCTCCACCAAGAGCTTGAATCTAGTCACTCTACACATCAATTCTAAGGTAGGATTCATGGTTTTCTTCTCTTAGTTATGAATCAATGACTGATTGAGATATTTATTTCATTCATTCAATTGCTATTATATTGTGTTTATATGAGTTTTGTAGCTGAATTAACATGTACAAGTTGAGTTTTGGTTGGGAAATTGAGATACAAACCAAAAGAGTAGCAAAACGATTCTGTTCAAATTGAAAACCCTCGACTGTTCGTACTACAAAGTGTACGACTTTACCTACAGACATCAAAATTTGATTAAACCAATTTTATATGAAACTAGACATTGCTTTCTAACCATATAAATTATAAGACCATTGGTTCTGTATTGAGTGAAATATGAATTTTTGAAGTTAACATTAGATTTCTGCCTCTAGTTCTGACCAGACTGGATTGTATAGGGCATAACTCTCCCTATACAACTTCAAATAGAGTGCAACAAATTTTGTTAAGAGTTAAATTCTTTCTCTATTTTTCCCAGCAATTCACCAAAATTGCCCTATGTTCTGAATGGACTAAAATAGGGCAGACCACTTTAGTCAACTTTAAGAGCTTATAACTAGAGCTATGCTTACTCAAATGAAACAAAACTTATTGGAAATAAAAGTTGGTTCTGTTATGTTTAAAATGATATAAGATTCAACCAAATCCAATAATATTTCTATTTTTGACAAATTTTTATATTTTAGACCCCAATTCTGCCTAATACAGGGTAGACCTAAGTTAATCTTTAACAACTTGATCTATACTTATCAAAATTAAATGAGACCAACAAGAATAAAAACTAGACAAATAACCCTTCAACATATCAAAAATTCAAATTTAAATAAGCTAAATAGAAATTATGGCGTAAATAACAAAACAAGGAAGAATTGGATAGTGTAGGTGGATCTGCCACATTGGAAGTTTAGCTACCTCAATGTGTGTAGGAGTTGCAATTAAGGCATGAATGCTACAAATTTATGAAAACGTCGAAAGATTAATGTGCTATATTAGCTCTACTACTGTGACTGACTATATGTTTAAAATAGCATTATTCATGGGGAAGCGGATCTGATCCATTATGCTGCCGAATTTTCGGTAGGAATTAGTAAAAGTTATGGATATTTGTATGTTATGTACATATCTAGCATGCAAGCATGATATGATTGTGTGTGTGTGTGTGTGTGTGTCATGTCTGTGAAAGCCATGCATGCAAATATTATTGTAAATATAAGACACATGCATAAAGGCACAAGGAACCTACATGCATGATTATATATGGAAAGGAAAAAGATAATAAGAACTTACAAAGGGACATATCGAGCCTTCACCTCCACCTCGCATTGGGCTAGGGTGGTACTGTCCAAGACTTGGGTCAGCCCTCAACCAGATTTAAGGTGAATAAATCGGTGTGAGAGTCGGGAAAAATAAACTCGTCACTTATGTATAGGTACGAGTTCGGACCTAATAAGTAGGCTATTACCCAGAAATGAGAGAGGTCATTCACCTCCAAGGGACCAAGTACAGAAAAACAAGATACAAGTAAAGGAAAGATAAGTAAATAATGCACCCTAAGGACAGCAATATATAACGCCTAGGTGTACCAAGAAAATAAAGTAAAGAAAGTTAAAGAAAGACAAGTGCACTTGCATTAAGAAGTCATTTGCATTCATTCATGCATGTTATTCAGCTATTTCTTATTTCATTATGAATCAATGCATCTTATTCAAGTGTCCTTTGTAACGTCCGAAAATTTTTAAAACATTTAATTTATGTCGTTAGTCGATCTATTCGATTTTATTAAATACATAAGGATAATTAGAAATTAACTAAAGGCCAATTAGAAATTAATTGGATGTTAATTAGAAAAATTAGATTTGAGGGAATTAGAATGGATACATAGAAACTTTCACAAAAATTTGCCAAACTCTTTTGTTGATTTGAAGGAAACAGGAAGAGATTTGGTATTTTTAACTGCCAGAGCCGAATCAATGTAATTGCATACCCTAAACCCTATGTTTAATGGCTAAATACACAGCCACATAACCACTCAATTGGTAGAGCAAAATAGCCCCAAAATGAGTGGAGTTGGCTGCAATTCTGCCACAAAAATTTCAGCCAATAAGAATGAAACTCACTAAGCATTTCATATAGCTTTTGGGTGAGTCTTTTTCTTCCTTATCCCTTTATTTTTCATGTTGCCCCTTCAACTGCATCTTCTTCACCATTTCTTCCTTTATTTTACTTTATTTCACCTCATCTTCAAGCTTCCATCACTTCCCCATCAAGAGGAGCTCAACACTAGTTAGTCTTGCATCAAAAATTGAAGGTAGGGTTCAATAATCTCCATAGTTCTCTTATGTGTGGCTGATGAGAGCTGGGATTTCCACCCTTCATTAGACGATATATCACATACATATGACTAGTTTGGCATGAAACTCTTAGGTTTTGGTTGAAACTTGCATGAAAATCCATGAAGAAGAGCAACCAGAATAGGATAAGCTGGGAAACCCTATGATAGTCCGTACAGCAGAGAGTACGGCTTCACCTACAGCCATTTAAACTCAATGAAACTATTTTTATGTCAAACTAAACCTAGAGCTTTCCAATCATATAAAATATAAGATATTGGGTTATTATAGAATTAGTTATGAATTTTTGAAGATTAGCCTAAAAATTTTGGGTCCTTTCCGGGTAGTATGAGTTGAGAAGGGTGTAACTCACCCTACAAAACTCTAAATTGAATGAAACTAACTTTGTTAGAAAGCTTACACATAGGAGAATACCTCATAAAAATTTCAGAGTTAGATTCAATCCCAATTGCTCCCAGTATTCAAGGAAGTTGCCCTAAATCTAAACTGGGCTAAAATAAGGTAATCCAGAGGGGTCAAATTTCGAAGCTTATTACTCAAGCTCTACTCAAGTAAATGAAATGCGACTTGTCATGTTAGATTTAATACAATATAAATTTCATACTATTTCAATTGGTTTTCAATTTTTAGTGGATTTTTACTTTTAAGTATGCAATTCTGGCCAGCTACAGGGCAGGCCGAGATAGAACCCTAATAATTTGAGCTTCATTTATCAAGATTAGATGGGAACAAAGAGGTTAGAAAATAGACACACAACACTACAATATATCCAAAATTTAGGTCTAAATGAGTTAAATAGAAATTATGGCTTATTTTACAAAAATGGGGTTGAGTGAAGGTGCTAAAACAGCAACTATACTTTAAATACAACTAATATTTCTGAGTTTAATGTTGAATTGTGAATGCAATGTTGTGATTTTTTTGAATAATTGATTATTTGAGTACTGGCACTATTCGTGGGGAAGCGAACGTGATTCGTCATGTTGCCAAATTTCCGATAGAAATTAGTGATAATTCTAAATATTGGTGTGTTAATATTGTTATCCGATGTGTATGAATATCATGCAAGTATTATCACTGGGGAGAATAAGGTATGAAGCCTATGTATTTATGATTCTATGATGAAAGATATGATGATGAGTTCATATTTCGAAGGAATGTAACATGGCGATCACACTCTGATAGGATATGACATGGCAATCATACTCTGGAATGTGGTATAATGATCCCACACCCTAAGGAATGTGACATGGCGATCACACCCCGAAGAAGTATGACATGGCGATCATATTCTAAGATGTGGCAAGATGAACATATTTCTAAGGAGTGTGACATGGTGATCACACCCGATAGAGTATGACATAGCGATCGTACTCTGGAATATATATGACAAGTAAAGGAAGACAAAGAAAGAAAAGAAAATTATGTGTACCTGCATAAAATCAAGTACAAGTAATAGCTTGTGCAGATTTTATGTTTTCAGTATATTTGTGTTATTATATTTTAATATATTGTAGTTATTATTCATAGTATAATTCATGATTTTATTTTGTATTGGCTCTCCTAAATGATAAGTGTGTGAATAAAATGTACTCTGTTTCAGACAATATATTTTCGAACTATAAAACTAAACAGTTTATATAACATGTCCACCTTTTTCATAATAAATCGAAGCAGCTGGAGATAATAATGATGACACGGTATGAAATTTCTTAGTGAATTCTATTGAGAATTTAAAATTCTCACTCCTATTTCCGTGTTATCTCCAGACAGTTCAAGAAGTTTCAAAGATGGCTGAAGTTGCTGTCAGATAAAGTTTGCTCAAGTAACAGTAACAACTCCTGAGCATGGTACAATGACTTAAGCATAGTACTATACCAAGAAGGACATTACATCCTTCATACTATTATGTCAATATTTGAATTCTTTCTCTGTTTAACAAGTATATGAATAAAATGAACTTTGCTTCGGATAATATATTTTCAAACTACAAAATTGGAAAGTTTATATAACATGTTCACCTCTTTCATAATAAATCGAAGCAGCTAAAGATGATAATGATGACACAGTATATGGTAGTTTAAACCTACTGAAAATTTATAATTCTCACTCCTATTTGTATTTCCGTTTATCTCTAGATATTTCAAGAGAGCTAGAAGATAGCCATATTGGGTAGAGTTTGGAAGGTCAAAGACGGCAAAAAAGTGCTGTCATACAAGGTCCATTAAAGTAACAATAACAACTCTTGAGTGTAGTACTATAACTTAAGCATAGTATTTTGCTTGGGAGGGTGTTACATTAAAGACTGACTAGACCAGAAGTGGTCCTGAGAATCTGAAAATTTATCGCTGAATCCATCTTCTTCTTCCTCTTCTTCTTTTCAACTAAGAAATTGTTTACACAATTATATTTAGTAAAGTCTACTTTAAAGTTGTGATTGTATTCGAATTTATAGACTTACTGATAAATTTTGCCTTAAATTGTAATTCAGGTCCCCTAACCACTTTCTACTTCTAGATGGTTGAATTTGTCTAATCAATTCACAAAAGTTAATTTTTAAAAACTAGTAAAAATTTTTAAAAGAAAAACACTAATCCAAAATAAAGCATGATTTACAGCTGAATTGATCCAGTTTACACACATATATTTCAATTTTTTAGTTATTTTCAATTTATAACTAAAGATCAACTTTTTTTTCTTTTTAACTTGTTCAATAGGACAAATAAAAATGACTCAATTTATAAAGGGAAGTTTTACTTCTCCTATTTATTTGATATGAAACTACTATAGAATTGAAAATTCTATCAAATTTTTTCCTCATTTAATGTGAAGCTAGTATATATCAAAAAATCATACAAATATTAATATGTTATTTTTAATTTAATACTTGCTTGTGTAACAAAGTTTACAATTAGCTTTGACTTTTTTTTTTTGGGCGTCATTTTAGGGAGAGGGCCACATGGGGATCGAACTTGTTCCATTTCCATCGAGGGCCTTAAATCTTACCATTAAGGCACTGACTTCATCTGCAAGATTGACATCAATTGGAAGTATATGAACCTGTGACTTAAAAAAAAAAAAAACTTATGGACCAGAACAAATTGAACTTCAAAACATCTTTTCTTTCTTTTGTAGTTTTGAACTTGAAACCCTTGGTCCACTATTTATTAGTTCAATGTGCAGTTCTGAAAAAATTGGTTTTGGTGCTCCAGTTGTAGATTTTATTGGACGTAGTTGATGTCTTTCTTTTGACAGTTGTGCCTGCATGAGCCAAGTCACAGCTACAGTATTTGAGGCAGGCAATTTTCTTGATGGCAAGATGTTTGGATCATAGACTCATGTTTGGAGTCTTGCGGTTACAGCTACCTCTTGAATTGGAAGATTGTGTTTGTGGTAATAATGGATCGACAACCTCTACTGATGAATGCTAGTTGGGGCTTTTATGAGGCAATGGGCCTCTTTATACAATATATGACTGTCTTCTAAGGTTTTGGTAATCTAATGTTCACCATACAACTTGGGCAAATTAGTTTTATGATGCCTCAGATAGACCGAAGATCTGACATACTCACCTATACATTAATAGGTATCTATAGTATAATGCAACTGCATCCATGTTCTAATGTGTCTATTAAAACTGTATAATACCTTGATTAATTTCCTAGACTTAGTGCCTATTTGGTACACTATATTAGGCTTGATAAGATAAACTTATATAATACATTATGAACTTATACATTGTTTGGGGCACACATTGTATTGTATAACCTTATATGTCATACTTTCCTTATACACCATTTTAATGTATAACTTAATCAAGTCTATGGAAGTGGGAATAGACTTGATTAAGTTTTGATGTATAAGCCAAAGAGACACATTGCCTATTCACCCCACTCACAAAGCCCTAAACCTGATGTTGACTCCTCTTCCTCTCATCTCTGCCATTGCTGTAAGTTCTTATTTCTCAACTTTGCTACTGCTACCACGATAGCTCACCATTGTAGCATTTCTTTCTTCTCAACATTTCTTTCTCAGTATCTTTTTCCTTCTATTTTGTATTGGCCTTCACTTTTTATTTCAATTTCTCAAATTTATAACATGTTCTTTTTTTGATTCTAGAGTGCTTGATTCTCTTCATCTCAACAAAACCCTTTCTCTATTTCTCATCTCAGAATTTGAATAGGCAAGTAAACCTTTGCAGTTTTTTTTTCTTTAAATTTTTATGTCAGGTTTGTGTTTCTATTTCTATCATAGAGATTCATAAGAAATTTTAGAGATTCTTGTTGGGGTGCTTGTATATTGCTTCATATATGTTATTGTCTTTTAGGTGTTTCATATATTTATTCATCCAAATCCTTCATGGTTTCTCTTTGTTAAATCGCTAAATATTTGGCATGAGACACTTTGCTCCTGAAATATGTTAAATCTCGACAATGCTGATGAGCAAAGCTTGGCACCATTGTTATTCAAAGTTGAAAGCATACAATGATTTAACTCCACGCTATGTTTTGACGTTCTTAAAGGAAAATAACAGCATCACCAATATTTCAATTAAGATAGATGACCTTGATGTTTATTGGGCAACATGATGTGAACTTCTATTGAATGGTAATTCTGCTTTTAAATCATGACTGAATCTGTGGTCTTGCAAATGCTTAACAATTTTGAGCAAACAAAAAAGAGAAAATACACAATTTTGTAAGTATGTATAGGTTAAGGCCTAAGGGCATGGGAGAAGAAAGCTAATATCAATTGTATCTACTTTGATTTGATAGTCAATTTTAAAGTGGTGCTCTAGTGGAGAAACCTGAATAGTCTCATATCCATCTCACAGGATTCCTCTTCATCCATATCGTTGTATGTAATCACGTGAAACATTCAAGACTGAATATAATACAGGTTAGGAATTATAGAAAGTGACAAGAAAAATGAGACACAGAACTTTACGTTGTTCACCCTAAACTGGGCTACATCCACGGGCAGCAACAGACTTTGTTTTATTAGAATGAGAATTAAGAGGAGTTACATATCAGAACATAGAGATCACTCTCCTTATATACAAATGTGAGAGAACCCCTATTTATAGAGTTCCCAAACAGTTACAACTATTATAACTGACTATCTTCTGATATGAGAAGCATTTTGACGTGGGAACAACTAGAGAATTATTCTCTGAACCTTTTGCAGAGGTTCAAGGCACTCTTCCACAAATCTCCACCTTGGATTGACACCACTGAACTTTCAGAATACTGATTCATGGTCTGCTGCTGCCTGCCACAATGGACTATTTCCAACAATCAACATTAAGTAAGTCCAAACAATGCATGAACTTGCTTCTAGGAACGCGCTTGGTAAACATGTCAGTTGGATTATATTTTGTATCAATTTTCTGAACCTTGATTCGCTTCTCAGTACGAATGAAATGGTGCCTAACATCAATTTGTTTGGTTCTTTCAAGATGTACTTGATCCTTTGCCAAACAAATGGCACTCAAGCTATCACAAAAGATTAAAGCATGCTCTTGAGAAAAACCATGATTAGTGATTAAGCCTTTCAACCAAATTCCTTCCTTTACTACTTTAGTCAAAGCCATATACCCTACTGCTGTTGTAGATAAAGCAACTGAAGGTTGAAGAATAGCTTTCCAACTCACTAATGAGTTACCAAGTGTGAAAGCATAACCTGTAACTGATCTTCTAGTATCCAAATCAGCTGCATAATCTGAATCTGAATACCCAGCAAGATAACAACTTGTATCAGCTCCATAAATGAGCCCAACATATAATGTACCCCTCAAATAATGAAAGATACGCTTAGTAGCTTGCCAATGTTCCTTTCCTGGTTAACTCAGAAACCTACTCACCACACTAACAGCATATGCGAGATCCGGTCTTGTGCATGCCATTGCATACATGAGACTCCCAACAACGCTGGCATATGGAACCCGAGACATATACTCCAGATCTGATTATGACTGAGGTGCAAGAGCCATGGATAGGCATGTATTTGCTGCCAAAGGAGTACTTAATGATTTAGCCTTATCCATGCCAAAATGGGATAACATCTTCTGAACGTATTTCTTTTGTGACAAGAAGAGTTTTTTCTGAGAGCGATCCCTGTAGATCTCCATACCTAGAATCTTGTTGGTTGCACCCATGCCCTTGATGTCAAACTCTCCATTGAGAAGAACTTTTAGCTTCTAAATGATAACCTTGTCTCGAGCCACGATGAGCATGTCATCCACATACAAAAGTAGATATATCAATGAACCATCCTCCACCTTATTATGATAAACACAGCAATCATAAGGACTTTTACTGAATCCTTGACTGATCATAAAGTTGTCAAATCTCTTGTACCATTACCTAGGAGACTATTTCAACCCATACAAAGACCTTTGTAGTTGACAAACGTGATCTTTCCTTTCCCTAAACTATAAATCCCTCTAGTTGTTTCATTAAGATTTCTTCCTCAAGTTCTCCATGTAGAAAAGTCGTCTTTATGTCTAATTGCTCAAGCTCCAAATTCCAATGTGCTACTAATGGTAATAGAACCCGGATAGAGGTGTGTCTCACAACAGGTGAAAAAATCTCATTATAATCAACACCTTTTTGCTAACTATAGCCTTTTGCAACTAAACAAGCCTTGTATCTTATTACTTCAGCACCTAGCATTCCAATCTTTCTCTTGAAGATCCACTTACAACCTACAACATGTCTCCCCATAGGTAACTTGACCCATTTCCGTGTCTAATTCTTGTGAAGAGACTCCATCTCCTCACCCATAGCTAGAATCCATTGAGCTGACTCATTACTAGCGATAGCTTCTTGATAGGTGGTTGGTTCCAAAGTATCCACTTCTTCTGCTACTTGCAAAGCGTAGGCAACCATATCTTCAAAACCATATCCCTAACGATGTTTGATTTGTCTACATGTTCTTTGTCCAACTATAATTTTTGACTGTGCTTGTTCAACTTCTGATTGTTGATGAGGCATTTCAACAACTTTATGTGATCGAGACACTTTAGAAAGTTATTTTTCAGCTTGTTCCTTTTGAGAAACTTCAGATGCTTCATCGACTTGATCCATCTGAGGTATTTCACCATTCTGTTTTCTACTTGGAGTAATTTCAACCGTCACCTGTTTGGTGAATTCATCCCTCTTTCTTGAAACAACAGACTCCAATCTCAGGTGAAACAAATAGGCTTCACCAAATATAACATCTCTATTGAGAATAATTTTCTTTTCAGATGATGACCAAATCCTATACCTTTTCACCCCATCTCCATAGCCCATAAACAACCCTTTCTTAGATCTAGGTTCTAACTTACCCTCACTCACATGATAATAAGCAAGACAACCAAACACTCTAAGAATTGAGTAATTAGCAGGTTTGTTAGACCATATCTCAATGGGAGTTTTACAATTTATGGCAGTAGAAGGAGAACGATTTACTAGATAACGTGCTATGTTAATTGCCTCAGCCCAAAAACTCCTATTCAGCCCAGCATTGGAGAGCATACAGCGAGCTCTTTCCAATAAAGTTCTATTTATACGCTCAGCAACACCGTTCTATTGTGGAGTATTTCTAACGGTGTACTGGCTTGCAATGCCTTCTTCTTTACAAAAATCATTGAATTCAGTAGAACAAAATTCCAAGCCATTGTCAGTTCGAAGACGTTTTACCTTCTTTCCTATTTGATTCTCAACCAAAATCTTCCATTGCTTGAAACGTTTGAAGGCTTGATTCTTGTGCTTCATCATGAATACCCAAGTCATCCTTGAATAATCATCTATGATAGAGAGAAAATATCTAGCACCTCCAAGGGATGGAACAAAGGAAGGCCCCCAACAATCTGAATGGATATAATCCAAAGTAGCCTTGGTAGTGTGCAATGCCTTTGGAAATTCTACTCTATGCTGCTTTCAAAATACATAGTGCTCACAAAACTGAAGTTCCTCCATGTTATGATCTCCTAGGAGATCTTGCTTGTTAAGAATCATTATACCTTTCTCACTCATGTGCCCAAGGCGTATATGCCACAAGTTTGTCTGATCTAGCCCATGTTTTCAGCATGAGAAAGTAATGAAACTAAGCTTGAACCTAAATTTAAGATAATAGAACCTTAAAGGATGTATAGATTGCCCTTTTTGATTCCTCTCATAACCACAGAAGAACCCTTTCTGATTTCCATTACGCCACCTTCAATATTGCACTTGAACCCTTTGGAATCCAAGACTCCCACAGAAATCAGATTTTTCTTCAATTCTGGCACATGATGTACCTCAGTGAGTGTTCTTACAACTCCATCATGCATTCTAATCAGAATAGAGCCAATACCAACTGTCTTACAAGGCACATCATTTCCCATTAAGACATCTCCCCCAAATTTCTTATTATATGTGAAAAACTAGCTTCTATTTGGACACATATGATAAGAACAACCTGAATCAAGTACCCACTGATCTAATGAATGTTGATGTTGGTCAACAACTGACAGTACCAATTCAATTTCAGACAAGGAGTCTTCTTGAACCATTGCAGCAACTAGTTTTAGCTTCTTCTTCTTTAGACAATATTTCTTCCAATGCCCTGGTTCCTTACAATAATTACAGATGTTCTTTGGGTTAATCTTGGACCCTTTCTTGCCTTTGCCTTTCTTTTTCTTCTGAGTTTTGGTAGTAGTTGATATTATGAGACCTGCACCAGAACTTTCTTCACCATTCCCAGATGCCTTATGTCGAAGTTCTCTAGAATGCAAGCTTGATTTAACCTCTTCCAAGGTGATGCAATCTTTCCCAACACTAAGAGAACTCACGAAATTCTCATATGAAGGTGGTAGAGAGGCTAACAGAATCATGGCAGCATCCTCATCGTCAATTTTGACATCAATATCTCGAAGTTCCATCAAGATTAAATTCATTTCATCCAAATGGTCTTTCAAGGGAGTACCTTCCTTCATTCGGAGACCGAACAAACATCGTTTCAGAAGCAGCTTGTTACAGATTGACTTTCTCATGTAGAGTTTCTCCAATTTCAGGCACAAGCCAGCAACTGTTTGTTCTTCAGCAAGCTCATAAAGAACCTCATCTGATAGAGAGAGCAAAATCAATGAATGCGCTTTCTCTTCTTGTTCTACGAGATCCTCCTTGTTGAGATTGGTGGTTGTACCGGATAAAGGTGCCCAAACGCTCAGTTCCTTCAACAGAGCCCACATCTTGATACACCAAAGATTGAAACTATTTTTCCCATTGAATTTCTCGATCTTGATGGTATTAGACATCTTCTCGGATGTTTTGCACAAACCCACAGTAGTTTCAATGTGATTCTTGAGGACCCCCTCAATCAGATTACGATTAAACACCCACTGTTCTGAATCCCGGAATCTCGATTGCTCTTGATACCAGTTTATTGTGTGTAATCACGTGAAACATTCAAGACTGAATGTAATATAGGTTAAGAATTATAGAAAGTGACAGGAAAAAAAAGACACAGAACTTTACATGGTTCACCCCAAACTACGCTACATCCACGGGCAGCAACAGACTTTGTTTTGTTAGAATGAGAATTAAGAGGAGTTACATATCAGAACATAAAGATCACTCTCCTTATATACAAATGTGGTAGAACCCCTATTTATAGAGTTCCCAAACAGTTGCAACTGTCATAACTGACTATCTTCTGATATGAGAAGCATTTTGACGTGGGAACAACTAGAGAATTATTCTCTGAACCTTTTGCAGAGGTTCAAGACACTCTTCCACACATATGTTGAAAATCTAAAACAATTCATAAGTTATAAGGAATTTGGAACAAGCCTATATATAGTCTACTGAAAGCATATATTTCAATGACCTTTATGAATTTAACCCCACGCTATATGCTTACAGCAAACTAGTTCAACGATATATGCTTTCAATTTTCTCAACTAGTCAGTCTATTGTTATACTTCTCTTAATTGAAATATTGGCAAAGATTGGTGTTAGTAATAATGATGCTATTCAAATAATTTTGAAACCAGTTTTCAGTTCATAATGTATAGGTGTTTCTATTATGTAGCAATGCATGGTGTAAAGTAGGACTAATATAGTTGGGGTGGGATCAAATATAGGAGTGCATCTATGTTTTGTGCCTTTGTCTTATAGTTGGTACTTTGTATCTCTAGTTACTGCTCACTTATTTGCAAGGGAGAGAGGAGTGGACCCCAAGTCGGTCCTATCTTCACCACAAAATTGGTTATGGTCAAAACTGGGAAAATCGATGAACCAGTATGAATCGGACCTATCAAACCGGTTTGATCGGTATTTTTTTAAATTTTGATAAAAAAAATACTTTTATTTCTTTTATAAAAAGAAAAAAAGAAAAAGCTCAATCAAAAGAAAAATTCATTTTTTTAACCTTGATTCTTTTAGTATGCTTATTTGCTATATACTCTTAAATTAATTTAAAACTGTCTGTGAGTACTTTCTAAAAGAAATGTAAGTGAAAATTAAAATAAATGAATTTTACATTTAAGATGTTTGATAAAGTGCCTCATAATAAATATTATTTTGTATTAATTATGTTATTGTTAATAATTTAATATAATTTTTTACTTTTTAATTAATCATATGTATATATTTATATATATAAATAGTTAAATATATATATTTTATTATATCCCAGTCGGACCCCGGTTAAACTAATTGAACCTCTAAACCTTTGAACCCCTACCTTGACCGATTCGATGTTTGGTCCGATTTTCTTAACCTTGCTTATTTGTGAGTTGAGCTTTTATCACCAACCTATCTTAAAAGGGAAAAATGTTGCAAATTGTAGGAAGTGTGAGTAGTTGTGTCCTTGTGGACTTACTTTGCCTGCAAAATTGCTAGTCCTTAATCATATTTTAGTTATGTTTTCTTTTTCTAACATTATTTAATGTTAACTTTTGGAGTTTAGCTATTGAAGAATATCCTATCCATTCCAACATCCCTCCCCCAAAAAAAAAAAAGGCTTAAAATATTTGCATGAGAGGAAAATAATGTTTCTACTTTTTTTATTCTGGTTAAAGATAAAATTAATAAGTACTCTTATAGTGTTCATGCATTTTTCTTATTCTAGTTAATCAAGTCAAGTCTAAATAGAAGACTCAAAGAAGTTGTTGGAAAATCTGCTGAAAGGATGAGTGATGTGGCTGAAAGTGTTAAGTCTATGGCTAAAGGTATGAAGGTTGCAAAATCATTTCATGACGATTCAAGGGTTGTTGCTGACGCATTGATGAAAACGGATGGTCTCACACAGGATGAGCAAGACAAAGCAAGTCGTTTGCTTATGCATGACCCTCCACTGGTGCATTTATTTTTGGGCTTTCAAGGTGAACATAGAGTTCAATTTGTGAAGAATTTGCTCAAAGATAACGAGCAGGATTTAACTTGTAATTGATTTGCTTTATGATAACTAGTGGGACTAATATTTTAAAAACTAGAAATAGATTTGAAGATGCAATAACCTACAAGTTGCAATACTTAGTAATAATTTTATTATACTTATTGCTGGAACTTCTTGTTATCTTGTTATGTTTGGTGGTACTTATTATTGCAACTTAAGGACATTTACTTGCTATGAAATTTTGTACAGATTCAAGCTATTTTTCATGCCATGAGATGCAAATATTTACGTGACTAACAATATTTGTGGTTATATGTAGAAATTTTTAAGTTATATTAGACTAATTCAAATATTTCATATCTATATACAAACTGAATGACACAGTGAGAAAATTATGATTCTCATTTCTCATGTCTATTTATAAGATCTTTTTATAATTTCAATTTAATTTAAATTAAATCCATTTAGTTCTGTTACTTGGGAAAAATTGGAATGGTATCAATTTGATATGATTTCAATTTGATTTAAATTAAATCCATTTATTAATTATATACATTGGTCATGAGTGTTTTTAAAAAAAAAAAAATTAGTCTTGGGAGGATTTTAATTTTTCAAAAATTAATATAATATAAAATTTGTATGTATCAATTTTAAGTAAAATGTATTTTTTTAATAAAATACGACACATAATTATTTATTTCTATAAAGGGTACTTTTGTCATAAATAATTTCTTAATATTAATTTTGATATATTAAGAAAAATGAATATATTAATTTTTAATTAAAGGGTATTATTGTCCAAAAATAAACTTTTATCTTGTACAATATATCACCAAATACAGGATACTATTATCGTTATATAATACAGTATTTTATACAATGTTATTTCAAACACTGTATAATATCAAAATTTTATCAAACCTTATTCTATTAAATCTAATCCTATCAGCTCTTATCCTATCAGGCATATCAAACAAGGCCTTAGTTATTTTATGTCAACAGGTTCTGTTTTACCAGTTTATCGGTTGTAATCAAACTTTACCTTTGATTGTTAATCAAAAAAACTTTTCTAACCACAAAAAAAAAAACAGTACCGAGGCTTGAGACGCAGTGGAAATGTTGTAGTGCCTCAGCGATGTGCGACTGGGATCGATTCTCGATCCAACCCCTCCCCCACCCCGAGACCAAAACAAAAATGACAGGTCACAGCTACCTGTAAACTTCACGTTTTTTCTATATTCGGGATTAAAATGCAAAATTAACATATACAATTGTCGCCATTTTTTAAAACAAATGTTGTCTAGGTGACACGTGTGTGCATTTTAACTAGAAGTTGACATTAAGGCTTAATTATAGGGGGCTTAAGGGTTTTCATCGCCAGATATTCCAGTGACAGAAAATCCTGTCAGAGAAATGTTTTAAGCATTGGAAGACAGTATCTGAAAGAAAGCTTTTAGGAATCACTCAGATTTAACTTTCAATAGTCAAAACCCGGAATAATTCCCAAAACCTACCACATGTGAAGGAGATTGAAAAACTTAATGCCTCAATGCATTTGGAGGGAAAAAAATATATATGTAATTCATTTCACAATAAAAACTGCGATTTTTCTGTATCTACTTCAGTCCCTTGTACACAAAGGGTTAGAGATTTCATGGCTTTTTTTTTCGTTTTATGCCATCAGAAATTTGTTGTCCAATTGAGGTGACCCAACTGGGGCTGCTGATATGCACCAACCTGAGGTCCAGGACCAGCTGCAGCCACCCCAACTCCAACATTGTTGCCCATTGCCGGTCCTAAATGGTGAGGGCTAGCAATAGCAGCTGGCTGTGGAGTAGCATGATACATGCCGGGAAACTGCATGTGCGAAGATTGAGCTGCAGCTGCATTGAACGAAGCATGACCGGTGTGCGAAGGCATGTAAGCAGCATGAGGGGTTTGCCCTGGCAAGTTATAGTATGGAGTTGATTGCATGCCAGGAAGCTCCCTTGGATTCTGTATCCAGATTTCTGATGTCTCAGCCTGTGAATTGGAAACAAAAAAAAAAAATTGAGAAAATAAGATCAGGAAGGAGAAGGTTGTGGTTTGGAAGCAACGAAAGATCTTATTGATAATATAATCTACACATAGATTAAGAGAGATTTATGGCAACATGAGAATGCACCTTTAATAATCTTTGCCCTAACAATACACAATTTCCTATTCGGTTTGGTGCATCATGTGAATCCAACAATCTAGTCTAGTGTGTGCTGTGTTCCTTGCTCTCTTGCAGCTTAAATTATTGAAAGCTTTACACAGGGTTAGATCCTTCTGGCGCCTTTTGACAAGCGAAAACTAAAGATAATAAAGAGAACAAGAAATTGAAATAATGTCAACTCCGGCAATTGGCAAATAGCCATCCAGAGTAGAGCAGAATGATGAACACAATTAACTCAAGCAATAGGAAGAAATATTGAATGACTTGTCAAAATTCACACACCATGTTATCAATACCAAAGTAAGGGAGGAATATGTCCCTTGATGAAGATGATTCTATTTTCAATGAAGACAAGGCAGGAAAGAAAATCAAACATGACTTCTCAAGATAATCAATTAGGCTCTAATGTTGGGTGCTTGCTTGGTTTAAGTGATTAATTATATCCTATCACCTTTTTGCCACAAAATGAAAGTAAAAATAATCATTACAATAATAGGTGCACAGTAAGGGGTTGACTGGGGATTTGATTTGGGCATTACCTGAGGATTTGGGACATAAAGATTATCTTTGTACTTGACTCGAGAAGAATCTTCTAAAGCTGTTGCACCCCCAACCACACCAGGAGGCATCATGGCATACCCAGTTGGATTAGCAAAATTTCCAAACCCTGTAGGACTCCCAGCAGGAACAGGCTTGAACTGCTGAACTCCATATTTAAGGCTGTTGGTATTAAGATGGGAACTACCTCCAGGCATCAACAAGTAACTGCTGCCATTTGTTGGGTGAGGATAGGGAGGATTACTTGAATATCCAGGCATAGCCATAGGTGGAACATAGACTGGGGACAGAAACTGACGGTATGGCATAAGATTAGCAAAATGTGAAACGTGAACTTGTGGATACATCTGTGCCACCTGAGGTTGTTGCACCATGGGAATTGTAGAAGCAGGAATACTATTGGCCACATGAGAGCTTAACCCCTGCATTCACCCAAAAATATGTCAAGAAAAGTAATGAGGAAGCTATTTTGCATGTTTGAGAGAGAATTCTGGCGATTGTGTATGAAGATGTTGAAATTATTACTTATATTTATCCACAAACACCAAAGCGGAAACATACTAAAATAATCTTCCAAATGATCTTTAAAAAACATTTCAGAACAATAAATAGAATAGTTTCAAGGGATATCAAAGCTGTTTGCTGAAACCAAAAGTTGGTAGTGACTACCCAAGAAATACATCCAACAAGTGAAATCCACTAGCTGCTCTAAGATACAATCAAAGAAAAAATTGTCCTTGCACACACCAACTCAATTACAATTAAGCAACTAAATGGCTTTAAATTCTGTACTAAATCATAATTCAATTACAATACCTCCTGAGGTGATGGCAGACCCTGCCCTCGTATAGTTTCATCCATTGTGGGTCTGAAATAAGGCATGTCATAACCAGTTGGAGGATCATATGCCTGTTTGCAAGGTTAAACGTGAGAATGGAAGTACAATAAGACATAAAACAGATAATGTAATATATCATCCAACAGATATGCAATAAATGTCATGAGTTAAAGCCAGCCAATATAAGACTGCCAACCTTTCACCATTTAATATTTTTAATGAAGCATAAGTTTGTATCTCATCAATGATGCCCCTAAGACTATTCCTATTAAGTATCATAAAGCATTTCCTCCTATCAAGTCCGCACAATACATAAAGAGTGCTTCTTTCTCGTTCAATCGTGTATGCCTCTAAAACTACTTTATCTAATTGCAAGGGCCATATGCCATGGAATATAAATGTGGGCCATTAATAACTTTCCATTCAACTTAAGTGTAATTTCAATGTTAAAACGAACTTAGTCGGCGGAACTGAAAGGAATCACTCACCGAGAAACCTGGCATATCATGAGAATCTTCTTCTTGTTGCGACTCAGCGGGTGCATAGGAAGGACTACTTTCACGTACCAATCCAATATTGGCATAATTGTCCTGATTCTGAGGGCTTGAGGACTCTTTGTTATCAGGCAACTGTTGCTCAGAAGCAGCACCAGATGCCGGAGAGTCAGATGCCGTACTTCTTATGTGGTCATCCTGCAAGTCTACCTGCTTACTCCCAGAAGCATCATCAGTGGACAAATCTGCAGCAGGTACTGTCAAGCTGGCATCAAGTGTTAAATAATGTTAAAACTTACTTATGGAAAATGCATACTAATAATCATGTTAGCAGAGTTTATGTCTGAAGAAAAAAAATTTCTCAACTACTTGAAAATATCACTTCCAAAGTAATGACAAATTTCAAAGAACCTCAAAGTCCAAATTGTGTAGCTCCCCCCTTTTCCCAAGTGTTAACTCTTATGTTATAATTAAATTAACAGAGACAGTGAGACCAGGAATGCCAACCTTGCAGTAGATTCCTCATTTGATTTCACAGCAGCTCCTATATAGTTAGGTTGATGCCTTGAAGCATTAAATTCTGTCCCAATGCTACCAAAGGTCAGCTGACTGCGATCAGTGTCCCGAACTCGAATATGCTCTGCAATGATCACATTCTTGTTCTCATGGATATTTACTTGGGAAAGTTTATCTTCAAGCTTTGCTGTATCCAATTCTATATCTTTAGAATTTTCTACTGGAGGTGAAGCAGCCTTTTTAGGTGTTCCAATCACTCCAGGACTGTTACTGCTCAACTTCTGGCCTGATTTAGGTTTCCACTCTTTATTATGCTGGGTAACTGCACAAAAACCCATCATGTTTCTAGACACGGATTAAAATGGCAAAATCAAAAAGGCTACCCAGAAAATAAGCAGATTACAAATCACCTCATACCTCTCTGATGTCCCACAATCTGTTGATGTGGCCGACCATTATATTGATTGTTCAAGGACGGCCTGCTAACTGTCATGCCAGTGAATGAAGGTTCAGTTACATTAGTTTGACTAAATTGTTCAGTCTTTGAGATGACACCAACTGAATGAAATGAATCTGCAGATGTACCATCTTTTCCAACAAGAGAATTAGCAAAAGAACTACTAGGAACAGATGATTGTTTCACTGAGTTGTCTGACGACTGTCTCCGAACACCAACAACCCCTACTTCACGCCTAATGGCTCCAACAACACCAGATGATCTGGAATCAGGGGAGGGCACATGAACTGGATCTGTTGAAGAGGAATATACCCCAACAGCAGAACTTGTTGATGCCATTGTTGCAGAATTCTGATGGTGGTTAATGGGCTTTGTTGGTTGCTCTCGTGCTGCTGCACTTGAAATCACACCATGCTTCTCCTCAGGCATAAATTTTCTGTCACTGACATTTGGAATAGCATCTTTCAAGTATCTTGCATGTGAATCAGAAGGAGGACCATTTAGAGCCTGAGATGAATTTCTAGCACCAGATGACCTTTGATTGCTAGAAGCTGCTGGTGAGCTGTAACAAAGATAATACATGAATACACGAATTATATACAAAACTCAATGATCACTGTAAAATCAAATCAAAATAGTGATCCTTGACAAATACTTCCTTCAAATTATACAAAGATATCTTTCAAGTCTGGCTTCAAAGCCCAATTGCTTTAGTCCAAAATTAAAAAACAAAGAACATTAATGTTGAAAGACAACTAAGCCAGGTCACTTTCATTCCAGGTGCTATCCGTTATCAGACAATATCTTCCAGGCTAGTTTTTAAGCAATTGGAACAGAATCATGTTCCTTAATAGTTATAAAACTTCCAAACTTTCACTATGTGCTATTATTATGAGGATCGTCCTTGTCTCCGGGTAGATTCCAGTTCCAGAGTATAAACATAGCAGATACAAAGTTGTATTCTAGAATGATACCTCACACTTTCTTCTTTTGCGCTACAACAGTTACAGAATAAACTACAGCACTATTGATCAGATTACCACTTGATGCAGGATGCTTTAGCATCAATAAAGCATAATCATAATCATCAAACAACAACAACAAAACCCTGTCCTACTAGGTGGTGTCAGCTACATAGATCACACGACACCAAAATGTTCCATTATAAACCATATTTATGTTTAAACAATTAACATCTAAATCTCGTTTAATAGTTTCACCCATGATTTTGTAAGTTTCCCTCTACCTATAGCTACAGAACTACCCTCCATCTGATGCACTCTCCTTACTAGGGCCTCTACAGGACTCCCTCTACAACATAGTCATCAAACATCCAAGTATTTTGGTTTAATTCTGATATTGGGGCAAGTTTTACTGTTCCAAACACCTTACTAGCTTGTAATTATCTAGCATTATTACAATTAGTATGTAGTCACTTTTGTAATTTTGTTAGGTTCATAATCAGTACTAAGGGTATTATTTTAGTATTGTTTGAATTTCCTGATCTTGCGCTTTCCTCAGGGCTTTGAGCTTGAATTTTGTTTTATGAAATGTTTGGATGACAGGTTATTGTGATCAATGGACAGGAAACGATCGGAAGGGAATATGTTCCCTTGTTTGGGAATTTAAATACAAATAGCAAAGGAAACGAGAGGAAAGGGAATGTGTTCCCTTTGATTGCACAATTTATTTTCTTCTCTTCTTCTATCCAATTTACTTTCCGAATCAGGTTTGTTTGCCAGCAATGACTAAAAATTCACCCCTATAAAAACCCTCATTGATTTTTCCTACAATTTGACCTAATGCCATCAAATCCCAAATCCTAACTCTGCAGCTACTGTTCACAGCACCAAAACAGTCACAAATCCAATCTTAAAACCATTTCCATGCCTTCCAAATCACCCTTAACTTCAAGACACCCAATGAACCTTCAAACCGCATATTTTCTACCACTGACAACCTACGATTCAAGTACCCTAATTATGGCCAACTAAATCCTAAACCTTTCTCTGTCTGGCATCACCACCTTTATACATGACAAGGATAACTCAATAAGATCATTTGTACAAGTGGAATCAAATCAGAAAAATCCTACCACTATGGGTGGTTTATTACATCTCATCATTTGATTCATTTTTAACTCCTCCTTGCCTACACAAACACTTTACTTTCTATCTGCAGCCGCATCATAACTTGCATGGATAAAAGGTTTCAGTCATAAATCCCGATCCATGGTTTAAGTAATTTATGCCACATCTCTTATTTAAGTAATCTTCTCCTATTAGAATTGTTTTCACAACTAAGGTACCGGCTATGCATACTTTTCTTTCACCTCTAACATAACAGTAGCTCTGAAGAATAGAAACTCACCCAGAGGTATTTATTAACAATAAGGCTAGGGATGTGCATATGTGGACAACTAAAGAATAAAGACACTAGGTATGAAAAGCGCAGTCAACCAATTTCACCAATCCAGATGACTCAAAAATCAGAAAATACCCCTTTTCAGATGTGTTTCCAATTGATTGCTCATTGGCAGATGTTGAGCATTGCAGCGAAGGAGGCTTTACTTCTTTATATATATAATTTACTCTGTTGTCTCTAACAACACGGAACTCTCTGCTGATGCCTGAACAGTTAGCAATAATTTAAAGATCAGCTCATATATATACCATAATGCTAATGACCATACTAGAAAAAACATGTGATCTATTAAGTTAATTGAAAATAAAAACAAATGTAGGTTTGCCACAGAAAAACATAAATTATTATTCTGCAGTAAATTGTGTCTTGCAAGGAACAACTAAAATATCCCTGACCAATTGGTTTCTTATTTATTAAAAAATAAAAATGACATTGTCCCCTAGCTTGCAACCAAAAACACAAAGTCAAAAGCAGCGCAACAACCACAGACTCTGAAGTACAAAAGCATGTCTAAAGTCTTAACTACTAAGTGAAACAAAAATGCAACTTAATTTAATTTGAAATTTAGGGTCCTCGTGCAGGCTATGCGAGTAACTATTAGGTTCTATTTTAAAACAATAATAATAAAACTATTGCCAAATTTATTGGGAGCTAAAAGTTAGAGTTCAAACTTGCAGTGACAATCTATATAAGAACAAAATGAATGCTTATTCTGACTAAATGCTAATCAGGGCATCACCCATTAAATCTCAAAATAAGCAGGAAATAAGGTTATTACCAGGTAAAGTATTCCGAGAATAGTTTGTTCTTCGATCATTACGTTCAAAAGGGGCATTAAACTTCTTTCCTTGACCAACATTCTCAGAATTCCTTCGTGGGTTGACAGAACCCTTGTTCCCGACATTCTGAGGCTGCAATATCATATACATGTAAATAAACTGATAAAAAACCGCTACTCTTTAACATGTTACCATGGATTCAATACGCAATCAAGAAAAGTATATAAGAGGTGATACCTCCCTCTTTCGGTCTCTCCTTCTCTTCACCTCATGGAATGGATCTGAATAACAAAATCACAATGTATGTTAGGAGAGTATATCTTTTCATTGTTCAATTTTCTTCATATCAATAGTTAATTTGGTACATTGTCAAGACACAATTAGAATAGGACAAGTGACAAGCAACCCTGACATAAAGCACAATTAGAATAGGACACAATTTTCAAGACAATATGATCCAGATACAATCTGACACAATTTTCAAGACAATATGATCCAGATACAATCCCAGTGTAGACCACCTAAATATTGCACTGCAGTCTGCACACCAATGGACACTCGCATTTCATGCAATAACTATTTAAGCAAATTAATGAAGCATATTATAATAAAAACATTTACATTTAAACCATATGATGTCCAGGACTTATGGCAAAATTAAGTAAACTATTACTCATCCAAACCATTGGCAATGCTGAACAATGCCATTTGAAATTTCAACTCCAAGAAAACAGAATGCCGGAGAAAGAGAATCATAATTCGCATTCTGCATGTCAACCAAGATGCTAAAGCACGTATATATTTAGGCCTCCCTATAGATACTGGCATTTATGGATTCACAGTATTAAACTGCCTTTCAAGTGATCAAATATCACCCTGCCTAACTGCTTTTGGGCCTCTGATATTTTCATCCAATAGCAACTACTATTTTGGTCTTCCTCACTCGTCAAAGCAAAAGGGCATGGAATTGAGATAGTACCTAGGTGGAAACTAAACTTACAACCAAATGAATGTGGCGGGGCAGTCAACCAAAGAGATGGGACAGGAAAGAATATTGACAAACAATTTAATTATATTCTTTCCCTCAAAATTCTAAAATGGGGAACTGTATGCAGCACATGCCATAATCATTTCCCTAAAACTTCACTTTGATTACGAAGTCACAATTTTTTTAAGTATTGGTTAGCTCAAAATTTTCGACAGGTGCAACAACCTCGATGCTGCCTTGCCAATATCAGCTCCTCGCAGCCTAAACAAAGAGTACCAAAACATGAACAAAAGCATTCATGAAACAACAAAAATAGGCAATCAAAGAAAAATTGGTTTTGCATACTTGAAGTAAACAACACCACCACCAGAGAGGCTCAACCAAGCTTACAACCCCACACACACCATAAAAAAAAAAAGGAAAAAAAAAAGTAAAAAGCTCAGGCTAACCATTCCACACTCTTCATACCAGCATTCCAACATTGGAAAATCAGTGTAGCTTTGAATTAGCTTATTTTCTATTCAAAAAAGCTTCTGATCATTAAAAAATGCGACTTTTCCCCTAAAAATAATAAAAATCGAAACCAAACCTGTTCTAAACCGCAAAATGTAGCCCATATATCAATTACCCGAACAAAAACAATCCAGAATCCCACAAAAGCAAGGACAAAATATTAGAGAAACAAAAGGGGCCCCATTAATCCAAAACCAAAAAATAATAACAACAGTAACAGTTATAATAATAATAATAATACGAAAAAAAGAAAAAAGGGAAAAGAGTGAGGTGGAAGGAACAGAGTGGCCCCACGGACCTTGGTTGAGCAATTTCTGGGCGGTTTCGTTAGGATCCATGTTGGTTTCCTTGAGGGCGACATAGATATCAGCATCAGAATGATTCCCCACGATTTCCTTGATGGACTGGATGGTTTTCCTCACTCGAGCAGACAGTATGTGGGTGCCACTCCCACCCTCCACCCGAGAAGAACCACTCCCACTCACACTCCCAGGGACCATTCTTTCTTCCACAACCAACGAACAAGAAAAGAAAGAAAAAGGAAAAACAACGGGACAATGAGCTTCAACACTCGAATGCGAACCTCAAAAACGAAACTCAAAGAAGAAGAAGAAGAAGAAGAAGAAGGAGAACGAGAAGAAGGAGAAGAAGAAGAGAAACGGGGGGTAGGGTTCGGGTCGTTCTTCTCTTCTTCGCAATCGAAAAACAGAAAAAGCGGCTTTGGGGGGCACTGCGAAAGAGACACACAACACACACAGCGCTGTGAGGGTTTTGAAAACGTTTGACAATGACTTTGTGGGAAATTTCTCAATTCTTATTTTCACACATGTGCCCTTTCGTTTTCCACTAAACTACGAGAATGCCCTCGGGCTTTTTGTTTTTTTTTTTTTTATATTTTTGGTTTTTTGTTTGTTTTTGTGGTGGGAGGGGGATTAAAGCTGTATTAACTCGCCCAATGATACTGTGAAAAGGAACACGTGGCTATTGGTGCCGCGAAATTGTTTTGTCACGAGTAAGAATTTGAATGCTTAATTGTGATTTGTCAGCTCAGATTTTTCATCCTTTTGATTATCACTGAATCGCTTACATGTCATATCACTTAAATTCAATTTTAACAAGAATCATTTAGTAAAAAAATTAATTATATTAAAATTATTAAGAATGATCAATTTAAATAATATTTATGGAGAATGACAAAAAAAAAATTTCTAAGTAGACTAATAATATATTTAGGCCATTTCTTAATCTATCTTTTAGGTTTTTTCTGCTAAACGCGCTTTGTATCTCTTAATCTCAGCACTTAAACCCTCGCCCTTGTTGTCAACACACCGTCGTTTGTTGCTTGTTCGGCACAGCTTTGTCACATCATGAGCAAAAATTGTAATATTTTAGTCCAAATTAATAGTCTATCTAAATTCTCTAATAATCTTAAACAATATCCAAATCATCATGTCTAACTAAGTTCTAGCTTATGTTAGATAAAAATGAAACAAATATTTATAAAATAACAGTGAGTACGTATCATCACTTTCAAAAGAAAATAATGAGTATATATTATCATGAGCAAAACAAAAGTGAGTACGTGTCATCACCATGTTTATCCAAATAATCGTGCCTAATTAAGTTATAGCTTATATTAGATGAAAATGAAATAAATATTTATGAAACATTTACATATCATAACCATCAAAACAAAGTAGTTACATATCATCGTTAACAAAACAAATAATTAAATTTCTTTAAGGTAAAAGTGATATATATTCTAAATAGTTGAATCGAACAAAGAGCCAATCAATTAAGATGCGAAGGTGTGGGACAACAATCATGAAGCTCAAAGTGAGGAAAATCAAAATTGCATAAGCAAATGTGCACGGTTTAACAAAGTTGTGTCAAACGAGCAACAAACAAAGGCGTGCCAACGATAAAGGTGAGAGTTCGACAGTCAAGATTAGAGCAAGAGCGCACTCAACATGAGTCGGGGAGGTACAAGATAAAAATTAGATTAAGCAATAACCTAAAAGTATTATTGTTTACACAGAAAAAAGTTTTGGTTCTTCTCCTTAATTAAATATTATTCAAATTGACCCATTTTAATAAGTTTGATATAATTGATCCTTTTTATTAATTAATCCTTCTCAATGATCTTTAGTACTAATTTTTCCTTGAAATAGTTTATCTTCATTATTATTTTTTAATCTAGTTCAATTATCTATAGCATTTGCATTTGAAGTAATTTTTATTTTCATTATAAAATTTATTTAAAATTAAGCTCATTAGTATTTGATTATGTATAGGATACATATGCATATCGTTTGCACGTGAGGCCCCTGAATGAAATATGAGATAAAATATGTGGTAATTCATGATCATGAGTGTTACATGATCTCTTTCTCCATCATCATTTGGGAATCATATACTGGTCATATACGCGCTTGGATTGTCTTGATTCTTTTCATTCAATACTAGATATTCAGTGAGACTAAATCAACTTATAAACAAATATCTACTCGAAGATAAATATTTTTGTTATTATATGGGGATTTAGAGATCAAATTTGGTGTTTATTGCAATTAGGCGTGGCTGGAAGTTGTGTTATTTTCTTTTCTTTTTTTCAACTAGAACTTGTACAATCTCAAATGTATGAGAATTTAGAGATCAAAGTATAGTTGTTATAACTCAAATGACACCTTATCTCAACCCCTCTTCTCCCCTAACTTTTATAGGAGCTCTCAAGAACTAAAGAGAAAAAGTCATATATCTCTCTATTTTTCCTACCTCTTCTACTTCGAATTGAGCTTTAGAATCATTAAGTTTACTTTATATCTTATGTGTGGTTGACATCACTCTCAACATAGAGACATAACCATATTTAGATCATCCAAATTGATTTCACCAATCATATTTAGAAACCCACAACTCAACTTCTAAACCAATCTAATTGAAGTTTGGATCAAATTTTGCATTGATTTGGTTGAATCTAGATGATCCAATTAGTTTGGATGACTAAGTCAATTAAGATAAATTAATATCTCTTATTTTTTATGATTCTTTACTAAAATAATTTTATATTAATAGTTGAATTAAGTTACCTTACATGAGAATTAATTAGCTTCCACTCCAAAAGTAAAAGTAAACTCACATAGTTTTAATGTTGTCCTAATATAGTATGAGATCTTTCTAAGAGGACTCCTAGAGGGGAACTTTGCCCTTTGACGTGGGTTTTTTAGTTAATTAAAGAAATCCCTTAACTAAGGATTCAATATAAAAATTATTGCAAATATACTAAAATTGAATATTGCATACTTGAAGCAAAAGTATATCAAATAGAGGTTAAAATTTATAAGAATTGAAATTGGTAGAAAAAGTACAAAGCTAGATAAATTGCCTCCCCAAAATTGGTTAAAGCTAAATATAGTTGGCACTTTCTTATGAGATAGATTGGCAGTTGCTTGTAGAGGAATCATTAGAAGCCATGATAGCAGTTTTGTGGTCGCCTGGAGTGCAAATCTTGGTAATTGCCTAATCACTTCAGTTGAGCTCGAGGCATTATTGGGGCCTCTTAATTGCAAAAAATAGGGGAATTAGAAATATATGGTTGGAGATAGGCTCTAGTTGTGTATATTATTTCATTTCCAATGGTGTTGTAGATACCCATATTATGCCTCCTTGGTTGATGCAGTTGGAAATATGATCACAAAGCGTGATTGGAATGTAGAGGTCAGCCCTATGTACCGTGAAGCTAATGTTTGTGCTGACAAACTAGCTAAGTATGGGTATAGCCTCCACTTAGGTGTCGTGGTCTTTGATAGGTTACCGCCATTTCTCCCCTAGGAGTTTCTTGCAAATTCTTCTAGGACTTGTAGACCTCAAATAGTTCATTTGCAACTCTATCAGCTTCAGGCCTGATATCTATCCAAAAAAAACCAATACATAAAGTAAATTGAAAAGTTATATATAAAAAAAAAAGTATTGTAAAGATGTTGAAAAGGTAAACAAAAGTTATAAATATCTAGAAAAATGTAAAGAAAAGCTAATCAAATGACCAAAAAGAAAATAGATAATTTTTGGGTCTATCGGTCAAGGTTTCCTTCTCAATGCCTACGATGTCTATTTAAAGAGTTAAAGCTCAAATAATTGAAACTTCATCACCTTAAGTTGCATGATTCCTATCTTTCTAGCCACTATCTGCTTAATGTTTGAGTTTTTCTTCCATGATTGTGTAGTTGAACTCCTCCATCACTTAATCAATGTCGATAGTTAAAGTATCTTGTCTGTTAGGTGTTACGTGCTAGGTGTGTAGCTACACTCCCTTATCATAATTGTATTCTAAATTATTCTTCTATGATGACTAATATTCTATTAGAGAATCTATTATAAGGTTATAATAGTTGTAAAAGTTGTTGAGTGTTAATGTGACAAATTCAACCAGCCTCTATATCTATATATATTTGTAAATAGGATACTAAAGATATAATGAGATCATTCTTCATTCTCTTCAAATTCTCTTCTTTCTTATTCTCCTTATCTCTCTTCTTCTTCACTCTCTTTTCTCTCTATCCTATGATATCTAACATAATATCATAAGCTTCACACCACCGATTATGGAACTTAAAGCCTCGTCCATTGCTTCACCATTGCCTACTTACATGTCCAAATAGTAGTTTCTTCTACTAGTTTTTCAATGGATATTATGTTGTTATTCTATTGCTCAACTACTAGCTTGTTCTACTTCATGCACACATACAAATAAACCTTTCTAAGATCAAATACAAACACACAGTTTATTATCATCATTTATCTATAGATTTAACACCCCAAACCAACTTAAATAATAGCCAAGCATATAAGAGTATTAAGAGAATGTTTAATTAATCAGCAGGTCCTATAATTTGACTAAATTTTTAATCCCTATAGTTTAAAAGATTTTAATCAGGTCTTTACATTGAATTATTTTTTGTAATCAAGTCTTTAGAGCAACATAATATTACAAATTTTTTTAAAATTTCATATAATTTGATAGGTCCTTGCTTAATTTTGTAATTTTAAACATAAAAATTTATTCAATCTAATCAAAAATTTTGTAATGATGGATTGCTCTAGGGACTTGATTACAAAAAATTATTTGATGGGTTAATTGCGCTTTATTCCCATGCATGATAGGCTATGTGTACTTTAACCCTTATATTTTAAAAACATGCATCCAATTTCCTGTGTTTTATCAAATATGCACTTTGGTCATTCTGTTAATTTTTTATCAATTATAAACAAAAATATCACATATTTAGGGTATCGGATTGCATATTTAGGAAAGTTTAAGGGGTTAATTTGTACATGACTCAAAATTCAGGAGCGTATAATACACTTATTTTTGGTAAAATGCACATTTGCAAAAATTCAGGGAGTTGGAATACACATTTTTAAAATGTAAGGCTAAAGTGTATATAGCCTATAATACAAGAAGGTAAAGTGCAATCAATCCTTATTTAATATAGGGACTTGATTAAAAAATTTTAAATTATAAGGGAGGAATTGAAAATTGGGTCAAATTATAGGGACTCGTAGATTAATTGGAGAAATATTTAATCAAAGAACATCTACTAACATTCAAGTTCCATAGAGGGGTCCAAAGGATCCCGTATTTACAAATTTAGCTATCCATCCAAATAGCAAAGTAAACAACTAGTTCAAGATCCATGATGAATATCTAAGAGCAAAGGTAGATAAGGAAGAGATGAACAAATTATATGAGCTTTTAGGTGCTTGAATCTCCTCCAATCCTTTGATCTTCTAATCTCCAAGATAAACCTTTCTCTTGAGCTAAAACAATCTCTTATCCTCTATTTTTTTTTTTCTTTAAAATCTGCTTAGAATGTTGTTTCCAAGTCCCTCAAAAAATCTAATTTAAAACCTAACTTAAGATGGGTTGGGTCACTATAAGTTGTGACCTAGCAAAATATTTAGGTCACGATTCAAGTTTCAAAAATTTTAGAATCCACTAGTGCACTCGAGATCACGACTCAACAGCTAAAACTCCTTTTTCTTCATAGTTTACTTTCCAACTTCTAGGTTTTCAATTGATATGCTTTTGTGCTCCAAACTTATAAATACCAATGTCAAAATTCACCAAATAATATTCTTGATTATATTATGCAATTTTACGTGATTAAGTCAAGGTTATGGCTTTTTATTTTCAAGAAAGAAATAAGATAAAACTAAGCCAAATTTTCCTCACCTAAAAGTGTTTCACTTATAAAAAGTATGGACTAAACATGCAATTAAAGCATAATTGAAAGTTAAATAACTCCATTTCATGCAGTTGTCATGGTCCTTGAAAGATATAACACTCACTATATTAGTACTTCAAAGATTCTTGTAACCAAATTAGTTCCTCAATTATTGTAAACATCACTACATTAGTCCTTTTATTAGCCACTATTAGAAAGTCAACTAACAGAGGATGATGTCACACATTAAAGGCTGATGTGCTTTGTTAAATGAACATGTGGATGCCATGTTGGATTATCAATTTTTTGCAATCTAATAGTCTAACCTTACCGATCTTCCAAATCCTTAAATCCTTCTGGCGGCACCAAAAAATTACGGCTAGCCAAGGATGGATATCAACTGAGGAGAAATAGCTGGATAAGTCAATATTCGGTTAACTCTAGCCGATAGCCGATAGCCAATAATAGTTAGCTAAAAAATAGGCGATGACCGACGGCTAATACGAAATGTGTTGCTCAACTTAAATTGATTGACAGAGGCCAAAATGCTCGGCTAAACTTCAATTGACCGTTGACTGAGATCCAAGTGTCAAAATAACTATTATTGTATATCTATAGAAAGCTCAAGACGAAAGTATCGACATAGCCCGGTTAAGATCATGTCAGGCTTGAAAAAAGGTCGTTTTGATATCATTTCGGCCATTTTTCTATTTTAACTCAGCTAATTTTCCTTTTGTTTTGTGATTGGGATTCTAACTAGGCGTATTCGCCTGTAGGAGCTCATATTCGCATATTTTGAGACTTGACAACTAATATGGACTTCAACTGATAGTTGATGGCCGATTTAGCCAACAATCAATAGCCAATGACTAATAGTTGAATAGTGACATCAACCGATTAGCCAAGGGTATGAATTTTCTATTAGGCTTTAGGCTTTTCTGATAGCTTGTAATCGACAAACCAGTTTTGGGCTTTGGTTAGAGAAAGAACATGCTTTAGCAACTAAGAATAAGAGTTTGACCATATCCGTGACCACTCTCTAAAAAGTAGGAGTAGTTGAGGAAAGCAGTTTCCAGCTCAGAAAGTGGGGAGAAGATATGAAATGCAAAGAATATTTTAAGCAATTACCATTATGTTGAGAGGAGTGCACTCAAGGAAGACATGGAAGGCGGTTATGAGGTGGTTACCAAGAGAAAGTTTGCTGACCATGTTTGTATGAGAACGTGGTTAATAGATGCCTTAGGATAATTGTTAAGTTTTATACATGCATAAATAGCCTCGAGCACAATCTGTAGAGGCATCCCAGAACAAATGAATCAAACACAAGTTTCTTTTACATTTATATTTATATTTTCTTGCACTTTATATTCCTGCCTTTACTTTTCGGTACTTTACAGCATTTCTTTCCCTCATTTCATTTATTTTCAGCCTATTTAAGTTTCAATCTATTTCATTAGTCTTCGGTGGTTCACCAGTATCCTTTTGGCGACTTGATTTGATAATCTGCCTATCAAATGCTCTTTGGAGTAGTTTGGAAACCCATTTGCTAAGAAATAAAGTCCCTCTCTTGGAATTAATCGCCTAATCGTGGGAATCGGTTGTGTTTTGCACTAACTAAGCCTCTTGGTCATCTTGGAATAGTTTCCTGACATGCCTTGACTCTCAACCCATTTGGCTAGCAAATAATTTTGTGCAAAACACCCTCAAACAATCCCTAAAATAGAGTTTTACTCCTATTTTCACTACAAAGCATAAGAGTGAGATTAAAAAAATATCCTAATTTCACTCTTGCTATAAACCCTTTTATCTTCAATCTCCCTTCATTCCTACTAAACCCACAACTATGCTAATTCCCTCCCCCCAACTATCCTAAATCCCACAACAACTAAACTCATAATTGTGCTAACTCCTCTTCCCCCATTGAATCTACAATATGCATCCAAATAGAAGATGAAAGTAATTATGCAATTACAAAATTGCCAAAAAAGAGACCCAGTAGTAGGCTTAGTAGAAATGTACAACTTGGCTTTCCTTCCACAATCACAATAGCCTGATTGATTCTTATTTGATTATCGCCCTATGCATACATGGGAGCATTGTTGATGAGAATAACAACAAGAAACACCTTGTGAATTGATGGACATGGTGATTTTCAAATAAAGAAAGAAGGGAGTAGGACTCTAAGGTAATGGTAGGGGAAGCAAGAAAGAAGTACAATTTGGAACTAATACAATGGGAAATGTGGATTTTAGATCTCTTCCACAAATCAAATGAGTGAAGATGAAGGATTTGATGTAAGTTACGGTGAGAGTGAAATTAGGAATTTTTTTACTTTCTCTTTCTCGCATGGATTTAGAAGAATTGGATAGTTTGAATTATTTGATTAGGAAATATTATTGATTCAACATGAAATCTACATGTTTATTTAATGGCACACATTGGCCTTTAATGTGCCACATCATCCTCCTTTAGTTGACTTTATGACAATGGCTAACAGAAAGACTAAAATGGTGACATATGTAATTATTGAGGGACTACTTTGGTTACAAGAATCATTGAAGGACTAATGTGAGGAGTGTTATATTTTTTGAGGACCAATATAGGGTTCTACTCTTAGAAATAATACATGACTCAATTATATCATATTTTACCTTGTATATATATTATTTTGTAGCTTGATGAAACATAACCAAATAATAATAAATATATATAATTAGCACAATAAACCGAACAAACAGTTAAAGTAAGGTGATGGTAGCTCGTAGTCCTATTCTACATTCAAAAACAAAACATGTGGACCTCAAACATTTCTTACCAAGGAAGTAACCAACTCCAGGTTTTACTAGTTGAGAGAAATTAAATATGAAGGATTTGAAGCTGGTGCTACAAATTTGAGCCACTTGCAACAGCAACCCCCGTCAATTTGATGGGCACGTTAGAGTATCTTGTGTATTGAGCACTAGTTGTATGGTTACACTCATTTACCATGGTTGTATTCTAGATAATTCTTCTAAAATGACTCAGATTTTGTTAGAGAATATATTAGGGGTTATAATAGTTGTAAAAGTTGTTGAGTTTAGCCATGACAGATTTAATGAACCTTTATATCTATATAAACTATAAATAAGAGAAAAATATATATATAATGAGATCATTCTTCATACTCTTCAAATTCCCTTCTGTCTCGTTCTCTCAATCTCTCTTCCTCTTCACTCTCTTTTCTCTATTCTATGATATCTAACATCAATTTATTAAAGCTGAGAAAAGTGCATCCTTCGAAATGAAAGCGGAAAATAACTACTTCCACCATTCTTTTTTTTTTTTTTCTTTAAAGATTCTTTCCTATCCATTTTACTTCACAAATTGGTCAAAGACAGAGGGTGCCAACTTGTCCAATTGAACTGGTTCGATTGGACAAAATGCTTCTTAGGCTAAACTGGTCTAATTCCACAACAACACCAATTATTAACCAGCTTAATCTTCTTATTGCTACTAGTCTAATCATTTGGCTTCCAATAGTTTCTCTTTCTTTTTCTTTTTTTCATATTTTATCTTATGTTATTTTATTTCGTATTTTATTTTATATTTATGTTATTATGTTGTATTGGATTGTAATTATATTTTATTTAAAATATAAAATATTTTTTATATATTATGATTTTTTACTTTTTTTATTCTTTTGGTGTGTTTGATAAGGAGGTGAAAATAAGAGGAAAATTTTCATAGATCCTATTGATGTGTAATTTTACATAAAAATGGGATCTATGAAAATTTCTCCCCTATTTTTACTCGCATATCAAACACAAAAATTTTGGTTTGGCCACTTAACCCATTGTTAGACCGTTCATCTAGAGATCTAGCCCTCTATCTAGATCAACGTTCGATCCACATTATACAACTGGAAATAAGTACTTGACACCAAAGAACAAGCTCACAAAATGTCTTTACAATGTGAAATCACAAAGTGAGTTATAGGAGGAAATTCAAAGATAGGGGATCTCTAAGCATGAAAGTGTGTAGAAAATATGCATAACTGATAAGAGGGTCAAAAGAGAACACATCAAATGGTGCAGACCGTGATTTTCTCCTTCTTTATTCAAACCAAAATAAAAGAATAGTATTATATAAATGAAATTATTTATCAAAATAATTGCTAAAATAAGCCAAGATTTAAGAAGAATAGTTGAATAAATCAAAGGAATAAAAGCTACCTATCGCTCTAACGGTTACGGTTTAGTATTTTCCAAAGTAAAAAGGGCGAGATTATCACTCTATCAATCCTCTACAAGGTCATATCTCCTTTACGAAATGCGTTTGTCACCCAACAGTTAAGTACAAATGGAACAACAATTGTCTAGGACAAGCTTCAAAGCTCGTTTATTAGCCCTAAAGCTTACGTTTTATGCTTTCTTTTGATCACACCACGCGTTACCTATCCCATCTTGTCGTCAAGCATCGTGACAACCATGAGCTTCCTTCCACCTGTCTAATAAGGATAATATACACAAGCCATCTTCACAATTTGTCGAAACCATTATACATTTTTTAAATGCTTGGACAGAAACCAACCACTGTCACCAAGTTTTCACTTATTGCTATAATAAATCAACTCAATTTGAGTTCAATTAGTTATAGTCTAATATGCTTCGGATTCAGGTGGTTTAATACATATATATATATATATATATATATATATATATATATATATATATATATATAGAAACCATTATGCATTTTTTAATGCTTGGATAGAAACCAAGCACTGTCATCAAGTTTTCACTTACTGCTATTCTGAGCCAACCCAACTTGAGTCCGATTAGTTATAATCTAATATATTTAAGATGCGGGTGGTTTAGTCAATATATTCCACTGATTGGTTTTGTGCAATATTTTCATATGCTGCACCAACTTCAGTTTAACCGTTTTAACAAAACCAAACGTGTCACCTCATCCTAATACCATCACTTGGGATACTGTTCAAATCCATACAAGATGGAAAACATTAGACAATCCCACTACAAGACATTGGTGTTAACAAGTTTAACTATAAACTAAAAGATTTCGCTATCATAATTCAATATTTCCCATCATCTGCATATCTCCACTGCCACGGAGAAACTCCAAAGTCTGGAAGTTATCGTTACTCGCAAATTATCCATTGGAAAGAAGCAAACTGAATCTAGAATGCACAACACTGTAAAGCTTTCAAGTTGTACCAAGTTAGCCTACTGAAGCAGTTATCCGTGTGAAGGCTCTTCTATAGTCACAATCACAAGTATTGTTCTTGTATCCTGGCACGGTTCTCCTCCCACCACAATCTGGCATGCATTTCTCCAAATCTTTCTCGGCTGCACAAAAGAACGTACATAGAAAATTTTGAATCAAAGCGAATGTGATTATTCATGATAAATTATACTTGATCACTAAGCAATCTAGCTTCCAGCTGTTAAGAGAAAGGTATCAACAGAAATCTAAAAGCCTAATTCAAAAGGAGATAATTGAAACTTCCAAAAAAGGTTTCACTTTCTATTCAATGAATGAAGCTTATCATGCTCATAAGACTTTCCCTATGCAAAAACTACTCAGTGAAGAATTGATAAAATTTAAACTTGCTTGAAAAGAAAGAAAACAAGAAGCAGAGGAAACAGTCATAAGGCTTAAAAGCATAAATAAAAGAACTTATAAGATCAAATCACTAGATAAAAACTTTATTACCAAAATTACAAAGCCAGTTGCCCAAAATCCAGGAAGGACAGCAAGTTTTCGCACAACATAACTTAGTTAGGAGGTGCCATACAACAGTGAAGATAATTAGTTAGAAAGAATTAAAAAGCTGTTGCATTAAAAGTAATTTATGTTCCCGCATACCTGAACCGTACACGCCTAAGTTCTCTGGTTCCACCTGGCAGTGCTCTGATAGTGATGTATACTCCTGGTTCATCCTGTTCAACCCATTCAGTTTCCATATCACTGGCATTGCTGATTGAAAGCTCACCTGAATGATCTCCCTCTCCTGATGAACTTGTCCTTGCTGAACCATCAAGGGATGATCTTTCGGTCTTTGTTCCGGTAATGTTGGATAGTTTAGGTGTTGAGGCTAGACCACTAGTTTCACAGCAAGGGTGAGGTTGCGCTTGGTGGTGATCCAGTGAATCTGATGAGGAGTAGCCCATTCCCATTGGGTGGTGAAAATGGCTAGGTGGTGGCTCTTTGCTGAGAGGAGGAGTGACAGGGCTGTCCCTGACAGATTCAATCCTTGAACTCTGAAGAGGAAAAAAAAAAATGGAAAGCTTCTAAAACTGACTAAAATATGTCTCTATAGCAAATTCACTAAAACAGAAGAGTCTAAATGAACTGCTCATGTATTGTAAACGCAAAAAGTTACAAATTACAATCCACTACCATAGTTATCCATTAAGCAAGAAGCCAATGTTAACACACTTCTAAATCATTGAAGAGCCAGGTTCCTAACTCAAAGTCAAAGATCTTAAGTTAAGACCTCAAGTATGAATTAGAAAGAATTTATGATAGTTTACTCAACATGCATGGTTGGGTATAGAAGTTTAACCACCCAATTCTCAAAATCAATTTACAAAAAAGGTGTGCGCACACCTCATCTTCGGATCTAGGAGGGGTTGGAAGAGGAACTGCTTGTTGATTGAACCTTTGAACATTGTACAACTCCATGACCTTGTCATAATTTTCAGTCCACCATCTCTGAGCTTGCCATTTATTAAACATCTCTCGACTGATCAAACAGACAATTAAAAAATGAAATCTGACATCAAGCTCAAGTCTACTTTCCTTCATTAAAATATTTCAAGCTGTATTATTGACTATCAAAAAATAGAAAAGGAAACGACATGCACAGCCTGACTACTATGGGGGATAAGACGATAGATGTTCAATGAAAGACAGCTTGCAGGTTAAACCCATTCTGAAGATTATAGAAGTAAAGAAGCAAACAGCTCAAAGCATTCATAAACGGCTAAATTTTGAAGAGCTGCTTGTGAAGTAAATACTCTGGTATGAATAGAGGCACAGGCTAGACCTTTTATCTAATATTTGTTAACAATCAAATGACACAAACTACCCGCACACGGGAAACAATCAAATGTTATAAATCTAATTACCAATGAATCCATGCAAGTTGTACTCAAAATTATAATGGTTAAGTGATCATAAACTTTGGATACTCCAATATGAGATTTGGATCCACAGCTGTTCCTCATAAACAGCAGGGGAACTACTTCAAAAGTCGACAGGTATAAGACAAGTGCTCCAGTTGGGTACAACAAACAAAATAAAGAATCAGGAAATTTAAAGAATAAAAAGTTATGTTTCCATAACATCCAAACTGTACTCATTTGAATTTCCACAGGCTTAACCGCTTCACAATTGAAGGTCTTACTGACTGTACCAGTTTAGTTCAGACTAGCCTAATAGAAGCCTAAACTTCCATGAAAGATAGAAGAACCAAAAGTTATAACAAGACCCCAAAGGTCACTTATCCCAATAAAAAGTGGTTTCCTTTAACTCATGCAAAACCAACAAAACAGATATTCATGAACTATTAATGATTGAATGGACCCTTCTAGTATCCCTTCATAATTCTTGTCTCATATACTTGTCTTTAAGTTCTCTTTTCTATTAATAACAGAGGATGTTTTGATGAAAGATTTGCTTGTATTTCTTAAAATGAACATTACTCTGGTACAAAACCAAGCCTGGCCTTTTTCTTTCCGCAGCTTCTTTTTCTTTTCTTTTCTTTCTTTTTTTTTTTTTTCCTTTATTTTTTCCACTTTTCTTTTTCTTTTTCTTTTGTGAGCTGAGAGGAGGGAGGGCATTTAAATCACCAGGCTAGGAGATAAAAGTACATTTTGCTTTTGTCCCATTCTACTACCACCACTCAAGCATGAGTTACTGACAATGGAACAAAGCTGAGGTCCTCCAAAGAGGCACAATGCAAACAACATAGATCCTGCCAATTTAGAATCTCAACAGCCTTTGAAAAGTGCATGTGATCACTCTCAATCAAACATGTACTTAAATGCCAGATCAAAGAAGAGAAAGTTTAAATCACAAAGGACAAAGCAACACCAGCAAAAAGCCAGTTGCCTCTACTACATGACAAGGCATGTGATTACACCCAAAACAAATTGGAACCTCACGCAATTTCCATAACATACAAACAAGAGAAGGGCTAGTGAGTACCTGAACCGTATCCGCTTCAGATCGTTCCCACCCTGAGGCAATGAAACAAAAGTAATAAGCACACCAGGCTCCACCTGTGCAATCCATTCTTTAGGCTCATCCTCCTCCATGAACACCGCCGACTCGGTTCGACCACTCACTGATGCCGGTGTTCCTTCCCCACTGGATAACCCTTTCAGCCTGGCTTCCATTTCCTTCCCCCATATCCTCGGGGTTGAATTGGAGCTACCGGTTCTGCGGTAGGCCCAGTGAAACCTTGCTGAATCCGAGCCCATATCAGAGTCAGCATAATTCCCTTTCCGGTTACCATTGGAAGATCCAGAACAAGGCTTGCAATTCTTATAGGCCCCAGAAGCCTTCACTGCCATGTCCTTGATCTGGAAAAAACACCAAACCAGTTCTTTGTCACAATGGTTTCACCATTGAGGAGAAACAAATGAAGCAAATAATCATAAAAGGATAAAAAACTGGGTCTTTTTTTCATTCCATGATTTGTTCCATAAACTTCAATGATTCACTAACATATACTGAACTGACAAATTTCATGTCAGCAAAACAATGGCATTCTCATTCCCGTATTATTAGTCTTATTAATTAGAATCCAAACATGAAGAATTGCATAATTGAAGATTTGGTGGCTTGAAAATTTTACCTGTGCAGTGAGAGACTTGATGGCATGCTTGGTGCTTGGTGTTTGCACAGCTTCTTCCTCTTCTTGTTGGTGAAGAGATCCATTATTGAGCTGCTTCGAACATGCTATGCAAGTCAACATTTTCTGATTCCCTTCTTAACTCGATTTCCACCTGTTATAAAAGGCAAAAGATAACCCAAGTAACATTACCAACCCCAAGCTATTAATGGGGAAAACGATGGCACTTTTTCAAACAATCAAACAAATTTAAGATCTGGGGTCAACTTAATCAACTCCCATAAATTTAAAAAAATAAAAGAAAAAGGCAAAATCTATCAAATGTGCTGCTGTGAAACAAGCACTCTGTTGAGAGTAAAGAAAATCCAAAAGAACAAAAAGAATGATCCTATGAAGAATGAAATCCAAAATCACAACATTTCAACACTCCCACGAGAGAAAGATAGAGAGATAGAAACAGAGAGAGGTGAACGTTAGAAACAGCTAGATGTAAAAAAATACATGTTTCAAGGCGAGTTATGAGGGATTTCGGATCGAAACGCCTAAAAAAAATCATTTCTTTCCTTTTTTTTCTCATTATTTTAATCACAGTTGGAGTAAAAATTTGATTCTCTCTCTCTCTGTCTGTCCTTACACTAAACGCAAAACAAACACATACAGTGCAAGCGAAAAGAATGAGGAGCTGGAGTATTAGTATTAGGCCTAGGTAGAACACACCTACTCACCCTTCCTTTTTTACAGTCTAATAATGGCTAATCTCTGTGAAGGGCCATTGAGATTTGGGCTTCAACTTGAAGGTAGCTCCCTCTATTCTGACTCTACAAGTTGTGGTTAGTTGGTGGGGTTATGTGATGCGTGTATTGGTTTGGTTTACAGTGAAGTTTGGCAGCGTGAGGTGTGGCCTGGTGCCTACTACTATGTCTATGCACAACGTGTGATGATAGTGCACTATTTATAGAAATCAGATCGTAAATGGCTTAGTTTTTGTGTTGTGTTAAAGGCGAGGCCAGGGTGGGGGCGTGCGTGCGCCACCCTATTCTCTCCGTTGGCACTCTTTCTTTAGAGAGAGAGAGAGAGGGGAAAAGGCGAAAATGAGAGCGTAGCGGCGTGAAGTTATGTGCTTTGTTTAGCGTTAGCGCGCACACAGCAGCACAAAAAAGGAGCAAGTGTTGTGGCACAGTGCAAGCAGTAAAGTGTGAGGGAGGGAGTCCCTGTCTCAGCCTCTTCGCTTGCTTGCTTGCTTGTCCCCACATCATAAAAAATCACACCTGCTATTATTCTCCACAAAAGTTGCCTCAGATTGATGTTCAACTTTTTTCAGATATATGATCCGGATTATTTTTTTCATAATGGGTATTGTGTCGCATAATTACCATTCATTTTTGCAATTTGCAATAATATTGCTATTTATTGTCTACCTTAGAAATCATATTGCTGTTTATACAATTTTATGATGGTGTTGAACCAAATCATGCTAGTGATCTTTTAATTATTATTTTTTAGGTAATTTGATATTTATTTTTTTAGATAAAATTTTGAATTCAAAATTTTTAAATAAAAATTAATGCTAAAAGAGCTGTATTAGGGATATTCTTATTTATTGAACTTTGATAATAATTTTAAAAAATGCTACTTTTAATAACTTTTTGTAAAATATAATTCTTATAATCTAACTAATGAATTATAATTATATATCAAGTAAATTATTTATGTAAAAAATTTTTTGAAAAAAAACTGCTTAACATCATTAAAGATGCGATTAAATACTTCTTTTTTACATATATTTAAGAATATATATAAAAAATATATTAAATAATTTTGGATTAATGTAAAATTTTATAGACATAATTTATAATATATAAACTTTCAATTCAATAATCAGGTTTATGAAAAATTTCTTCAATAAAAAGTTATTTAATAATGTAAAAAGTGATTTTAACTTATATATATATATATATATATAATTCAAAAATCTTATATAATTTTGAAGGAAGAAATATGAATCGAGTCATTAAAATTTTAGAATGTAAAGGAATAATAAAATTAATAATTAATAATTGAGTTGCTTTAGGAAAGAGGGGAAAAAAAAATCTTTTCTCTAAGAATATAAAAGGAAGAATCATTTGATCAAAATTTTAAATTTGCCGCTGTTTATATCAAATCAAATACAGTCAAATTAATTATTTTTGTTTGTTATTAGCCGATTTTTTTAAAAAGTTTAAAACAAATTTTAAATCATATGAGTTAGCAGCCAGCACGTAAAAATATAATACTATATTAAGCTATTAGAATTATTTTAATATTAAAGAATTTAGGTAAATAACACAATATCTTAGACTTAAATTTTATTGCGGCCAATATATAAAAAAAATATGATACTATATTAATTAATATTAACACGAAACAATAAAGAATAATCAAGTTACTTCAACTCGAGATTACTTGACAGGCTGGAAGTTTATCGGCAAAGATTAGGGGTGTAAACGAATTATTTTGGATCGAGTTTGAATAAAAAATAAATCTAAATTTATTAAATTTAATTGAATCGGTTTGATTTAGACTTTAAATTTTTTTCCAAACAAATCTGAACCAAGTTCGGGTCATCGGATTGAAAAAATAAAAATAAAGAATTGTATTTTTTTAAAAATATTATTTTTATAACAACTATCAATAATATAAAATTTAATTATGATATATTTAATAATGATATAAATAGATAAATTTTTTAAATAAATATTAACAAAATAATAAAAGGTGACTATATTACTAAAAATTTAAGTGTAAAACTTTAAAATATTAGAAATTTTAAAAAAAAATTAGTTGATCGGGTGATTAAGTTGGGTATTTAAATAATTAAATTGAAAAATTATAAATTCAAAATCAAACCAATAATAATTAATTTGGTTTGATTTTACCTTAAAAATAAATTGACTTTCCAAATCGATCCGAATCAATTTCATTAATTTGGTTTAAATTTTTGGATTCATTAAATTAATTAAATCCGCTTACACCCTGGCAAAGATATTAACAACTTAGTCATCATTTCCCTTCGAATCCGCTGTTTAGAACGTGTGGATGCAGTTGGAGGAAGTGTACGTTGGGATTTTTGTTTACAGTTCTCAAACAGTAATTTATGCAAAAATTATAAAAACATAACTTTTACTTATTATTCAGACAAATATTTTCTCTGTGTCAATCAATGATAATTCATGTATAAATAAATAAAAAATTTACGTAAATAATTGAAAAATTGGGCAATGATATTATTACTTATCATAATATTTATATTATTTTTTAATTATATAAGTAAATTCTCTATTTATTTATACATAAATTATCAATGATCAATCGATACACATAAAAATATATGTAGAGATAATAAGACTCACTTTACTCAAACCATAATTTAAAGATTAGAGGGCAAAACCAACTATTTGAGCCATAGAAACTCCCAGGCTGAAGGCTTGCGCGGTTTGTGTTATGTAGGGAACATAACTGGCAGTTGAATATGCGGCATCTCTCTCTCCTAGTCCATGTGTAACATTTGGATGTCACCTTGTGCAACACACTTCGTTCAACACTTTTACCCGTGTGTGCACGCGAGACTCCTATCTTAGGATCAGAAGGTCAACATCGACTCTGTCCGTGGTCGATACATATGCCAAACAGTGGCAACGTTTCTCAGTATGCTGGCACCTGGCCACCTGCAATGAAAATTCCTCTTGGCCCTGATCCTTTGAGAAATTATTATATCTTCATAAACTATCGCAAGATTTTTTTTTTTTTTGAGGGAATATCGTAAGATTATACTTATTTCACTCATAAACTTATATTTTTCAGTCTTAATTAGTGATGAGACATATTTCTTGTTTTATTTTTCTAAATTGAAAATCATGGCTAAAAGAATAGATGTGAATGCTAGTTGTCTGGTCTCACTATTAACTAAAGTTGAAATATTGTTTTATGAGTAGAGGGAACACAATCTTATATAATGCAATATGAACATGCAATAATTTCTTTGATGTCCTATTTGATGGATGAAATTAAGCATAAAATAACGTATAGAATTGGAATTATAATATCATAAATCAATTTTATAAAATTGAAAAATAATTAATATCAATTCTTTTTAATTTTTAATTTATATCTTAAGAATTATTAATTTTAAAATTTATAAATATCTTTCTCTTGATTAAAATCTTTATAATTATTTCTTTTTTTATTAATCTAATAAGTATATTTATTGAAATTTAATTTTTTTTATAAGTACAACATAAAAAATTTCTTTGATTTTAATTTATTATTTTATATATAAATAATCTTAGCAAAAAAATATTTATAAAAAATATTAGTATTAGTATTTTTATTAAATTTGAATTATGAATAACACATTCAAATAATAAAATTAGAATTAAATTTAAAATTATAATTTATATTCTAATTTTTTAGCAAATATAGACATAAAATTTAAGATCCTACGTCTCTGGAATTGGAATTGAAATTAAAGGTTTATATTATACAACTCCAATTCTGACATTTAAATTGACCCTAATTCCTTTTCCTTTTCATCCAATCTATTTTATTATACTAAAAAAAGATCATAATACTATTGAAAATGTTTTACGAACATTTGATGTATAAACCTATAAACATTATATGGTAATGTAAGAATAGGTAGATATCGAGATAAAATGCATGTTGAGTAGAACAAATATAACATATATTAATATAAATCAGATCTTGTATTTGATGTTGAATATTAACGTACAAATAAATGTAACATATATTAATATAAATCAGATCTTGTATTTGATGTTGAATATTAACGTGCAAATAATGAGATTTTTATTTTTATTTTTTCCAACAAACAATGAGATTGAACGCTATTTCCTAGGCATAGGTCGTATTTAAGAAGCAGTACTGTGTACTTTTAACTTTATATCTAACGTGTTCATTTCACCTTTCACCCGCACAATGCTTGCTATGATTTTTAGAGGAGTATTTATATTTGTACACATAAATTGAGATTCATTGCTTGATATTCTTACAAAAAATATTGTGCGATTTACCTTCCAACAGTGTGTCATATACTTTTAGAGCATTGCTATTTGTTTGTTACTAATAGTATCACTACGAAATTGCACCAACAACAGTACAACCAATTAGATGAAGACTTTGGCAAAAGTCACGGTCTGAATTGAGACAGTAAAAGATAAAATAGCTCTATCAACATTGTTCGTCATAAAAGCACGAAAAATTGTTCATACTTTTATTTAATAATTTTCTCTCCTTAAATGAGTCAGATAGTAAATCGAATAAAAATCATAAGTACAAATATTATTTATATTTTTAAAATCATTACACATAAAACTAGTGATGAATTATATCTAGTATATTTGATTTTACTTTTATATAATTGATTCTAAATAAAATTAATTTTGTTGGAATTGATTTGATTAAAATTAATTTTAAGATAAAATAATTTATATTTGATAATTTTTTTAAAAATAATTTTGATAGCAAGTAAAAAAATTTTAATTCTCTCTTAATCAATTCTAAATATCAGAATTAATTATAAAATTAAATAATCAAATATCATTAAAAATTTTTAGAATCAATTTTAAAAATATAAAATCAATTTTAAGTAGCCTAACAACACACACGAATCATCCATTGGATTTGGAGTCCCCCCACAATAGATGCAAAACCTAATGTCAACCCTATCAAAAATGATGAAATTGGAGCTAAGGTTAGAGTGATAGATAATTGCCTAGCTAGGCTATTAGCCTTGTACCCAGTAAACTGAAAACAAGTGTGAAAAAAAAAAAGGAAAGGGATTGTGCAGAGTCACGGGTAGAATAGAAAAAGTCAAGCAATTAGTTCCATCCATTTACTGATTGACCCATGTATCAGTCAAACCAGAAGCTCTGGCTATGTGTGTCTTCAGCCCCTTCAGTCCATTTCTGTCACAGTCGAAACATATTAAAATTCAAAGCCACCAAAAACTTTCCTTTTCTAGTTTTCTTCTCCTTCTCCAGTGAATAGTCAATTTTAGTGGGCACAAATTTGGTAACTGCTTCAGGCCATTCAATGGCCACATATGTATCATATTTCTTTGCAAGGGTCCGAAGAGAAATTACTGAAAGATTTTCTGTTGTTAAAAATAAAGGGGTTTATTTAATCATTGTTTTAAGAGCATTGTTAAAAAATAAAAAATAATAAGTTTTGGGTGAAAAAGGAGAAACCTTTAGATGCTAAATTTTTAAAGTTTTTAATATATTGAATATATTTAACAACTATCAAAACTTTTTACTTTGATTTCTTAACGAAAACCTTTAGGGCACCTGCTAGAAAAACTCAAAAATAATAAACATATCATTATAAAACAATATTTAACAACGTAAAATATTCAAACTGAAAAAAAAAAAAAAAAAGCTTGTGTTTCTGAAACAGCACAAGTTTGCAATATTTGCCCAGGATCAATCTTTCGGAATTTTAGTTATATATAAATCTAGAAGGTGGGAACCATGCAATGTACCAAATAGCTTCAAACATGCAACTACTTTGTCTCGATCTGCATTGTGATTATTGCAGGTTGGGAACTACGTTTGTCCCCTTGTAAGTGGTGCCAAAATCACATTCAGTTCGTTCCTGTGAACGCGGGATCACATACATGCATTTTACCAAAATGACACTAAGTTAATTTGTACTTCAAATTGTTAATCTTCATTAACCTTTATCAGTAAGAAAAGTGATAAAGTCCTAAAGATGAAAAGTTTTGTACTCCTTAGTTCTACGATGCCTTAAATTCGGCGGTTTTGTCACTTTGAAAAGCGATGAGTGATCTAACTCTATTTGCACCAAACACCATGGGGAACGAAAAAGCCATCCCAACTCTTTTCCCCCTCTTTTTTTTCACTTTTTTTTTTAAAAAAAAAAAAGAGCTGAAAAGAACCATCTTACAATTGCTACAAATCTTAGTGTGATGGCAAGCTTTGCCTCTGCACCAATCAAAACTAGAGAGCTACTCATTCTTTTAAACAAAGCAATGCCAACTTGCTATGCTTTAAAATATGTAGGTGCCTTCAACTTAGAGCAAAAACATGATTTGGGTTAATTAAGTTTCTCTTCGGGTCTTGTCAAGAAGGGAGGAATAAAGTGAAAGACACCCTTTCTTGTATAGTGGAAGACTCTTTTTGTTTCTATCCATATGAAACATTTCATGGGAAGAGGGTAACTGCTAGATTCCATATTTGAAACCTTTAAGTAAGAATTCTTACTTCTTAAGGAATTTTGATACATGGAATTTGGAATTTTTAAGTAGTTTGGACTCTTAATTCTTGAATAGGAGAAAGCCATATACGCAATCCTCACGAGCTATACATCTAATGAGACCATAACAATGGCTATCTGTGTGTAAAATTCTGGGGATAGTAATACATATACTAGGATGGCAAATCTTATTTTCTTTTTAGCTGTTGTATCCCATACATTTGTTTACAGAGGAACTATATGTAAAATTTTGGGAATTTTAGTATAAAAATTAGGGATACGAAACTCACTTGTCTCCCACCTTTTCTAACAAGAGAAAAAATTTTACATCTTAATCCATACACTAAAAATCCCTATAATTTTACTCATGAATTCCCAATAAAAAAAAAACAAAATATGAAAAAGGGTAAAGAGAAGCGATTCTTTCCCTCGACCAATATATTGAAGTCTTCTAAAATTGACAGTAGAATCCCTCCCATTCACATCTTGATGCCAAAAATATTTTTGTAGCAATTGCGAGTATTTGATATTTCCTGCATGGTTAATGAGGACGGTAAACAAACTTTTCTTGAATATAAAATGTGACAAATGTTATAGTATAGTATAACAATACCTTTTTTGTTGCACTTGTGCGACATATATATTTTGGAGGAGAAGTTTCAAATGCTCCCCAAATATGTTTCAAGATTCAAGCTCACGTTTGTTTTTCCATTAGTACTAGGAAATTATGTATGAAAAATTGGAAATTTTTGTTAAATCATCGAAGAATCTAAATATTATCCCATAGATGATTCTAAAATCCCATGCCCGATATTCTAGTTGGAGGACATGGGTGAATCCTTGCTCAATATATGATAATTTGGAGGCTCCAACTAAGAATTCTCCAATTACTTACAATTATAGGGTGACATTTAGCTTTCTCAGTGATTTAACTAGAAATTTCTAACTTTTAACATATGATTTAGAAGTAAAATCCATACCAATATATAAACATAATGTTGAATTATGATACTCAAGACAAGTTTTTAGGAGGATTATATAAGCCTCCTATATTTTGGTGGGTAGAAAAGAAAAAGAAAAAGGTAGCAAAAACAAAAACATTTAGCCTGCATTTGGAATGGTGGAAAAAAGAAGGGAAGAAAAGGAGGGAGGAGAAAACACAATAACTAAGGCATTTTCTTCTGTTTGGATCCAAAGAAAAGAAGGAAAAAAAGAAAATAGCAAACATGGGACCCATCCAAATATTTTCTGTGCTGAAGAGCAAAGAAAACTACATCCATAGCGAGTTTATACTTTTTATCCCGGTGCTAGTCCACAAAAAGCCCATCGTACATGTGACAATATGAACTTGGATAAAGATATTTTTTATTTAATATTTATATTATTATAAAATATATTTATATTTATTTATATAAAAATATTAAAAATATGTTTAATTATGAGATAAATAAAATAAAAAATACTTACATTTTACATATGATTTTACTTTAAAAATATATTTACATTTATTACAGACATATATGTCATTTTACACTTATATAACTTTTTTTTCTCTCATTTTCTTTTTTGTTCATTTTCTTTTCTCTTATTTTTTTTCCTCTCATTTTCTACCCTCATCCAAATAAAGCATTAAGCTCCCTTCCCAACAATATGCAACAAAATGAAAAATATCTCTTGAGGAGGCATGATTCCAAAGCAAGAAGCGGTATCATGTTGTGTTCAATGTTTTTCTAATTACATATATATAATTAATTGGTTTTCTTTCTCTCAACACATGTTGAAGAGATCAACGCCTACCATTCCAGCTAAGGAATTCAGATAATGGGTAATGCTAGAGAACACCATGTACATGCAAGTTGATTTCACGATGATTCATCAAATTCATAGAACAGATTTACCTCACTAAGGGTGCACACTGAGGGTGCATTTGTTTATAATTTTTTGAGTCAAAAATCACTTTTGTACATTTAGATAATTTTTTAAAATAATCAAAATTTTAAAAAATATATTTTTAAATTTTTTATAAAAACTGAAAAGAATAATTTAAAAAATTAATTTTTATTTTTTAATTATATATAAAATTTAAATTTTATAATTATTATTTTCAAAAATTAAAATAAATGCACCTTAAAAAATTTTATAAGCTGTAAAAATCCAATAAAAAAAGGTAACAAAATTTATTACGTCATTTAATGGTGCAACATATATACATGCAGAATTATTATCTGTTCAATACTATAAATTGTAACAAACTTTTAAAAATTACCAATACGGATAATTAGAGATATGTTATTTGTATATATTAAAAATTCTAACACTTCAATATCCTCTCTCAACATTTTCTCTCTCCATCAATCATTTCATATTTTTCACTTTCTTTTACAATTTTTTCTTCTTTTTATTTTTAGATATCCAAAATATCTACTTATTTTAATAGTACAAAAAATATTCCTCATTTAATTAATTCTACCACTTTTTCTTTTTCTGCCTCAAGTCAAAATTGAAATAATATTTATGACAAAACGTACCGCATGGGTGTACTTAAAACTAACGTAATAGAAGCGTAATTAAGATTTGTGCATATTTATTATGATTGTTCAAACTTCAAACGCCATCCCTGAGATATCACGTATAAGGTGACGTTGGATTGAAGGATTCATGAGCCATCGCATCGGATAAAAAGAATATAGGCCCACCTAGTTGTTACGTAGGGGAGACATTACCAGATGAATTATTTCAATGACATAAATGTTTTGGAGTTAATGTTAATCCACTGTATAGAAGATATGTTGTCATCATATGAGTGGACCATAAGTCACATGCTTGAAAGGGAGAAAAGATAGGACGTGATTGGCTTTTGTACTATGTTTAAGAATTTTGAGCATGTAGACTTGGTTGGGAGGGTAAAACTATCATGGTACTTTGGGTGCTTCAATCATTCAATTTGGCCTGGAAGGACTCCCAACTCATGGGGCAAAAGGGCTTGCTGAATTGGACATTACCTGTATTTTTTTTTTTTTTTTTATTAAGGACATTACCTGCTTTTAACAATATGTTTTTAGCTCTTTCGATTTGTGTGGTTTTTTTTTTGAAAAATTAATATTTTAATTACCAAGTGGTATGAAAACGAAAAATATAAATTTTATTATAAATTTAACTTTGATCTCCACCTATGTAAAAATTTTTTATATAATCATCCAATTATATACTATCAAATTATTAAAATATTTAAATTTTATTATAATTATTTTAAAAGTCATACAATACATATGATGAGATATGATCAATTAATAGTGTATAGCACTTTATATTAGTGCAACAAAATTAATATTTTTGATGTTCAAAATCTGATAAAGGTAGGTGTTAGAAAAGCCTTTTGTTTTTAGTAATACTTAAAAGTTTAATCTCATAATAATATCTTTGAAAATATCTTAAAGACCAAAAAAAAAAGCCTCTTTTATTATAATAAATTTCTTAATTATTTATATTAAAGTTAACAATTTTATTTATACAACTTTCTGCTTCATAGCATAAGTAATTCACATTAGTGAGTAAATGGAATGATCCAAATCTTGAAAAAAAAAGAAAGAGTAATGTGTATATATATAGACTTTTAACATATTAGTCCTTGAAAAAAAAAATCAGTTTTTGACATATTAATTTTCAATCCCCAAAAAAATTGATAGTTAATATATTAATCTTAATCTTTTAAGGACTAATGTATATATGATTTTCTTATTATAGATATTAATATATTTAATGTGAAATGCTTTGAAGACTAAAGTGCATATAATTAATCTTTGGTTTAATTACTGTGTAATTCCCTGTAGTTTGACCTAATTTTTAATTAGGTCTTTATAGTTTAAAAATTTTCAATCAGATGCCTATATTAAATGAATTTTTATAATCAAATCGTTAGAGTAATCTATTATTATAAAATTATTAGTTAAATTGAATAAATTTTTATATTTGAACTTACAAAATTGGGTTAGAATCCATTAAATTATATAAAATTTTAAAAAAATTTGTAATTTTAGGTTGCTTTAAGGACCTAATTACAAAAATTTATCTAATATAGGGACTTAATTAAAATTTTTTGAACTATAAAGACCAAATTAAAAATTATGTAAAACTACAGAGACCTTCAGAATAATTAAACTTTAATCTTTTAAGACCTAAAATATTGAAATAAAAATTTTTCAGGAACTAAAATATACATTTACTTTAAAAAAATGGAGAAGAAACTCAAGAAAGGGATTTTGGGTTAAATTTAATTTTGATACATTGTCATTATAAAAATTTTTTTACACATATATCTAATTATATTATCACATCAATAAAAGTATTTAACTAAATCACTAAGTATCTTAAAAATCTTACAAATAAAACCATATAATTGAATAATAATATAAAATTTCTTTATATTTACAGTCCATCAAAATTAATCTACGTCAGTTATTAGGTGTAGCAATATTTATGCATGTAAAATTGTGACAACTGAACACTACTATATCCAAAAGATCCAAGAAATATTTGAAACTTCGTAAGAAATAGGCTAATGATATATAACTATTTAATTTAAAGAGGTTCATACAATTGGCATATTACATTTTGTTCAATTAATTATTACTTCGTCCTTGCATTTATTCTAACTATCATTTATGAATGTTACTGAGTGTCCCCAAAACCACATAACGACAGCAAATGTTTTTATTTTGAAAATAAAATTAATTTTTGTAGGGTTTTCTCTAGAGTAATTCACTTTTGAATATTGAAGCCTTTTCTCATTCTTCAGTAGTTTAAACTCAAATTGATTACACCTCCAAATCACCCATTATGTATAATAGTGATTGTAAAGTTTTTGGTTTTCTTTTTTAAAGAATACAAACTTTATAAAGTTAAAATAAAGATCTTTATTCTTCTTCTTCTTTTTTTCATCGATTTCATGAAAATATCTGTAAGTCTTTTTTTCCCCCTCCCGATTGCAACTTCATTGTCATACTTTGTAATCATACTATACTTTCATGATATGAATGGAAAAGATAAAGAAAAAGAAATTAATTAGTCCGCACCGACATCAAATATACGAACCTTACTGAATGATGTGATAACATTGTTTGAGTTAATCTACATTTTGGTTTATCAAAGAATCAGTTTTTAATATAATCAATCTCTCAAAAAAAAAAAAATCTGAAAATATATTAGTCCTTAAATATATTCAAACACGTTAATCTTTATGTTAAATTATATCCGTTAACTCCTAATAAAATGAGGATGTGATCTATTAAATGTCACGTGTCATTTGAGTTACACATGACCAATTTGCAAGAAACTAATATGTTAAAATATGAATCTTTCAGTGATTAATATGTGCTTTTTTATTAATGTTATTTTACAAGATTTTATTCAATTTAAGATCAAAGATGCTCATACTTAGATATGTATTATACAATCATTACTGCGTTGCATAGGGTGCATTTCATTGTGAATGGTGAACTAAATAACAAGAATTAATTAATTATTGATGAACAATCGGTTAAGCTAACAAAAAATAAAACATTTTATAAGGTTTAAATTTTAATTTTCCTATCAATAATTTCTTTGATATGCTTTCAAAGGCTAATTCTGTCACACTTTATGTGTTTTTCTTGACTTTTATTACTATCATCATTATTTTCTTATTCAAATCATATGCATTAGGTGCACGAGGCACCTCCAACTTGCTTTATTTCGAAATACTATCAGTAAAATTTATAACTAAGTTGATAAACTTCACTAATCAAATGAATTTGGTTGCTAATGCAACATTTTCTCCAAAAACTTGACTAAAGACTTGACTTATGTATCTATCTCTCTTTGGTTTTTTTTTTCAACCCCATATTAGTATTATTACTACTACAAATTCTTCTCTCATCTGCTATTTTTTTTTTATTTTTTCAACTAAAGTTTGATGAAGTCTTCATGTCAATGATGTAAATTTTACTTTTCAATTATATTATTATATTATTAGTGTTATTATTATTATTTATTATTATTATTCCTTCTAATAAAAAATTTAATTAATATTTATTATTATTTTTTGTCTTAATAAATATTATAATTACTATTTTTGTGTATTAGAATAATGCATTTTGAAGTCACTGTTGTTACTAGTTAGAGTCTTACCTCAAAAAGCTGATATTTATGATTCAATTATTTAATTAATAAATTGTTGTTATATAATCAACTCAAACAAATAAACTAAAATATTTCAATGAAGTAAATTAACTAAATTACTCTGTACAAAATATTTTATAAAAAAGAGGATATTACAATGCTCACATTGAGGTGCACCCTAGACAGAGACAGTAATGATCATCTAACATATATCTAAACATGAGCATGTTTGATCTTAGATTAAATAAAATTTTGTAAAACAACATATAAAAATGCACATTGATCCTTCAAAGATTCAAAGTTTTAACACATTAGTTCCTTATAGATTAGCTATGTCTAGCTCGGATGAGATGCATGTGGGCATCAAACGGGTCATATTATTATTCCATTAGTATTTAATAGACGGAATTTAACAAAAGATTAAGTTATTAAGAAGTATTTAATTTTGAGGACAAAATATTAGTAAATTTTCTTTGAGAAATGATCTTGTTAAAAGAAGATTCTTTTAACGACTAAAGTGTAAATTAATTTAAATTCTTTTCTATTAAAAGTGTATCATAACACAAGCCCACAAATAAAGCATATAGCTTAAATATCACGTTAAACTTCTTCATTTGTTAATTGTCATTTTTAAAAAAAAATTATTTTTTGGTACATATGAGTATGAAATAAAGCGAAGAAACTTAAGTCTAGAAAAAACGACTTCTTCTGAGTCTTTATTCGTTTAGTGTGAAACTTATAACATTATTGTCCCTTTAAAAGCTAACATTCATATTGGCTTCATTTTATTGACACAACTCAGTGGCAACCCTTTCTATTTTGGTGGTGTCATAAATCTATTTGGTGTTTGTTAAGTGACCGTATAGTGTTTCTTATTCCAGGCTCAATAACACACTAATTGTTATGACTTAAACCATGGAATTAATAGGGAACACTATGATAACTACGCAAATAGTCTTATTTTAGTTTTAACTACTTTCTCCGTCTACTTATAATTGTCTTTTAAGGGATATTTGGCACATTACCTAACAGGATTATTGGTAATCCAAATTATTACTTAGAAATATTGCTATATTTTGAATTGTTGATAATCTTACAATGTAGTGTTTAATATGCACAGGTAATCTAACTAGTAATCTATATTATCCTATTTGATATGTTAAAAGGATTACTAGATAATATATTTTTTTTATTAAAATACCCTCCAAAAAAAGTAGTATTATTATTATTATAGTAATAATTATAATAATTTTTTTAGATATTGATTTAATTAAATACATTTATTTATAATATTAAATGGTTAAACTACTTTTGTTAAAAAAGTTTATAGATACAATATTTTGATAAAATCATTTGTTGTTTGGTTACCTTGCTCATTTGCTATTTGGACCATAAATTAGTTACAGATGCCAATTTTATCAAATAAAAATATTAAATGGTTAAACTATTTCTTATTGAAATAATAGATTCACAATAACAACTTACTTACAAGAGAGAAAGAGGGCATTTTTATGAAAAAAAAAATTGAAATACTACCGCTTGGATGGTAATTCAAATAGACATCTCCCATAAGATAATATAGATTGCCACTTGAAAGGTAATGTAGATTACTTTAGAAATATGGATCACCAATAATATGATGCAACTAAACAAGATAATCTTGTAGACCAAGATAATTTAATCTAACATTATTAGTAATCCAAACAAATTATCCCATACCAAATGTCCTCTTAAAGTTTTGGCACACATATTAAGAAGTTATTAAAACTGCACAAATATTTAAAAAAATTTATACTATTTTGACAAAATTGCCACTTTTAGAAAACTGTAAAAAGAATTATTACAAATAGGTAAAAGAATACGAGTAAGGGTAAAATTAAAAAAAATTAGTTAACACTACCTTAAATTTCTCAAATAACAAAGAATTATGGACAGAAAAATTTTGCTAGAAAAGGACAATTATAAATGAATGAAAAGAGTAAATCTTTTCAAAACATCTAATTGCAGAACAGCCTATTTTTTGGGTCACCATCTTCTAGATATGACAACTAGGGATCTCAATTCGTAGCAAGTTGGTCTAGCATATTTGGGCTAACCCATTGTGGACTTGCTTATTGCGGGTTAGGTATAATACGGGCTAACAAATGTTAACCTAGTCCAGCTGTATGTGTGCTATAAGTAATGTTCTAAAAATTGAAGTGGGCATCAAATTGGACAAAATAGTGGGTTAAAAATTCACTGGTTCAACTGAGTTTAATCAAAATTCAACTGGAGTATAGCACAATATCCTAGTAACATAACTGAAATTCTTAGTTATTGATAAATGATTCCTTATGTGTTCCATAATATCTAGAAAAGTGTGCACCAATATCAGTACACAGCCAACATTTTGGTAACTATGATATTCTCACACTAAAAAGTTGCACCAACTTCACATTGGGTTAATCATGTATAGATTTGTTGGTTAATGTGATGATAGTTGAGGATTGTCACAATAATCAATATATATGTGATTCACCCTAAATTTATGCCTATTCAACCACGACATCTTGATAGTTTAAACACAATCGCATCATATATGTAATTAACCACAAACATATACCTAATTATTAGGTGCGAAAACGGTGTGAGAAAGATGATGGGAGAACATCATTATCCTTTTGGTACAGATGCATTTGGCCATTGAAATTTTGCTGCAAAATACAAGCTACAGGATCGCTTAATTACATGACCCTATAGATGCCAACTTTCTTATATATAGAAAAGTCACCTTCAAGGCAATTCAGCAGTTCAACCACAGAATCTTCATTGGACCCGTTGAAGTGCTCCAGAATTTCAACCAAAGTAGCCTGAAACCAAATCAAGACAGCATTTTCTTAGAATTATAACCACAGCAAAATATATACACGTATCAGAAACATAAATAAGTTTACACTCTTCACTAACCCCTTCATCAAGGTTCTTCAGCCACTCTACTATAGAACTCTCTGTGGCCTTCAATTTAGTTGAATTTATTTCCGCTGCGTCACTGACCTTCCGACGTTTGATGGATCCAGATGGTACTTCTTTACCCATTTCTAGGTCACATTTTTCCATCAAACTCTGAGCAGAAATGTCAGCTTCGCGATGCATTTCCACATGGCACATTTCTGATTCGTTATTTACTAGCTCGCCGTCTTTCCCAGTCTGGTGACCTACAGGTGGAATGTCATCTGAGGATATTCCACAGTTTCGCATCACCAAATACGTCTTGATGTGCTGATAGCTTATCTGCATCATAAAAATTTATTCAATCTCAAGCTCAACTAATTGATAAGCAGTTCACTGGCCAGAAGCTACAGAACACTACTGATACTTGAGGTCTACTTGTTTCATGGAAAATTATCTTTGCATTATGTCAGGGCTTTCATATTCAATTTCAGTGGTTAATGAGCAATGCTTATTAACATAAGGAAAGCTTCACAAGAGTGAAAAAGGTCATGGTAAAAATTTCTGAAATCTGATGACAGCACTCTAGCAGTCAATTACAAGTGCTTTCTAAAGTTCCTCAGCTGTTCCTAACCTTGTCTATTGAGCATTATCCACTCAGATTGGTCAATGGATAAAAGGACATGTCATGCATTGGACCATATGTATCAACTATCAAGAAGTACTCGAATCATAAAGGCTCGGAACTCACATTTTCTGGCAATTCATTTTTTATAGGCTTCAGCTTATCTGTAGATCCAACTTTTGAAATAGCACCCTGAATTTCTGATTTGATCTCTCGTGTCAGTCCTATCATCTCACAGAATCTGGTCCAATCAAAAGGTAATCCTTCTTGGGCAGCTTCCAACAGATAGTCCGCAACAGTCTGTTCTTTTATAGGAGCTGATCTACCTGGAAAGTTCTGAGATTACAGAGATTTTGATTTTTGATTTTTTTTTTTGGGTGGAGAAGGACGAGGGGGAGGGTGGTGAGAAGTAAGAAGTTAAACACATGTGCAGCATAAATCTTTAATATTAATAATAGGATAATAAGACATACAGCAATCATCTGAATAGAAAGACCATCTTCATGCCACATTTTCCATGCTTCAAACTTTGCTGGTGTCAACTTCCTTGAATGGTTTGTTACTGAAGATGATTTCCTTACTTCATTATCTTGTAAACTTGCTTCCCCATCCAATGATAGGTTTAATCCTAGCGATAGTTTCTTGATAACTTTAAGAAAATGATCTCCATATTTTGTTACTAGGTGCTGTAAAAAATTGTTCAGAGTAAGTCATTCAAATGACAAAAAGGAAACTACAATAAGGAGAGGAAAAAAATAAGAAAAAAAAAAATTATTCACTTCAGTTATCTGCAGACATGCTTATGAGTCAAATATATTTCACAGTGCAGCATGCTCTGGAATGTGATTAGTGTTCATTGGAATGTAAACTATTGTCAAGAGATTGCTCATTTAGAGGTTTAGTCATACTGCACTCTACCATCATTGTTTTTTTTTTCTTTTTTTTTGGTACATACTCTACCATCATTGTAATTGCTGCAAAGAAATCTAGTATTTAGCATCCGTGTAGTACTTCCATGCAGGAAAGACAACTTCCACAGGAGAGAAAATTTTAATAGACATTGAAAACTAGCAATGGCTTTATACATTCTTGGAACTCTGATGTTATTTGATTATCATCGACTATCGCCAATTAACATTCATCTTACAAATGAAATGAATTAGGGAAAAAAAAAAAAAGAATTAATAGATAGTTCAGCAAAGAAGTCATAATTATCATATGATAAGGCCCATAATGCCAGGCCTCAGATTACTAACGTGTATGTTAGGAAGAGAAGAGTATTGGGGCCGAAGTCCAATGAGGAAAACATGAGAGAAGAGTCCTCAGCTGTGGGTGGGGATTGTAACTAACTTGTGATTGTGCTCAGCTGGAAGAGAGAGAATAGGTGAGGGAAGTGTGTATTCGGTTAGTGGGGTGAGAGTATATGCAGAGGGAAAAAGGAGAGAGGAGGTAGGCATTTGGTTGCTTGGCTTGGGCTAGGGGGGTGCCTCCCTTCATCACTCAGTACAATATTTTCTGTTTTTCTTTGTTCTTTCCATTCGCTAATTCCAGATCAACCTAATTCGGGTTGTTCTGAGTAATAGTGATACTCGAAACTTTTCTGTACTTGCTGTTTTCTATCAAGTGGTATTCAGAGCCTACGTTCCTGGAGGCTGTGTATGGTCACTACACGATCAATAATGGAAGCAAGGATTGAGAGGATTAAGGAGAAGCTTGGGGGAATGACCGCACTGGAGCAGTGCTTAGAGAACATGACCACCATGTTACAAGAACTAACCCACAATCAAGACCGAGGTCGGGTTCGTCGGGGACGCCGTCATCATGCTCCTAGCAGAGAGGAGGACAAGCGAACTAGAGAGGATCACGGAGGAGGCCATAGACGAAGGACGCGACGGCAGGCCAATCGGGAATCGACATATCCGAGAGGCGTCACCATCAAGGCACGGACTCACGAGGGAGTAGCGACGAGGAGGACAGAGGGAGTCAACCTTACCGAGATGGCTGAAGGAGACTCGAACTCCCAATTTTCTCAGGCGATGACCCATATGGGTGGTTGATACGTATTGATCGCTACTTCCTGGTCAATGGGGTGGAGGATGATGAGAAGTTGGACTCCATATTGGTGGCACTAGAAGGCAGCTCTCGGTTTGGTTCCAATGGTGGAAGGCGGGCACGCCTACCAACATGGAAGAAATTCAAGGAAGCATTGATCCAGCGCTTCCAACCAGGACTAACCCAAAACCCATATCGGCCGATCCTCAGCTTGAAGCAAACTGGGTCAGTGATGGAGTACCGAGACCGATTCATTTCGTGACGTCGGGCACCATGCGGAACGTTGATCCTGAAATAGTGAAAGGAATTTTTCTTAATGGATTGAGAGAAGAGCTGCAAGTCGAATTGCAATTATATGAAACACGAGAGTCTAGCCCGATTGATGAAGCAGGACCAAGTTACGGAGGCCAGGAATTGGGCTTGGAAGGAAGGAGGTGTTGGCCCACGAGAAAGAGCGATGGGAGGTGTGTCTAAAACTTTTTCTGTTGGACCCAAGGCTCCCCAAGGACTTCATCAGTTTGAAATGAGCAAAACACCAGGGGAAGGAGGCTCAGGGGAAAAGAAAACAGGAGATGGTGTAGGAGGGAAGAGACTCTCCCACGCTAAGTTCACGAGGAGGAAGCAAAAAGAAATTGTGTTTCAAATATGGGTAGAGGTGGGGATTAGATCATGTGTGCAAATTTAAGCACTACCAGCTGGTACTTATGGAGGCAGAAGACACGGATGAAGAGGAGCAAGTTGATTTCGAACCAGAGGAGGCACCTGACTTGGACTTGAAGTGTTTGCAGCTGTCTCAGAAATCGCTGCTAGGCCTCACTTCTAGCAAGTCGTTGAAACTATGGGGCACTATAGGAGCAAGGAGGGTAGTGATTTTGATTGACTCTGGAGCTTCAGCCAATTTCATCTCAAAGGGATTGGTTGAGGAGCTACAACTAGAGGTAGATGAATCCCCAAGGTATTGTGTAGAGATGGGCATAGGTAAGCTTGAGAGGGGCCGAGGTGTTTGCCAAGGGGTCACTCTCAAGATACAAGGAGTGAAAGTCACCCAGAATTTCTTTATTTTAGAGCTAGGTGGCATAGAGGTGGTACTGGGGGTTGAGTGGTTGCAAAGTTTGGGGAAGATTGAAGCTGATTTTCAGGAGATGAGCTTTTCGTGGGGAAGGGAGAAGACAAGAGGCGGTTGTGGGGAGATCCAACCTTGTGCAAGGTCCAAAGCTCTTGGAAAACCACGTTGAAAACCTTGAAGGAGAGTGAGAAGGGCTATTGCCTCATGCCTTTATTGTTAGAAAGCCCGAGGCAAGAAGAAACCCTCTTTCACGAGAGATGGAGAAAGCTGCTCTCTCGGTTTGATGACTTATTTCAAACACCATCGGGGCCTTTCCTCCCAAAAGAGACCAAGACCATGCCATTGTGTTGAAGGAAAGCGCCTCAATTCCCAACATCCAAAGCCCTATTAAAAACCCTTACTATCGGAAAAATGAGATAGAAGATAATTCGAGATGTTGCAAGCAGGTGTGATTAGGCTCAAGTACTAGCCACTTTCTCTAGTCCTATGATTTTGGTTAGAAAGAAAGATGAAATTTGAGATTGTGTAGATTATAGAGCATTAAACAAGGTGTGATTAGGATAAATTTCCAATCCCATTATTAATGAATTGCTAGATGAGTTGGGAGGTGCTAAGGTGTTTCGAAATTAGATTTGAAATCTGGGTACCACAGTTAGAATGAAGGAAGAGGATGTCCCAAAAACTGCATTTAGGACTCATGAAGGCCATTATAAGTTTCTAGTGATGCCATTCGAGTTGTCCAATGCACCTTCCACTTTTCAAGCTCTCATGAATCGAGTGCTGAAACCGTTCCTAAGGAGGTGTGTATTGGTGTTTTTTGATGATATCCTTATTTATAGCAAGGATAAGGTGGAGCATAGAGGTCAACTGCAACGAGTTCTTCTGAGTCTAAGGGCCAATCATTTGTTCGTTAATCGCAAGAAATGTAGCTTTGAACAAGAATCTCTCGAGTATTTGGGACATGTGATTTCTGGGACAGGGGTGGCAGCAGATCCAAGGAAGGTTCAAGCAGTTATTCAGTGGCCAACTCCATCAGATCTGAAAGGGCTAAGAGGTTTCCTAGGCCTCACGGTGTCTGACGATTTGTCCAAAATTATGGTAAAATCGCATGGCCACTAACCCAACTTCAAAAGGACAGTTTCAAGTGGGTGAAGAAGCACAAGCGACTTTGACAAGTTGAAAGTGGTAATGACCACCCTACCCGATTTTGGCAGCTCCTTCATTTGACAAAACTTTTGTAGTGAAGGCGATGCTTGAGCGAGGGTGTTAGGGACGATTCACGATGCGGGAAAGCATCCAAAGTAGCATACATGAGCCACACCTTGTCTGAGAGGAATCAGGGAAAATCAGTATATGAGAAGGAGTTAATGGCAATTGGGATGGCAGTGCAAAAATGGAGGCACTACCTTTTGGGCAGGAAGTTTGTGGTTCATACTGATCAAAAGAGCCTCCGTTTTCTCATAGACCAGAAGGTAATGAATGAGGAGCAGCAGAAATGGGTTTCCAAACTGCTGGGGTTTGATTTTGAAATAAAGTACAAGCCAGGCAAAGACAATAGGGTGGCCGATGCCTTATCTACGAAGCTGCAATTTTTGGCTATTTCAAGGGTACAAACTGAAGTTTGGGATGGCTTGGAAGCAGAGATAGCAGCTGATCCCAAATTAAAGGACATTGTGCAGGATTTGATGTTAGACCCTGAGATGCATCCAGGATTCAGTTTAAAGAAGGGGGTACTATATTATAAGGGCAGGTTGGTATTACCTAGGAACTCCCCTCGGATTCACGCAGTCTTGGTGGAATTTCATGACTCACCTTGGGGTGGACATTCTGGAATTTTCAAGACTTACAAGAGAATTTCAGAATTGTTCTATTGGGAAGGGATGAAGAGTAGGGTCCAGCAGTATGTGAGAGGGTGTGAAGTATGTCAGAGATGTAAATATGAGACCTTGAGTCCTGCAGGTTTACTACAACCGCTTCCCATCCCAACAGCTACTTGGTCAGATCTTTCTATGGACTTCATTGGGGGTCTTCCAAAATCTCAGGGCTATGACACCATCATGGTGGTGGTGGACAGGTTGAGCAAATATGCTCATTTTATTCCGCTTACTCACCCATATTCTGCCAAGGAAGTAGCTGAGGTTTTCTTAAAGGAGGTTGTGAGGCTCCATGGAATTCCCACCTCCACAGTCTCTGGCAGAGATCGTGTCCTTATCAGTTCTTTTTGGTCTCAGCTATTTAAGCTGTCAAGCACAAAACTGAAGTTCAGTTCAGCCTATCATCCACAGACGGACGGGCAAACTGAAGTTGCTAACAGATGTTTAGAGACCTACCTTCGTTGTTTCACTAGCCACAAACCCAAGCAATGGAATAAATGGCTGAGTTGGGCTGAATTCTGGTTCAACACCTCCTACAATGCATCTTCAAAAGCCACACCATTCAAGATTTTGTATGGGAGAGACCCCCCAGTGTTAATCCGTGGCGATGTCCACCCAACTTCCAGTCTGGAAGTGAATCAGATGCTGGAAGAACGAAATCAGATGCTAGACATCTTGAAGGAACAACCCTGTTTGGCCCAAAACAGAATGAAGGTGCAGGCTGACGAACATCGAAGGGAAGTGGAGTATCAGGTTGGCGACATGGTGTTTTTGAAAATTCAACCGTACAGGTTCAAGAACCTGACTAAGAGGAGTAACCAAAAGCTTAGTCCCCGTTTTTATGGGCCTTACGAAGTAATAGGGAAGGTGGGGGCAGCAGCTTATAGGCTGCAATTGCCAGAGACCTCAAGGGTGCATCCGGTGTTCCATGTGTCACTTCCCAAGAGATGTGTCGCTCCAGGGACTAACAGCCAACCACTGCCGCTATGCTTGAATGATGAATGGGAATTACTACTAGAACCAGAAGAAATCATAGCAGTTAGAATAAATGAGCAGGGAGAACATGAGCTATTGGTGAAATGGAAGCACTTGCCGTCCTTTGAGAACTCTTGGGAGTTGAAATCAGCCTTTATGCAGCAGTATCCTAATTTTCAACTTGAGGACAAGTTGAGTCTTCTGGGGGGGAAGTGTTGATAAGGCCCATAATGCCGGGCCTCAGATTACTAACGTGTATGTTAGGAAGAGAAGAGTATTGGGGCCGAAGCCCAATGAGGAAAACATGAGAGAAGAGTCCTCAGCTGTGGGTGGGGATTGTAACTAACTTGTGATTGTGCTGAGCTGGAAGAGAGAGAATAGGTGAGGGAAGTGTGTATTCGGTTAGTGGGGTGAGAGTATATGCAGAGGGAAAAAGGAGAGAGGAGGTAGGCATTTGGTTGCTTGGCTTGGGCTAGGAGGTTGCTGAGTCCCTTCATCACTCAGTACAATATTTTCTGTTTTCCTTTGTTCTTTCCATTCCCTAATTCCAGATCAACCTGATTTGGGTTGTTCTGAGTAATAGTGATACCCGAAACTTTTCTGTACCTACTGTTTTTCTATCATCATATTAATTTAGAAACAAAAACCAGAAATTTGCCAAATAAGGTCTCTACTAAAATAGATCAGGTTTTTTATTAAAAGAATAAAAGATAGTAGAATGCATCAGGGAATGGAAGTCTATCATATTAAATATTTAGTTGATTGAAATTAGAAAGGAAATAAGTTAAGAAATAAATCATGACTGAAAATCGAGTAAATCAAGAGCTTTCAGCCAAAAAAACCAAAAGCAAAACGAGAAAGAATTCAAACAAAATACAGACCAAATCAGGAAACCAATAAAGAAGTTATAAGTTTAATAAAGCCAGTTTGATGATTTTTTCCAATTTATGAAGTTACACTGTATCACCATTCAACTGGTCCTTGCTTTTCTGCTCAACCAGCAGGGCTACTCTAAGTTTTCAAAAATCTTCAGAAGACAGAAGGGCTACCTGATTCACACCATCAATGTTTGCTAGCCTTGCTTTTGTTGATGGTCTTGTAAGAGTAATTTTCTTGATCGTTTGATCACCACATAGGGCATATCTACAACGAAGGTACAATAGCTTTATGAAGAAACTATGGATCAAAGGAATTGTAAGTAAGAATTGGTAGCCTTAAAAATGTTTAAAAGTAAATAAAAACCTACGGAGCTGTTCCAACACTTCTTGCAAGCTTTAACCTTTCTTCTAAAAGCATTTGATAAAGCTGTCTCTCAGCCTGAGTAGATGAGTACAACACAAAGATCAAAAGTTGACAGGTGCCAAATGTATTTGTAAAACAAAGATATATAGCTAATGTATCCTATTAATAATAAATGAAATCGATAAGATTGTTTTCTGCTTCACATCTACAATATAATTGTCAACCACCTCTCCAAGAAGCTTCACTGAGGAGAAAAGGAAAGAAAGAAAGAGAAGGAGTTGAATAAACTTAGTGCCATGTAATTACCAACCTCTGAAAAACCATCTAATTCTGAAGTGGAAGTTTTGAATCCTTCTTGTGTGCTTCCATTGTCCTCTTCTCCAAGCATTTCAGCAGTCAATAACAAAACTAAGGGAGGCTGATAATCTGGTGTAGAAGAGGCCAAAAATTGCTCTCCTTTTGAACTGACACTGATTCATGAAGGAACAAATTTTATGGCAGATTATAGGTTCAGTCATGAAACATAACAAAATACAGAGAAACTAAAGGTGCATAAAAGAATGATTTGACAATAAAAAAAATTTAATGAAAATAGACATGAAATAACTACTGCCGTCTACCCTATAACTTGAAGAATCTACCTTACAGTTCTGTATACATCACTGATAGTCTCCTTCAAATAACCTGTAAACCATTAGAAGTCAATTATATATTGCATCTAGCATTTTCTGGTAATGGCATTTGTTGTATAAAACAAAAGATCGTATCATTTTTTGTGTAAATTGTGAAGCATGTCATGTGTACAATCTATCGCAGCAAGACATAAACTCGAGTTACCAAATAAATAAGAAGAAATGCATGAAGAATTGATTGAATTTGAAAGCAAAAGAACATGCTAGCTATTTTTCTTTTCAAACACTATCTGTTTCTTAGTATAGATCACATGTTGATACTGCTAATATGCTGAAACAGAAGTAAAAAGGGAATCTTATGGAAAATAAAAGGAGAAATGATGAAAATAAAGGGGTCTCTTAAATTTCTTCTATATCAAAAGTTCAGTCATGTGGAATAAAGAAGTTGATGTTATCAGACAGAGAATTGTCTCCAATCTGTGGCCTCCCATCATTGTAACCTAGTGCTTTCAAGCTAATCATGTAGATTCTAAATTCATACCACCTCTTTGGAAAATGACCAGAGAGAACAGTGAGCTAGGAAATAGAACTTTAACTATATGGCCAAATAGAAAGTGCAAAACATTTATCCCTAAAACTGCGACGCATAGTGCTCCCATCAACAACTTAAAAACTGCCATCTAATAACTTAAATTGTCAAGCAAAGACAGTGGTTAGTTTGGCAGAGCAAAAGTAAATGCTGTTTCTTTATAGAATTGAATTATCCCTAAAGCAAGAACATCAACTAGCAGAGCGGTTTGACCACGGTTTGACCATAAGTTATGAGCTGTAACTTGGTTTCCTCTCTTTTTTTTCTTTTTGGATAGAAGAAGAATTTTATTAAGTTGAAGAGAAGAAGAATGCAAAGAGATAGGACAACAAATTCTCTTTACAAGAACAAGAACAAAGAAAAAAAAAAAAAAAAAAAACTATCAACAAAACAAGGCTTTCTAATCTCTCAATATATCTAAGAGGAAAATCCCTACAAAAAGATCATGTGCTCTATATCAAAATAGAGGCCAAACGCGTAATCTTTCACACAAGACTTGCTTGACCAAAAATCTGTCATCAAAAGGTGCGAAAATCACGCTCCAACCAAATATACCAAACAGTGGCATAGGCAGCACACTGCCACAAATATTTGGCTTTCTTCCATTTCCTGAAACCATCACAACTTGCCAATAGTAACTGGGTAAATTTCTGCACTCAACATACCATGAGAAATCAATTGATGTCCAAGTGCTTTCCACCAGTTTGATGGGTAAGTTTTTCCAAGTCCATGAAGTGGAAGCTTGTCAAACTGAGCATCAAGAACTTTCTTGGCCTATAACACCACAAGCAAATACAACTATCAGTGGCTCAAAAGTCATAATAATATTTAATTGAAACAAGAAAGATAAATGAAAACCTCAATAAGAACCTAAATTATACTTATTACTTTAGACACCAAGTAGAAGGCATACTTAAAGCAGTGCAGTAACCTGAGGCAACAAAAAGAAGGGCCAAATCGCTAGAACAAAATCTATTAGTTTGAGTACTAAAGGATTTGAATATGCTCATCTAGCATGCTGCATCTTAATCAGTAAGCACTATGGCTTTAATGATTGTTTGTCACTAAGGGTGTGTTCGTGAGTTGAGATTTTGGAGAGAGATGGAAGGCAAGGGATTGACGAGCAACTATGAGTCCATTTTACTCTTCAAACTCTTCCCTTCCCTCCCTTCCCCTCCAAAACCCCAACTCACAAACACACCCTAAGAATAACAGAATCTATAGGATTTATAGTTTTTTTCAAGCAAACGCCATAAGTGATTTTAAGCTAATAGTGCCTGTTAGTTCAGTAGAATAACTGTAATCTTCATTATATTTTAACACTTAGGGTCATTTTCTTAATTAAGTCTAGTGTTTATAAACATCTTAAATTAGCAGATTATTCTAAGAATTTAATTCGGTTCTAGATAGTTCATGGTTTATAGTGATGGAAAAGTATCTTCCTGTAGTAATTGAAACAGAGCTTCCATGTATGGATGGAAGATACATTTCCATGGTTATTCCTCTTTCCATCATTTCTTCTCTGTGCAACGTTCATGATTGTCAATCTCTTGTCCTCCTATGTGTTTGTATTCTTCCTTTCTTCATCTTAATAAAATTCTATTTTATCCCAAAAAAATATGAAAAAGAAAAAAGGTTCATCATTGTCAAAAATGGCAGAAACATCACTTAAAAATTCTGCTATGCATTGTGCGAACCCAAGTAGTTTCCCATCCTTAGACCAATAAATCACCCAAAATTCTCAGGTTTTGTCCTCCCAATGAATTCCTGATTGGGGCATCAAAATGACTTCTGCAACTTCATTATTTGAATATCGCACCCTACTAATAACTCTTTGAGTCTTTCCAGAAGTTCAATCTATTTTTCTATCCTCAAACACCAATTGATGAAGAACTAGATGAAAATGGATAGACACAAGCAATGACTAAACAAAACAAACCACAACTACCAGGTAAGGATGGAAACAGGAAACAACCTACAGGCAAAAACCAACTCAAAGAAAAAGTGACAAGAAATTAAGAATCTACTTGCTGTAAACAATAAGCAACACTAACCACAGTTGTACACGTGAAAAGAAAGTGGAGAATAATCACAATAATAGATAAAATAGAGAACGCATACTGAAATGAACACAGAAACCAATGCTACCAACAAAACTCAGATCTTACATAGCAAACAAGGACTCCAACTCTCTAAAAGAAATAGCTGCTTTTAAATGATACTAAAATGTTTCCTAGTTTTAATTTTGAACAGCTTACTCGAGACCCACGAAGGATGTCAGTGGGCATATTAATACCCCATTTGCCCTTGCACGAATGAATGCAAGCCATTAGAAGAAATGCTTCTCTTGACATGTCGCGCTTCTTCTTTGAGACTCTGCAGTTATCACAGTTTCCTACAAACAAGATATGAAACAAAATATGAATATGTAAACTAAATGAGTAACACAGGATATTGAAAGATAACATGCTAATAACTAGGATTCATTTTATCATGAGCAACAGGATAATCATCAGCTGTAAAAATTACTATCTAACATGGCAGTCACTTTCAGAGGGCGGAGTCTTGGCGCATTGGTAAGTTTGTTGCTTTGTGACCTAGAGTTTACGAGTTCCAATCCTAAAAATAGCCTCTCCACTTGTGGGGGAAAGTTGCTTATATGTACCCTCCCCAAACCCTACTAGGTAGGAGCCTCGTGCACAGGTTGCCCTTTTTCTAACATGGCGGTCACTTTCATTGATATAGCATGTATTTTTCCCCACCGCAGTCTTATCAATAATGTTTTCTAGCCTAATGCAAGTGTCTTGGTTTCAAACTTTTAGAATGTAAACAAAAAAACTTGCTAGAACATATAGAAACAGATCAGAAGGAATCTCAGAGGGATCCCTTAGGAAGAGGTGATCTTACACAACCTGAATTGTAAACATATGAAACTGCAATTTGAGCAAACAAGCGATTATTTTGTATGCCTTTTTTTAATAACAAGAAAAGAACTAATAAAGAGAGAAAGCGAATACGAGAAAAGAGGATCAATAATCCTTCTTGAGCATAACTCTCCTATTGATAATTTTTATACTAGTCAAAATTCTATTCTTTCATGGAACTTTCACCTTTTTTCTTGATCTAAATGATGGGCATTTTCTGAATGGGAGTCTCTTTTGGGGCTTCCTTGACTCGGTTCATTTGTACTCTCACCTTGATCAAAGAATTTGGTCCCAATATCAGTAAATCCTTCTGGGGAATTTTCATGTAAATCCTTTTTTCAGTTCCTTACTCATTTGAACAGGGATACTTCTCTTCTTGATAAACCTTTGTGGAAATCTACGGCCCCATCTAAGGTAAAGCCTTTTATTTAAACTGCAAAATAGAATTAACACTAATACATGTTGCAGGTTTGAGGCTATGTAAGGCTATCACATTTGTTCTGCTGCTGCTTCTTTATGGCACTCCTTATTTGGTATTTTCAATGAATGTTGGGTGTGTTCTAGATCCTTCAACCAGTTGAGTGTTAGCTTCCACAGTTTTGGAAGAAGAAAAGAGGCTAAACTTTTATGCAATGCACAATTTGTGCTACAACATGGTGTATTTGGTCGGAGCAAAACTATCATATCTTCAAGGAGATTTGTGACATATGACTCGATTTGGAATAAGATTTGGCGGCTTGCATCCATTTGGTGCAAAGCTCATGGCATTTTCACTAGGGTTTCTACAAATGATATATTGAGGGTTTGGAAAGACTTGTTATGTTGATATTTATTTTCCACCTTTGTTCTTGTTCTCTTTTGGTTCAGAGGGTTAATTATTGTTACGGACCCCAAGCCTGGTAGATTTTATTCTAGGAAGAAGAATAGAGGCCATGGCCCTTCTTTAGGCCCACTAGGAGGATAAGGACAAAATTTTAGTTTGTTATGCTGAGCTGTGAGGAGAGAGAGAAAATGAGGGCAGCAGGTGTACGTTGGCTATAGGGAGTGATATATTCTGATTGAGAGGAGAGAGAGAATTCATTCAGATATTTTGAGAGAGGTTTTTGAGAGGCAGAAGGGCTCCTTTATGCTCAGGAGTTTTACCCTGGTTTCTTGTATTTCTTCTTGTTCATATTTGAATTCAATTAAGTTCTGGACTAGATTTCATACTAAGATCTTAGTCTAAGACATATTCAGCATTTCTACTCTTGTTTTCTGTTTTATTTGATACCAGTTTTAACAACTGGTATCAGTATCGATTCTAGAGGGCTCTGTGAATGGCTTCACCACGTGCTACAATGGAGGCAAGGATGCAGGAGCAGGAGCACGGCTTTGTCGCCATGGAAGGGCATCAAGAGGAGCAAGGAAAATCCATGGAGCTGATAGCGCAAAGACTAGGGCAACTACTTAGAGAGAGAGAGAGAGAGATGCAAGCCCACCGCCAAAGGACCCACCAGTATGCTAGAATTTGGAGCACGAGTACACACTCGAACAAGCTAGAACACCACCATAGGACTAGAATTGAGATCACCCAAGGAGGAACCTATGGCGTCAGGAGCCATTAAATGACCCCTGGGGGTTTGATAGAACACCGAGGAGGCAAGAATTGGGGAGGAAAATTGAGCTTCCTTTGTTCTCTGGGGAAGATGCTTATGGGTGGTTGGCAAGGGTTGAGCGATTCTTTAGGATCAATGCTGTAGAAGATGATGACAACATGGAGTTGATAATAGTGGCAATGTATGGAGAAGCCCTTATTTGGTATCAATGGTGGGAAGATCAGGTTCCCTTTCCCGCATGGAGGGAATTTAAGGAAGACCTCATTAAGAGGTTTCAACCAGGGGTAGCTCGTAACCCTATGGGACCACTGCTGAAACTGAGGCAGACTGGCTCTGTTCTGCAATACAGGAGGGAATTTGAGAGGGCTGCTAGTGCCAAGAAAGACCAAGAACCTAAGGTCATGATGTGTATTTTTATTAGTGGGTTGAAGGAGGAGATTCAAGTTGAGCTCAAGGTGGGTCAATTTAGATCATTGTTAGCTTTGATGGACAAGGCTCTAGAGCTAGAAGAAAGGAATGTAGCAGGGAAGGAAGGAGGTGTGAGCAAGTTTCTAAAGGGGAGAAGCACTTCCAAGTTTAACCCAACTTCTAGGGTCCCTGGAATGCTTCGCCAAGGTGAAGGTGTAGTAGCAGTAGCTTATGGGGAGAAAGGAGGAAGAATAGGACAAGGGAGTATGGGTGGAAGGAATAGGATAGAACCGCAGAAGATATCTCAAGAGGAATGGTAAGAGAGGCAGAGACATGAGTTGTGTTTTAAGTGTAGAGAACATTGGGACAGGGATCATGTTTATCCCATGAGAAGAATGCAGCTCATTTTAGTGGAGGAAGATGAGGAAGAGCAAGGGAGAGAAGATGATACAACTACGGAGAATGTGGAAGCAACTATGGAGGAGGGAGAGGCAAGCATGACACATATGAAGATTTCCATTAATAGTTTGGCGGGGCTTACGCCCAATAAATCTTTCAAGGTGAGAGGGGAGATCCAAGGAAGAGCTGTGGTGGTACTAGTAGATAGTGGAGCTTCAAGAAATTTTTTGGCCACTAAAATAGCTAAAGAATTAAAGTTGAAGGTGAAGAAAATTCCCACATTTACTATTGAGGTGGGAAATGGCCAAAGAGAAAAGGGCAATGGAGTTTGCTGTGAGGTGGAGTTAATGGTGCAAGGGATTAGCATTAATCAGAATTTTTTCGTCATGGAGATGGGAGGGACTGAGGTGGTGTTAGGCATGGATTGGCTGTCTAGCCTTGGAAGGATTCAAGCAGATTTCAAGGAAATGGCCCTACAATTGAAAGAGGGAGTGACACCCGAGAAATAGTTGGTGATCCCTTACTATGCAAGGTGTGAGCTTCCTGGAAAGCCACCTTGCAGGTGCTCAAAGAAGATGGAGAAGGGTATTTCATCACCCCTTGGCAAGAGGCACCAGTAGATGGAGATGAAGGGGAGATGTCCCATGAGACTAGGAAGTTGATGCAGGAATTTTCTGTAGTTTTTCAAGCGCCGAAGGGGCTACCTCCTAGAAGGGATTATGACCATGCTATTGTGTTGAAGGAAGGGGCTGCCATCCCCAACATTCAGCCATATAGGTATCCCTATTACCAAAAAACTGTAATAGAGAAAATAGTTAATGAGATGTTACAAGCAGGAATTATCCAACATAGTGTTGGCCCCTTTTGTAGTCCTGTCATACTAGTTAAGAAGAAAGATGGAGGATGGAGGTTTTGTGTGGACTATAGAACTCTAAACAGTCACCATTCCTGATAAATTCCCCATTCCAGTCATAGAAGAACTCCTAGATGAGCTTGATGAAGCTAGGATTTTGACTAAGCTGGATGTTAAGTCCAGGTATCATTAGATACATGAGAGAAGAAGACATAGCTAAGATAGCTTTCAAGACACAAGAAGGGCATGAATTTCTAGTCATGCCCTTTGGCTTAACCAACGCCCTTTCCACCTTCCAAGCATTGATGAACCGGATCCTCAAACTGTTTTTGAGGAAATTCACACTTGTATTCTTTGATGACATCTTGATTTACGGCAAGAATGTGAAGCAGCATGTAGAACACTTAAGAAGGGTGCTAGAAGTGCTCCAACAGCACCAGCTTTATGTCAATGGCAAGAAATGCAGTTTTGAGCAGCAGGAATTGGAATATTTGGGGCACATTATATCGAGTTTAGGGGTGGCAGCAAACCCCAAGAAGGTAGAAGCAATGGTGGAATGGCTGGTACCCCAAGATCTCAAGAGTTTAAGAGGGTTCTTAGGGTTCACAGATTACTACAGGTGGTTTGTGCAAAATTATGGGAAGTTGGCTCAACCTTTGACTCAATTGTTGAAGAAGGAGGGCTTCAAGTGGGGGAGTGAAGCTCAATCCGCTTTTGAGAAGCTAAAAGGAGTTATGGTGAGTTTGCCCATGTTGGCAATTCTATGTTATGACAAGGCTTTTGTGATTGAGTTTGATGCTTCAGGAAAGGGAGTGGGGGCTATTTTGATGCAAGAAAGGCGACCTATAGCCTACATGAGGAAGGCTTTATCAGATAAGGCTCAGAAGAATTCAGTTTATGAGAGAGAATTGATGGCCATTGTGTTGGCAATTTAGAAATGGAAGCATTACTTATTGGTAAGAACTTTGAGGTGCACACGGATCAAAAAAGTTTGAAATTCCTGTTAGAACAGGGGCTAATGGGTGCGGAACAGCAGAAATGGGTGTCTAAGTTAATAGGGTTTGTCTTTGAAGTGAAGTACAAGCCAGGATAGCATAATACAACAGTGGATGCCTTATCCAGGAGGCTACATATGACTGCTATCTCTACCATCTAGTTCTTTGAGTGGGATGGCATTGAAGAGAAGCTTTCAGCTGATAAGAAGCTTAAGAAAATGATGCAGGAATTGTTGGCTCAGCCTCATAAACACCCTGGTTTTGAGCTAAAACAAGGGAAGTTGTGGTATAAAGGCAGGTTAGTGTTGTCAAAAGCATCAGCTCGGATCCCTAGGGTGTTGAAGGAGTTTCATGATTAAGTAGCTGGAGGCCACTCTGGGGCTTTCAGAACTTACAAGACGGTTTCATCTATTTTATTTGGGAAGGAATGAAAAAAGACATCCAGAAATATGTTCAAGCATGTGTAATATGTCAAAGAAACAAATATGAGACACTTGTTAATGGAATTGATTGGCATTAATAAGCAGAATATTCAGGCAGAATATCTGGCCATTTGATTGGCAGAATATCTAGCCATTTAGACCAGCAGATCCTGCTTGATTGTACAGCTGTAGTTATGTAATTATGTTATTATTTCCTTAATTAAGATAGGCCAGCGGTAGGATAGCATTCTTAGCAGATTAGCTAGCTTTTAGGGCTAAAATTCATATTGTATTACACTATTTATAGGAGAATCCTCCAGCAGGAGAGGACACAGTTTTTGACCTACATTTATCAGAGTTTAACATGGTATCATTCTGGATTGCGATCCTATCCTAGCCGAGCCAGAAAATTCCTAGCCTCTTGTCTCTTTTGTCTCCAGACTATCCTTGTCTAGCCCAAGTTCCTCTTGTTCCTGTCCCTTTCTTGCAATTTATTCCCTGTTCAGACTTAGTTCTTTGTACCTTTTTTTCCCCTTAGTCTCATGTCTATTGAAAAGTATGATCTCTTATTGGTTCGTCTTAATGGCAAGAACTACTCAACCTGGGCATTTCAATTCCAGATTTTTGTCAAAGGTAAGGACCTTTGGGGTCATGTTGATGGTAGCACTTCTGCTTCTGACAAAGAGAACCAGAAGGAAGAATATGCCAAGTGGGAAGTCAAAGTTGCCCAAGCAATGGCATGGAACATAGGCTTTGTTGATCCCAATATTGTTCTCAATCTTAGACCTTTCAACGCTGCGGCCAAGATGTGGGCCTACCTGAAGAAGATATATAGCCAGAATAACACTGCTCTCAAGTTCCAGCTTAAACATGAAATCGCCATTTTTCAATAGGACAGTCTCTCAATTTCTGATTTTTATTCTCATTTTATGAACCTTTGGGTTGAATACATTGACATTGTTTATGAAAATTTGTCAGCTGAAGGTCTTACTTCAGTGCAAGCAGTTCATGAACTACTAAACGAGATCAATTTCTTATGAAATTGAGATCTGATTTTGAAGGTATTCGGTCCAATCTCATGAATAGAGCTACTGTCCCCCCTTGGATGCATGCCTCAATGAACTCCTTCGTGAAGAACAGTGACTCCTTACTCAAACAACTATGGAACAAAAATCCACCTCTCTTCTAGTTGCATACACAGTACAGGGCAAGCCTAGAGGACGGAACATGAATGTTGTTCAATGTTTCTGTTGCAAAGAATTTGGACATTTTGCTTCACACTGTCCTAAAAAGTTCTGCAATTATTGCAAAAAGGATGGTCATATCATTAAAGAGTGTCCAATAAGACCACCCAAGAAAACTACAAGAGCTTTTACTGCCTCTGTTGGTTCTTCTACTGCTCCTAGTTCTGTGGATACAGCAAATGTGCAACATCATGCTTCTGTCCCTATTCAAACCTTGGCTCCTGAAATAGTTCAATAAATGATAATTTCAGCATTCTCTGCTTCAGGAATCTCAGGTAAAACTTTTTCTACCTCTTCTCCTTGGTATTTGACTCCGAGGCATCCAATCATATGACCAACAAAGCTGAAACCCTGACAAATGTCACCAAATATGCTAGACATCTCAAAATTCATACTACTAATGGAAACCCTTTACCTATCATAGCAATTGGTGATATTTCTTCCTCTTTAACTAATGTCTTTGTCTCCCCTACTCTCACAAATAACCTTATTTCTATTGGTCAATTAGTTGACAATGATTGCTGAGTTGAATTCTAAAAGTCTGGTTGTCTTGTGCAAGATCAACACTCAGGGAAGATGATTGTGAAGGGACCTAAAGTTGGACGCCTTTTTCCCCTTTGTTTCTCCATGTCTCCATCTTCTTTTCTACCCTTTGTTTCTTGTAATTCAGCTACTGTTAATCTCAAAATATGGCATAAGCGTGTTGGACATCCAAACTCAAATGTACTTCATGACTTGCTGAAATCTGGTGTTCTTGGTAATAAAGAGTTCCCATCTCTTAGTTCTGTTCAATTTGATTGCAATTCTTATAAACTTGGTAAAAGTAAAATTTTACCATTTCCAACTCATCAATCAAATGTAAGACAGGCTTTTGATATGATTCATAGTGATATATGGGGGATGGCACTGGTTTTATCTCATGCTAATTACAAGTACTTTGTCACTTTTATTGACGACTATAGTCATTTCACATGGGTCTATTTTTTGCGCTCTAAAAATCAAGTATTCTCTGCTTTCAAATTCTTTCATGCCTATGTTCAGACCCAATTTTCTTCAAATATTAAAATTTTTCGATCTGACAATGGGGGGGAGTACACGTCACATTTATTACAAGATTTCTTGCAAACAAATGGCATTTTATCCCAAAGGTCATGTCCTTCTACTCCCCAACAAAATGGGGTAGCTGAAAGGAAAAACCGCCATCTTTTTTATGTTGTACGCACCCTTATGTTGGAATCTTTTGTGCCATCTAGGTTTTGGTGTGAAGCTCTCTCCACTGCTGTCCACGTTATTAACCGCCTGCCTTCTCCATCCTTAAAACATGATTCTCCTTTCTCACGGTTATTTGGTCACACACCCACTTATTCTAATCTCCACACCTTTGGTTGTGTTTGTTATGTCCATCTTCCTCCACAAGAACGCACCAAGCTCACAGCTCAATCTGTTAAATGTGCCTTTCTTGGTTATTCGGCCCACCAAAAAGGTTTTCTATGTTATGATCCTGATCTACATCAGAGTCGAGTCTCTAGGAATGTCATCTTTCAAGAAAATACATATTTCTTTGCAACTAACCATGACACTCCTTCCTCATCCTCCATCTCTGTTTTGCCACTGTTTTCTAACAATTATGCAGGACCAACCTCACCAAAACCTCTCTTGACATACCAAAGACGAAAGACTGTCCTTCCGAATCAGCCATCAGTAACTCCAGGGCCCCCTCCAGATCACTCTCTGGCTGCTAATCCAGCACATGATCCAGAACCAGCTCCTTTACGACACAGTTCTCGCGTTCGTAAACCACTAGAAAAGTATGGTTTCACTTCCCCTTTATCCGTGACTGCAACTTTAGCATCTATTCCTATTCCTTCTTCTACAAATAGGCAATAGAGCATGAATGTTGGCAGAAAGCTATTGAAACAAAACTTCTAGCACTAGAAGAAAATCAGACGTGGGATGTTGTTCCATGCCCCCCATCTGTTAAACCTCTTGGCAGCAAATTTGTATTCACTATAAAGCTTTGTTCGAATGGATCCATAGATTGTTACAAGGCTAGACTGGTTGTTCTCAAAAATAAGCAAGAATTTGGCCTTGACTATGAGGAGCCCTTTGCACCTATTGCCAAGATGACTACTGTGTGCACTATTCTTGCTATTGCTGCATCTGAATCCTGGCCACTATACCAGATGGATGTCAAGAACGCATTCCTCCATGGTGACCTCAAGGAGGAAGTTTACATCAAACTTCTTACAGGTATGCCTACACCATCACCTAATGCTGTTTGCAAACTAAAACGGTCTCTATATGGATTGAAACAAGCACCGAGAGTGCGGTTTGAAAAGTTTCGAACAACACTACTTGCTTTTTCCTTCACACAAAGTCAATATGATCCGTCCCTCTTTATACAAAGGACTTCTAAGGGAATTGTGATACTTCTTGTTTATGCGGACGACATGGTGGTGACTGGTTCTAATCAAGAGGCTATCTCTACACTCAAGATATTGTTGCATTCAACCTTTCACATGAAAGTTCTTGGCCAGCTCACTTACTTCTTGGGGTTAGAAGTTCATTATCAACAAAAAGGCATCTTTGTTACTCAGCGTAAGTATATCCAAGATCTAATTCAATTAGCTGGTCTCACCAATGCAACTATCATTGACACCCCCATGGAAATTAATGTAAAATATAGACAAGATGAAGGTGAACTTCTAGCAGACCCAACTTTATACCGAAAGCTGGTTGGTAGTCTTATCTACCTAACCATCACACGACCTGACATCTCTTTCGCCATCCACACAATAAGCAAATTCATGTAATCCCCTCGCCATTTTCATCTTTCAGCAATACACCGCATTATTAGATATCTCCTTGGCACCTCCTACCTTGGCTTATTCTTTCCTGCTGGTTCATCACCACAACTCGAAGCATACAGTGATGTGGATTGGGCTGGATGTCTAGACACAAGGAAATCTACTACTGGATGGTGTATGTTTCTAGGTGATGCTCCAATCTCATGGAAATGCAAGGAACAAGACTCAATCTCTAAGTCGTCCACTGAAGCAAAATATTACGCCATGTCTGCAGCATGCTCTGAGATTATTTGGTTGCATGGTGTTCTTTCTGAGCTTGGTTTCTCACAAGCACAACCAACTCCACTAAATGCTGACAATACTAGTGCCATACAAATTGCAGCAAATCCTGTCTACCATGAACGAACCAAGCACATAGAGGTTGATTGTCACTCCATCCGAGAAGCCTATGACCAAAGAGTTATCACTCTACCTCATGTCTCCACATCTATTCAAATCGCTGACATCTTCACCAAATCCTTGACACGTCAACACCATAATTTCCTAATCAGCAAATTGATGCTTGTAGATTTACCAGCATCAATTTGAGGGGGGATGTTAATGGAATTGATTGGCATTAATAAGCAGAATATTCAAGTAGAATATTTGGCCATTTGATTGGCAGAATATCTAGCCATTTAGACCAGCAGATCCTGCTTGATTGTACAGCTGTAGTTATATAATTATGTTATTATTTCCTTAATTAAGATAGGCCAGTTGTAGGGTAGCATTCTTAGCAAATTAGCTAGCTTTTAGGGCTAAAATTCAGATTGTATTACACTATTTATAAGAGAATCCTCCAATAGGAGAGGACACAGTTTTTGACCTACATTTATCAGAGTTTAACAACACTCTCCCCAGCTAGTTTACTGCAACCACTTCCAATACCTATCTCAACTTGGACAGATTTGTCCATGGATTTCTTGATAGGGCTACCACGAGCCAAGGGCTTAGACATCATTTTGGTTATAATTGATAGATTGACCAAATGTGGCCATTTCTTTGCTCTTTCCCACCCTTACTCAGCCAAGGAAGTAGCATAATTATTTGTAAGGGAGGTAGTTAAATTACATGGCTTCCCGCAAACCATTGTATCCGATTGGGATAGATTATTCATGAGTAATTTCTGGACTGAACTCTTTAAGGTTGCTGGCACTAAATTGAGGTACCCAATAGCTTACCATACTCAATCGGATGGACAATCCAAGGTGGTCAATCACTATTTGGGCACTTATCTCAGATGTTTTGCGGGGATGAAGCCTAAGTGTTGGTCCCAATGGCTGAGTTGGGCTGAATATTGGTACAATACCAATTACCATGAAGCTACCAAGACTACTCCATTCAAAGCCTTTTACAGAAGAGATCCACCCACCCTATTAAGGGGAGATTCAGCCCCTTCGAATGTGGAAGACATCAACCAACTAATGCAAGACAGGGATCAAATGTTAGATGAGCTCAGGGAACATTTGGCAAAGGCTCAAAACAGAATGAAGGTGCAGGCTGATAAGCATAGGAGAGAGTTGGAGCTAGTGGTGGGGGAACAAGTTTATCTTAAGGTACAGCCCTACAAACTGAAATCCCTTGCTAAAAGACATAACCAGAAACTTAGCCCCAGATACTATGGCCCTTAAGAAGTGCTAGAAAAGGTGGGAACAGTAGCATATAAGCTGAAACTGCCTCAAGGAACCAAGGTGCATCCTGTTTTCCATGTTTCATCGCTTAAAAGATGTGTATCCCCACAAGCTGTCAGTCAACCACTTCCCCTTGCAATCACTGAAGATTGGGAGCTACAGGAGCAGCCCAAGGCAATCATGGCTGTCAAGATTAATGGAGTTGGTCAAGAAGTCATCTTGGTGAAGTGGGCTAACTTATCAAAATTCGAAAATTCTTGGGAATTGAAGAGTGACCTGCAAAAGGAGTTTCCTGACTTCCACCTTGAGGACAAGGTGGATCTTTAAGGAGGGGGTATTGTTACGGACCCCAAGTTTGGTAGATTTTATTCTAGGAAGAAGAATAGAGGCCATGGGCCTTCTTTAGGCCCACTAGGAGGATAAGGACAAAATTTTAGTTTGTTATGGTGAGCTATGAGGAGAGAGAGAAAATGAGGGGGTACGTTGGTTGTAGGGAGTGATATATTCTGCTTGAGAGGAAAGAGATAATTAATTCAGATATTTTGAGAGAGGTTTTTGAGAGGCAGAAGGGCTCCTCTATGCCCAAGACTTTTACCCTAGTTTCTTGTATTTCTTCTTGTTCATATTTGAATTCAATTAAGTTCTGGACTAGATTTCATACTGAGATCTTAGTCTAAGACATATTCAACATTTCTACTCTTGTTTTCTGGTTTATTTGATACCAGTTTTAACAATTATCCTCCTCACTTTCTATATCAAAGAAAAGGGGAAAACACTAGTTTAAAAGAGCAAAATAGTTCCCCTGCACGTCATACAAGGAGACAACCTTTAAAGTCGATGAGCTGAAACTCTCAAGAAAGCTAAGAAAACAAACCTATGGCACGGCATAAAAGGTATAGAGAGAGAACTATATGCCTAAAAATTCTAGAATTATGCTCCAGCCAATTACTCCACAGTCGACACCCTAGCAAAAGGAACAAAACTCCCAAGCACCTTACTTTTCTCTCTACTTCCAAGCCTTTTCAATGGAGAGAGAAGATTAATTCCAAAGTAGTGGACAGACCCAATGCTATCCAAACAGCCCAAAAAACTAGCTCCAGATCCAAAAGTTGCCACACTACCTCCAAATGCAAGAAGAGGGGGCTTATTTGTTTCACTTTTAATACATGGATGAGGCCTATGTAACTGTAATAAGTAATTACTGTTGATACTGTTGAGTGCCACTTTCCTTAACAAGTCATTATTACAGTGAACCAGAACTCTTAAAAAGAACTAGCATATTTTATGTTTAAATAACGATACTGACAGCAGTTAGACAAATTGTATTACTGCAATCAATCTCTTGATATTAACTCACCTTCCATTGTTTCTTCTCTTCTATACAGACAATATAATGGTACAAACACGCTTGGTCAGTAGTAATATCTAAACTTCAACAAATATTGTCTTAATATATACTTTGTGCAAATTTCATAATCTGTCAGGAAGCATGGTATCAGGAGACATTGGTATATCAATATGGAAAAGCAGAAAACAGAAAAAGCAGACCATGTTTTCATTGGTAAGCAAAAACCTAAGAAGATGATAAACAATTCTCACAAAACAAAGAACATTAAAAAGGGAAAAGTAAATAACATGCAATGCCAGTTAAAAATATACGATGAATTTGGGCAAGACAAATGCTGTTTTAAGTCAAGGAAATAAAATGGCAGGCTAATAGTGTCTTAAGCTTTTAATTAACTACAGCTGTACAACAATATGAAAGTGTCCAAGTAAAAGCCAAACCACATCTATCGGCTGGGAATTTTTCCCCAAAGTATTCAAGCAAGAACTTTCTTCTGCAAGTTGCCAGCACACAGTAGTGTTCAGCAGCGAGCAATGACTCCATAACAGCTTTTCTTTGGTTTTCCTGGTAAATTGGAGGCCCACATATATTAGTAAAGGAATGTTATAACTTGTTCCAAGAAATATGCTTGAAGTCAGCAACTTCAATGTTCAGTAAAGTGTAAACCACAAAAAATCATCGGCTGTTCCTGATAAGTAGAAGTAAACATACTGTTTTTAATGCTCCACAATAAAAGTCTCCCTTTGCAAAGTCACTTTTTGTGTAGTAAAGCCAACAAACAGAAGCTATACCATCTCTACCACATCGCCCGCTTTCCTGGTAGTAGCACTCAAGACTCTTAGGGCAACCATAGTGAATCACTTGTCTTATGTTAGGCTTATCTATACCCATGCCAAAAGCAATTGTAGCCACCATGACTTGCAGTTCATCTCTGACAAATAATCTGAAGAAATTTGCGAGCAGCTTGGTTAGGTTTAAAAAGCACTGAAGCATCTTCAACAGTACAAATGGAGCATGCTCTGCACTCACAATGACCAGAGGCAAAGATTCATTTGATATTCTAAAAGTATATAAGACAGAATATTAACCTATGAGACTCCTCACGGGATTTTTTATCCATTTGGCCATGGTACATTCCAGCCTCAATACCTGCGTCCGCAAGTGACTTGGATATCTATGTAAAATAAGATCAAGCAAAGATTAAAACAAAAGAAAAGGCTGCAGTCAATATGTTCTGGCAGATTAGACTGTGAAAAATCCAAAGAAGAGTTCCAGTGGATAGACAGAACAGAGATAGATCACCAGTTTTAGATAAGACGTGATGGCAAGAAAGAAACCCATACTACATTGACAGGAGCCATTGAACAAAACATGTTCTGCACTGAAATCCATACTGATATGATTATGTTGTGAACAGTAGGGAACAAATTATTTATTACACTAAGCAGATATTTCAATTCAACAATTACATGTGATTCTTTTTCGTATCTAACAATGCATAACTGATCTTAGGAGGAGTAATTTTGCAATTATAATTATTATTATACAATTTTCTCTTCTAATGCAATGGGTTGAAAGTTCACATATTTGTCTTTAATTATTAACAAATATCCCATATAATATATCCTGCAGCACTGCTTTAAATTAGTATGCCTAAAAGCTAAATATTCTTGGCGAGCCCATCACAACAATAGAATTCAAGCAATTTGTCCCTTCAGCCTAGTTTATTAAATGTGCAATGGGTCTCACAATAGTCTTGCAAGATCCTATGGCTGCAAGTTGAATATTATTTTCAATACAAGAACATGATAGTAATTAAATGATTTTAAGGTTCAAGTGGATAGTAGTGATATGACAGCATGATAACATATTTTGGGATTCCTCTGTCACATTGCTAGCATATTACCTGCTCTACATCTTTTATTGTTGTGCAGTAAATTATAGTTGAACCACCACTAGCAACTTCTTTTGAAATTTCTCGTATGAGCTCATCAACAAAAGATTGTCCACGTTTAAATGGCTTGACACCATAGAAAAGATTGGAGCGATCAAATGAACCAACCATAACATATGGATTCTTCATCTTCAGGGAACTGATGATGTCAAATCGAACTCTGGCAGTATAGCACGAAAATGAACATGAGTGTAGTGTTTGTTTCATTTCACTAAATAAAGTTAAAGCATGTTATTAATGGGAAGGACTATGAAGTACAACGGGGTAACTAAAAGAAGCATCACATAAAAACATTAAATAAATTTTGGAATGTAGAAATATCAATAAAGCAATGCTCAGAATAGTGTTCAGTAAAAGTAACAAAATCCAACCCGCTTAATAAGATGTTGTAAAGACAATGAAGAGATAGCAACGAGCAGAAATACAATGTATGGGATGTACTAGTGGAATTGTTTTAACAGTAAAGATTATAATCAAACAAAATATCTCCGAACAAGGCAATGAGCTGCCCAACCCTCATCTGCTAAAAGAGTTTATCAAGACTTAGGATTTCTGCACAGGAGATTCAATAACTCCTGAACCTGGCAATTCATTTTTGCCACAAACAGCATCATTTTAAAAACTGAAGTAACTTTATAGGCTTCATAGTTTGTCCATCACTCATAATCCGCTTCAAACATAAGGCCTACAACCGCCTGACTTTATTCCTAGGAGAGTTTTAAATGTGGGAGGCTGGAGTAGATTTTTCTGAAGATAAAGGAATAACTTGGATAAGATGACACTCTTCCCAAGCAAGAATGTGCATGAAGATATAAGGGCTGCATTTATGATTATTGGGCAACAATGACAAATAAAATACTAATATTTTGAGTTTCTGGTGGTCTTCACACGTCGAACCACCTTGATTTTGTAAGTCTTCTATATTTCTGCAGTCCTTACCCTTCTTGTTATTATTTGCAGAAAGGGAAAGACATGTATGAGAGAGAGAGAGAGAGAGAGAGAGAGAGAGAGAGAGAAACAGACAGACAGCAAATGGAAAGAGACTGAGGTTTTAGTCCACTCAAACTAGCAGAGCATGGTGATAAATCTTCATGTAAAAGTAAAAACCACAATCACACCACTTAAATGCAAGTAAAAATAAATTTGTCAATGAACAACAGTTGAAGAGGAAAACGTCAGAGATAAAGGAGGCATAGAATGTGCATCAGAATTTTTATAAGTACAGCAATGATATGCTTCACTATCAGCCAAACCAAAAGATGCTTTACTTTTCTGTAGCAGTCGCAGTTAAACCAACAAAAGGAACCTCTAACAGAACACTTCGTAAGTTGTCTAATTTCTTGTATTCCACCCTAAAATCATGCCCCCATTCTGATATGCAATGTGCTTCATCAACAGCAAAAAGACTAATTCCTTCCTTCAGCAAGTTGGACCAGAAACTGCATAAATAACATGAAGTTTAAGTGTTTAACAGAGGTCATAATTAGAGATAATATGGACTAAGGTTAATGATCTAATGCTAAAAATATAAACCCAACCAGCAATCAGTAGTTTATCAAGACTACACTCAAGCATTATCATCTCAACAAAAAGAAAGATGCAATACATATGCCACCACACAAGAAGCACTGGATTCTTGACTCAACTCAAATGTCATTGTAAAATACACAGAAGAGAGAGAGAGAAAGGGGTTGGATAAACAAAAACAGAAGTAGAAAAATAATGGAGACCCATGCAAGATACCCTCCAACACAAACAGTTTCCAGTCCAATGACTAATATACTCCAACCATTGTGGTTCCCCAGCTCCTTGGAAGAAAAACATTTCTTGATAAAATCAGGAAGATAATTTAGTTTAGTCACGTTAGGATTTTGCAGTAACTGTTACCATTTTTTCCAACCACTATGGTCCCCCAGCTCCTTGGAAGAAAAACATTTCTTGATAAAATCAGGACGATACTTTAGTTTATTCACGTTAGGATTTTGCTATAACTGTTACCATTTTTTTTTTAAAGAAAAATCACAAGTTGTCTTGGCCACCAAAAGTAAGAAAAACTACATTTGAGATTTTGCATAAAATGTTCTGAGCCATGAAATATGAGATGGATTTAATTTTGATATATTGCCAGTATAAAGACCAATCATGTATTGTCATATTATTAAAAATGTTTGAATCTTACAATAACTATCTCAAAAATCATACATATGATAATATATGATCAGTTGATAGTGTAGAAAACTTTTCACTGATAATATATCAAAATTAAACTCATATTAGATACATCAGACAAAACTATCTGATTTTCACATTTTTAACAAGGTCATACTGCTGAAATATTATGGGGACTGTATGAAAGGTTAAAATATGCTTGAAACTCATCTCCTTATACACGTACATATCCAAATATCAAAACAACGATCAACTAACAACGTGCAATACCCATATAAGTTCTAAAGTCATTCCATGATACCTTAATCTATTAATAAGCTATACTATTAATAGTTATTCACTCTACGTAAGGTACTGAACACAGCTGAAGATTATGCATAGGTTTATCCCAATACCTGGTAGGAACTGTGCAAGCCTTCTCAGGAGTCATGAACAGAATGTCAAATTGACCATGCTCAGCTTTTGTCTGAACAGTGGAATCCTTCTGAGCACTTGCAAGATATTCAGCCTTGATACCCCGCTGTTTCAAAGCCATTACCTACTTTCCCATTTCTTCTATATTAGACAATCACTATTTGAAGTGCTGAGAGCAAAGAAATGACAAAAACAGATAAAAGAAAAAAGATGAATCTGGACAGATCGATCAATTCACCTGGTCTTGCATCAATGATATCAGAGGGCTAACAACTATCCCAGTCTTTCTAACAACCAAGGGTGGTACCTGATAGCTGTTTATTAAAAGAAAAAAAAGAGTAGGGTTTCCTTTTCAACTCTCCAATTTAGGTAATTAACCTGGAATAGAGTGAAAACAGATAGAGAGAGAGAGAGAGAGAGAGAGAGAGAGAGGGTGATAATGGTTTTTACCACAAGGACTTCCCACTACCAGTAGCCATGACTACCAAGCAATCCCTTTTCTCAGTAATTTTCTCAATAACTTCTTTCTGATAAGGCCGAAAATCCGAGAACCCAAAATATTGCTGGGTATCCAGTTGCAAACATGTCAGCAGCAATTATAACACCCCAGCCAAAATTGATAAACACATTATTTGCAATTATTGACAAGCAGTTAACTTTTGCACTGCACATTCAATTTTTCTTTTTCTTTTTCTAAAACAGAAAAAACCAAACTTTCTTCAATCCCCACCAACTAAACTGTAAAACTGGAATGCGGGGTATCAAAGTTTTCTTACAGCAGCAAAAAAAGAAACGATGAATAAGAAGTTACAACTATGTACAATCAATCATCTTTCTTCGCCATTGCAAAAATCTTCTCTTTTTATCTAAAATGCAACCAAAAATAAAAAGTAAAAAAGCTTTCTTCAATCCCCACAACGAAAATGGAAAACCAAAACGTGGGTATCAAATTTTGTCATGCAACAATGGAAAATTAAACGATCGAACTGTAATTACAACAATGCACAATCAATCATCTCCTTCTTCTATGATTGCAAAAAAAAAAAAAAAAAAAAGCGGTTGGAAGAGAGTGATTAGGATACCTTGAGAACGGAGTGCACAGTGTCCATGGTGGAACAGAAATTGAGCGCTCATTCATCAAGCTCGAAGCTCTAAGGAAGTCTGACCAGAAAAAAAACATAAAGCTCTAAGGAAGTAAAGTAAGATATTTCCCGCCACTTCCACAACCACAAAACGTAGGCTTTCTGGGCCTGGATAATGGGCCTGAGCTCAAGCTGAGCTGGGCTTGACTTCACATATTGGGCCGTTCATTTTATTTTAACCTGTAAAATTGGAAAAGATAATCGGGGTTATTATTTAATTTTATTAGTTACTTTAATTGTAGGAAAAGTCTTGAGAAAGAATAAAATGGGATGCGGTGAGCGTGGATCGAACACGCGACCTTCAGATCTTCAGTCTGACGCTCTCCCAACTGAGCTATCCCCGCAAGACGTTGGAGTGTAATTGATCTCTAATGTTTATTCTTCTTGTTCCTCCTCCTTTTTTTGGGGATAAGTCCATAATGTTTATTCTAAGATGCCATCTCCATGATTTAAAGTGTGTTTATTTTAACTTTTAAAATAAGTGATTATAAAATTTTAATTTTATATATAACTAAACAATTTTCATTTAAAATTTTGATTATTTTTATAAAATTATCTAAATATACAGAAAGTGATTTTTTTAATAAAAAATAATTTTTTGCTCAAAAAAAGCACAACCAAACGCACCATTAAAATTCCAACTTTTTCGGGTGTAATAAAATTTCATGTTTAATACATAACAATAATAATACAACATCCATAATTTGGAAAGATTTTCTAAGTGTCAATCAATTGTACATTCTCTATTTCAATTTCTTTCCTTAATTGAAATGATTTAATTAGACCAACTATAATTAATTAATTTTAGTTGATTAATTTCATTTATAAAAAAATAAAACTCCAACCAACCCATCGCAATGAGTACTTATGATATCCACTACAAGTTGTTGACATTTATTATATATAACCCATTCACTTCACTCATCCTCCAATCAAAATAGCGATACATACCAACGTCGAGTAGGTCAAAATGATAGATGCCTTGGTCCTTTAATTAAAGGTCTTGAGTTCGAATTCTAGAAATGGAAAAATTCCTCCCTAGGAAACTCCTACCCTCTTCAAGGATCTCCATCGAATTAGGCCGGATTAGTCGAGTTTTTGGTAATAGGACCCGGATACAGGTGGTTCTATCGAGACTAAAAAAAATAGCGATACATACTAAATTTATCTAGATGCAAATTGGCATGGATATTGATTAATATAAATTACAATTTTATATTCATAACTAAAAAATACTAAATGCAAATTGAAAGATTATAAAGATGAAACAATAATAGTAGAAGCAAATATAAGTAAATCGTCAATTCAAGTTTCAAAAAGATTGAGTCATGAAGAAGTATTAAAGAAAATAATGGAAGAATGATTATTAAAAGAAGTAATGCCTCAACCAAAAATCTACGACACTCAAGTACGTGAAATAATTCAAGAAGGAACTAACATAAGGCTTAGAATGAATAGATCAAGATCTGTACAAATAAGAGAACCTCAAAAGTTATTTAGAGAAGAATCCTCTAGAGCTTTGGTAGATGGATCAACTATTAATATTGATCTAAAGGGATTAGATAATACCATACCTAAAATATCTAAATCAGTATATCAAGAGACTTATAATTCAGAATCCCCTAGGTACTCCTTTACAACATCTCAGATATTAAATACTCTAACTAAAGAACAACTGTTCCGGACTATAACGCTAGAGCCCAACTCGGCCCAATGGCTAGGCCCAAATAGGTAACGGATTTATAGTCCGAGATTGACTCTGACCGTCCATCCGAGCTGGGGCCCAAACTTGGGCTAAATCCTTCCTGCCCTGGCATCACGGAATGACTTTCACTCGTACGACCAGAAAACTCGGACCCATCCGATATCCCTAAGATAACGGACGTCCAAGTTTATCCCCTACAAAGGCGGGATCAAATCCCCCTTTCTTCTCAACTACTCATCAGTATAAAAATAGGTCCAATTTCGAGTCATAGGTATCTTTTCTGACCTACTTCTCACATATTCCTGCACTCATTGACTTGAGCGTTGGAGTCCTTGCAGGTACACCCTTCACCGCTGTGGAAACACTCCTTCAAGCAGCTTGAGATCCCATTCTTGGTTCGGAGACTTCTCAGGTAACCCACATCCGAACATTGGCACTATCTGTGGGAACTCACGCTGCTTGCCACCATACCACGGCTAAGATTGCAACAATGTCTTCGCTCCCAAGGAGAGAACGCATGGCAGAGCACCTGTAAGCCACAACCAACCACTAATGGAAGGGCGAACTGCCTCCGACTTGGCTTCACGTGCCGGAGAACGCTAGCATTAGTAGAACTCAGCAGCCACCCGCACCATCGTCCGGTCCGTGGGAAATGTGATCACCTCCAAGGTCGAAATTCACCCTCAGGCCAGCACCAACCCGCTCGCCGAAATGTTAACCCTAATGCGGGAGCAGGCCACCCGCATTCAAAGGCTGGAGGAAAACCTGGACCACGTGAAGGGCTCAGAACGAAGGCGACGTTAGGAATGACATAGGCACCACCACGATAGAAGTCCAGATTATCGTAGAGGCCAGAGTCCAAGAGAACGAAGTCGAAGCTAAAACGTCGTCACCATGGGGACTTGCCGCGTGGGAGTGCATCCCATGGCCGTAAAGAGCCTCGGGTGGGAAGTACACGCCGCCACGACGAGCATTCTGACATCCGACCTCTCCCTCGATATAATGACGAACAAGAGAGACGCAGTTTTGAGCGATACAAGGACCCCGAAGACAACGACGACACACCATTCTCCGACTTTATTATGAGAACGCTGCCTCCCAGGGGGTTCAAGCCCCCATCTGACATGGAACCATATGATGGGAGAGCGGACCCCTAGGAACATATGGACGCCTTCAAATCCAGAATGGCACTAGCCGGAGTTTCGGATCCCGTCAAATGCCGAGCTTTCCTAATAACTCTGAAGAAAGCCGCGTTGAAGTTGTTGTTCAACTCTCTTCCTCCTAGGTCGATTAATCGATTTTCTGACCTTGCTTCAACTTTCTTGGCCCACTTCACTACCAAGAAGTTCAAGCCCAATTCAGTCTCCAGCCTTCTCGGAATTCACCAGCGGCAAAACGAGTCGCTCCGAGACTTTCTCAAGCGATACAACGCCGAATCTTTGCTTGTCAACGAGGTGCAGACCTAAGCGGCCATTCTGACGCTGCTAAACGGATTACGACCGGGATCGTTTAAAACTTTGCTATCCAAAAGACTGCCAGAGTCCCCGGAAGAAATACAAACAAGGGCCGAGAAGTATATCTTTCTCGAAGAAACTGAGAAGGCCACAGCCAACCCTGCAAGGAACCAATCTGACAGGAAAATCGGCAACCAAGATGAACACTCAAGGAAGGACATGCATTCCAGGGCCGGTAAGTACAATGACTACACCCCCTCAACGTATCCCTATCCAAAGAGTTCCGAGAGATCGGCCAAGTCGAGAGCTTCCCCAAGCCAAAGGTCATCAAGATGAGAGCCAACACTAACAAGTCCTTGTTCTGCGAGTATCACAACGGTTTTGGACACAAAATCGAAGATTGCTACGACCTCCGAGATGCTGTGGAATAGTTGATAAGGGAAGGTAGATTGGCGAAGTACGTGGCTTCCCAAAGCAGTCCATGAAGAAGACGAGCTCCCGATCATGGGGACGAAGAAAGAAGGAATCCAAGGAGCCAGAGAACCTCGGAGCCGGAAGCAAGTCAAGGCAATGACGGGGAACAGATCACAAGGACTATCAATGTCATTGCTGGAGGCTTTGCAAGTGGTGGAACAACGAAGTCAGCCGGAAAGAAGCATTTGCAAGAAGTCCTTAATATTACTTCTGGAAAGATAAAAAAGCCAGCGCCGACATCTCGGTCAATACCAGACATCGTCTTCTCAAGTTCCAATTTCGAGGGCGTGATCTCGGGACACGACGACCCAATGGTAATATCCGCAGTCATGGTCAATGCCGAGGTAAAAAGGGTATTCGTCGATCAAGGAAGCTCGGCCGATATTCTATTCCGAGATGCATTTGATAAACTCGGATTATGTAACGCTGACCTCCAAACGCATGTGGAAGAGCTGATCGGGTTTTCCGGAAAAAAAGTCCACCCTCAGGGTTACATCACCCTCCACCTAACCTTGGGGTCTCGACCTAAAACTCGAATGATCAAAGTCAACTTCCTAGTTGTTGATTGCCCCTCGGCCTACAACGCCATGCTTGGAAGACCGACGTTAAAGAAGATAAGCGCTATTATCTCGATGGCATCCCTGACCATGAAGTTCCTTACCGACCAAGGGGAAATTGCCACTGTGAAAGCCGACTAGGCCTCGGCTCGGCGATGCTATAACGCCAGCTTGGAAATACAAAAAAGACGAAAGATGGTGTCCCAGGCCGATGCAAGACCCCCTAATTCTTCGAATGTCATGATGATAGACTTAAATGCAAGGAAAGTTGAAGGAGAGAAACCCGAGCTGGATTGCGAGTTAGAAGAAATCCAAATCGGGAAAGGAAACTGGAAAGTAACTCAGATTAACAAAAAACTTCCGATATCGCTGAAACAAGGCTTAATCAATCTCTTCAAGTCCAACGTAGACCTGTTCGCTTGGTCCGTCGCTGACATGCTGGGAATCAACCCGGAATTCGTCTCCCATCGACTCTCCATCTTCCCTGGCTCAAAACCAGTTACCTAGAAGAGGAGAAGAATGAGCCCAGATAGAGCCCTAGCAGTCCAAGAGCAGATCCAGAGCCTCCTGGAAGCCGGTTTCATATGGGAAATCGAGTATCCGACATGGTTGTCCAACGTCGTGATAGTAAAAAAGTCCAATGGAAAATGGCGAATGTGCGTTGACTACACTGACTTGAACAAAGCCTGCCCAAAGGACCTATATCCCTTGCCAAGCATTGATGGATTAGTGGACGCTGCTTCCAGGTTCAAACTGCTCACCTTCATGGACGCTTACTCAGGATATAACCAGATTCTGATGTTCGAGCTCGACGAAGAGAAAACAGCATTCATAACCTCAACGGCCAATTATTGCTACAAGGTCATGCCTTTCGGATTGAAGAATATGGGAGTAACATACCAGAGGCTTATGAATAAGGTGTTCACAGAGTTGGTCGGGGATTTGATGAAAGTATACATCGACGACATATTGGTCAAGTCCCGCCAAGAAGAAAATCTCTTACCCGACCTAAAAGTCGTATTTGATCGAGTCCAACAGCACAACATGAGACTCAACCCGCACAAGTGCGCTTTTGTAGTAGAAGCCGGCAAATTCCTGGGATTCATGCTCAAGCATCAGGGGATCGAGGCAAACCCCAACAAATGCTAAGCAATACTCGAAATGAAAAGTCCAACTACAATAAAAGAAGCGCAATGCCTCACGGGAAGAATTGCCTCTCTTTCGAGGTTCATGGTTGCATCGGCCAGGAAAGCTATCCCCCTTTTTTCCCTCCTGAAAAAGGGCAATACTTTCGAGTAGACGCCGGAGTGTGAAGCCGCCTTCACCAACTTCAAGGACTATCTATCCCGTCCGCCAATACTGAGTAAGCCTGAAGTCGGAAAACCCCTGTTCCTATATCTATCTGTTAGTGACACTGCCATCATTTGGGGCCGGTTCGGGAAGGATTCGAACAAGACACCGGTATACTTTATTAGCAAAGTGCTTCAGGGACCAGAGACTAAATATCGGAAGATTGAAAAGATCGCCTTAGCCCTAGTCATTGCAGTGCGAAGGCTTCGCCAGTATTTCCAAGCCCACACCATCATCGTCTGAACTGACCAGCCAATCCGGCAAATCCTTCGAAAATCGGACTTGGCAGGAAGGATAGTATCATGGCTTGTGGAGCTTTCGGAGTTCAACATCCAATATGAACTAAGGACGGCCATTAAATCTCAAGCATTGGTAGACTTCTTAGTTGAAATGGTGGACGAGGCAGATACCCCGGAATCTGGTTGGACATTGCACGTGAACGGAGCCTCCAGCTCAAAGGGGAGCGGAGGTGGGGCCATTCTCGAAAAAGAAGGTGAAATAATCCTCGAGCTCTCCATTAAATTCGACTTCTCGATTTTCAACAACCAGGCCGAGTATGAAGCCCTCATCACAGGCCTCAAGCTAGCAAGGGACGTCGGTGCATCCCGACTTCAGGTATGCAGTGACTCTCAAGTCGTGACCTCCCAAGTCACCGGGGCTTATCAAGCCAAAGACGTTCTACTGCAGAAGTACCTAACAAAAGTGAAAGAACTCGTGGAAAAATTCCAGCAGATAGAGTTCCGACATGTTCCAAGAGAAGAGAATGTCAGGGCCAACATCCTCTCCAAGCTGGCGAGCACTAAGCCCGGAGGGAACGATTAGAGTTTGATCCAAGAGACCTTGAAGCTTTCCTCAATATCAGATACCCTCCCAACATGGTCCGTCGACGGAGTTCTGAACTAGATGACTCCGATTATTCAGTACTTAAGGAATGGAACCAGACCAGAAAATCCCGTCAACGCTAAGAGGCTAGCCAGGGAAGCCTCCTATTACACTCTCATCAATAATCAACTATTCAGAAGGGGGTTGTCCCAGCCACTGCTAAAGTGCGTGGGACCGGATCGGGTTCCCCCCATTCTTGAGGAAGTCCACAAAGGATCTTGTGGCCATCACCTCGGAGGAAAGTCACTTGCATTAAAAGTTTTACGAGCTGGATTCTATTGGCCGTCGATGATGAAGGATTCAATAAAGTATGCACGAAAGTGCTCTAGTTGCCAAAAACACGCCACTTTCCACCTCGCCCCTTCCGACGAACTAACGTCGATCATGTCCCCCTGGCCCTTTAGCAAGTGGGGACTCAACCTCCTAGGTCCCTTCCCACTTGCCTCGGGACAAGTGAAATACCTAATTGTGGTAACAAATTACTTCACGAAGTGGATAGAAGCAGAGCCGCTTTCCACCATCACTTCATCACTGCTGCCCAAGCTCGGAAGTTCGTATGGAGGAATATCTTCACTCGCTTCAGACTACCTGACTCGATCGTCACGGACAACGGAACCCAGTTTATAGATCAGAAGTTCTGAGGATTTCCCTTTAGCCACAAGGTCAAGCACCACTTTACCTCAGTCGAGCACCCCCAAGCAAACGGCCAAGCTGAAGCTGCCAATAAAGTCATCTTCCGAGGATTGAAGAAGAGACTTGACGCGGCAAAGGGGGCATAGGCCGATGAACTCTAGAGCGTTCTATGGTCCTACAGAACCACCCCGTACTCAACAACGGGGAAAACTCCTTTCTAGCTGACTTACAGGATGGACGGAATGATACCAATTGAAGTCGAGGAGATAAGCGCGCACATCGTGTTCCGACCTATAGACCACCACGCACTTCGAGAAGAGTCCGATCTGTTAAGCGAAGCAAGGGAAATGGCTCATCTAAGAGAGAAGGCGCTAAAGCATCGAATCTCCTAAAGGTACAACACCAAAGTAGTACCCCGGGCTTTCGACAAAGGAGAATTGGTTCTCTGACGAGCCGACATCGGAAAACCTCCTGTGGGCCATGGGAAACTAGTTGCAAACTAGGAAGGCCCATATAGAGTTATTGACGTCTTGGGAAAAGGGGCATACAAACTCTCCACATTGTCGGGCACAGAGATTCCGAGGTCGTGGCACTCTTCCAACCTCCGAAAATTTTTTATCTAATGTATATACCACGTGAGATAGCCGTACTCTTTTCTCTACCTCGGGTTTTGTCCCATTGGGCTTTTCGGAGGAGGTTTTAACGAGGCGGGACTCCGTGGGCCGAGCAGTAGCTAGAAAATCCCTCTCAGTATTTACCTTAAGTATTTGCTTTTATATGTTACTTTTATTTTGTTTGATCTAACATTACTTCATTATTTTTATGTCATTGGCTCTTTCTTTCATTTCCATTACTTCCATTATTTTGCTTCCATTATCTTTATTACACATCACGGTTGACGACCAACCCGCCTTAATTCTCCTAGGGGATTGATCACCCCCTAGTCGAGAAAAAAGGACCCCGGTACAATAACTTGGACATGTAATCTCGAATATGATTAAAGTCCGGAGTCAAACCTTGGGTCAGTTTGCACCGTGCTAACTTGAGTAAACAAAACCTTAAGTTCTAGCTAAATCCAACTCGGACAAAGTCCAGTTCGGTAAAGCAGTAAAGGTGCCGCCAATATTCCTTTCAAGGTTTAACTTATGCGAATAACCGGCGTGCATAAATTTACAATGCAGGCAACAAACAAAATAACATCACAACAAATTTCATTAAAGGTTCCAAACATCGGACAAATATTCGAAAAAAGCCCCTAAACCTAACAACAGGGCAATACAATACAAACACATCTAAGGTCGGAAGTCTAGTCCTTTGGATCAACTTCAGGGTCATCGGCGCCGTCGTCCTCTTCCGGAGTGACCACAATACGACCATCAACTACAATTTTATCCAGGCCGACCTCGCTGAAATCAGCGTCAGGACAAATAACCTGGCACTGTTCCAGGAGGGACACCTTAATCTCTCCGGCCATCCTAGCCCACAGCTACTCCATCCGAACCACCTCGTCCTCCGCTCTCGTAGCAGCCGTCGAAAAATTGGCGCACTCCCTCTAGAGTTCCAATACCTGAGAATGGGAATCCTCCAATTTCTGGTCCCTCGACTCAAGCGCCCCTTTCAACCTGGTGGTCTCATCTTCCTTGGACTTCTCCAAAGCCAACTTCTCAGCTTGAAGAATGGAGAGCTGGGACTTCAAGATCTTTACTTCCTCCATAGCTCGGACACCTGAGGTTATGACCGGTTCCGAGTATCTGAGTAAGGCCACCGACTTTAGCATGGCACGCCCCGCCCATTGAAATTTTGCTGCCAAGTTCTCATCGTCACCCTACAAGCGCTCAAGAAGGGTGGGAACCATCAACTCCTTATCCATGAAGTCAGAATAAGGAAAATCCTTGTCCATCCCATGGACGTCGGACCTATCCTTCGGTGAAGGAAGGGTCTCGAGGTCAGCAACCACAGACTTGCCTTTGGCCGCTTTCTTCGACTTCAATTTCTTGGAAGGCTGGGCCTCTAGAGCCGCCTTATCAGGAACGAAGGTGAACACCGGTTCTCTAGACCCCACCAACCTTGGACTGTTACTCCCATCCCCCTCGTGTGACCTCTTCAATATCCTCCGGCAAAACTTGGCAAGGGCGGACTTCGGAGCCATCTCGTCTGCAAAAGAAACATCAACAGCAAGCACCTAATAGAGAGGGCATAAGATAATGCAATGACAGAAAAATGACAACCTAAATACTGCCTGGCCTCCTCAGGATCTATGCCAACTATGTTCTTTAAGTTCAGATGATTCTTCTCGAAGCATTCGAAAAGGAAGTCAACAGCAGCTCTTTCCTTGGGCTTAAGGGAATTTTCCTCTATCCGACGAGCGCTAAAATGCTTACACCAGAAGATGTTAAATCGAAGCTCCCCCTCCAAGGTCTCCCAAAAGGGGATCGAGTTTAGACACTCGAAAACCTTGAAGAAAACCGGCTTGAAATTATGGAATGATTCCTCGTACAGAAGGAATATCTTCCGATTAGCATGAGCTCAGAAAGATAGCCATCCCGAGGTTAATCCTCTACCGGCAGGTCGTGTTAGAGTAAACAGGAAAAAGAAAGCATCCAGAGATGGCGTCAACCCGAGATACTCGCAAATGATCTCGAAACCCCGAATCATTGCCTAATTGTTTGGATGTAGTTGAGAAGGAGTGGCCTCAGTTTGGTGTAAAATCTCCATTTGAAAGTGGGTAGAAGGGATCCGAACTCCTAGCTTGGAGATAAGGACATCGTAACGCCACATCCATCGAGGCCCCCCTTCAAGGTTAAAGTCGGTCACCCTCTCGCTTGGACCCGAAGCCTCCAAATAGTACTCCTCCTCATATTCGCCTTCCGGCGAGATAAGGTTCTCCTCTCTGAAATGAGTCAGGAATTCCGGGGTTACCACCAATGGAGTCCCCAAAACCTCGAGATCGACCCACTAGTAGATAAAGTTGATTTCGGGAGGAAAGGTCAAAGCCCTCCTTTTGGCCATTTTTCGCGATCCCAAACAACCTACACAGGAAACCACCACTATGTCACAAACTCGAGAAAAGCCTAAGTCAGAAACCCCTAAAGACAAAATGGGAACTAAAAAGACAAGCACCCTATGGTGGTTTCCCTCTACGAAAAGCCGCCGATGGGCGGCGGAAGCAAAAACCTAGCAAGCAAAGTGAACACTAAAACCTCCCACTAAGTACGAATCAAAAAGGGATTAGTGGAAGCCAAACCACCACTGATACATCGTCCCACGAAACCAAGATATAGAAGTAGCAAACAAAAGGGGTAAAGCATACCTGTCACTAGCAAGGCAATGGTGGTGCGAACGACTGTGTTTCTGCACCGCTCCTTCGTCTCTCCTTCAAGATGAGTTTCTTTTGGGTAAGGCAAGAGAAATGGGTTGCGAAGACACAACACCCCTTTTATAGGAACGAAAACGCTCTTTGCCGCACATCCCAAACATCGCCAAGGGTGCGATCCGTCTTTTCGCGTAAAAGGAGTGGGGGCAGAAATGGAAAGAATGCCCCAGTTCAAATGATGAGGCACTCTGAACGAAATGCCAAAATAGCACGTGTCTGCTCGGGGTTATCAGGCATGACTTATGAGACGAAAGGACGTCCCCAGTTCGCGAAGACTTAGGACATCGCCACAGGTAAATGTCAAATCACCTAAATGGCAATCCGAGGTCGGAACGCAGCATGTAAATTCGGAGGTTCACAAAGAACTTGACATCCGAAGAATCCACCTCGGACACCGAGTTGGGGGCACTGTTCCGGACTATAACGCAAGAGCCCAACTCGACCCAATGGCTGGGCCCAAATAGGTATCGGATTTATAATTCGAGATTGACCCTGACCGTCCATCCGAGTTGGGGCCCAAACTTAGGTTAAATCCTTTGTGCCCTAGCATCACGGAACAACTTTCACTCATACGGCAGAAAAACTCGGACCTATCCAATATCCCCAAGATAACGGACGTCTAGGGTTATCCCCTACAAAGACGGGATCAAATCCCCCTTTCTTGTCAACTACTCATCAGAATAAAAATCGATCCAATTTCGAGCTATAGGTATCTTTTCTGACCTACTTCTCATATATTCCTACACTCACTGACTTGAGCGTCGGAGTCCTTGCAGGTACACCCTTCATCGTCGTGGAAACGCTCCTTCAAGCAGCTTGAGATCCCATTCTAGGTTCGAAGACTTCTCAAGTAACCCACATCCGAATAACAACCTTTCAAATTGATAAAAATTTGATTAGACAAGATTTTGAAGCAAAATACAATAAAAGAAAAAAGAGATTGGTATTTCAAAACTTATAATAAAGAAGTACAAGAGTTTAGAAAATTATTTTATCAACATATGGAAAAGAAAGAAATAAATTTATATTTCTTTATTGGTTTTCAAAATATAGTAGAGAAAACAATTTAAGTTTTAAGCTACCATTTTATTATAGAAAATAAAATTAATACTCTCGAAAAGAAAACAATCCCTTGGAAAACCCTTGATGATAAAATTATAGAATCTAAATATCTCCCTCAAGATAGTTTAAAACTACAATTATCAAAAGATTTAAAAATTGAAGCAATTCCATACAAAAAAGCTTATAACGAAGATAAACTAGTAGATAAAAGGGATATACAAAAGATACATTAGCAGCTAAATTACTCTAATACCGTACTAAACACTACGGCCAAACAGTTAACAAGAATAGAAAATCAATCTTTGATAGATAAACCCAGCTCATCAAAACCAACTAAAATTCCAGAAAAACCTATTTATAAGTTAATAAATGTACCACAAAAAGAATTAGAAGCAATTAGGTTTACAAGCGATGCTGATAACTAGAAAAAATTAAACAAAGATTAGAAAAATTGGAAAGTCAACAATAAATACTATAGAAACAACCAATTTAGAATTAAATAAATTAAAATTTCAAAATAAAAACTATCCAAAGTTAAGGAACTATTACCTAAGACCAACATACCCAAATATACAATTTGAAAAAAGAGGAGAGTTAGTTCAAAATGCATTTATAGAGTTAGATATTGTACAATAGAATCTAGATGGTTTAAATGAACAAGAAATATAAAATTTAACATGTCAAATAATTATGACAGTCACGGCCTACAAATCTAAAATATTATAAGAAAAAGATACCACCATAACTTTAGCTCAAGGATTTATCGGACAATTAAAAGGTTGTTGATAATTTGAGTTATTAAAAACTTATCAATATTTATCCTTTTTATTTATCTAAATTTAGCAATGTTAATCTATATTTTTTTTATTTTCAAAAGAATTTTGTTTCTTTTATTTGTAATTTAATTAAAATCAAATAAAGAGAGATGGAATGACTAAAAAGAATAAAGATTTCACATGAATTATGAAAATTAATTAAAATAAATAAATATAAAATTGCTAGAACATGAAAAGATATTTGAATAACATAATTAAAAATTAATTTTTTATTAAAATTGTGAATTAAATCCAATAAATAATTACTTTATAAATTATGACTAATATGATTATGGCCGTTAACATAAGTGTTTTGTTATTTTAATCATTTAGCATTTATTAAGATAAATAAAATAATAAAATATATATTTAGATAAATAAAATATATTTTTTATGAGTAGTTCAAATTTATAATATTTATACCTTAATATTTTACATTAATAACACTCTTGCTAGATTAAATAACTTTTTACATTTATCTTTTAATATTTGATAATCAATTATGTTCTAAATTGCAGTTATTATATGCATGCTTGTAGTTAAAGCTCAGCTCTTTTATAGTGGATATAAAGAAATTGTCAAAGAAAAGTATGTTATTTATGGAAAGAAAGCATGTACCGTTATTAAGCAATATTAATAAAATTAATAAGAAATATATATTAACAATTAAAATTATTATTAATTATCTTTTTTAGTCTTACAACACTTTAATTGAATATTCATATTTACAAATCACAAGTATATATATTAGATTAGATACTTTAAGCTTTGATAAATAGCATTGTTTACTTTTTAATTAATAAAAATACCACGGGTTTAAATTATAAAATTTAAATTAATAAATTGTATTCACTTATATTTTAAATCTTATAATAAATATTTTTTAACTTTGATAAGAAGATACAAATAATTTAAATTGTATTAGTTCATTCCTTTTATTCTTACAAGACTCCAATTATAAGTCTTATAGCTATATTTATAGATGAGATATCTTAAATTTTAGGGTTGTTACAGATAATTTTATTGGTGAAAATGTTTACATTCCTCATATGAATTTAATTCTCTCTAATATAAGAATGCTTTTAAAGTTTCAAACAAGAGAATTTTCAATAACAGCTTACTTTGCTATGAGTAGTAATAAAAGTCAAAGGTAATCTTTGTCTTATGTTAAATTGTTTTGGGCAAAGTTTGTCTTTCACTCATGGATAATTTTATATTACTATATTAATAGTCAAGCTAGAGAAAGAGTTAAAGATTTTAATTTTAGATGAAAATGAAAAATTATGCAACACAAAGAAGAGCGTTGTCTACCAAAAGGTATTTCAAAAGATCTAAATTTTAGGTAATTATAACTTTGAGATTATAAATTTTATTGTTATGCATCTAACTAGATCAAAACCTGATCTCTGAGTTATATGTCAATTATTAGAGTAGCACTTGTAATTTTTCATTTTTTTTTTGTGATCAATTTGTTGTATTTTACTTTAATTTCATTGTATTACAAATTAAAATATAATAAAATTGTCTCTTTCAGTCTGTATTTATTAGCTTATTTATTTAAATTTAATTAAAGTACACAAGTATTTTAATTTTTCATGTTTAAAAATATATCTCTTTCATAATAATTATTTACATTAAAAAATTATTATACCCTGTGCATTGCACGAAAAAAATGCTAGTTCTCTAAATTGCTAGGCCCTATAATTATTTATTCTGCAAATTTGGAAATGCACATGTAGCACATTTTTAGGCATCCTCTTTCCCTCCAAAATGCTCAGCTTAATTACTCTTATATGCAATTAATAAAATTCTATTTCTTATCCAAATAATTAATTAATCTTATATGCAATTAGGAAAATCTGATTTCTTATTCAAATAATTCATAAAATCTGATGATTGACGCATTTCACTCTTATATGCAGTTAATAACTAATATATTATTCAAATATTAATTATTCTAATTTCTAATTTATTTGATTTTATTGTATTTTATTCTGCCTTAAATCTGTCTAATGAAGTCTCGCCATAATTATTTGATTTAATTTAAATTCTTTCTGTTTTCGTGTATATGAGAGATTTTCCTTTTCTCTAATATATCATTATCATTATTGAAATTAAAAGCACCTCTATTAACACCAAAAAAAATTTAAATCATGTTTCAGTTCAAAAAAATTTTAAATCACGTTAATTTAGTCACTCTCTAATGTATCTCATACTCATCTCATTTTCATATTTCAAGGTGTGCATTGTTTTGTTCTCGAAGTTTGCAGCTTTCTGACATCGTCGGTTTCTTTCTATGCTTCTTTGTCTTCCATTCTTTCGATTGTTATATTCTTTAATGGTTTAACCTTTCGTTTTGATATTATATTCTCATTGATTTTTAGCAGTTTTAAAGGTTACATCTTTTCGTTATGGTGTGAAAGGGTGATTTCTGTCAATTGCTTCTTTTATGTTTCTTCGTAAGATCATTACTTCTTCATTTTTTCGGTGTTATGGGATATCCAAATATAACATTATCTCACATAAATATATAATCTATTATCTTATTTCGATATATATACACCTTGATATTTACCCACACTCACATAAATATACTATATCTCATATTATGTCTATAAATAATATGTTTAAAAAACATTTCTCTTTTGCGAAACTTTGATTTCATCTTTATTTGTAAGATCATTTCTTCTCCTTTTTATAGTGTAATAATATCAATATTTCATCATTGGAGTAATCTTTGTGTAAGATCATTTCTTCTCCTTCTTATTGTGTTATAATATTACTATTTCATCATTAGAGCCATTTTCGTACTTCTACTTCTTTTTGCGTGCTATTAACTTTTCAGTGTGACTGACGCAATTTGTGGGAATCTTCCATTTTATCTTTCTTATATGTCTTAATATTTTCATTGGGATTATCCTTCAAGATATTGGGCCTAGGATTTTCGTGATTTTTTATTATTAATATGATAAATGGTTATATAATTTACATTAATATGGGTTTAGGATATAATTTACAATAATATAGAATTTTAGAAAAAACCGCCAACTGCGGTTTTTGGTGAACATCCGTCCTGCACCATGCATGAATCAGAGGCATGCGTGGCAGTCACCCGAAAAATCGCCAGTGGCGGTTTTTGTCACATCAACAAAAAGCTGCATCGGAGCGTCCTGCAGTCATGCACCATGCAATAAGAAGGACGCGTGGCAGCCACCCCAAAAACCGCCAAGGCGATTTTCTAAAGCTAACCCCTATTTGTTTATGCCGCAGGTCTGCCCCGCAAAGACGAAGTTTCCTCCCAAAAACCGCCAGTGGCGGTTTTTATCACAAAGCCTGCACCTCGGTCTTGCAAAGGTGTCTGACAGAATCTCTCGAAAACCGCTAGTGGCAGTTTTTGTGTCAGGAACCTTGCAGCAACGTCACATCATGCTCCTTCTTGTGTATATATATGGTGGAAAGGAGGAAGACACTGAGAAAGTGTGTGTTCATACTTGTTCACAATGTAGAAGGAGAGAAAGAAGAATTGAGAAATCGTATAGTGAGTGTGTGATACAGTTTGAAAAAAAAATACAAAGAATAAAAAAAGTATTAGTGAATTAAAAATGGTTCGTGACTCAACAATGAATCGACATAAACATATTTCAGAACAAGTTCGTATTGAGAATGTACGTATTTTTTTTTTCCGAACAAATTTTTGACATGTGAAATTATGAAAAAATATTTTATAAAGGATGATTAATAAATAATATTCTAAAAAAATATTTTTTTTGTTATGATAATTTATAATTTTGAATAATTGTTGTAGTATTATTATCAATTTTTTTTGCTTTTAATTGATGGTCAATTGTTGATTTTTTTTTATAATTTGAAATTAAGTAATATATATATATATATATATATATATATATATATATATATATATAATATGACTGTTAATTACTATAGTAATATATATGTTAACTAATTTAATTTATTGTTAAGTATTTTAATTGCACTAATCATGGAGTAAAAAAAATGTTGTAAAAAATATCATATTAACTGATCTTGTAAAAAAATGTTAATAATAATAAAATATCATATTAAATGCTTTATTAATCTAAGTTTGTTTACTGTTTGTAATAGGCAAGGAGATCATTGCGACTTTGTCATTTACAGATGATGCCACCTAGGGCTGAAATACATGAGCATTTACAGCAAGTTGGTCTTGATTGTGTTGCACAGATTTGCCAAATGCAAATAAATGGCTCCATTATTAATTCACTTGTTGAACGGTGGAGGCTGGAGACACACACATTTCACCTTCCTTGCGGAGAATGAATAGTCACTTTGGAAGATGTAGCTATTTTACTCGGACTCCGTATCGATGGTCTGCCGGTCATTGGATTTACTAATCCCAGCACCATAGCCCTCCAAAATATGTGTGACGAGCTACTTGGCGGCCGACCTGGCCAATATGATATTGATGGATGTGAAATAAAATTAACATGGCTCACACAGCATCTTAGTTCGCTTCGTATTGATTCTAACATTGCAAGAGCACAACATGTTCGCGGATATATATTATCTCTATTGGGGCATATTCTGATGTCAATCAAGAGCAATTCAGTAATCCATGGAAAATTCTGACAACTGTTGGTGAATTTAAATGAAATTGGGCTTTATAGTTAGGGGTCAGCAACCTTAGCTTTTCTGTATACAGGGCCAGATCGTGCTACACGCAATGATGTGAGAGAAATTTGTGGTTGCATAATATTGTTACAAGTGTGAGCATGGAATCGGCTCCTATGGTTGGCTCCAATACCAACTGAACCAATTGCTTTTCCTCTTGCTCTCAGGTAATTTTTATTTAAACAAATTATTAATTAGTCATAGTCAAAATTAGCTAATTAATATAAACTTTTATAGATGGAGACAACTACAGTATCCACATAATACTCCATTCAGAGATCTTGGGAATATCAGATTAGCATTAGATCAGATGGGTGTTCATTAGGTTTCGTTAATATACTGTAGTATCTCTTATGATATCGCATATAATAATCGTATATCATCGTATATCATCGTATATTACAAGGAATTCCCATTGACAATTATAATCCTTCTGCTGAGTATTGGGAATGGTATACACTATATGCAATTGACTGGCTTTGGTTGTCCCCGCAGATGCAAAGAACCAAATTTCAAGAAGAACAACAGTTTCCTATGGAACCACCCCCTTCTGAACAGCAACAGTTCCATATGGAGCCACCACCCCCCCAGCATCACCATTATCCCGCACACCAGTATCCCGAGCAGCAATTTACTGCACCTTCTACACAACCGAATGAGGAGTTATATTGGTCTCCATGGGGAGAACAATGGCGACCATTTCGATGGGATCAACAGCCCCCACAACAGCAACAAGCATGAATGTCCGTAGATACAATTAGTAGCCATCGTGGTTCAAGAAGCAGGGAATCACGGGGGAGAAGGTCTGTTGACTGCAGCAGTAGCAATGGAATATCTCACGAGTTACTATGCACCTATGATTTTGTCATTGATGAAGCTCAATCTACCCAACGAGCAGCTCCCTCCTGTGGGTTTGACTTGAATGAGAAGGCTTCTAATGAAGAGATACCTGTACAGGAGGATGTGTATTGACCAGAGATGGTGACACCTAATTATGGGATTACATCTCAGCCAATATTTTCCCCGAGTGATCAATGGTCGTTGCCCCTGTAGTGGGAAATGACCCCACAAGACACATCTGCATTTGCCGCTATAGTGGAGCCCGAAGTTGCAGCACATGAGACTAGGGGAGATGATACTAGAGAAAATGAGGTTAAGAGAGATGCGGCTGGGGGAGATGAGGGTGCAGGGGACCATCGTGGCAAAGGAAGAAGACGGAGGGGATTACTTTCTTATGTTCTACGTCCATTTACACATTCCCCTGTTAGATATACCCCCTGGATGATGGAGAAGCTAGTAGTGTTCTTTAGTATAGTTCACAATAACATTTTAATGTTTAATTTATTGTAATGTAGTATTTATTCAATATCCATGTTGATGTATAATTAATGTTGTGTTGTTATTCTTATGCTTATTTTACCAATTTATTGTAACGGAATTAAATGTTTACATTTGTTCCTAACTAATGGATTTGTCCTTCATTTTTTAGCTACTTTTTTTTACCGAACACCATATTTGCGTTTATAATTTTCTCAAACACCATTAATAATATAACAACTTAATTTAATAATACACAAATTCATTAATAATAACAACTTAATTCAATCATCATAGAATAAAAAAATAATAACAATCTATAAATAACTACTCAACACTATGAATTAGACCTAGGAGCATATGGACATCGGCTGCGACTATGCCCCTCGCCTCGACAAAGACCGCACCGTCATGGTCCTCGCATCTCACGCATGTCCATTTCATTCAGGAAACGGGTTGATTTGGGACGACCTTTTATTATGCGCTTTAAGGTAGGATTAGGGCAAAGTCTTGGGCCTTTATACTGGTGCCATGTACATTCGTTACCTATGATCCCGAACTCCTTCTTGTAAACTTTACATATCTCACTGATTTTGTAGACATCATCGATATAAGCTCACCAATCAATGTTCAGGCCAGAGCAATAAGCAATCACATGACGACACAGAAATCGATCTGTTTGGAAGTCACCACAATCACAGTACCTCTGTCTTAAGTCAACTCTATAATCTTGGCTGTTAGATAGCTCCTGAACATGAAAAGCTTCAGTTTGCCTATCAAATTGACTGACATGGAGGTTTCTAGATGCTTGCTCGTTTGATTGAAGTCGAGTTGTCACGGTTTCGGAGAAAATATGTCCAGCATTTTTTCGTGTGTGTGCCTCACTACCCCTACGTGCAAATAGCTCTGCCAACCAAAAGTAAGTTGCTCGAACCAGTGCAATGATGGGAAGATTGCGAGCCCCTTTTAACACAGAGTTCACACACTCGACTAGATTCGTGGTCATGTGACCCCACCGATGTCCACCATCATATGCGTGAACCCATTTTTCCCGTGGAGTTTCATTAAGCCAATCTGTATATGCCTCTCCATGTTCTCGCATCCATTCGTAATGAATATTAAATTCATGCTCCGTCCTAGAATATCCTGCAAAATACAATATGGTTGATACAATATTTCTGAAAGATGTCATTCACAAGTTGAAACAAAATATTAATTACCCATGTGGACGACGAGTTTGTGCAAGTAAGGTGCCTTAAATCTCGCAAGAAATTAGCAGCAATGTGTCTAATACAATACATGTGGAATGCTCTTGAAGGTTCCTATCGGCCATTACTTCGCCTTATTGCTGCATTAATTGACTCGTGCCGATTAGAGATAATGCCAACTCCATCTCGGGTCACAACATGTCTATGTAAATTATCCAGAAAAAAATGCCATGCATCTGCAGTCTCACCATTGACAATAGCAAAAGCAATTGGCAATATATTTTGATTGCCATCTTGTGCGACTGCCACCAAAAGAGCCCCTTTGTATTTTCCATACAAATGTGTCCCATCAACCTGCACAAGTGGTTGCAATGTCTGAATGCTCTAATATAGGGACCAAAACTCCAAAACACCCGAAGTAATATCCGCACGTTCGGAACTAGTTCATCTTCGCGATAAGCCTTTGCAGCATCTAGCTGAACAATTGATCCTCGAACAGCATCACACATTGCTACACACCATTGTGGCAAAGCTTCAAACGAGGCTTTCCACTGACCGAATACTTTTTCGATAGCCTTTTGCTTTGCTATCCATGCTTTTTGGTATGTCGTCGTGTATCCGTACCGAGATTGGATCTCTGCAATCATAGATTTTATCTTAAAAGAAGGATCAGATTCTACCATGGATTTGATACATTCTGCAATTATGTCTGAATCTAACTTTGTGTGATCTTGCGAAATCCTTGCCCTAGTGCAAGTGTGTGGGCCATTATACTTCCTAATTTTCCAAAAATATTTATTCTTTCTGAAACTGGCCCTAACAAGCCATCCACAATCTACACCAAACTGCACACATTTACAATAAAATGTCGTTGCTTCTGACTCGTACACTTTATAATCCACTCCTTTTGATATGCTATAACGCTTAATTGCCCATATAACAGCTTCTCTATCACTAAACTGCATTCCAACACCCAATTCTCCATCTGTAGCAGGATCATCTATAAAATATAAAGATAAAATAATGAATATAATAAAATTAAAATGGTAACAAATTAAATGTATAACAATTAATACGGTAACATAATAGAACTGCATGCATAATCTAACATAATAACTAATAATTTTAAAATCTTAGGTAACATATTTTTTAACTAAAAATAACGATTAAGATGAAATATCAGTGACTACTTACTTAAATTCGTATATTCTGGAAATTCAGGTGCATGCATAACTTCAAGATCTAAAGCGCGCATGAATAGTGGCTCCCCAAATGGATGCTGACTAATCACCATTGTGTTTGACATGTGCAACTGCTCGTCATTTGCATCATCATTCGCTTCATCATCTGCAGTATCATCACCGCTTTCATATTGGCCTTCAAAGTCTTCGTCATCACTTTCGCTGATGGTTTGTTCCCATTCTATCTCTCTTTCTGGAATTGTGCCTGGTTCAAGCTCTTCCTCCTCATCGTTAGCTTGATGGTAAAAAGCAGCAACAATTTCTTTAAAATTAATGTACAACTTAGCAATAGAAATTTGTGCTTGATATTGTTGATATATCTGAAACATTTGTTGAAGTCACCATCATCATTTATTGGAATTGCTTGGTATTGCATGAAACCACCAAAAATCAAGATTGGACATCTATATGTTATCTTCTCCATTGTTTTCGGGGTCTCAGCTTCTATGCATAAACAAAGCCCATGCTCTAGATCCGCAAATGACATAGTATACGGAAGAGAGAAATATACTGGCTTCTTGCATATAAATGTCACACCTTCGCTCGTGTTTGTAAGAATATCACCATTAAAATATATCACTATATTTGCACTCATTTTTTTCCTTTCCTAGACAACTCTCTATTCTCTCAGCTTTTCTTTCTTAGAATCACAACATAAACGTCTAGCAACGAGCAATGAGGGGGAATTGAGTTTATATAGTGTATCAATTAAAAGCCGCCAGTGGCGATTTATCAAGTCAAAAACCGCTAGTGGCATTTTTTGAAAAAGCCCAAAACCCGCCAATGGCGGTTTTTATCAAAAAAACTTTTAAACAGTCAAAACCTACCAATGGCGGTTTTAAAGAGCCAGTAATTTTGAAAATAAAAACCGCCAATGGTGGTTTTCTGTACGTTTCCATACCCTCGTAAATAACCACCAAATCCCATATTCATATTTATAATCTTCTCAAACACCATATACATAAAAAGACCCGATTTTCGTTTAATCCATTTAATTTCTGTTGCCACTGAAAGTGTCAAAAGATACTGACCAAAAGAAAAAAAAGAGTGCCAAAAGATAGAATATCTGCATTCATCTGCCTCACTGCCCATTTCTTCAAGGCTCATTTCTTTCCTTTCTTTGTAAAAGTTGTAGCTTTTTATACAGCTCAAGAAGGGTGGGTATAACAAACAGGTTAATGCAAGTGGTTCAACATGTGTTTTACCTTTTAAGTAAAATTTTGGATTCAAATTTTTCAATAAAAAAAATAATATTGAGCGAGTTTTACCCTCTAGTGGCCAATCAAACTCAAGTTAAAGTAGCTAAAATTTAGTAGATTTTAGATAATAATAATTTATATAAAAAAAGAAGGGTGGCTGTAATGTTCTTATCTGGACGTGGTTAATGTACGAGGTACTAGTGTGTTAAAACCTAAATATTTTAGGGATTAAAATATATATATTTTTTGAGGAGTGTTATTTGTACCACTCTTTATTGTGGACATCCAGACACCCAGAGACAAAGATTAGAAAAAAAAATTATAAAAGAAAAAGGAAAAGTGAAAAAGCAAGAGGAGAGAGGAGAGAGATAGATACAGGGTGTCAAAATATGTCAATTGATAGTATGTACAAAAAATATTTCTCATATTTTTTATGGTCTTTTGCAAGATTTTATTTAGTCTACGAACAAAGATGCTATTGTTTGGATATGTGTTAGATGATCATTATTGTAATTGTTTAAAATACATCTTAGTATAAGTGTGATAAGTTAAATAACAAAAATTAATTAATTACTGATGGAGAACTAGTTAAGCTAGCGAGAACGAAATATTTTCAGGTTTTAGTTTTATTTTTGCTGCTTATAATTTATTTGATACGTTCTCTGTAGTTATAAATTGCATATCCAAATTTTTGAAGAAAATAACTTTATTTTTCTCTCTTTTTTTATAAATGTCAATAAACAAATAAATCACCTTTATTTAAAAATAATAAAAAGATAAAAGACACAAAGAAAATTTAAAAACCTTTTTGAATATTTTTTAAATTATATTTTCCTAAAAAAGTAATTATTTTCTACTGACATTATATCTTATTTAATTTTCAATGTAATATTTTTAAAAATTTTTTAGAAAATATGATATATTATTGAAGTAGAATTTAATTTTGAATTGTCCTTAAAGTAAATGAATCACGCAAAGTTAGTGCATGAGTCTCATGAAGAAAAATAAAATCTGTTGAGATTTGAGAATGGATATAAAACATTGGAATTTGACAATTTGGTTGAAATGAAGGAAGGATTTCATTAAGAAAAAAAAGAAAATAATTTGGTTAAAACCCATTCTTTTAAGGACTAAATTATAAATTAATTCAAACTAAAATTTCCTCCTAAACCATTTTAATATGTTAAATAAACTATCAAACAATAAACAAATCATTTCTACCATCTCACCCATTATTTTTCACTAACCCACACTGCAAACTATCCATTCAAACATGCCTCTATTTTGCATTTTCTTTTTCATTTTTCATATATATTATCTATCGGAAGTAATTCTATTTGAGATATAATGAAACACCAAATATGAATATCTTTTCTAGTTAAAATTTGAATTATAATTTATTACATGTGAAGGATTAGGCCTTTTTCCATTAGGCTTAATCCCTATTAATACTTTTTTCATTTTTTATCTCATTACTTGGTTTGAGAAGAAATTGAAATAAAACAAATTAGAGTAGAGAAAATGAAAAGAATATATGTGGATGCTACCAAAAAATTAAAAAGAAAAGGAAAAAAATGAATGTAAATTCCTCTAAAATATTTTTTCTTCACTCGTGATGAGAAAAATAGAGGAAGCAAATATTTCATTTAAAATATCAATCTTGTCGATTTATTTTTTCATATTATATATCAAATAAGTACAAAATAATGATATTAATTTTTTTAAAAAAACTTCTCTTTAAGGAAATACTATAACGAAATATTTATTATTTCCTACATAAAAAACATTTTTATAGTGAGCAAAAAGACATTCATATAAAAAAAAAACATTTATTAGTATTTTTTTATTTTCTCTTCATTTAAATAATAGGAAGAACTATTATTTTGATATTTAAAAAATTAATATGTTGACAAATTAATTATTAAAAGATATTTAGTTAGGTTGTAGTACTTCAATGATTAATCTGCTAATAAATTAATATTTAAAATATTAATATGCTGACAAAATAATTTTTAAAAGATCTATATAATGACAAATTAATATTTAAAATATACTCTATTAATACTAATAAAATCTATTAATAATAATAAATTTTGTCATCAGAATACCATGAATTGATAAAATATATTTTAAAGATTAATTTATCAATAAATTAATATTTTAAGAGCCAAATGATAGTTTTCCAAAAGTAATAAAAAATATATTTATTTTCTTTTATTTTTATCCCTGCATTTTACTTTATTTTCTATTTTATTTTATTTTTCTCATTTTCTCTCTTTCATCCCAAACACTCAAAGCCCCCTAGTCGAAGCAAGACACACCCACACTCGGGCCTCGGCCTCTCTCTCTCTCTCTCTCTCTCTCTATTTTATCTTTGTGGGACGGATAATAGAACACTGCTGTACCTCGTTCCTCCTCAGCCCAACATTGCAATGGCGTTGTCCTCAGCCTATGCGGCCACGGCTACCACCACCGTTGCCGACAGCAGCAGGTGGTGCATGGCTTCACTGCGCTCCGCTCTCCCCTCCCTTCCTCCACCTTCTACTTCACTTCGATTCCCTCTCTCTCCCTCTCCCTCTTCCTCTTCCTCTTCTTCCTCGCGAACGCTCCGAGTTTCGCGCACCAAACCAAAAGCGCTTCTTCCATCTTTCACGGGCCTTGCCCTTCTCCACCCTCTCTTCCTTTCCGGTCCTACCTCCTCAGGTACTCCACTCTCAACTCCTTCATTATCATTCTTCCGGCTTTGTATTTTGTGGTAGGGGTAAATAATTGGGCAAATCTATAGGCACCTTTATTATTTCAATTGCTGCTTTGGAGCCCCTTTTTTTGGAGCCACTATTATAATATAATGATATAAAAGCCCCTTTTTCCAGTATTTTTTTTTAAAGTTAAATTATGTGATCAAATGTTGACATTGAGGATAGGCATATCGCTTTTGTTATCTCTATTTATATCAAACAAACATTGTGTTACCAATGTGTTTGAGTAGTTCAAGTGGCTTGGCAGCTGTTCCCTTAAGCAAGACTTTTGTGAGTGGAAAAACTAAAGTTGGGAGAGTTTTAGCCTATAGTGAGTTTATCTGGTTCAAGCTAGACTAATTGGGGTCCATTGAACTCCAGAGAATAGTGGTTTAGACTAAAAACAATCAATGTATTAGTTTGAGTAAAAGAGGCTTGCGTTAAAGTCTTGACTTCGAACGCGAGCACACACGCACACACACAATGTGGGTCCGCTCAGCTCGAGCTATATTAGTTTGGATCCATTGAATTCTGGATAAGGGTGGTTTCAGTTACAAACAAGTAATGTGTTAGTTTGAGTAAAAGAAGCTCATGTCAAAGTTTAGAGAACGATTCATGTGTGTGTGCATGCGCGTGTGTATATATATCCGGTTGGAGGAGCTGCCATGTATTGGCTTGACCATATTAGTCCCATGCCCAAAGGATGCAGTCATTAGAAAAAATCATGTCAGCGAGACTTATGGAATTGTATTGGGGTTTTACCTTCATTTGATGTTGAAGTATTGTTTTGATCCATAGTTGCTTCATACCAGTTAAAATATTATTAATCCACCTTTCATCTGTGATATAGAAAATCTTTGATTTTGCCCTGTGTTTGGAGATAGATTGGTGGTGAAACTGTTTTTTGTAGAAGTAGAGCTGCAATTCAACTACTTAGTGTGTGTTTGGGAAAGCTGTAAGATTAAAATTATTTCAATAATCGCTTATTTGTATAATCGTTTTTTTGTATAATCGATTATATGAGAATCAATTTATGTTTGCATACTTTGGCTGAAAAGAGATCTTAAGATAATCCATTTTAGTTGGATTATATGAAAAAAATTGTTTTTGTATGATAAAATTACTAAAAATGGTATAGAATGATTATTTATATTATATAATATTTGATACTTAGGGTCAATTTGGTAAAAACATAACAATTCTGAAATAATCAGCTTCTGTTTATAATCATAAGCTCCAAAATATTGCTTATGCTTATAAGCTATTTTTCAGCTTAAAATTATTAATTTTAGATTATAATCTATTTCCAAAATTTAACCAAACATGATTATTTTTGCAAAACATCTTTTTTCCCAAAAAAAGCTGTTTTAGGTGCTACCCAAACATGCACTTAATGTTTGAATTCTTGTTACTTGTTGGTTATATAAAAGCCATGTGGTTCTGTTGCTGATAGGAGGAGGCATGGGCTTCAATTTAAATCCTATGGCACCTTTTTATGTTAGTTAGTTAGTGAACTCTGCTGTAAAACACTTGACAATCAAACAAAGTTGGAGCTCTATTGCTATACTCTATTATACTAACAGAATTAAAGGGGATTCAGGGGTTTAGCAAATATGAATATTGAATCTGTTGGGAAGAGTAACTACAGCAGGAAGCATGGAGTGAGTGAGAGTAAGGATTCTTTAGGATCATGATATTATGCCCTTGTTTACTTTTTATTCCTCCCATTTCCTGTTAGGATTGATTGATAATCTTCAAAGAACTCTGGGGATTTTTTAATCCTATTATCATTTTGATGTAAAAGCATTGGATTTTTTAGTTAGTTGTTACTAATGTGTATTTTTATTAATATGATTGAAGAAAACTAATCTCATAGACCCAATTTATAACTTTATGTTGTTATTGTTAGATCAAGTGAAGAAATGAAATCATACTGTATGATTGCTGCAGAGGTTGCCGCGTGTGAATGAAATTTGCTTTCCTCTTGTACACACTAGCCTTTGAAATTTTGTAGTCGTTTCCCATTGAATTCGATATGCATTAAGTAGTACTGCATTTTCTCTTCTTGGCACAGAATATACTGGCTTTGATCACTGTTTTACCATTATCGACAATGGTGGTCGCGTCTATGCCATGAGGCATGGGAGGCGAGTGCCCAAACTCAACAGGCCCCCTGATCAGCGCCGGGCACTTATTCGAGGCCTTACAACTCAGCTCCTTAAATATGGTCGCATCAAGACAACCAGAGCAAGAGCCAGTGCAATTAGGAAGTATGTTGATAAGATGATAACTTTGGCAAAGGATGGTTCGCTTCATAAAAGGAGACAAGCCCTCGGCTTCATCTATGAGAAGCAGATTGTTCATGCTTTATTTGCAGAGGTTCCAGAGCGCTATGGTGACAGAAATGGGGGCTATACAAGAATTATAAGAACCCTACCAAGAAGGGGGGATAATGCACCTATGGCCTACATTGAACTTGTGTAGTCATGAAGCATTTGGCTGCAATTATTGGCAATCTCACTGTAATTTTGAGATTGGTAATGCATCCAATGGTAAACAATTGATTCTACAGAAATTTTTCTATGTTTAGTTCTATTTGTATTATGCTTTCATTTTTTTTTTTTTGGACTTGTTCTTGGTTTGCATCTCTTTCTGTACGTAGAAAGACATTCCATCTCTGATCTTAATTGATAATCTGCAAAAGGAAATGCTCTAATGCATTTTTTTTTTTTTGGGTTTAAGTATATTTTTAGTTTTTATAAATATAAGTCACTTTAATTTTAATCCCTCTAAAAAAGTTATTGACTTTTGGTTCTTCATTTTTCTAATATTATATTTTTGGCCCCTATTATTAGCCAGTATTATTAAATAGTGATATTTATAAGTATAAAAAGAAGATTCTTAAAAAATTTATAAAGACTAAAAATAAGATTTTTAATATTTATGAGGATTAAATATATATTCTAAATATTTATACGAACTAAAATTTAGAACCTAGGAACTAAAGTCATAATATTTAAATTTTTTTTGGGGTACTGTACGTTGTTGCATTTTATAAAATCAAGCAGATGTTTCCACTTCCACTTCTACAGGACCAAAAGAATCATATTCATCCACACTTCTGTGGGCTTGTTAAATATGCACTAACAACATTGTTCCTTGGAGAATTGATCAGTGGCAAGTTGTGTGGTGTACCAAGAAAATGTGGTCCGTTTTAAAGAAAAAAGAGGGTGCACCTTGCACCTTCACTTTACATTATAGGTTGTAATGAGAATTGCCGGTACCATTACAACGCTGCACCACTACTCGCCACCACAGGGGACACCCTGCACAGCCGTGGAGTTTGCACGTTGGTTTTCACACGCTGGCAACTCCTCATCACCTCGTGGAAGAGTGTGAAGAAGAGAAGGTGCTAGTGGCAATTGAGAAGTTAGTGGTGAAAGCTGTTACTTTGCTTCAATGGAGTATCACACAATGTAGTATTTAAACACCCACAAAATCCCAAAAAAAAAAAAAACTAAATAAAAGAAGACGAAATATTTGCTAGCAAGATAAAATTTTGATTAAGCTAGCTTAACTAAAGCAATAAAAGAACACAACTTTGCTGCCAAAGTTACACTTTTACTTCCACTTGGAACAGCCGAATGCTACTGCACCAGCAATAACAACCTTCAAGGGTTTTGCTGGTCATGGAGAAGCTAGAAAGGTGGAAGACAAGTGCACAACTTCTAGGAAATTACGGTTTTCTCAACAACACACAAGAGGGAACTCTTAGCACCATGAGTTGAAGTGGTCTCAGGCTTGGTCCCATGGACTGATGGTGGTGCTCAGCCATGGCAGACATTCCACTCGAAAAAAAAAAAAAAAAAAAAAAACACTAGTGCAGAGCTCAATTTGCTCCACTAATCTCCAATTTTAAGTCCAAACCATCCAATATTACAAGTCACTAACACACAGTACACTATTATATTTGTAAATGATGCACCACACACTATAGTTACTCTAGTACACCGCAAAACTTAATTTGTATGGCAAATTGTTCTAAACTATTTGGGCAAAAACGTTAGAGATGGAGCCATTTTCACTCAGATTTACTATTAACAATTTGAACGCCATTCTATTCTATACACAACTTGAGAATTGACTTATTAAATATGTGCAAATTAGAGAGAAAGGAATAATGAGTGGGATTTATGGTCAGAAGTCCAGAATCACACAATTTGTGTTACTATACTTAAACTATTAAACCCCATTTAGAAGAGTTTACTTTTAGTTTCTTTGAGCTTACTATTGATTTTATTTAAGCTTATCCATCGGTTTTAGTTGAGCTTATCTATTGATCTATTTGAATGATCAAAATAGCTTTTGAAGAATTCATAAGTTGTTTTGTGAGTTTATTTCAGAGGTTATAATAATTTTTGACTAAGTTAACATTAATAATTGTCAAAAAAGAGAAAATCATATAAGCGCATCTCCAACTTTCTATCCAAAGGTTATTAAATTTGCTTCAGAGTGTATTTATGGCAACAAAACTTTTTTGTATTATTATATAAAATTTAATTTGAGCTTACTGTAGATAAGGATCAAGGTATATCTTTAAGCTTATGGAGAAGTTTAAGAATTAAATTTAAGTCATGACATAAATATGAGTGAAGAAGTTAATGCTAAAATGTTGCTGCTGATGCAAGAGTTTGAGATTATAATATAGAAGGGATTTTGACTTAAGCTTGACTTTTGTTATTGTGCTAATTGCAAGAGTTTGAGATTATAATTAAGTTCATTTGATTATGAAAGCATATCATTATTGTAGTCATCAGTGTAACATCCCAAGTAATAGTAAGTATAATTAATATTATTGAATAATTAATTTTTAGATACATTACAGATATAAAGAAGGTAATAAGGAAATGTTAATTATAGGATAATGAGATTTCTAATATCCTCAATAGAAAAATAGAGATATTTTGCTAGCTAGAGCGATTTTTTTACTAGCAGTGTCTTGTAGTACAAGACATTGATCTAGTAGGAATCTATACTACAAGATGGCATAAATATCTATTAAAAGACCCTAGGATGTGTGACTAAAAATTAGCCACACTAGTCATCTTGGTGGACAAAAGATGACCACTCAAAAATGCACTTAAGAAAATTTAAATTCTACTTCAAATCCATTGAATAAAAAGCATCCACCAATCAAGATCACTTAAGAAGGAAGAAGACTTATTATTTCCTCTTCAAATTCGGTGGCCACTCCCCTTCCTCTCTACTTCCAATTTCATCTCCATACTACTCAAACTCACCCAAACTCTTCTAAGTCTTACTTATTCTTGCCTAATTTTCCAACATTTCTACTTGGTTCTTTATCAAGTAACTCTCACACAAGCCAAAACTCCTTCCTTTGAATTATATAGATTCAACCAAGCAAGGTGCAAGGAAGGATTTGTGCTCATCTTGAGACTTTGGAGAGACAATAGCATCAAGAAGAGCAAAGCTAGAGAGTCTTAAGCCTTGGACTTAAGATAGGTTCCTAAGACTTGTTGAATTCCAAGGTTTCTTTAAGATTAGGATTTTTCTTGAATCATTTTGATCTATTCATTTAGAGCTTGGTATGAGGTTAATAGGACCTTTTCTAGTGATTTAAGGCTAAGTAAACTTGATTAGTGTTGAAGAGTAGACTAGAAAACCGAAATAATTACGAAACAAAAAATTGCTATAGGGGAGCCCAGGGATAGTATGTACTACAAAGGGCATATCTCAAGCAAGAAAACTCATCTTGAAGTGAAACCAATTTTATAAGAAACCTAACTCAAAGATGAATCCAACTATATAAAATATATGCCCATTGGATTTGAGATAAGAGAGTGATGATTTTTTAGACATAGGCTATTGGTTAACACCCTCTATCTTGACTAGTATGTGATTTGAGGGTCATAACTTGCCCTGTACAACTTCAATTTGAGTGTTACCACTTTTGTTAGAAAGATAATACATAGATAATCATGTCTATAAAATTTTAGAATCAAATCCTTACTGGATTGTTCCCAGTAAATCATTGAAATTTTCTTATGCTCTATTTGAGTTGAAATAGGGTAGCTCTAATTTAGAGCTCATAACTCGAGCTCTACTTACCCAAATAGAGTGAAACTTATTGAATTTGAAAGAGAATTCACATAGATATATCCTAGTAGGTTTTTGGAACAAAATAATGTAAGATAAATTTTTAGTGATTTTCTAATTTTAGATATGCAAGTTTATCCTAAAACAGGACAACCTTGAATAAAACTTTAGTAACTTAAACTATAAACTCAAAATTCAATGAAACTAAAGAGATTTAAAACTATACTAATAGGGCTACATTCTATTAAAATTTGAGATTAAAATAATTTAAAATGGAATTTTAGGATGATTTAAAAATTCTGGGCAGATTTTAAGAAAAATAAAACAATTTGTGAATTACATGGCTTAGAGGTCCCAAAACCATGTAGGACTAAATGGATTGAACATTTATGAAACTACATACCAGAATGATGCCATGTTATCATACTTGAACTCTTATTGGTATCATGTTGAGATCATGATTTTCTGTGACTGGCTAGTTGTTATTTTTGTTGTCTATGTTGGAAACCTTTATATTTCAACTGCCATGCTACCAGATGGTCCGTACAAGTATATAAATTATGTAGCATAATTATAAGCAGATCAAGCATATTCATACATGAATATATGAACTTCTAAGATGACTATGATTCCATATGATTTGAGCCAGCTCCTGAATAGATTTAAGGGAAATAAGTTAGTGTGAAAGGCGGCGAAAACAAACTCGACAATCACGTATAGGAACGAATTTAGTCCTGAAAATTAGGCTATTATCCAAAAGTGGGAGAGGTCATCCACTTTTAGGGGACCAAGTATAGATAGTCAAATTACAAGTTAAAGAAAGATAAGAAATACTGCGCTCTGAGGATAGCGATAAGGAACGCTTGAGTGCAAACATATATAGACACTTTAGGGATAGCGAGACGTAATGTCTAAGTGTGTTGAATAAAAAAGTTAAAGGAAAATAAGTAGTCAAGTGCACTTATATCAATAGCTAGCAGCATCTGCATATGCACAAGTTCTAATTATGTTATTGATCTACTGTTACCTTATGGAATTCATCTTTTCTATCCTGTGTGTAAAATAAAATTAACCTACTTCGGAGGGTTATGTTTTTTAAACTTAATAAGTGAACTTATATTCTTATGTATGCGGACATATTTTCTTAACAAATTGAAGTAGTTGGGACGGTAACAATGACATAGCTTGTCAAGCAGCTTGGGAAGTTCTTATCCTATGTGGGTTCTCATGTCATCTCCAAATAGTTCAGGATATTTTAATGAGGACCAACCTGGAAGAATTTGACTAAAAACTAGACTGGTTGCTGAAGACAATTGACAAATAAATCTACACATGTTAGCATTAGATGTCTGTTTCAATAGTTGAAACTCCTAGTAGAACTGCTCATGTACTTTAAATGGCTGTATTGTGCTACAAATATTTGTGAAATGTAAGGGATATTGTGTTTATTTCTCAAAAACTAAAGTGAATAATAAATCAAGGTCCAGCCAATTGTTGATAACAACTCTTGAGTGTGATATTAGGACTTAAGTATAATATTATACTTGGAAGGGTGTCACAATCAGCCACTGCTGAACAGGAATAAATGAGAGTATTTTAAAGCGATCCATGCTTTATGCTTGCTTGAAGAGGAAAAAAAAAAGGATGTGGATACAAGAAAATAATGTATAATACATAAATAGACTTACGAATATTATAATGCATCAAGTTATATTAAGAATTTGTTTATTGAGATTTTTTGAAAATATTATGCGTATTAAACCTAATATTATGTTAAATGTTGTTATTTATAATAATGCATCTATGATATGTTTATTTGCAACTTTTAAAAACTATTTGCCAACAAATTTTTTGTTTTACTACTTTTAAAGCTTATTTTTAAAGATAACTATCCAAATAGATTTTTTTTTACCATTAAAAAATTATTTTAAAAGCAAAGTTATCAAATCAATTTTTTTTAATTTTTTAAATTGAATTTAAACTAATTTTTTAAAATTGTTTTCGAAAACACAAAAACAAAAACAATTCCAAACAAGTCCAAACTCTTTTCCTCTTCTTTTACCCTTATATTCCTGCTTGTGGATCTCTTGCTATTCTTTCTCTCTTTTTTCTATTCTCTCTTTTTATGTAGTCTTTTCTCTCACAAACTCATCTCTCTCTCCCTCCCTTTGGCATTATCTATAGGCCCTCTATTTATAACTTAAGGTAATTTATAGCATGTTTGTTTCCATTTGAAAATTCCTAAATCATGGCTTGGACAAAAGTTGTAAGAAAGAATTTTTTGCCTAAATTATAGTTTGGAGATTTTTAAATAGGAAACCAAACACTCTATTGATCATTAAGCTGGTGAGGTCATGTGCCTAAGACATCTGGCTTATGTCATTCTCTTTCTCTTTATCTCTCTCTCTCTCTCTCTCTCTCTTGAAACATTATCTTCACTATTTTAACCTTTTCAAATACAATAATATTTATCAAATAAGATTTAACATTATAAATTAACAAATGTTATTTTTTGTATAATATATTTCGAGGTGACTATTGCTAATTTATTATCTTACTTTTAAGAGTTATTAACATCTAAGATTTAGTTATTTGGTCATTTTTTAATTAATTGCTATTGCAAAGACACTAGGGGTGGTCTAATGGTGAGGGATTTGAGTAATTTGCATGGGATCTTAGGTTCAAACTTTATTCCTGCCCATATATTAAAAAAAATTAATTGTTGTTGCAAAATCAACTTAGACAAATCAACTAAAATATTTAAATTAAGTCAAGGAATTAAAATTAATCTGCACAAAGTATTTTATGAAAAATGGGATGTTATGATGGGCTCCTAGCTAGTTTATTATAAGACAAGTTCTTACATGGGACTAGTGAATTTTGTAACCACTATGATCATTGAATTTCAATCACTAAATTTTTCTTTTTTTTTTTTTTTTCTTTTTGGTGCACAAAGGGAAACAAAAGAAAGAAAACCAAAGCCAACATTAATGTCTCTCAAATCTCGCACCTGTGCAATCTACCCTCAAAGAATGGAAAAGATTAGAGGGAGGGGACTGTCGCACAATAACATCCTCCAACTAGGAGGTTCCTCTTTTAGCCCATGCATCAGCACATGAGTTAGCTTTTCTATACACATGAGACAATTGCATTTGCCAAGATCGATGGATCAGAGGCTTGATGTTAGCTATAACTGCACCATGCACATGAAAATTTGGAGTGGAAGGGTCCATGGAAAGCCTTAAAGCTTCCTTAGGATCCAACTCACAATACATCTTCCTTAAACCAAGGTTTCATTAAAAATTTATACTTATATTTAATATTTATAAAAAAATAATTTTATAGAGAATTTACCCATCTTCCCCTTATCGCTAGCCGTATTACCCCCTCCTAATAGCAGTATGAGTCTTACCCGGTAGACTGGCGGTAGAGATTGTGGCCATCGCTCTCTTCTTTGCAGGCAACACAACAATAGTAGCTCCTTTCCAAGTCCCTTGCCATCCATGGCTCTCATCTCCTTAAAAATCTCCTCCAGTAGTGTGCAGTGCCCACCCCTCTTCTCCCTTTTCCCATGCTTGGCCAATTTCTAGGTTACCAAACAACCTCATTAGCCCAACATCTAGTTTTTCACTCTCTCATGAATCATGATAGTATCTATATTGGGTTTGTTTCAAAATCTTGCCTTTCACCTTGTGTGAGGAGTAACTATAATGTTGTTTGTGACTTTGTTGATGAGTATCTTTCCTTCCTCAATGAGTTATTAAAGGATGAGGACTTGGTGGATCCAAGGCTTGAATTGAGTCTTGGGATTGTCAACAATGGCGATGGCCATTCGCATAGAAGGAGCACTCCGCAGTGGCAGTCCCCATGATAACCCAAAAACTAGCCAAGCATAAGATAGTGGGGGTAGGGAGGTGGTGGTGCTAGCTAGGGAACGGAGGAGGTGAGGAGGATGGAAGATAAGGGGAGAAAGAGAAGGAGGGTAAAAATACAATTTTAACATCGACCTTGATGGTCAATACCTTCCTCAATGAGTTACTGAAGGATGAGGATTTGGTAGATCAAAGGCTTGAATTGGGTCATGGGGTTGTTGATAATGGCAATGGCCTTTTCCATCTATAGAAGGAGCCACTCCTCAATGCCAATTCCCATGGTCACCCAGAAATTGGCCAAGCATGAGATAGTGGGAGTGGGGGTAATGGCACATTGGGGGTGGGCCGGTGGTGCTAGCTAGGGAAGGGAGGAGTTGAGGAGGATGGAGGGTTGGCGAGAGAGAGAAGGAGTGTAAAAATATAATTTTAATATCAGTGACCTTGATGGTCAATAACACCACTCTCCCTATCAAAGAAATCGCCTTATTATAAATCAAACATTTTATATGACCCTTTTTTTTTTTTTTGAAAAAAGAGACAAGCATAAAAAGGTAATTTGTACTTTACCCTATGTTTAAAGGTATTTTCAGTCTAGTCCTTTTTGTTTTATTCATTTGCTATGTCTAGAAGTTGAAAAGGAATTAACACACAGCATACTCAATACCGCGACTAGCATGAATAAAAAATTATTAATTAAATTATAGATACAACAAAACATTTTCGAAAGATGATAGGAGAAAGCACAAACATTAATTTGATAATGGCGACAACATACAAGGAGCATGTTTGGTTTAGTTGCATGCCTTCAAAGCACCAACAATATTATTAATCGGGGTGCAAGTTGATGGTTGTTACTTAAGGAATCTGCGGAATGCTAAACCTGGCACCATCAACATAGTGAACAGAGAGCAAAAGCTTTTCTTTATGGCTACAACACTGCAAAGCTTAGCTCCAACATAACGAACAGCTTCTATCTCTATCGTACCATTGTTTAAAGCAGCGTGATGCATCGCATGGGTAATATGATAGTTCGCTCACCTTAGCTTGTAAAGCTAGACAAATAGACAATGATTAATGTAGTCTGATGTTTCTTGTAAGCAATAATTTGTTTATACATAAATAGTTTATCATAAACACAATTTTAAGATTTATAATTTCATACTTTTCGCAGAATTTAGATTAGAAAATGAGTCATTCTCTATAAACTTAATAAAGAAAATAATTCTTTAGAAGAATAGAATATAATAAAATAATGTTTGATGATTTCTCTTACTCCTTTTGATCCCTAATAATATAATAGTGATCGAGAGAATGTATTTCTATGTTCCGTGTAGAGAACTACATCATTAATATATATATAAATATAATAAGAGACTTTCATCAAGCATCTCTCACCAGTCATAAACATATTTTAGTGGGCATAGTTATTAATAAAGAATGACTTTTCAATCGGTTAGCCATAAGATTTAAATATTCTAATATTTATTAAACAATTACGTGGGTCATAATTCTTACATTTTCTATTATTTTGCCAATTCGATTAACATTCAAATAGTGGTCTCACATAAAAAACATTCAAACACTGGTCATGAATATTAATTGTTCGTTGCAAAGGGCTGCTTCTTGTTCGGAATGATAATTAACAGTGGGTGTTTCTTATTTTTGTTGCCAAAGGAGACAAACCAAAGATCTATGTGCAGTCATGCGGCCACACGTCTGGATTCAAGGGCATGGAAGATTGGAAAACCAAAATGATGCGCACGTGAATATCTTCACTATACAAAACATGTGAGACCATGAAAACGACATGACCTTGATGGGGTAGAAGATGAAACGGCATACGACTTCCTATCTCTTTACGTAAAATACTTGTTTGTGTTTAAATTTTAATATACGGATATGATACGATGTATCATTAGAAAGAATTTAAGCATAAAATTAATGATAACGAAACGAAACGAAACGGAACAAATGAAATAAATTTAGATGAAATCTTTTTATCATTACGCAGAGAAGAACTATAGCTTATAAATATAACAAGGTATACAAATAACATGTCAATGCGGCGCCTGCTGACCTTCTATCTGCATCACCATGAACTGGATTAGATTCTGATACAATATTACTTAGGAGTATAAATAGTTGAGTAGTTTCATTTATAGGGGAAGTGAATTGTTATCTTGAGAGTTATTTAACTCTTTTTTCTTTGAGTATTCTTTTCTTCTCATCTGTTTTACTCTATTCTTCTCACACTTTGATACCATTTTGTATTGATCGAATTCTTAAATTCTTTTGTTGGTAGTTGATTTATGGTATCTTTATATGTCCCAACACTGAATTAGGGATAAGCCTTCCTTTCAATTTAAATTTTATAATTGCAGTTGAGGCTGAATTTGAGCGGCAAATTGGAATAGCTTCAAAGCACCACATTCGGGTTTGAGAATCACCCAGCCCGTCCCATTCCCCCACTTTCATCTCCCTTGATGACCAAAAAAAAAACCCTAAATTTTATGATTATAAAAAAAAAAAAGATACAAGTATCATTAAAGGGAGCTCAATGCCACAAATTAATTTCATAAAAAAAAAACACTGTTGTGCAAGTTTAAATATATATGTTCTGTTTTTAAAAGTATTAACAATTTTTTATAAAATTAATTTTGATACACTATCATTGCAAAATACTTTATGCTATTAGTCAATAAGATGTCATCATCTATATGAATTTTAAGAGAATTATCGTAAGAATTAAACATTTTTAATAATGTGACAATGTGTGATTTGATGATTATATAAAAGTCTTTTACATTAATTGTGTATTGACATTGAATTCATTTTATTATTTTGGCCCCTCAATAATTTTGTTCTGTTTGAGTCTCTTATTTTTTTTTAGAAGTAGATGTAAATCATCTTTAGAAAAAACTTTAAAAATTATATTTTTCATTTTTATATAGAAATAATTTGCTATCATTTTAAAAAAACTAAAGGATTTTAACTAATTTGGCTAAAATAAAAATAATTATATTTTTAAAGAATAAAAAACATGTTACTTATATTAAAGATTAATATACATTTTACCGCTTAAAATAATTGAAATAATCGACTTTAAAATTGATTATTTTAAGAGAATGGCCCCTCAAAAAAAAAAAAAAACTCGATAACACATTAGTTTTTAAAGTCTAGCACGTTATAACATATTAAGCCTTCTGTTAAATTCCATCAATAAACTCCTGCTGGGATGATGAAAGGCCTCTTGAATGCTATGTGTCTTTTGAGTTGGACATGTAGGGGCTAATGTGTTAAATATTGGATCTTTAAAGTGTGTTTGGATAGAGTATTGTTAGATAGTGATGTATTTTTTGAGAGGATTTTAATTAATTTATCATGAAATTCTTTGTTTGGATACTAATATGAAGGAATTTTAAAATTTCAAGTATTTTTATAAGGTATTTTCTAAATATCAAAAGAGTAGATTTTAATTTCAATCTTCTCATACTCACTATTTGGAAAGAAAAAATATGATAAAATTGAATTCAATTATATCAATAACTAAATTCAATTGCACAGTTTGTATATAAAAATGAATTGAATTCTTTATCTTGATTATTTTATGCTTCATTGGATATTAGAGAGGAGAAAAAGAGAGAAAGTTTTAGACAGAATTAAGGGTATTTCTGATAGACTATATTTTAACATTAAATTCACCATGTTAGAAATTATAAATCAGATTTATTTTGATTTAATTTACTTTTAGGTATTTTTACAGAATTAAATTTTTTTTTAGATTTTAATTTCATGTTATTAGTTAATTTCAAATCAAGAAATTGAATTTAATTGTTTGAATAAATTTAATTTCGAGACTCTCTAAACAATCTAATAAAAAATTCTAAAATTTTCTCTCTTTTTACTCATTTTCTCTTCACCCCTTTGTCCTACAAGCATGCTATTACTCATCATTCATCGCTTACCGCCTCAGGTAGTTGTCCACGCCCGCCATCTGCTGCTGTCAACTGGCCCCCGTCGCTCGTTTGACAACTACCGCCCTACGCTTGCCATTTGTAGGGATAGATCCAGAAAATAAATACTGTAGGAGTCAAAAATAAATAATAAAATAAAAAATTTTAAATTATTATATCTACTTTAAATCATCTCACATTTCTTAAATAAATGTATAGTTTTATTAGCAATTGATAATTATAGGTAAAAGTTTTAAGCACATAATTTTCATTAAGTATTTTACTTTATTATTTCTTTTAGATATTTTGAAAAACGTATAAAATTTTAATTTTCGATGATAACTACTACTATATAGATGTAAGTTGAAATTTTTATCTTTAAATAATTTAAAATTGCATAAGATTAGACTTGCACGTATTAAATATGTAAAGAGTTCAATATATTTATATGGAAGCATATTATATGAGAGGAGTGGTTGATTATAAGAGTACGAGGAGCAAATTTTGACTATTAAATCTTATGTAAATGGTTAAAATTAAAATATAAAGTTATATGACTTTTTTAAATGATCATATAATTTTTAAATAATTTTGAATCTTGACAATCTATGTATGATTATACTATCCAAATTTACTCCTTTCACTTTTATAATAAATCACTCTTCTCATGTGATACATTCTCTATTTATATAACTTTAAAAAAATGAGTTAAAGTAGTTTTTTTTCTAAATTGTAAGTTTATATATTCTAAATTTAAAGTTATGATATTTATTGCCGCCCTCTAAATTCATCATTGGCTATTCGCTAACTGTCATCATCTCTTATCCCCAGCCAAGCAACCATCATCTATTGCTTGCTATCTGCCTCCTACCATTCATCGCCGACCACCTCATTTGTCGCTCATTACTTATTGAGAAATATTTACATCGTCCGAGAGCACCATATGACTGTACTCTTGGACCAATCATATAAGCGTATTGTGTATGGAATCTATCATTAACACATAATCTTATGTATAATACACTTATATAATTGACCTGAAGTACAGTCACATGGTACTCTCGAACCATGTAAATATTTCTCTTACTCACTACCTGTTGCTTGCCCTTGCCATCCATATCACATTTTCTGCGATTTGCCTTTCACCTCATGCTCTTTGTTGCCCAAAGAGAAAATGTAATATAATTACTTTATTCAAACAAGAAAATTGTAAAATGGACAGAACTAAATTGAAATAGTTAAATTTTTTTGTATTTTAAAATTCTTAAAATTTAAGAATACTCCATTCAAATACATTATTAGGGATTAATGTGTTTTTCCTATGTTGTTTTACAATATTTTATTTAGTATAAGATCAAAGATACTAATGTTTTGATATGTATTAGACAAACATTATTTTGTTTGCTTTGCATTTTAGTATGAGTGTAGTAAACTAAATAACAAAAATGAATTAATTATTAAGGAAGAATCAATTAAGCTAATAAGAAAAGAAACATTGTACAAGTCGTCAATTTTATTTTACTATCAATAATTTCTTTGATATGCTTTCTACAGTTATGAATTGTATGTCTAAATTTTCGAAAAGGACACCGTTCTTTTTCTATTATTTTTTAAATGTCAAAATATAAATAAATTATATTTATTTGAAGAAAAAATAAAAAGATAAAAGACACAAGGAAAGCTTAAAAACTTTTTCAAAATCTTCAAATTATTTTTTGAAAATGTAATTATTTTTTAAAAGTGGTTTTAAGTTCTTATTCTGTCTTTTATCTTTTTACCTTTTCTTTAAATAAAGATAATTAATTATTTTTTCGCATTTAAAAACAAGAGAAATAGTAAATTGTCTTTTTTAAAATTTGGACATGCAATTCATAACTATAGAAAATGTATTAAAGAAATTATTGACCATAAAAATTAAAATTGATTTTTGTTAATTAGTTTACTATGGTCATAGTAAGATACATCCTAAACAGGTACAATAATGATCATCCAACACATATGCATGGGCATCTTTGATCTTAGACTAATTAAAATCTTGTATAACATAGAAAAAAATGCACATTAATCCCTATATGTCCAATTTAGACGACATTTGACATTTAATGGGTGAAGTCAGTATCTCATTAGGAATTAACGAAAAGAAAAAAAATCTAGCAGAACATGCTTAATCTTTAAAAACTCATGTATTAGCAATTTTTTTAAAAAAATAATTATATTAAAAACTAATTCTATTCTAGACTAAAGTATAGAGTAAATCTATATTAAATGTCATTCATGTTTTATTGATTTTTAAGTAAACCCTCAAATAAGTCTTCGATAATATCTTTAACAATAGATTGGTCTCTATTGATCATGAGATCCTTGACAATTGTAAAAATGAGATATTTTAATCTCTAATTTATTTATAATTGGTAAATAATATAATGTATAGATTGCATGATAATTAGGATAGCCTTCATATTCCATGTGATATCAACACCACCAAATATGCAATAAAAAAAGAAAGAAAGAAAGAAATATACAAGAGAAATTAAGTTAACCTTCTTAATCTCATGTTTAAATGTTTCAAAAAACTCATTGCTTTTTGACAAATGGAGAGGAGATGAGATTTGGCTTTCTACGGTTGATAGCCAAGGATGAGCTATTGCAATTGGAGTGTCTTTCTATTAAGGGCCAACATTGGGGATTTTCTTTTTTTTTTTCTCCTATTGCATGTTTGGGAAAATTTAAGAGAGTACCACATAAGATAGATGAGATTAGGATATCTTATACAAGTTATATATCACATTTTTTACTAACTTCAAGTGAGTTACAGACTAAATTATCTAATTTTTATAATTATTAGAAATTTTAAGACTAATTTATTTTTGTCAAATATCAATCTATCCGCTAACTAATATGAAGATTTACTCTCAATCTTTTTATCCTGATGCACCTAACTTTTGTCATGGTTTAATTTTTGTGAGAATTATTTTTAAAAGAAGGTCTTTTAAAAGAATTATTTTTAAAAAAATAATTTTTATTTAATTTAAATATATCAAAAGTAAGTTTAAGAAAATAATTTTTATTTGAATATAATAAACTAAAATTACTTTTAATTATTGATATAAAAATAATAATAAAATTCTTTCTCAAAAGATATTTTTCTAAAATAAAAAATATCTTTTAAAATGTTTCTCCCAAAAATTATTTTAAAATTCCAAAAATAAAATTTAAAACAAATCTTTATACATTTCAATATACTATTTACTCTATATATATATATATTTTTTTTTTTTTTTCTCGCATCAATTAAAACCCTTTTGGCTTCCGCAACAGTAAACCAAATGGGTCATCAGTCGGATCAATCAACGCCCACCGGACACAAATAATTGCAAGAGGCAGAGGAAAAAAACGTGACCAATAAATATTACAAAAATTAGTAATGTCGTTTGTTGGAACCAGTCATATTCTGCCACGTTATCAAACGCGCAGATACATTAAAGCCACTGTGCGACCCACCACCACCAAGCGCAGCCAATGACCGCACCTTCCCAACTTCACGATACCCTTCTGATTCTGTTCCGATTAAATATCAGCTCAGCAGAAAAAATTAGACAGAAAAAAAATAAAAAAAACAATCTTCAGGATCACTTTCCCTTCAAAAGTTCAGTGATGCTCTAACCAATAAACACGCTACTTCAATGTTCACTTCATCAGTATTCAGCAAGACCCCTTCCTCGCTAAGAGCTTGCCATAAAGAAACCGTTCTTCTGAGCTCAATTTCCGCTAAAAATTTCAACCTTCTGAGAAGAATAACGTAAACCCCATCATCAGTTTTTATACGCTGAAAAAGCGAAATTATAAAAAAGAAGAAAGGAAAAAAAGAAACCGAAAAAAAGAAGGTGAAGGCGATAAATTTTCTCCACAAATTTTCTCCAGAAAATTCTTGGCTTGAAGCGAGTTCCGTGTTAGAACATGTCTACGGTTCGGCGGAGAAAAGGGTCGGAAACGGATAAGGCTCAGGCTCAGAGCTCAGAACCGAAGGTTCAGCTTCATGAAGAGAAGAACAAAGAAGAAGATGATAATGATGATGATGATGATGATGATGATAAGAAGAACAAGAACAAGAAGAACAAGGTAAAAGAGAAGAGCAAGGACAACGGGGAGAAGAAGAAGAGGGAGTGGTCGTGTATCGATAACTGTTGCTGGTTTGTGGGGTGCATTTGCACGGTGTGGTGGTTGCTGCTGTTTCTGTACAAGCTGATGCCAGCTTCGTTACCTCAGTACGTGACCGAGGCGATCACCGGGCCGTTGCCGGACCCGCCGGGCCTGAAGCTCAAGAAGGAGGGCCTCACGGCGAAGCACCCGGTGGTCTTCGTGCCCGGGATCGTCACCGGCGGGCTTGAGCTCTGGGAGGGACATCAGTGTGCGGAAGGGCTGTTCAGGAAACGGTTGTGGGGTGGCACCTTTGGAGAAGTCTACAAGAGGTATCATGTGTTTTCTTTTTCTTTTTTTTTTTTTTGGGGGGGGGGGGGGCTGGTGTTATGTTCTTTGTCATAATTTGGTGGCGATTTTTGAGTATGAAAAAAATGTTACTTGTATATAGCTTATTAGTTTATCCTCGGGATTTATGTGTAAATGATCATGTACATAACTATGGAATTGAGGAGACCATAGAGGTTAGTGACAATAGTGTCAACCGATTCCCCCATGGTATATGTAGAATTCACAGTCATTTGCACATGAATCCCCAATTTTCCAATCACATACGTGAATTTCTCATTGCACATGAAAAATGAATTGCTAGTGTTGATGAGTACCCCCAAAAAGCTATGTACAAATAACAGAACTGGTTGAGTATTTTTTGTTTTGCTCCTTTGGATTAAAATGTGTTCTTTCCTGTCACGTCACTAAAAATTTGACACCCGTATAAAATTTAGCATTTCAAACTTTGTGAAGCCTACCATGTGTAAAATTTTATCCAGGTGCCGAATTTTAATTAGAGAGATAGTGAAAGAGGATTTCAATCCCATGTTTGTGGGATGTGACTTGTTTTGTTATGTTAGTGGTTTATGGCATATACCAGCGGGGTTTGGTTGTTAGTGGTATGTTGTGGTTTATTTTGGTGTTGATTAATGATCACATTGAAATGGTCGTTGATATATAAGCATTTTACGATGTTTGGATGGTGAGCTGTTAACTAAACATGTCACTTCAATTTAAGATCGTTAGATTTGTCAACTTGTTTCTGTTGTTGGCGGGGTCATTGGAAGTGATGGATTATAAGGGAACTTCCCTTTTATGGTTATGTTCGTTGATGAAGAGATTGCCTGAGAGGGTTAAATTTCGCTCTTTTGAGTTAATTTTTTTTAATTGTTTTTATTTGAATTGACTTTTCATCCATATAGAAGAAGTATGTTTTCAGAATTCGTCCTGTTAATGTACCATCAGATCATTGTTTTCCTGTAAACTTCTGACTCTGATCAAGAATTCAAGATATTTTCAAAGTGCGTGCTGAAGCTGTTTTCTTTGGGTTCCGGTCCGAGTGAAATGAAGCTGCCAGGTCAAACTGCAATTAGCTATGCCTATGCTGCAAATATTCATTTAGGAAGCTAAATATTTAATTGCCTAATTTTAAGGTCCACCTTGGACTTGTTTGGATGCATTCAATGCTGATCCTGAATGCTTGATTGGAAGAATTTTAGTAGCTTTTCCCAGTCACTTGGTATGTGGAAGGACTATTCAGCTTGAAAGTATAGCACATCTTAATTTATTTTTTCTTTGACGGGATAGCACATGTTAATTTTATTTCTTTTATAAGGAAGATAATTTTTGGAGTATACATGGGTTGAAGCAACAATCATTCGCCAATATGGTCGACCATTGAATTTCTGAGATAGGAATCTCCAAAATTGTTGGACTGCATTATCAAAAGCATACAAAATTCCATACATGATTTATTCTGATAAAAATAGCAGAAATCTCTTGTAATTAATTGTTGCAGAGGTACAATTTTGCTTGGGGCTTTAGTTACTTCATATGACAAGAAACTGCATTTCAAATGTTCTTACGTCTGTTTTAGTTTGGTGTACCAAATGTGTACGCTAAAGATAAGATAGCTTTCCAAATGGTAATCCTAACTTTGGGAATGAATTCACTGCTGAATTCTTTGGGATCCACTTCTTACTTACCAAGAGTTGTTTTTTTGACTTGCAATCTTGACCTACACTTTTGATACTTCTAAGTAAGTTTCCATACACCTAGAAATAGTGGGATAAGGATTTATGTCTTCTATGGATCTTTTGCAGGCCTTCATGCTGGGTGGAGCACATGTCACTGGACAACGAAACAGGATTGGATCCGCCTGGCATAAGAGTCAGGCCTGTCTCCGGACTTGTAGCTGCCGATTACTTCGCTGCCGGATATTTCGTGTGGGCCGTCCTAATTGCTAACTTGGCACGCATTGGTTATGAAGAAAAAACTATGTACATGGCTGCATATGATTGGAGAATATCATTTCAGAACACTGAGGTATTACTCATTAACTGATTTTGCCTGGAATTCTGTCTTAACACAAAGAAGTTCATTGATTATGCACCTATATAAAGGGAAAAAAAGAACACTGAGTCATTTTCCCTTTCTTCTTTTCCTATTAATAAATTAATTGGTCAGGTTCGGGATAAAACGCTGAGTCGGATAAAAAGCAACATAGAACTTATGGTTGCAACTAATGGTGGGAATAAGGCAGTTATTATTCCACATTCAATGGGTGTCTTGTACTTTCTTCATTTTATGAAGTGGGTTGAAGCACCAGCTCCAATGGGTGGTGGTGGTGGACCAGATTGGTGTTCAAAACATATAAAGGCAGTTATAAACATTGGTGGACCATTTTTAGGTGTTCCCAAGGCTATTGCAGGGCTTTTTTCCGCTGAAGCCAGGGATATTGTTGTTGCCAGGTAAATTTACTTAGTGGCCAATTACTAACTAACAAGTTGATGAACATTCGATGTTTTTAGCCTGGTTTAACAATTAACAGCATTATACTCCAGCAAAGAATGTCTATATCAGTTACACTGTACAACCTGTTTGCTCCACTTGTTTATATCGGCTATGCTGTATTACATATTTTGCTAAGATATGTTTAAATCAGCTAAGATATCTCTTCTCTCCCCTCTTTAAAACTTATTTAATTACAGATTTTGCTAAGTAAACAATCATTTCCCACATTTTCTGCTTCTTCTGCTACTGATCTGTATTAGAGAAAGCAAATTCTTAATGTATGTGGCACTCATGCTATATTTCTATACATTTTTTGCCCAGCCAAACTGTTCTATATCTTAATTAAATTTGGTTCTTTCTTATTATATATCCAGGGCGATAGCACCGGGGTTTTTAGATAATGATCTGTTTCGCCTTCAAACCTTGCAACATGTAATGAGGATGACCCGCACTTGGGATTCAACTATGTCAATGATACCAAGAGGCGGGGAAACTATATGGGGTGGCCTTGATTGGTCACCGGAGGAAGGCTATACTCCTAGCAAGAGAAAGCAAAGCTCTAATAATACTCAGCTGACAGGCCAAGAGACAAATAAAACAAATGTTGTCAACTATGGAAGAATTATATCATTTGGCAGAGACGTGGCAGAGGCACCTTCCTCTGAGATTGAGACAATTGACTTTCGGGTGAGGCTATTTTTAACCGTGAATCTTGAAATTTCTGTGGTCTCGTATGCTTGCTTCTTTTAACCAAATATCTTATTCAGTTTTCTAAGTCTATATGTTTATAGTTAATACTCAGTTTCTGGTTAATAGGGCGCCATTAAGGGTCACAGTGTTGCAAATACCTCCTGTCGTGATGTGTGGACTGAATACCATGACATGGGAATTGAGGGAGTAAGAGCTGTTGCTGAACATAAAGTTTACACAGCTGGCTCAATTATAGACCTGCTTCATTTTGTCGCCCCAAAAATGATGGCCCGTGGAAGTGCTCATTTCTCTTATGGAATTGCTGACAATTTGGATGATCCTAAATATGAACACTACAAATATTGGTCAAACCCTTTGGAGACAAAGTGAGAACTCTTGTTTCCGTACTTTCATCTTATTTACCAGTTTATTTTGAATTATTATTGCTTTTATACGCGTTTCTGAATTTTATGCTTTGGTAGTAGTGCTCCAAAATAGTTTAGCTTCTTCAGTATAGCATGTTCATTATATTACTTAAATATTTGATCTCCTATATTAGTTGACAGTATCTTATTATGCATATGTGGGCTTTTGTAGTTGCTGATTTTTCATCCATAATATGTAAGGGTACCCTCCTTACAGCACTTCCCTATTGATTTAAAACAAAATAAGGCAGCTTTTCCATCCCCCACCGTGTCCTCTTCCCCTCATAAACGTTCTAGGTATACCTTCCTAGTATATCTATTAGGTTCAAGAATCAAGATAACCCCCCCCCCCCCCAAAAAAAAAAACAAAAAAAAGGAAAGAAAGAGGAAAATATGATTGTCATGATACATTTTAATAAATCCTATGCTCTTGATACGTTCAGAATAAAATACTCATAACAAATTTGTTGTGTAAAAAATGGAGATTTAGGTGTTTGATCTAGTTGAATCCTCTAGACCTGATCATCCTTCACAGCATGGAGGAACACATTGTATTTGGTTGCTCAGTTACCCCCCCCCCCTCTCTCTCCCCCCGGCCCTCTTTTTTTAATTCAATTGATGCCTTTTGCTATTTGTAATGTCTCACCTAATATATGCAGATTACCAAATGCTCCTGATATGGAAATCTTCTCTATGTATGGAGTGGGTTTACCAACCGAAAGAGCTTATGTTTACAAGTTATCTCCCTATGCTGAGTGTTATATTCCTTTCGAACTCGATACCACAGCAGATGGCGGTGATGAAGATAGCTGTCTGAAGGATGGAGTCTACACTGTTGATGGGGATGAGACTGTGCCAGTTCTAAGTTCAGGCTTCATGTGTGCTAAAGGTTGGCGCAGGAAAACCAGATTCAACCCTTCTGGGATTAGGACTTACATTAGAGAATATGAACATTCTCCTCCAGCAAATCTTCTTGAGGGTAGGGGTACACAAAGTGGTGCTCATGTTGATATAATGGGAAATTTTGCATTGATTGAGGATGTTATAAGGGTGGCTGCTGGTGCCACAGGAGAAGATCTGGGTGGTGATCAAGTGTATTCTGACATCTTCAAATGGTCTGAGAAAATTAACTTACCACTATGAATGAAGCAGAGGGCACTTTGAATCTGCCACCTGAATGGAACCCCAAAAGGGCCAGATCATATTCAATTATTGCAGTACCATTTTACTACTACCTAAGCTTCATGTGATGGCACACAGAATTTCGGGCACTGCTGATCAATTGCTGATTCCATGGAGGGGTGAAGTATTCAAATTGGTTAGTTAAAAGAGCATGTATTGAATTTTATGGTAATCAAAGTAAGCATTTGATTTGTCATCTTGCATATACAATGAATGGATTTCGTGGCTGGGTCAGGGGACATGGTTTCCAGCCAAGCTCAGCTGGTTATGTTATAGCGGGGGTAGACTTAAAGCTCCTTCGGTCGTTTCATTGTACTATCATAATTTTCCATAGTTCTTTTTTCAGGAAAAAAAGAAAAAATTCTTTGTTTAGTAACTCTGTAAGATTGTAATCAAGAAAGCTAAGAGGAAAGGAAAATAATAGCTGATATGCTTTTGGTCTAATCCACTGGTATCTAGTCCTTTGGACCTCAGCTAACAATTAATTTGGTTCAAACTAAGTTAATTTACTATAAGGTAAGATGCTCCTAACACCATCATTTTTTTTTTTCATTTATAAAACACGAATATGAGACTTTATTTAAAAGGAATAAATGACAAATTACTTGAATTGATCAAGTGTTGATTATAGTTGTTGTGTATTTGAATTAGCATCTTTTTACTTAGTTTAGGGGAAAAAAATTGCCCTTGTTATTCAGTTTTTTTAAATAATTTAGATCATCATAAATTTGTCAATGGGTAGATTTGTTAATATTTAATATTCATTATATTTCTTTCGACGGTGTATAAATTATTATATTAATATTTAAAGTGATGATTAGGTGATTAAATTTAGGATAAATAAGTTTTACTTAAATACTTATTACTTAGGAGAAGCTTTATTTTTTTACAAAATAGACATATAAAATTTATATTTATACATTATTTAAAAAATTTGATCATGTTAATAATTATATAAAATGTTGTGACTCCTTAAATATATTAAAGGTGTCATACTACTTAACGCAAAAACATGCATGGTAACGTACAAGCAAAATTCGACATAATTTTTTTTTTTTAAATTTTTTTATAGAGTACTAGTATGTTGTGCCTTTCACGAGGTGAAAAAAATTGTTAAAATTAGAGTTTGCATAATATTTGATAATAACTTCATCAAAAGTAATAATAAAAAAAATATATTTACAATCTATATTTGCGATCCATGTTTACAATCTAATGATTGGATATCTAGATTTTCAATTTTGCCTTTTCAATGAAACATGGCAAATAGGGATGGAAACAGATCAGACGATCTACCAGGGTCTAATGCCTGACCTGTTGTCAGCCTGACTTATTTAAAAATAAAACTAGACTTAGGCCTATTGAAAAGCCTATTTACCTTAACAAGCTAAACCTAGGCTCAATAGAAAGCTTGCTTATTAAAAAGCTTGTTTACTTTAATAAGCCAGGCCTATGCTATATATAGATATAATTTGGTAAAATATCAAAGATGAGATTTAAACCCCTACTATTTGAAGGCACTAGAACTAGTCTAGTGATAAGAGACTTGGATAATATGTATGAGATCAAGGGTTCAAATCTTATTGTAGTTAATATACAAAAAAAAAAAAAAACTCTACCATAAAAGTAGTAAACCACGTTACCACTTACCCACCATGCCCTTTTGTTAATATTATACATAATTTTTACTTTTATATTTTTACATTAATATCTTTACATTAATGTATTTGAAATTCAAGTGAAAACCTAAGTCCCTAATCTTTAGTGTTGATGCCGCCGCTTTCATTCTCTTTTCTCCCTCTCAGTCTTTCACTCAAACTCAGTCTATCCATTGCTCACTCAATTGCAACTTCATGGATCTGCCATCGCCATTGCAATTGAAGAGTTGCCTTCACCCGTTGGAGTTGCCACGTCGTGTAGACACACTAGACGACCTTGTCACACCAGAGCTGCCTTGCTAGTTGCCCCTCTATTTCCGCTTTCTCTCAACTCTCCTCTCCATTTGCGAGTTGTGATTTGCGAACCTTAGCTTGCAAGTATATGAAATATCAAATTGCTATATACTATAAAACATGAAATTACATTGATATTCTTTTTCAATGTTTATTTATGCCTCATGGATAAATTTCATTTTTCTTCTCAAATACATTTTGGTTCACAGTCACATACCTTCCTCATTTTTTATACTCTGTAAAAGTCATTTTCTTTTCTTCTTTTCTTCTTTTCATATTTTATAGTGTGTAAGAATTAGTGACACTATTATTCATTTCCAGTCTTTTTTATTCATTTTAGTTAATTGCGATCAAATAGGGGTTCAACTTGTTACTTAATACTTACTAAAATTGGTTGCAAATACTTATGAGCTATGAATATTTTTAAGAAAATTTGTGAAATATATTTATATATGTGCTGGGCTCTGCTTGTTGCTTGAGCTTATATGAATTTATAAGTATGTTGTGTTATGCTACCTGAGCTTATGACAAGTTTTTAATAAAGAATATTTAATATAAATTTAATTATTTGTAATAAAAATAATTATATATATGATGTATAACTCAACTAAATTTTGAAATGTGAGATTAACCTAATTGAATTTTAATGTATAAAGACTTTTCTTTCTCTCTCTCTCTCTCTCTCTCTCTCTCTCTCTCTCACACACACACACACACACAAACAATTTTATATTTATGAAAATAATGAAAATAATTATTAAAAAGATATAAATAAATAATAAATTATTTTCAATATAAATTATATTTACATATAATTAAAATTATAAATAATTAAAATTAAAATAGTAAATATTTACATAACTATATTAATTTTTAAATTTTAAATTAAATAATTAATAAATATTATATTTTATTATAATTTATTTTTCTAGTTATGTTTTATAATAAAAAATAAAAAATATCAAAATATATAAAGTGTATATTTAATCTCTTAAGGACTAAAGTGTTAAAAAAAAAAATTCAAGGAATAAAGTGTATGTATTGAATCTTTTAAGGACTAAAGTGTTAAAAAATTTTTTTTCAAAGGTTAAAGTATATTTAATCTTAATGAAAATCTTTCAAGGACTAGAGTGTAGATTTACTCAAAAAAAATAAAATAAAAAGGGATCAAAAATAATAATAATGAAACAAGGATCCATTGTATGTTTTTGTGTGTGTGTCGTGTGTTTGTGTGTGTGCGCGCGCGCGTGTGAGTGAGTGAGTGAGAAGGGAGAGAAAGAGAGAAATAGAGAGAAAGAAAGATAAGAGACAAGGAAGAAAGAGGAGAGAGGAAAAAAGAGAGAAAATGGTGAGAGAAAAAAAAGGTAAGAGAAAAAAATAGGAGAGAGAAAAAACTCTATTATGGTAAATGTTTGAAAAATCCCATATATTGATTAATATACCACCAAAACACCATAAAAAAAAATACATACCCTATAATATAATTATATAAAATGTTGTTTCACTTTAAATATATTAAAGATGTCATACTAGCTAGTATACTACCCAACGCAAAAACATAGACGATAACATATGCAAAAAATTTGACATGATATAATTTAATTTATTTTCGCCCCTAATTTCAATGTAACAAAGGAAAGAAGAGAGTCTTGTAGCAAAAATGAAATTACTAGCCTCCTTCCATAATGCTAAAACAACAAGCCAAGCCAAGAAAATGAAGAGTTCTATTGATGGAGTGTGGCCACCACCTAACTTTCTCAAAGAAAATGTTGATGTGGCGATCTTTGAGGAGACACGCACATCACCCGTTGGAATTGTCATAAGAGATCACCATGGTCGGTTTGTTGCAAGTAAGGTCGTACAATAAGGTGGTACAAATAGGGGCATACACTAGATTCATTATTCGCAGAGCTCATAGCAACAAGGGAGGGCTTGCTTTTTGTATAGGAAATGTGGTGCAATATTATCATTTTAGAATGTGACGCTCAAAGAGTTCAACAATGCATACATCAAGAAATGGACCTCTCTCTCACAATAGAACTATGTTACAAGACATTTTTTCTTTATTTTGGTTGGCTTAATAAATATAAAAGCAATCATGTGTCAAGACAAGAGAACATAAAACATTAGCGGATATGCTTGCTCACCATGCTAGACACCATGTTAGCTGCTTGTGGCAAGCAAATCCTTTGGACTGTATAGTCCCATCTCATGTTTATATTATGAAAGCTTTCATTAATGAAATACATTTTTTAGATAAAAAAAAAGGTAACAAAGGAAAACTGTGGGGGCATTTGGTTTGCATGTTTCTTATTTTCATTTTCAGTAAAAATAGAAAATAGATATAAAATATGTTTGGTTGAATTTTGTCAAAAATTTCATGAAAATATTTTCAAAAATGTTCACAAATCTGAAACACCATTTTCACATCATTTGTTGGAAATGTTATTTATTGAAAATTCTATGGCACAATGGTAAATCAAAGGAAAGCTATTCCTTTCATCTTAGTGTATTGAAAAAAAAAAATTGGGCTTATGTGTTGCTAGATTTGAGCCATGCCCAACCGCACACAGTAAGACACATTACCACTGCACCATAAGATCAATTACTAATTAATTGTTACATTATGTCTTTAAACGAATGAATTATTATTATTATCAAAGGTGATTAAAAACTTATTATTGGATTATTCTTTTTCATTATTTATAATCACATGAAGAAATTCCTCATATTGTCAACTTGGATTTAGGATTTAAGGAGAAACATAATCAAATTGGAATCATATAATGTTAAAGTTATTTGTAACCTTTGGCCAGCCTTATTAAAAATACCTTATTTTATAAAACTATTTATTATGTTAATAAATATTTTTTGTCGAAATCCATCAAAAAAATTTGGTGGATAAACTAAATATGCAAATCAAATATATATATATACACTATTATTTTGAATTTGATTTTGAGAACTGCATTTTGAAAACAGACAAATCAAATGTATTTTGATAGTTTTTTATTTTGAAAATAGAATCTACTTTTAAAAACCAAACATATTTCCTAAAGTTTGAAAATCTGAAATGGAAATTATTTTTAGAAAACAAAAATAAGAAATGTTTTCATAAACCAAATACACCATATTGTTGAACTAGTAATACAAGCCGACTAGAATGATTTATAGTATTATACTAGTGAAGTTGCCTGTAACATTAAGAAATAAATACAAAATGAGAAATGCATAATGCTCAAAATGCTTGTACTTTAAGAAAAATTTGCCAAACAAAACATCTGTTCAATATTTCCTATTGTCATGATCACTTTCAATCAACTGCAAGCAAGAAAGAACATGTAGGTGTTAGTAAAAATATGAAAAGTATATGAATTAAGTTAAAGTTAACTGGATATGAAATATATTATGTCAAATTATACATACCATTTGACGTAACATTCTCAAATATTTCCTTGTAAATTACATTTATCATGCAACCTTCTATTATGTCAGCATGATTGTCTAGTAGAATTCTCAAGCCTTGCCTATTTTGCACTCTTGAAAGAGCAATATACAACTATCCATGAGTAAACACTGGTCTAGGTAGATATAATCTAACTGTAGACAATGTTTAACTTTGAGACTTGTTAGTACTCATGGCAAAGGAAACTATGATAGGAAATTGTCTCTTTTGGGATTTAATAGGAAGTGTTTCATTATTTGGAATCAAGTTCATTCTTGGAATCAAAACCACTTCACCACCCCTATTGCTCATAAGAGTTAAACATTCAATGACATAATTTTCGATTCTTCTTGTTGGCAATCTAGTTCCATTACACAATCCATTTGACTGATCTATATTTCTCAATAACATTATTGAAACCCCTTCCTTCAAAACCAACTTATGGGGTGATATTCTAGAACAATTTATTTCATATAATATCTCTAGTGAAAAAGCATCCAATTTAGATTCCACATTCCCTTCTTCCATGTAAATTGAATCAGAGATTAAATAAAATTTTCCTCTCCAGGAAGCCTAAACATTATGTAGTTGTTAACATGTCCAAGAACCTCTAAGGAGCCAGAATATACTTTTCCTTAGAGTAATGGACATTTGTTAAATTTTGAAAAATGTTTGGGTAAACAAAATCTATCAACTCATCAAAATCAGTATCATAATTGTTTATAAGAATATGACCTAGAATTTCCACTTCACATTTACCATCGATTGAATCCCCAACAACACCTTCCCTTATTTAGAATAACTGTTTTGTAAATTTCTATAAATCATCATTATTAGTACCGTTAGAACAAATAGTCAACCTCATGTTCTTTGAAAGTTGGAGAACTTTGCAATAAGACCACAAATATGACGCATTGATAGATGCTTGTACAACATCTTGTCTTCAACACTTTGAAATCACAGGCAGAATTTGCCTAAAATCTCCACCTAAGACCACAACTTTTCCATCAAATGGAAAATTAGGCCGATAAGAATATGAAAATCTAAGCACAACTTTCAAGCATCTATTTAAAGCTTTGTAGCAGTACTTACTTAGCATAGGTACTTCATCCCATATAATTAATTTGGTCTTGGTCAACAATCTAGCATGAGGACTACCTTATTTTATGTGACATGTTGAATCATCATTGATATTGAGCGGAATCTTAAACCTTGAATGAGCTGTTCTTCTATTTGGAAACAAAAGTGAAGCAATTCCATTGGAAGCTACATTTAGTACAATGTCACCATTTAACCTTATGGATGCAAACAGACTCTTCCATAAAAATGTCTTGCCTGTGCCACCATAACCATATAAGAAAAAGAAATACCTTCATTACCATATACAATATTAATTATTTGATCATAAGCTTTTCTTTGCTTATCTGTCATGGTCTGAAAGTATCCAGCCAATTCATTTGATAGACCCTATATGTCAAAGTCCATTTCTTCCATTATTAGTCTGTCTTGCATAACAGAAAGTACTTCTTCTGAAGGAAAAGACATATTGGGATATTCTCTTAATGACCTTCCATTTGATTGAAGCATTTCTTTAATATTGGCAAGAGTAATTTTTTTTATTTGCTCATTTGTTAGAATCAGATCTATACATAAATTGAAGATGGAAATTTCATAATTAGTACGATAAAAAAGATATAAGCATTAGTGTTATCATTATTATTATTATTACTACCAAGACTAAAATAATAAGATAATTACCTTCACATTGAATAATTCTTCTTTGTCTATACATGACATCATCAGAAAGATGTTCCCAACACTTCTCCTATACATACTCAGGCCTGTTCATATTATTAGATATTAACAATATCACAAATAATCTTTTGAGATAGGTAGCTGAAGCCCATGAACTTGCTTCAAAGATAGCATCAATGAACTCTTTATCATCTTAAAGTAATCCTATGGCATAGCATGCATCCTTAAATGAATTATGAACAACACCATTAACAATTCTTATATCTTCAAAACTCATACAACCTTTTTGTATGTTCAGTAGCAACCTAAGGTAGTAGTCTTCTCCATGCCTTGTTGGCACACGAGTAATTCTACCTATTGCAAAGCCCTACTTTCTTGGCATCCACTATGAACATTGCTTTTTCCACACAAATTTTGTGAGGAAATCATTATATGTAAGATTTTTTGCCTATGGATACAACTTATTTACTTCCATCTGTTATAATAACATTATTCTTTTACTATCTACTTTCTCTAACACATCTACAAAGTTTTCATTTTCTTTGAACACTATTGATTGCTGGTTAGGCAAATGAAATGGTAATCTGATCATAGCATTCTTTAACTTGAATTTCAAATCTAAATAAACTCCATATAGCTTCACATGCAAAAATATACCTGCAATCATAATAATTACAAATTTTGTCCACCTTTATGTTTGATGAACTTGATCTGTCATGTGAAACAAAGTTGTAGTTACTCTATCATTTCCCTTATGAACATATTTGAAAAGATACTTGATTGTAGAGGTTTGGCATGTATATTCAACATTGATATGACAATCATATTTTAAAAGAAGGGTCAAATTGTATAGAACTATGTAAGTATTATCCAAAACACAATTCCTTTTGTTAATAGTCCTTTCGTCATCCTTTTTTCTATACTTTGGAAATCTAGCTTCATCAATAATTGTTCTTGGCCTAAAACTTATTAGAAAAAATTTTGAATACCTTCCATTCACCATGAAAGGGCTATTTTTATTAAAATGTCCATGTGGACCATGGACCATGAACTTCTAAACAACTGCATTTAATTTTGGGTTTGTTTCTTTATTTGGAATTTTTGCAGAAATATACCTATTTATATCATCAGTTGACTCAGGCTCGAATTGAGGGTGAATAAATAAAAGTATGCGTGCATGTAGTAGTCCCTGTAACATCCCGATCTTTGACGGTAGACCAATAAAAGAGGAAGCTTCGGTCTAAGGTAAGGGCAAAATTGTAAATAGGTGAAGCATAGAAAAGAAAAGGGGCAAAATTATAATTATCATATTTTAATGGCAAAATCGTAGTTTACGGTTGTCAAGAGAGGCAATCATAGAAAAATTCTGATTCTGAGATTTTGTAGGCCCCACGACACTGGTAGATAACTAAAATACCTATAATAACTTTAAACTAAGATTTTCTACCCATATTTATTGAATAACAATGTGAAATTACTCACACAATATTGCAGTATCTCGGGTAACTTAAAATACCCAAATTAATAGTCAGACACCTTGAATTAATCCTTAAGAATCCTATATTATCTGTAGGCATGAGTATCAGTTAAAAATCCTAGGATATGGCTAGAAACTAACTATACAAATCTTTTTGATGACAAAAAATGAGCCACTCAAACTTAAGCTTAGGAGAATTAAATTTTTTGTTCCAAACCTACCAATGAGATTTAACCTACCAAACTTAAATAGTAAGCCACCCAAGCTCAAGAAGTAAGCCAACACTCCTTCCTATTTTACCCTTGAAAATTTGGCCACTCTTCTCCATTCATCATCCTCCATTTTCTTCTCCATCTTAGAATGCACAATCAAGAGGGCCAAGGACAAGTGCTCAAGCAAGGAGAAAGAGTGAGGGGTCCAGGAAAAATCCCTTTAAGATAAGGTTGCCTTCCTAGAGGCAAAGGTACAGGAGTAGGGGGAGTCTCACACTGCTGAAGTGGCCAAGCTTAGGGAGGCATTTGATGACAAGGTGAGGGAGGCCAAGAACCTCAAGGGTGAAATGGTCGAGCAATATGCTAAGGGATTGGATGAGGCCATAAACCAAGTTAAACTCCTCTATTATGATCTAGACATCTCCTCTTGCAACTGCTTCAAGGAGATCCGTGATGTTAGCTAGTGGATAAACCCTTTCCTGGTGCTAATATGGTCAAGGCTAAAACAGGGGATTGGACGAGGACTTTCGATACCACTGACCTTACTTCCATGGGTGGGGATGAGGTAGATGACTCTCTTGTTGCCTCTTAGTTTTTGCTTTTATTTTAGTTGAACAATATTTTTCTTTTCCATGTAAATCTTGGATGTTTGCTTTGCATATTTATTTTCCATCATTTAAGTTTTATTACATAATTCTTCCAAATTATCCTCGACTTGTTAGTAGTTCCAAACTCGCCTTTATCTTTGAATTATTTCCTACGTTTGATTTCCGATGTTCCATTTTTGGTGTATTTCCTTTCTAGTGCTTAATACTTCTTTTAATTCCATTTAGCTTTCTGAGTCATTAACTTCAAGAGAACAATTTTTGCACTTAACTTAGTAACTCTAGATTCCATATCATATGTGTAAGACTTCCCTGCTTGCTTTTGAGTAAAATTATTCCCTTTCCTAATCCTTTCCTTCAATTGTATAAGGCCTAAGCCTACAGCTAAGACTATTAATTTTCCAAAAAGTCCTCGCCTACAGGTGAGGAGTCCTTTATAAGTCATTCTCTAGACTTAATTTTATTCCATTTAAAATTTTCGAGAGGTCTTCGTCTACAGGCCTCTGAACTTATTTCCATTTAACTTTTCCAAGATGTCTTCGCCTTTAGGCAAGGAGTTTTAGTCATTCTCTAGACTTGTTTCCATTCCATTTTATTTTCCAAAAGTTATTTCATCATATAACAGCAAAGAATTCAAATAATTTGAATAAACTTCATTGAATTGAAAAGTTTACAATGGTAAGCTTTTGAGAAATGCTCACTTTTATTTCTACTACCAAGACTTGCACATACTAGACCTATGCAGGTCATGCTCCATGTATGTAGGGAAAAAAGTGCACCCACCTACACAGTTTAAGGATTTCTACCTAAGCTAAAATATCTTTGGATTTAAGGATTTCTACCTCAACTAAAATATCTTTAGAGGGAGGATACATTCCATGTCCTTGGCAATTCCCTTCCTCCTAGCTCGGGTATTTTGTAGGCTCCTTTTCCTATCTTCCAGATGACTCGATAGGGTCTTTTCTAGTTCAGCACTGGCTTTCTTTCTCCTTGTGGTTTCCTTTGAAACTTCAATTTTCTTAGGACCAAGTCTCCTTCCTCGAACCTTTGTGGATTCACTTTCTTGTTGTATTTTCTCGCCATTTGCTATTTAATGGGATAGATTAGGATTGTTTGTATCTGAATTACCTTACATGTTAATTGTTTCTACTTTTGCTAGGAAATCAGTTATGACTTGTCAGTTTTTTTGAATTGTCGACTCCAAATTGATGGTTGGTCTTTCGTAGCAAATTTGATTTGTTTGACTTTGTCTGCTCTGGATTTGATTCTAGGCATAGATTGGCTTTCGGTTAATCATGCTATGATAAATTGTTCTGAGAAATCTATTGTGCTTCCTTCTATAACTGTTAAACCTATTGAACCTATTTGTTTATTCTTGAACTCTGTTAGAATATGAAGTAGTGAGTTTAATAACTAGGGATATGTTCTCCTTATGACAAGTGAAGTGGAACTCAAGCAGGTATTGGATGAGATCCCCATAGTTTGGGAATACCCAAGCGTAGTTCCTGATGATATACCCAAGTTTTCCTCTGAAAGGGAAATCGAGTTTTCTATAGAGTTAGTACCGGGAACAGGGCCAATCTCTATCGCGCCTTATAAGCTGTCCCCATTGGAGTTATTAGAATTGAAAGAACAATTGGAAGAGTTGCTAGAGAAGAGATTTGTAAGGCCTAGTGCTTCACCGTGGGGAGCCCCGATGTTATTTGTGAAGAAGAAAGATAGGAGTATGAGGCTGTGTGTGGACTACAGCCAGTTAAACAAAGTGACCATTAAGAACATGTATCCTTTGCTTAGGATAGATGACCTCATGGACCAATTGCCAGGTGTAGCTATGTTCTCAAAGATTGATTTGAGATTCGGATATCATTGGATAAGAGTGAAAGATGAGGATATACCTAAGACAGCTTTTAGGACAACATATGGGCATTATGAGTTTACAGTGATATTGTTTGGTTTGAGTATTGCCCCTGCTGTTTTTATGGACTATATAAACAGAATTTTTAGACCCTACCTGGATAAGTTTGTAGTTATTTTCATAGATGATATTATCATTTATTCGAGAACCAAGGAGGAACATGAAGAATATTTGAGGGTTGTGTTAGGAATCTTGACGGAAAAGAAGCTGTATGCCAAGTTGTCTAAGTGTAAATTTTGGATGGAAGAAGCGAAGTTCTTAGGATACCTGGTGTCACAAGGATGTATTGATGTGGATCCAAGTAAGATTGAGGCGATGATGAATTGGAAGAGACTAATCTCAGTAACTGAGAAAAGGAGTTTCTTGGGTTTAGCCAGTTACTACCGTAGATTTATAAAAGGATTTTCCCAATTATCCTTACCTTTAACTAAGCTAACAAGGAAGGATGCCCTATTTGTGTGGATTATGGATTGTGAGAAAAGCTTTCAATAGTTAAAGGAAAAGTTAACCTAAACCTAAACCCTAGTATTAGTACTGCATAACCCTAATAGACCATTCGAGGTTTACTGTGATGCCTCTGGGAGAGATTTAGGTTGTGTCTTGATGCAAAATAGGAACATGGTGGCTTATGCCTCTAGGCAATTGAAGCCTCACGAAGTAAACTACCCAACCCATAACCTAGGGTTAGTGACTGTGGTGTTTGCCCTGAAGATAGGAAGGCATCACCTGTATAGTGTAAGGTTTGAGGTGTTTTCTTATCATAAGAGTTTGAAGTATCTCTTTGATCAAAAGGAGTTGAATATAAGGCAAAGGAAATGGATGGAGTTTTTGAAAGATTATGAGTTTGGGTTAAACTATCATCTTGGGATATGGTGGTTGACGCTCTAAGTCAGAAATCTTTGTATGCGTCATGGATGATGGTTAAGGAAGATGAGCTAGTAAGGAGCTTTAGAGACCTTAACCTTAGAGTTATGTTAACCCCCCATAGCTTAAGATTGAATCAGCTAAGGGTGATGAGTGATTTCAAGAATCAAATTGCTCAAGCCTAAAGTGAGGAAGAGAATTTCCTGAAAACCTTAGCATTGGTGGAAGGAGGAAAGTTAAGGGGTTTTGCTCGAGGTACAGATGGACTATGGAGGTTCGAAGGAAGAGTTTGCATGCTCACGAGCGGTGACCTTTGAAGAAGAATTTTGGAAGAGGCTCACAAGAGCCATTTCACTGTATACCCTGGTGTGACGAAGATGTATCAGGATGTTAAGAAGATGTTCTGGTGGCCAGGTTTGAAGAGGGACATTGCGAAGTTGGTTAGTAAGTATTTATTGAAGAGGGACATTGCGTAGTTGGTAAGTAAGTATTTAGTTTGCCAAAAAGTAAAGATTGAACATCAAAAGCCCTCTAGTATGTTACAACTATTGGAGATCTTAGAATGGAAATGGGAGAGTATCTCTATAGACTTTGTGATGGGTTTACCCAAAATGCAAGCTGATTTTGATGCGATATGGGTAATTGTTGACAGATTAACCAAGTCTGCTTACTTTTTGCCCATTTAAGCTACTTATCCTTTGGAAAAGTTAGCCCAGTTGTATGTCCAAGAGATAGTAAGGCTGCATGATGTACCTTTAACCATAATCTCAAATAGGGACCCGAGGTTTACCTCTAGATTTTGGGGAACTTTGCAAAAGGTATTTGGGACTAGGCTTTACCTAAGTACGGTTTATCATCCCCAGACAAACGGGCAGTCAGAGAGAGCTATCCAAACTTTAGAGGACACGTTCAGAGCCTGTGTGTTGGACAATCTAGAAAGTTGGGATAGATACTTACATCTAATTGAGTTTGCCTATAACAATAGTCATCATGCAAGTGTTGGTATAGCACTCTATGAAGCTTTATATGGAAGGAAGTGTCAATCTCCCTTATGTTAGTTTGAATCGGGTGAGCAAAGCCTACTAGGACGTGGCATTGTGAAGCAGACCACAAAGCAAATGAGTAGGATTAGGAGCAGAATCCTTACAGCTCAGAACCATCAAAAGAGTTATGTAGATAGGAGAAGAAAGCCTCTGGAGTTCCAAGAAAGAGAACATGTATTCCTAAAAATCACTCCTACGATTGGTATAGGTAGAGCTATCAAGGTCAAAAAGTTAAGCTCCCATTTTCTTGGCCCTTTTCAAATTCTGAAACGTGTCGGGTCACTTGCTTATCAAATGGCCTTACCTCCGAAGTTGTCAAACCTTCATGAAGTCTTTCATATGTCTCATTTAAGAAAATACCATTTCCATCCGAATCATCTATTTGAACTCGAAAGTGTACAGTTAAGGGAGTACTTAACCTTTACTCTACCACTATCTCGAATCGTGGATTGTGGGCTAAAACAGCTGAGGAATAAGACAGTATAACAATCTCTATTATATAAGCCACGCTCGAGTCATGAAGTCATATTAAAAGGTTGTCATTGTACTAAGAAATCTTTAAAATGTGGAAAATATAATACATGACGCTTTAACTGCACACTTTATTATTGACTAATAGCTCATAAACTTTATCATCTCTGATACATAGAGGATAAAATAATTACAATTTAAAAGAAATTGTGACTAACATAATACACAAAACTTGCTTTTGACATGGTGGCTAGCTAGCGTTGATAGTCTCTTGTCTGGTTTGCGCTCGAGTCTTGCTCAGAAAAAGTCCTAGTACTCTGCCTCGCACTTAATTTCTAACTTAGGTGCTGGAATGTTTATAGAAAAGAAAAACATACAAGCAAGCAGTGAGAACCTAAGATTCTCAGTAGGTAAACTCGAACTACTACTTATATAGTGCCATCATAAACATTCCAGCGACTTCGATTTTTTATAAAAATTTGAGCACATATGCGCAAGCAGTGGTTCAATTTTAAGTTGAAAACATCTTTCTTCAAGCGGGTTATATTTTAACAACCACTTGGCATATTATATGACAGACATAAAAACACGAATAGTGTAATATACTTAAGTAAGAATCATAATAACATCATGACATAATGAGATAATTAGAAATGCACACATAGATGTTTGTACTTGATTGTATGCAAGTGCGCTTGACTTAATTTATCTCTTTCTTTAACTTGCAACTTGATCTTGCTCTTTTCTGTACTTGGTCTCCCAGAGGTGAATGGCCTCTCTCACCCCTAGGTAATAGCCTGCTTTTCAAGTTTGAGCTCGTACCTATACATGAGTGACGGGTTTACTTTCCTCGACCCTCACACCGGTCTTTTCTCCTTAAATCTGGTCGAGGGCTGGCCCAAGTCTTAGACAGTATCGTTCTGGCCCACGCTATCTAGGTCTATGCCATGCCTCACGTGGTAGCTTGGTACGTCCTTCTTGCAAGTTTTTATTATCTTTTCCTTTCCATATCTTATCATACATGTGGATACTTTGAGCATTCATGGATTTGTCTCATACCTTACTTCTCATATCATATTTTAATTATACTTGCATGCATGATGTACATGAACATGACATGTAAATATAAATAAATTCAAAGCATAATTACCTATAGCATAAGTTCTCATAAATTCCTGCCGAAAATTCGGCAGCATAACGAATTGAGTTCGCTTCCCCGTGAATAGTGCTATGCTACCAATAAAATCAATTAAGTAAGCAATTCAATATAAAATAGCAAGTTACAGCAACATTATTAATCATATGGTATATCAAAATTAATAGAAATATCAACAGAGTTTTCTACTCACTCTATCATCTTCTGCCCGAATTTTGTAGAGTCCACCCTTACTCCTATTCAACTAATTGAGATCTGAATTTTGTATTGGTCATAACTCTATGTGTCTAGTTTCCAACTTTTTTGATCTCATCTCATTTTGATTTATATAACTCAAGTTATTAGTATTTTACTTCAGATTGCCCGGTACTTAGCTAGAAGTGCACCCTTATAAGTGAAAATTCACTAAAAATAGAAATGTAGGTGAAATTATAAAAATTTATTTCAATTTAAATCTAATAGAACAAGCTTTCAAATGAAAGAAATTGCATATCAATTGCATGAGTATATTTTGAGATATAAGCCCTGTAACTTGACCTTACTGGACTATCCTGTTCCAGCCCAGTTTGAACTTAAGTCAAATTCATTGATGTGTTGGGAACAAATGGCAATGAATCTGACTCTAAACTTTTTATGGGATATTTTCTTACATGTTAGCTTTCAAACAGCATTAGTTGCACTCAATTTAGATTGTGGAAGGTGAGTTACACCCTTCTCAACTTATATTGCCCAGATGAGAATCCAGATTTCTAAGTCAAATTTCATAAATTCATAACTAATTCTATACTAATCCAGTGACCTTATATTTTATATATATGGAAAGCCCTGAATATCTAGTTTCATATAAAAATAGATTCATCAAATTTGAATGGCTGTAGGTAGAGATGTATGTTCCGCCGTATGGACTGTCGAGGGGAAAACCCTAATAGTTTCTTGAATTTTTCTTGAATTCATGTTTTCCTTAAATCAATCCATCAAATCTTCAATTCAGACTCACATATACACCTTAAACCGGCCTTAAGTTATCATCCCCACCCATCACAACATCAGAATCATGGATGAACAAGGGACCTAGGCAGCCCCAATTCAAAGAAAAGAAGGAGAAAGTTGAGATTCCTACCTCTTTTATGTGTTGTTGTGCTAGATTGGTGCCTTGGACTGAAGGAATCTTGATGAAGCTTGAAGAGTAGATGGAGATGGAGTGAAGATGAGTTGAGATAGAAGAGAAATAATGAGGGTTCAGCAGATTATGAAATTCGAAAATAATTAAGGGAGTTGGAAGGAAATAATTGGAAACTTTTGGAGCAAGATTATATGTGATTGGTGGATGTGTTTTCCTTCTCCAATTTGATTTGGCTGCCTTTTTGAAGGATGATTGTGGCACCACTTGTAGGGTGTATTGGCTGAATCTTGGCCATCCATCCTAAAATTCTCATAGTATAATTTTTATTGGTTTGGTTCCGACAGTTTAAAGTTCCGAAATCTTACTGATTTCCTTTAAATCGGTAAATTGGTTTTGGAAAAATCCTATAAAGTTTTCTGTGCTTTCAATCTAATTTCCTCATATCTAATTTCTCTAAATGATACTTAATTGGTTCTACGTAAATATCTAATCGAATGCTAATTAATCTCAAATAATTGATAAAATCGAACAATTAGGCGAAAATGTTAAAAATCTGGTGGAGGTGAGGCCAAGTTTTTCCACTATCTTGAGCAACACTTGGTGCCACTCATATGTGGTAGCGGTGGCTGAATTTCAGCCACTTAAGTGAGGGATTCCCGTAGAAAATTCTACTGGTTTGGTTCTGACAGTTTAAAATACCAAATATTCGCCGATTTTCTTCAAATAGGCAAAACTTTACTAAATGACTCTAAGAGAATTTCTATATCTCTATTCTAATTGTTCCTAAGCCTAATCCCTCTAATTAATATCTAATTAACTCCTAATTAACCTTCCTTAGTCAATACGATTGAACAAATTGCTGGTTAATGTAAAATAATTATTTTTGCAAATTCGAAACTTTTCTATTTTCTATTTTCCATAGCTAATGGTATTTTCATAATTTTGAGCAAGTCTAGGGGCACCCCACGTCATTTCACACCAGACTGCCTCCATGGACCAATTGGCAGAAATTTAAACTTCTACAGTTTCACCACGTGATTCTGCTTTATTTAAAATCTCATTCTGCTAATTCTACAGATGTGGGGATATAAACGTCATTTTATAAAAAATTCTAGGGTTATTATAGAAATAATTCTCTGGGGTCAAAATAAAATTTCTAAAAATTCTGGGCATCACTGCAATTAACAAAAGTTTACCGGGTCACTTTTGTCATTTCTTAATTTTTAACATATGGGAGTGCCATATTTTCAATGGCAGTATTACACTACCCTATAATTGTAAGGGTGAAGATCGTTATGGCATAATGCTACCTATGAAATTCTCACACTGCCTATGGAAAAAATTCAAAGTTTCCATCATATTCTGTTTACGAAAATAAGGATGTTACAAATAGTACCCTTGGTCAAGGTGGCTTGGAGTAGAGGAAATATGGGAGAATATACGTGGGAGCTGGAGTCCGAGATGAAGAACGAGTATCCTAACTTGTTTACAGGTAAAGAATTTTGAGGGCAAAATTCTTTTTTAAAGGCAAAAAGAAGTGTAACATCCTCAAATTCCTGTCGTGCTAAATTACCTCAGTAATCCTGAGTAACTAGACACTTAGCGAGAAATTATGAGATTAAGGCTTAATTAAGGGATCAACGAAGTGATTACAAGTTAATTATGAGGAAGAAAGTTAAGAGAATGCCTAATCAAGATTAGAGAATCTCTAATTAAGTAAGCCAGACTCTTAATAGCTTAATTGAGCATTAATCATACATTACTAGCTTAATTGAGTTTAATTAAGGATAATTAAGCACTATTTCCTGAATGTATAACTAAGCTAATTTCTCTAAGGGGTAATTTGTGCGAATGGGTAAAAAGTGAGTAGATTTTGTTAGTTTATCCACTATAACCCGTATAGCATCGTATCTAGTGGATGTCGTTGGCAAACCCATCACAAAATCCGTTGGCACGCTCTCCCATTTCCGTTTAGGAATCTCCAAGGGCTACAATGTTCCTGATGGTCTCTGATGTTCTATCTTTACCTTCTGACAAATTAAACATTTGTTTACAAAGCTTGCCACATTTGACTTTATGTCGAGCCATCAAAACATTCTCTTGAGATCTTGATACACCTTGTTGATTCCAAAATGTATAGTAAATTCACTTCTGTGGGCTTCCTCTAAAATTTTGTTCCGAAGGCTATATCCTTTTGGTACAAATACCCTTCCTTGATATCACCATACTCCTTCCTTATCTTGTGCAAACCTCGTCAATTTCCCTGATTGCACCAGGGTTAGTGTATGTTGGAAGTTGCTATCTCATTGTTGTGTCGATTGAATTCATTCCTTGACATCACTAGATATCTTAATCTAACTTAATTGGATAGCTCAGGGAGTTATAGAAACTCCTAAGTTAAGATCTTGGAAACTCTTTATAAGCTCTGCCTCCTTGATCATCATCCAAGCTACACTCAGAGATTTCATATTGAGGATGTCTGCCACTACATTAGCTTTCCCATGATGGTACTTTAGTTCGAATTCGTAGTCTTTAAGGAATTCCATCCATCTTTATTGTCTTATATTTAATTCTTTCTTGTCAAAGAGATATTTTTAAGCTCTTGTGATTAGAAAACACTTCAAACTTTACTCCATAAAGGTGGTGTTTCCATATCTTCAGGGCAAACACCATAACTACCAACTCAAGATCATGCATCGGGTAGTTCCTCTCGTGGGGTTTTAGTTACCTTGAAGCATGTGCGACCACATTCTTATTCTGTATTAACATGTATCCTAATCCTTTCTTGAAGGCATCATAATAAACGTCAAATAGGCCGTGGGGACCAAGCAAAGTCAACACTTGCACAGTTGTCAACTTCTCCTTTAGTTCTTGAAAACTGCATTTGCTTTTTGACATCCATACGAATGGAACGTCTTTTCGGGTTAACTCTGTTAAAGGCAAGGCTATTTGAGAGAAGTTCTTAACAAATTGCCAATAGTATTCGGCCAATCCTAGGAAACTTTTGACTTCCGTAACAGTGGTTGGCCGTTCCCAGATCAAAACTGCTTTGACCTTACTAGGGTCTTTAGAAATCCCTCCCTAGGATACTATGTAGCCGAGAAATTTCACTTCTTTCATCTAGAATTCACACTTGGATAGCTTAGCATAAAGCTTCTTTTCTCTTAAGATTTGCAACACCACCCTTAAGTGTTCTGCATGCTCTCATTCGGTCTTCAAGTAAACAAGTATATCATCGATAAAAACTACCACAAACTTCTCTAGATAGGGTCAGAATATGCAATTCATGTAATCCATGAATACTACTTGTGCATTCGTTAGTCCAAAGGGCATTAAGGTATATTCGCAATGTCCGTAGCGAGTTCGAAAGGCTATATTGGGAATATCTTCTTCTCAAGCCAGAATCTAATGATATCCAGAGCATAAGTCGATCTTAGAAAATATAGTTGCCCCTTGCAATTGATCCATAAGATCGTCTGTCCTCGGTAAGGGATATTTATTCTTAATTATCACCTTATTCAGCTGTTTGTGATCCACACAAAGCCTCATGCCCCCATCTTTCTTCTTAACTAATATAACTGGAGCTCCCCATGATGAAGTGCTTGGCTAGATAAACGTCTTTTCCAGAATTTCCTCAATCTACTTCTTAGGTTCAGCTAGCTCTAAAGGCAACATCTTGTACGGAGCTATAAATATTTGCCTCGTTCTTGGCATTAATTCAATAGCGAACTCAATCTCTCTTTTTGGAGGAAATTCAGGAATGTCCTTAGGAAATACGTCTGGATATTCCCTAATGACTGGAATGTTGTCCAACTCTTGATCAGCTTCCGTCACACTAGTTAACCAGAGAACGTACCCTTGATTCTTCATACCATAAAGGTTTACCGCTAAGGATCTTAAATAAAGATTTACAGGAATCACAAGTTCATGAGATAAGATATGAGGAAGCACAATAATCTTATCAGAACAGTTCAGTATGATGCAATTGACAAAAAGCCAATCCATGCCCAGAATTATGTCAAGTCCAGATAGAGGAAGACAAATTAAATTGGCTACGGAGGTTCTGCCTTCAATTCGAAAGGAAAAACTCACACAGATTTGACTAGTCTTAAAAGGCTTGTTTGTAGGAGTAGAAACTATTAAGTCATAAGGCAGCCCAAAAACAGGCAATTGTAAGGCAGATTCGCAATGATGAGAAATAAAAGAATGTAAGACACCCGAGTCATATAATATAGCCAAAGTCTTACCATTTACTTCACATGCACCTTGAATTAAGTCTTTGGGTTTTTCAGCCTCGTCTGCATCCATGGTAAAGACGCTTCTTTGGCGTTAAGGCGTAGGGGCTAATTGTGGATTTCTAGCCGAGCATTCATAAATTTTGAGACCTAGCTTACCACATCCGAAGCAAACATCTTGCCTTGCCAAGCATGGTTGATCTCCATGATTTTTCCTGCATTGCGCCCACGGTTGCCTCATGAAAGGCCTCATGGGCTACTTATGCTTGTTGCCTGCTACTAGGAACTACTTTTATTGTTAAAAACTTGGATTGAATCTCAGGCACTATGGTGCCAATCCTTTCTTGAAGTTGCCACCAGTCAATTTGGCAACTGCCAACTTCTTATTGCAATCTTTCACAGGCCAACACTTGTTTACTAAAGTGGGAAAATCTCTAATCTCCATCGGTCTTATAGCCACGAGAATATCTTCCCTCAATCCACCTTCAAATTTAACACACTTTCATGCCTCATCCGGATTGAACTGATAGATTGTGGAAAATTTGCACAACTCCTCAAACTTGGTGATACATTTCAAAACGCTATTGTTTCCTTGGCGGAGTTGCATAGACTCCAGCTCCTTGGCATTGTGAATCGAAGAAGGAAAGTACTTTTGATAGATTGTGTCCTTAACCACATTCCATGTGATCTCTTTTTGGGCTTCTTCCAATAGTAGCTTTATGCCATTCCACTAAAATTTTGCATCTACCTCGAGCATATAAGTGCAAAGGCCACCTTCTGGTGATCTGTATAGTCTAGGATGGAGAAAACCTTCTTCATTGCCTTAACTTACTCGTCAGCCTTGTCGGGGTAAAGCTCCTCTAAAACTGGGTGGGTTCGCCTTTCTGAATTTGGCGAATTTGAGATACTTCGGTCTACTCTTGGGCCATTTGTATTTCCTTCATGACCAGCCTCAGGTCGCCTCCCCAACTGGTCCATATCCGATGTGCTACAGTAGCTTGCGCCAGCATTGCCTAGGCCATTTCTTCCATCGTAACCACAAAATTTATAGGATCTTCTTGAATAAGTGTCATTCGGGGCTTACCTCACCTTCCAGAAACCATTAAGTTATAAATACATGAAACAAAAGTTGTTGAGTTGATCAAGCTCAACACTAAGTCTAGTGCTCTAGTAAATAATAGCTCACACGGTCAGGCAATTTATGCACATGCATTCCTATATCTTATTTATACAGACAAGATTTAATGCATAATATCGTCTAAGAAATGTAAAGTATGTGCGAAGCATAGTCAACCCAATCCTCAAGCCTATGCTAGGACAAACTGCTTTGATACTATTGAATATAACATCCTACCAGATATAATACTATACTTAAGTCATAATATTTTACCCAATAGTTTGTTACATATGGGTATTTTTTCAATTCACCTATCCTTAATTTACTGACTAGGTTGAGTAAGTTTTTATCACAAAAGACGGTGACTAATTTGGCGTTAGTTTCCATAGGCGATACAGGTATAAATATATGTCGTGGCATAATAAAAGAAAGATCAATAAATCAGGCAGAAATAAACTCATAACATCACCAAGCCATCTTAATATACATACATATATAGTTAAAGTATTCAATAGTACATGGCCATATAAAACAGGGGATACAAAATGGCAGAATTGTCAAACAAAATAACTTGGTCTGCAATTATGAAGTACTACCATCTATGGTCTTCAAAGGATATTTCATAGACCATCCCTCTAAGAGATACAAAAAGAAACTGAACCTATGACCCAATGTCATAAACACACCAAAATAAGGCCACACTATACACTATATTCGGCTAGGCGGCTGATGCCTCTAGTCAGATGCAAAAGATAGGAACTCGTTAGCCATGCCAAGCTCCACGAGGGTGTAGTTGTTACTGGGCCCAGAAGATGAGCCAGGGATGATGCTAAAGTCGCTGAGGGGTCTTCATCATCATCAAGGGAGAGAGAGGGAACTACCTCAGGTGGTGAGGCGGGTGGTGTACTTGCTAGAGATACTGGAAGTGGTGTAAGCTACATCATATGCAGGGGTATGGCTATAAAGGATGTAGCGGAGCCAAACAGAGGGTGGAAGAGGGAAGCGGCATAATATTAGACATAATAGATATCAGACATAATATCACATATAATATGATGAGGTGTAAACAAGAGTAATGATTATAAAATAACATATATGTAACAGCGCATTTAAACTACAATTAATTAACACATCTACATAAATGCATTAATCCATGAAAATGCAATGCACTTTGCCTCATTAATCCTTTAACTTATATGTCATAGGCTCTTCTATACTTGGTCCTCTGGGAGTTTTTGGCCATGTAACTCCTGGGTAATAGTATGCTTCTTTGGATCGAGCTTGTTCCTATACAGGATCACCAGGTTTACTTTCCCTGACTCTTCCCCCGATCTATCCCCCTTAACTTTATTTCCGGGACCGCGCTAAGTAATAAGGAATCCTCTATAACTCTTATGAATTTGACAATCAAGATTTAATTGGCTTGAATGTCGTATATACTAACAAGTATATATTTTGTGCATGATTTCTGCTGAAATTTCGGTAGTATAATGAATCGAGTCCGCTTCCTCGTGAATAGTGTAATTCAACTAGACAAGCCGTCATAACGGTAGAATCAATATAATATGTTAATCTTTCAACATTGATATAAATTTTGCAACATTCAATCTTGAGTTGAGTTCACACATGTACTAGGGTGTAGAATTCTTTAGATTGGTAATTTTGCTAACCACATTCAGTTATGCCCGATTTTGTAAATAATGCCATAATTTTTTATTAACTCATTTTGTTCTGAAATTTGAGTATGTTAAAGTATTATGTGTCTAGTTTTCAACCTCTTTGGCTCTGAAATTTTTATGGCATGATTCCCTATACGTAAACTTTCTAAAAAAATTGGTTACACTTAAATTAAAGTGGTATAAGGCAAGTTATGCGCTATACAACCCATTCCGGTCAGGTCCGAAGGTAGAATTTTAGGGTAAACTTCAAAAATTCATATCTCACTCAATACTAATCCAAGGGTCTTATGGTTGGAAAGCTTTGAATGTCTAGTTTCATTTGTTTCATCTAAAGTTGACGTCTATAGACAAATCCGTACACTTTGCAAGTACAAACACCATAGGGTTTCTTAGTTAAATTTACTCAGGTTGCTTCTTTTTTTATTCTTTCACTAATTAATCAATCAAAACTTAGTATACACCTAATAATCCAGCCATAAACATATACATAACCTCAATATAACATCAAATAAATGAGTGTAGATGAATTTTCAACAACCACCAATTCACAAGAAATCAAGAAAAGAGAATGAATCCTACCTCTAGTAGATGTAATCGTTGGCTAAAGTTGAGTTTTTTTTATCAAAGAAGTGATCGAACCTTTGGAATGAGATGAAATTAAGAGGCAATGAAAGAAGAGAGAATAGAATGGAGCAGCTAGAAAGGAGTCTACGAAATGGAGGATTTGGAGGGAAATTATAAAGCTGTATAAAGTGTAACATCCACCAAAATTTTCTTATCGTTTTTCGCCTAATTATTCGATTTTCATCAAGTAATTGAGATTAATTAAAATTTGACTAAATATTTATTTAAGATCAATTGATTAGCAATTAATTGAGTTTAAATATGAAGGAATTAGGTTAGAAGTATAGAAGATTTCATAAAAATTTTCTTGAAACCGATTTACTGATTTAAAGGAAATCGATAAGATTATGATATTTTAAATTGTTGGAATCGGACTAATAGAATTACATACCCAAAACCCTATGACCAAAGGCTGAACACTTAGCTATTTAAACCCCTAAAGGCTGAGCACTCAGCCATTTAAATCCCTAAGTATGGTGCAAGAGAAGCCACAAAGATGAAGGGTCTTGGCTAAAATTTGGCCACAAGAGCTCCAACCAATCAAATTTCAAGAAGTCAACTACCACCACCATTAAATCAAATTTTTTCCTTCTTTCTCCACCCAATTTCGAGCTCCTTCTTCAAGTAGCCTTCCTCTCCTCTTTTCTTCATCCTCTTCATCTCCTTCTTCTACTTTCAGCCTCCCTTAAGTTTCTTGCATCCATATCTTTCACTAGAACTCAAGACTAGCTAGTTGTTACATCAAAATAATGATAAAGATTCAAATCTTGTCTTGCTATTCTGATTATGGGTGGCTGTTGGGGACTTTATTTTCTCAATTCTTGATGAGGTAATTGAATGATTATGATGATATTTGGCTGGTTTGTTAGCTGATGTTGATGTTAAATTCGGTTAGGAGGTAAGAAAATGTGAAAGAATGAAGATGTGAGAAGTTGGAAACCTAGAATCCCTCGATAGTCCGTACGGCAAAGTGTACGGCTCTACCTACCGCCATTTAAACTCAATGAAACCATTTTTTTATGAAACTAGACATTCAAGGCTTTCCATACATTTATCATATAAGGCCATTGATTAGTATTGAGAGAGATATGAATTTTGGAAGTTTGACCTAGGTTTTTGAGTTTGATTCTGGGTAGACTAGGTTGTTCAGGATAAATCTCGACCTATACTACTTAGAATTGAATGAAATAAACTTTGTTAGAAAGTTTACACATAGTAGAATATCCCATAAAAATTTCAGAGTTAGATAACACCCCGTTTGTTTCCTGTGATTCAAGAAAGTTGCCCTATATCCAAACCAGGCCAAAATAGGGCAGTTCAAGAAGGTCAAATTTTGGGGCTTATAACTTGAGCCCTACTAAGGTAAATGGAATGTAACTTTTTGCAAATGGAAGGTTGTCCTATCAACTTTAATATGAGACCAATTTTGTATGATTTGAATCAATTTTTGATTTTTAGTGAATTTTTACTTTTAAGTGTGTGATTAGATGGGACTAAAGAGATTAGAAAATAGACACATAAAACTTCAACATATCCAAAATTCAAGTCTAAATGAGTTAAAATGAATTTAAGGCTTAATTTCTAAAAACGGCCAGAGTTGAAGGATATGAGCAGGATTTCCAAAATTAAAGGATTTGACACCTTAATGCATATATATGTTCAATTAAAGTCTAAGTGTTGTAAATTCCATGTTGGTGCTTGAAAGATTAATGCATTATATTTTATCTCTTACTATAGCTAACTGTCTATTGAGACTGGCACTATTCATGGGAAAACGGATCTGATCTGTTATGCTACCAAATTTTTGGTAGAATTGTAAGAAAGTTATAAGCCTTTATATGTTATAAATATGTATGTGAAAATCATGTATGCAAGGATATGTGAAAGTAAGCAATAAAGCATATATATGAGTAAATTTAGCATGTCTATGCATGACTATGTATGAGAACAAAAGGATATGAATCTATTAAATGTGGATCCCTTCACCTGGAGGCAGTTGCACTTTGAATCCCTCTTCGTGAAGGCAGTTAAAAGACATAATGAAGGCCCATATTCCTAAGGAACGTGACATGGCGATCGCGCTCTATGGGGTATGACATGGCGATCATACTCTAGAATGTGGCATGATGATCCCACACCCTAAGCAATGTGACATGGTGATCACATTCTGATGGAATATGACATGGCGATCATACTCTGGAACGTGGCAGGAAGAACATATTCCTAAGGAATATGACATGACGATCACATCCCAATGGAGTATAACATGGCAATCGTATTCTGGAATATGTGTGACAAGAAAACCTCGCCTATATGAGGCATGGCATGACCCAGCTAATGTGAGTATAGGGGTAGGGCTTACATGAGGCATGATTTAACCCAGCAAGTGTAAGTACCGAGAGGTTATAGTGGCGACAAGTTAAGAGAAGCTTATAGCACAGCCATACATGTGTTATGTAACGGTAATTGTACCTATGCTCATTATAATATAAATGATCAGAGGATATGTGAAATTTGAATCTGCATCGGATAATTATGTTTTCAAAACCTAAGAAACTGAATCTTATGAATGCTCACCATTATTATATACCATGTTTTATTGATGCTGAACCTGTTATATCTATTTATGTAGTGATGTTTATTCAAGATATGAGATATTGCCAATGTGACCTAAATGCGTGAATAAAATGAACTCTGCTTCGGACAATATGTTTTCAAACCATAAAATTAAACAGTTTGTATAACATGTTCACCTTTTTCATAATAAGCCGAAGCAGCTGGAGATAACAACGACGACACAGCATATGGTAATTAAATGAATCCTACTGAGAATTTAAAAATTCTCACTTTGTTTTCCATGTTATCTCCAGATAGTTCAGAAGTTTCCAAAGAAGGCCCTCCAAAGGTGGTTGAAGTTTGCTGCTAGACAAGGTTCGATTTAGTGACAATAACTATTCCTAGGTGAGGTATTATAACTTAAGCATAGTACTGTACTTGGAAGGATGTTACATAAAGCTTGGCAGCTAATCTTCTCAATTCTCATTAGTTGCCAACTTTAATGGTTGAAATTCAACCAACTTGCTCTCATATGTGGCTATCTAGGTGCCACTTTTGATGATAAAGTGGCTGAATTATTAGCCATAGGATTTAGGGTTTTGTAGTATTAAATTTGGCTAATTCGGTTCTGGCAGTTTAAAACACCAAATCTTTACCAGTTTTCCTCAAGTTGGCTAATCATTACTAAATACCTTTGCAAAATTTTCTATATGCCTCTTCTAATTTTCTCAAACCTAACCTCTTTAATTAATATCTAATTAACCCCTAATTAACCTTAATTAATTTCTAATTAATACTTATCCGATAAAATTGAATAAATCAATTAATGACGTAAATTAAAGGTTTTGAAAAATTCTGGACATTACGCCGAACTTATAGCTTTCTCAATTACTGATGGACATATGTAAAGTAGTTCTCCATTGCTAAGCTTGCTAGGCACTAGGGTGTCACCAGAAATCTCTCTTTAAGTCTTGGAAGGCTCTTTCACATTCCTCCATCCATTCGAAGTCTACTTACTTTTTCAAAAGGCGAAAAAATGGGTGTGCTCTTTCAGCCAATCTTGCTAAGAACCTAGAGAGGGCAGCTATGCACCCAGTGCACAAATTCATAGCTGCCGCTTTCATAAGGAAATATCCCAAGTGGATTTCATTTCCAACATTGTGCCAGTACACAAGAAGAATGGACAAGTACGAGTTTGTGTCGACTTTCCAGTATTGCTTGGCATTTCTTCGTGTTTGCCTTAATTCCTCGACTAGTTAGCAAAATCCCAAGGAATTTTCCTCCTTGGACTCCAAACGAGCACTTTTTAGGGTTCAAATGCATGTTGAACTTCTTAATGTGGGAAAAGATTTCCTATAAATCATTGCAATGGTTTTCATTTCCCATGGTCTTGGCAACCACATCATCCACATAAACCTCCATGATTCTTCCAATTTGATCAGCAAAGACCTTGTTCATAAGTCTCTAGTAAGTGGCTCTAATGTTTTTCAATCCAAAAGGCATGACCTTATATAAGTAATTTTCATTTTGTGTTATAAAGGCTATCTTCTCCTTGTTTAGAGGGTGCATTTTAATATGTTTATAGCGAGAATAAACATCTATAAAGTTGAGGAATTTTGCTTCGGAAGCTTCGTCAGTACTCTGTCTATGCTTAGTAATGGGTAGGCATCCTTTGTGCATGCTTTGTTCAATCTATGAAATCAACACACATAAGAGGAGCCATACCTACCAAAAACTCACAAATACTAGCTAGAAGGATAGTAGAGCCGTCAAAGTGGTTTGTAATCGGTGAGCCAGCCCATTCAACCCACCAAAATGGTGGGTTGGGTTGTTTAAAATTCAACCCATTTAAATCTGGGCAATCTGACCTGACCCACATAACCCACGCATTAAATGGGTTTGAGCCGGGTTAGCTCATATTCTTTAAAAAAAAAAAAAAATGAAGCAAGGCCACACACACTCATACATGGTCCCTTCTTTTGGCCCAGCACCAGACCCAATCCGTGCCCAATTGTCCATGACCAAGGAACCACACACGATCCTTTTTAGTGCTCCATCACTTTAGCATCCTTCCCCAAAAATATCTCTGACTCTCTTCTTCATCTTTCATTCTCGTTTCCCTTCCCTTCGACCTTCACATCATAATCAAAGAAATGCCGCCGCCACCCTTCTTTCTTCGTCCATCGCTCTATACAAAGCCATTGTCGTTGCCCCTCCTTCATCTTCCCTGTAGAGCCACCACTATTGCCCTTCATCCTTCTTTCTTTATTCTAAATTGTGAGCCACTGACATTCACCACATTGCCATTCGCATCCACGTCCAACTGCACCTCTGTTCGCGAATCGCTGCTGTCCAACCCATCTTCTCTGCCTTCTGCCATCGGTCACCACTATTCTTTAGCCATCGCCACCGACTGCATCTTCGCTACTCTCATCCGTCAAAGTGAAGCTTGAAGGTTGAAGCAAACAACCAATGCGAACCCTCTTATGAAGTTTCTGATTTTGTTTTTGATTTGTATTGGAATTTCTTTCTATTTTTTTTCATTTTTGTTCATGTTCTGATCTGATGACTGATTGTAATAGATTGATTGATTTGTAAAATTTGAAAATGGTTTTTTTTTTAATATGATGGTGTGGCTATTCTTTGGGACTTTTTTCCTATTTTTTTGGGGATTTTTTTAGGCTTTTTATTTTTTAAAGTGAGCCAACCTATTTAACCCACCAACTCGGGTGGGTTGAGCCTGGTTGTAATTTTCTTACTCATTACTAAAGTGAGCTAACCCATTTTTATAAGGGTGAGTTGTAACTCGTGGTGGGTCAACTCGTGTGAGTCGGGTTGACCCATATTGATGGCCTTAAAGGACAGTGAACAATTTTTGCTAGTCCTAACCTCTATCATTTTGGACAAGATCTGCAACTATGACTTGTAAATCGGCATCAATCAAAGGGACCAAAGGGTGGGAGGAAAGACACCCAATTTGAAGAATCTGCTTTTGAGAATAGAATTTGATAGTTCATCTATCACTCATTCACCAAATTAAATTCTCAATAACATAAGGCTGGGCTTCACAAATACCTTTGCACAAATTTAAACAACACTATTTCATAGTAATGGAAGGAATCGAATCTTCTTTACGACTATACCTGTTTCTTAGAACTTTAACCCATAACTTTTCTTGCCATTAGATAAGACCCCATCCAAGCTTGGCCATAAAAGCTAAGTTAGAAGTTTTACCATGATCCAAACCAACACCAGCAGCCCTTTTGGGAAGACATATTCTCCTACTTATAGAGATGAAGCTTTTTTTGGCCCTCAGTTATACCCCACAAAAAACATCTACAAATACCATCAATAGTGTCACATGTTGGATTAGGCAAGGAAGCTGTTTGCATAGCATATAAAGGAGTAGCTGTCAACATAGATGAATAGAAAGTAATTCTGGCTACCAAAGACAAAGCACTAGCATTCCAAGAATTCAACTGTTGCAGTTGTTTTTCTATTATGAAACTAAAGGATTTAGAATATATGCCCTTTTATATTGTAAAAGGACTCCCAAATATTTACCTAAATCCTTAATGAAAAAGAAACCAAACTTAGAAGCAATCTCCTAAGCTCTAGTATGATGAATATTGCAAGAGAAAAATATTTCAGTCTTTTCCTGGCAAACCTTATGCCCTGAACTATTTTCAAAATCCTCCAAAAAACTTTTGATAATCTCAACTTGTTGCATAGATACCTCTACAAAGATGAACAAATTATCTGAAAAGCAAAGGTGGGTAATTGGGGGACCATCCCTAGCAATAGTGATTGGTTTCCATAATCTATAATCTACCGCCATTTGAATTAGATGAGACAACCTCCCAATACAAAGCACAAATAAACAAGGTGAAAGAAGGTTACCTTGATAGATACCTCTACAAGGATTAAATTCACACATGCATTCACCATTCCACAAGATGTTCATACTAGTCGAAGAAATATAAAACCAAATTAAAGAAACAAAATGCTCTTGCAAACCCAAGTCCCAAAGAAAATCAACCACAAAATTCCAATTAATATGGTCATAAGCTTTTTCTAGATCAATTTTTATAGCCATATAACCTGTTCTTCCCTTTACATGTCCATTTTATGAATTATCTCCCTAGCAATAATAATATTATTAGATCTACTTCTCCTGCTAATGAACCTATGTTGAGTAGAAGCAATCACAACGGGAATAATCTTTCTAATCCTATTAGCAATAATCTTAGTGACAACCTTATATACCATATTACAAAGACTTATAGGCCTATAGTGCTTCATAAACTCGGGATGGTCAACTTTAAGAATTAAAAAAATGAAAGTCTGACTAATACCTTCGATATCTTCAAGATACTGAAAAATTCTATGTACTAAACCACAAAGGGAATTTCAATCACCTCCTACTAGCTCTGCAAAAATAGAGCATGAAGTCTATCAAGCCCCAAAGCATTCAAGGTACCCATGGAAAATAAAGTGTCTATAATATCTGCTTCTATTAATGATCTACGAATGAAATCCCAATTTACTTCAAAAACTGAAGGAAAACCACTAGACAAAAGAAATAAATAGAGCTTCGTTAAAAAAAAAAAATCTTTGACCATATTCCGAACATTGTAACTATCATGCACTCAACTACTTTGCGAACCTTTAAGCACAAAAATACGATTCCTTCGACATCTAGCTATTATAACAAAGTGAAAGACTTGGTGTTTCTATCCCCTTGAAAATGCATTAGATCAAGCCTTTTGGGCCAAAAGTGACTCCTAAACAAAAAAAAAGAAAAGAAAAACCACTTCATAATCCCACCAAAACTGATTCTGCAAATTCTTAAGAAAACTATTATCACCATCCAACAAGGGTCTTTGGATGCCATGCAATCTTCTTAGTAACCTATTCTTCTTTTTATGACCATAACCAAAGACATATCTATTCCATAATTTCACAACATCAATGAATCTAGTGACATTCTACTCCCAAGGTTTAGCATTATCCTAATTTGAACTTACCAATTCACTAAAACTATCATGACTTAACCAAGCAGCTATAAATCTAAATGGTTTCAGTTTACTAAACTGCATAAATCTAAATGGTTTTGATTTACTAAACTGCACAAAGTCACTCCCTCATTTAATCCATAATGGACTATGATTTGAATTGTACATAGGCACATGCACCACCCCCAATTCTTCAAAATAATTAAATAAAGAATAGCTAACCAGCACTCTATCCAGCCTTTCTCACAAGTTAGAATACTTCCAAGTGAAAAATTACCCTTGAAACCCAACATCACCCAAATTACAAAATTCAACATACTCATTGAAATGAGAATAACTCCTGTGTCCATTGAAAAACTCATAAATCTCATGTTCATATATAACTGAATTAAAATCCCCTGCCATGAACTAGGGACTAGTCATAGTGGAGCCCACATCCTTCAAATGTAACATCCAAAAATTCACTTAGTCTAATTCGTTCGATAACCTTGAGAGATTGGACTAATGAGCGGCTAGTTAAACATTAACTGTTAATAATAATTAAAGTCCATAGTCAATGCTAACGGTCATCAAAGCCTGATTTAGCTATGCCTCAGTTCAAAGGTGAATTTCGAACTTGCATCACGTCCAGTTTTAATTTCCCTATCTTCTATCAAGCAAACTCAGAACTTGCATCACGTCAGCATTAACTTAGAACCAAATTAAAGTGGAATTCGAAACTTGCATTATGTGCAACCTTAGTTTCCCCATCTTTTATCACATGAACTTGGAACACGCATCATATCAGCCTTAACTCGGAACTCGAATCAAAAGGGAATTTGAAACTCACGTCATGCCTAACCTTAGTTTTCCCCATCTTTTTTCATGTAAACTCAGAACTCGCATCACGTCAATTGCAACTTGGAACTCGAATTAAAAGGGAATTCAGAAATCATAGCACGTCCAGCCTCAGTTTCCCCATTTTCTGTCACGCAAACTCGAAACTCGCATCACATCAGCCTCAACTCCGAACTTGCGTCAGGTGTCCTACTTCTGACGAAAAGTCAATGCAACTTAAACAAGTAATACCATATTTGGTGAATCATCCATATGAGGTAATATTTTCAAAAGCTCTTTTAACTAAAATCGGTTTGAATTAGGCCTTTAACCAAGGAACAAATCACAACTCTCATGATCATTGGTTATTGTATTGATCTAAAATTTTGGGGTAAAGCCCCCAAAGCCAAACACACTCTATGGCTACAACAACACAATCACACTCTCTCTTTATTTTTCATTTCCATTCTTTTTCTAACACTCAAATTCTCTCTAAATTCCTCAAGGGAAACCTCTTCTCCATCCTCATCCTTCTTCATTTTCTCTGCTCCATACCCAAACTCTATCACTACTAACACTGCAAGGGCCACACCTTTTGGTTCTTGGAGACAACATCTAAGACACTAAGCCTTCACTCACTTGAGAGCTAGTACAAATCTTCCTTGCACTCTTTTCAGTGGCTACGACTCCGAGCTTCTTGGAGGAGGAGGCCATTTTCATTTTCTTACACTTTAGACACTTGTCAAAGCTTCTTGGGGGTAGTGATTCCTAACCTTTAATTTCTCCCCCATCTCAAGAGCTAAGACGCCTAATCCTTCTCCATGGCTAGGTCATTTGGTTCTTGAACTTTGGGATCTTTTGATTATATTTTCCTTGTGTTGGTTATAATGTTGAAATGTCATATGTCCTTTCTTTTTGAAAAGACCTACTCTCTTCCTCTTAAATGTATATATGACTTATTGGGTTTAACTAAATATCATGATTTACATATCTAAATTGCTTATGTTTTAATGTTTCAAGTGTATTCTAATTATAGTTGTTGTGTTTGACTATTTTTCCAAAAATCACTTATAACTTTTTTCCCCAAAAAATAATTGATTATGGGTTGTAGAATATTTTGAGTAGTGAAATTTTATTGATGATGACTAATTAGTTATGATCTATGCTAGGTATAGGGTACACACAATTAAGGGTTCATTTTTGGGTACTTGGTTTTTAGGGATATAGATACTAGATGTGTTGAATCTTAAAATTTTGGGTTGTGTACTCTTATGGTGTTTGGGTTGTAGTTGGTGTATTATTTGAATCTTATCTCCTCTCTATTGACAAGATTAGGCAGTTTAGTGCCATATATGGTTTTCTCTCATGCTTACTTTTTTTTTTTTTGGGCATATCTCATATGAATTTATTTGTGAATTACATGAGCTTGAGGTAATGAAAAAACTTTTGGATGTTTATAGTTTTGATTAGGTCATGTTAAGCCCACTAGTAGTTCTATTTTAGAAACTATAACTTTTTTCCCTTACAATCATATAATAGTCAATTATCATAATGCTTGACATTATTCTACAGGAACTTTGTTGTGTCCTTTAACTATGATATATGGGCACAAAGTTGTATATGTAATCTTGGAAAGTATCTCCCTTTAATTTAAAATATTAATTTTGCTCATAACGAAAACATATGTTACCCACTAGGCCACTACCTGAGACCAAAGACCAAATAATTTAGTATCGAGGCCAAATAGCATCTGCTTCAAACATTTGGTAACTATTTAGAATGTGGATAATGTGAATCACATGTAATCTTTTTCAACACTTCAACAAATGTTTGGTTGAGTTATACTTTTGTGTTGAACCTCCTTCCACTTGGCATGTGCTAACCCTAACCATGATCCATTGATTTTGGTTCCTTAAATTTGTAATTGTTTTCTCGAGATTACAATTCATGCATGTTACATTATCCAAATCAAATGGCTTCTCTTTCTATTTTGTTCACAATCTAGCTTTGCATAATTGCTTTAGTTTTGATTTAAGCCCTGTTCAAATTTGTCTTAATAATTTGTCAAGTGTTAGATATTTATCTTGCCTCTCAAAATGACCTTTCCTTTTATGACATATATTTGTACTATAGTAGGTCTCTAAAAATGATGAAGGAAGAGATCTATGGAAAGTATATCTTGATATGAAAGAAACTTTAGTGAATTATGGATTACTACTTCCCAATAATTTTTGCTTTGGCTTGCATTCACTTTTTTCTACATAACTTTGGGTACAAGTACCTAATTTGCATGTCATTTATTGCATTTATTGCATGTCATTCATTGGTTGTTTTGTTTCCTTAATGGTCCCAAGTTGGATTCAATTGGCAATTCACGGTTATGGGATTTTATAGTCGAGCTCTAATCATGAATAGTTTATGTCGGGAAAAATTGGAGTTTCGCTCATTAACGCATCTGTTTGCCCATTGCATTACCATGGTTATCATCGTTTTAGATATCTGGACTTCCTATGATTTCTTTGACACAAAAATATAGGTATTTGATTATTTCAAATACCATTGGGTTTTGATTTATCTCTGTGATTGAGTTGTGTGGTTTAACAAAAACCTATTTTTAGTGCTAAACTCATGTGGTTTACTCTTGGTTGGACATATATTTAAAATACTTTTATGACATTGAAAAGTATTAAGTGTGGTTGGAGTTTTTGCATATGCATGTTATATTCGATTTGATACATTGGTTTTGGTTGAAGAGGAGGTTCGCATTCTAATCCATGAGAAATGTTATGTTTATGTGAATTGATACATATTATAGATTAAAAATATTGGTTGGCAGTTCAAGCTGCATTGCTGATTTGAATAACACTCTATTTTCCCACTAACAACTTAAGAAATTATTTGATTCTCTGTTAATTGAAAAGAATTGACTGATATGCCAGTTATTTTTATAGGTGTCAAATGCCAATGTATTAGTAGTTACTAACCTTCCAACCTGTTGATTGCCTGCAATATTTCTACAGGAGGGTGGACCATTGTTATGTAGTTGTATTTGGGTTTGTGTAATATACTAAACTATATGTGTTTTCACAATTTTTCTCAAATTGGGCACTAATGGTATGAGGTGGCAGGATCTAAGTGATAGCACTAATGACATGAAATAAGTCTTAGTTGTCATATCTATTAAATGGATAGTTGTTCTTTTTATAGCTTATTATATCAATCAGGTTTTCTCATCGGGAAGTAGGAAAAGTCCTCTTTTTATTCTTGAAGGGATTTAAGAAAAATCCATCCTCATCTTTCCAAAAATCAATATGCAACCGTAGGGATCAAAAGTTTTGGCTTAGATGGAGAAACTTGATGTCATCCTACACGTGATTTTCACTTATACATGTAGACATATTGTGAGTTCACCTACTGACTAAAGAGAATAAGATATCTATTATCTACCAAGTGGTGCATTTCACACTGATTTTAAAAGTTGATGTAATGATATTGCTCAAGTGAGGAGTACAAGTGTGATATACTACACTATAATACTTGAGAGAGCCAGGTGAAACCTTTTTTTTTAAGGCATGGATTAATTGTACATGAAAATTTCCTTTCAATCACAATTTTTTTTTAAGAAATTATATTTGTATTGGAATAAAATGTATCATGAAGGTACATGTTTGACTTCATTAGTTTGTATCTATAGCATAAATGTAGCCTTATAAAGATTTATGTGTTGCAAGTGCTTTGGAAGATTGGTTGTACTCAAATTAGTGCAGATTAGTTACCTGCTTATTGCTTTACATGCTTTCTTCTTTTTCTCTACAAAGGGAGAAAATGGAGCAGCTGTTATTTGAACCAACTATTAATTATGCAATTATGACAATCTAAAAAAGTCTATCCAAGAAGGGTCTAAAATTGAGAGAAATTTGCAGCGAGAGGGTTATTCTTATTCGTAACCCCTAAAATATTTATATCTTTATCTAATGAAATGAAAAAAAAAAAAGAAAATAAGAAATGTAATGGATGCATTCAGCTAATAAAGAAGGTAAAATTGTCGTTTACATTAATTTAATGATCCTATCGATGTGCATTTTTTTATTATTTAAAAATTAATATATAATTAGTATACTTTTGTAAATATTATTTTTTGCTATTTCAAACTCATTTATAAATAGGTAAATAAATAGTATTTAATTTGTAAAGCACTAATAAATTGTCATGAATATTTATTATTATGAACTTTATGTAAAAATAATAATTATTATATAAAAATAATAATTATTATATACAGTTAATATGTCTACCAAAAAATTATATACAATTGATATAACATAAAAAATTTTATATTAATATTAAAATAATACAAAATGCATATTGACATGGATAATAATCTAACGTTGATGGGTAGAAAAGCATAAATCAAAGGATTCAAAAAGTGAATAGTGATTTTCAGCACGCTTATTAATAAAGTGCTCGAATTCAACATTTGTACTTTGGTATGCATATTATTTTCTGGTTTATAGCTATTACCATGTTTGGTTCTATTTTTATAGAATTAATTTTAAAGAGAATTGATTTTATAGAATTAATTTGAATAAAATTAATATTGAAATAAAGTGATTTATATTTAGTAGCTTCTCTAAAAAGTAATTATGATAGAAAGTAAAAAATTTTCACTTATCCAAGAATTAATTCTAGATACCAGAATTGATTCTAAGAGTGGTTAACCAAACATGATCAAAAACTCCCAAAATTGATTATGAGGGTCTATAATTAATTTTGAAGAGTCTAAACGGGCTCCCAAATATGCTATACTCAATGGTAGTCATTTTATTGTTATTTATATTGATAATTGGAGTAATAGATGATTTTTTCTTTAATTAGTAATTTCGAGTGTGAGTTTTTGGTATGAAATGATTGGTATTAAGAGAATTATGTCCATTATAGAATCTCAAATACTATAACAAAATTTTATTTATTAGGATTTTACTTATAGTTTCAATCAAAAATATTTAAGAGGTCAGGTGAAAGTTCTTACTAGGGGACATTTATAAGTACTTTTTTCTTTCTCCAAAACCTAAAAGATTTTTACCTTTTTTTTTTTACTTTACAAAACTTTATCAATTTTACTTTTATTTATTTATTTTTATTTTCACCTAAAATAAAATAACATTAATAACACAATTTTCTTGGTAATAACTATTATACTCTCACCTTCCAATATTTTTCACATGGTTCTTTTTCATTCTTTTAATATCAAAAAAAAAAATGAAATAACATCAACTCTAATTAAAACATAAATTACATTAAAATTTGTATGAGAATAATTGTTTAACAACGAGTTGTTATTCTAAATACTTTTCAAGAATTTTTTAATATTATTTTACTATACTAAAGAAAGGGAATTGGGAGAGAAAGTGAATTAATTTATTTTAATTATTTAGTTTTCACTTAAAAATTAGAACTACATATTTTTATTAAACGAATTATATTGTATATAATGAGCTGTTATATAAAATCCTGCTTATAATTTTTCTTTAAAATTACTTCCTTTGGTGCATCTTTAGAATTGTTTTTCTAGAAGGCTGAAAAAAATGGGATAAAGACGAAAGTATAATAAAATTTTAGATTGTTTCATCTTCAATAAAAAATTGGAAGTTTAGAATGAATTGCACTGAGTTGCTATATTAAATTATTTTATAAAATTTTTTCTTTAAAATTAACTATTTCATTAAATAATAATTTTAAAGTTACACTATTTAAATTATTTTATTTTAAATATATTTTATTTTATAATTAATTTTTAACTTATTTTATATAACATTAATTTTGATATACTATTAATTTAAAGAGTTTTATCCTATCAATTAATCATATGATACAATTTGTGTGACTTTGAAGAAAGTAAATCTAAATGTTAATTATTTTTGTTAATATGACAATACTTGATTGAATGAATATATAAAAAATTTATTTATTAAAAATACATTAAAATCAAATTTATTTTATATAACCCTTTGATTTGGATTTTATATTTTTTATTAAACTTATATTTAATGAAAAAATCCCAACAATTATTATATTTAATATATTAAATATACGAAATTTATTAAATATATTATACACTATTCATCTCTGCATCAGGTTAAAAAAAAAAAAAAACTTAAACTGATGCCAATTATAAAAGTTTTCTTTTTAAGAATTGTGCATCCGTGCATATGAATACTGTAATTAAAGATTAATAATCCATAATCATTCTATGATGTTAAATCCTTACCCAAAAAAAGAATTCTTTACTATGACCGTTAAAACAATTCTTTTAATTTCAATTCTTCCTAATGTTTTCTTTCTTTAAATTAAAACTGTTTTAAGTTGTCATATGTTTGAAGTATAGTTAATTAAAATAAATCTATACTACTTATGACATTCATATAATAAAGTAGCTAATTGTTTACTACACTCGACAAGAAGATGAAGATAATACTAATTTATATTAATTTCTAAAATGAAACTGACTTCTTTAAAGCTTACATATAAGTATCATTAAAATTTTTTAAAATGCAACTATATAATTTTCAAACAAACACACTTTACTTTATGCACAATGCATGTGTTGAATTTTTTGTCTTTGATATAAGAAATAAAAGGGTACAGAAATTGTAAGAAATTAATTTGTTTTTAGTTGTTTAATTCTCACTTAAAAATTAGAAGCCTATGTATATTTACAAAATGAATTTCATACAATTTTTCTTTAAAATTACTCTACTAAAGAACTGAAAAGGTGATATAAATGAAATATCTTTATTTGAAGTTGTATTGTACTCAGTTAAAAATTGAAGTACAGATCCTTATAAAATGAGTACACTTTTAATAAGTTGTTGTTATATGGAATGATATTATTGAACCTTTTTTTTTTTTGGGGGGGGCAAAAACATTATATTACTAAAAGGCTTAGGAAAATGGAGTGAGAGATGAAATAGTTATAAATATAAGATATTATAATTAAGATATTTATTTTTTAAGTATAAGTATTTAAATATTTAATATTTTGTATTATATGTGATTAAAATTATATTTAACATTATTTACATTATTTATTATTATTTAGATTTTTAATAATGAATTACTATATTTTTATATAGTTTAAATTTATATTATTATGAATATTTATTTTTATATTAAATCATATCAATTATGAAATATTTATTTACTTTTTAAAATTTTAATAACAATATTTATCCCTTCCTATAATTTTTTATTTTGTTATCTTTCATTATATTTGCATGTAATGCTTGTTTTTATCCCTTCCTATAATTTCTTTTTTTAATGCTTTTGATACTATTCCTTTTTTGGTAACCTGAAAGGGATATAGCAAGGTTAAGAAGGGTATTCTTAATATTAATTGGATATTCATATTCTTTATTAATACAAATGATGTAATATAGCATATTTTATTTTTACATATTTTAATATTAGATAATTTGTATTGAATATTCATTTTTGATCTATTTATGCTAAATACTCCTTCTATAATTTTTTCATAAAACTTTGTAGGTATTAATTCTTTTTGAATACAATTTATATCAACTTCTAAGTCTATTAAAGCAATCATAGTAAATTTTTGATCTTGTATGGCTAGTATTACTTCACAATGTCATTTATGAGTAGTGACAACACTAAGCAAATTAATGTATGATTCTTGATCGGAGTTTTCTTCTACCTTGTTTCCTTCTTGAGATAATTTAATTTGAGAATTAATAATTTATCTTTCTTCTAATTCTAGCATTCTATATTTTAGCAAAATATTATTTTATTTTAATATTTAAATTTCTTGTTTTAAAGCTTTTGTCTCATTTTATAAGTCAGATTCTTTCATGCATTAATTATATTTTAATGACAACATAAGATAATCGTTAGATCCGTGTATATATGTACTGTGTAATGTACGGGTACACTTACTAATATAATATAATTTCTACTGCATTAATTTTTTTTATTTACAATACTTAAATCTTTGACCTTTAAAATTTTATTAATTATGAAATTTTTTTCAAAAATTTAATTTCAATATATTATTAATATAAAATTTCTACACAACTATTCAATTGTATTTTGACACGTTTGAAATTATAGTTTACGCTTATGACAATTTTTTACCGAAAAAAAAAAAAAACAAAAAGCGGGAAGAAGGTGAAGAAAGGAAAGCTCACGGTGGAGTCGAGTACAGCAGATCAGTGGGTGGTTCCGCAGCGCAGCGTTTTCCCTATTGCCTTATTGCCTTCAAAAAAATCTCAAAAACCACACTCTCATTTTCATTTCCGATTCTCTAGCATCAAGCCAAACCAAAACGCTGTCGTCTCCCTCTCCTCCGTCGCGCTCACTCCTTCGAATCCCTAACCCCTTTCTTTGCATTCCCAACTTCAACCCCCAAATTCTATTCTGATCCACCTCCCACAACCGATAAGGTATCCCCTTTCCCCTATCTCTCTCTTTTCCAATTGTTTTATATATGATATGATATGATATGATATGATGTGCTTATTGCTATGCAATGCATGCTCGCAAATCGGGTTGATATGGGGAAAAATTTTGTTTTTTTCTTTTAATTTTTTTCTTTTGTGATTTATCAACGGAGGATGGATTAATTGATCTCTATGTGCATGTCATAAACTTTTGGGATGTGTGCATTTATTTGTTCCTGAATGCAAAAAATAAAAGATCCAAAAAAAAAAATTTAATAGAAGATGAAGAGGAAGGGAAAATCGAGGTAAAAGGAAAAGTGAGCATCCACTGAGCAAAGGTAAGTGATGGCTACGGAAATATATCTCGTTGGAAGGTTCTTGCGTTTTTCTGCAACCATTGAGCTTTGAAGTCAACTATTGAAATTTGACAACATTCTTGTAGGGTGGAAGTTAGGATTACATGGACGGTATTAACATTCCAAAGTTTGTTTTAGGCTTTAGAGTGGAAGACTGATTTTTGGGTTTTGAAGATTAAGTTGAGTTGTAACAAAGCAAAAGGGGCTGGAACGCAAGGACAAAATCGGTTTGTTCCACTGTGACTGGGACTTCAGATATTTTGGATTCTTTTTTTGCTGGTAAAGGCCAGAAAAAGTTGTGGGGACACAGGTTCTGTTGTTTATGAAGTTGGTATAGAACTTAATGTTGCAGTGAGGAGGGAAAGAGGGGAATGATGACTGAACAGTGAGTCTGAGACAGAAATCTTGAAGAAACTATAGAAAGAAAAGAAACATGACTTTTCAAGCCTTATTAAAAATATCTTCAGAATACTTTAATTCCCTTGAAATTCAGCCTAAAATGTAACCATTTTAAGACTCTTGAATGTAGAAGCACTTGGCACCACTGTTGTAAATAGATATCTCATAAATTGCTATGTAGGTAATAGGTTCTGGCCAGATATATCCAAATATGGAGTCAATTTTTAATTTATTATATTGTTGCATGAATGTTAGTTATGGGCATATAATAGAATTGTTTGCGGTTATTTCATTTTATGTCTCAGTGCTTTGTAATCTTTCATAAAGTCTTTGTTGATTATTGTTTTATGTCCATCTTCTCTAGAATAGTAAATTGACTTTCAAATTATTCTGGATTAGTGGGGCAGGGGTGTGTGTGAGGATGAATTTGCAACAAACAAGGCATTCTAAATCATCTAATGGATATGGCTATGGCCGTTGGAAATCTGAAAAAGAAGGAGCAACTAAGTCTGATAGTAAGAACCCATCTGGAAAATCAAATACCAGCGGAGTAGCACAAACAGGTGAACTTCTGACCTAATTTAGTTACAATTTTCTATTTTACTTACGACTTTACTGATGTTTATTGTCACTGCAGCAGTGACTGGCAGTAAAGGTGGTAGTCATGAGAGTCCATCACATGATCGACTAGTATATGTAACAACATGTCTTATTGGGCAGCATGTGGAAGTCCAGGTGAAAAATGGATCTATATACTCTGGAATATTTCATGCAACAAATACTGACAAAGATTTTGGTATGTTCTGTAATATTCATTTTATTGATTTTGGTGATATTGAAGGCAATAATATTTCTGTATTGTTTAGATGAATAGATTATTGGTTTCTGTTTTTACTGTTACTTTTATAGGTCATAGAGTTTTTGACATTCTTTTATTGCTTATATCATCAATATTGCTCTTCTAGGAATCATTTTGAAAATGGCTCGCCTGACAAAGGATGGCTCTTTGCAAGGGCAGAGGTCCGGTGTAGAATTTGTCAGCAAGGCTACTTCTAAGACTTTAATTATACCTGCGAAAGAGCTTGTACAAATCATAGCGAAGGTTTGCTACTTTGCATGTATTTGCAGTGTGCTGGGAAAATTATGGTAGTAATTGCAGTTTAGTATCTGCAATCTTATGTTTCTTTATTTATTTGTTTATTTTTGGTAAATTTAATTTGGATGCTGTATAGTGATGAATGGTGATGGAAAATTTTTAGTTTAGGATTTGCTGAAGTTGCTTTGAATGCACTTCAATATGGTTGTTGATGATATTTGTCATGTGTCATTTTTGCAGGATGTTGCTGTTACTAGGGATGGCCAACCTAGTGACTCTCATTATGATATGCATCAGGAGATTATGGTTGATTCAGTAATATCTCAAACTCGTCATGTTGAGAAAGGGAGGGAATTACGACGATGGGTACCTGATGAAGATGATCCGCAATGCCCTGAACTGGAAAATACCTTTGATGGCCCTTGGAATAGGTGGTTTTACATTTCTGTTATTATCTTCTATCACAAGAAAAAAACTTTGTTTAATTATCTTTAGTTATATATATATATATATATATTAAAAAAAAAGTATTTTATGAACATGCAATTGTTTTCCTTGGACCCCCTGCACATAGCAGTAGTTTTATAGCATTAGGCTGTGCTTTGGCTTTAGAATTGTTTCATTCTTGACACCAACATGCCTCGATGCATGCTCATCAGTCCCTTTTGTTATTCTTTAAAATTTGACGTTGGCATAGATACTTTGATGTTCAAATTTTTTAGCCTACAATAGAAAGTTTAAAACAAATTGGATATCAGGTATAAATGGTAGATGTCTCAGTGACATCTTTCTCCTCCACTTCAAAATTATAAACAAGGGATATTGGGTATAATGGCATATCATCTATCATAGTAGATTTGAATCACCTTTGGCACCAATTCTGTAAATTTACCCATTGTTTCTATTTTCTTGAATTAAAATGCTTCATTCACTTTCTAATCACATTTCTTATTCATCTCTTTGACTTTTTGGAGCTAGATTTTTTGTTAGGGATGGTTCAATTCTCTATGCAGCTATGGTTCTGTAAACCTTTTGCTTTGGATCCTTTTATAGTAAAGTTTTTCTAAAAAATACCTTCAATAAAACATGACTAATCTCTTAGATGGCACAATTTTTATAATAGACTTACAGACTAGTATTAAAGCTTGGATGGAGCTCTGGTGAAATGCCCTATGGGATATTCCTCATCAAGTGAAGGAAAACCTAACGGCCTGTTTGGTTTGTGTTTTTTGTTTTCTGTTTTCAGGATTTGTGAAGGAAATAGTGAAAACAGGAAATAGGATTTTCTTGTTTTCACTCTTTGCTTCACAAAATCCTGAAAACAGGAAAACAGAAAATGAAAACAGGAAATAAAAACACAAACCAGACTGACCCAGTTGTTTCATTTGGTTGTTGCTTAAGGTGAATGAGTTTCTTTCATGATTAAAAGAAATCTTCGAAGTAAAAGTTCCTTTGTGCATGCATGTTTCGTTGGTAGTCTATTTAATCAGGGTTTAGTTTTTTTTTTTTTTCTCATTTTTACTTGGGCGGTATAACTCTCATTTGCAGCATGTGTAGTTGGGTTGTTCCCCCTTAAAGCATTATAGAACATGTTAGATACCAGGCAAAACAAAGAATGGGGTCTTAGTTGTAATTACAGAAAATGTGAGAAAGAGAATGAGAGGCACACTTTTATGTAACTAACTTCTGAGTCAGCAGTCTTTGAGGGAAAGAGGATTTTGTGGGATTGGGAGTGGGGAGTACTGTTATATACATGCAAGGGGAGGGGGAGGAGGTAGGCCAGAATTGGGACGGAACTCTTGGGAGAGACTGAGCCCCTCTAATGCTCAGAGAATTCCTTTTCAATTTCATGCTAACTTTGTATTTCCTTCTTCTTTTTCAAATGATCCACACTAGTTCATCTTGAGAGTGTTAATAATACATTCAGTTTCTTTTATTCTGTAGTTCCTATTTGTGGTCTCTATCAATTGGCATCAGAGCCAAGTTCTTGGGGGCTATGGGGGCCAACTGTTGAAGTTGCCATGGAAGCTAGGATAAAGAATTTGAAGAGGAAGATGGATGAGGTTGAGTAGCTATTGAGAGGATGGCACCAACTCGAACCAAAGGGCAATCTCCTCCATGGAGAGAGCGTCGAAGGATTAAGATGGAGGATTGGGATGGGGGAATCAGGAAGACGAAGGAGTGATGTTCTCCTCCTTGTTTTGAGGATGGATCTTCAAGGCACAAAGAAGGATTCTCTCGGGGGAGTAGGTCGCTTGACTCGTCATAACAGTGGGCACCTACGGCATCTTGACGGAGAACAGGGATGAGCAATCATCAACAATTGTGACCATCAAATCGTGTGAGCTACAATGTAGGAATCATTGCACAATAGAGAAGATCGTGGGAGGAGGGAAAGGAGAGGAGAACCTTGGGGCTGTGGTCAACCACCACGAAAGCGACCAAATTTAGAAGTGAGCGCGATAGCCGTTGAGATGTCCGCGACGGATGTGGGCGGAGTTGGAAGCAACCGATGAAGATCACCCCAAATGCCGAATGAAATAAGCTCAACCGCCACCCCTAAAACTGCTAGGCCGAAGCTCGAGGGAGGTAGCTGATGAGTCACCATCGAAGGCTAGTGAGCCACTCGAGATGGTGAACCCCGACAAAGCGCAAGCACAAGGTGGCACGATCTATGACACCGAAAGTGGCATTTTACGGCATTCGGCGATGCTTTTACCACTAGTATGGTAGAGCAAGGTCACTAGTGCGGCGACCGGCGTGATAACTCCGGTTGAAGCACAGATGACTGTGGCAGCGGAGACATGCAACGGCACAAGAGAGAAGGCAAAAGGAAGGGGTGGGTCATTCTCCAATCCGGGTCAAAATTTTACCCTAATGGGCTAGGCCCAAATGTATGGGAAGGAGCTGTGGAGTTCAGTACAACAAAATGATGTGGTGAAGCTAGTGGGCCCCAACCTAGTTCACAGAAGATGTGAATGAGGTTGTTGGGCTAGAGTTTGCATCAGAAAAGGTTGAATCCCGAAAGGAGCCGGTCACCAAATGTGGGCTGATGCTCAATATGTACGTTAAGATTGGAAAAAATATTCCAGCAGCTTCAATTGCCATGTGCTTGCCCGTATTCAGTGGTGGAACGGCCAAGAGCGGTCAGCCGATGGAGAGGAACAGGAGTGACAGGGGAAAGGGTAGTTTCCAGCAATCCATGGGCAAGAAACTTCCGGAGAAAGAGCACCAATGGTGCTGCTTTGTAATGCCATGATTTTCATGTTGGAAGAACTTTGCATGTTAATTTTTGTGAAGGTATAAGATGCTTGTGGCTGGTTCTATGATAATAAGGTGTAAAGGGGTGTTGATGGCCATATTGGAAGATTGCCGGCTTTCTTGAGAAGTGAAGGTGCCTCTACTCTTGCTACTTCTTATAAATTAGAGGTTGATGCAAAAATGCCAATACAAGACATTGCTAGCTACCAGGTGCCCTTCTTTGAGGATGAGAAGATAGCGGGTTCCGTTTCAGGCCATTGATTCGCACAGCTGTCAGTCACTAGGCTGCCAATCTTGTAGTAACAGAGCTCTACAGAGGGAAAAAGCTTTTCCCAGGTATTATTGAACCAGAACTCAAGGTTTTCCTTCCTAAAAACACTAATTTTGAGTTGCTGACGTCAGTAAAACCAAATGCCCATTTTGCTGTGGAGTTTCTCATGATATGTTCAAGTTTTAGGCAAGGAGGGTCCATAGTAATTAATTTTGTGGGTCATCACTGGTCCCTCATTTTCATGGAATGCTTCTTTTCACTCAAGCAAAGCATTCAGGTGGCTATTTGCTCGCCTGGCAGTTATCTTAGGGACTCTAAAGCACTTAAAAATATTGCTTTTGATGGGGGAGGAAGCATAACAATAATTGAGGGATTTGAAGTTCGGTTAGGTGATGTTGGAGGCATTCTTATGTTGGGAATACTACCAGGAAATGATGCTTTAGAGGATGAGTTTGTTCAAGAAGTTGCAATTCTGAAGCAGGTGCATCACAAAGTTATTGTTCTGGTCATTAGTGCATGTACAAAGTTTGCACATTTGTGTATAGTCAGTCAGTGTATGGTTGGAGGAGGACTGTGTGATCACTTGCCCAAAAGCCATCATGATTCTGAGCTGTCACCAATGCTGAAGCTTGGAATTGATGTTGGCAGGAGCATCGAGCACTTGCAGGAAAACAGCATTATAAGGATAACAGTGTTGATCTCATTGAAGCAGTGAAAGTTCTGGATGCTGAGAATACTATCACTGTGGGGGGGGGGGGGGGCGGAGCTCCTAGGCAAAGGGGAGCCAACCACTATAGGAGTCCGTATGGGGCTTTAAGGCAAACAAATAAAGCTGAAGGGCTCTCTAAAATTGTACCCATGATGCTCTCAAGGGCCTTTTTAGATGGATACCCACCAGGAAACATTGGTGGTCTCAAAGCTAACAGCTGTAATCAATGGTTTTGAAGGAATGCGGGTTGTTATGTTTAATGAACCAAAAAGTTATTTGCAGCAACTTACTGACAACCGAGACAGGCTGGAGGTTAGATCGGGATCAAGTCCTTGGGATGCGGGAGGACATTACTTCTTTGCAAGCATACTTTCCTTCCTCTTTTTCAAGATTTGGGACCCAGGAGGAAGTCTCTGTTGAGGACAAGGTGAATCTTTTTTTTTTTTGGGGGGGGGGGGGGGGGGCATTGTAAGGTACCAGGCAAAACAAAGAATGGGGTCTTAGTTGTAATTACAGAAAATATGAGATGAGAGAGAATGAGAGGCACACTTTTGTGTAACTAACTGCTGAGTCAGCAGTCTTTTAGACAGAAAGAGAATTTTGTGGGATTGGGCATGGGGAGTACTGTTATATTCGTGCCAGGGGAGGGGGAGGAGGTAGGCTAGAATTGCAACTGGACTTTTGGGAGAGACTGAGCCTCTCTAATGCTCAGAGAATTCCTTTTCAATTTCATGCTGACTTTATATTTTCTTCTTCTTCCTCAAATAATCCACACTGGTTCATCCTGAGGGTGTTAATAATCAATTCAGTTTCTTTTATTCCGTGGTTCCTATTTGTGGTCTCTATCGGAACATAATTATTACCTAGCAAGAAAAAGAAGAAAACGAAAGATCAGTTTTTTTCTTGTGGCATCTCAATTCTGTTCTTGCGGGTTAAGATCTAGGAGCATTTATATAAGCTAAGAAATGTTATCTGTTGCATTGTCGGAAGGATATTGGCATAAATTTGGTTAAGAATTTTTCTTCCACAGCAAAAAGGAAATAGGGAATTTTGTGGTAGGTCCTTAATCATTAAGGTGAGGCTGAATTGAGTCTATGACATTGTTACTACCATTAACTTTTTTTCATGGTTTCATCTTATTGCAATTTCTTCACAGCTGCTCCATTTTGTTTTGCACTGACAGTTGTTTTTGTATTTTCTAGAGGATGGGATCAGTTCGAAACAAATGAAACATTGTTTGGTGTAAAAAGCACATTCAATGAGGAACTCTATACCACAAAGCTTGAAAAGGGGCCTCAGATGAAAGAATTGGAAAAGAAAGCTTTAAGAATAGCAAAAGAAATTGAGGGTGAGGATACTCAAGATCTTCATTTGGCAGAGGTTGGTGTGGCTTCTATGCTTTTCTTCTTCTTTCTTTTTTCTTTTACCTTTGTGAGTTTCTACAATCTTTTATTTGATTTTCTATTTGAATTCCTCAAATGCTGTGGTTTTTCTCAACAGGAAAGAGGCCTTTACTGTGATGACTTTGATATTGATGAAGAAACCAGATTCTCTTCAGTATATAGGGTTAAAGGTGTTGATGATAGTGGATATGATGAAGATGAGGACACACTGGTGGATTCACACAATTCTGAAACATTTGGTGGTATCTCTGGTTCGATCATTAAGAGACCAGGTGAAATAAGTGGTGGAAAAGGCAATAATCGAGCTCAAACTCAGCCAAAATTTTCATCTATGGTATCTCCTTAACCAGTTATTTAATAAGTAAAGGTGTTGCATTTTAGTAAGTTTCACTCGTTTCTCATGTTGGAGGTCACTAGCTAGTCCTTTATTGGGATTGAGTACTCCTGTCATGTGTTTATACATAACTGATTTTAATAGAGTTTCTTTTAGATCTGCTGGCATATGGAAATTTTTCGGCTACATAAAGGAACCACTCTGTACTGGTGTTTCACACTCTGCTTCAATAGTGGTTCTACCATTTTAAATTGCTGCTAGTTTAAGGGTGGGTGTTATTACTCCCAATGGGACTAGAGGGAAGACTGTTTTAGCTGTTTGGCAATCTAATGGTGTTGCTGGGTAAATGGTATATCTGTGTCATGGTGTGTGTGATAAATATTGTTTTTCCAACTTGTTTCTCTTTTAACTGGACTTGGATTTATGAGTGAGTGAGACAAACTAATTTGGGAGACATTTGCTTCTTGGTGCCCTGAGTTCACAGTTGTCCATCCAGAAGTACTTTACTATTATATCCCTCTTCTAGTACAACAGAGAACTTATGGAGAAGATTCTGATTAATGACTTGGAAAAATTGTTAGATTTATGAATATTATAAATCATAATCTGCCCCTGCCTCTATAATCATGCATGTGTTTATTTTTTTTTTTAAATTTATTAGATAAGAAGGGGAAATTACAAAAGAGGATAAGTGTCCTCCAAAAGCAACCACAATGCTAAAGGAAAACAAAAAATTAAACCCCCCACAGGAATCCACAAAATAAACGCAGGTGATTCTGTTAATAAGAAAACAGAAGAAGGAACCACCACAGCTGCCCCCTGAAACCTCCTAGGTAACTCCCCCCCCTCCCCCCCTTTTCTTTTTCTTCCCTCTTCCTTTTCCTTTTCAACGAAAGGGGAAAAAACTGAAACAAAATAAGCACAACAAAATTTCTTTTTCCTTCAAAGCTTCAAAAGAACATAATTAAGCCTTCTAAATCATTTAGGCCCCTAATCTTTGAAGTTCCCTTTCTACCTTTTTCTTTGCACATATATTTGGTCAAGAAAGCTACCTATACCTCTTTAAGTCACCAACCCTATGGAGTCATGAAGTGATATTTGTGGATCGCACAAAACCAGTTGCATTGCTAAAAGACCTAATAAAAATTACTTCCTCATTCAATGCCCCCTCTTTCAGCTTTTTGACAACTGGGCAAGGCAGAATTCCCTTTTCAGAACCAGCATTAATGGAGTCACCTCCTAAGAGACATCACTGGCATGTTTAAATATCTTTAATTTTGACCTAGTGGAGAGAGGAAAAAAAAGAAAAGAAAAGGGGGGGGGGGTGGTTGTTTTAAATGTAGTGACTCTGCAATGGATAAAACTTCTTGTGATGGTAGTATTGGTAAAGCAATCTTTTGAAATATCAACGAACAAATAATCTGGCAGCAATCAGTTGTGTCCAAAACAAAGTTTGTATCAGATATTGCTTTTGCTCTGAGCTTTTGGTTTTTTCTCCCTCCTTCCTTAATAAAATAATTAATCCTTCCTAATTCAGCGTAATATTTCTTGTTACTTTTGTGCACAGGATCGCTCACAACCATCTCAGTTAATTACTGGTGTGGATTTAAGCCCCTCTGGTTCTAATGATTATGCTAAGCAATTAGCATCTGAACTCCCTACCCAAGGTTACTTATTTCCAGATGGGGAAAGCAGGTGCTTGTTGACTTTTGCTTTTTCTGTATGTAATTACTTGTTGCCACTGTCATTTTTTTGTGTTGTTTAGCCCCCAGCCCCACAACCCCCCTCTAAAATAGAAAATAAAAAATAAACAAAGGATGGCTTTTAAGAACATATTATGTAAATATCAACTTTGTCATGAATTCTCAAATCCAATAAACTTACAGGATTCAGGAGAACTCAGTCAATGATCCACATAGAGCCAATGGTAATACCACTGAAGAAAATCAGGTAGCGAGTTGAGGTTTCAGTGTTACGGTTCTCATACTTATGTTTAGATAAATATCTTGCATGAGATTACTGTTATTCTGAAATTCCTAGATCTCAATTTTTTGTTTATTTTTTTTCTCCTTTTCCTTTTCATCAATTGATGCAGCAAGCTGAGGATGTCCACCTGTCAAAATCTGACGGTATGTGCAATTTCTTTCTCAGCTCCCTCTGAATTGATTAGATCAAAAGCACTATGCCTGAAACTAATGTGGATGAAAAACGAATCTCATTTAAGTGACTATTCTGTTTATCATAAATGAAGTACTGAAGCTTTCTGTCTATACTTAATAGTACTTGGGAATGGAAGCTCTCATCTACATTTGAAATTTCATTTTAGTGGTTGAATTTTCATTGTGTATATGTTCCTCTTACCTTAGCAATAATGCAGATTTGCAGTCGGCACTCAACTTGAAGGATGATGTCTCTGATAAGGGGGAATCATCACCCACTAGCACCTCCTGTGCCCCTTCATCTCATATTCTATCAAAGACTCATAAAAAAACTGGGTCACTTGGGGAGTTTACTGGGGCTTCAGGATCTGGCAAAGCTAGTGGGGAAACAAAGGCTGCAAATTCACACAGAAGACCAGGTAGTATTACGTCATCGGGTTCAGATTGTGTGGGAGGTGTGGCAGCATCTTCTGGTCCTGGTCTATCACCAAGTTCTTCAGTTGGATCATTGTCTTCTGAAAGATCAACTTTGAATCCCAATGCCAAGGTGTGAAAGTACAGTATTGGCTTTTTAAAATGGAAAATTGCACTTACAAATGCTGGTCATTCGTTTGGTCAAGATAAGTTCTGGTCGTTTATATTACTGATGTGTCTCAGAGCTTCCCCTTTTGATGTTGTCAGGAGTTCAAGCTCAATCCTAATGCGAAGAGTTTTATTCCATCGCAAACTCCTGTTAGGCCGCAATCCCCTGTGTCTGATGGCTCCTTCTATTTCCCGGCTAATGTATCTGCTGTACCAAATATGCCAGCCATGCCCATGGGTATTGGAGTAAGTATTCTATGGAAAGATATTCTCAATATCCAGTGAGGAAAATATGTATTATACTATTGGGGTGTGTTCGATATGGGGGTAAAAATAGGGGAGAAAATTTCATGGATTAGCTTTATGTATAAAATTATACATGAAGTTAGTACATGAGATTTTCCTATTTTTACTCCGATACCAAACACACCCCTATAGTAAGTGTTCCAACATTTGCACTCATTTCCTGTCTCTCCTATGCCTTACATCCATCCATGTGAGGCAGGCGTGTGTGTGTGTGTGTGTGTGTGTGTGTTTTTAATAATTTTATTTTTTTGGTACAAAAGTTTTAGAGGGAGGGGAGGCTACCTGATTCCAAGGTTAGGGTATGCCACAAGCCTCAACATAGGCTTACAGCTTTCTGAAATGCTTTTAAATCACCTATGAAGGGGGATTACTGTTAGTAGGAATCAAACCTAAGCCTTTCAATAGAAATGCTTTGTTCTTTTACCTGCTGAGTCACCCCCGTTTGCAGCAATTGCGGGTTTCATCATCCTGCTAGAATATTCTATAGACTCCAAGGCATATATGTTTGGTTTTCCTTTAAATAGTGACAGTGTTAAGGAATTTTTGTGGTTTCTATTTAAATTATTGCTTATTTCTGGTTTTTCACATGTATATATCATCATAGTTATAGAAGAGTTTCATAAAAAGGAGATATTTTATTCAAAAACCTTACTTGTCATTAGGATTCATTTTGATTGCCACCATGTCTACTACATGTCTGTCCCCTGTAGTGAACTGATATTGGATGGACTGGGACTTATGATGTACTTTTCTATTCTTACTATGGTGGTGTGGTATATCCACCATTAGTTATCATATTAACTTTAAGTGGTAAGAATTTCCTGATGAGTTTTGGGATGAAAAGATGAATGTTAATGAGTGCATGTTTGCCTTGTTCCGAATTTCTGGAGACCATATTTTGAGACACTCTCTTGCTATTGGGTAAGAAATTCTGATTGGCAGTATATCTAAAGACTAATCCATCTTGAAAGCTTCATAGTATTTTAGCCGTGGCCTTGTACCATCCTTGGAAGTTGGAACTTATGTCTATTAGGATGAGAGTTTCTGAAAATTCACTTCATTTCCCTTTCGTTCAAAACGATGTATAATGACATATCTTTCAGTTGATAGTTGCCTTAATTTACTGGGAAGCTAGCATCTTCTGTTCCATATTGTACAGCAGAATTCAGAATGGACATTCGGTTTTACTATGGAATATATGGAATAGAAGTGTGTAATAATGGGATGGAGTGACATCCTTAAGGCTCACTGAGAAATTGGACTTCCACCATAGGATTAAAACATTATGATTACGTGCCAAATAGATCTAGTTTTTCCATAGGAGACTATATAGAATTCTTAGTAAGGTCTAAAAGTTGTACTTAATAATCTCTGAGATGTTGCATATGGTGTGCAGGTTGGAACTGCTTTTACTGGGCCGCAACCTATGATGTATAATCCTCAGGTAGCACAAATGCAATCCCAAGCATATTTTCATCCAAATGGACCACAGGTTGGATTTCACTTGTACTTTCGCATTCGTTTATTTATGTGCATATTGATGCTTCAGAATAATTAATATCATTAATCTAATTGCAGTATGGACAGCTTCTTGGTCATCCTAGGCAAGTTTTATATATGCCGGGTTACCTACCTGTAAGTATTCATTTTTTTTTTTTAATTCTTTTAATTCTTTTGCCAGTTTTTATTTGAAAAATGTTTGTAGTCAAATTCCCTCTTCCTTTACTCTAGTTTGAAGGCATCATACGTGTATGCTTTAATTTTGTGTCTCGCTTCTGTATTTGGCATTGTGGGAAAGAAAAATACTAAACTCAGTTATCTCAATAACTTAATATATGCTGATGTATCATGGATGTTGGACATTTAACAATCGTGGGGCGGGACTTATCTCCGTCTAGGCGGCTGATCTGAACTTGAACGATCATAACTACCATTATAAACTGTGGCCAAATTTTATGCTCAGTTTTCTGTGAACTCATTCCTCATGTACGGTTTTTTACAGGAAACGCCATATAAGGGACGTGATTATTGACCACTTGGTTGACTGCATTCTTGGCAAGTCCGCTCCTTGCCTGAAAAGAATAAACTCTCAGTGGATTGCTTAAAGAGTTTCAAAGGACCAGGATATCAGCAACTTGTGGGAGGTTTCCCATAGAAGTTTGATAAATTCCAGACAAGCTGGCCCATTCTGGGATATAAGTTAATGATCTTGCATTAACCCATGTATCTTCTGGGATTGCTAGGTTTTCGGTGGTATAGTAACTTTACTCAGATTGATCGTTGTTTTCCGCAGTACTATTATTATGCTACACTTAACTTTTAATTCGTGTCTTCCGTAGTTTGATTACTACCTATTCTTTTGACTTTTGGTCATGTCTACACTATGAGCCCCTGCAAAACCTGCAACTCTCACGGGTTAAGACCAGGTAATTTATCAACTCGTTTAATTGTGGATTTACGGACCTAGTTTGTTTAATCTGCGGGTTAAATGGGTTGAAATTCGCGAGTTAGCAGGTCAATCTGCAAACCGTTAAAAAAAAAATAGTACTAATCTATCCAGCCGCCCACACACCACACTTGTAACCCAAAATCTAAAATTGAATTCCCATACTGCAGTTGCCGTCACTCTGTCCTCCTATCCCTCCCATCCACTTTCACTATTTGCACCAATCCTTCACACCACACGTCTTTATCTTCTTCCTTCTATACTCAATTCTTGCGATTATGTTCATCTCCTTCTCGATCTCGAGTTGTGACCCTCTATCACAAGCCGTGTGAATCAAAGCCGTTTCATAACCTCTCGGATGCAGGGTCTCTCCTGCCCTTTCCCCTCTACCTCTCATGTCTTGGCCTTCTTTCTACCTCGTGGTCTTCGTCCTAGCTTGCAGAACACAGAAGCAGGTTTTGTGGTCATGGTTGTTTCGTGAACACGTGAACACAAGCGCCGAAGCAGGCTTACAATTTTAGTTTTAAACACAATAAGCATAAAATCCCATTTTGGACCTAGGATGTGATTTTGTTATGTTAACCTCATTCTTGGCTTTTTAGTTTTAAATGCATTTTGAATCTTGGATGTGATTTTCATATCATTTCTTTTACTAAGAATTATTGTTTTAAAAAATGAACATAATCAGTAGACAAAATTTGCACAAATAATGCATACATATAATTTATTTTTAATATTTAATACCTAATGACAAGATTGACAATTCACAAGATATTTTGGTTAAAATGAATTCGTCATAATATTTAATTTTCCTGTACAAAATTGACATGGTATGCTAGTATATACAATCGGCAAACAATATTTTTAAGTTATATATATATATATACAAAGAGATTGTATGCTCTCGTTTTCTTGTCGTTTAACTACTGTTTTATCATTTTAAATAGAAAAGTAAAAAAAAAAAAAAAAAAGAGCGAACATTGTTAATGCGGGTGCTTACTCCAGTGAAGTGCATAGAGTTCGTTTCACCATAAAGTGTTGAGTTGGCCGAATAGTAATGCAACAAATGAATAGTCATGCAAGTTACGAGTTTTGAGTTCCTCTTTAATGTAAATTCTAAGTTCAGAAGAAAACTCGAACTCTCATTGAGTCTAGCCTTAGCTTTCTCACCTTCTGAATTGGCATCAAAAGAGAACTCAGAACTCACTTTGAAGATAAAATTGGAACTTTGAACTTGCATCACCATCTATTTGTTGCGGCCAATTTAGCGCTTTATAGCAAGGTAAATCTCCATGTGTTTCACTAGATAACTAGCCATTGATGCGGGCCAACTTGTGAACCATAGGCTTATGCAAAGCGAATGCTGCCCGGCTATTTCTCGATCCGTTTATATTGTGGACTAACCCAGTTCGACTTGTCTACTCTAAGTTCGTCACATATCGGGTTGCAAATTGAGTTAGCGCTTATACCCAACTCTAACTACCGCCGTTGGGTTGTTGTCCTATCAATTAGATAGAGTTATATTTCTTGCATGCTTTTAATGATCTAATCATTTAAGTGTAGACTTGTAGCTAAGACATTGGATTGCTTTAGAAACTTTACATTTGAGTGTAAACTAGGCACATTTTGACGTCACTACCATGTAAGTGTGAAAATGGGAGTAAATAAATTAAATAAAGTTTTTGGCAGCTACATAATTACGAAGTACTATATCAAAGGAAAAATAATTATAAAATTTAATAAAGGTCTGTTTGAACATCAAAATTAGAATATAGAATTTTAATTTCAAATTTAATTTTTTTAGAATTGGAATTAGCAAAGAATGATTTGAAACAAATATTAAATTGGACTTAGAATATTAAATTTTAATAAATATGATTTCTAGTAAATAAATGAAAAACAGAGAGAATCATAAAGATTTTAAAGAGGAGAGATGTATTTTTAAGGTTTAGAATTGCAAATTTTTAATGTATAGGTTAATAATTAAAAAAATGCCATTGTCTGTTTGGACATTGGAATTGGAGTTAGAATTGACCTATCATCTAAAATTTTATTTTTGAGTTTGCTAAAGAATTAAAACTTGAGTTATATTTCTAAATTTAAATTTTATTTTATTGTCTAAAACTATGACTCAAAATTTAAAATTTAAAATTTATAATAATATCAATATAGTAACAATTTTTATAATAATATAGTAATATTTTTGTTATAAGCATGTTTTGTGAATATTATTTATATATAAAATTATATATTAGAATTTACGAATTTTTACATTTTATATAAAAATATTAAATTTCAATGAATATGATTTATGGTTAAAAAATAGAGATTTATGAGGATTTTTAATAAGGAGAGAGACATTTAATTTTAAAATTTTAGAATTGACAGTTTTTCAGATGTAAGGCATTTTTTGGTACATCTGAAAAGATAGAGAGGGGGGGCCAGGGGACAAAGCTAAATTCTCCCAAAGGCAGTGCCCATGTAATCGTCGCGCAGAAAAGGCTTGAAAGCAACGGGGCGTTCCTCTAGAATGATGAGCTTCCCCACCCCAGGAGATCCCTCCTAAGGTATAAGATTAAGAAGATATCCTTTCAGTTTCTTTTTTTGAATTTTATAGAATTGATTTGTAGAATTATAATTCAAACTATATATTTTATTTCAAATATAAAAATTGAAATTGAGAAGCACAATTTCAATTCTCTCTATGCATCATTTTATACGCTAAATGCCAAAAAAAAAAAAAATCCTAATTTTCCCCCATTAACCAACTAATCTGAAAAGTAATTCGATCAATGTCAGATTGCTTTAGTTTAAATTTATTTAAAAAAATTTAAAAATTTAATCAAATTAATCCAATTAAATTTGATTATTTAAATTTATTTTCACCTCAAACCTAAATTAAACTCAAGCCGTGAACAACTATAGAATTTTATGTCATCAGCCTAGCTAGTAAGTGGCGTCATTATTTGTTTGACAAAATTTTTTTGATTAAAACTGACTACCGACGTCTTAAGGAATTGATATTTTAGCTAGTTCATACCCCAAGCAGCAATATTACCTCATGAAGTTGTTAGGCTTTGACTATGTGAGATTGTTTAGGCCAGGCAAACACAATCAGGCTGCTGATGCCGTCTTTGAGCATACTCAGTGGTCCAATGTGAGTTAATTAATTCAAGGCTTGCAAGTAGAAAAGGTTAAACTCGTGCGTCATGCACTCTACGATAAACCTATCCTCCTACTTTCTTCGAGAAACTAAACAACCATTGCATATATTTATCGGCACTAAATGCTAAATGTAACATCCCGATTTCCGAGTTCGGCTTCGCGCTCAGGATTGATCCATCCCGATTTCCGACTTCATCCGTGAAACACAGATAAGACATTATTCCCGAGTTCCGAGTTAGTCTGGCTGAATCCTCGACTTCATGTCCGATACGATTTCCGAATTCGTCTGTATCATTTTCCACGACTTCCGAGTTTAACCCTCAAGTCCGGACACATGAACGTAATTTAATGAGATCCGACTTCATGTCTCAAGGGAAATGTACACGGTTTCCGAGTTTAAGAACTTGTGTTTGGAAACGTGACTCGCGTTCGAAGTTCGACCTTAGTGTTGAACTCAATTGGAGTGGACACGAGTTCGGACTCTTGAGTAAACCATCAGTCACACGAGTTCCGATTTTATATCCAGCATTGGCATTCCCGAGTTTATTCCGAGATTATAGGATTGCCAGTTACATGAGTTCCGACCTCCGACCTAAGATAACAAGGTTCAAAACGATTATGCGTGGTTTTAGAGTTTGAATTGGGAATTCAAATTATGTGATTGTAATCTTTCGACTTCCGGAATCCGACATTGATGCAAGATTTCCTCAAGACACAAACAAGCTGATACGAGTCCCGACGTTAGGATTCAGTTCCAAGCTCAAGTAAGAGCGACACGAGTTCCGACCTTAAGCGTAATATGGACGAGTTCCGGCTTGAAGTAGGATGGATGCGAGTTCCGATTTCGTTTCCAGAATATGCTAGAAACTGCTACCACTTAGGCGACGTGGAGAGTGATTCTACCATACAAAGAGGGCAACCAATCACAACCTTCCAAGTTAACTCCCACTCATGCCTATATAACACACCATCCTCCTTTGAATCAGACCATTATTCACGTTGCTTTTCCTCTTCTCCATCAGCTCTCTTTTCTCTTGCTCACACATCCAAGACTCAAGCTAAGTTCCAGCCTTGTTCATCCAAACTCCAAGTTTCAGCACTTAGCTCAAATCATACTCCAAAGAGGTAGGATTCTGCTCTATTCTTGAATTCCTTACACTATGATTGCATGAGATTGTGCTATTTTTATGTAATTGATGAACTATTGGATGTATTGGATGAAATTATGATTGAATTAATAGAAGACTTTGAGTTAGAATTATGATTAGAAGGAGCAAATTAGAAGGAGTGGAGAAGTGAGATGCTGTCTTGGTGAGGGAGTCCACGGCAGTCCGTATGGCGGAGCGTACGGCGCCGCCTGCAATCGGTGAAATCCGATGAAAGTATTTTTAAATGAAACTAGACATCTAGGGATTTCCATAGACATATCATATAAGGTTATTGGATTAGTATTGAGGGAGATACGAATTTTTGAAGTTTGACCTAGGGTTCAGGATTTTCATCCGAGCAGGGTGACATGAGGAGGGTATAACTCACCCTATACAACTCCAAATCGAGTGAAACCAATTTTGTTCGAAAGCTTACACACAGAGGAACACCCCAATATAAGATTCCGAGTTTGTTATGGTCCCAATTGTTCCCAGTGATTTGAGGAAGTTGTCCTATGTCCAATCTAGGCCAAAACGGAGTAGTTCAGGAAGGTCAACTTTCAGGACTTATATCTAGAGATGTACTTAAGCAAATGGAGTGAAACTTGTGGCAAATGAAAGGTTGTCCTGTTAGCTTCAATATGAGACCGATTTCATATGATTTGAGCTTAGTTCCTATTTTTAGTGAATTTATACTTCCAGGAGTGTAACTCGGGTTAGTGACTGAACGAGTTGAAGTAAGATTTAAATATCTTGAGTTATATGGATCAGAATGACATGGGACCAAAGAGGTTAGAAAGTAGACATATAGAGCTATGATATATCCAATTTTCAGATCTAAATGAGTTGAATAGAGATAAAGGTGGATCATACAAAATTCGGGCAGAACCGAATAGAATTGGCAGAATGGCCAAAATGATAATTTTACAAATGTTAGTGAAACCTATAAGGTTTGAATTGAGGATTGCCAGTTTGACATTGATATATATGTGTTAAGATTGATTATGTTGCTATGACTAATTTGTCTGTGAGAGCTGGCACTATTCATGGGAAAACGGACTTGATCCGTCATCTTTGCCAGTTCTGTGTAAGTCTAAGAAGCTATGAATGTTTATATAAATTAAAGTATAAATGGGTATATAGAAACCCTATATTTAAGAATGACCTAATTATGTTATGAGATATGTGGGGGTAAGTGATGAAGCATATGCATGAGTACCGGTAAATTGGTAAGGAGGCTACGAGCCTTTATATGTAATGAACATGTACGTGAAAATCATGTGTGCAATGATACATGAAAATGAATGAAGTATATGTATGAGTACACTCAGTATGGCTATGCTTGAATATGCATGAGAATGAAAGAATGTGAATATATATTGAATGTGGGTCCCTTCACTCGGAGGCAGTTAATTGAGGTCCCTCCCTGTGAAGGCAGTTAAATGATAAAGACATGGGTCCCTTCATCTGGAGGCAGTTGCACATGGGTCCCTCCTCGTGAAGGCAGCTAAAGACATTGGGTCCCTCTATGTTGGAGGCAGTTGCACTTGGGTCCCTCCAACCTAGAGGCAGTGGGTCCCTCTACCTTGGAGGCACGTGGTCAGATGAGATCCCTCAATTTTGAGGCACGTGACCAGAATCGATCCCTCCAAGACTAGAGGCACGTGGGTCCCCTTGCGGGTGAGTCGGTGTGACGACGGTCACGGGTGATGCTGACGAGCTCACTCCAAGGCCAGGCTACCCAAGGGCAGTAAATGCACCCTAGGGACGGCGATACGTAACGCCTAGGTGTGCCAAGTAAAAGACTAAAGACTAAAGATTAAAGTATATGCAAGCACCCCAATCATATGAGGCATGGCATCGACCCAGCTAGTGTGAGTACAGGGGATAGAACTTATATGAGACATGGTATGATGCTGCACTTGAGGACGGCGATACGTAACGCTCAAGTGTAGACAGATTCAGGCACCCTAGGGACGGCGATACGTAACGCCTAGGTGTGCCGAAAGAAAGAAAAGTAAAATTTTATGCATATGTATGAATTCAAGTGCAAGTTAAGTTAGGTACAGATGTTATGTTTCCAGTAGATTAATGTTATGTGCATTTTATATGTTGAAGTTATTATCCCTGGTATTATTCATGAATTAATCTTGTGTACATTTCCTCAAAGGACCAGTATATGAGTAAAAATGAACTTTGCTTCGGATAAGACATTTTTCGAAATGTAAAATTAAACAATTTGTGCTGCATGTTCATCTATTTTCAAAATAAACCGAAGCAAACTGGAGACGACCATGATGACATTATGTATGAAGATTAGAGAATCCTACTGAGAATTTTATAATTCTCACTCCTATTTCCATGTTGTCTCCAGATGATTTTAGAAGTTTCCAAGGGCCAATTTGAAGTTCTTTGTCAGGCGAGGTCTACTCAGTGCGATAATGACTCCAGGGTATGGTACTATGACTTAAGCATAGTACTGTGCTTAGGAGGGTGTTACACTAAATATGCAAGAGAAGTTCGAATATATGTGCATACATTGATTGATTTCCCTGTAGTCCAGTCATCACATTTGTTATTGTTGGCACCAAAAAATTGCGGTTAGGCAAGGATGAATATGAGCTGAGCAGAAATAGTCGGAAGAGGCAATATTCGATCAGGTTCAACCGATAACCGAAGAGTAGTTAGCCGAAGAATGAGCAATGATTGACGGCTGATATGGAATGTGTTGCTCGGCTTAAATTGATTAAAATATGCCAAAATGCTCTGCTAAACTTCAATTGGCGAGTGGAGCTAGCCCGATTGAGGCCATTTTGAGTCTGAAAAAATGTCGTTTTGATATTGTTTTGGCCATTTTTTATTTTGCCTTAACTAATTTGCCTTGTCTTTTCTAATTAGGATTTTAATCAGGTATAGTCGCCTATAGGAACTCTTATTCACATATTTTGAGACTTGACAGCTAATATGAGATCCAGCTGATGGTCGACGACTAATTTAGCTATCAGTCGATAGCCATCAACTAACAATTGACAGTAGCTGCTAGCCGAGGGCATAAATTTTCTATTAGGCTTTGGGCCTTTCTGACAGCTGGTAATCCATATCAGTTCTGGGCTTTGGTTGGAGAAAGAAGGTGCTTTAGCAGTTGAGAGTAGGAGTTTGACCAAGTCCATGACCATTCCCTAGAAAGCAGGAGCAGTTGAGGAAGGCAGTTTCTAAATCAGAAAGTGGAGAGATAGATAAAAGGTAAAGAGCGGTTTGGGCGGTTTAAGCAATTACCACTATGCTAAGAAGAGTGCAGGTAAGGAAGATACGGAAGACGGTTACGAGGCAGTCACCAGGACGAAGTTTGCTAACTATGTTTGTGTGAGAATGTGGTTAATAGATGTCTTAGGATAACTGTTAAATTTTGTACGTGTATAAATAGCCTTGAGCATAATCTGTAAACCCTTCTCCTGAACAAATGGATCAAACACAAGTTTCTTTTATATCTATCTTTATGTTTACTGCATTTCGTTTACTGCATTTCTCTACCACATTTCATTTACAACATTTCATTTACTTTCAGCCTGTTTAAGTTTCAATCCATTTCATTAGCTTTCAGTTGTTCGCCAATATCTTTTTGGTGACCTGATTTGCTGATCTGCCTGCCAAACACTCTTTGGAGTAGTTTAGGAACCCATTTGCTAAGAGACAGAGTCTCTCTCTTGACACTAATCACCTGATCGTGGGAATCGATTGTGTTTTGTATTAGTTGAGCCTCTTGGTCATCTTGGAATAGTTTCTTGGCATGCCTGACTCGCAACCCATTCAGCCGAGCCAAATATTTTTGTGCAAAACATATTTTGGCATGCTCGGTGGAACCATCGGCAAATCAGTTTACCATTTTGGTAGCCAATAAAGATGCTTATGACACCACAAATAATTGCAACCGCTATTTCCTCTAATCAACATATAGCTACGGCAGCCTCATCTCACTAAACTCAATTCCAGGGATTGAGGACGAACAGGGGTAGTCGATGGTCCTGACGATGTCTTTCATACGTTAATAGATTAATATGGGCTTAGATGATTTTTTATGTCAATTGTCAATGCATTTAGCTGAAATTGTTAAGACAGTGATAAAAAATGAGATGCGGAACATGCGGGCTCAAGAGCTAAGAAGTATGTATCCGATAGATAAAAGTACAACGTCATTCCATTTTGGTTGAGGGGCAACCGAAGGTTCACTTGATACTATGTCGGCTGTGCCGCTCAATGCTGGGGGGCAACCGAGTGTTGATCTTCAAAAAACTACTCATTCAACTTTTTAGCTGAATTGGTATGTTCCAGTGTAGACTAGCACATAGAATGTCGCTCAGCCAATGGCTGGCGACAATATTTAGTTGAGAAACATGGAGGGTTATACTGGGGGGCAGCCATGGACAATTGTTCCATCTCTGCTAGCTCATCAACCAGTATTCTTAGCCGCGCCTATTCATGCAGACTTAATTTTCCCACCTCGGAGAAATGAATACAAAGCATAGGAAGATTTTATTGCAGAGCAGCAATGGGGATCATTTCTACCTCAAGCAATAAGTCAACCTGTGTACATCACTCAATCGCAACAGCCGGTTGCTCAATAGCAAACTGTGCAGCCGAGAGCTTGGTTGGTTAAACAGCCGAATAGTCAGCAGAATTGTTCACAGTTTGCTACTCGGCTGCCAAGCTCTCGACCTCTGGTGTCTCAGCTAATGGTAAACGATCGAGCTATTACCAGAATAGTTTGCCACTTGTTGACCAACAACCAAGTCCTCAACTATTGGTGCGTCAGCTGATGACTTAGCAACTGAGCTATCAGCAAAATGGTTTATGGTTTGCTTCCCAACGTTTGAATGCTCAATCACTAGGAAGTTAATCGCCGCTGTTTCAACCGATTCTTGCACCACAATAGCAGGCTAGCCAAGTAGCCGCATTGGTGCAACCAGCTAACCAACAAGCGAGTATAAACCCAAATATGATAGCTGAGACCATTAAAAGGCATTTCGATGTGCAGCTAAGACCATTCAACAAGCCTGTATGTCGAAAGCCATATCCATAATGGATAGAGAAAATAACACCTTTGCTGAGGGAATTTGAGATGCCAGATTTTATTGTTTTCTCAGGTGAAGATGGGAAGTCTACTATGGAGCATATTAGCCGATTCACTGCTCAATGTGGAAAGGCAAACCAAAATGAGTATCATAAGCTCCAACTATTTCCTTTGTCTTTAACTGCCGCAGCTTTCACTTGGTATTCATCGTTGCCTCCCAATTATGTTCAAAATTGGGTAGACATGGAATGGTTATTCCATAATCGCTTTTATCGACCTGAGCTGGAGGTTATGGAAAGATTTCTTAGGCTGAGGAACAAATGCAATGTCAAATTGCTAGAAGTTGATTACGCCATCATCGCTATAGGCCTCGACTAAGGAAGAGACTAATTGCTCTAGAATATGCAAATCTCAATTAGCTAATAACCAAGGCCTCTTGAATTGAGCAATTTATCATGGAGAAAGAGCAAAAGAGGGCTAACAAAATAGGAGGCCTGGGACCATAATTAATTTTAACCGATGATTACAACTTGGCTGAAGAAGAAATGGCTGAAGCCTCAACATCAGCCGAGATGCTGACAGCTGCAATTTGCAAGAGGAAGCCACATATTTGCCTAACTTATAGGTCAGCTAGGAAAGACTTTGAAAGGAACCTTGTAATGGCTAGCCCTCTTTAGAGCTGAGACAAAATAGAAGAATGATGTGCTTGGGGTGCGAGCCGAGAACGAAAAGTGGAGGTCAGATCAAGTCAAGCTTAATCTACCAGACCAAAAGTTTGTTAAGTGACAATTCATAAAACATTGGTGAACGAATTGGCTAGCGGAGGATGCATCTTCGGAAGTTGCAAAGGAAAAAGAAAGATAAAAGAATTGGGAATCCCAGGAAAATGCATCATTTCAGCTTCATTGCTTATCACGTAGCTGAAAGATGCAGGGGGCATTATGTTGGCACAAAAAAATTGCGGTTAGCCGAGGATGGATATTACTCGAGCATAAATAGCTGGAAGAGGCAATATTCGGTCAAGTTCAGCCGATAGTCGAAGAGTAATTAGCTGAAGAATGAGCGATGACTGATTGCTGACACGAAATGTGTTGCTCGGCTTAAATTAATTGAAATAGGCCAAAATGTTTGGCCAAACTTCAATTGGCCACTAGCTAACATCCAAATGTCAGAATAACCAATATTGCATATCTATGGAAAGCTCTAGACAAGAGCATTGATGTGGCAACTATGGGCCCGGTTGAGGCCGTCTTGGGCCTAAAGAAAGGTCGTTTCGATATTGTTTTGGTAATTTTTCTAATTTGCTTCAGCTGATTTGCCTTGCCTTTTGTGATTAGGATTCTAACTAGGTGTAGTCGCCTATAGAAACTCTTATTCACATAATTTGAGGCTTGATAGCTGATATGGGATCTAGCCAATAGTTGACTGCTAATTTAGCTATCAGTCGATAGCCATCGACTGAAAGTTGACAATAGCCATTAATCGAGGGCATGAATTTTCTATTAGGTTTTGGGCCTTTCTGATAGCTGGTAATCCATATCAGTTTTGGGCTTTGGTTGGAGAAAGAATGTGCTTCAACAGCTGAGAGTAGGAGTTTAACCAAGTCCGTGACCACTCCATAGAAAGTAGGAGCAGCTGAGAAAGACGGTTTTTAGTTCAGAAAGTGGGAAGATAGATGAAAAGTAAAGAGCAGCTTAAGCAGTTATCACCATGCGAAGAAGAGTGCACTCAAGGAAGACATGAAAGATGGTTACAAGGCAGTTACCAGGACGAAGTTTGCTAACCATATTTGTGTGAGAACATAATTAATAGATACCTTAGGATAACTATTAAGTTTTGTATGTGTATAAATAGCCTTGAGCATAATATATGTAAACCCATCCCCCGTACAAATGGACCAAACACAAGTTTTTTTAACATCTATCTTTATATTTTATGCATTTTACATTCCTTGCCTTTACTTTATAGCATTTCTTTATCGAATTTCGTTTATAATATTTCATTTACTTTCAGCCTGTTTAAGTTTCAATCTATTTTATTAGCCTTCAGTTGTTCGCCAGTATCTTTTTGGTGACCTGATTTATTGATCTACCTACCAAATGCTCTTTGGAGTAGTTTGGGAACCCATTTGCTGAGAGACATAGTCCCTCTCTTGGTACTAATCGTCTGATCATAGAAATCGGTTGTGTTTTGCACTAGCTGAATATCTTAGTCATCTTTGAATAGTTTCCTAGTATGCTTTGACTCACAATCCATTCAGCCAAACCAAATATTTTTGTGCAAAACAGTTACTCATACAAGTCTATAGAATAAATGCTTCCTATATATTTTTCTTTTTCTTTTTGACAAAGACACTATCATAACTAAGAGATATCCTCCTAACAATTACATTTTCGGGAGTTTGAAAATGTTTCTTATATTTTAAATCACATAACATAATCTGGTGAAGAAGATATTATCTTCTTGATTTATCTTAGTGGAACATAAGTAGTAGTTGTCTATCATTAAAAGTACGTGTAAAGACAACCAACATAGTTTGATATGGAAGGAAAAGGACATCACCTTCTAGAGATTACTTATAAAAAATTAGTGTAATTTTTTTTAAGTTGATGACATCCTAATCCTATGATGATCGTTGATAACCACCAAAACTCGTATTTTATATATCAATATAGGACATGGCGATTAGCTTCCAACTCTTACGGTGCGTCATTCTATTGTTATGTTTCGTAGTTTTTTCTCCCCTTCGTGGAGATGACAAACTTCTATCCATACTAATAATCCAATGTAGGGTTTATTATAACTTTCTAATCGTGTTTGATACTATAGCATATACAGAATATTGCAGTGAGCATTTGCCAAGGTGTGAAAAGGAAGCACGAAACTAGAGGTAATATAAAATTTTGGTTTTGAAATGCCTGGTACTATTCTTTATTCTAGTTTTCTAATACAATATTAAACAGAAGATTTCATTATCCAATAAGGATGACATTAGGGGATGTTTGATAAACTAAAAAAATTGGATATCTAGGTATAATGGGGTTTGATTTTTAATAAATGTTGTTGGTAGCTAATCAAACATTTTGAAACTAGTTTTTATTTCAAACAATTTAGGCTTAAAATCAGTTTTGAAAAAAAAAAGTAAATTGATGTTATTTCATCCCAGATTTTTTTCATTCTATTTTATCTTTTCTTATTATTTTCTTCTCAATTCACATCAATTATTTCTTTTTTAATTGAACTTATCAACCAATTCTTTTAGGGTTTATTTCTATAAATCCTAATTTTATTGCTTCTTATTGTCAAGTGCATTATCATTTGAGCAAATTTTAATATGGTAATATATCAATTAATTCCAAAGAATTATTTAATCATGGCCACTTCTCCTTACTTATGCAGTGTGTTAGAGCACATATTTGGAATATTCAAGGTTAGATATTTTATATTAACAATTACACCTCTTATCCTATTGAAACATAAGTCAAGATTATACTCACATCTTGTATCTTATTAGACGAAAAAAATGAGTTAGATTGGCATTTTAATGATGTGGATAAAGAAATAAAGATATAAAAAAAAATAGCATAGATGTTAAAGCTAATTTTTAAGTTATTAAATTAAACATCATTTAATAAAAAAATTATTTTTATATAAATTAACATAATTGATTTTATTTTATACTATCTTAACTTAATTTTTCAAATTCCGAAATACCCCCTTAATAAATAAATAAATAAATAAATAAGTACACGACTTACATCTATCCATTTCTATCCTTCGATGATGCGCATTTCAGCCAATAACACGCTAAGCAGCATGTTTCATTTTTCACTCTTTGGTCCACAATGACAAATTGGATCACATTTTTCGTTCATTCTACTAACTAATCGACAAAGAACAATGATTATTCACGCGGAGGAGATATTAATGATCTTAGTAGCTAGGAGTCTCGCAGGTTTTGTAGATAGCATAAACAGGTTAGATACCAATCTAAGAAATAAACAGGAAACTAAGAATTCAAAAGATTTTTATCGGTTAGGTACTTGATTTTTTTCTTAACGAATTGAAAATTTTTACTTTATCTTTGATTATCAATGTATCGGACAATTTCAATTTAATAATAATTTTTTGTATTTTATGAAACAATTAATAAATTAAAAATAAGAGAATGCCATGGTACCCATATAAATTTATGCGTTTTGGAACTCATGCTAACATAAACGATTTAAATAAAGTTTAACAAATTTAATTTTAAATAAATTCTTTTAAAATATTTAATTGCAAGATAGCCTATTATTTAAGCTATCAATTTTAAATATGGCAACTAGGAGTATAAAACTGCGTCTAGATAACAACCCAAATAACACAAAAATGTGGATAGGCAAAGCCAATAAAATTAAAGTACAAAATAATTTAAGCCTGATTTGGCATTACCCAATATGACGTGGCCAACAACGAATTGAGCTGATTCGATGCACGCTGACCTGCAATAGACTAGGTCCCAACTTAAAAAATATTAAAGTTATTTGGTAAAATTATTAAATTCTTTTTTCATAACACTCTAAAATATTGTTTTGAAATACGCACATGATACTTTAAGTAATAATTCATTTTAAAAAAAATTTAATACTCAATACTTTATGCTTTTTTAACACAAGTTAATTAAATAAGTTATCAAAATTAATATTTTAAAATTCTAATTATTGAATAAATAAAGAAAATATGAGCCAATCGGCCAATTTGAATAACCCACAACCTGCATAAGATTGGCTAAGCCAACAAAACACTAGCCCTTGCTTTTATTTAGCTTGACTTGAAATGGATTAGCCTAAAAGTCCTAGCCGAATTTTCTCCCTAGTGGAAATTGTGGGTACCAATTTGAAGTAACTTAGCTTGGCCATATAGGTTTATCCATTGCAAACTAACTATAATGCGGGATAGCAAATGTTGGTCCAACTTAGCTTGGTGCACGCCACGGGTTATTCGGGTTGAATCACTAGGCTATATTTTCTTGATTTATGTGTATGATTGAAGTCTGCATTAGGGGTGTGCACGGGTACGGATCGACCCGCAAACCCGAAGATCCGACCCGACCCGTATGCAAAAAAATCGGTTCAGATTGGGTAATCGGGTCTAATCGGGTAAAATCTAATTGATCCGTCCAATATTCGGTTCGAGTAACGGGTTTAAAAATTAAACTCGTTACCCGACCCGACCCAACTCGAACCCTTTTTTTTATTTATAAATAATAACTCATTCACTTATATATTAATATACAAAATTATAATCATAAATATTGATTTTTAGACTCTGTTAATATATTAGTGTATAATTAAATTTATTAATGATTGATATTGTATAATGTATAATGTATAATATAAATATATTCATGATTATGATTATAGAATTATCAATTATGTATGTAATTTTTTTAAAAACACAATTTAAAAGTTTTAAAATATCACAAAATAGGGTGTTTTAATATATTTTTCATCAAAAAAAAAAATGGTTGTCTACTCGAATACCCGACCAGATCAAACCCAAAAATGTTCGGGTTGGGTTGGTTTGGATTAGGGGCAAAAAAAAAGCTAAAACCCGATCTGACCCGACCCAACTATATTTGATTGGTTTGAGTATTTTCTTCCCCTGAACCCGATCCAACCCGACCCGTGCACACACTTAGTCTGCATGAGAGGCGCCGCGCAGATGGTCCAAGCTATGGCCTCTATTAACAGTGCACCAGGGAGATATGAAGAGTCACATGTTCGACTCTGGATCCCCCCCTTCTCTTAAAAAATTAAAAAAACAACAAAAAAAGACCCAAAAAAGGTCTAAAAGTTGGCCAAAAAAATTGAAATCTAAAATTATTAAATTTAGATAATTTATCTTATTAACTTATATTAAAATACATTAACTAATTTGTATTAAAAAATGTAAACTAAATTACCACTTAAATTAGGTGAATATGTTTGTTTAAAAAATAAATTATATTATAGAGTGAATATACAATTTAATCACCAAAAGATTTATATTACATCAATTTAATTCCTAAAAGTTTTAAACATCAAATAAGTCCTTGAAAATTAACATGTGATATCATATTAGTTCTTAGAAGTTGTTTGATGTCAAATAGATCTCTGAAAGTTAAAACATGATATTATTTTGATTTTTAAAAAATATATTTGATATCAAATATATACCTAAAAACTTTCAAAAGAATTAAAGAAATGTTATATCTTAATTTTTAGGGACCTATTTAATATTACATTTAACTTTTAAAAACTTATTTGATATAAAAAACTTTTAGGACTAATATGATGCTATATTTGATCTTTTAAGGGCTAAATGGATATAAAATTTTTTTTAAGAATTAAATTGATATCATATTAATTTTTTAAGAACTAAATTGCATATTCACTTTATATTATAATATTTTGGGAAAAAAATACTTTGCCTTGAATTATATGTTCGTGTGCTTTTTCCATAGACTTTTGAAGAGTTAGTTCAACAATGCTTTGTAAAATTAAAGAGTTCTAATTATAAAGGATTTTCATATTGCAAAAAAGCTGTCTTAAAATATTAAAATGAACACAATAATACTTTCTTTTATTTTATATCTATAAAGCTGAGAAAATTTTTTATATATATTATTCCCAATAACAAAAAAATAATAATAAATAATTATTAAATTTAAATGTAAGTCTTTTATTATATTTTAAAATATTATAACTATATTTACATAATTCATTTTGTTTTAAATAATATTTAATATATAGTTTTAAATATTTTAATTATAATTTCTAAAAATAAATAAATTGAAGTATATATTGAATAAAATCTAAAACACTACTCTTTTCAAGATGTTCTGCCTTGTTTTTCCGCCTTCCGATGATGTCCTTGCTGGATCAAGCTCTTCATGAATTCACGACTCCGACGCTTAAATTAGAATGTATTCCATTGAGTTCTAAATGAAAAAGGACCAGTTACTTACCTTGGCCTCTAATGAGGTCCTCTATTTATAGTCAAATTAGGTCCCAAAAAATTAGGTTCGGTTACAACCACTTTCTCCTTCTTTTTTTCCACTTTCCAAGAGTTTTTCTAGTTCAAGTTTGAATATACTCGGCAGTTGAGATTTTCGTGGGATCCTCCTTTATCATTAAAACCAAGCTTATTGCTTCTAGATGGCGATTACATATGCTCATTGGGTCAAGCTCTAAGGCCTAGAAAATTAGTTTAGGACACAGCCCCTAAGCATGATTATATTTCGAGAATAATGATTTGAGCTTATATTTCAAACTAGCATTATCTTCCTGTTCTTTGATCTCCCATTCCAAGCTCACATATCCAAGCTTATTCTTGTCATTGATTTCAAGGTGCAACTCTCCAGCTCTCTTTGGCTGGTATTGCAAGTTGCATCTAGACCCGTGATAAGCGATTAATGCAAATCATTTTCACTACGCATTTAACACAAATGATTGATATTGACAGATTAAATCTGGGCCATTAATGATCTTTATATTAAGCCCCCACCATTGATTACTCGAAGGTTCATCATCTTCGAGCTAATTTTCTTGCTCATTTCCATGTCGAGTTTATTATTTCTAAGCTCATTTCTTTACTTAAGCTTTTTATTCGTGACCTTTAAAGACATATCCAAGCTCCTTGATTGTTTGGGCTCATTTTTCCGAGCTCATGTTTTCGATCGATTATGCCTAAGAAAAATTTAAGCTTTTATTTTGACTTTATTCTTTAGGCTTATCCCATGTCAAAAGGAGAGATTTGAGCCTTTACCTTGAGCTCATATTCCAAGTTAAATTCATATCCATTGCTTGGTGATTTTATATCTCCATTCCCATGGGATTCCGCCATAGTTGATAACTACCCTTAATGGATTAGTTACTTTTATGGCACTGACACAGTTTGAGATTACCTGAAGAGAATCCTTCTAGAAGGCCCTTGCTAAGCTCCTCTAGGATGAGATCTATAGCCCAGTAAATTTGTTCAGTCCATAGTCCCCAAGCTTGATTGTTATTATCAATAATGATCCGAGCTTATATTCTCAATTCCTATTTCCAAGCCCTGTGACTGAGCTTAAGCCTTTTGGCTTTCCTTCCAAGCTTATACTCCAAGCTCATGTATTTGGAAATATTCTAGAAGCGTTCAAACTCCTTTTGGGGCTATGGGGAAACGTGAGTGGACACATGTCACGCTATGAAGCCCCTATTATCATGTCGTTACTGTGCAGTTATTATTATGATATTTGTGTTGAGTTCCAGCTGTTAGATTAAGATCGCAGCCATTGATTCCTCAAATAGAACAAATTTACTATTAGTGGTGGGAAACTTTATGATTGGTTGGATCATTTCCAATATTCTGAGAAAGACTTAAAAACTCATTCTTTCAATCATTTCCTTTCTTATAAATTCACTCATGTTTCCTAAAACTCCCATCTTTCTCATTTTCTCTATTCTTCTCAACTCCTATTGCTGTTTATGACCTCTTCCTATTGCAAGGTTTTTCTCTAATTCCAATATTTTGATGTCGCTTCTTCTTTTCCTAAATCCTTTCTTTAGATTGTGTAACTTAAACTTCTCATATTCAAATATTAAAGCTCCGAGAGGTGTTCACCAACAAGTTTATTCATTTTTCTCGCCTTATTTCTGATTCAAATTCCAAGTACTTCCTGTGGGCTATAAGCCTTCATTTGGGCTTATTCCTGCCCTCCTTTTTTGGACTTAATTTCCATATAGTTTTCCAAAGGATCCTCACCTATAAGCAAAGAGTTAAGGGCTTTCCTAGACTTAACTTCCATTTAATTTTTCAAGGGATCCTCGCCTACAGACGAGGGCTATAAGTCCTTCTTTAGACTTACCTCTATTTCATTTTATTTTTTCGAAAGGTCCTCTTCAATAAGCGAGGAGTTCCTTATAAGTTATTTTCCGAACTTATCTCTGTTCTCTAATTTACTTTTCATTCCCTTTAATTTTTTAGGAGGTCCTCGTCTATAGGCAAGGTATTCCTTCATAAATCCTTCTCTGGACTTATTCCAATTCCATTTAAACTTCCCTTCCAAGCTCCAATCCAAGCTAGTTTCCAACCTTATTATCATTTGATTCCTTTCTAAACTCCAATCTAGGCTTGATTTTCCATCTCAGGATTCTTCTCTTAATCCAGGCTTATCGTTCTTGGTCGATTTCAAACTCGACTAATTTAATTCCTGGATAGGTGAACCTTGACTTTACTTAGGGTCAAAGTTCAACTTGACTTACTTCTCAACCAAGACTTAACCTTATTCTTAGCTAAGATTCTATTTTATCTAGCCTTATTCTCAGTTAAAGACATCCTCATCTTTAGTCAAGGTTCCTAGTTGTTCAATTCCCAATATTTTTCCTAGCCTCTAGTTCAACCCTTTCTCTAGGTTTTCAGCTCCTACTTTTTTTGGGGTTTTGCCCTTATCTCAGGCTTTCAGACCAACCATTTTCCGAGCTTTTAGTTTTATTCTGGGTTTTAATTCCGAATTTTAGGTTTAAATTCCGAACTCTTTCTTCAAGTTAATTCTGAACCCTTTTTCTAGGTTTAATTCCAAACCCTTTCTCAACTTTTAATTCCGAGCCCTTCTCGAGTTTTAATCCCGAGCCTTTTCTCTGAATTTAAATTCCAAATCCTTTTCGGGTTTTAATTCCGAACCCTCTCTCCAGGTTCTTTTCTCGAGTTTTAATTTTGAATCCTTTCTCCAAGTTTGAATTCCAAACCATTTCCAGGTTTTAATTCCGAACTCTTTCTCTGGGTTTGAATTTTGAACCCTTTCTTTGAGGGATCCTCGCTTATAGGCGAGAAGCTTAAGTCCTCTCTTAGACTTAATTTCCATTTAATTTTTTCAAACCTTTTCTTTGGGTTTAAATTCCAAACATTTTTTTGGTGCCCACGTAGGTCCTCCATTACTGCTTGGGCGCATCCTCCATTTAGGCACTTTAGTAGTGGTTGAGACTATCCTCCGCGGTAGATCTCACTTGCTACTATAGTGTAAAAACTCACCATTTGCTTCATCGCCTTGGCTTGCTTTTCTCCTTCAGGTAGCTTTCCAGTAGTCAAATACTCCATGATGGGTTGTTGCCAGCTTTTTTCTTGCTCCATAGAGCATACATTGAGGGAGGTACCACAGATACGCTTGGTTCATCGAGTATCTCCTAGATGATCGATCTATTATTCGCCAATATTTTTGTGCTTCCCAGCTTTGACAATCAACTTGGGCATTTTGCTCCTTCTGGATGTATCCATAGCACGTTCTTCAAATTCTCCAACAAGTTCCTTTACCTTGGCTAAATATTGTTGTTGTTGGGGTTCCTTGGCCTGCAATTCACCTTGAACTTGGCCAATTACAAGCTGGGAGTCTCCCTTGATAACTAGCCTTCGAACCTCTAATTCCTTGGCCAATCTTAAACCAACTAATAGGGATTCATGTTAAGCCTGGTTGTTACTAGCTTTAAACATCAATCTCAGAGGTTGTTCAATGAACACCCCATTCTAGTCTTCTAGTATTGTTCCAGATCCACTTCCCTTATTGTTGGATGATCCATCCACATATAATCTCCATGTTTGCTTCTCTTCTTCACTAGCGATAGGTGGTGATAGCTCCATAATGAAACCATAGTTCCATAATGAAACTAGCAAGTACTTGGGCTTTTATTGGCTCCCGAGGTGTATACTCTAGGTTGAACTCAGAAAAGTTCCATTGATTAGGCTATCATCTTCCCGACAAGATCAGGCTTCCTCAGTACTTGTCGGATAAGGTGCTCAGTCATGATGATGATATGATAGCCCTAAAAGTAGGGTCGTAGCCTCCTAGCACTGATAACTAGCGTGAATGCTAGCTTCTCGATCTTTTGATATCTGACCTCAACTACTTGCAATGCCTTGTTGACAAAATACACCGGCTTCTGTTGTTTTTCCTTTCCCTTATCAGTACCAAGCTTATAACTTTCTTGGTTATTGATAAGTATATGGAAAAGGGTTCTCCATCCTTGGGCTTACTCAATACTGGGGGTTCTACTAAAAACTTCAAATCTTGGAAATCTTTTTTCACATTCCTTTATCCATTTGAAGTTTAGTTGTTTCTTCAAAAGACGGAAAAATGGGTGTGCTCTTTTGGCTGACTTTGCCAAGAACCTAGATAGGGCGACTATGCACCCTGTCAATTGCTGTACTTCTTTGAGGGTGCTCGGACTCCTCATCTTCTATATTGCTTGACACTTCTTCGAATTTGTTTTAATTCCTCGACTGGTGAGCAAAAATCTAAGGAATTTTCCTCCTTAGACTCCAAATGTGCATTTCTCTGGATTTAGGTGCATGTTGAACTTCCTTATCTAGGCAAAGATCTCTCACAGGTCCTTGCAATGGTCTTCAGGTCACGAAATGTATTTTCTTTATGAATCCGGCTTTCAATGACTTCGTCGTTTCCTGCATTATTGTTTTTTGTTTTTTCCATTCCCAATTTCCTCTTCCTTTGCGACATAGGTCGGACCTTTGGATCTATTGCTAGTTTATGGCAAATGACCCTTGAGTCAAATCTGAGCATATCCTCGGGTGCCTATACAAAAAGGTTTGCATTTCTTCTTGGCAAATTTGTCAGTTCGGCTTTCATGGCTTTCTTTTATTTCTTCTTAGCCTTTTTCCTTTGTGGACTTCCTCGGTTCCACTTTCAAACAGAGGATTTGAATTTTCCTGAGCATGGGTCTTCAACTTTTTTTCGATCAAATTCAATAGCAATTAAATATATTTAGATAATTATATTCTTGAAAGTTTAAAGAAAGCTCTCTTTAATTTGCGAGTCTCTTCTTTATTCTTGAATAGTTGATGTGCTCTCCTTTAATTCATGAAGACTTTTTAGTTGACTTCTCTTTGAGTTCTTAATAACTTGTCTTTTCTTCCCTCATTATTTTCTTGTCTTTTCTTCCCTCATTATTTTTAGTGGGCACAACTATTCATTATCAAACTCCACTCCGAGCTCTTTTCATTGAATATCATATATAATAATCAAGATAGGCAACAACATTTTATTCGGAAGATGAAAGCTCCCTTAGTTTAGTCTCTCTTTATTCTTTGATAAGTCACCATACTTCGCTTGATTCATCAAGTCATGCCTCAATCCAAGCTCTGTTTCGACTTCAATCTAGGTCGGTTCCTTCCTAACCTTATTCTAGGCTAGATGAACTTATTCTAGGTCAATTAATTGTTGAACATTATGCAAAAATATCTCATGTGGCAATTCTCAGAACAAAATATGCATGATCCATTGACAATATTATGGACATAAAGAGGCTCAACATTAGTTAAATATTCAAACTAACTCAAGCCTAAGAGTGAACAAAATATGATATGTCCAAAAATATAATAAGTATCTCCAAAAATTTCTAGCTCAAAATTCAAAAGGTATGATATATTTCCAATTAATTTAAATTTTGAAATATTCATAATAAATATTTCCAGTACTCAAAACCATATGATTTACAAAAGCCCTTCATCATTTTGATAAAGGGATACTAGATCGAAAATTGGGTTCCAAAATCCAAGCTTGAAATATGAATTCCACACATGGAATTATCAACTCATAAGCACGATTTTATGCAATTTAGGTATTAATATGTCAGATCAGTTGAATATGGGGAAATCGTAATCAAGATATCACCTTGGTGGGGCAGGGAAGTTTTATTGTGGCCCCACTATGGGCACTAATGTTCTGACCTACTTTTTTGGCTTCTGATGATGTCTTCACTAGTCCAAGCTCTTCATGAATTCATGGCTCTGATAGGAGTAGGAACTTTAACGCTCAAGTCAAAATGTATTCCATTTAGTTCTAAGTAAAAAAAGATTAGTCACTTATTTTGACCTTTGATGAGGTCTTTTATTTATACTCAAGTTAGATCTCAAAATATTATGTTCGGTTACAATTGCTTTTTCTTTCCTTCTCTCCACTTTCTAAGTGATTCTCTATTTCAAATTTGAATATGCTCGATGGTAGGGATTTTCACGGAATCCTCCACTATCATTAAAATTGAGCTTATTCCTTCTAGATGGCAATTACATATGCTTATTAGGTTGAATTCTAAGGCCCTGAAAAGTAATCCAGTACATAAGATAATTCTTATAAAATTTTCTAGAATTTTGAAGAGAATTCTCATTTTTGTAAATATCTAAGGTAGGTACCAGATACTTCCATCAATAGGGTGGGAAGTTTTCAGGAAATATATCTTATAAATATCTAAAATATTTTAAAGAGACGTTCTAGAGGTTAGACCGTAGCCGTAAATTTAAATCATTCTCCATCATCTATTGAGGAGATATAATATATCAATATAAAAAGGTGGGCCCTATTTGGTCAAAACATATGAAAAATTGTAAAATATTCAAACCTTTCATCTATTTCAGCACTCTTGATTACAATTTTTACCTTTCAAGCGTACATAAAGTTAACAAGTATGTCCAAGTATTCTTATAAACAAGCAAAATAAAATTGAGTCATATAATTATTAAATTTTAAATATTTATCTCTACCGTACTATAAGATTACAGGTATGTTTAAATTGCTTTATTTTGTGTTCTATTACAAATTTGATTATCAATATTTTAAAGAAAATAAGTAATTTAAACATAATAAATATTTATTAAATAAATAAAAAAATTATTTATAAAGAGTTATTTAAATAATTTATGTAACGCATGAGTAAGATAACTAGTTAGCTAAAATCAAAGTTCCTACTTCAACACTAGTCCTTTTTAAGGTAGTACGATGTAAATAGAAAAGTTACGATATTGAAAATATTTATTATATAATAAGTTGAAAAATGCTTAAATCGTGAACAAAAATTCTCAACATCATAATTTTTTATTTCATACTATAATTTTTTTTATTTTAGATTGTAAATTTTATAAAATTTTATTGCATACTATCTCAAAAAAATATAATATTGAAATTAGTGGCATAAATTAATAGGGTCAATCATATTGCATTCAAAAATCATATGAAATAATATGAAGTTTAAGCAAAATTCTATAACAGAACAAATCAAGTTTTTTTTTAAATTAATCATCATTTGTTAAATCCTTGTACCAATTTTGATAGATAATTGATTGTCTGAACTATAATTATAGTAAACTCTAAACAATGCTATTCGAAAAATAAATTAAACATATACAAACAATATATTGATTTTCAAAGAGTTTCATTTTATCTGTTATAAATTTAAAACGTTATCTCCAAGTATTTTTAAATATTAATACACAATGATGAACTTATTATATAAAAATTTAGATTATAAATACATTGGAATTAAATTTATTTTTATTTATGCTAGTAAATAAGAAAGAAGACGAATGGAGAGTCCACAAGACGAGGTTACGAGGCGCGTGAAGGGGGCGCGTAATGGTATTGGGGCCATGGTAGGCATTTAATACAAACACAGAAGCCTATGAGTAGGAGGCATCACAATGTGAATGTGGGGTTGGACGCAAAAAGCTAAATCCAAAAAGAAAAGAAACTATAAATTTACGTATCACAAAACGACAAAAGTGAATTGCATCTCATAAAAATGATATTTTCATTTTCTTTTTAAAAAAACATTTTTATATGATGTGATAAAGAAATGGAAGCTGTATGGAGTATATCATTATAATTATTATAATATTACATAATTATGATTATAATGGAGAATTGAGAATGGTGGTGTGGGAGGTGGGTGGTAGTGTGGGCGTGGGGAGGGACTGCACTTGATGAGTGTTATTAATGCAGCAAACTCCATCGTTATAAGGACTTTGGGGACATCCCTTCAACCCTGCACACTCAAAAAGTGACCAAATACAAGTGAAACTCTGAAAGAATGAGTGGTGAAGTGAAGTGTACTAGACTCTAGTGGGGTACCACTTTCTGTTTGAGTTTTGATTTTGATAGAGTTTCTTCTAAGCTTAGTACTCACATGCACAGATTGAGGTTAGTGGCAAAACCCCACTTCATGTTCCTCTCCAATTTACTGAATTTATAAGTTTTTTTTTTTAATTTAAAATTTTCGAACTTGTTTTTACTCTAGCTTCGTCTATCTTCCATCATTCCTTTTATTTTATTTTTTCTTCTTCCATTCTGTTCCATATTTTCTTGGTAAATAATTCTTTTTCTTTTTCTTTTTTATTTGTTTACATGGAATTTTATGGTATGTTAGTGAATCTATGAAAAAACGGCTGTCTGGCTGATTTTAGATAGTGGGTTTTCTTGTTATGGGTCAGATTTCTGTTAGCTGATGGTCGATACGTTATTTTTGTATTTGGCAATGATTTTATTTCTTGTTTTTCTGAATATTCTCTGGAACTAACCATTTATGAAAAAGCTTTTCAATTTTGGCATGCCTTTTATGATGTTAAAAGCCTCAAAGTTGAAAGTACACATGCACAAGTTCACATGGAAGGATGTATGCCCCGTTTACCCAATAATTTTAAGTTGGTTCTAAACTAGTTGCTACCTGAGCTTGTTTGTCCTATTTTGTAGGTGCATGTAGAAATTGACATGTGCGTTTATAGTTTGTTATGCTTATATTATTCGAAATTCTCGAAGTTCTTGCGGTTGCTTTCCATATTTTGATTGCTATTCGTAACTGCAACAACAATCTAATAGGTATACTACTTTTGGAAGTAGCTGTTTATTGAGAGAGGTGTAGCTAAATCCAGGTTTCAAATCTCAAAGTTTTTCTAAGGTAAGTGAATTGCTATTCTAACAGGTGAAGTACTTATTTGAGAAAAGACTTTGATCTGTGTACTGCCTATTAATAATTCCGTTATGATCTTGGATGCTCATCAATGGGGACTTCTTCTGAATCCGTTCTCCAACAATCATCCTTGTCCAAAAGTTTGGCCTTGAAAATGAGTGTTGTGGTGCCCCAACAATGCAATAAGACTAAACCACAGAGTTTTCAATTTCAAGACCAAGATTCATCTTCAACTCAATCTACTGGTCAGTCTTCTGTGGAAGTTGGTTCAGCACAATCAGGTATTTGTACTGTGATCCTGTCTAAATCTTTAATTCTGAATTTTTGTTTCTCAACAATTGGCTTTTGTCATATTTTTCTGGTATAGGTTTCTGTCTTTTCTGTAGTGAAGCTGTAGGAGTATTATGGATGGTAAAAGACAAGGATTTGAAGTAACACGAATATGTGATTAGTTGATTATGATCTGATTGTCGAGTACTCTTCATTTAATAACGAAGTCCATAAATATAACATTTTTTTAATGGTATCCATAAATGTAACATTTTTTCTTTCAGGAGTTGGAATTGATATTAGCTAGTTCAGTCAGTATTAGAAAATGCTTGTTACTTCATAATGCATATTTATGAGATGAGTTTTTTCTCTGATTTGGATACTAGGTCAAATTTCTATTCAGTATAGCAATTCTTCTACTTGTTCAGCACCTAGCAAAACTGGGGGAAAGAGTGTGGAAGGTCTCTTCAGGTCACCTGTGGGGGGTCAGGATTTTGCCTTCCCTCTGTCACAACTGGGTCATAACCAATCACTTGTAAGTAACATATGCTTGTGCTGTGATGAGTGAAGATATTTGCATATCTTTTTCTTATAACTTTGTGTTTCAGGCTCATATTGCTTTCCACCATGCTGATCCATGCTTTAGTGGCCTACTAGCTGCTGCATACGGGCCACAGCCTAATGTAAGATATTAGAGTTTACTCATTTCTTTTCATTATTGCCTATTTTTGTCATTTTGTCTATAATATATTGAGATTTCAACATAAAACAAAATGTTGAAATGAATTCTATGACAGATTTATATCCATGGTTTCTCTGGAAACTATTTTGTTTTGATCCAGTGTATGAGGTTATCACTGTCATGATTGGTCCACCTTCTGAGTTCTGGGTACATGTGATAGGATGAATTTTTTTTTTCTTTCTGATTTTGTTGAGAATGCTGTAGCTTTTGTCATGTCATTGACTTATAAATAAGGTGAAAGCCTTTCTGGGAAAGCATGCTATTTTTGTTATATACAAGTTTCCTTTTGAATTGGAATAAATTCTGTGCAAAGCCTTTGAAAGACTTCCGAATAGATGTTGCTAGTAGATGATGCAGTGGTTGAGTCCTGTTTGTGCCTATATATTGCTTCTTTAAATGACTAATTGAAGAGTCGATAGTCCATGCTCTCTCCAGTTGTTCAATTTATACGTCCATGGGAATCATTTCAGAAATTTGCCAACCTTTCAGATTCTTGTTGTTCATAAAGTAGGTTTTGTGAAGTATCTTTCCATTTAAAAATGTTTCTTAGCTTTTCCTTTGCACCTCCTTTGTTCTTATTCTTTCATTGCTTTAATTATTTTATAGTAATTTTTTATGGTGGAGAACTTGTTTCTTATCGTTGACCCAAGATTTTCTTTATTTTGCTGACTTTAAATAATCATAGATGCAGTCTTTACAGGACAGCATGGTTATTCTTGTTAACCTTTTCTTAGTGAATGAGAAAAGAAAGTGAGCTTGCTTTCAGTTATGGGGAACACTTAAAGTTTCAACTCTTTGGATTCTCATATATGTTTATTCTCTGAATTGATTATAAATTAATGACCTAAGAGTTACATAAAACCATGAAACTTCAAGTTAGAGGCTCGTTGCACCGAGAATAATTCTGTCTATCATCAAATTCTGAAATATATTTATCAAAAATCTGATCAGATTCATCATGCTCAGCTGATGGGAATGGCTCCTGTTCGAATCCCTCTGCCGCTTGACCTTAGTGAAGAACCCATATATGTGAATGCAAAGCAGTACCATGCTATTCTGAGACGTAGACAGTATCGAGCAAAACTTGAAGCACAGAACAAGCTCATCAAAGATCGCAAAGTAAGTGCATTTTTTTGTTATCTCTCCTCTTCCAAGTCAATTCATCTTCTCAACAATATGAATATTGTTCTGCAGCCATATCTTCACGAGTCCCGTCATCTGCATGCATTAAAGAGAGCTAGGGGCTCTGGTGGCCGCTTTCTCGATACCAAAAAGCTGCAAGAATCAAATACTCCTTCAGACGAGCATGCTCTAGATGTTTCCGGCTGTGCTCGGTTGAATCTGAGTGGAAACATGTTGGAATTTAAAGTGCAGCAGGTAGAAAACTACAGAGATGGTGCTTCCACAACCACCTGTTCTGATGTTACAAGTGCATCCAATAGTGATGACATCTTCCAGCAGCACGAATCGGACTTAAGATTGTGTGGTTACCCTTCTCACATCGGAAGGAATATGTAGGGTTACTCGACTGGTATGGATGGTGGTGGGAATCAACACTGTCTATCTGTCCTTATGTGACAGGCTTGTATGGCACACATCATGGCAAGTTATTCTTCAGCATTCAGTTGGAGAAGATTACTGCTTGTGTTCCATTGGGAAGTCATCCTTGGCTCATTTATATTTTGTGGTACTTGTGTTTATGTTAATGTTCCAGGAACAATGATATGGTATGGACATTTTGCTAGTATTATGTGGTCCTGAAGTACATTAAGGAATTAAACTGACTTGTGTCAAAAACAATATTTCTCTATTTTGATGTCATATTGCAGATTGTCTTCTTGAAATGCAAATGTATTTGAATGTGTCTGATTGAACTTGTATGATTATGTCCTTACTAAAGTCAATTCTATTATTAGATCCTTAGTTTTTGCTTATGTTTCTATGGATTTTTTTTTTCTTTTTCGGTCGTTTGTTTCTATGGTCTTGATAAAGCTTCTATAAACATTCAGTGGATAGTTGTGACTTAATTGAAATATCTAACCACCGTGTGGACCTGGATAGCAGTTGCCATAGGAAGGTGCTATAATAGAACATTTTTCTTTTGCTAGGAAATACTCTGTACTTAAAGGTGAAGTCCTTTTAAGTCTACACCGTGACCTCAACCCTCTAACCACCTTCCAATTGTTCGCTTAACATTTTGAATGTGTATTTTTCCTAAATTTTATTTGACTTATTGGAGAAACTGAGAGGTCCATAATTGTCAATTACAAAACCAATTGCAGGTAATCTGTATAGGTTCGGAATTAGAAAGTATTCTTTGCGAAAGTCAATTTTTCTTTTTTGTTTTGGTCCTTCCCTCAACCACCACTATTTGAACAGGGCCTAATCTGCTCAAGTTAGATTAGTCTATTATGATATAAAGTTTTATTTTTTTTTTTTGGGGGGGGGGGGGGGGGGTATTTTTTATTATTATTTACAAAACTCAAGCTTGAAAGCATAGTTAAAGTTGAATTATTATTTTTTCAAAAAAATGGAGTGTTAGTATTAACAACTTTTAAACACTAGTTCTTTTTTTTTTTTTTCTCTAAGAAGATTTTTAAATTGCTTTTATGGAATTTTGAAACAACAGTATATATACAATTCGTAATATTGATGACTTTAAACATTTTAAAGAGTTATAATCATGCTTAACATTATAAATTTTATATTTATTAAATTTACTATTAATATATAAAATTTAAATTATATCTATGTAGTAATAATTACATTATTGTTATGATGATAAAACGTATAATAAGAAAAGAAATATTTATCTAGCAAATTTAGCTACTATAATTTTATATAAATAAATATAATTATCAATTAAACATTTTAAACATATTCATATTTTTTTAAATAATAATATATACAATTTTAATTTTTAAAACATAATATATTTATCTACTTTTTTATGGGACGAACATCCATGTACCCGTTTTCTTATTTCCTTTTGCCTGTGAATTGTGCTTTGTTTGGATTTTTTCATTGATGGAACGGAGCAGACTTAATAGGAAAGGAATAAAAAGAAAAGGAAAAGAATGGAATAAAATTATCTTCCTTCTTGTTTGGGAGATTAATAAGGGATCAAAATGGAATAGAATTTTTCATTAATCTTGAATAGAAGTTATTGTAGGGTAATGGAATGAAAGATATTTATTGTTTAGACGTTAAAATCTGTAGTTCCCTCTTCTCCTCTCCTTTCCATTCTAATTTTGAGGGGAATTAAAAAAGGGGACTTTAAGCAGAAAGAACGGGAGTGGTTCCTAGTGAGTTTCTTCCTAATTTTATGTATATTTGAACATCCAAACATTATTTTCTTTTGGTTTCCTCATTACCTATCATTCAAACATATTGTACCTATTTGATTTTTACTGAAAATTGACATTTTTCTTTTTGTCTAAATTCTGTTTCTCATTCAATTAAGATTGTCACGTGATAAGAGTGAAAAATAATTGAAAAGAAGGACTTGATTTTCCTTGAGAAAAAAGGGTTTTTTTTTTTTTCCCTAAACTACTAGTATAAAAAGGCCACTAGACTCCAACCAATTTAGTTCGAGCTAAGTCAATTTTGCAACTGTTCCTGTCTCAAGTAAAGATAAAGAGAGTGGAGAGTTGGTACATGGGTTAAGATGAAGTTGTCTTACCCCCTTCTTTTGCCATGGTATTTATAAGAAATAAGAGTGGTACCCGCTATTAATGTGAGGTGGCGAAATGGGCTTAGGCCAAGCATATAGGAAACCCGAACGGATCACAAAACCCCAGGTTCAAGCTCTAAAAGAGGCTACAAAATGTCCTAAGCCAGGCGAGAAAGGTTGGAGAACTGGTGGATCGAGAGGTCGGTAGACTGACTAGACCACAAGCCCCCAACCTCGAGCTTGTGAGAGCAAAGAGGTTTATAAACCGAAGTTGATCAAGTCGAGAGAGTGGGGTAGGTCAATCGGTAAACCCACTATAACACAAGCCCTCCCACCTCAAGCTTGTGAGTGAAGAAGTTTATATGCGAAATCGGGTCAAGCCTTTAATATCCTATCAGACAAAATACTATGTTTAAGTTATAATATATTACCTGATAAGTTATTACGTGTGATTAACTGATTTTCATTTTTTGTTCCATTCTTAATTACCCGTGTAGAGCTAACTATTCACTTTAGTAAATTCCCATTTGATTGTGGAATAAGTACTAGACAATTGATGTAGCAGGAATAAAGTAAAATAATTAAAACTATAGAATAGTCGAAATTTCTGAAACCTGAGTTACATACATGGGTACATAAACATCTGTTTTCAAAGTTATTAAAATGTACATAAAATAGTACAGGGTAATAAAATGAGACCACTAAGGCAAAATAAATCAGCCCGTCACTAAAATCAGAACCCTAACTGGTCCCCATCGGACACTTCAGGTATCATCTATCTACATGTAGCATCCACTAAACTACTGCCTATGGCCCAAAATACCAAAAGAAGGCCATTCTATACATGTCCTACCACTGCATTGCACAGACACTCTAGGTGGATCTCGAGGAAAGGAATCTATTTACCATACTGGCGTTAGCAGGAGTATAGTCTATACTCGGGGCAGAAGACGAGGACGACGAACTCGCTGTCTTCGACAGATCCTCCTCAGACATAGAGGCAGAGGGGATCTACTGAGGTGGTGAAGTTAGCAGAGCCATGGGAATTGCAGCTGCTGCTGGTGGTGCTACCGTTGCTAGAGGAGGGAATGGGTGTGCTATGTGAAGAGAGATGGCTATGTAAGGGACAACAGGGTCGAATAGCGGATGCATGAGTAGTACGGCAAAGTCTCTCTAGAAGAAGAAGTAAAGGCAAAACTGACATCTACCTGATATATATACACGGAATCTATGAATGGGTCGAGATGGATGTCAAGCTCTTGAAACTCGATGAAAAGGACACCGGTTGCCGCGTTCTCCATGATCTGAGAATGACGCAGAAGCATACAGTAGGGTAAAAAATAAGGATTTCTCAGTAGGAATCATAGGTGTATACATATCTGTCATCACTGTCATTTTCAGTTGTTTCGGATTTTGATTAATTAAAAGAAAATGTTGCATCAACAGAATATTCTACTTAGTTAGTTATAGAAATCATAGTTCGAAACATTGCTTGGTTTTACTTAAGGGGATAAAGGGAATTAAACAGAGAATTAAACAACTAGCCATAAAGTGAACAATGATATGTATATAACCTCCAATGGTGCAATTAACACAATGCATGATAATAGAAATTGGGGATATGCATAATAAATAATGCACTTGACCTTAACTCATATTTTTCCATACTTGGTCCCCTGGGAGTACATTGGCCATAAGACTCCTGCGTAATAGTCCGCTTGTTAGGATCGAGTTCGTTCCTATACAGGGTTGCCAAGTTTACTTTCCCCGACTTCTCCACTGATCTATTCCCCTTAACTTTGTTCAGGGGCTGGCCCAAGTCACATGAAAATCCTTCCTCATTCTTATACTGGTAGCATTGCTTGTCTAATGCTTTGACCAATGCATGCATAACTTGTAAATTCATATAAATTGCAATCTTTGCTGAAATTTCGACAGCATAACGGATCATGTCCGCTTCCCCATAAATAGTGCCAGACAACCAGGAAATTTTAATCAAACAGCAAATCCAATATAAAACATCATATTCATACCAAGAGCATAATAATATCAATAGATGCAAGTTTTAAAATTTTAAGTCTTAATATATTTTGCAAGCTTTTAATTCCTATTGATGTTCTTCCAAGATTAAATGGGGTCCGAGTTCCAAGCTTATATAATTTCCGTCTTCCGGGGTTATGTTCGACTTCTGAGATTGATTCTTGATCAAGTTTTGGAATTACATGTATAAGAGTTTTATGGGCTTGTGATCCCGGTCTCCAACCTTAATCTACAATTGATCTTCCAAGACTTTCATGAGTGTGTTTCAAACCTCCAAATTCTGACATTAACTATACTCGATCTAGTTTTCTATTCACTAAGTTCCGAGATCAACGTTAAGTATACCCGATCTAGCTCTTTGTTTGCTAAGTTTCGAATTCAACCTTAAGTATACCCGATCTAGCTCTGTTTGCTAAGTTCCGAGTTCTGATATTAACTCAAGTTATATGTGTTTTATCCCAGATTGCCCCATTTCTAACTAGAGTTGCATTCTTAGAGAAAATTCACGAAAAATAGAAATATGGGTGAAGTCATATGAAATTTATATCAATGTAAAGCTAAAAGAACAAGTTTTCAAATGAAATAAGTTGCATGACATTTGAATAAGTATAATTCGAGATGTAAGCTTTGAAACTTGACCTTACTGGACTATCCTGTTCTAACCCGGATTGAATTTAAAGTGAATTCATTGATATACTAAGAATATTAGGCAACAAATTTGACTCTGAAATTTTTATGGAATGTTCCGTCATATATTAGCTTTCAAACAACGTTGGATTCACTTAAATTGAAGTTGTGTAGGATGAATTATACCCTTCTCAACTCACGCTACCTGGATGAAAGTCCTGATTTCTAGGTCAAATTTTAAAAATTCATAACTACCTCTATACTGATCCAATGACCTTATATTATATATGTATGAAAAGCTCTAAATGTCTAGTTTTATATAAAAATAGGTTCATGAAATTTAAACGGCTGTAGGCGGAGTTGTACACTCTGCTGTACGGACTACCGAGGAAAAGCCCTAACAACTTCTTGAGTTTTCTCTTTTTTTCAAGTTCTTGCATACCAATTCTAATTTTAATCACAACACACATGCAAATTCAATCATAAATTATCATTATCACTCCAAATCACATCAATATCATGAGGAAAATAAGATCCCCACACAGCCCAAATCAATAAAAATAAGAAGAGAAGTTGGATTCCTAACTTTCCTATGTGTGATTCTTGTTAGATTTGTGATTGGAGTTGAAGAAATCTTGTTGTGGCTTGAAGGTTTGTGGGAGAAGAAGATGGTACGAGTTAAGATGAGATGAGATGATGGAGAAAAGAATGGAGAAGGGTCAGCATATAGGGACTGAAACTTGCAAGGGCAGAAAAGAAAAAATTTAAAAACTTCTAAAGCAAGTTTCATGTGATTGCTGGATTTGAGTAGGTTATTTAAATTGGTTTGGCAGCCCATATGGAGGGCTGAGATGGCATCACTTGCATGGATAAGTTGGCTAAATCTTGGCCATCCATCCTAGGGTTCTCACAGTATAATTTCTATTGATCCGATTTTGACAGTTTAAATTAACGAAATCTTACTGATTTCTCTTAAATCAGTAAACCGGTTTTAGAAAAATTCTGTGAAATTTGTGACTCCATAATTGGTTTATATATAATACTTTATTTTTAATCAAAGAAAAATAGTGTAATTTTCTTTATAATAACAAATATTTTTTTTACCAAAATTTCAATCACAATTTGTTTTGACAACAAATCGATCACAAATATATATTTCTCTCCACTTTCACTTATCTTCCCTCCAAATGGTGCCAAGTTTGCTAACCAAATTTTTGACTGATATATTTTTGATCATAAATTTGCATATTTTACTGATCGACTATTTTATCGATATAATCTCAGTTATAATTTTTTTTTTCTCTTATTCTATGATGATTGCCTTTGTTCATTAATTTCTGACCGAAATATTGGTCACAAAATAAATAAATAAAAAATATTAAGTTTGTGACCGCATAATTAGTTAGAATATATTTTTTCTTCACAACACTAAATATTTTTTGACTGAAATTTCAGTCACAATTTGTTGTAACCAATAAATCGGTTACAAATATATTTCCCTCCACTCCCATTTATCTTCCCTCCAAATGGTGCCAATTTTTCTAACCAAATTTGTGACCGATATATTTTCGGTCATAAATTTGTATAATTTATTGACTGAATTTTTTACTAATTTATTTTCAATTACAATTTTTTCCTCTCATTCTATGATGATTACTTTTGGTCACAAATTCGGTTACAAATTTCTGCTTGATATATTGGTCACAAAAAAATAAAATAAAAATATTAAATTTGTGACTGCACAATTGGTCAAAATATGTTTTTTCTTCACAATTCTAAATATTTTCAAATCGAAATTTCGGTCACAAGTCTTTTTGACTGACAAATCGGTCACAAACATATTTCCCTCCATTTCCATTTAATTCCCTCTAAGTGGCGCCACATGTTTTGACCGAAGTTGTGACCGATTTACTTTCGGTCAAAAACTTTTACATTTTACTAACCGATTTTTTGACCGATTTATTTTTAGTCATAATTTTTTGATTTTTTGCTACCTTAATTGATTTCAGTTATAAAATCGGTCACAAATTGAAACCGATAAAATCGGTCACTAATTTCGGTTAGAATTTTAACATTTTCTTGTAGTGTAATTTGTGACCGAAATATTGGTCACAAAAAAAAAAATAAAAAATATTAAGTTTGTGACCGCATAATTAGTTAGAATATATTTTTTCTTCACAACACTAAATATTTTTTGACTGAAATTTCAGTCACAATTTGTTGTAACCCATAAATCGGTTACAAATATATTTCCCTCCACTCCCATTTATCTTCCCTCCAAATGGTGCCAATTTTCCTAACCAAAGTTGTGACCGATATATTTTTGGTCATAAATTTGTATAATTTATTGACTAAATTTTTTACTGATTTATTTTCAATTACAATTTTTTCCTCTCATTCTATGATGATTACTTTTGGTCACAAATTCGGTTACAAATTTCTGCCTGATATATTGGTCACAAAAAAATAAAATAAAAATATTAAATTTGTGACTGCACAATTGGTCAGAATATGTTTTTTCTTCACAATTCTAAATATTTTCTGACCAAAATTTCGGTCACAAGTCTTTTTTATTGACAAATCGGTCACAAACATATTTCCCTCCATTCCTATTTAATTCTCCTCTAAGTGGCGCCACATGTTTTGACCGAAGTTGTGACCGATTTACTTTCGGTCAAAAACTTTTACATTTTACTAACCGATTTTTTGACCGATTTATTTTCAGTCATAATTTTTTGGTTTTTTGCTACCTTAATTGATTTCAGTCATAAAATTGGTCACAAATTGAAACCGATAAAATCGGTCACTAATTTCGGTTAGAATTTTAACATTTTCTTGTAGTGAGATTTCCTATGTTCCAAATCAAGTTCCATTAAGCCTAATCACTTCTAAATCATACTTAATTGGCTTTAAGTAAATGCTTAATCGAATTCCGATTAAACCCACTTATTCAATAAAAATTGAACAACTCGATTATTTATGATAAAGTTTTCAGACGTTACAAAGCCAAGGTTGGTTGCATGAGAGGCTAGTTGGACAATCCGACCAGTCCATGTGAAATTGACCAACCCATGAATTCTCCAACTTCGAGCTCGACAGAGTGACCAGAGGGAGATTACTTACTCGGATGTGAGGCAGTTATATGTGTGTCTTTACAGTTCTCGAGATAGCGCAAAGTACGTAATGTGTCTTATTTCTGTTGATCGACGTGGGTGAAATTAAGTATTTGATTGAGAGCTATTATCATTTGTTTAATTGGGTAATAATAACTTTAAAGGATAGTGATTTAGTGAAAACTTTGTGAATAGGAGCATGGTATATAATAAGGGCTTTTAAATAGTGTCAGAGTTGCCAAGCTTTTACATGGTGCTGGGATTGCTAAGCTTTTGGAGATTGTGTTGGTGTGACTGGACTTTTTAGATATCATGCCGGCTTTTGGAGATTGTGCCAGCGTGGTTGGGCTTTTGGAGATCTTGCCGACATGGGTGGGCTTTTGGAGATCGTGTCGGCTTGGCCAGGCTTTTTAGAGTTTATGCCGACATGGCCAAACTTTTGGAGATCATTCCGGTGTGACTAGGCTTTTTGGAGATTGTGTAGGTGTGGTTGGGTGTTTGGAGATTGTGTTAGCGTGGCCAGACATTTTGGAGATTGTGCTAGCTTAGCTGGAGTTGATCTAGTCTTGCATATTGAAGGAAGTGATATCAAGCATCAACCTCCTATCCCCATTGTTACCATCTTAAAATCATTCAACTGTACTATCATTTCGATGTTATATAGAATCTGAAACAAAAGACCAAAAAGACGAACCAAAAATAGAAGACTATTACAAAATAAATGATATTATGCCATTTATTGATGGAGTAGCTAGGACATTCGTAAATACATCGGACTGGTTATTATTTCTTTTCTTTTCTTTTCTTTTTTTAAATAGAAACCTTTGCTTTTTAAGTAGCTATACTAAAGAAGCCTTCGTAAAAAATATTGTTAGTGACCTTAATAAAATATTCAAGTAAAATGGATTGTGTGCAAAGTAATGTTGCAAAACGCTAATAGTATTGTTAGTGTCCAATCAATCGAGCATTACCACTTATAATATTGTTTGCATCTCAAATTTTTGTTAAAAGGAAAATGCTTCACTGAATTAAAGTATACAAATAATTTTGAAGAATTGTTAGTCACCATCAATGGCAATAAATTACATTAAGTGCAAGTCTAGACAACAAACTGAAAATTAATGGCATTCCACTATAAGAAAAGTAACCGGCATAGTAATTTGTAACAACTGCTAAGAATTGAAATGGAAATAAAATAATAAATAGTAATTTTACCCATTGGAAAATAATAACTGATAATAAATACTGATTAACTTTGGCAATAATTTTGGCTTTAGTGAACTACCGAATTTGAAAAAAAAAGAATAAGTAAATTTGGGCTCAATATGTATTCATCTCTTTTTGTCGAAAGTAAGAGCTAATATATATGTATATTATTATTAATAATAAATGAAATAGGGAAATTAGAGAGAAATAGCTGCTGATTGTAATATAAATAATTGTTAATAAGAATATTAATATTATTTACAGAGAATTAATTACTAATCGAAATGTTAACACTAACTTAAAATGCCATTATCAGTATCACGAAATCAAAATATTATAAATGATGGTAAATGTATATATTACCATGAATTTATTATAAATAATGTTGGTAATCCTTTTATTCAAAATTATTGATAATTATAATTTATTAATTTTAAATTAAAAATGTATTAATATAAAAAGAATACAAAAAGGAGTAAATAATATATTATTGGAAACCTCATAATAAGGTTCATATTTTCAAGGAGAATTAGCTATCAATCAAGTGTTAATCAAATACGCATATATTATGTGCCTTTTTGAAACCAACTTGCAATTTTTGTAGGAAAATATCAATACTAATAAAATAAGGGTAACGAATACGTTCATTGAAAAGAAGATAAACACGTGGTGCCAATTTTTTGGAAGGAAAGGTCAATGCTGTTTGAAAAAATAATAATAATACTTGCCAATCAAAGAAATATGTGATTATATTAAAATAATCCATATCAGTTATATAATCCATGATAATTAATAAGGTTAACAAAAATTGGATCAATTTGAACAATATTGCCATGATAATCGATTGAGGACAATAATCCTGGCCGGTACTAATAATTATAGCTAACCAATTTTGAAGAATATCAACGTAAATGAAATTTAAGTGCAACAAATTCTAATAACAATGGAAACAATACATTTAAACAATAATAATGCTAATAAATTCTAATATTACTGTGAACTGAACGCCAATTACAAATTCTAATGCCTACTAAAGCGCTGAAATTATGGTTTTTACATTCATGCGATTAACATATATAAATGTTATTAAATAATTGTAATAATAATGATAATCATAGCATGACTTAAATACGATAGAATTATCTTTCAAATAGCAATTTTTCCTTTGAAACAGAGATAGCAATTGTAATAATAATCATTTTTTCTTTTAATATCCCTTTTGAAACGGAAAGTGTCATTGATTGTTGCAGTGTCACATATTACTTGATTTATGGCCAATTTCGGCTATTTCAAATTTTAAAAAATAAAGTAACAAAATGCCAGGAATAAATTTCAACAAGATAAATTCCTAAAATGACGTCTTTATGGCCATTGGTTTCTATTTCTCGGATTGCTGTAGTTTTCATCCTTCAATTACTGAATGTCATTCCTTGACTAAGATGGGTTATTAACAATATTAATGTAGCAGGTTGCACATGATCAGCAAGTCACTGAATTGGGAACAATAAATCGCTTCCATGACATGATCTATGTGCAACAATTTGACTACTAATGGAAGCGACCTCAACCATTTTTATGGATACAAATGTACCGCATATCACCTCTCAAAAATAGTGACCCTGAGAGTGTTTTGTAAATTAGAAGCGAGGGACCAAATAGAAGATATAAAGAGAAAACCATTAACGCAGTCAAAATAAGAAAAGTTTGCTTGCTTCGAATTTTTCACATCGATCGTAACATGCAAGCAATTGTTCATCAGCATAACAATTCTTTTCCTATGAAATAATGAGTTTTCAGATATACTTTTCTAGCAATGTCGCACAAATAACCATGTATGTAGAATATCACTTAGAATGGAACAATCCAACAGCAGAAATATTTAAAATTAAGAAGTAGCTATGTGCTCATTACCGTACAATGGAACTATGTTGAACCTTCGGTACTCCTAGTGCTGCGTGCCTGGCCAGAATAATGAAGGTGACCAACAAAACGGAGTAGGGAGGTTGTGTATTAACATGTTGAAAGTATTGGTGTTCCATGTGCTGCGCGTTATGGCCATAGCTGTGGTGAGGTGCATGCAGCCTACGAGTATTGAGGTGTTTAGTGGGAACAGTTTTACTTGTTTCCCACATATGGCGCCGAAATGTTCCTATCTCAATCAGAGATAGAGAGAGTGGAGGGTTGGTACATGGGTTGAGATGAAGCTGCCTTAGCTCCTCCTTCTGCCATAGTATTTATAGAGGGTAAGAGTTATACATGCTATTAACGCGAGGTGGTAAAATGGACTTAGGCCAAGCAAATAGGAAATACAGACATATCACAAGCCCCCAAGTTCGAGCTCTAAAAGAGGTTAAGAAATATCTTAGGGCGAGCGAGGAAGGTTGGGGAACCGGTGAACCGGGAAACTGATAGACTAATCGGACCAGTAACATCCACTTTTTTATAAAATATTTTGTGTAGAGTAATCTAGTTAATCTACTTAATTGAAATTTTAGTTGGTACGTTTGAATTGATTTTGTGAGAATACTTGATTGATCAAGTAATTAAAACATAAACATTAACTTTTAAAGAAAGACTATAATTAGTAACAACTTTAACATATATTACTCTATTTATTAAGATAAGAAATAATATCAAATATTAATATTAGAGATAAAATAATAATAATAATAATAATAATAATAATAGTAATATTAAATACAAATAATAATATAATTATAATTATAATTATAAAATAATTAAAAAAAAAAAGAAAACGCACGTCAATACCATGAGGTTTTGGGATGAAGACCTTAGATTAGAAAAAAAAAATCAGGGCAATAAATGTATAAAAAGAAAAAAATACATATGTAGTAAAATAATAATCAAAGACGTCATTAGTGACGTTTTTCACCATTCAAACATTCTATATAAATGAAGAGGGGGTCACTGTAACACCCTATCAAGCTTAGTGTTATGCTTAAGTCATAGCATAAAACTCAGTAGTTATATTATTGTCTAAATATTTTATTTTATTTTATTTTATTTTTATATACTAGGTCTTTAATTCGGCGCGGAAAATCTCTAGACGGAAAGAGCGGTGCATCCTATGTAGATATACCAAACCGGAAAGCACGAGGTACTGAAAGTAAATAAATAACTCAACAGAACCCATGATATAAAGTAATGCACATCCACTATATATATATATATATATATATATCAGATGCTATAGCTCCAGTTTTTATACAAGTGCAAAAGGTTTACAGGTGTTGGGTCAGCATACACAAAAAGATAAATAACCCGTATCAATGAGGTGCACCACTACGTGGTACTTAGAGGAAATTGCAACTAGTGGTAGTGTCCCTAACTAAACACTACTCCCATACCCCAGCATTGCACACTGCCAAAAAAAGGTCATATTGTACAAGGTAGTCTATCAGTCTGGCATCTACTCAGTCAGAAAGCCGTTGGCTATATCAGACTCGGTTGGGATGTAGTCTGCATCTGGTCCGGAGGATGAGGAAGGTGAATTGGTGGCCTTTGAAGGGTTGCTGTCGGAGCTAAGAGGAAGGTCAAGGACCACCTGGTCAGGCAAGGCTAGTGGAGCGGTTGCTGGAGCTGCCGGTGCTACGGGCAGTGTCGAAGCAGGATGAAACATGGAAATGATGAAATCTCTATGACTAAAGGGTAAAGACGGAAATGACAAGAACCAACTATGTATAGTGAGTCGAACATTGGGTCGTAGTGCAACTGCATGTTTAGAAACTCAAGAAAAAGCACCCTCGTCGCATCCATCACTGGGGTCTGAGAATGACACGAAAATATGAAACAGAGTGAGAATTTGATGAAATTCTCAGTAGGATTCGTGTGCTGTATTATACTAATGTTGTGTTCATTCTCAGTTGCTTCGATTTTATTTAAATTAAAAAGGTGTAACATAGCTATGATATTCTATTCAATTAAGATTAAGAAAAGCATAACCCAAAGCAAAACTTAATTTTACTTAAAATAACAAGAAATGGAAACAGAAACATTTTCCTAACACAATTTGTGCACAAACCACAGTAGAAACAAGAATATAAGCACAAGGGATATACAAGTAACAATGCATTTAGCTTAGGACTAATAAATAGAACCATATGAATGCATGAATGAAAGTGAAATGCATTAGCTTTAGTGATCCTTTAACTTATACGACTTACTCTTTTTTCACACTTGGTCCATTGGGAGTTCTTGGCCATACAACTCTTGGGTAATAATCTGTTTCTTAAGATCGAGCTTGTTCCAATACAAAAATGTCGGGTTTACTTTTCTCGATCTTCCCACAGATCTATTTCTCTTAACTTTAATCTGAGACTAGCCCAAGTATTATGGAACTTTTCTCATAGCATAACTCTTATAAGCTTCATGCAAGTAGCACATGTATCAATATGTATCTCATAATTTATGCATAATTTTTGCCGAATTTCAGTAGCATGACGAATCATGTCTGCTTCCCCATGAATAGTGCCAATATTTAGATCGTTAGTTATTTAGAAAAATCACAATAGTATATTCATATATCAATATCATTCTCATAAGTATAATACTTACACTTGAATTCAAGTTCCTGCCTATGTACCTCAATTATGCATGGGTTTGGAAATTTACTGTAATTTCTATGTAATTCTATTAAAATTGAATTTTTTATGTTGGAGCTTTATGTGTCTATTTTCTAACCTCTTTGGTTCTATTTAATTTTGATAACTATAACTTAAGTTATTAGGGTTTTGCCTTGGCCTGCCATGTAGCTGGCCAAATTTGCACATTCAAAAGTAAAAATCCACCAAAAATGGAAATCTACTTGGATTCCTATAAAAACTATGTCGTTTTAAAGCTTATTGAATCAATTTTTATATGCAACAAGTTCCACTTTGTTTGCCTGAGGAGAACTCATGTTGTGAGCTCACAAATTTGATGAGATTGGACTGCCTTGTCTCTGTTCCACTAGATCAAGGGGCAAAGTCAAGAATTTTCTAGAGCAATAGGAATCAAATTTAACTCTGAAATTTATATAGGATATTTTCCTATGTGTAAGCTTTGTAAAAAAATTGGTTTCACTCAAGTTCGAGTTGTGTAGGGAGAGTTATACCTTTTTCAAATTGTACTACCCAGAATCAAACATGGGATTCCCAAATAAACTTCAAAAAATCATATCTCCCTCAATACTAATCCAATGAACTTATAATTTATATGGTTAGAAATCCCTAGAAATTTAGTTTCATCTAAAAATAGTTTGATTCAATTTTTACGGCCAAATGATGGTGCATATACCACGATAGTACGGACAATGTAGGGCTTTCCTAGAATTTCTGATTCTATTTTTGGGAGTTTTAGTAGTTTCCTCTTTAAGCTTTGAGTTAAACCCATCAAAACTATATCAAATCCATTCCAAGTCACCCATACACATCATATCATATCAATTTCATGAACAAAGAATAATTTCACATCAATCACCCACCGAAGAAAGTCAACTAAAACTATAGAATCCTACCTTAATCTAGTGGAGTAGTTAGTAAGAAAAGGAATTCTTGAGGAAGTAGGATGGTTAGAGCTCAAGAACAAGATGAGATGAGGTGAGTTGAAGGAAGAAAAGATGAAGGAGGGCAGTTGTTGTTTTGGGCAAAAATGGAAGGACAAGGGAGGAAGAAACTTGAGTTACTAATAGTGGTAGCTAGAGCTCTTTAATCCCATTAGTCCTTGGCTTAAGTGATTCATATTCAACCAACATTCCTCCTTCCCTTTGAGGCTGAAAAATGGCGCCACTCATGGGGTTGGTGTGGCTAAATTTGTGCCACTAATAGTAGGGTTTTATTTATGTTAAATTTGGTTGATTTGGTTTTGGCAGTTTAAAATACCAAAATTCTATTGGTCTATTTTTGCTAAGGTTTTCTAATTGTCTACTCTAATATTTCTCAATCCTAATTGCTCTAATTAATTTTTAGTTAACCTTTAGTTGGCATCTAAGTAACCATGTTCATGCAAATTAATCGAATAATTTGATTAATAGCGTAAATCGAGCATTACCAAAATTTTTGGACGTTACACTACTACCCTCCTAAAAAAAATTTTGTCCTCAAAATTTAGTATCTAAGAATAGATCAGGATACTCCTTCTTCATGTTTGATTCTAGTTTCCAAGTGTAGTTTTCAGCACCCTCTTTTCCCCTGCTACCTTCACCAATTACATGACTTTGTTTCGAAGTTGCCTACTGCTCTGGTCTACGATCCATGCCGGTGGTACGTGGAAGGTCAAGTCCTCTCTTAGCTGTATTGACTCGGGTTCTATGAAGTGTGTAGAGTCAGGTTGATATTTTCTAAGTTGAGAAACATAAAAGACATCATGAAGATTTGATAGATGTGGGGATAGTGCAATTTGATATGCGATGGGTCCGATTCGTTTCAAAATTTGAAAAGGACCAATGAACCAAGGGCTTAACTTCTTGAGCTTAATGGCTCCGCCTATCCCTGCTGTAGGCGTAACCTTCAAAAATACGTGGTCTTCCTCTTGAAATTTTAGGGGTTTTCTCCCAGTATCTGTGTAACTCTTTTGATAGCTTTGAGTAATGAGCATCTTACATCGAATTTTCTTGATCTCTTCAGTGGTTTGTCTGACTAAGTCTGGCCCTAGTAGACTTAATTCTCCTGATTCATATCAACATAGCAGAGATTGGCACTTCCATCCATACAATGCTTCATAAAGAGCCATGCTAATGCTAGCGTGATAGCTGTTGTATACGACCTCAACTAGCGGTAAGTATTAATCCTAGTTTCCACGTTGCTTCATTATGTACGCACGTAGCATATTTTCCAAAGTTTGAATCGTTTTTTTCTGTTTGACCATCCGTTTGTGAGTGATATGTAGTGCTTAGACACAACTTAGTACCAAATGCCTTCTGTAAGGCCTCCTAAAATCGCGAAGTGAATCTTAGGTCTTGATCAGAGATGATGGTCGAATGGACCCTATGTAATCATATAATCTTTTGAATATGCAGCTGTGCTAATTTCTCCAAGGGATAATAGGCTTAAATGGGTAAGAAATGAGCAGACTTAGTCAGCCTATCCACCATTACCCATATAGCATCATATCCTCTTGACGTCCTTGGTAATCCCATTACAAAATCCATGGAGATACTTTTCTATTTCCATAAAGGGATTTCCAAAGGTCGTGGCATCCCAGAGCATCTTTGATGTTCTGCTTTCATCTTTTGATAGACCAAACATTTGTTCGTGAAGTTTGCTATGTCTGACTTCATGCTCGACCACCAAAATATTTTCTTGAGGTCTTTATACATTTTAGTAATGCCAGGATGTATGATAAATTCACCTTTATGTGTTTCTACTAAGATTCTCCCTTGGAGATCACTTCCCTCGGGTACACATACTCAGTCTTGATGTCGCCATATGCTCTCTTGACCTCGCAGTTGGTCCATGAGGTCATCTATCCTAGGCAAGGGATACTTGTTCTTAACAGTCATTTTGTTCAATTGTCTATAATCCACACACAACCTCATACTGCCATCCTTCTTTTTCACAAATAACACCGGGGCTCCCCAAGGTGAGACACTAGGTCTTACGAACTTCTTCTCCAACAATTCTTCTAATTGTCCCTTTAACTCCGACAACTCCACTGGGGACATCCTATAGGGTGCTATAGAGATTGGCCTAGTACCCGGCACCAACTCTATAGAAAACTCGATTTCCTTTTCCGGGGGAAACTCGGGTATGTCGTCAGGAAATACATCCGGGTATTCCCTAACTACGGGGATCTTATCTAATACCTGCTCGAGTTCTACTTCACTTAACATAAGGAGAACATATCCCTGATCACCAAACTCACTACTTCTTACCCTAACAGAGTTCAAAAATAAACTAACAGGCTCCACGGGCTTAACAGGTACAGGGGGAAGAACAACAGATTTTTTAGAGCAGTTTATCATAGCATGGTTAGCCGAAAGCCAATCCATGCCTAGAATTAAATCCAAACCAGACAAAGGTAAACAAATCAAATTCGCTACAAAAGACCTACCATCAATTTGGAATTGACAACTCAAGTAACAATGACAAGTCTTAACTAGTTTCCCAGCAGGAGTAGAAACAATTAACATATAGGGCAATTCAGATATAGACAATCCTAAACTATCTACACAATCGTGAGAAATAAAGGAGTGTGTTGCTCCAGAATCATACAGCACAGTTAAGGTCCTACCATTGACCTCGCACTTACCTTGGATCAGATCGTCGGACTGAGTGGCCTCCTTAGCATTAAAGGCAAAGACCCTTCCTTGGTGTTGGGGCTTGTTGGTAGGGGACAACAGCTTGATAGTGCAATCTCTTGCTATATGCCTAGGCTTTCCGCATCAGAAACAAGTATTCTGGCCAGCTAAACAAGGGCGTCCTCCATGATGTTTGCCACACTTAGGGCAAACTTGACCATTCGTTGGCTTGGGTGGATTCCCAGTACGTTTCTGGGTTTGCTTTCCTTTGAAACCTCCACCTTGAAATGATTTTCTCGGGGGTTGGGGCTTGAACTTTTGCCCTTGCGGTGCCAACTTCTTCTTGTAGGCTTCGGACCTTGCCACTGACAGCTTGCGGTTGTAATCCTCCAACAAACGGCACTTGTTGACGAGTGCAGCATATTCACGGATCTCCATTGGTCCTACAGATGCCAATATCTCCTCACGCAATCCCCCTTCAAACTTCACACATTTCCAGCGCTCATCCGGGTTCCCTTGATAAATTGTCGAGAACTTGCATAGCTCCTCGAATGTAGCAGTATACTCAACAATATTCATGGTCCCTTGTCGCAGACTCATGAACTCCAGCTCCTTCACATTCCTCAGGGATGCGAGAAAATATTTCTCGTAAAACTGCGTCTTGAAAATCTCCCAAGTGATGTGGGTTTCGGCTCCTTCCAATAACTTCTTTGTGCCTACCCACCAGAACTTGGCATCAGCTTCCAACATATAGGTAGCAAAGGCTACCTTCTGCTCCTCGGTGCAGGCCAACACCGTGAAAATCTTCTCAATGGCTTTGATCCACTCATTAGCTCGATCGGGGTTGTACGTCCCTCTAAAGCTCAGCAGATTCGCCTTCCTGAACTCAGCAAACTTGAGATACTCAAGGTCTACCTCAGCTCCTCCATTGTGCCCTTCGGGATTCTCTTCATCCCTTTGCTCCATTCGCTTCATCATGCAATATGCAGCAACAGCTTGCTCCCTCATGGCAGTAGCCATTTCACAGAGCGTCCCCATGACTTCCTCGGGACTTTCCGACTCGTTACGAGGCCTACCACGTCTTCTTGAAGCCATTAGTTCCTAGTACACAAGATAGAAGACATTGAGTTGATCAAGCTCAACATTTATGTTGAGTGAACCAGCAACTAACCACATTTAAAACAGAAGATCATGCACATCTAATTCCTACGTCTCATCATATAGACGAGACTCAAAGAATGACTTAATTAACACGTATGTTTAGAAGCATAGTTAGTCCATCCCCAGGCTCTTCAAGGACGAACTGCTCTGATACCAAAATGTAACACCCTAATAGTTCCATTCTATGCTTAAGTCATATTGTGGAATCATTAGTTGTTACTTTTGCTCGCGGAATTAACATTACCTTTTAGAAATTACTTTTAACGAAAATAGGGGTAAATTTTTTTTGAATAATAACAAGTAAGCTATTTTGAAAGCCAAGAGGCATGAGCGCATCGTGAACGTGTAATACAAATGTCGCTATCTCATCCACACATCACAGTTGACATAAATAGAAGCAATGAGAATAACCACAATCTAGATAAAGATAATATTCATTCCGTAGCCATTCCATAGTTAATATAATAGTAGTGATAGCAGAAGTCATACACAAAGATAATAATGGGTCCGATACCTACTGTCATCCCTACAGAGTATCCTAACAAAATACATGATAAGAGAAAATATATAAGAAATCTCAATCTGCCCATACATGCCGAATGAAAATGATAACCCTCGCTACAACCAAAAAGGGGTTATTCTTATGCTCAGCTCCACATACAGATCAACACCTCACTCATTTGGAGGGAAGAAACTGTTCCCGAATCCACCGGGAGTAACATCACCACGTCCCCCACCTCGAGCACGGCCACGCCCACGAGGCACGTCACAGGTACGAATGAACCCACAACTGTGAACTGGGGGTGGTGTATGACGAGGGGCTGCAAAAGAAGAAGATGAATCGGATGATAGATGGATCACAGACGGGTAGGAAGGCTCAGATGGGTCCGTCTCCACGTGATAGCTCGGATAAGACGGCTCTGAAGGATCGGAATCTATTGACACTGTCGGCGTCAGACGAGTGTCCGAATCGGAATCTCCATCAGTGGGGTACCTCAGAGAATGGAAAAGCGGGCGAACGTCATCCATAGTGATGTCCTCGAACGGCTCATGAGGGTGGAAAAACGGGCTCATCACAGGTGCACGGAACTGGCGTCTATGGAACATGTAGACCTGCATCGTTGCCTGAGCAGTCAACACAGATGCATTCAGCACCGAGTCGAAGTGCCACTGCATCACTGGAAACTCAATGAAAATCATCATCGTGCTTGACACCGGCGTCCTCTGAAGACGACACGGAAATGTAGGAGTGAGAAATACTAAATTTCTCAGTAAGATCGCGATTAGACAAACACAGTGTCATCGTCATCGTCCCAGCCACTTCGGGTTAATTGTAAAAGCAGTGGACAAATATAAGTTTAATTTTAATGATTTTGAAAACTTAAACTCCGAAGTGGGTTGCTTTTAAACTTACATCATAACTACATCATCATAACTAACATATATACTAAAACATAGAAGGAACATTCATGATGCAAATGGACAATGTAATTACATGCAAAGATATGCATCATCATAAACTTAACCATAGTTATACTTTGGCTTTACTTGAATTTTTTTAGCACGTGCTTAACATTCTTTACTTTCTTTTGAAATAGACTGCTTCTGGATATGAACTCATTCCGTGACTATCGTCAGGTAGTACTAACTAAATCAGACTAAGCCGATATTGGTTACCTCTAAGTTGGAGGATCCTCCATGTCACCCTTGCCTCCCTCATAGAGGTTCCTTGTGGATCATGGTCTTTCACTTCCTGGAAGTAATCGAGGGGTCATATCCCATGATTTCTTTTCTTATCATTATACTTTACATGCATAATACTTCTTGACTAGACACATACAATGATATGACTAAGTCCATAATTTTGACAAAAATCAAGCAGTATAATGGCTAAACCGGAGCTTCCCTAAAATGCCAATCATAAACTTTTAACCAACAGTTCATCATATCTATATTATATCATCATACTCATCGTTCAATCATGAGACAAAGTTCAATCAAACTCATCATTCATCATGCCGCATGGCATCACACCTTCATATCCTAAAGGGGTTTAGTTGCATTATTCTTTGTGAAGAATATTATGAATCATCATATGATTTCCCATGGTTACCCATGAGAGAATCACATAGTTAAGATGTGTGTACATGGTCTTTTAGTTACTTAATTCTTGTATGACATTATTATTTACTTTAGTTCATGTCTTATGGAACACTTATTCAAATTAATTAAGTTATGTGATTGTTTCCTTTCCTTGAGATAGTGCACTTAGTGATTCCTAAGTTTATGGTATGCTCAGAGGCCCTAATCATATTTCTGTTCCCAAGGAGTTCGAGATCCCTCTAATCCTTGGGTCATGACAATGCATAACCACATCATGAACCCAATAACACCATGTTCACTAAACGCCAAGGGTCATTTAACTTAATCAAGTTACAAAGCTTCAAGCTTTTATCTTAAAGATTAGATCTTTATGAAATAATGGTACAAGTCACTAGCTTTTTAACTAAAAAATCTTGATCTTTATAAAAGTTAACACCTTTTTATATTGTTTTGGTTCAAGATTTAAACTTTATGAATTAAATGTTACAAAATAACACTTTTATGACTTAAAGGTCTCACTCTTAATTAAAGTTTGAAACTTTATGAAAGGTCTTTTCTTTAAGGTGTGATTTCTAAGATATTAGTGACAAAATATCATTCCTCTAACTTAAAAAGACTTATTATACCAAAAAGTTTAGACTTTCACATGTATTCTTGTCTTCAAAACAAAACAAAAGAAGACTTTATGATGGCACTAAAACTTGCACCACTTTTTGTGTGTCAAGAAGCAAACTTTTTAAAGTTTTAAGCTTTTTGAATGTTCAAAGTCTTATCAAATCATGGAAATATAAAAAGATGAAGCTTTTCTAATCATCAACTCATCATAAGAAAAGGAACAATTTTAAGCAAGATACCATCAAGAACATTCAAGAACATATTTTGTCGAAAGTAGAAACTTAAGAACACTTGAAGAACATCAAGAATATATTTTTCTAAAAGTAGAAACTTAAGAACACTTGAAGAACATCAAGAATATATTTTACTAAAGATAGAAACTTTTGTTCTTGAAGAGCATGAACGATTTTCTCAAGTTTCCACTTAGAGATTTTGGTCTTGAAAGAACCAAGCTCTAAGCTTTCTTGAGCAAACAAAATGAAAAAGATGAAGATCACTACCTTTCTTGAAGATGGCACAAAAACAAGAGAAGTAGAAGAAGAAGATGTGACTTCTCTTGATGATGATGGTGGCGGTTTTGAATGAGCAAGGAGAGAACTCTTGAGTTCTCTTGAAAATGAGTCTTGTAGTGTTTAAATCTTGTCTCCAAAAACTCAAAGATGAGGTCTTTGAAGGGCTAAGTGAGTGGTTTAGGTGGTGGTAGTGGAGAAAGGAAGAAGAAGATGAAGAAGATGAAGAGAGTTTTAGAGAGAAGTAGGAGGATTTGGTTTGATGAGAGAGAATAAGATGAGCGAAAATGAAAATATGAGTGTATGTGTGTGTGAAAGTGGCATCCACATAAAAGAAGGAGAATGAGATATTTTTGCTTCACTTTGTGTTATCTTGTGTTAATTAATGATTAAGGGGACAAATGGGATGGTAGAGAGACAAAACATGGTCAAACTCTTACATAAAGTAGTCTTGTCTCATGCTTTGTATTTTTATAACATCACTCTTTACTTTATTGTCTAGTTGACTAAATTTGAATTTAATTATGTGATTAATTACTCATACAACTTAATTAAGATGATTAAGCAAGGATTAGTGATTAACAAACAAGAACACGATTAACAAAAATTAATCTTGCAATTAAGCTTAATTGACCTTAATTAAACTCGATTAGGCTAATTAAGGGCGATTAGTGCTTAATTAAGCTATAGGGGCTCTAACTTACTTCATTAGAGATTATTTAATCTTGATTAAGCATTCTCTTGACTTTTCTCATCTGGGTAACCCCTTAATTAAGCCTTAATCTCACATTTTCTCATTAAGTGCCTAATTACTCAGGGTTATTGAGGTAATTTAGTACGACATGAAATTGAGGATGTTACATATAGACCTCCAAGGAGACCCCCCTACCGATCATCTTCAATATGTTGTTGTCTTGGACATGAAAGAAATTAGGATAACAAATAATTTCAAAATTAGAATGACTAAGTAGGACATTCACAGAAATAATTAAGGTTCAGCTTAAAGCTAGGACCATAGAACATAGAACACATTGAGTTGTGTAAATTGGGAATTTAATATAACAGTGCCAACAAAAGAAAAAGGAAATTTCTTCTTATTTGGTAAGTTGACAAAGACATGCAACTACGGATGACAACCTTACCCATCCCTGCGGGTACCCGCATGTAATACCTGTGTAGGGTGGGTATGGTGGAAAATTTTCCCCTCATGAATAATTGGGACGATTATTTTAAATACTTGTTTACTAAATGAACACTATTCTCATTCCTACAAGTACTCAATATATGAAATGTCTAAAATATCTCTACTTATATCAATTGATGCCCTACAGTTAATATAGCCCTTACCATCTTTTTTGCGAGGGACAAAATTAAGTTGTTACCTCAAATAATGCAAAATGTATGTGGTACAATACAAGAGCTAAATGTTTGATCAGGAATTTGAAATGTTTTATCATTTATAATGTGTTTGAGTTGGCTAAGTGAATCAATGAGGCTTTATTCATGTGTTTTTTTAATCTTTCAAAACCATGTGTTTTAGGGGATGTTTAGCAACCTGAAAAACTAAGTCAATATAGTACAAAGTAAAACCAATTACATTGACTTGTATAAAAATGAACTAGTTTTTTTATTAAACGTTGTTTGATTTGATAACTTACAAATTAGTTTTAACATATGTTCTTCTTCTTATTCTTATATACCTCTTTTTTCAAAAAGCTAATCTAGTAGACAATGTCGGTTAATAGCGGTGGATGGTGACAAATTATGGCTGTCCGCGGTAGTGAAAGGGTAGATGGTGGCAACCGATGGTGTGATGGATGGTTGCGGCTGACGACAATGGACGGTGGCAGATGGCGGTGACCAGTGGTGGTAGTCCGCTATGGATAATGGTGGATGGCAGCAATAGACAATGGTGGATTGCAATAACGAATCGTTGACAAGGTCAATGGAGAAAAAAGTGTTAGTGCAAAGTAAGAAGAAAGTAGTGGAAACAGATGGAATAGAAGGAAAAAATTTTTGGGATAAAATAAAACTAATCTAAAATTATTTTTTTTTTTAAAATTTCCAGAGCTAGTTTTAGCCCAAATTAGGTTGGATAAAAACTAGTTTTAAGTTATTTAGATAGTTACCAAACAACATTTATTAAAAATTAAACCTTATTATACCTAGTTATCCAATTTTTCCAGTTTGCTAAACATCCCCTAAGAGCCTTGACCGATTCAGTTGGTTCTAGGTGGCAATTGAAATATAAAATATAATTGTTCGTTTATTTAGATTGGCTGAATATTATTGTTGTTAATTAGATTGGTTGAACTAAGTATTGCTACAATTTAGATTTGTAGTTATTTTTTATTTTAATTGTGTTAAGTTGTTGAATTTGTAATCTATTTGGATTGTGCTTAGACAATTTCAATAGTATTAAAGTAAGATATTAAAATTTGGCTTCATTTATTTTATTTTTTTAGAATTTTAAAATTTTTTTTAAAGATATATTAGGTATCCATAGGTATCTATGTGTACCCATTTATCCATGAGAAAAATTGAAGACGAGTACCCATGCATGTATGGGACGAATAAGGGCATATTTTCATTCACAAAATGGGGGATAGGGGACTATCTCTCATCCTCAACCCCGCTCCATTGACATTCTTGCATGTGACACTAGTTTTATGTCAATAAAATGGTCAAGAGAATGAGAAATGCGACAAGAATTATCAGAATTGACAATCCAATGATGCCTAACTCAACATTGGTAATATGCTCATGATGCCTCAGCACTTGATTTTGGATTCTATAACAATTGAGAGGCTAACATAACAAATGTTGATATTGAGCAAGTGGAATCACCAGATACAACACCTTCCCAGCATATACTTGATGCACAAAATTAGATGAAGACAGAGGCTTTCGCTTTTGCTTGTATCCGGGAGGATATCAATGGATCTTGAAGCATTTATCAATTGTTGGCAAGTAATGCCACAATAAGTGAATACTGATCTATCTTCTTTTGATGCCTGGTTTTAAATCATAACTACCTTTGTAGCAACGGCTAATTAAGCATCCATAAGAGAAGTAGAGTTTGCACCAAAGGTCATTTTGACGCTCCTCTTGAACCACCAAAGAGAAACACTTGTTAATCAGGGGAAGAGAAACCCTTGAACGTTCAAGTAACGAGATTTGAGGTTGCACCTACTGCTCATTAAGCCCCATAAAAAATAGCAAAACCTGTTCAGTTTGAGCATGTTCGAAAAAAAAAAAAAAGCTTTGATTTCTCCCCAAGAGGAAGAAGTTGAAGGGTGATATTCATTCAATTCCTCCTAGACTACTTCGAGTTTAGTTAATATACTAACCAATCGAAAGTGATCATTGCTGAATACTCATCAACTCCTTCTTGATTCGAAAGTGTCTCGAACCATTGCGTTGTTGGAACCGGTCTTTAAGATCAAACCATATCTCTATAGCAGAATGATAGTAAACAATGATAGGTCTAATTTCTTTGAATATAGAGTCCAGAATTCGAGAAATCGCCATGTTAATTTCGTGAAGCCAGGCTTGGTACTTTGTGGATCTCCACTCTTATCTAGGGGAGAAATGGAGCCATCCATGAAGCTATTGTTTTGTGCCAGAAGTGCCACCTTCATGGCATGACTCTAAGAGCCATGGTTATCAACAGTGAATGGTTGAGATACAAGAACCAAATGGGAATTACATATCGACGTGATGCAAGTAGAACAGGTTAGAAAGGTCTTTCATGGCAACTATAACCAGAAAAAGGAGAACAAAGAAGGTGAAACACAGAAGAATACTGAAGTAATGAGTTTAGTCTCTTGACATCTTATGAAGATGTAAATTGATGAATGATGATGAAGTGAATTGCTTGTTCGTTGACTTACAAAATGTATATATATTCATCCAAAAACGTGGTTGTTGTGAATAAAAACTAACACTGGTATGCACAGTAGAAATGTCTCTGCGTAAGTAAATCTAAACCAAGTAATGTTACCCCACTCTACTTCTGACGGTTATGTATAATAATTTAATTTTAAAAGTACATAAATAATGCCATTGGATTGTAGGTCAAGTGATATCATGCTTTGTCCATATAACAAGAGATTTATTGGTATTAGCCATAGATTTTTTCATTTGTTTATTCCCTTCCTTTAACTCTAACAAGAGCTCTCTAGAACCTAAACAAGTACATATAAATTATATAATTTCTTCATGAAAGTTACTTTTTCAAAAATTGAAACTTGTTTTCTTATTCTATTGGAATTTAAAAAATATTTATTACTTTAACTCGCCTTTTATAAATACTCATTTTTTCTTAATAATAACAAAATATTTATCTCATCATTCAATAATATAAATCTATAAAAATACTTACATCTCTATAAGTAAAGGTTTATTAGTAATTAATCTATTATTATTACAAGATTTTGTTAAAGTTTGCGCCATGTTTATAATTTTAAGTAATTGTTACATCATTAAATAACTTTTAATTAATGTAATATTTTATAATATCCACCATTGAATTATAAGTTTATATCTTATAAATCATCTTTATAAAATTTTATATTAATTTAAAATTATTTGATATACTTTTTATATATATAAAAATCAACGTAATATATATATTTAAATATATATATATATATATATATATATATATATATATATATATATATATATATATATATATATATATATATATATATATATGAATGAGAGTTATTTCATTATATTATTACTGATGCTCAATGTTTATAAAATTTGGCATATTTATATGATGAATAATTATAATTTGATGGTAGAATTGATAAAAATTATATTTTATAAAGAACCATTAATGATGTAACTTTGTTTAAAGTTACAACGATATAATTTAATCCTAATATATATATATATATATATATATATAGAGAGAGAGAGAGAGAGAGAGAGAGAGAGAGAGAGAGTTAAATTAAGCTATATGAATTTTTAGATAATTACTTCATAAATATTTTTTTTTGAAACCATAGATATCAGAAACAATTTTGTTAGAGTCCGATAATTTACTTTGATGACAATACTCTCCTGTGTACTTCAAGTTCAAACTGAGACCTCTAGTATACTGCTAGCTAATTATGCTTTCGTGGGCTTTTATTTTTTATTTTTTATTTTTTTAATTTTTTTTTACGATGTGAACTTCTTTATAAGTTTTAGAAATGAATAATGTCAGTTACATGTAATTTACTTCTATAACACACAAAAGACATCAAGCATTATTAGTACCGATGAAAATAAAAAACCACTTCTCAGTGCTGACAGTTGAGACTATAGTCTTGCTGTCAAGTGTCTCAGAAATATGAAAAGAAGTATATTTATTTATTAATTTAAAAATAATAAAATTTATTAGATAATTTAAAAATAAATACATTTTTAACTTACTTATTTTAAAGTTAAATTTATTTTAGAAATATATTTTTGTGAGTGAATTTATTTTGAAATAAGAAAATAATAATATATTTACTCTCAACTCAGTTAAGTATATCAAAATTCATGATTTTAATACATTAAATAATTTAAAAATATGAATGTTTTTATTCACTTACTTTAGAAATAAACTTATTTTATATAATTTTACTGTGAATTTTTTAAAATTATTTTTTATAAATAATTGTAATTAAAATATTATATTATTGATTTAAATATATAATTTTGATCAATATTGGTATAAATTTTGAACTTTTTATTTGTGAATTAGTTTAATTATGCAAATTTAAAATTGCAATTAGATCAGTGATTAATTAGGGAACAATGTTAATTTCCATGGACGTGAGAATTTGATGGCTGTGCATCTGTGACTAGAGCACAGAGTATGGTACTTGCTTGACCACGCCGGCTCATACGTGTCTTCATTATTTTGTTTTGAACTTTTAGCAAAAGAAAATTTTTAAAAATAAAAATAATAAAATAATAGAAAGGAAGAAAGAGTTGTCTTGTGAGTTGCAATTTGCTATTTTGCAGAGCCAAAGCGGAGCCACCACCGCCTCTCTCTCTTTACTCTGCCTCTGAGAAATGCCCTTGAACCCTCCTTTGTTGCCCTAAACGACGTCGTTTTCACTCTCGCTCTACTACTGCTACTTTTTCTGCTTCTGATTTCGGTTTTCGGTGTGAGCGTGAGACTGTGTGAGAGAAAGAGAGAGAGCGAGGTGCAGGAGAAGGGACAATGGACTCGCGAGCACAGTATAATCCCCGCACCGTGGAAGAGGTTTTTAGGGATTTCAAGGGCCGACGAGCTGGTCTCATCAAAGCTCTCACCACAGGTACCCAATTTTTTTTTTTAATTTTTAATTTTTTTAACTTTAAATTTCAATTCTGTGTTCAGCGCTCTTTTTCTAATTCAAGTAATGTGCTTTGTTTGCAACATCCTCTTTTCCATTTTTTTTTAAATTTTTTCTTCATGGGTCAACGAAAGTTTCCGAGTTTGTTAAACATGGGTGTGGATTTCCAACGCATCGTTGTCGTTCTTGCGACAAGATTATCCGTAATATTCAGGAGTGTAGCTGAAGAATTTAAATTTTTATTTTCCTTTTTGCAAAAAAAAAAAAAAAAATTCTTGATGTTTATATCTAACCCGCCCCACCAAAAAAAAAATAAAATAAAATTGGCATGGTTCAATTTTTCTCAACTTTAGGTTTAGATAAATAAACATTAAAAAATGAGTTTTCCTGAGGTATGCTACTGTGCTTAAGTCCGACTTGCTTTGCATTTGACGCAGTTTGTAGGATGTGTTAACCTGCAATTGCTATATGATGCATTTCTTCTTGTCATTTTGTTTTATTTTTCTGATAATTTTTATATTTATTTTCAGTAGTTGGATGTGAGTTGTGACATTCGGTACTTCATTGTGGCATTCAGCTTTTTACGCTCGTTTTCTTCTTAAGTTATGTGTATTAAGTTTTTGAAAGTTTTTCATGCTGGTGAACTTTTCTGCTTGGTCATGTTGCAGATGTTGAAGAGTTCTACAGCCAATGTGACCCTGGTTAGTTGTACTCTAACTTTCACGTAGTTTTTGTGTGTCACATTGTATGTGTTTTTGAATAGTCAATGCTTCATGGGTTTTTAACTTGATGGAAGGCAGAATGCATTTGGACCTCGCTTATCTTTATTATGTATCATTCACTTAATTCATTATGATGTTTGGGTAATTTTTTAATTTGTCACCCTGAATGTAGATTTAGTCCTTATTGCTCTTCGGGGGTTTGCCCTTGGTTCCTTGAGTACTTTACTTGTATTATTCGCTTTCCTTTCTTTAATAGATGCATTTCAGTTAATCTTCTATGCGGGTACTACTATTTTAAACTCCTCAAGGTACCTCTTCTGATGATTGATTTGCAATTCTATTGGCTCTTGCATCAAGGAATATCAGCTAAGCTAGTTTAGAATCATTCTTTTTCCTTTTCTAAAATTCGTCTGTGACATCTTACTGAGTTATAGTTTAGTTATGTATTTCAATTGAAAATTAGCTGTTCTCTATTATGTGTTTTATAGCTTTGAATACTGATTTGGGGGATTTTGATCTGCATTCCTTGTAAGAAATGGTCAAAATGGCTATAACTTGCGTTTCGTTCTTGTTGCCTTCTATGATTAAATGTAATTGCATAAGCATGTTGTAAAGTTGTATATAGTTTACAATGTGCAACAGCAGAATGACGCTAGGGGTTGGCGTGGTGCAATGTTTTCCCCATAAGGTTGGTGAGTGGTTATTCTGTTATAAAAACCTGATTATCTAATCTGGTTATTGATGGACCTTAAGGGGAATACGTTTGCTTTGCGCCTTTGCCCACCTCTCTTGTCATCATTTGTGGGCAATTTGACATTCTTGAATGCAGAGCTAGGGTAAATATCAAATGCTTGATACTTTGTCAGTAATATTTTTTTTTTATTTTTTATTTTATTTTTTAAACTTCTCAAAATTATTGTAATAAAAAAGTACCACTAAAGCTTAAGAGTAAATTTTACTGCACAACTATAAGACCAGTAATATTGTATGGGACAGAATGTTGGGTGGTAAAAAGTCAACAAGAAAATAAGCTAAATGTTGCTGAGATGCGGATGCTGCGATGAATGAGTGGACACACTAGACAAGATAGGATTAGGAATGAGTTCATTAGAGAGAGAGTTGGAGTAGCACCTATTGTAAAAATAGTAGAATCTCGCCTTAAGTGGTTTGGATCTGTATGGTGAAGACCTGTAGAGGCCCTAGTAAGGAGAGTGTATCAAATGGAGGGTAATCTTGTATAGCTGGAGGTAGAGCAAGACCTAGAATAGCCATAGGTGAAACTGTTAGAAGAGATTTAAATATTAATGATTTAAATGTAAATATGATTTATGAGAACACTATGGCATAATTTGATCCATGTATTCCGACTCCACCTAGTGGGACGAGGCTTAGTTGTTGTTGTTGTTGTTGTTGTTGTTGTTGTGGAAATGAAGGTACTATGCAGCTCTACTAGCTGCAGAGAAAAATACTGTTGATAAAGGATTACAAATTATTTTCTTTGGATTATAATGCTTTCCTTTTTAGGTATTTTATTTGGCATTTGTTTTATATATCTGTTAACTCATTCTTTCAGAGAAGGAGAATTTGTGCTTGTACGGCTTCCCTAGTGAGCAGTGGGAAGTAAATTTACCTGCTGAAGAAGTTCCGCCAGAGCTTCCTGAACCTGTGCTGGGCATTAACTTTGCTAGGGATGGCATGCAAGAAAAAGATTGGTTATCTTTGGTTGCTGTCCACAGCGATGCATGGTTACTTGCTATTGCCTTCTATTTTGGAGCCAGATTTGGGTTTGATAAGGCTGACAGGTATCTCATACTCTAAAAGCATAAATCATTTCTGAAGTTGACTTGTAATGAAGTTGGCTTAAAATGGTTGGAAGAAAGGAAGCAATTGGGTCCTGCTTGTCTGATTAATGACATTGTTTCAGTTCTTGTCTTTATGTTTGTTATTCATCCATGTACTCATGTCTCATGATACTTTTGTAATGCAGGAAACGCCTTTTCAATATGATTAATGAACTGCCAACAATATTTGAAGTTGTTACTGGTGCAGCAAAGAAACAAGTGAAGGAGAAGTCTTCAGTTTCAAACCACAGTGGCAGCAAATCAAAGTCCAGCTCTAAAGCAGTAAATAATATTTTCTCCTCACACTTACGCCTGAAAAATTAATATTTTTTTCAGTCATACTTGTTTCTATGTTGCATGAGAAACTCAGGTTGGTTTTCAGGTTTTGCCTGTCTGTAGATACAGGACCTATTTAAAATTAAGTACGCAAAGTCATTGAGTTAATTCTTTGTCTGGGGAGTTCAGAATAGAATTTGAAATATTGGAAAAGTTGTGGAAATTGATAATGGTGAAATAATGTATAACGTATGCATTAAATCTATATACCCATCTCAGAAGGTAAATCCATCTCTAACATGCAACTCCTAGCCTTTTTGATCAAGCTGTGTTCTGAATGTCTGAGGTCTTGGTGAAAAGGAAAGAACTCTTTCATTGAATGTGCTTATTGTTTTACTGTTGACTTGTCTCATGCATTCAAAAGAAAGATGATTTAACAAGCAAATATTGGTTGTACTTTGAAAATGTAGGAAGTTATGGTTAGTGCTATTCTTTTCCATTCCTTAAATACAAATAATATGGAAAAAGTATATTGACATGAGTGGATGGCAACATGAAATGAAAGTTCTATGAATAATTGAAGATGTTGTGGAAACAGCATATGTTCAATCTTGTATGACCTTCAACTTGATTCCTTTGGATTCAGTTGTGTTCTGAATGACTGATGTGTTGGTGAAAAGGGGAGGGGGAAAAAACTCCTTCACGTGCTTATTGTGTTTTACTGTTGACTTTTCTCATGGATTCAAAAGAAAAATGATTTAAGATGAAAAAATTGGTTGCACTGGAAAATATAGGACGATATGGTTAGTGGTATTCTTTTCTATGCTCTAAAATATGAATAATATAGTAAAGTGAATTGACATGAGACGCATAGCAACATGAAAGTTTATTTGAAGAGAAATTAGAGATGGATGTTGAGTTGCCAGAGTGGGAAACAATATATATTCAATCTTGTCTGACCTTACTTCAACTTAATCCCGTTAGACTAAGCTGTGTTTTAGATTGAGGTTTTAGTTAAAAGGAAAGAATTCTATACTTGACCTTGCTAATCATATTTTATTGCTGATGTTATCATCACCTTGATCATGCATTCAAAAGAAAAATGATTTAAGATGAAAAGAATTGGTTGCACTGTAAAATTCTTCTTGGCTGTTGTACTTGTAAGGTGAACTTTGGTATAAAAGAGTTATGGCAGACAAATGACTATGGATCTATTTATTAATTCCCAACTTTGTGTTCCTATTTTGACTTTGACTTTGACTACCACAGGTATTCCTCTGAGAAATGGGGAAATAAAAAGGGAGAATAAAGGATCTGAACATGTTTTCAAAGTCCATGTTTGAAATTTGAAGTCATTTAAATAGACTGTAAACTGGGTTTTGTAGATGTCCTACGAAGTTGTAGGGGGGGGGGGGTAGAGAAATATCTGACTTATATTATAGGTGGCGGTATCATATTTGTGGTTCTCTTTTAATCCTCAGCTAGTTTTTGTTCCCCTCTAATTGTTGGCTGGTGGAGCAGCGGGCTCCGGAAACTCAGGGTAGACAGTCAAAGGTGCAAGCAAAAGATGAGGACGACGAACTGGACGAGCAAGATGATGAAGAACATGGAGAGACATTGTGCGGGGCATGTGGGGAGCATTATGGCACTGATGAATTCTGGATTTGCTGTGACATCTGTGAGAAGTGGTTCCATGGGAAATGCGTGAAGATCACCCCTGCTAGGGCGGAGCATATCAAGCAATACAAGTGCCCATCATGCAGTAACAAGAGAGCTCGCCCCTGACATAAGCTAGTTCCCATCATTGACAAGCTTGGTTGGAGTCTATGCTGTTTTCAGATTATTCTGTTTTTCTTCCTAGATGTTGCAGTTAATGGATAGTCTCTGTTTGACACTTGGTAGGCTGCTTTTCTAGTCTGTAGGATTTTTCTACGTTGGCTTTGTTCATGTCAGCTGCAATTCAGTTGATAACTTGGGCTTAATCTATCTGCGGTTTATGCATTGCTGACTTGGGAAGGTGAAGTCTTTTCCTGAATCTTAGAGGAAACTAGGGTAATGGCATAAACATTTATTTAAAATTACGTCTACTTAGCTATTCTATCCCAGTTATGTCATTGTTGCTAGTTTGCTACCCCTTCACCTTAGTATGGAAGTTTTTGGACATAGAACGAAGTTTGCTACCATGGTTAGCCATTTCCCATACATTTAAAAAGATAATGGAGACGTACATTTTCACTAGGAATTTCTACCAGATTGTTGCATCGGATTGTAAGTAGTTACCGCATAAAGAGTTCAAAATTTGAATTTTGCACCGGGGAAGGAAATGGCTAGGGACGCTAAGCTAATGCTTAGCGAAGACGAAATTTTATGGAAATCTGAAGCCTTGACAATATCATTGTGGCACGAACCCCAAATGAATGGGGCATTTTAGCATTTTAATGTTATATTTATCAAGTAAAACCTGAAATTGGTCCTTAACAGAGTTGTGTGGTATCAAATTAGTCTATCAAATTAGTCGTCAAAAGGTTTATAATGTTAATTTAATCTTTAAAAGATTAATTTTTATTTTATGTTGGTCTAAACCTTAGTAATAACATTAATTAATGTTAATTAATGTTAGTAATAATATGACATTATTTGTCCAAACAAATAATAAATTGGCCATAAAAGAGTTGCAGGATATCAATTTATTCATCAAAAATGACAATTGATCATTTAAAAATCAAATTTATAATTTGTAACTTTTTTAGGGATTAATATGGGATTTATCTCAGTAGAGGATGTAATATATAATTACATAATGTAACATATCAAATATTAATTAATATTTTTTCTCATGGAAGCTAATGTTCAGAATAACATAAAATAAAAATTAAGTTTTAGAGGAATAAATTGACGTCATAGATCTTTTGAGAATCAATGTAATATTTTACAGCTTTTTTGAGAAGCAATGTACGTTTTACTCTATATTCCCTTTGGACATGGTTTTGAGGATAACAAGTTAATTCGGTATTTGGCGTTTTGCTGTGGCCCGATGCTATAAATTGAGTTTTGCGTTTGTTTACCATCTCATATATAGCATGTTTAGATTTCAGTTTTGGGGGACTAGGATCAATTTTGATCCCCCAAAATTGATTTAAATAATTTTTTATGATATTTGATTCTTAGGTTTTAAAATCAATTTTTGTCTCTAAAATTGATTTTGGGAGAAGTGAAAATTTTTTACTTCATGTCAAAATTACTTTTAGAAGAACTATCAAATATAAATCACTTTACCTTAAAATCAATTTTAACTAAATCAATTTCAACAAAATCAATTCTATCTAGAATAGATTCTACAAAAATAGTATCAAATATGCTAATAGTCAATGTAGGAGTTATTAATAAGTACAACACTTGTAATATTTTATTTTTTTTGCCTAAAATATTTTATTGGGGAATCATGTTGAGAAATTAGAAGAATTCATTTCAACAGTGAGGAGTGAAAAGTTGTCTCTTTTTTTCATTATTATTATTATTATTATTTGCCATCATGATATTACTGAAGATTTAAGTGTTATTTTTTGGGGGGATTTTATAAGTGTATGAGCACATAACAAAAGATAGAGAGATGCAATTTAAATCTCCACTAATACACTTTAATTTCCTAAAAATAATACTCAGATTTTCAATAACATCATAGCAGGAAAATTTAAAGAAAAAATGTCGGAGAGATAGCTTTTCACTATCCCCTATTCAATTGAATTCCTTTGACTTTTTGTATGTGATTCTCCTTTAAAATATCTTCGCCCAAAAAAAAAAAAAAATCACTTTTGAGTATTCCATCCTCCACAAATTATGAGTATCGTAAAATCGTCCTTAGTTTTTGGTTAGAGTTACAAAAAATATTGTCTATGACAAACAGGAGTTTATGGTCCTAACAACCCTTGCATTGTGTATCTGATACTCACAAGGATTGCGAAAAAAAAAAAAAATCGCATCAAGATATTACTCTGTGTTCGAGTGTTAATTTTTTTAGGTAATTCAATATGTTTATTAGAAAATTGAAACTCTCTACTTTTTCATTGTCGTAACAATAATGCGTTAATATACGGAAAATTCAGTTCATCTACTCGAGGACATGAATCACTTTCTCTCTACCTTTTTTTCATGTTCTGTATACTTATTAAGTATACAAAACATAAAAAAAAGTAAAGAAAAGATATTCATATCCCCAATAAACACAGTGAAATCTCTAAAAATTGACAATCAGATCCCAATTTTGTATCATTTGTAAAAATGGTACTCACCAACATATATAGCGATTATCATAGCCTTCATCTGCTTTCTTCTTTTTGGGGCTATGGAATACCGAAGTTTGGTTTGGTTGTTTTCCCAGTTTTCATTGCTGATGGTCCCATAATAACATGTGGATAATGACATGACATGACCGAAACCTGATTTTATCACGTATTAAAGATGTTTTGGTAGAATGCTTTATTTGAACATTTTTGTTGCTGTGTGAAAAACTAAATAACGATTTTGTTAAAATGTGTTGGGTTATAATATATGTAACATCCTCGTATTTCCATTTTTTTGGTACATTGGCAGCAAATGAGGTTTGAACTTATGACTTCTAGTAAATTATTCAAATTTCTTACCACTAGACCACCCCTAATGGCTTCATCCTTGTATTTCCTAATATATTGTAATAGAAATTTCAATTTATTTCACTTAGATAGTGTGAAAACTTTTCAAGTAGCAATATATCATAATGATCCCCATACTGAGAACCATAAGATAGTGACACTGACGTTGAAAATATAGTACTACCATATACTAAAAATTAGGAAATTATGAACATTCCCTTATAGTATGAACTTTTGATATTTATGGAATTGGCCAATATTTTCAGTAATTATAGCTAGATTCCAGAAATTATTTATTCTTAGGTTCGTGAACTTTTAAGAAATTATGTTTAGGGTTAATTGCACTTTACTCCATTGTATTATAGATCATGTGTATTATACCTCCTATATTTTAAAAATGTGCATTCTGACTCCCAGCATTTTATCAAATGTGCACTTTGGACTTTCTGTTAATTTTTTAATCAAGTTTTTCACAAAAATGGGATGCCTCTAAATTTGCCAATAATTACAAAAATACCATTAGTTATAAAAAATATAACAGAAATTCTGACAAAAAATAGACAAAAAATACTAAAGGGCTTACGAAAGGGAAAAAATTGCTCGAAAGACCTTGGAAAATTCCAAAAAACTTATAATTACATTTTTAATATAATTTTGAAGATAAGTACCAATTTTTAGCAAATTTGAAGAATATTTACATAATTACACAAAAAATAACATTATTGAGGTGCAACATGGGCCCTAAAAACATTATTAGACCATTTTAACTTGCAGTATGGAGAGGAATCAGTGGAGTTTTGGTATTGGGCCTAGAGGACCACGAAATTGGGCCTCGTATTGGACCTCGGGAGTGGTTGAAAGCTTGATGGACTTTTTGATTGAATTTTGGGTTAAAACTATACAAAAGGCTTAAGGTAAATTACACAAACCTAACCAAATTAAGATGTGATGACTGCAGCTTCCATAAGCCAAACCACCCTCAAATCTGTTTTAATTAATGAAAAATGAAGAAACATCAAGAAGATGAACTAAAGGGTAAAATAATCAAGAAGATGAACTAAAGGGTAAAATAACCATTTTCGTCCAAACACCAAGAAAACTCCATTAAAACACCACATAACCTTTACCTTTCCTTATCACTCTCAAACACCATCATTCTCCACCCTTCTAGCTTGAGTTCCAGCTCTCAAGCAGGAGTAAAACCTTGAAGAAATTCTGGTCCAGTGCTTGGTGTGATCGAGTTTCAAGCTCCATAACCAAGTAGGGTTTTCTTTTTCATCTTTTTAGGTTCCGTGCATGTGTTTGTGTGATTCTATGAGTTCTTTGAAGCTTTTAACTTATATTTTCAGTGTAATATCCCCATTTTCTTGAAAAAAAAATGGTATAATAGGAACAATGCTTCTGATTAGTATTGTTGATTGAATCATTTCATTTCATTAGAGAAATACACTTAATTAGGGTTGGAATGTAAATATTTGAATTAGAAAACTTAACTTTGTTAAATAAAAAATTTAAGAAGACCATTGGTAATGTTTTGAAGATTTAAAAGAATTTATAATGTCCTGAATTTACTAAACGTTTAATTTGCAGATGTTATGTTTCCAGTATATTGGTGTTATTATATTTTAATACGTTGTAGTTATTATTCATAGTATGATTTATGACTTTATTTGGTATTGGCTCTCCCAAATAACAAGTGTATGAATATAATAAACTTTGCTTCGGACAATATATTTTTGAACTATAAAATTAAATATTTCATATAATATGTTCACCTTTTTCATAATAAACCGAAGTAGTTAGAGATGATAACGATAACATCATGTATGATAGTTAGAGAATCCTATTGAAAATTTTCAATTCTCACTCCTATTTCTGTGTTTTCTCTAGATAGTTCAAGAAATATTGAGAGCGGCTAAAGGTTGCTATCAGGCAAGGTCCGTTCAAATAACAATAACAACTCTTAAATGTGGTGCTATGACTTAAGCATAATACTATACTTAGGAGGGTGTTACATTCAGAATATGTGTCTTCATTCAAAGTTCTTGAGTGTTCATGAAAAGTTTGGCTTTTAACATTTTCTTTTAAGATTTTGAAGCTCTAATCATGTATACTAGTGTTTATAGGCTCATATGCGTGCTTCTTTGAACTTTTGTGATAGAATCCTTCTTGTTCTTGTGGAAGCATGTCACGACCATACTAGGGTTCTATATGAACCTTGTGGCTTTTGTGAGTTTGATGATGATACTCATATTCCTCTTTGTGCTCACTACATGGATCATTATGCTTTAGTGTTATTTGAACTAAAATGCTTGGAAAAACTTTCTCATGAACCTTATGAAGATCATGGGCTGAGGGTGAATAAATTGATTTACGAGCTTTGAGGATGCATCTATGTTTATTTGATGAGCTTGTGATGTGTAGCATTAAGTTTCAATGGATAATAATTCAACTTGCTTAAAAACTCTTCCTTTTTTTCCTATGACGCTCTTGGCCATGCTTGCGGGCTGAGGTTACTTGTGTGATTTTGTAAATTTGATGTTGCATCTATGTTTGTTTGGTGAAACTTTAGGATTAATATGCGAAAGATACGTGCTTGTGTCCTTGGTCTATGCTCTAAAAACATATGACAAAGTTTCACTCTCGAACTTGCCCTGTTTGACCGTGTACTTGCAAGCATAAAATTGAAGTATTTTATTTGTCTTAAAATGATGAATTGAAGCATGAGAGTCTATGTTGTTATAATATATGCTTGCTTGTTGATTTTCCTTAATTTTAGAGTTGAAACCATGTAACAAAAGTGTGATTTCAAAACTGCCCTGTTTTGGGTAGTTGTTTGGCTATCCTTGTTTCACTCATTTAAATGATTTATATCCTTGGTTTGATGCCACAAATAGTATATTTTTACTTGATAAAGTCTTGAATACAAGTTTGAGAAGCTTTGAAACAAAATGGTTAAATTATGGCCTTATATATGGTTCGGCCATATGCTCTTTTTGAGACATGAAAATTATTTTATTTGATTTGCTATGGTTGTGTTTTCTAACCTTCGAGCATCATTGAATTAGCTTTGTTTATGTGTTAGTTTCTTTTGGGACCTTTAAGACTTAAGAAGCTTCTAAAAGACACATAAAACTTAATAAAATGAACTATGATCTTTGCTATAGAGTTTATGACCTTTGGACATATGCTTATGGACCTTGTATGAACTATATTTGGAGTATAATGAGTCTTTGAGGCTCACTTGGACATATTTGAGATTGATTATGGTCTTACCTTTGCTATGGAGTACCTATGCTATGCGCATGGACTTTGACCTTAATACACTTCTAATTACACTATTAAAATTTAATTGTAAAGATTTAAGTTAAGGTCCCATGAGAAATTTTATATAAACTAGCTAATTCCTTGGTTGAAGAGGTTTTTTAAAGCTAAAGGTGTTTCCAATGAGTTTTGCACTCAAATTATTACTTTCGCACCTCTTTATCTATTGTTTGATTTGTGTTAGCATTCTAACCTAAGGCAAGCACTTTTCATGTTATAATTGTATCTACTTTTCACATGGCCTATGTGATTTGGCAAAAGGATTTAATTACTTGGTTTAAATAGGTTATTTGAGCAAGATTTATTTAAAGAATTATTTTTAGTTGTCTTAATATACATGTTCAAGTTTATGAACTCATGAGAATGTGAGAATATGTAATTAGTATTCTTATCTTTTGGAATGCGTGTAAGCTCACCATAATTGCCTTAATTGGAGCATGGTATGAAGAATATGACATGTGAGTCTTTGTGCATGGGTATGAAAATCCTTGGCATAATGTATGCGTAGTGGTGCACTATATGATTTTGGAGTGCCAATTAATTGCTCAACTATGCACTATATGTAAATTATATGGCTGCTGTATGAAATAAATAAATAAGTGAGTGTGCAGGCCCACCATGTAGTGGACAAGCCATGCATTTTACTAAGTGACACCTTGGGCCCCACCATGCTAGTGGATCAGGACTTAGTGATCACTAAGTCTTGTATTGGATTAAACGGCACCTTGGGATCGGCTATTCTAGCGGATAAGAACTTGACAATCATTATGTGATGCCTTGGTCCTTGCCATACTGCTGGATAACGACTTGGCAATCACTGCTTTGAATAGGGGATTCCCTAGCAATGAGAGCTCTTGCAGATTCGGATATTTGATTCAGGCCCTACAGACTTCAACTATCAGAAAGGAATCATGAAGCAGTAAAAAGGGATTTGAGAGTACACTTACTATTTTTTATTTTAATTACTATGTTTATGTTATTGCCTTACTGCTTATGTTTATAATTATGCAGTTCATATTGCTTGACACTAATAGATGACTGGGAATGATAAATTATCTTGTTTACTACTTGATGTAACATATCCTCTGTTATAAAATATTTTTGCAGAGAAAATTAATTTATTTGATTTGCTTAAGTTAATTTGGCAATAATTGATTGATCAAATAGTTAAATTATATACATATTAACTTTCTAAAACAAGACTATAAAGTAACAATGATAACTTTAAAATATGTTACTCCATTTAAAATAATAAATAAAATTAACTATTAATTAAATATTTTATCAGAAAAGGTAGACAAGGTAAACTAATAATAATAACACTAATATAATAATATAATAATATCAAATAATTAAAAAAAAAAAAGAGGAAGACTCACAAGAGTCTTATATGAAGACTCTAGGGACAACTTAGGAAAAACTTAGGAAAAGAGAGAGAGAGATGGGTTAGTCAATGGCATTAAATGTTTGGTATCAAATCTTATTTAAAAAAAGGCATAGTAATAAATATGAAACAAAGAAAAAAAAGGAGTAAAAGTCATTAATGACATTTTTTACTGGAACTAACAAGCTAAAAAATTCTATATAAAGGGGTGGAGGGGATCATCGTAGGCACAAAGAGAGAATTTTTCTTATTTTTGTGCTGAAGAAAAATAACATCAATGTGGAAGAGAAAGAATTACCGAGGAAAAGAAAGACAGAATAATAAGATAACGTAAAAGAAAAAGAGAAAGGAACTTGCCACACACACACTAGTTTTCATCTCAGCAAGAATATTAAGGCAGATGATAAAATTATTTGTGAAGTAAAATCATAACTAAATTTACTTATTGCAAGCTATGTTGTCCAATGTTACCTTATATTGTTACTCATTATTATCATAATTTATTCTAAGTCATTTCAGTTAATATTCTTTTGTATTATTGCTCGTTATTATTGCAATCTATTTTATTGTTCCAAATTATTGTTTTCTTTATATTAAATTTACTCTTATTGCAATTTATTTTATTTATTGTTATAAGTTATTTTATTTAATATTCCTTTATATTATTGTTCCTTATTATTTATCATTGCAATATATTTTATTTATCATTCCAAGTTATTTAATCTAATGTTAACTTATATTATTGCTCATTATTATTGTAGTTTATTTTATCTTTTCAAGTTAATTTATTTGATATTTCTTTATGCTATTACTACTACTACTACTACTACTACAACTATTCAGATATTGTTTATATAATGATATATATTAATTTGAGTTGTTAATTTTTATGGTAATTTCTTTAGGAGACCATTATTAAGAGTAAAACATTGTATTTAACACTTAAAATAAGTAAAATTCATTATCGGGTAGGACTATTAAATGATTTATACCTTTACTTAGAATTTTATACCTTGACTGATGGATAATTTGATGATTCTTGACTCATAGACATTGCTAGTGACCTTTGCAAGAACATGATGTATATGCGCTAAATGTGTGATGATGACAAGGACAGATTCATAGATCATGATAAGAAAGTTTTTAAAAGGAATTAAATAAAAGTGATCTTAGATTTGGTCCCTTTAGAAATTAATAATTAAATTTGATAACTTTATATTTAAAGAAATTTTATTGAGATATTATGTTACATTATTTCGACTTCTTTGCACTCCATTTATTTTAAGTCTATGAGTTAAGTTATATTTTCTGCTTTTTATTCACTTTATTTTATTGCTTAATTTTATATATTATTATTTAATTTATTATGTGATGAATTTACGTTATTGTTTATTTTATGTTATTTAAATCTTTTATTTACGTTATATTTATTGCTTCAGTTTATGCATCTTTATATTTATTGTGAATTTATGCATAATGGCAAGTAAGTAATGTAAAAGGAAGATATTTAAGATTTGTTGTTAACCACCAAAAAGGCAAAGAGATAAGATGTAAGATCCTTTTATGTTATCAACCTTGGTTAGTATAGTGTAAATGTCTTGCATTGTTATCATGATATTATAAGTAACACCAGAAAATGAGAATTTCCTAAGAGAAGGCCTTCGAATATGTGTGAGACAAGCAAATAAAGGAACGAGGAACTGAAGTAAAGAGAACAAAATTTCATTGTTGCATTATGAATTGCATGACATACTTTTTGAGTATCTACTGCTCATACTATTATGAACTATTATTTTCTCTAGAAATGATTTGATATGATTATAATACAGTTGTCATGTGAATTTTTGTGCTAAGATATGGCTGGAACTGTAACACCCTACCAAATACAATACTATGCTTAAGTCATAATATTTTACCCGATATTTTGTTATGTGTTAATAACTCTAATTTTATTTTACCTTAATTCATTAACTTAGTAGAGTAAACTCTTAAATTGAAACGAAGTTTATTGACTAGGCGTTAATTCACTTATGTGATGTATATATATTGTATGGGCATGGCGTAATAAAAGAAATTTGAATAAGTCGGGGGCAAATAAACTTCACAGCATCTTTGACATGTCTATATATACAAATATAGTCTCATAGGTCCATGTACATCAAAGAGTGGTGAATATAGAAAAACGAGACCATCAAACAAAATAATCCTGTCCGTGCTCATGAAGTGCATCTCTATATGGTCCTAAAAGGATATCTCATCTAGTGTCACTACCTGAGAAAACAAAAAGAAACTATGCCTATGCCCTAAGGTCATAAAAGTGCTAAAAGAGGGCCACGCTGTACACTGCAGTCTACTGGCTGTATGGCTCTTTTACATGGATTCCAAGGAAAGGAGCCCATTCGCCATGCCGGGATCAACTGGAGCGTAGCCATCGTCAGGTATGGAGGATGAGGAGGAGGATGAGTTTACTATCTTTGAGGAGTCACCATCAGAAGAGAGAGGGAACTAGCTAGGGTGGTGAGGCAGGTGGTGATATTGGTAGTGCTACTGGATGAGCCATATATAGAGTGATAGCTAAGAAGGGAGTGGCAGGGTCAAATAAAGGACTAAAAAGGGGAACTGCAAAGTCACGATGGAAGAAGATGTAAGACGAAGTTGATAGGTGGTAGTCATGTACAAGGAGTTGATCACCTAGTCATAATGCCGCTATAGCTCCGGTAGCTTAGCGAAGACGATGAAGGTTCCCACCATATCCATGGTTTGAGAATGACACAAACATAAACAATAGGGTGAGAATTTGGAAAAATTCTCAGTAGAATTCTAATAATTATTCTACATTGACTTCATATTCATTTCCAATTACTTTAGTTTTTGCTTAATTACATAAAAAGTGTGAAAAATAGACTAAATATCTCTATTTATCAGTGTTTAAGAAAATAGCCCGAAGCAAAGTTCCATTTTACTTAGAACATTCAAGAAACAGAAAGCATTCATATAGTACATAGAGCAAATGTCATAGAGAATAGTGTGCAACACAAATAAAACTGTAAGCAAATATATAATATGTGTAAGTGAATAAGCAGTAGGAATCCTCAAGATAAGAATGCATTTAACACCAAATCTTTCTTAGCTAGTATGTAATGAACTTTTCTATACTTAGTCCCCTAGGAGTTTTAGGCCATATAACTCCTAGATAATAGTCTGCTTTTCAGGATCGAGCTCGCTCTTATACAAGATAGCTGGGTTTACTTTTCCTGACTTTTCCACTGATCTATTCCCCTTAAATTTATTCCAGGGCTATCCCAAGTAATATGGAATTTATATAGTCCTCATGAATTATATAATCATCATTAAATCAACTTGGATAACATATGTAATTACATGCATAATACATTATGTACATAAGTTTTGCCGGTATTTTGACAGTATAACGAATCAGAACCACTTCTCCATGAATAATGCTTTTTAGATCCAATAGTCAGCCAAGGCATTAGAATCAACATAACACATTAACCTCAGTATCAATATAGAATTGCAATCTTTAACTTTAAATAAGGCTCATGCAAACATTGGGGCGCCCAAGTTCTCAATTTAGCAACTATATCTAAGTCCCTCAATTCTGCCCTGTTTTATAATTTATGCCATAATTTCTATTTAACTTATTTATATATGAATTTTTGATATTTTGAAATATTGTTTGTCTAATTTGGGTTCTCTTTGGCTCCATTAGGCTTTGATAAGTATAAATTAAGTTATTTAAGTTTAATCGAGATCTGCTCTACTGTTGAGCAGAATTGGGTACCGAAATGTAAAAATTTACTAAAAATAAAAATCTTATTGGATTTGTTTGAAATTTATATCATTTTAAAGCTAACTGAACCAGCTTTTATCAAGATTCATCTTTGAATGGGCACAGCTCAAGTTATAAGCTCTCACATTTGGCTAAAATAGTTTGCCCTATTTTAGTCTGGTCAGGATATAGGGCAACTTTGGTGAATTGTTGGGAACAATAGAGAAAGAATCTAATTCTGAAATTTTATAGCATGTTACCGTATATGTTAGCTTTTTAACAAAATCTTTTGCACTCCATTTGAAGTTGTATAGGGCAAGTTATGTCTTTCACAATCTTGTCTGGTTAGAACCAAGGATAGAATTCTAGAGTTAACTTCAAAAATTCATATCTCACTTAATACAAATCTAATGGCCTTATAGTTTATATGATTAGAAAGCTCTAGATGTCTAGTTCATTTAAAATTGGTTCCTTCAAATTTTGTTGGCCGTAGGCGAAGCTGTACACTTCACAGTACAATATATCTAGGGTTTTTCAATCTAACCAATTCTGGTTAGCTACTCTTTTGGCTTTTCACTCAAGTTCTACTCCAAACCCAATATTTACATGTAATCCAGTCATAAGCAATCCTATGAACACAATATATCATCAAATAAATGGGTAGAAATAAAATCCCAATAAGCCACCATATCACAAATAACAAGAGAAAATCGTGAATCCTACCTTAAAATTGATATTTAGGCTAGCTAGAGATAAAGGAAATGGATGAAGCTTGAAGATGGAAGCAAGATGAAGTGAAGTAGAAGAAGAAAGGAAGGAGAACTCAACAGATGGGGGTCGAATTTTGTGAGGGAGTGGGAGGAATTTGTGAAATTTTAAAAGCATGGGTGATAAGGACAGGTTGCTTCCTATTAGTGGATGTCTTGGTGGTTAGAAATCAACCAAGTCTCCCCCATTTTGTGGCTGCTTGGGCACCACCTTTAGGGGTGATGTGGCTGAAGTTTTAGCCACTCCATGTAGGGTTCTATCAATATAAATTCCTACCAACTCGGTTCTTGTGGTATGAATTGCCGAAATTTAACCGATTTTCTTCAAACTTATGAAATATTACTAGTAATCTTATTAAATTTTCTACATAATTATTTCAAATTCTCTTAACCCTAATCTCTCTATAATTCACTTCTAATTATTCTCACATATCTAATGAAATCAAATAAATCAATTAACATCATAAATTAAACATATAATGATTCAAGACGTTACAGGAACCATCATAATTCAAGTGTTTTAGAACTTTTCATTATCTATTGAGAATTGTCAATTCTCACTCTATATGTAGTGGTTTCAGATTAGTCAAGTAACATCTTAGAGGAAGGTGGACTCTTATAACTGCTAGGAATGTATAAAGTTGTAATTGAATAAATTATAGTTTCATTATCTAATTTAAAAATGTTTAACCCATGGCAAGTAGAGCTTTACTTTTGCTAATAAACACTTTAGTGTATTTACGTATATTAATGTTTAATCTAGAACTTTATGTGTAAATTTAGGCTCTTAGCTTTATTATGAACGAGTGTTACATTTTGGTGTCAGAGCCCCATTCTAGGCATGAATAGGTGTTAAGTGTAAGTTAATTCTCTATTATCTGCATGGTGGCGCCACATGCCTTATAGTATTCTCAATGCACTAATAACATAATATTGAGCCTGATCAACTGAATATTGGGTTGTTTATGCACTTGTAAGACCATATGGTATTAGAAAGATGAGGAATCCCTGAAGTATAGAGTACACCAAATGCTACTCTGATAGGGATCATAGGAGTTGTTAAGGGTTTGGCTGAAGCTATCATGACCCAAGCAGAATCAAACAGAATGATTCTACAATGTATATAAAAGACTCAGGATAAGAATAATAATCACCATGGTAATGGAAATAGGAACTCAATAGGAGAATTCCTTATAGTTAATCCTTGTTACCAAGGACTTTTTGAATTTAGGAAGGTCACACCACCCTCATTCCATAGAGATTATAACCCAGTTTTGGCTAAAAAGCAGCTAGAGAGAATCTTTATAGTCATGGGATGTGCGGATTCACAGAAGGTGGTCTTTTCTACCTATATGCTAGAACGAGAAGCAGAACAATAGTGGAGAGGTGCCAAAAGTCTATTAGAATCTAGTGAAATTGAAATCACTTGCAAAGTGTTTTTAATCACTTTCTTTGATAAATACTTTCATGATAGTGGTAAGAATGAAAAAGAAGCCAAATTCATACAACTTAAGCAGGGAAGTATGACTATATGTCAATATGTAGCTAAATTTGATGAACTCTTTAAATTCTCTTCTTACTTTAAAAATAACCTTGATATTTGTTAGAAGATGATAAAATTTGAGTGGCGAATGAGGCCTCAGATAAGAGAAAAAGTATCCACCCGAGAGATCAAGGACTTCGTCACTCTAGTGAATAAGTGTAGGATAGCAGAAAAAAGTTTCCTGGAGATGGAGTTTGAGAGGAAATCACATAATTTTCTCAAAAGAAATAGGGTGACGAAAATGCAAAATAAAAATAATTTTAAAAGTAGAGTGAACACAGGGAAGGGTAGGCAAATGCCAGTTAGGGAATCTCTATCTTTGTGTAGTAAGTGCAAAAAATCTCGTGGCCCTAAACCTTCTCTTTTTGACCAAAACATTGGCTACTAGTGTGGGAAGCGAGGACACTATGCCAAAGACTACAACACTGGGAAACCATTGAACAATCATGTGCCTAAACCACAAACTAACGGAAGAGTATTCACTCTAAGTGAAGAAGAGATAACTTAGTCTTCCGACATGATCAAAGGTATATGTTTTCTTAAAAACAGCCTCTTAATTGCATTGTTCGACTCAAGAGCCATGTACTCCTTTATATCTATTGATTGTGTGAAGAAGTTAAAATTATCTTTATCTTTCTTGCCTTTTGATCTGTTAATCTTTACTCCCACAACGGGAAAGCTTCTACCTCTCAAGCCTGTTTAAATTGTCCTATTCTAATTGAAGGAAAATCTTTTACTATTGATCTTTTTTGTTTCCCTTTAATTGGCATTGGTATCATAATTGGAATGGATTGGTTATCTACTAATAATATCATTTTAGACTATTCTAAAAAACTTGCCTATTTTCCCAATAATCCACTTAATACACAAAAGGCTTTCGATCCTCTATTTCTTAATGCCACCGAAGTAGAGAAGTGCCTCTTAGAAGGAGCTCAAGGGTTTTGCTTTATTCTTTAAATTTCAAGGTTGAATAGGAAATAGATAGCATACCTATAGTGAAAGAATTTCCAAAAGTGTTTCCCAAGGATATAGTGAACCTACCATTGGAAAGAGATGTTGAGTTTTCCATTGATCTCACACCATGAATAGGACCTCTATCCTTTGCATCTTATAGAATGTCTCCTTTAGAGTTGACTAAACTTAAGAAACAAATTAAGGAACTATTAGCTAAGGGATTCATTAGGCCAAGTGTGTCACTTTGGGGCGCACCTGCTCTTTTAGTCAAGAAGAGGGATGGAAGCATGAGATTATGTATAGACTACAGGTAGATGAATAAAGTCACAATCAAGAATAAGTATCCACTTTCTAGGATAGATGACCTATTGGATTGGTTGCTAGAAGCCTTTGTCTTCTCCAAAATAGATTTAAGATCAAGATACCATCAAATAAGAGTGAAATACGAAGATATACCTAAGATAACCTTTAGGACAAGATATAGGCATTATGAATATCTTGTGATGCCTTTTGGGTTTATTAATGCTCTTGCAATATTCATGGATTACATGAATAAAGTCTTTAGGCTTACCTTGACCAGTTTGTAGTAGTTTCATAGATGATATCCTTATCTATTCTAAGACTTGAGAAGAACATGAACAACACCTTATAGTAGTGATGCAAATCTTGAAAGAGAATCAATTGTATGCCAAGTTAGCAATATGTAAGTTAGATAAGGTAGAATTCTTAGGCTTGTAATCACACGAGAAGGGTTTGTAGTAGATCTAAGTAAAGTTGAAACTGTAATTCACTAGAAAAAATCAAAGACAGTCACTAAAGTTAAGAGTTTTCTGTGATTAGCATGTTACTATAGGAGATTCATCAAAGGATTTTCCCAATTAGTTTTACCTTTGACTAGGTTAATTAGGAAAAATTTGCCTTTTGAGTAGCATTCAACTTGTGAATCTAGTTTTGAAGAGTTAAATAATAGGTTTACCGCTACTCCAGTTTTAATAATTCCTGATACTAGGAAAAACCTTATAGTGTACTATGATGCATCCAAGAAAGAACTAGATTGTGTTCTGATACAAGAAAATAGAGTTGTGGCTTATGCTTCCAGGCAACTTAGTTCTTGTAACACCTTAATAGTCTCATGCTATACTTAAGTTATATTATGAAATTATTAGTTGTTACTTTTGCTCGCGAAACTAACATTACCATTTAAAATTACTTTATATTGAAAATAGAGGTAAATTTTTTTCTTTTGAATGATAAGAACATGAGTAAATCATTTTAAAAACCAAGAGCCATGCATGCGTCGTGAAAGTATAATATCGAACGTTGCTATCATATACAAGCAATGCAAATAAAATAAATAGAGATGATATAATTAACCATCATCTTAGATAAACATAATATCATTCTATTGCTATCATAGTTAATATAGTTAATAGTAGTGCAAAATGTCATACATAAATAGTCATGGATTCGATATCTACTATCGGCCATACAAAATAGAACCTAACTGTATACAAGGAAAGCAAAATACATCTGAAAATCTCATCTACCTAGACGTGCCAAAGAAAATGATAACCCTATAACTACCAATTAAAAAGGGCTATCCTTATGATTAGCTCCGCATGTGCTATCCAAGTCAACCATCGAACGAAAGGTAACCGTCTTTGAATCCACCGGGTGCATCATCTCCACGTTCACATCCTCGTGCACATCCATGCCTGCTAGGTACGATGCGGGTGTGGATGAACCTACAACCATGAATAGGGCTTGGAGTTGGGCCAACAGATGAAGCAGAAGAATCGGAAGCTAGGCAAATCACCAAAGGTTGAGAAGGCTCCGAGTAGTAGGATCTTATAATATAAGTCGGGTATGATGATTCTAAGGGATCCATCTCCATCAAAATGGTTAGCGTCAACCAGGTGTTAGAGTCTGAATCCCTATCTGTCGGGTACCTTGGAGGATAAAAAAGTGGACAAACATCATCCATGCTAATGTTCTCGAATGGCTCATAAGGGCAGAAAAATGAACTCATCACAGGTGCAGAGAACTGGTGGCTATGGATCATGTAGACTCGCATCACTGCCTGAGCACTTAGCACGGATGCATTCAACATCGGGTCAAAATGCCAATGCATCACCAGGAACTTAATGAAAATCACCATTGTGCCCGACGCCGACATCCTTTGAAGACGCCACGGAAAGGTAGGAGTGAGAAGTACAATATTTCTACGTAGCATTGCAGCTAGACAACCATTGTGCCATCGTTATTGTCCCATCCACTTTGGCTTTTAATTATAAAAATAGTGGATATGTGTAACACCCTTTATTATATAAGCCATGTTCGAATCATGGAATTATATTAAAAGGTTGTCACTATGCTAAGAAATTTTTAAAATATGGAAAATATAATACATGACCCATTAACTGCACACTTTATTATTGATTAATAGTTCATGAACTTCGTCATATCTGATACATAGAGAATAAAATAATTACAATTTGAAAGAAATTATGACTAATATAATACACAGCATTTGCTTCTAATTAGTCTTTAGCTAACTTCAATAGTCTCTTCGTCTGGTTTGCGCCTGAGTCTTTCATAGTGAATGTCCTAGTACTCTGCCTCGCACTTGATTTCCAACTTAGGTGCTGGAACATTTATGGAAAAGAAAAACATACAAGTAGGTAGTGAGAACCTAAGATTCTCAGTAGGTAAACTCGAACCATCACTCTTACAGTGTCATCATAAACATTCCAGCCACTTCAGTTTCTTATGAAAATATGAGCATATATATGCAAACAATGGTTCAATTTTAAGTTGAAAACATCTTTCTCGAAGCGGGTTATATTTTAACAACCACTTGCCATATTATATGACAAATATAAAAACATGAATAGTGTAATATGCTTTAACAAGAATCATAATAACATTATGACATAACGAGATAATTAGATACACATGTAGATGCTTGTACTTGACTTAATTCATCTCTTTTTTTAACTTGCAACTTGATCTTGCTCTTCTGTACATGGTCCCCTGGTGGTGAATGACCTCTCTCACCCCTGGGTAATAGCCTACTTTTCAAGTTTGAGCTCATACCTATATATGAGTGACGGATTTACTTTTCCCAACCTTCACACCGGTCTATTCCCATTAAATTTGGTCGAGGGTTGGCCCAAGTCTTAGACAGCACCGCTCTGGCCCATGCTAGTTGGGTCTATGCCATGCCTCACGTGGTAGCTTAGTATGTCCCTCTTGCAAGTTCTTATTATCTTTTCCTTTCCATATCTTAGCATGCATGTGGATGCTTTGCACATCCATGGATCTGTCTCACACCTTACTTCTCATATCATATTCTAATTATACTTGCATGCATGACATACATGAACATAACATATAAATGTAAATATATCCAAAGTATAATCACCCATTGCATAAGTTCTCATAAATTTCTGCCGAAAATTCGGCAGCATAACGGATCGAGTCCGCTTCCCCATGAATAGTGCCAGGCTACCAACACAATCAATTAAGGATGCAATTCAATGTAAAACAGGAAGATACAGTAAGATTATTAATCATATGGTATGTGAAAATCAATAGAAATATCAACAGAGTTTTCTAGTCACTCTACCCTCTTCTGCCCGAATTTTGTAAAGTCCGCCTTTACTCCTATTCAACTCATTTGGACTTGAATTTTGATATGCCATAGTCTATGTGTCTAGTTTCCAACCCTTTTTGTCCCATCTCATTTTGATTTGTAAAACTTAACTTATTAGTATCTTACCTCAAACTACCCTATACTTAGCCAGAAGTGCCCCCTCATAAGTGAAAATTCACCAAAAATAGAAATCTAGGTGAAATCATATGAAATTTATATCAATTTAAAGATAACAGAACAAGCTTTCAAATGAAAGAAGCTGCATATCATTTTCATGAGTATATTTTGAGATATAAGTCCCATAATTTAACCCTACTAGGCTATCCTGTTCTAGCACGGTTTAAACTTAAGGTAATTTCATTGATGTGCTAGAAATAATTGGCAATGAATATGACTCTAAAATTTTTATGGGAGCTTCCCTTATATGTTAGCTTCCAAAAACGTTGGTTTCACCCATTCTTAACTCATACTGCCCAGATGAGAATCCAGATTTCTAGGTTAAACTTAAAAAATTCATAATTAATTCTATACTAATCCAATGGCCTTATATTTTGTATATATAGAATTCCCTGAATGTCTAGTTTCATATAAAAATAGACTCATCAAATTTAAATGACTGTAGGCGGAGCCATATACTCCACCATATAGACTGCTGTAGGTTTTTCACCTAGATAACATCCTAATTCTTCACTTCTTCTAGTTTTCTCCTTCTAACTTTAATTCCAACTCAAAATCTCATGTTAATCCAACCATAAACCATCAAATACATCTAATACATCATCAAATAAATGAAGAAAAGTGAAATTTCATGCAGCCACAGTTCAGAGAAAGCAAGAACAAAAATTGAATCCTTCATCAATTTAGTTGAATAACTAGCAAGAAGTGTAGTTGTTGAAGGAGTGGAGTGATTGGAGCTTGAAGATGGAATGAAATGAAGAGAATATAGAAGAAATAAAGTGGAGAAAGGCTACTACCATTGGGGTGTAGAAATGAGGGATAATGAAGGGAAAATAGAGTTTAATAATGAGGGTAGTTAGCTTACTAGCTTCTCATTGGTCCTTGGCTTTGGGTGGTTAATATTTAACCAACACTTCTCCTCTTCTAGGGCTAATGGTGGCGCCACTTAGGGGTGGGTGTGGCTGAGTTCTTCGCCATAATCTCATGGTTTTTAATGTGGCAATCTATTGATTCGGTTCCAGCAGTTTAAAATACTGAATCTTCACCGATTTCCTTCAAATCGGTAAGACTATTCTAAATAACCTCCTAAGGTTTTCCACTTGTCTATTCTAATTTTATTAAGTCTAATCTCTTTAATTAACATCTAATTAACTCCTAATCATCATTTAATTAATTTCAAATTAACATTACTTAGTTAATAAAAATAGAAATAATCGATTAATGGCATAAATTAAATATTTTTTGCAAATTCAGGGCTATTATGTTTTCTGTTTTTCATAGTTAATGGCATTTCTATAATTTTGAGCAAGTCCAGGGGCACCCCACGTCATCTGCCTCCGTGGCCTAATTGGCAGAGATTCAAACTTCTATAGTTTCACTACGTGATTCTACTCTATTTAAAATCTCATTCTGCTAATTCTATAGATGTGAGGACATAAAGGTCATTTCATAAAAAGTTCTAGGGTTATTGTGGGAATAAGTCTTTGGGGTCAAAATATAATTTATAAAAATTCTGGGTATCACTGTAATTAATAAAAGTTTACAAGAGCACTTTTATCATTTTTTAATTTTTAACATATGGCAGTGTCATATTTTCAATGGCAGTGTTACACTGCCCTATAATTCTGAGTGTGGAGATCATTACAGCATAACGCTGCCTGAGAATTTCTCACACTGCCTAAGGGAAATAATCCAAAATTTCCATTACATTTTGTTTACAAAAGTAGAAATATTACATTCTACCCACCTTAAAAAGACTTTTGTCTCCTAAATTCCAGGGCTAAGAATATTTAGGAGTATTCTCTTAGCTTATTGGGGTAATCTCTTCTTTGAGTTCATGCATCATCCTAAAATTGATGTTGGTAATTATAGGGTACTATTTCAATACGTGCAAAGAACCCTTAAAAATTGTGTGGGTGTCCAAGTTTTTCTTATATCAATGATGTCTTGAACCTTCATTAGGTTCATTAGAAACTTTTCTCATCTCCTTTGCTTTGAACTTAATTACTTTTACTTAGTAGTAACTACTAATTCTTTTATTCCTTACACTTGAGACCTTAGATATCGATCCTTGAAGATTCGCGATTATAAGGATTACCAGCAAGTATTATGATCGATGTTATTGTATAATAATGAAAATGGTTGCATCAAAGTTTTAGGAGGCTCATACAGCTTTTTCCAAGATTCTTACTCATGTGAATACCCTTCGTCCAAAAATAAATTTTCTCCATTGAAGTCCTTTAGAAATATGGGCTTAGGTCTCTTCTCAGAATTATAGCTAGAAGCTTTGTCTTAAAATTACCTCGTGTTCCATTATTTGTGGGAAGATCTCAGGTCACTCCCATTGTATGGTTAAAGTTTATAAGATTCATAGCTCTTCTTATTACCATCCTCTTGTTCTCCTTGATTTTTTTGCCATCAAGGTATACGTGACTCGGCGTAGAAATGGGGGTTAATAGCCATATTTCCTTAGCGAAGTTACAAACTCTTCCTTATCCCATTTCCTTTTTACGAGATACCTCCCTAACACGTCAAGAGTCCCCTTAGATCGTATGACCACCCAAAGTACACTTTATCTTGACGATGGCCTGATCTATTAGTGAGCTTGCCAAGAAAGTTACTTATCTTTCTTGCCATGTGTTTGACTACTAGTGCATTGTGATGTCTGGTAAACTCTTCATTACTTATGTCTTGAGTCTTCGACACCAACTCAAGAAGTTCTATTGTTACTAGGGCTATTGTCTACAGTAGCAATTAATTTCGACAGGTAGTGGTCATGGGGCCCTATCAAAGTTTTTGGGAAATCGACTTAGCAATTTCCAAGGTTTTGATTCACTTGACCACCTTTGACCAGTGATGAGCTCCCTTATATTGAGTCTAGAGTGTAGAACTAGAATATTTTCGTAAACTATAACTATAGGCCTTGTTTTCAAATCTCTCCTTTCCTTATGGGCTCTGTTTCATTTTTCTCATTATCTGCTAATTAGATTTCGTATCGTCCCTATTGAGTTTCTTAATGACTATTGCAATATCTTTTTCTCCAGAATATGATCAATTCAATCTAAGAAAAAGGATTGTTGAGCTAAAAAGATTCCATCACTCTCCTATCTTCTTCAATTTGATAGTGAGGAGATTCCTCATTTATTATATTAACATCCACCTTCTTCTAAACTTTAAATACCAACTTAAGGAATTTCGTGGTTACCAGTACTACATTTCTCAATGATGGTCAATCCTAGGATAATGTATATCAAGTTTATGGTTAAACTTTACATTACTCTCAGTACTAAGCCTTCTAGTTATCCCTTGTAACATCTTGCCCCTAGGATTTAATCCATTTACTATGAGGGATAGAAATGATGGTCTTGCTACCTTGTTGAAGTTACAATATGAGGACTTCCCAGAAGGTCACCTATTTTAATATTACTTTTGTCCGAGCACGTCTAACTATGGAACTCTGATGGAACCTAATACATTAGTGATGATCGCATTTAATCTGGTCCAAGATATGGAGACTCTTCTGACTGCCTCTAATTTCGAAATCGTAACCTTGCCTCTCATGGGGCATGCTTCCAAACCCTTTTTGATCTTATATTGGTGCATCATCCAGTTTTGCTTAGGGTGCATTGGGTCTGTTGCACTTATGACCGATGCTAAGGCAACCTACTTGATATTTCGTACACAATCTTATTTGCACCGTAATCTTGTATTAGATAGCTTTTCTCTTTTTAATGGGCTAGTCAGAAATCCAAACTTCCTCTTTTCCTACCTCATTCCTACTATGTTCTATTATTCCTACAGAAACTTGTCTATTTTCATTTGTTAGAGCCTACCTTATGGTTGCTCCCTTGGTCTATCAGGATTAGTTGCATACTTTAAGTCTTTATTACTCTCGCCTGAATTTAAACACATTCCTTATTGAGTTACTCTACCCATAGCATATATAATGGTACCTAAAGGTGATCGTTAACCTTCGCCTTCCTTCTATGAATAGCTGCATTCCTTTACTAATAACATGTTGAAGATGATCCTATCATCCAGTTCCTGTGGCGGCTAAGGTTGATAGAATTTGAGCATGACTAAATTTTCTAACATTTCCTTTATCGCTGAACGGTAGGAAAAATTACACTTGGTTCGTATGCCATCTCTAATTTGAAAGTGTTCCTACTTCAGGTTAGTAAGGGATATATTGCCCCTCTCTCTTGTTACACTTATAACTTCATCTGCTTTCCATACTGTATATAACCGTATCTCTATCTTGACTTAATGTATAGTTAGATAGGCCTCTTTACAGTTTGCTCAACTATTTCCCTTTCGAAGCCAAGATTCCACTTAGTACTCCTCTAATTTGCCATCGCTATAAGGTTAGTTTCCAGTATCCTTGAGGAAGAAACCACTCCATTCTTTGGACGGGGACTTAAAAGGTCTCCCGTATACCTAACCAAAGCTTCTACCTTTAGCTTCTTTCACTAATTCTCTACTTCATTCGTCCATTCGACAAATTTCTTAATGAAGGATTGGGCCTTTATGATGTGGTATTGCCACAATCCAAAATAAAAACCATGGAATGAAATGCTAGCAAGGTACCTTTGGGGTAGTCTCTTTATGAAGAAAATAAGGGTACCATCCATGTCACATAAGATAACCTCATCAGCAGGTAATCACCTTCCTCCTGTCAAGTATTAAAGTTACAAAACCAAGTAGAAGAATTCCCTAGACTCAATCTAGAAAAGATAGCCTAGATCGAGTAATCGCAATGAAGCTTGAAACAGGCCCCATCAAGGTGAAGAAGATTCTTACTCAGCTCATCTCCAACTAAGATCTTGCCCCTGATGACTTAAATTTTTGACTGCCCTATAACACTTAAGAAACGATCCTTCTTCATTATGACCAAATCTACTACGTCCATAGTAAATTGTTCGACACAATTTCTTTGATCGAAGCCCCAATTCTCTGCACCTCTTAACCCGCTCAATCATCTGCCTCCTATTGCCATGGCTACTTTCTAGGAGTCTTATCCCTAATAATTATGTGCAGAAGGTTCCTAATAAGCCTGCTGGGTGTTTTAGGCTTTTGTTTACACAAAATCTTATAGTGAGATGATCAGGCTCAACATTCAGTTAAGTGTATCAGGTAGTCCACAACACTCACAACAAGGCTACCATCCATAATATTTCTATGTCCTTTTCACGCGAGGACCTAAAGCATGGTTTATCTAGATTCTCAGAGTATGCATTAGAAGCATAAACAATCCATCCACGAGCCTAAACAGAACGAACTGCTATGATATTGATAAATGTAACACCCTTTATTATATAAGTCATGTTCGAGTCATAGATTATATTAAAAGGATGTTATTGTGCTAAGAAATCTTTAAAATATGAAAAATATAATACATGACCCTTTAACTGCACGCTTTATTATTGACTAATAGTTCATGAACTTTGTCATATCTGATATATAGAGAATAAAATAATTACAATTTAAAAGAAGTTGTGACTAACATAATACACAACATTTGCTTTCGACTAGTTGTTAGCTAGCCTCAATAGTCTCTTAGTCTGGTTTGCACTCGAATCTTTCTCAGTGAATGTCCCGGTACTTCGCCTCGCATTTGATTTCCAACTTAGGTGCTGGAATGTTTACATAAAAGAAAAACATACAAGTAGGCAGTGAGAACCTAAGGTTCTCAGTAGGTAAACTCGAGCCATCACTCTTACAGTGTCATCATAAACATTCTAGCCACTTCGGTTTCTTATGAAAATATGAGCACATGTACCCAAATAGTGGTTCAATTTTAAGTTGAAAACATCTTTCTTGAAGCGAGTTATATTTTAACAGTCACTTGCCATATTATATGATAGACATAGAAACACGAATAGTGTAATATGCTTCAACAAGAATCATAATAACATTATGACATAATGAGATAATTAAAGATGCACATGTAGATGCTTGTATAACTTAATTCATCTCTTTCTTTAACTAGCAAATTGATCTTGCTTTTCTGTACTTGGTCCCTGGAGGTGAATGGCCTCTCTCACCCCTTGGTAATAGCCTACTTTTCAGGTTTGAGCTCATACCTATATATGAGTGACGGGTTTACTTTCCCCGACCCTCACACTGGTCTATTCCCATTAAATTTAGTCGAGGGCTGGCCCAAGTCTTAGACAGCACTGCTCTAGCCTACGCTATCTGGGTCTATACCATGCCTTACGTGGTAGCTTAGTACATCCCTTTTGCAAGTTCTTATTATCTTTTTCTTTTCATATCTTAGCATGTATGCGGATGCTTTGCACATTCATGGATCTGTCTCACACCTTACTTCTCATATCATATTGTAATTATACTTGCATGCATGATATGTAAATGTAAATATATCCAAACTATAATCACCCATAGCATAAGTTCTCATAAATTTCTGCCGAAAATTCGGTAGCATAACGGATCGAGTTCACTTTCTCATAAATAGTGTCAGGCTACCAATACAATCAATTAAGAATGCAATTCAATATAAAATAGGAAGTTATAGCAACATTATTAATCGTATAGTATGTCAAAATCAATAGAAATATCAATAGAGTTTTCTCCTCACTCTATCCTCTTTTACCGAAATTTTGTAAAGTCCACTTTTACTGCTATTCAACTCATTTGGATAAATTTTGGATATGTCATAGCTCTATGTGTCTAGTTTCCAAACCTTTTGGTGTCATCTCATTTTGATTTGTAAAACTCAAGTTATTAGTATTTTACCTCAGAATATCCAATACTTAGCCAGATGAGCACCCTTATAAGTGAAAATTCACTAAAAATAGAAATCTAGGTGAAATCATACGAAATTTATAGTAATTTAAAGCTAACAGAATAAGCTTTCAAATGAAAGAAGTTTCATATCATTTTCATGAGTATATTTTGAGATATAACCCCTATAACTTGACGTTACTGGACTGCCCTATTCTAGGATAGTTTAAACTTAAGGTAATTTCATTGATGTGCTAGAAATAATTGGCAATGAATCTAACTCTAAAATTTTTGTGGGAGGTTCCATTATATTTTACCTTTCAAACAACATTAGTTTCGCTCAATAGAATGAGTTATGCCCTTCTCAACTCATATTACCGAGATGAGAATCCAGATTTCTAGGTCAAACTTCAAAAATTCATAACTAATTCTATACTAATCCAATAGCCTTATATTTTATATGTATAGAATTCCCTGAATGTATAATTTCACTAAAAATAGATTCATCAAATTTAAATGGCTATAGGCGGAGCCGTACACTCTGCCGTACAGACTGCTGTAGGTTTTTCACCTAGGCAGCATCCTAATTCTCCACTTCTTTTAGTTTTCTCGTTCTAGCTTTAATTCCAACTCAAAATTTCACGTTAATCCAACTATAAACCGTCAAATACATCTAATACATCATCAAATAAATGAAGAAAAGTGAAATTTCATGCTTTCATAGTTTAGAGAAATCAAGAACAAAAATTGAATCATACCTCAATTTAGTTGAATAACTAGCAAGAAGTGAAGTTCTTGAAGGAGTGGAGTGATTGGAGCTTGAAGATGGAATGAAATGAAGGGAATATAGAAGAAATAAAATGGAGAAAGGCTGCTGTCATTAGGGTGTAGAAATGAGGGATAATGAAGGGAAAATGGAGTTTAATAATGAGGGTAGTTAGCTTACTAGCTTCTTATTGGTCCTTGGCTTTGGGTGGTTAATATTTAACCAGCACTTCTTCTCTTCTAAGGCTAATGGTGGCACCACCTAGGGGTGGGTGTGGCTAAGTTCTTCGCCACTAATCTTATGGTTTTTAATGTGGCAATCTATTGATTCGGTTCCACCAGTTTAAAATACTGAATCTTCACCGATTTTCTTCAAATCCGTAAGACTATTCTAAATAACCTGCTATGGTTTTCTGCTTGTCTATTCTAATTTTATTAAGTCTAATCTCTTTAATTAACATCTAATTAACTCCTAATCATCTTTCAACTAATTTCTAATTAATGTTACTTAGTCAATAAAAATAGAAATAATCGACTAATGGCAAAAATTAAATGTTTTTTACAAATTCAGGGCCATTATGTTTTCTATTTTCCGTAACTAATGGCATTTCCATAATTTTGAACAAGTTTAAGGGCACTCCACGTCATTTCATGTAACATCCCTATATAACGTAATAGGAAATAATAAAAATAAACTTTTCTTATTCACAATCTTGCCCCTGAACTTTTTAGAAAGTGATAATTAGGTCCCTATATCAGTAGGATTAGTAGAATAAGGTTTTAAACGAAGTAAAACCACGTAGCAAAAATGTAGAAGTCAGCTGATTGAGCCATGGAGGCATCTAACTGTGAAATGACATGGGATACCCCTAGACTTACCCATAATTATGAAAATGCTATTAGCCACGAAAAACAGAAAGCGGAATAGCCCTAAATTAGTAAAACGATTAATTTACGTTGTTAATCGATTTATTCGATTTTATAGGATAAGTAGGATTAAATTAGAAGTTAATTAGAGGTTAATTAGAAGCTAATTAAGTGTTAATTAGAAGAATTAAGCTTAGGTTAAGATAGATACATAGGAACTCTTATGAAACTATTCAGTAATATTTTGCCGGTTTGAAGGAAATCGGTAAGATTACGGTATTTTAAAACTGTCTGAATCGAAGCAACCAAATAATACACCTATGACCTTAAAATGAATGGGTAAAAATTAGCCACTCTCACCAAGCATTTGGACGCCTAATGGCTGTCCCAAATGAGGTGATCTTGGCTTCATTCTAGCCATCCATTTTCCTCCAATCAAATGCTAAAGCTCTAACTATCATCATTACATCAAACAAGTTTTTTTTCTTCTTTTCCCTTTTTGTGCTACGGTTGCCTCTTTCTTTCCTTCCCTTCTTCATTTTCCTCTTCTTGTCCTACTTCTTATTACCTCCTCTCAAGCTCTCATCCACCCTCTTTACCCACAAACACCCATCTTGATCAAGAATCTCACTTGCTAGAGGTAGGATTCAACTTCTTTGCATGATTTTATTGAATTAATAAATATTATGAGTACTTTCTTCTCTTGTGTAACTGATAATATATGGTGGTGGTGTGATGTTTTATGGCTGACTTATCATGTTTCTACTTGGGTTGATTGAGATTTGAATGAGAAAATACAAGGAGGCACAAAACAGAATCTGTTAGGTTGAGGAAACCTACGGCGGTCTGTACGGTAGAGTGTACGGCTCCGCCTACCATGGTTTAAATTCGATGAAACCATTTTTACATGAAACTAGACATCTAGGTCTTTCATACATACATCATATAGGCCATTGGATTAGTATTGAGAGAGATATGAATTTTGAAAATTCGACCTAGGTTTTTGAGTTTGATTTTAGGCAGACTGGGTTGTTCAGGGTAAATCTCACCCTATACTACTTGGAATTGGATGAAACTAACTTTGTTAGAAAGCTTACACATAGGAGAATTCCCCATAAAAATTTCAGAGTTAGATAAGATCCTGTTTGCACCCAGTGGTCTAAGAAATTTTCCCTATGTCCAAACCGGGCCAAAATAGGGCAGTTCTAGAAGGTTAGATTTTGGGGCTTGTAACTTGAGCTCTACTAAGGCAAATGGAATGGAACTTTTTGTAAATAAAATTTTATCCTGTTAGCTTTAATATGAGACTAATTTCGTATAATTTCAGTCAGATTTTGATTTTTAGTGGATTTTTACTTTTAAGTGTGTAATTCTGGCTAGCCAATGGGTCGGTAGGGATAAAACCTAAATAACTTGAGCTATGCTTATCAAAATTAGATGGGACCAAAGAGATTAGAAATAGACACATAACACTTTAACATATCCAAAATTTAGGTCTAGATGAATTAAATAAAAATTTTGGCTTGAGTTACAAAAACCGAGTTGAATGATTGAGCTGAGGCAGTACCTTTGTCTTAATATAACTAATGTTTCTATGAAGTTAATATTGCATTATGAATGGAGTAATATGATTTCTTTGATAAATTGATATGCCAAGTACTGGCACTATTCATGGGGAAGCGGACACGTTCCGTTATGCTACCAAATTTTCAGTAGAATTGTAAGAAGGTTATGAACACTTGTATGTTATGAATATGTATGTGGAAAATATGTATGCAAGAAGATATGAAAGTAAGCGATGAAGCATATGCATGAGTGCATTCAGCAAGTCTATGCATGATTATGTATGAGAATGAAAGAATGTGAATATATAAAATGTGAATCCCTTCACCTGGAGGCAGTTATGAAATCCCTCTTTATGAAGGCAATTAAATAAGATAAGACGTGCTTCACTTGGAGGCAGTTGCACGTTGAATCCCTCCTTGTGAAGGCAGTATAAAACTATGAGATCCCTCTACCTTGGAGGCACGTGGTCAGATGAGATCCTTCTACCTTGGAGGCACGTGGCCAAAATGAGATCCCTCCAAGACTAGAGGCACGTGAATCCCCTTGCGGGTCAGTACTGTGTGATGAATCAGACTACCCAAGGGTAGTAAGGACTAAAGATTAAAGCATATGTAAGCATCTCACTCACATGAGGCATGGCATCGACCCAGCTAATGTGGGTATAGGGGATAGGGCTTACATGAGGCATGGCATGACCCAGCTAGTGTAAATACCGAAAATTTATGGTGGCGATGTTCACAGTATTAGCTCATTGCCACTCATGTTTAGTGGGTGAAGGAAAGCAAAGGAAGTTAATAGGACACTCATAAATGCATATTATTTAGTTGTTCTTTGATCTGTTATGCTTATGCTTCAATTCTTTTCCCTACTTATTAAGAGACTAATTGCATCTATATATAGACGTTAATTATTCTGCTGCAATTATGTTTAGATTCTTCCTTTGATTAACAAGTGCATGAATAAAATGAACTCTATTTCAGATAATGCATTTTCGAACTATAAAACTGAAAAGTCTATTAACATGTTCACCTTTTTCATAATAAACCGAAGCAGCTGGAGATAATAACGATGACACAGCATAGGGTAGTTTAAGGAATCCTACTGAGAATTTATAGTTCTCACTCCTATGTTTATTTCCGTGTTATCTCCAGATAGTTCAGAAGTTTCGAAGAAGGTCCTCTGAGGTGGAGTTGACTAGTAAGACTGAAGGTGGCCGAAAGTTGGTACCAGACAAGGTCCAATTAAGTGACAGTAACAACTCCTAGGTGATGTATTATGACTTAAGCATAGTACCATACTTGAGAGGATGTTACATTTCACACCAGACTATCTCTATGGCCCAATTGGCAGAAATTTAAACTTCTATGATTCCACCACGTGATTCTACTTTGTTTAAAATCCCACTTTGCTAATTCTACAGATATGGGGATATAAAGATCATTTCATGAAATGTTCTAAAGTTATTATAGGAATAAGTCTTTGGGGTCAAAATATAATTTCTAAAAATTCTGGACATCACTATAATTAACAAAAGTTTACAGGGGCACTTTTGTTATTTCCTAATTTTTAATATATGGCAGTGCCATATTTTCAATGGCAATGCTACACTACCCTATAATTCTGAGTATGAAGATCATTATGGCATAATGCTGCCTGAGAATGTCTCACACTGTCTAAAGGAAATAATTCAAAATTTCCATTACGTTCTGTTTACGAAAGTGGAGATGTTACAATATGCATAGGTTCAGGTTTAATAATCTTGAAAATATAAATTTCTAAAGCAGGTTGCTTTTAAGTTTAACTTCATAATCATAACATAATGCATAAACATATGTACTAAAGCATTGAATAAACATTCATGATGCATATGGATAATATAGAAGCATGCATTTCTATGCAAACTCATCAACTTGACCATGGTTTTACTTTAACTTCACTTTCATTTTTAGCATGTGCTTAACATTCTTTGCTTTTCCTTTGAAATATACTATTTTTGGACATGAGCTCATTCCGTGGCTGTCGTCATATAGTACAAAACCAAATTAGACTAAGCTAATAATGGTTATCTCTAAGTTGGAGGATTCTCCATGTTAACCTTGCCTTCCCCATAGAGGTTCCTTGAGTATTTATGGATTACCGTCTCTCACTTCCCTTACTGAAGTGATTGAAGGGTCATATCTCATTCTTTCTTTTCTTTTGTTATGATCACATCTTTCATGTATTGCAATCATTGACAAGACACATATTGGTATGTAATGATATGGCAAAATCCATAATTTTGGCAAAAATCCGATAGCATAACGGCTAGACTGGAGCTTCCCCAAAATGCCAAACATGGAAATTTTAACCAACAATCAACTATATCCATCTCATATCATCATATCAATCATCCACAATCATTCAATCATGAATCAACACTTAATCAAACTTATCATATATCATGCCCAAAGGCATCATACCTTCATATCCTAAAGGGAGTTTATAATTGTGTTATTCTTTATGAGAAGTCTCATGAGTTATAATATGATTCTTCATGTCTACTCATAAGAGAACCACATAGTTAAAATAAATGTGTATACTCTTTTAGTTACTTAGTCCTTATGTAAAATTACTTTTTACTTATGTATGTGTCTTATGGAACACTTTGCTCAAATTAACTAAGTTAGGTAATTATTTTCTTTCCTTACCTTGAGACAATGCACTTACGTAGCATTTGGTATAGAGGAATCCATCTGGATTACCAGTAATCTTTGATTAAATTGCTTGGATCCACAATATTATCCTGTTTGCCTAGGCAACATTACTGAAAATCCAGATTTCCAAAGTAATGTAAATTACCACCAATGTAGCAATGTGGACTGCCCCCCTTGAAAGGTGATAATGTAGATTACCACCAATGGGGCAATCCTTCCGCTATTATTATTATTATTATTATTATTATTATTGTTACTGTTGTTGTTGTTATTATTGTTATTATTAATTATTAAAAATAATATTAATTATTAATAATTAATAATAATATTATTAATTATTGTAATTATTATTATTATTAATATTATCATGATTAATTATATTAATAATGAATTATTATTAAATAATATTAATTTTTATTATTTTATAATAATTATTAATAATATTAATTTTTGATACTAATTATTAATAAAATTAACTATTATAATCATAATTAATAATTAAATTTTCTTATTCTTTTTAATCAATAATTATTATTAATTATTATTATTAACTATTTATTATTATTATTATTATATTAGTTTGATGCATATATTACCTAATAATCTTTTTTATATACCAAACAGGGTAATATAAATTGCCACTTAGATTACCTATGTATACCAAACATTGCATTTAATATTACCGGCAATTTAAAATGTAGCAATCTTTTTAAATGGTAATCTACATTACTAGCAATCTTAATAGATAATACACCAAATGCCACATTAGTGATTCCTAGGTTCATGGTATGCTCAGAAGCCCTAATCATACTTCTGTTCCCAAAGGATTTCGAGATCTCTCTAGCCCCTTGGGTCATGACAATGTATAACTATACTCACGAGCCCAACAACACCATGTTCACGAATTATCAAGGGATAGTTTTTATTTTAACAAGTTATAAGATTCAAACTTTAGTAATTAGAATAGCAAGATTTCACCTTTATAATTATAAAGTTGCATACTTTATGAAAGTAATTATAAAGTTTTATCCTTTATGAAAATATGAGTCTCTAAAATTATATTCTTATCTTAAAGGTTCAACCTTTACAAGAAAATGATACAGGATGCGAGTTTTATGACTTAAAAGTCTTATTCTTTAAGAAAGTTGACACTTTTAATCATTATAGGACTATCAAGATTCCAACTTTATGATTTAAAGTTGTCTTAAAATCTAAAAGATTCTTTGTTTACAAATTAGAGGTTGCAAGTCAACATTTTTATGGCTTAAAAGTTACATTCTTGATTAAAGTTTAAAACTTTATAGAAGATCTTATCTTCAAGATTCAATCTTTATAACATAAAGTGACAAGTTCTTATTTTTATGACTTAAAAAGCTTCATGTTCTAAAAAGGTTGGACATTTATACATGTCCTTGTGTTCAAAAAGAACAAAATGAAATGTTAAGGAGGCATGAAGGTAGTGCCACTTTTACACATCAAAAAGCAAACTTTTTATTAGGAATGTTCATAGACTTATCAAGTCATGAAAAACATGTAAAAATGATAACTTGTCCAATCATAAGCTAATTATAAGAGAAGAAACAAACTTTTAACCAAATACCATCAAAAACATCATTCTTTTTCAACAACCTAGAAGAAAACATCAAGAAACTCATGCATTAAGAAAGAAAAATAGAAACTTTAAAGCATTCAAAAAGAGAAACATTCAATAAGAAAGAGCAACTCATGAACAAGATCAAAAATATATTTTGCTAAAAATAGAAACTTTTAGGGCATTTATGAAAAGAACTTAAGACATCTACATGAACACTCATGAACAAGGTTCAAGAAGCAAACTTTTTTCCAAAAAAAGGAAACTTTCTCAAGTTCTCATTTGAAGATCTTCCCCATGGTGAAAGCCAAGCTTCAAGCTTCTTGAGTAACAAAAAAAAGGAGTAGAGATCACTACCTAGGGTCAAAAGGTGGTGTCTTTTGCAAGTGAAGAAGATGATAATGAAGGCTCCTCCTTAATGATGATGGTGGCAGTTTGCAAGGAGAAAGAAAGAGCTCTTGAGTTCTTGATGAAAATGGGTCTTGTAGTGTTTGAGTTTTTTCTTCAAAAATCAAAAGATGTGGTCTTTGAAGGGCTTAGTGAATAAAGTTTGGTTGTGGAGGTGGAGAATAGTGAAGAAGATGAACAAGAAGAAGATGGAAAGTAGAGAGAAGTTCGAGGATTTGTGTTTAAGAGATAGAATAGGATGACACAAAATAAAAATAAGTGTGTGTGTGTGTGTGTGTTGTTGTTATGGCCGTAGCACATATAGACAAGGGGGAGATACTTTGGCTTCATTGTGTTATCTTGTGTTAATTAATGATTAAGAAGACAAATTGGATGATGAGGGAGAGAAAACATAGTCAACTCTTGCATAAAGTACTCTTGGTCTCATGCTTTTTACTTTTATGACATTATCAAATGCTTTATTATCTAGTTGACTCAATTTGAATTTTAATAAAGTAATTAAGTGCTCTTGCAACTTAATCAACTTGATTAAGCAAGAATTCATGATTATCATACAAGAACATAATTAAGAAAATTAAACTTATAATTAAGCTTAATTATCCTTAATGTAACACCTTACTAGATAAAATACTATGCTTAAGTCATAATATATTACCTGATAAGTTATTACGTGTGGCTGACTAATTAAATTTCACTTCCGATTCGATGTTAATTACTCATTTGGAGTTAACTATTCATTTATTCATTTCTGTTAGTGGTAAAATTAAAAAAAAATGGATTAACATTGTAATAGAAAGAAATTACGAATATATATAGATGCCTGTTTCCAAAGTGCTCCCAAAGTGCATAAACAGTACATGGTATAAAAATGAGGTCGCTAATACAAAATAATTTGGCCTATCTCCATGAAACAAAACCTTATATGGTCCCCACGAGATATTTCATATGCTATCCATCTATGTATTGCATCCACTAAACCTCTACCTATGGCCCAGATTGCTAAAAGAGGGCCACTCTATACATCTCCTCCTACTGCACTGCATAAGTACTCTAGATGGATTCCGAGGAAAGGAACCCATTTGCTATAATGGTCTCAGCCGGTGGATGTTCCACGGTCGGTGCAAAGGATGAGGACGATGAGCTCGTCGCCTCTAATGGATCCTCCTCCTCAGACAATGAAGCAGAGGGGATCTGCTACGGTAGTGAAGCAAGCAAATCCACAGGAGCTGTTGCTGCTGTAGGGGGAAAAGGAAATGGATGTGCCATGTGGATAGGGTAGCAATGTAAGATGCAGCAGGGTCAAATAGTGGCTGCATAAGTGGAATGACAAAGCCTCCATGGAAAAAGAAATAAAAGCAGAACTGACATATATATATATATATATAGAAACGGGTTGAGGTGAATGTGGGGATTGAGAAACTCAATAAAGAGGGTGCCCGTTGCTACATTCGCCATGATCTGAGAATGATGCAGAAACATATAGTAGAGTGAGAAATAAAAATTTCTCAGTAGGAATCCTAATTCTATACACATCTATCATCGCCATCATTCCTGGTTGTTTCGATTTTTCTTGATTTTAAATGATAGCATAATATTCAACTTAATTTAAATTGTAGAAAATAGAACCCGAAACAAAGCTGAATTTTAAATTAGAGCAATATAAATATATTTAACAGGCACACTAACAAAGCTAAAATAGTAACCATAGGCAAACAGTAGCATAACACAAGGAATATACAGTTAACTATAACCTTAACTTAGAAACCCATAAATAGAGCATACATATGTGAAATGGAAAAATGCATGTAGCCTTTGGAGATTTTTAACTTATGCAATTTTTATTTTCCACTCTTGGTCCCTTGGGAGTCTTTGGCCATATACTCCTGGGTAATAGTATGCTTTTCAGTACCGAACTCGTTCCTATATAGGATTGCCGGGTTTGCTTTCCTCGACTTTCCCACTGATCTATTCCCCTTAAACTTATTCAAGGGCTGGCCCAAGTAATATGGAATCCTTTGTAAACTTCATAATTTCATGCACAATTATCATTATCTTACTTAAGCATCATATATTCAAACAAATATTTTCACATAGTATGTGAATTCCTTGCCGAAATTTTGGCTGTATAACGGATCAAGTTCGCTTCCCCATGAATAGTGCTAGGCTACTAGTAGAATCAATCAAGCAAAAAGATCAACGTAGAGTAACAAATCTATAATAATAATATCAAATATGGAGTGTGCTAACATTAATAAGGTTTTTTGCCCTTTATACTCTATTCTATCTGATTTTGTGAAATTTACCATTATTTCTATTTAACTCATTTAGACCTAAATTTTGGATATACTATAGTTCTATATGTCTAGTTTCCAACCCTTTTAGTTCCATCTCATTTTGGTTTGTGTAGCTCAAGTTATTTGAATTTTACTCCAGTCTATTCTACTATTAGCCAGAATTTTACCCTTAAAAGTAAAAATTCACTAAAATTAGAAACCTAAGTCAAATCATACAAAACTTATACTCAATTAAAGGTAACAGAACAAAATTTTATTTGAAAGAAGTTGCACCTCGTTTGCAGACTAACCTGTTCTAGTCCAATTTGAACTCAAGCCAACTTCATCAATTTACTGGAAAAACTGGGAATGAATCTAACTCTAAAATTTTGACAAAATGTTCATCTACATGTTATCTTTCAAACAGCACTGGTGGCACTCAATTTGGAGTTTTGTAGGTGAGTTACACCCTTCTCAACTCATACTGCCTAGAGAAGGGCCTAGAATTTTAGGCTAAATTTCAAAAATTCATAACTCAGTCAATATTAATCCAATAGTCTTATATTTTATATGGTTGGAAAGCCCTAAATGTCTAATTTCAGTTAAAAATAGACCTATCAAGTTTTGATGGCTAGATTTTGGTCTGTACAAGACAAACGTACGGATGTTGTAGGATTTTTCACCCAACATCACCTTGCTTCTTTCTATCTTCAAGTTCTTCGATTCCAACTTCAATCCAAATTGTATCACACATACAAAATCAATCCTAACTCATCATCTCTACTGAAGATAACATCAGAATCATGCAAGAAAGTGGAAAGAAAATGGAGTCCCAATCAAGCCCAATTCAAAGGAAATAAGAAGATAGATTGAATTCCTACCTCTTCTCGGTGTTATTGTGTAGATTGGTCCCTTGGATTGAAGAACTTTTATTGAAGCTTGAAGGTTTGATGGAGATGAAGATGAGATGAGATGAGGAAGAAAGGAAATGGAGAGATAACCAGCTGTATGGGTTGAAATTATGCAAGGGGTAGGAAGGAAAAAATATTGAAAACTTTTGAAGGAAGCTAGCTTTTGATTGGTGGACTTCATCCTTCATTCAAACTTGGCTAGCTGCCCATATGAATGGCTAAAGTGGCGCCATTTGTAAGGGTGTGTTAGCTAAGTCTTGGTCATCCGTCCTAGGATTTTCACAGTATAATTTCTATTGGTTCAATTCTGACAATTTAAAATACCGAAATCTTTCCAATTTCCTTTAAATCGGTAAAACGGTTTTTGAAAATTCCTATGAGGGTTCCTATATTTCTAATCTAATTCCATCATATCTAATCATCTTAAATCACACTTAATTAGATTTAAGTGAATACTGAATCGAATCCTAATTAATCACAATTATTCGATAAAACCCGAACAACTTGTTTAGAAATGATAAAATTTTTTGAACGTTACACTTAATTAAACTTGATTAAGTTAATTATTAGCAATTAGTCCTTGATTAAGCTATTAGGAGTTTGACTCACTTAATTAGAGATTTTCCAACCTCAATTAAGTGTTCTCTTAACTTTCTCTTCCAAATTGTCATATAAATTCTTTAGTTAAGCCTTAATCTTTTAATTTCTCATTAAGTGCCTAATTACTTAAGATTACTGAGATAATTTAGTATGAAGAAAAAATGAGGATATTATAGTTCTCATGAAGAGAGCTATCCAACCCTTGATCTAGAACTAGCTGCCATGGTGTTTGCCTTGAAAATCTAGATATACTATTTATATGGGGTGAAGTTTCAGGTATATAGTGACCATAAGCATTTGAAATATCTCTTTGATCAAAAGGAATTAAATATAAGACAAAGGAGATGGGCTGAGTTTTTGGAGGACTATGATCTTGAATTAAAGTATCATGTCCGCAATGCTAATGTGGTCACGAATGCACTAAGTAGAAAATCCCTACACATGTATCTAATGATGATAGAGGAGCATAAGTTGTTAGAGAAATTTAGAGATTCAGAGATTTTGGTGTCCTTGAAACCTCACTATTTATATACTATTGAGCTTAGGATAGAGCATGATTCGAGGGACCAAATAAGACAAGCCCAAGAAAGTGACAAATGTCTCAAGTCTCTAAAGAATAGGCTTCAAACAGAACAAATTGAGCATTTCCATATTCATAAAACAGGAGTCCTTGTAATGCCCTAAACTTTAAGCAAAATTTAAGCAATTTTTTTTGCAGGAAAAAGCTACAAAACTCTTTTCTTTATTCAGTTAGTTTTAACTATGATTTTATCCATTATATATTAAATCCATTTATCAATTCTAAACGTAAATTAAATAGCTACTTTACATTACATTCCATTGGTAGCCCAAGCTTTAAATAGCTAACCACTATAAATATATATTATACAGATACATTTCTAAAATTACAATGGAGACACTTGAGTTACATGCCATAGGATAGACGATGATAATTTCTCATGAAACTAGTGCTTAGTAGAATACAGCTCAGCTACATAATCTACTTTCTCGCAAGGCAAGGTCATGTGCTACTCTTACCTCCATCATTATAGCGAATCCTACTATATGGCTTGAGCTCTTGAAACTCAATTGATGCAAGGTTGGGGTAGCAGCTTCTTCAGCTTTTCTAACTCACTTCTAAGGGCTAAAACTTGAGTTAAAAGGATGAAAATTGATGGTGCTTGAAAGTGGTGAGAGTTAATAAAGTTTGGTGGTGATTTGATGAAGTTTCCTAAAGAACTAACTGGAAAGAGCTCTCAAACTCATCTCTTCTCCTCCATCAACAGTTTGCATGACCTAAGGGCTGGGAAAAGAGTGTGGAGGTGTGTCTTGGTGGTTCTATTTATAGAGAAAAGGCGAGCATTAGTTAGGATTAATCACTTGATTAGTTTTGTCCAACTTAGATAGTTAAATTAGTTAATTGTCTCACTTTTAGTTAATTAATTTAATAACTATTCTAAACTAATTTAGAGATATTAATATTCATCTTACGTGTCCAATAGAGATTAAGAAAGAGTTGAAGTGATTTGGTGCTTAATTACTGCATAATTGGCATTCTTGCTAAAAACTAGATTAGAGAATTTATCCTTTAATTATCAAATAATTAAATTTCTTTAATACATCATCTAAACCATGTTTATATATGTGTAATATGATATCTCTGAATTTACATAATTTTTCGACAATATTTGGTAACTTTTGTGTATTTTACCTTAATTATGCCTATTTTTGAGTGAATTAAATAATTAATTATCTATAAATAAAATAATAAAAATTCCTGCTATAGCCCATGTGCATTTGCGCCACCTACATCAGGTCAAGGAGACAAAAATGCTTGGTAAAAAATTTTGGTCAAACGAGGCATGATTTAGTAAAAGTTAATTAATGTAGGATTACTTGTTTTGACTAAATTCATACTCTCTTGAGCTCTCTTCATTTTTCTTCATTTTTTCCTAAATTTTTGGGGCTGAGTGGAGGCTGAAAGCATGCAATTTGGCTGCAGCCCAAGTTTGGGTAATTTTGTAGAGTTTCTGATACATTTTTTAGTGAATTTCTTCAGCCTTTTGTATAGTTTGGTCCAAGAAAGATTTTAAAAAGGCTTGGCTCAATTCCAGGCATTGCCATGGCCCAATTAGAGGCCCAATCATGTGGGCCAACAAGTATAGGCCTAGAACTCTACTGATTCTTTGCCGTACTACAAGTTAGAGTAGTCTTAGAGAGTTTTCGAGGCCTATTTTGCACCTCAATGAAGTTATTTTTATGTAATTATGTAAATATTGCTCTAATTAAGTAAAAGTTGGTATTTATTTTTAAAATTATATTAAAATGTGTTTATAATTTTTCTAGAATTTTTTGGGGTCTTTTGGGTAGTTTTTGGCTTTTCATAAGCTCTTTAGTGTTTTTTGTCTGCTTTTTGTCGGAGTTTCTACTTCATTTTCTGTTTTCTATAACTAATGGTATTTTCGTATTTATTGGCAAGTCTGGGGGCATCCCATGTCATTTGGCACTTGGATACCTCCATGAACTAATTAATAGAAATTTGGGTTTCTACGGCTCTGCTATGTTACTTGATTATGCTTAAATACCTATTCTATTAATTTTAATGATGTAAGGACCTAAATATCATTTTTTAAAAGTTCTGGGGTCAAAATAGAATTAGTTTCTAGGGTTTAAGTGTAGTTATAGAAAAATCTAGGGCAATACTATAAATTTCAAAAATTTGTATTATAGGGACATTTTCATCTTTTCTTAATATTTAGTGAATAGCAGTGCCATAATTTCAAAGGCAAGGTCACACTATCCTATGGTTCTCAACATGCGAATTATCATGACATAGTATTGCTTGAAAAATACTCATACTGCCTAAGTGAAATAAATCAAAGTTCCTATTATACTTTGTTAGGAAAAACGGGGATATTACAGCCATAACATATGAAGGAAGACTATATGTGCCCAATAATGAAGAACTGATAAATAAGATTTTATCTGAAGCACATTATAGTAAGTTCACTATACATCTTGGTGCAACCAAGATGATTAAGACCTTAGAAAGTTGTTTTGATAGAACAGAATGAAGTAAGACATAGCTAGTTTTGTAGCTAGATGTCTTCCTTATTAGAAGGTTAAGATAGAGCACCAGAAACCTGCAAGACTCTTACAACCTTTGGATATTCATGAATAGAAATGGAATAGTATATCAATGGAGCTTATAGTAGGATTACCTAGAACTCCCTCGGGTTATAATGCAACATCGATAATAGTTGATAGATTGATGAAGTCAACTCACATCCTGCCAATAAGGATTAGTTGCCCATTATACAAGTTGGCTCAGGTTTATATTCAAGAAATTGTAAGGTTACATGGGGTACCAACAAACATAGTTTTAGATAGGGATCCTAAATTTAGATTGTCCATCTATTTGAGGGTGGAACGTCGTACTTAAATCTAGTCAGGTTCCTAAGGCCTTTTGGAATGCCTTCCAAAAATGAGAAGTGAATTGAGGTCCACGGTCCGAGATAATGGACGTTGGAACTCCGTGAAGTCGAACAATCTCATCAACATAGAGTTTGGCATAATGGGAAGCTTTGTAAGTAGTCTTGACTGGGAGGAAATGAGCCAACTTGGTTAATCTGTCTACTATCACCCAAATAGAATCAAAACCCCTAAAGCTCCGAGGCAATCCGGTCACGAAATCCATGGTAATTCTCTCCCATTTCCACCCAAGTATTTCAACCTATTGCAACAATCTGGCAGGTCTTTGATGTTCAGCTTTGACTTGTTGACATACTAAACATCGTGATACAAAGCCCCCTATATCCCTCTTCATGCCTTCCCACCAAAATAATTGTTTCAAATCTTGATACATTTTTGTGGAACCCGGATGAATCGTATACCCGGAATTGTGGGCTTCCTCTAGAAGAGTCCTCCTCAGATTGCCTATATTTGGCACACACAAGCAGTTTCCACATCTCAGAGCTCTTGCTTGATCAAAGGAGAATTCAGGCTTCTTCCCGTTGCGAACTTCATTCCATAAGTTGCATAATTGATTATCCTCATATTGGGCAGTTTTGATTTGCTCAATTAAGGAAGATCACGCACGGACATGGGCCAAAAGTGGACCAGAACCTCCAAGTTCAAAATGAATACCCTCAGCTTCTAACTTGTGGATCTCTTCCACTATGGGCCTTCTTACCAGTGCTATATGTGCAAGACTACCCATGGATTTCCTGCTTAATGCATCAGCCACTATGTTTGCCTTACCTGGATGATATAAAATAGTGCAATCGTAGTCCTTCAGCAATTCCATCCACCTATGCTGCCTCAAGTTCAAATCCCTTTGTTGGAAAATATACTTCAGGCTCTTATGATAGGTGTAGATCTCACACGATTCCCCATAAAGATAATATTTCCAAATCTTTAGTGCAAACACTACGGCTGCCATCTCCAAATCATGTGTAGGGTAGTTCTGCTCATGTTTCTTAAATTGTCTTGAAGCATAAGCAATGACCCATCCATGTTGCATAAGAACACATCTGAGTCCTACTTGGGAAGCATCATAATAGACCGAATACCCTCCAGGTCCTGAAGGCAAAACCAACACAAGGGCTATAGTAAGACAAGTTTTGAGCCTTTGAAAGCTCTCTTCACAATCATCAGACCATTGAAAAGGCACATTTTTTTGCGTGAGCTTAGTCAAAGGAGTAGAAATCTTAGATAAGTCTTTCACAAATCTTCAGTAATAGCCTGCCAATCCTAAGAAACTCCGAATTTCAGTCACAGTTGTCGGTCATGACCACTTTTGGATAGCTTCAATCTTCCTAGGATCCACCATGATTTCTTCCTTTGACACCACATGACCTAAAAAGGTCACTTGATCCAACCAAAACTCACATTTGGAGAATTTAGCATAGAGTTGGTGATCCCTTAGAGTTTGCAGAATGATCCGCAAATGGCACTCATGTTTTTTCTCACTCCTTGAATAAACCAAGATATCGTCAAGAAAGACGATCACAAAGTGATCCAGGAAGGGTCTGAATACTCTATTCATCAAGTCCATGAAAGCAGCTGGGGCATTGGTTAATCCAAAAGACATTACTAAGAATTTGTAATGCCCATAACGGATTCGAAAGGCAGTCTTAGGAATATCTTCCTCTTTAATTCTCAACTGGTGGTATCCGGATCGAAGATCAATTTTAGAAAAGCACGATGCCCCTTGAAGCTAATCAAACAAGTCATTAATCCTGGGTAAGGGATATTTATTACAAACCATCAACCGATTGAGCTGTCTATAGTCCACACATAACCGCATAAAACCATCCTTCTTCTTCACAAAAAGCACAGGAGCACCCCATGGGGACATGCTAGGACGGATAAAGCCCTTTTCCAGCATGTCTTATAACTAAACTTTCAACTCCCAAAGTTCTACTGGAGCCATACGATGGGGAGGAATAGAGACGGGTCGGACACCCAAAGTCAAATCAATACAAAATTCAATCTCCCTATCTGGAGGCATTCTTGGCAGTTCCTCAGGAAACACATATGGAAATTCTCTTACCACATGAACTTAATCAAAACTAGGCACTGCCATTTCTACGTCATGAACCACTGCAAGATAGCCTTCATTCCCTTTATCCATCAATTGCATCGCCGACATAGAAGAAATTAGGTTAGTGGGGGTTAAGCTGCTATCTCCCCAAAATATAAAAGATGAACCATCGGCCATCTCAAACTTCACTGCCTTAGAATGGCAATCCACCAAGGCATGGCATGAGGACAACCAGTCCATACCTAAGATGACGTCGAAGTCCATCATCTCCAATAATAAAAAGTTAGCCAGAGTATCCACTCCTTTGATACTAACCATACAGGAGGAAAACATTAACTGAACCATTAAAGATTCTCCCATGGGGGTTCCAACCCAAAAAGGGTGATCCATTAATACCGATTACTGATTGAAATGAGAAGCAAAGTATGGGGATACATAGGAGTGTGTGGAGCCCAGATCAAACAACACATATGCTTCAAAAGAATTAACATGCAAAGTACCTGCCACAACTGCATTCGAAGCCTGGGCATCTTGCCTTGTCAAGGCGAAGACTCTGGGTTGGCCTCTGCCTACCCTCTACCACCCAGACCTTTGCCACCTGCTCCCCTGCCTGAACCCCTTCCAGGGGGTCCATGAGAAGCTCCTAGAGATAAGGCTGAGTAAGATGGTGCTAGCACGGCAGGACGTGTAAAGCTCGGATCAAAAGCCCCCTTTGAATAGGGACACTCCTTCTTGAGATGTCCTGTCTGGCCACATCCAAAACAAGCTCCAGTGGCTCTATAACAATGTCTCGAGTAGTAATTCCCACAAGACTGACATGGAGGCCTAGAGTAAGCTGACTGCCCTATTCCTTGCATGCCAAGCTGAGATACAGAGCTAGCTTGGGACCTTGAGCCAGACACACTCATAGGAACAGGCCCTGAAGAAGTAGCCCCTCCTGAGGGTGCTTGACGTCGGCCCTGGAAGTTCTGAGCTCCCTCAGAACTAGATCCTCCAGAAAAATTCCCTTTCATTTTCTGTTTCTTGCCTGCTTCCTTGGCTGCTCTCCGCTCTTCCCTTCCAATCTCGAGACCATAAGCAGCATCCACAATTTCAGCATAACACATTCTCCTAACCATAGAAGTAGGTTGGAGAATAAAGGGTCAACCAATCCTCGAACAAACCTCCTAGCTCTCATCGTATCATCGGATATCAGGTGATAGGCATAGCGAGACAATTTGGTAAATTATTCTTCATATTTAGCTATAAATATCCTTGGAGTTTGCCTTAATCTTTTAAAATCAGCAGCATACTTCTCTCTTTTGTTGACCAGGAGGAATCTCATCATGAAAACCTCAGTAAATTCTTCCCAAGTGAGGGGAGGTAAACCAGAGGCATCCCTACTCCCATAAGTGTAGCATACCACTGTTCTGTAGTCCTATTCAGATTATAAATTACCAGCTCCACTACTCTCTCACTCGGGCATCTAAGGACTCTGAGGACCTTGTTGGTGTAGTCAAGAAATTGTTGAGAGTCATCTGTCAGGGGATTTCTAGAGAAACTTGGTGGATTCAATCTGAGGAAAGATTCGATTGACACTTCAGTCCCTTCTCACTGATGATGAGGCTCACGGACAGATGGAGTTGGCTCTGTATGAGGTTGAAGTTCATTCCTCCTTTGATGAGCTAGGAGTTCCACCAGAGTATTGAGAGTTTAGTGAACCCCTCTCATTTCAGTTGCCAAATTGAATGGCTCTTCATCAAGAATAGGCTCTTCCAGTTGCCTAGCCGGCCTTCCATGGCCTTCTTTTCGACCATGGCCTCTCCCTCTCCTAGGAGGAGAAGAGGCCTGATCAGATTCAGCGTCAGATGCCTCATGGGCTTCTACCCTTGCAACACAGGTGCGAGTTCTAGGTGGCATTTCACCTAAGGAAAGAGTTTATCGAGGTTAAGACCAAATTGACAATTAAGATGAGAAAACACTTGAAGTGCACAAAGCCTGAAGAATAGACACCAAAATGATAGTCCTAAAAGCCTCTGGTAGCATCACGTTTTGTGAAAATGGGCTGGCTTCCATTTGCACAATCATGATCCCACTAAAGGACACTTGCTCTATAGTACACAGGGAAACCTAAGCTCTGATACCACTTTGTCACGACCCAACCTAGGCCATGACTGGCGCTTAGAGAGCACACTCCCTAGCAAGCCTTACACAATGAGACTTCACAAAATTTGGGCAGAGTTTCCTCTATATTTAGGACTTTTCCCAAATAAAAGTACTTATCCTGCATATCAACAAACACACATTTCCATCAGGGATCCAGGCATTCTCAGAATGCACCCCTCAACATGCAACACATATATAATCAGAATCAATCATCCAAATCATATTTACATATCCAGGTTCAATTTTATAATCAAATCCAATATAGTTTAAATAATCTCTAAACATAAACTTAACACACCAGCATGGCTCGGACCCTGCCTATAGTACTATGGAGCTACACCTAAGATTACAATAAACAGAATATAAATCAATGCCCTTACTATGTAGGGCTCACCCCGATAAGAATCTAATGATGCTAAGCTGAAGGATCGGCTCCCAAATCTGAACCTGTATCTGAAAAGAATATAATAACAACGGGGTGAGTTTGAGAAACTCAGTGAGAGGCAGGATACTTTTGAACCTCATAAGTCAATGTGTGTGTATATATATATATATATATATATATATATATGCATAAAACGATTTTATTCAGATACAAAAAAGAGGGGAAATATCTAACAGGATAAATAAGCACAATTCACACTTAGATAGCCGTTCTTTCATGTGAGTCCTGAAATCAGGCATGCACCCCCTTTTGAAAGGCCGTGAAATACAGACACACACTACACGATATATATGGCCATGAAATATTCGTCACACACCATCCCCTTAGGTGGCCATGTAATATCATAGTGCAAGATACACTAAGGCTAACGTCTACTGCCATTAGCAAATCCTGTTACAGACTTTCCTATTCTTTCGTAATCATAACACATTCGAATTCCATTCCTCATTGACTCATGAGTAGCATTTCTTAAAGTAAATAAACAATTGTAAATTTAAAACAGAATTGATCGAAAAGCATGCTATCTACTCACAGATCACCGGTCATAGGAATTGCTTGGAAAAAGGAAAGATTAATATATAGAAATTACCTCTGAAATTGGAATAAGCAGAAGAAGAGTGAAGGTAAGCTCCCCATTTCAAATCCACCCAAGCAAGAATGAAGAAGGAGGAATAATTTGTATGGATGATTGTGTTTAATGGAATGAATCTTATGTTGTTGTTGTTGTTGTTGATTTAGTTGGAAATGATGGAATGGAGTTAATGGATATATAGGGATGGTGGAAGAAAGAGTTCTGGAGAGAAGGGAGAGAGTTTAGGGTTAGAGAGAGAAGAAAAATCAAAAAATGAAGGCGTGGGATGCGTCTCCGTATATATGTTGGCTTGCGGTAATCGATTACCATGTGTTGGTAATCGATTACCACGAAGAACTGGTAATCGATTACCATGAACAAATAGCTGGTAATCGATTACCATACTTGATAATTGATTACCACGAACCCAGAACTAATAATCGATTACCATATCTGGTAATCGATTACGACGCGAAAATTTTTAACCCATGGACATACAGAGAGCCCCGTAATCGATTACCAACCACTCGATAATCGATTACAACATCGCAAAACATGGTTCCTTGATTCCAAAAGACATCCAACACCCAAGATCATCACATACCAACTAAATTCTATCATAAACACATCGATCATACATGATTAACACAGAAAACTTGAAATTACACCAAGGGTGTTACAAGGGAAGTTGGGATACTTATCTACTATTAATAGAATTTGCCTATAACAATAGTTACCATTCCAGCATAGGCATGGCACCATTTGAAGCTCTATATGGTAGAAAATGTAGGTCTTTCTTATGTTGGTCTAAAGTATGAGAGAAAAGCTTGCTAGGACCTAATTTGGTGCAATAGACCACAGAAAAAAAAAATAAAATTTATTAGGAAAAGATTACTTACTGCTCAAAATAGATAGAAAAGCTATGCTAATAATCAAAGGAGACCTCTAGAATTTGAAGAAGGAGACCATATTTTCCTTAAAGCCACTCTTACTACTAGGATTAGCAGAGCTCTTAAATCTAAAAACTAAGTCCTAAATTTATTGGTCCATTCCAAATTCTCAAAAGAGTGGGATCTATTGCATATCAAATCACACTTTCTCCTAATCTTTCGAACCTCCATAATATTTTCCATGTCTCTCAGTTCATAAAATGTTGTTTTGACCCTTCACATATCATAGAGTATGAAATAATGCAAGTAAGAAATGACTTGACTTATTAAACCATACCAATGCAAATCATAGATAGATCTCTTAAACACTTAAGATGGAAAGAAATTCCCTTTAGTTAAAGTGGTATGGAAGGGATTATCACATGAGGAGACAACATGGGAACTAGAAGACGAAATTAAAAAGTCTTATCCCAAGTTCTATCGAATAGGTTAGTAAATTTTTGGGACAAAATTTTTAAAAGGAGAGGAGAATTATAACATCTCCTGTATTATAAAATATTTTTGTTGAGCAAATTAATTTATTTGATTTGTTTAAGTTAATTTAACAACAATTGATTAATCAAATAGTTAAATTATATACATTAACTTTCTAAAGCAAAAACTATAAATTAACAATCATAACTTTAAAATATGTTACTCCATTTAAAATAATAAATAAAACTAAATATTAATTAAATATTTTATTAGAAAAGGTAGACAAGGTAAACAAATAATAATAATGCCAATATAATAATATAATATAATTAAAAAAAAAAAAAGAGGAAGATTCACAAGAGTATTGCCGAAACACTTTAGGGAAAACTTAAGGAAAAAAAAAAAAGAGAGAATGAGAGATAGAAAGAAGTTAGTTAATGGCGTTAAATGTTTTGGTATCAAATCTTGTGTGAAAAAAAAAAAAAAAGCATAGTAGTAAATATAAAAACAAAGACAAAAAAAAGCAGTGAAACATCACTAGTGACATTTTTGGCTGTAAGTAACAAGCTGAAAAAATCTATAAAAAGGGGTGAGGGAATCATCATAGGCACAATGAGAGAATTTTTCTTATTATTGTGCTGAAGAAAAATAATATTAGAATAGCAGAGCAAGAATTACCGACGAAAAGAAAGAGAGAGTAGGAACCGTGAGTGAAAGAAAGGCAGAGTAGTGAGATAATGTGAAAGAAAAAGAGAAAGGAACTTGCCACACACATACTAGTTTTCATCTCAACAAGAATATTAAGGTAGATAATTGTATTATTTACAAAGTAAAACTATGGCTACATTTGCTCATTATAAATTATGTTGTTCAATATTACTTTATATTATTACTCATTACTATCATAATTTATTCGAAGTTATTTCAGCTAATATTCTTTTGTGTCATTGCTCATTATTGTTGCGATCTCTTTTGTTGTTCTAAGTTATTATTATCGTTATATTAAATTTACTTAGTATTACTCTAATTACAATTTATTTTATTTATTAGCCTAAGTTATTTTATTTAATGTTCCTTTATATTATTGTTTCTTATTATTTATTATTGCAATATATTTTATTTATCATTCCAAATTATTTGATCTAATGTTAACTTATATTATTGCTCATTATTATTGCAGTTTATTTTATTTATCCTTTGAAGTTAATTTATTTTATGTTCCTTTATACTATTGCTTATTACTATTATTACTACTACTACTACTAGTATTACAAAGATATTGTTTTATATAATGATATATATTAATTTAAGTTATCAATTTTTATAGTAATTTCTTTTGGGGACCATTATTAAGAATAAAATATTGTATCTAACACTTAAAATAAATAAGATTCATTATGGATCTGAACTATTAAATGATTTATACCTTTACTTAGAATTTTATACCTTGTCTGATGGATAATCTGATGACTTTTGATTCGTGGATATTATTAGTGACCCTTGCAAGGACATAACCTATATACCCTAAATGCATTATGATAACAAGAATAGACTCATAAACCATGATAAGAAAGTTTAAAAGGAATTAAATAAAAGAGATTTTAGATTTAATCCTTTTAAAAACTAACACTTAAATTTGACAACTCAATATTTTAAGAAATTTTATTAAGATATTATGTTACATTATTTTGACTTCTATGCACTTCATTTATTTTAAGTCTATGAGTTAAGTTATATCTTCTGCATTTTATTCACTTTTATTTTATTGCTTATTTTTATGTATTATTATTTAATTTATTGTGTGATAAATTTATATTATTGTTTATTTTATGTTATTTAAGCCTTTTATTTAATTTATATTTATTGCTTTAGTTTATGCATCTTTATATTTATTGTGAATTTATACATAATGACAAGTAAGTATTGTAAAAAGAAAATATTTAAGATTTGCCGCTAACTACCAAGAAGGCAAATGGATAAATATAAGATCTTCTTATATTACCTGCCTTGGTTAGTATAGTATAAAAGTCTTACTTTGTCATCATGAAGTCATAAGCAATACCAAAAAATAGAAATTCCCTAAAAGAAAGCATTTGAATATGTGTGAAACAAGCAGACAAAGGAAAGAAGAACTAAAGTAAAGAGATCAAAATTTCATTGTTGCATTATGAATTGCATGACATACTTTTTGAGTTTCTATTGCTCATACTATTATGATTAATGATTAGACTTTAGTGTGCCTTGATGCAGTTGTAGTTAGGACACTCCTTTTTGCAACCTTTTTTGGCATCTTCACTTGATATAGTTATTATTCAGTTTTGTGGGCTATGTATAGGTATTAGTAATATAAGTTGTCCTTTTTTCATATTCTGGCTATATATTTTGTATTGGTACTTGTGCAATCCTTATGACACTTTAGTAGTTATGATGTATATTTTAGTATTTGATGGTTGCCTTAGTTGTGTTAAACTGACTAGTATGTTATAGAAGTGATTCTGCTCTGCTAAATTGGTAAAATGAAATTAAAAATTAGTAACCACAATCGGTAGAAAAAATTTGCCCCGGAAGATTAAGGTAGAAAGTTAGTAATATCCTACTGATAAATTATTGTTAAGGTAAAATAAATGGTTAAGATAATAGTTAGCTAGTAAACTATAACAATATACCTTTTGTTATCATTAACTTTGACTCTGGTTTAATATTGTGCTTATAACTATTATTTGCCTCGAATCATTAGACTGCTCTTATTCTTACCCCCTATTTCTGAATATCATGGTAGCACAAAGTCAGCCAAAAACGACACCATTAGGTATTAGCCAAATGCCAAAGAGTCTACAACATAGGATCATCCCTACAACATATAATAAATAGAAGTAGAGATAGCTCCCAAACTAAAGCAACTTTAGACACTAGAAATGATGCTATTAAGCCAATTCATAAGCTTAGAAATGTTGATAAATTCATAAATGTTTGAGCAAGAACTATGTGAGAAAAATATTTGATTTGCCCCATTTATAGCTTGATGAAATCACATGTGGTAGGACAAAAATTGTCTGGGGAAATTCTTGAAAATATCATGAAGTAAATGCTTTTTCTTACTCCACATCCATATTATACCACACAATGTTTAAAAATAAGAAAGAGAAAATATAATAAAAAATTAAATTTGTGATTATAAAGTATGTATGGCATAAGATTTCTTCCTCTGTGGTGGAGGGTAGAACTTCCCAATCATCTATCCCGACTTTCTTTGACTTTGTTTGTCCCACCGATAAGAATTTAACATGTATGAAAAAATTGACCTATTTAATTGTAATGATTTTTTATTAAATTCTAACACCATTACTCCCCTTCTCTTCCCCAAATGTCTACCTTCCTTCCACTCTTAACATGTTGTAGCCACCGAAAGCCATAAGCCTAGAAATTAAATGTCATGACCTCGCACAATTTTCTTAAAATTTGGGTAGAGTCTCCTTTGTATTTAAGACTATTCCCAAATATAGATCATCACCTTGCACAACAAATACAAGCACACAGAATCATTGAGGATCCAACCATCCTCAGGATACACCCCACAGCACACAGTGTTAGAGTAAAATGCATAATTATAACTATCCATCCAAAATACCATAAGTTGTTGTTTGTTTAGAAATTCATTCATCTCAATACACATAAAACTCATATTTAAACATACACATAAACCAAGCATGGGTTGGGCCTGCTTGTAGTACCATGGAGCTACAATATTCTAAGAAATCCATAAGACTTCAAATTATCAAATGCCCTTGAAATAAAAAGGGACATCCTAAGAAGTAGGAACCCTAAACCCTAAACCTGTAACTGAAAAAGAAAAAGAAGCCACAAGGTGAGTTTATACAACTCGGTGAGAGACAGAATACCCTTAACCTACATGAGTCAATATGCATAAGTATTTGATAAATGTCAAAACATAATGAAAATAAATTCATTAAAATCCATAGGAACTATCTAACACATGATAATCCATCAGGCTCACACTCTGATGGCTTTTCCTTCGTATGAACCCTATAATCCATCACGCACCACTCTTAGAGTGGCTGTGCAAATAATACTCAAGGTGCATCAAGGCTAAACGTCTATTGCCGTTAGTAGGTAGATCCTGTTATAGATATACATATATACATATATACATACATACATACATATATATATATATATATATATATATATATATATATATATATATATATATATATATTATTTATTATAATATTTAAATATCTAATTAAGTAAAGAGTCTACAAAAATTAACCAAAGAAAAAGGTTTAAAGGGAACTAAATAAGAAAGATAAAAAATTTACAAATAAAACTAAAAATTTTAGGGGGGGCCCCCGGTCTTTGCTTATAAAAGGAGTTGCCCTTGCTTGACATGATATGCACATGCCTAAGATGCAAAGTAGCAAATCTGAGTTATATAAGAGGAAAAAAAGATTAAGTATGCTTTAAATTAAAGTTTATAAAACTTAGAAGAGTTAGCTTTCGCCATCTAGCGGGATCTTACTCGACTTGAGTAAGATTGCTTTCAATAGGAGCATATTTGTAGTTTTGACAAAAAAAAAAAAAACTAGAGTTTAAGTTCATTATAGGCATTGTTGGGATTAGAAGTTGCTACCTATCTAGATTTTAAAGATGTGTGTGCAATAATGTGGACAAAGGATTACATAAATTGGCTTTGAGGTTGCCTACAATCCTCCCAACAAATTTGCAAGGATTCGATCCTCGCTAAATTTTTTTAGTTATATAATGAGGAGTAAAAAAATATTATTTCTCTAATAATAGTTTGTTCTCCAAATTTTCTATCATATTATTAGTTAAATAGAGATTTATGTATAAAATTTGGGGATTTTTAGTTTAAGAGTGGAAATTTTTATTTTGTATTTAAATGCATACCTGAATACAAGCTTGTATATAAAAATTTCTATTAAATAACTACAAATCCCAAAAAATTTGAACATTAATTCCTATTACGTAATCGAAAACATATTTCAAAATTTTATCTTTTTTTATATTGGAGAGAGAGAAAATGTTAGATAAAAATATTTTTAATTCCGATTTCATAACTAAATATCTCCTCAAAAATCTTCGTCAATTCTCACTATGCGAAAGTTGCGTAAAACGAGGCAAAACAATTGAAAACCTAGTGGGACTATCTAGTCTGCAAAATATGTTTGGGAGAACAATATAATCATTTGATGAGAATCCTTTTGTCTTACTCATCAATAAGAAAGGATTGGGATCCACTTTACATAGACTTAATGGTTAGCAAGTCAAGTTGGTCAGACCAACTTGAAAAAGGCTAAATTTTTAAAAATATCCCTCTCTTCCCAATTTTATTCTCGCTTACGCTTTCCCTCTCACTCTGTTACTGCATACCAATGTACTATTGTTTTAATAATATCAGAAAATTGGCGCCAACCAAATGAAATACTAAAGAAAAGTTTATTCAAGAGTATCGATAAAATTTTAAAAAGGTACAACTAAAATAGTGATATTATTGTGAAAAAAAAAATTAAAAATACAAGTAAACAAAGAAAATAATAGACTAAAAAAAATTAGTATGAAATTTAAGTAATTATCAATAGTAATACAAAATGAAATATAATAAAATATATAATTTCATAATTATAATCATTTAATGTATTTATTATTTATATTATTTAATAAAATATATTAATTATACAATTTAATTAATTAAAGTTAAACAAATGCATCATTTTCCGTTTACTACGCTTGTGTCATTGTATGGTTTTATTCACAGCGGTTATCTCTTTTGCCCTCATTAAAAAAAATTTGGGATCAATTTAGATTATTGTTATTGCTTATTGGGATTGAAAATTTTATTTTATTTTAAAATATAAACAATGTGGATTAACATATCTTAATTTATTACATATAACTATTTTGAATTAAATATTGACATAATTTTATTTTATTTAAATTAATTTTAATTAATTATATATGTCATTAAATTATTTTTAATTAAAAATAAATAATATAGAGTAATAATATATTTTTTTTAAAAAATTATCAAGTATGAATGGTACTTTTTTCATCCAAACTTTTTGAGGAATGATTTTTCATATATTTAATTGTAATTATATAAAAAATATTTTTATATTTATCATATTAAAATAGTTTAAACAAATTTTAATTTTGATAAAAATATATTTCTATAATTATATTCAAATATGAAATAATATTTTACTATTATTTTTACTTCTACTTTTAAAAAAATACTTCTCCTAAAATTTTAATTAAAAAAATCAAACAGCTAAACTTTTTATCATAAAATAATTATCAAAATGATACAGCATTAACATTAATATTTGAATAAAAAAATAGATCTGCCACATCGTATCATTCAACGACCATTATAATCTCCATCGAAAATTTCTTATTATATCTTACTGTGTACTTGTGTACAGCGCTCCTCATCTTAACCAAACGGCCCAATATTTCCGGGCTCACGTGGTACGCATAATGGATAAGGATTCCCACGTCACACTGACTCTTCTCGGACAACACTCCCTCTGCCAAACCATCAACACAAACAAAAACACCCTAACAAACAAAAGCTGCCACCTAATCCATTACCGACACGTGTCAATCCAAATCCTTCCCCCAGCCTTCATTTTCCCCTTCAAAACCCACCGCCCATTGCGGTAACCCACCTCTCTCTCTCTCTCACACTCTGCGTAGCACTGCACGTTTTCACTCTCCTTGGCGATGCTCTGAGGTCTCTCTATAAATAGCATCTCGGGCGTTGGTTGGTGCCTCCAATTTTCCGGCAACGCTCAAACTTTCCGTCACCGGCGTCGAGGTTGATGGCTTTTCCGGTACAACTGGCTTGCCAAACACACTTTCTTTGTTGATTTAGAAATGCTAGATCTATTCATCATAGCTCACGTTCGATCCAAAACCTGGTTCCACAAGAGGAGAAAGAAAAAGACGCAAGCACACCCGACTTCATTCCCTTAATTCCTCCTTATATTCCCCTTCCAAAATTCGTAACATATTTTATTGTAATTTGCCAATTGCACAGTTATTTTATTTTATTTTCTTTTCGCTTTGGTTCCTTGATCTTGCAAATTTCTTTTTGCTGGGTTTGCAAAGGTTGTATTGTACAGTTAGGCTATGTAGATGGTTAGGCTTGAAGGGTGTTTATTGAAGGGGAAATCAGGTTCTTGATTCTGGGGTTTTAGGGGGTGGTGGATTTTTTTTTTTTTTTTTTTAATTTTGTGAGAAAGTGGCGAAAATGGGCATGAGTGTGGCTGAGGAAGAACGTGTTCAAGAGGTTCATGTCCCAGCAGAAATTGATTGGCAAATGCTTGATAAGTCCAAGTTTTTCTTCCTTGGTGCTGCCCTTTTCTCTGGGGTTTCTGCAACCCTCTACCCTGTTGTTGTGTTGAAGACCAGGCAGCAAGTGGCTCAGTCCCAAGTTTCTTGCATCAAGACCGCATTTTCGCTGATCAGAGGCGAGGGCTTCCGGGCGTTGTACCGCGGTTTCGGGACCTCTTTGATGGGCACAATCCCTGCCAGGGCCCTGTACATGGCTGCCCTTGAGGTTACCAAGAGCAATGTGGGCAGTGCTACTGTTAGGTTTGGTCTTGCAGAACCCACTGCTGCTGCAATTGCCAATGCTGCTGCTGGATTGAGTGCAGCCATGTCTGCTCAGCTTGTGTGGACCCCGGTTGATGTTGTGAGCCAGAGATTGATGGTTCAAGGAGAATGTAATTCGAGTAATCTTAAGGCTTCGGCTTTTCGATACGTCAATGGGATTGATGCCTTCAGGAAAATTATGAGCACAGATGGCCCCAGGGGTTTGTATAGGGGTTTCGGGATATCGATTTTGACCTATGCGCCTTCGAATGCAGTTTGGTGGGGTTCTTATTCTGTTGCACAGAGGCTGGTTTGGGGTGGTGTTGGTTACTGCTCGTGCAAGAAAGGTGAGGAGAATGCATTGAGGCCGGATACAAAAACCGTAATGGCGGTTCAGGGAGTCAGTGCAGCAATGGCAGGCGGCATGTCGGCTTTAATTACCATGCCTCTGGATACAATCAAGACAAGGCTGCAGGTCTTGGATGGCGACGAGAATGGCCGTCGTCGTGGGCCAACAGTTATGCAGACAGTGAGGAGTCTGGTCAGGGAAGGTGGTTGGATGGCTTGTTTCAGAGGATTGGGACCTCGATGGGCCTCGATGTCAATGTCTGCGGCAACAATGATCACAACTTATGAGTTCCTTAAACGGCTTTCCGCCAAGAATCAAGAGGTTTTGGCATGATGAAGGATAGATCTATAACAATGAAAACAAAGGGAGGGAGAAGAGGTTCTTTTCTCTCTTCTTTTTTCTAAGTTATGTTCTTGTCTTCTCTCAGCTTGTTTCTGGTTTTCTTTTCTTTTGGTTTGCCAGCATGACTTCTTCACCAGGGTAAGTCATTGCAGGCCATCATATATAAATAAAAATTGTCGTTTAACAGCTCTAAATTTCTTAGTCACCATTGAAATCATGCATTATGCTAATTGGTAGTTTGATTAGATAATCATGAGCCACTGAGGTGTAAAAGTTGGATAACTCTTTTCAGAGTTGAATAGCATCTACTAGCTAACTTAAATGTAAGGATCCTGTGGATTTTAATATTGTGCAGCTTGTGGTTTTCAACTTGAATCGTGTCTACTATGTTTCGTATTGAAGGCTTAAAAAAGGAAGAAAGAAAGAAAGAAAGAAAGAAAAATTGTAAGTCGAGTATAGCACACACTTATCAGGAATAGGGAATCTTGGATGTATTTTTCTTCACATGTTTGCCACGGAGTAGATCTATGCTATTAATAGGAAGTGGGAACAACTTTTAGGTATTTTTTATTTTTTTGTTAATTTTTATCCAAGTTTGGTCTGTTGTGATACAATAGAAGTGTCATATATTTAAGAAGCAAATTAAATAGTACCCCGCTTCCCAAAAAAATTATATTAGTAACCCTATTGTATCTATTTTGCAAATGTTGCATTCTATAGAATTTTCAACAGATTAAAATTATTATTTTATTGAGGTTTAGCCCATAAGTTTACATTAAAAAAGACCAGCCTAGCAATCAGTGGTTGTGTTTTTCTATCCACATGTAATTGAGGTTTATCCATCCATATGCTGTGTTTTTCACGTAGTGGTCGCTAGAGAAATTAACTTGTTATGGATGTGATTAAATTGTTATTTTTTCTATTTCGGGGACGACACCATGAATTTTTCGGGGACAAGTGTGTAGTTTACTCTTCTATGTCTTAAGAAACAAGTGTGCAAGTACTACGTTACAAAAATTACTACTCGCTGACGCTTGAATGGGAATATTACTCTGGTTATCATCTTGAAGGATAAATGGTTATTGCCTATAAAGAATCTATCACTTTATTATACCAACAGTTAGAAATAAGAGTAAAACTAAACTGAATTGATTATAGGCAGGCCCTCAGAATTGATTTCGGGGTTTTTTTATGATATTTGGTTGTATTCTTTTAGAATTAATTCTGATCTTTAAAATTGATTTTGAGAGAAATAAAATTTTTTTATTTTATATCAGAATCACTTTTGAAGATATTATCAAATATAAATTACTTTACATTAAAATCAATTATAATCAAATCAATTCTATCTAAAATCAATTTTATAAAAACTGAGCCAAATATGCTAACAATTTCTTACAATCAATTCTAGCAGCCTTATTATTTGCTTAACCCTCAGATCCTACCTTCAATACAGACTATATCACAACTTCATCACCAGCCCAATAAAGCACATGCCATGGAGTAGTGTACTTACAAAATGTAGAATTGATGATAACTATTAATTCCCGCCAAGTTCAAGTTGACCCACCTGGACTTTACCTAGATGAACACAGTTGTGCCTCTAATTTCCATGCAACTGGACTTCGCCACGAGCAGCAGCCAGGAGCTTCTTCAGCAGCCAAAACAAAAAGCGCCCCAAGAGTGCCAGACAAAGCAAAGCAACCAAGCCCACCCAATACAGTCCATAATACAGCGTGATCTGATAAATTGTTTTGTCAATTTGGTTCGTCACCATCCTAATAGCAATCACATATGCTCCTGCGGTGCAATACACCGAGACGCACATGGCTGTTATGAGCAACCACAGAACCAACCTATTGCTGAGTGGAAGCCCACTAATCAGTAGAAGGATTACGGTCTGAGATGCTGAGAAAGATATGGTACACAACAGTAAGAAAAGCTCGTAGCTTAACCTTTGGTTGGTGTCACCAAAGGCTAAAACTGAAGTACCAGCTTTGCACGTTTTATTGGGAGCACAACCCTGTTGGCTACCCGTGTTTGCTTGCCAAACACCCCCTGGTGGGTTTATTGCAATTTGGAAAGTCATGGTTGCAATAACTGTGGCTACCAGCATCAACGAGCCTCGCTTCTTTTCCATCCATTCTCTCTGGTAGTTTTGGTACCTTGTGATTTGGCTATTGATTGATTCAATTCCACTCGGAGTCACCGCAATTGGTGATATCCTTCCCTCTATTTCCATTTCTCGTGCCTTGAATTCTTCTATGTTAGGATGCAGAATGGGAATATCAAGGGCGATGTACTATTTTCTGTGCCCTTCCATTAAATTGAACTTCTTTGGGTCAACGTGATTAGAGTGTGGGAAAATTCGCGGCAATGCAGAACCAGGAATTTAATCAAATGGGGTTGGATGAAACTTTGGGGCTGGGTCAATATGAATAGTGTGAAAATTTTGTCACAACGGTCACAATCATGAGCAAGACTTATTAAAATGAGTTAAATAAGACCGAGGAAACTGGTTTATACAACAACGGGTTAAAAAAGTAATCAAATCGAATGATGTCATAGACAAATTTAGAATTATCAATAAATTAGAAATTACATAAAGTACAAGTAGAATATGTAATAAAAAGTAAATCGACAAAATACTTTTCAAGATTCAAATTGCAATTTTCAAATGAGAAATGCCAACTCTCACGAAATTATTTCTTCAGAACATATGCAAGTTGGGTTCTTAGAATAATCGTATCTTATAATGGCCGTGATGCACACGTTTTGCATTTCTTTCCTTTGACGAAATCAAAGGCAAGTCATTGGTGGACTATTTCCTGGAATTGAATTCGTGTTATTAAGCGGTGCTATTTTGTAAATTTTCGAATTCGTGGAATGCTCTCCTTCTCGATTTTTGTAACTCGTGGGCCGTTTCTAATTCTACTACTCAACTAGTTTTTTACGTCAGATTAATCAACAAGTTTTTCTTTGGTCGTGGATTAATCAACTAGCTCATCCAATACTATGATACTAGTAAAAGGGAAATGCAGTGACCAAAAAATAACAAAAAAGGGGAAGCGCCATTTAGCCCGGCTTTGTCCAATCCAGATTGAACATGAAACTAGGTAAGTTTACTCTTATAAAAATCTTTATGAAGACAAAAAGTTAAAAATAAAATAAAACATGTCATCTACTTCTATAATTTTAAAAAATATTTTTATTACTTGTATTAAAGATGTAAAGAAATATTATTTTGACATTTTTGTGTTGTTATATATCTTTTATAAAAGATCTAAAATGAAACAAATATGTTCATACAACATAATATGTAAATTTATTAGGAAAACGACACTTTATGTGGGTTAATTAGTGACTATCTTAATGGCTGACAATATACACATTTACTATGGGAGCATAACATTTTATTCACTAATTGAAAAACGACATATATTAGTGAATGTAATGAGAATAAATATCTTATAAAGGGAAGGATCATCTAATAGATGCATTCTCACATTGCATTTATAACTCAAGAACAAATTTAAACGGACAAAAAAAAAAAAAAGTTCAAATGAAGCTACCTACAATGCTTGATCAAGACTAAAGCATACATGCTAAATATTTATAACTCCAATTTAATAATTAAGGTTAGACCGATAGGCTTAAAATTGTGGCATTTTACTTTCTTTGAATTTTTCCCTGAAAAATACGTAATACACCAAATTTTTGTCAGGATAAGCAAGGTTTCTCACTCTTTAAAAGAAGAATGGTATATGTTTGTAAACACACGAACTTAGTAAATCTGACTTGAATGTACTAGTGTCGGAGCATAGATAGGAAGATTTGGGTGAGAGATTGATAGCTAAATTAGAAAGACCATAAATTTTTTCCACGTATGTGATGTGTTGGGCCCGAGTCAAGTGAATAAGAATGTGTAGTTGAGACTCGAGGGATGGCGGGGAGGTGGCGCTGGTTAGTTGGGGAAAGAGTGTGCTAAGCTAATGTGGATCGAAAACTCAAACGGATCAATTAGATCTATGAAAAAAAAAAAAGTCTTCATTGCTTTGATCAAGTCAAAAAGTACATTAATGGATCTGGCATAATTATAGTAGGAATTTTTATGTAGGTCTTTAATATTTTTCAATTAAATACTTGTGCAATACTAATAATGTAGACATTTCTCTAATTATCCCTGAATTAAATGTTAGCTCATGTTCCTTTGCATTTGTTGGCTGTAGACTCTACCTTCTTACAAAGACAAAATAAAAAGCTAGCGATCTGTTCCTGTGAACTTTATTGTATTTGTAGTAACCAATTAGCGATTAGCTGAAAAAAAGTGCAACTAATATTAACTCGCAACATACAGAGATTATTACCATATGTCAACTAACGTTTAAGGGGTTACGCTAGTAAAATTGTATTTGTGTACAACTTGAGAAGCTACATGTACGAATGGGGAGAGGTTAGGTTTAGGCTTTGATTTAAATTGGCTTGGCTTAAATTTTAAACATGTAGTCTAAGCTTAAATTTATTATTTGATATAGGTGTTTTTATAAAGGTCTAGTTTGACTTTTTTTTAAAATTTGATTTGAATTGAAAGACTATTTAGAGGCATACTTGATAATAAGACTTTTAAATAAATCAAAAAACTTTATTCTTAAATAGCCAAAAAGCTTTTAAATATACTAGAAAAATATATTTCTAAATAGAAATGCCTATTTCTAAATAGATCAAAAGACTACTTTTATCATTAGGGTTTTTAAAATAATAATAATAATAATAGTAAAAAAGTATAAATATGTCAACTTATTACGTTCAATAAGCTTTTTTTAATAACTTGTAGCCTGATCTTTTTGGTTAAAAAAACCTTTGAAAAATTTTGGCTTAACTTATTTATTAAGGGTGCATTAGTTTGGAATTTTTTGGCCAAAAAATCACTTTTTTTACTTAAAAATTTAAACATCAATTTTTATATATTTAGATAATTTTTTAAAAATAATCAGAACCTAAAAAAAATTCTATTTTTAGCATTTTTGTAGAAGTTAAAAAGAGTAGCTTCTGAAAAAAAAATTAATTTTTAACTTTTTCAGCTTTATATAAAATTTAAATTTTAAAATTATTTTTTTAAAAATCTAAAACAAATGCAACTTAAACAGGTTTGGCTGAAGGCTCCCGATAGATTGCTTGGCCTATTTCCACCCACGGCTAAATAGTGTCCTTGAGAGTTGAGTGGGCTATTATGCTACACAAATATGTTTATGCTACTTGTATTGGGACGAATAGTTATGGGGTACAAAAATTTCGTAAAAACTAAGGCATGGGGGACATGACATAATAATAATAATAATAATAGTAATTACTCAAATTGATTAAAAAATAAATAAGTAGTGAACAAAGACTCAATGGAAGAAAACGTTGAAAGAGATGCGAAGAAAGGGAAGCCAAAAAAAATAGAGATCCATATTGTTGGTCTATCACTATGCAATGCCAGACCTTGTCATCATTGGTGAGCTATTGCTTATGTTCCGAATGGGGGCAGAATGGAGAATTGAAATCTATTATCATTTAATTGAGGGCAAAGAACAAACTTGCTTGTCACCGCTCATTGTCATCGGTCATTGGTTGTCGATAATAAACTAGTGTTCACTGTCATCGGTCATTGGTTGTCGATAATAAACTAGTGTTCACTGTAGAAGATGTTGTGAAGGTGCGGTGGTTTGGATATGATACACATCCTCTAAAGGTAGTGTCCTGAGAATAATAGAAGAAAATAGAAATATGTTTCAATTTAACATCAAAATAATTATGTATTGGGTGGAGTCATAGCTAGCCATATCCAACTATAATTAAGTCATACCCGACTGTATCCAAATATTAAAAAATAAAAAAAATTCATACATATCCAAGCATATCTAGAAATACCTGACACATATCCATGTCCGATACATGATGGCTACTAGGGGGACTTTTGCCAAGGAAGAGTACCAATGCTTTAGAGCTGTTAGGTGAAAGAAAATATCTTGTGGTTAATTAAATTTACTGCAACTAGAATTTGGTTCTTGATCTTTACCCAAAAAGGAAAAAGAAAAAGAAAAAGAATTTGGATTTTGATTTTGCTTTTGCTTTTTTTTTTTCTAGAATAAATAAATAAAAGAAAAAAATCCATAGTACATGCTAGTTCAAAAAAGATCTTGATAAACTTTCAAGATAAAGAAATCAGCTCACGCTTCAAGCATATTAATTATGAACTCTTCTTCGAAGGAGAAATCATTAACTGATCATAGAGTTAGAGACTTTTTCTTCAGAATTAGAAAGAGTAGGTGGAAGTTGGAATTTGAAAATTGTAAATTGAATTCTTGAGAATTGATTTGTTGATTAATCTTTTATTTCGTCATTTGCTTATACTATACATGTTCTTTAATTTAGTACACTTTCTAAACATATCTGTTACATCATTCGATTTAATTACTCATTTAACCAGCTGATACGTGATCCTTTTCTTCCAGTTTTTTGCGTTTAACCCATTGCTTCAAATATTGCTGATTTTGACCGGTGTGGCAAATTCTGACACGCAAACTACGTTGACCCAAGCCCAAATTTTCGTGTAGCGGAAGGGTCACAGAAAATTCATCACCTCTGCTGTTCCCATTTTAATTAAATTCCTGGATGGAGTTAATAAAATTCATCACCCTAACAGAGCACAGAACAAGGCCAAAAAAATGGAGGGAAGGTCACTGCCAATAACTGGTATGACTCAGAATGGAGCACATAAAGGAAGAGTATCAAGGGATATCCAATTTACAACGAACCAGAACGATAAAGGGAATTGGATGGAAGAGATGCGAGGTTCCCTTATGGTCGTAGCCACAGTTATTGCAACCCTGACTTTCCAAATTGCCATAAACCCACCAGGGGGAGTTTGGCAACAAGACACAAACATCCAGCAAGGTTGTGCTGCTGGCCAAACATGCAGAGCTGGTACTTCAGTGCTAGCCTCTGGTGACACCGACCAAAAGACAAAATATGAGGTCTTCATTCTGTTATGTACCATATCTTTCTCAGCATCACAGACCATAATCCTTTTTCTGATCACCGGATTCTCCCTCCGTAACAGGTTAGTCATGTGGCTGCTCATAATAGTTATGTGCATCTCGGTCGTTTGCTTAGCAGGGGCCTATGTAATTTCGATTTGGATGGTCATGCATCCACTTGACAGAACACTTACTCGCATCACCATGTATTATGCACTGTTTTGGGGGGGCTTGGTTCTTTTGCTGGGTCTGGTACTCTTGTGCCGCTTTGTGATCTGGCTAGTGAAGAAGTTGTTCCGCCTTTTGTGTTGTTGCTGCTGATCATGAAGAAGTGCCTTAGCTGATGCATGTCAAGCCATTGACAGAATCTAGTAGCACATAGTGAGTATATGTATGTGATCATCCGGTTAAAGCTTCGTAGTTTAGCTGAGTCAAGTTGAACTTGGTTCGAAACTCGTAGTTATCAACAATTATGCATCAAAGTTTTAGTAGTTTGAGGAGTTAATTGAATTAATATTCCGTGCTGTGTTGGGCTGGGTCAAAGCAAATAAACCCCCAGCAAATCAACGCTTGAAAAGTCAGTTTTGGTTTCCTAAACTTCCAATATTTATTGATGTGGTAAACAATATATGGATTAAAGTAAGAGATTTCTCTTACTTTAAGAGCACCTAAAAATTTCTTTTACAATATAGTTGATTGATTTCATTTGCTCAGTTTTACAATATCAATAAAGGATAAATGGGGTGAAAATAAAAAGATAGAATCAACGCTACAAAGAACCAATGCTACAAGAGCTTTATTCTTTAAGCAAATCTTGAATTTAAGTTTTATGAATGAAAAATAAAATAAATTAACGCTTTCATCATTTAAGGAAGATTAGTTAGAGTCAATAGAATCTAGATACTATCATACTAAGATTTAGACAAAAAAAATATTTAAGATTTTTTTTTTGATAAATAGGCAAAATGCTTGACCCTAAACCAGGGGAGCAAAACCGAACAAAGACAGCAATACTAATTATGAAGATAATCAATTGATGTCTTTCCTTTTGAGAATTACAAATTATGAAACCCGTAAGCCCATGGGCAGTGGCATGGTGCAGACAAGCTGTCTCAAGCTTTCAGCAGTTGCTTAAGGTTCAGCTTTTGTTTCTTGCATGTCCAAAATCTTTGAATGTGAGACCGAATAGATAAGTAAGACGACCTTTTTTTTTTTTTTTTTTTTTTATGATCACTTATTGGAATTGAAGATATTGTTAAGTGTTTTTAGAAGAAAAAGTTCCCATTTTTTTAAGTTATTAATTTTCATGTAATATGAGTGCAAATTAAATGAGTTTTACACTGTCATTTAATCATTTGTTTCTATTCGTAAAATTTTTAAGATACTATATGATTAAATCAAATACTTTTGAAATTTTTTTATATTGATATTGTAACAAAATTATATATATATATTTTTAATGTAAACCATGCATGACATATTATTAACAAAATACAAATAACGCCCAACTAAAGGTGATTTCAAAAAATTTTGACGCCAAAAAGCTAAGAAAATTTTTTTAAGACATATAGAGCATCCAAATAGATCTAGGGGCTATCTTAAATTCACATAGATTAAATAAGGTGCATCTTGCATGTTCGTTTAACTACAGTGTGGTTAAATGCATCTAAAAGGGTGATTGAATGCCTTTGGCCACATTTTATAGAGTGGCAAAATAATAGTTCATTTAACCACACTTTGATGAATGAGGCTAAATGCATTTGATGATATTTTAAATGCATTTAGCCTTTCTTTGGAAGTGTAGTTAAATGAAGATGCATAGTATATCTTACATGACAAAGTGCACCATAGCATCCTCCATAAATCTAAGCCACTATAGGAAAAAAGTAGGATGTTTAGTTTTTATCCAAAAGAACACCTTGAAAAAGATCCAATGAATCTCTAGATCCTAGACTCCGTGGAAATTTTTTAGAAATGCAATTATTCCTATAAGCTTACCAGAAAAAACTAGAAGACATTCCAAATTAAAAAAAAAAAAAAATTGACTTGAAGAAATTGGACATATCAATCGAAACCCTATTATCTGAAAACATGAGATCGAACCTTCCACTTTTGATGACAGAATAGAAAGTCATGATTCAAATTTTCGGATTTAGAGCAGCAAAATGGAAAAAGTTTTTCGAGGATCAGAGAGAATATCCCTTTTTACCCAGAAATCTCTTGCATACTCCATTGTTAAAGCAAAGGCAAGGAAAGGATTCCACTTTTAGGGAGCCAATGATAACCAACCGAATGAGAAGATAAGGGAGATGTCATAGAATTACAAGAAATTTGTATCTTGACTTTATTGAGTAAATATTATCCATGCCATAGATTTAAGGACAACCATCTCGACCTGACCCTTTTCACTGATTACGGGATTGTGGAAAGGCTAAGTGCATTTGGGAGGCCTTGGGGTTCTCTTGCTTAGCAGGCTTTGAGACTTTGGACTTGCATGACCGAGTTAAGTGGTTTAGCTTTGGAAAGCAGGGTGTTGTCTTTGTTACAGTTGTACAGTGGATTTGGAGGGCTAATTCTACTACAGTCATTTGAGGTGATATTTGGGAAACAAAAAAATGTTGTGTGTAAATATGGGATGTAGAATACCGTGCTAACTCACATTCTATTTACCATTAAATGGGGTGTGGATCTCACTTGAGCTAGGTCCACACTATTGTCCCACGCCCTATATGTACACACAGCATAACTTTTGGGAAACTGATGATATTATCAGGAAGATTATTATGCGGCTATTGTCTTACTGATCTCTCTTTGGTGTACGGTCCTTCTAGAGCTGCTCTCAAAACTTCTATGTTGCAGGGCTGGATGCGCCCACATCGTGGTTACTTCAAGTTGAACGTGGATGGCATTGTGCGCTCCTCCTCTTCATTTGCAAGCTATGGTGAGTTAATTAGAAATGATGATGGAAGCTGTGTAGTTGGTATTTCAGTTTGGGTTGAACCACCATTCTCTAGGCGGAATTGATAGCAATTTTGGAGGGTCTACATCTAGCTAGAAGTCATGGGAATTCAGAAGGTGATTTGCCACTCTAACCCCAAGGCAGCTACTGATTTATCAAGAAAGGAGTGGGCGTGCATCATCTTTATGCATGTCTTATAGTTAACATTAAACACATCATGAGCTTGGACTGGGATGTGTTTTGAGTGTTGTAATTTAAAGCATAAAATGTATTTCAAAAGGTTAAATTATTTATTTAATTAATTACTTAAATTAATTATGTTTTGAAATTGGTTTTAGAATTGATGCTATATTTGATTTGACAATTACCATATCAATTATGTTATATTATCATTTGTTTGAGTGTTTTTAGAGAAATTCTTAGATAGGGACTTTCTACTACATAAGTGTCTAGATATTTCATTCATATTTTGACATGTATAAAAATGGTGGGGCACACATTTCACTCTTCATTAACACTATTAGCTTATTACTAGCTTTCTATTTAAAATACCTATATATTAATAATTACTAATATCCAAATATATTTCTAAATTATCATTAAATCATTAAACCATTCAACTACTAAATATATACATACATATCAACTTTCATAAAAGATCAAAATATAACCACTAAGTATTAGTTTATATTAGTCATTTAATTTATATATGGGAGTGACATGATGAAATTAAATTTAAAGCAAGCATCTAGTAAGTGTCTTTATTGTCCACTCTTTATGCAGCATGTCCCTTACTATTGGAGGAACCTTTGAGAATGTGGGATATGGACCCATGTACTTTTGCTGTATCACCTTTGTGATCTACTTCAAGCTAGGCTTCAAAGGGAGCCAACTGTGTCAATAAAAGTAAAACAGAAAAATGAGGTTACATTAACATTGAAGTGAAATAAACACAATTATATTAACATTGAATTAAAAAAAAATAATAGTTACTTACTAACTCTTCTGATGCATGCTTAGGATAGTAGATTGAACATTCTAGTACTAATGGGCAAGATGGAGATTTTAGTATGCATGTAGGACCCATCAGAAGGGCAAGAGCAAAAAGACTGAAAGAAGGTTTTGGAAACTTGCCTGAATCATTGATGGAAGAGATGCATCAAGAATAGGTCAAGGAAGAGAAGATAAGGCCAAATGGGCCAACTATTGAAAAATAAACAGGCCAATAACTTATTTATAGCGAATTGACATTATAAGCTAATTATGCCATGTTAGCCTAAGTTTTAATTATTAGCTTTGTTTATTTTATGTTTTAAGACATTCCAAGACATGCATTTATTTTTATATTCATGTTCAGCCCAGTTTAGGTGTTTAGTGACTTGGGATTATTTCTATTGGGCTTATGGTTTTACTCTAATCTAATGTAAGAGGTCTAAATAAATACATCTAAAATTAACCTAGCAAGCAGCTTGGTTTTTGAATGAAAAATCATTTTCTTGGTCTTCCAAAGAAAACTAGTGAATGTGTGCTAGTAAGGAGAAACTATCTGTACTTCTTGCATCAAGAAACTCATGAAGGAAGAAGATTCTAGAAGTGGTAGTCATGTTGAAGAGTAGGAAGGGTAGCCTTGCCTCAGTTTGTTATTTGATCCACTTTTCCAGGAATAAATCCATAATTCACGGATTTGTTATTAGGCTCATTAGCTAGGCTTCGCTATTGTACCATCTTCATTTAGTCTCTAACTATAGTGGACTTGTAATATAAATATTCATCCTATTCACCTCATGTAATCAAAATTTCATATTCTCATATATGCTCATTCACATCTCATACATTTTCCCATTATGGTATCAATAGCCTTTTCTTGACCCCACTATGGCAAAAAATAACCATAACCTTTCTCCTACCCCCTAGTCCTCTATGAGCAACTCTGTAGGGACTACTACCATTGTTGACCATTCCCAAAATCCTATAAAAAACCCAACAGTTCTCACCATCAAAATCACTCTCACCGGTCCCAACTATCACTCATGGGCTCTTGCAATCCGAAGAGCCATGATTTCTAAACATAAGTATGGATTTCTCACTGATACTGTCTCTCAACCTGATTTTTTCCACCCTCCTCACGTAGTATGGGAACACTATAACACTACTTTCCATTCGAATCTCCAGTACCATGTCTTCTGCCATTGCCAAGAGCATTGACATCATTGAAAATGTTGTTGATGTCTGGCGCAACCTCCGTGGGTGCTTCGTTTAGGGTGATCTTATGCGTATCGGGAAATTGCAACACCAACTCTATTCTATCCAACAGGGTACTCTTTCTATGAGTGAGTATTACATTGAGCTCACTAGCCTATGGAAGGAACTCAAACACTGCAAGCCTGTCTTCTCCTATGTTTGTCCTGTCAAGTGTAATTGTTTTACCACTAAGAACTCTCTAATTTTTCGTGAGCAAGATTATATCGTTCGTTTCATAACTAGGCTCAATGGTGAGTATGAAAATGCTTGCTCACAGATTTTGATGATGAATCTTATCACTTCCTTCACCACGGTGTTTTTTATAATCCAACAACAAGAGACCAAGAATCAGTTCCATGCTGGAACCGTTATTGCTAACTCTATCATGAATCTTACTAATAATCGGAGGGGCTTTGGTTACGGCAGAGGTGGCTCATCACCTTTTTTTAGCAGTCGTGGTTCCAACAAGATACGTACATATTGTAGGAAAATTGGTCACATCACTGACGTTTGCTACTGCAGGCATGGGTATCTTTAGGATTGTGCCCCTATGATCTAGCCCCTACTGCTCACAATGTAGTAGGTGAGGGAGCAGATGAACATGAAGATGAAGAGCTCCTCTTAACCCAGAACACTGCTCCGACCTTTACTCAGGACCAATATCATCGAATTCTAGCTTTGCTTGAACACACCATGGTGGAGCTTCTATCTTCTACCTCGGCGATGACTTCCCATGTTAGCATAATTCCTAGGGCAATATCTTGTACACTACCCATCACTTCTGATATAGGTAACCCACCCCTTATTCTTTCTTGTTCTAGTGATCCAAGTCCATTTGGTGGCCCCTGGATTTTGGACTATGAGGCCACACACCCTATTTGTGTAAGCTTAGCCTACTTCACCTCTTATTTTAATGGCCTACACATATTAGGTTTCTTAATGGGACCATGGTCACTACCTCTTACTGTGGAACCATCACTTTTACAGCATTACTCACTCTCACTAATGTTTTGTTTGACCCAATTTCACATACAATTTATTATCTATTTCTCAACTCATGCAAGCCTCTGAATGTTCAATTTTATTTCTGCCTGACCACTATTATATGTAGGATATGAAGTCTCAGAAGATGATTGGTTCAAATAGGCAGGAGCATGGATTATGTTACATGGACCTAATCCTTGAAGTGAAGGCCTCAGTTCAATGTAATAATGCCATAGTTGAAACACATTCCCATTCTCATTCCTTTCCAATTTCTGATTTGTGGCATTATCATTTGGGACACTTATCTTCCAAGAGATTATCCATTTTAACTGAGATATTTCCACAATTTAAATTTGCCTTGCCTTTTAGTTATACATGTGATATTTGCCAGTTTACTAAACAAAAACATCTATCATATTCTTTGAGTCCCCACAAGGCTTCCAAAATTTTTGAATTAATTCATTTAGATATATGGGGACCTTTTGGAACATCATTAATACATGGACATAGATATTTTTAACCGTTCTTGATGATTTTAGTAGATATACATCGATTTTTTTTTTTTTGGTTAAAATCAAAATCAAAAGTTTCAACTCGCTTTAAAGATTTTATATTTCTGCAAAAGCTCAATTTGATTCTAGTGTTAAAATTGTTAGGACGGATAATGGACCTGAATTTAATCTTGTGGATTTTTATTTGTCCAAAGCAATTATACATCAAAGAAGTTGTAGGGAAACTCTACAACAAAATGGACATGTTAAGTGTAAGCATCAACACATTCTTATTATTGTTTAGGGCCTTACTCTTCCAATCGCATTCACCTAAAATTTTTTGGTCCTATGTAATTCTTCATGCAGTTTTCATTATCAATAGAATCCCAATACCAATTTTAAATGATTCTTCACCTTTTGAGTTATTGCACAAGATGACACCAAACTTTGAAGATTTGAAACCATGTATGTGACTATGTTATGCTTCAACTTTGTAACATAATAGACATAATTTGACAAAAGGGCCAGCAAAGGAATTTTTTTGGGATTTAAGATAGAGGTCAAAAGATTCATTTTTTATAATTTGGAAACTAGGGAGATTAGTGTTACACGAAATGCTATATTCTTAGAATTAGTTTTCCCATTTTACCTATACCAATCAGTCACCAACACAAGCCTAACACCCTTATCTCACCCTCATACACTTTCTTCTCAGCCCAACATACCACTCCATCTCCACACTGACGCAGTTGGCCTTCCACATAACAAACCTACACTAAACACACCTAACACACCCATTTTGGCCCAGCCATCCTCACCTTCACCCATTAGGCCCGTTATGAAACCCGCAAACTCTTTTACCCATCATATACCATCTCAATCCTCCATCTTACGTGAGCTTCCATGCACTAACCCTATGCAACATATTCCCCACTACCTTCACCTATATCCTCACTTTCCACTGCTCCTCTCCCATGAGTATGCAAGCCTCCATCACAGCTTAGGGATTATTGCCATTACAATTCCATCTCCTCCCTACTGGAACCTCCATCTTCAGGTATTTCACATTCTACACCTTATCCTATTTCCTATTTTATTTGTTATTCTAACTTATCACCATCACACAAATCCTTTTCCTTAGCATTATTAATAGAGATTGAACCTGGGAATTACACCGAGGCAAGTAAATTGGAGAGTTGGGGAAAGGCTATGACTTCAGAGATTGAGGCTCTTGAGAAAAATAGGACATGGGTTTTGGTTGATTTGCCACCCAATGTCACACCCATTAGCAATAAGTGGGTCCATAAAATCAAGCACCATGCCAATGGCTCAATTGGGTGCTACAAAGCTCGTTTGGTTGCTAGGGTTACACTCAAACTGAGGGGTTGGATTATTTTTATACCTTCTCCTAGATGGCGAAGATGACCATGATACGCCTTTTATTGGCTTTGGCATCCACTAAGAATTGACATCTTCATCAACTTGACGTCAATAACGCCTTCTTGCATGGAGACTTGCATGAAGACATTTATATGGAGGTCCTATTGCGAGTTATCACTTCTTGCTCTATAACATTCACCACGAGTTCCGACTTTCGACTTCACCTTCGAGCTTCACATAAAATGGATATTATTTCCGACTTTCGATTTCATCTTTGAGTTTCAAATAAATGGGCATAATTTCCGACTTCCGACTTAATCTTCAGGGTTCAAACAAAATGGATGTAATTCCCGATATCTGACTTTATTTCCAAGTTACATGCTTTTTTGATGTTCGACTTTACTTGCAAGTTTCAAATGCAATGGAAATGAATCCGATCTTCGACTGACTTTCTATCTCCGACTTCATGTTTCAAATGGATACGAGTTTTGATCACATAATTTATTTCCAAGTTTTAAATAAGATGGACTCGAGTTCTGACCTCCGAGTTTATTTGGTGTCCCCGAGTTTGGCCTATTATCGACTTCTGAGATTGAATTGGGATTTTCGAGATTATATAAGTTCCGATTTCTCGGCACATAAGGTTAATGTTTTGATTCCCGATTTCTGGTGTTATACTTAGAATCGATCTCCGAATTTGATCATGAACTGAGTTTTAGAATTACATATAATAAGAGTTTTAAAGCATCCTAGTTCTGAACTTCCTAGTTTACGTTAACATGCCCGACTTCTGGGTTTAAGTATTTTCGGTTTTCTATTCTTGTCCTTGACTTTCGATTTTAACGTGATTAGTGTGCTGTATGATTTCCGACCTCTGACCTTATGTTTCAAATAAATTGTGCATTATTTCGGACATCCGACTTTGTTTTTAAGTTTTGAATAGAATAGACAAGATTTCTGATTTCTGATTTAATCTCCAAGTTTCAAATAGATGGGCACGAGTTCCGACCTTAACCAAAATCGAGATGAGTTCCGATTTAAGATACAAGGGAAGCAAGTTCCACTTTTAGGCAACGTGGAGAATAATATAGCCATAAAAGAGGGAAACATGGCTGAACATTACCCACACAAAATTCAGCCAATCAACACTCACAATTCCAACTATCCTCGTTATATTTAAGTCATATTTTTCTTCTCACTTTTTGCTGACTTGCGCCTCTCTCTCCCTCTTCTTCTAGCCTTCTTCTTCATTCCCCTCTCAACCTACTCTATCAAATCAGCAAGCTTTGTCAAGGTTCCATCAATCCAAACTCAAATTCAGCAAGATCACACCTAAAGGAGGTAGGATTCAATTTCTGTTCTTAATTCCTTTGAACTGTGGCTGCAGGAAATTCCACTCTCTTTCAGTTATTTGATGATATATTGGATGTATATGATGGATTATGGTTGGATTAATATGAAATTTTGAGTTGAAATTAAAGTTAGAAGAAGAAAACTAGGAGAAGTAGAGAATTGGGATGCTATCTAAGTGTGAAGCCCCAAGGCAGTCCGTATGGCGGAGTGTACAATTCTATCTACAGTAGTTTAAAATTGATGAAACTAATTTTAAATGAAAGTAGACATTCAGGGCTTTCCATACATATATCATATAAAGCCATTGGATTAGTATTGAAAGAGATATGAATTTTGAAATTTTGACCTAAATTCTTGAGGATGATTCTGGGCAGACTGGATTATTCAGGGAAAGCTTGCTCTACACAACTTGGATTTGGATGAAACTAACTTTGTTATAAAGCTTACACATAGGGGAACATTCCATAGTAAAATTCCAAGTTTGGTTCGATCCCATTAGCTCTTAGTGGCTCGAAGAAGTTGCCCTATGTCCAAACCGGACCAAAATAGGGTAGTTCAAGAAGGTCAAATTTTGGGGCTTATAACTCGATCTCTACAAGAAAATGAAATGGAACTTCTTGCAAATGAAAGCTTGTCCTATTACCTTTAACATGATACCTCTTTTGTATGATTTGGGCTAGTTTTCGATTTTTAGTTGATTTTTACTTTTAAGTATGTAAGTCTGGCTAGCTACAAGGTAGGCCGGGATAAAACTTAAATAACTTGAGTTAAACTTATCAAAATTAGATGGGACCAAAGAGGTTAGAAAATAGACACATAACACTCTAACATGTCCAAAATTTAAGTCCAGATGAATTAAATAGAAATTATGGCCTGATTTACAAAAATTGAGCTGAGTGAAAGTGTTAAGACAATAACTATGCTTTAAATGCAACTAATGTTCCTATGAAATTGATGTTGAATTGTGAATGAAGTATTGTGAATTTTTTGTGAAATTGATTGTCTGAGTTTGGCACTATTCATGGAAAAGTGGACACGTTCGGTTATGCTGCCGAATTTTCGGTAGAATAGTAAAGAAGTTATGAGTATTTATATGTTATGAATATGTATGTAGAGATTCCATATGCAAGGATATATGAAAGCAAATGATGAAGCATATGTATGAGTGTAATCAGCATGTCTATGCATGATTATGTATGAGAGTGAAAGAATATGAATATATTAAATGTAAATCCCTTCACCTGGAGGCAGTTATGGGATCCCTCCTTGTGAAGGCAATTAAATAAGACAAGATTGTGTCCCTTCACTTGGAGGCAGTTGTACATTGAATCCCTCCCTGTGAAGGCAGTATAAAACAATGAGATTCCTTTACTTTGGAGGCACATGATTAGATGAGATCCCTCTATATTCGAGATCCCTCTATTCTTGAAGCACATGACCAGAAGAGATCCTTTCAATTTAGAGGCACGTGGCCAAAATAAGATCCCTCCAAGACTAGAGGCACGTGGCCAAAATAAGATCCCTCCAAGACTAGAGGCACGTGAATCACCTTGTAGGTTAGTCTGTGTGATGATGGTCATGAGTTGAGCTGACGAGCTCACTCCTAGATCAGGCTACCCAATGGCAATAAAGACTAAAGTTTAAGACATATGCAGGCACCCTAGGGACGGCGATATGTAATGCCTAGGTGTGCCAAGAAAAGAAAGCAAAGAAAGTTAAAAAAAGATACCAGTGCATTTGCATGGATTCAAATATGAGTATTTGCATAATTATATACCATGTTTTACTGATGCTGAGCCTGTTCTATTTATTTATGCCGTGATGAGTCCATATTCCCAAGGAACGTGACATGGTGATCACACTTTGATGGGGTATGACATGGCGACCATACTCTGGAATGTGGCATGGTGATCCCACACCCTAATAAATGTAACATGGTGATCACATTCCGATGGAGTATGACATGGCAATCATACTCTGGGACGTGGCAGAAATAACATATTCCTAAGGAATGTGACATGGTGATCACACCCCGATGGAGTATGACATGGTGATTGTACCCTGGAATATTTGTAACAAGTAAAGGAAGATAAAGGAAGGAAAGAAAATTATGTGTATCTACATAAGTTCAAGTATAGGTAAAGGCATGTGCAGAGTTTATGTTTTCAGTGTATTGGCGCTATTGTATCTTAAGACGTTTCAATTATTAATGTTAGTGTAATTCATGAGTTGATGTTTTAGGTTGGTTCACCCAAATTACAAATGTATGAATAAAATGAATTCTGCTTCGGACTATATGTTCCAAACTATAAAACAAAATAGTTCATATAATATATTCACTTTTTTTATAATAAACTGAAGCAGCTGGAGATAATAACGATGACAGGGTATGAAGTTTCTTAATGAATTTTACTGAGAATTTAAAGTTCTCACTCCTATGTTTATTTCCGTGTTATCTCTAGATAGTTCAAAAAAGTTGAAGAAGACCTTTCGAGGTGAAGGTGGCCGAAGGTTGCTGCCAGACAAGGTCCAATTAAGTGACAGTAATAATTCCTAGGTGAGGTATTATAACTTAATCATAGTGCTGTACTTGGGAGGATGTTACACGCCTGAATCAAGTTTGCAAGTTGCTCAACTTTCTCTATAGTCTTAAACAGGCCAGTAGACAATTGTTTGACAAACTCTCAACCTTGCTAATTCAGTATGGCTATACCCAATCCACTAGTGATTATTCATCATTCTTGAAAATTACACATTCCTCTACTACTATTCTCTTGATTTATGTAGATGACATTGTCCTTGTAGGAGATTCTTTAGGAGGATTTTCTTTCATCAAAAGCATATTGTATTCTTATTTTAGGATCAAAGATTTGGGCCTCTTTAAGTACTTCTGGGGCTTAGAGGTGGCCCAATCATTCTTTGGTATTACACTCTGTCAGCATCGATACTGTTTAAAGCTCCTCTTAGAATCTGGGCTCTTAGGTTCTAAGCTTGCTCTAACCCCCAGCGATTGCAATATTCACCTTCACCAAGATGGTTCCTTTCCTATCACTAATGTTGCTTCCTATTGCCAGCTAGTTGTCTGCCTCTTGTACCTTGACTCCACCTGGCTAGACATATGTTTTGTGACTCAACAATTGAGTCAATTAAGGCTTCTCCAACCTCCACTCATCTCTAAGCTACCCATTGTGTTCTTTGGTACCTGACAACTTCTCCAAGCCATGGTTTACTTTTTCACTATAGTTCCGATCACCACCTTTTGGGGTTCAGCAACTCTGACTATGCCGATTGCCATGATACATGAAGATTGATGTCTGGATATTGCTTTTTTCTCGGAGATTCACTGGTTTCGTGGTGCACCAAGAAAAAAACGACAGTTTCTTGTTCCTCCTTTGAGGCAGAGTATAGGGCGTTGGCGGTGGTGACTTATGAGCTTCAATGGCTCACTTTCTTGCTCAAGGACATGAATGTTTAGCACTCTTGCTCTCTACTTCTTTACTGCGACAACAGGAGCTCTCCTAACATCGCATTGAACTTAGTCTTTCACAAAAGAACAAAGTGCCTTGAGATCGACTATCACATGGTTTGTGAGAAGATGTAGGCCAAGTTGATGAGACTTCTTCCTATATCGTCCAACTTGCAAGTAGCTGACGTTTTCATGAAGGGTTTCACCATGGCCTCATTGTATTTTTTTTTGCCCAACCTAGGAATGGTGGACATATACCACCCTCCAATTTACAAGGGGCTTACGAAGGAAGAAGATTCTAGAAGTGGTAGTTGAAGAGTAGGAAGGGTAGCCTTGCATTTGTTTGTTATTTGATCCATGTTTCCAGGAATAAATTTGCAGTCCATGAATCTGTTAATAGGCTCGTTAGCTAGCTTCACTATTGTACTACCTTCACTTAGTCTTTAGCTATAGTCCATTCTTGCAATACAAATATTCATCCTATTCACCTCATCTAAACAGAATTTCATTTTCTCAGATATGCTCATTCATGTCTCATTTATTTTCCTATTAGGAACTAAATAGGTGATTACAAAGGTAATTTCTCCTTGTGATGTTTTGTTCAATTTCATCTATCTCTTATCCCTATTAACTAAGTTTCTAAGAATAAGTTTATTAGGGGTTTAGTAAGGTGGGTGTCTATCTTGTTGCTCGTTCCTTATCAACATGTGTGCCTGAGGTTTCGAGATCATTATATCCTTATGGTTCCATATCATTTGATATTAGTAGCAAGCTATAGATATATTCCTATTTATCTGCATTTGTGTTCGTTGCATTTCTATCTTTTTTTTTTTTCCTCTGGTTTGCATTTTCTATTGGGTGTGTTTCTATTATTCTATTTTTTTTTTCAAGTTTAGCATTTCTAAATTTTTCTGGTTGTGTTTGTTATTTTTTTTTTCTAGTTTTATGCTTTTAGTTAAAAAAAAAATTCTAGTTTGGTTGGATTGTTGTGATTTTTTGGTATTTCATTTCTATTCATTTCTTTTGGTTTGTGTTGTTGTTTTGTTATTTAGTTTAAAAATAAAAAAGAAAAGATAAAAAGAGAAGAATAAGGAAAAAAAAAAAGGAAGAAAATTGTAGAAGTTGAATTGCATCAGATTAGCATTTGAAGTATTGTGGGTTTACAAAATTATGTTGAGCAAATTCTGGTATTCTTGATGTTAGCGTTTATTTGTTTGTTTTTATTTTTATTTTTTTGGTTTAGAAAACTCTATTGTTCACTTCTTCTATGCTTGCTTCTTTCATGACTTAGATCCTAGCTTACACCAAATTATTTTGTGTGTTAGTGTTCCTTTTCTTGTTAGTCTTGTGTGTTCTTTGGTCCAGTTTTAAAAGTATAAATTATACTGACCTCCTTTGAGATTAAGTAATATTACACATGGCATCGCTTGATTTTCAAAATTATACACTGGCATCCCCTAAGGCATAGGTGATATTGCACACAGCACCCTCGTATCTTGTAAAACACAGCACTAAACACCTCTGTAAATATGATACTGACCTCCCTTAGGCATGAAAAATCGAAGGATGTCATGTGTAATATCACTTAATCTTAGGGGAGGTTAGTATAATTTATTCATTTAAAGATTTCCTTTTCTTTTTTTTTTTATGTTATATTACTTGTGGCTTTGCGTTGTTTTAGTTTGTTTGGTTTCAAAAGTATAATAACCAAAATAGATGAAGAGAGGTAAAAAGGAAAGAGTAGTGAGCACAAAAGAGAGTAAAAGCTACATTTGAGTGCAAACACAAGAGTACGTCATTTTTTAGTAAAAACACAAAAAGGAGTGATTTGTGTTGTCTTTTCTATTAACACTTTGTAGGTTGTTCATACGGCTCACAAAGAGTCAAGGAGGGAAAGAAAAAAAGTTTTCGAAGAGGAAGGTATCTTGAAACCAGATATGAAGGTGATATACAAGGCCTTCATTATGCAATTTTAGAAGTTAAATAGTAGACTTGATGAGATGTATGAGTAGAGAAAGGAGGTGACACAGGCTATATCTAAAAGTAGCAAATGGGCTGATACATACATCATCATGTGTAACACCTTCTCTTATATAAGCCATGCTCGAGTCACAGAGTATATTAAGAGGTTGTTACTGTGCTAAGAGAATCTTCAAAATGCGGAAAATATAATACATGGCTCTTTAACTGTACACTTTAGTAGTTCATAAATTTCGTTGTCTCTAATACTTAGAGAATAAAATAATTACAATTTAAAAGAATTTTGTGACTACCATGTCATGTAGAACTTGCTCTCGCTAATCATCAACTAGCTTTAGTAGTCTCTTGATTCAGTTTGCTTCCGAGTCTTGCTCTGTGATCGTCCTAGTCTTCCACCTCACACTTGATTTTCAACTTAGGTGCTGGAATGTTTACGGAAAAGCAAAACATACAAGCAGGCAGTGAGAACCCATGGTTCTCAGTAGATACATTCAAACCATGCAGTGTCATCATAAATATTCCAGCCGCTTCAGTTTCTTATAAAAAAATGTGAGCATATACACAACCAATGGTTTAGTTTTAAGTTGAAAACATCTATCTCGAAGCGGGTTATATTTTAACAATCACTTGCCATATCATATGATAGTCATAAAAATATGAATAGTATAATATGCTTCCACAAGGAATATAATAACATATGCCTTAACCAGATAATTGAAGATGCACATAAAGATGTTTATACTTGACTATATGCAAGTGCACTTACTTAATTTGTATCTTTCTTTAATTTGCAACTTGATCTTCATAAACTTTTCCATTACTTGGTCCCCTGGGAGTTCTTGGCCATTTTAGACTCCTGGGTAATAGTCTACTTATCAGGATCGAGCTTGTTCTTATACAGGAATGCTGGGTTTACTTTCCCCGACCTCCCCATCGATATATTCCCCTTTAACTTTAATCTCGGGCTGGCCCAAGTATTATGGAACTTTTATCATAACATAACCTTTACAAACTTTTTGCAAATGCACATGAATGTGAATGTAGAGTATAACTCATGCATAGGCTTACCAAAATTTGGCAGCACAACGGAACATGTCCGCTTCCCCATGAATAGTACTAGTGCTCAGAACATCAATTTCTCATAAATCTCATAACATTTCATTCATATTTCACATATCAAATTCATGGCACAATCATTGTAATTAGAAACATGGTTGCTGTCTCAACACTTGCATTTAACCCGATTTTTTTAAATCAGGCCATAACTTCATTTCAACTCATCTGAACCTCAATTTTGGATATGTTAGAGTGTTATGTGTCTATTTTTTAACCTCTTTAGTCCCACCTAATTTTGATAAGTATGGCTCAAGTTATTTAAGCTTTACCCCAGCCTGCCCTGAGACTGGCCAGAATTGCACACTTAAAAGTAAAAATACACTAAAAATTGAAAACCAACTCAAATCACACGAAATTGGTATCATATTAAAGCTAATGGGATAAGTTTTCATTTTCAACCCATTTCATATGCTTTAGCAGAGCTCGAGTTATAAGCCTCGAGATTTGACCTTCCTGATCTGCCCTGTTTTGGCCTAGTTTGGACATAGGGCAACTTCTTTGAACCACTGGGAGTTAATGGGATAGTACCAAACTCGATTTTATCATGGAATGTTTATCTACGTGTAAGCTTTCCAGCAAAGTTGGTTTCACTCAATTTGGAGTTGTGTAGAGTGAGTTACATCCTTCTCAAGTCACACTGCCCGGATGAAAGTCCTGATTCCTAGGTCAAACTTCAAAAGTTCATATCTCTCTCAATATTAATCCAATGGCCTTATATGATACATGTATGGAAAGCCCTGAATGTCTAATTTCATATAAAAATTTCATTGAATTTGAACGGCTGTAGGCGAAGCCGTACACTCCGCTGTACGGACTGCCGAGAGAATTTGGTCTCCCAGCCCCTCACATCTTCCTATTCTCATTCTTTCCTACTTCTTAATCAAATTTAGGCATGACAACAGCCAAAGATCATCATGTTAATTCACTAATCACATTAATAAGTGAGGAGATAAAGCCAAAATCAATCACCCATAATCAGATTAACAAGAACAAAATTGAACCTCTACCTCTTTGGAGTGTGATTTTGCTAGGTGTTGATGTTTGAATTAATAGAACCTTGTAAAGCTTGAGGGTTTGATGGAGCTAGTTGAGAGAAGGAGAGAAAAAAAAAAGGCTAAAATTAGAGGAGAGACTAGCACAAATCAGTATAGGAACGAGAGAGAAAAATCTGATTTAAATATTAAAGAGGTAGTTGGCTTTGTAAATTTTGATTGGCTGAAATTTTGTGGGTAGAGTTCAGCCATGTCTTCCTCTTTTGTGGCTAAATTATTCTACACGTCACCTAAAAAGTGGAACTCGCTTCCATTGTATCTGAAATCGGAACTCGTCTCGATTCTACTTAAAGTCGGAACTCGTGAACATCTATTTGAAACTTGAGATGAAATCGAATATCGGTAATCTTGTCTGTTTTATTCGAAACATAAGGTCGAGGTTGGAAATCATACAGCACATAATCACCTTAAAATCGACAGTCAAGGACAAGAATATGAAACCTAAAATACTTAAACTCGGAAGTCAAGGATATTATCATAAACTCGAAAGTTAGTACCAGAGCATAAAACCTCATACCCGTATCTCGAAGGTCGAGAACTATCCCATAAAACTCGTAGACATAAAATTCTGAAACTCGGTTCAATAATCAATCTCGGAGATCGATTCATAATCCCGGAAGTCGAGAATCAAAACATTCATCTTAAGAACCAGGAAGTTAGAACTTATATAATCCCGGAGCTCAATTCAATCTCGGAAGTCGGTCCTAAGCTCAAACTCGGGAACATCAATAGAAATGAAAAGCTCTTGGAAATAAATATGGAAATTGGAACTCGTATGTTACTTGGACCTCAATTCTTAGGTCGAAAGTCGTGCACATTTAGTTGAGCTTGGAGATCACTTCGGAGGTCAGAACTCATGTTTATTCTAGTTGAACTTGGAAATAAACTCGAAGGTCGGACCTCGTGTACATTCTAGTTGATCTTGAACATCAACTCTGAGCTCGAAACTCGGGTACGTTTTAGTTGAATGTTAATTAACATCAATTATTTGATAAAAACCTGATCAAATAGGTGAAAAATGATAAGAAAATTCCGGGGGATGTTACATCATGATTCCAACCTTGAGCTATCTAAGGAGGAGTCTTAAGAAGTTGACTCAGTTAGGAATAAGAGAGCTAGAAATAGAGGAAGCAGGGATAGCAACATTAATGTTATCAAGATTTAGATGCCTCTATTCAAGGGAAGAGTAAACAGTAAAGTATACTTGGAATAGGAAAGAAAGGTCTAGTTAATCTTTGCATGCACAATTATTCTGAAGAGAAGAAGGTTAGACTAGTTGTAATGGAGTTTTCAGATTATGCTTTAATATGGTAGGATAAGTTAGTGAAGTTTAGAAGAATGAATGGTGAATGCTGTAACATCCTCCCAAGCACAGTACTATACTTAAATCATAGTACCACACCCGAGAGATATTACTGTTACCTGAGCGGACCTCATCTGACAGCAACTTCAGCCGTCTTCAGAAATTTCTAAAATCATCTGGAGACAACATGGAAATAGGAGTGAGAATTATAAAACTCAGTAGGATTCTCTAATTTTCATACATAGTGTCATCATGGTCATCTCCAGTTTGCTTCGGTTTATTATAAAAACAAGTGAACATGTCATGTAAACTATTTGATTCCATAGTTTGAAAAATACATTATCCGAAGCAAAGTACATTTTATTCATACACTTGTCAACTCATGAATTATATTATGAATGATAACTGGAACATAAATAGAGTATATTAACATCAATTGCCTGGAAACATAGCCTCTACTCATAACTTTACTTGTACTTGAATTTATACATATACATAAAATTTACTTCTCTTTCATTCGGTACTTACACTAGCTGGGTCATGCCATGCCTCATATAAGTTCTGTCCCCTGTACTCACACTAGTTGGGTCGATGCCATGCCTCATGTGATTGGGGTGCTTGCATATACTTTAATCTTTAGTCTTTAGTCTTTTACTTGGCACACCTAGGTGTTACATATCGCTGTCCCTAGGGTGCTTTTACTGCCCTTGGGTAGCCTGGCCTTGGAGTGAGCTCGTCAGCTTCACCCGTGACCGTCGTCACACCGACTCACCCATAAGGGGACCCACTGCCTCTAGGTTGGAGGGATCTCATTCTGACCACGTGCCTCTAATTGAAGGGATCTCTTCTGGTCACGTGCCTCAATATAGAGGGATCTCATCTGACCACGTGCCTTCAATATAGAGGGATCTCATCTGACCACGTGCCTCCAACATAGAGGGACCCAAGTCTTAGCTGCCTTCACAAGGAGGGACCCAATGTGCAACTGCCTCTAGGTGAAGGGACCCATGTCTTTATCATTTAATTGTCTTCACAGGGAGGGATTTCAAAAAACTGCCTCCGAGTGAAGGGACCCACATTTTATCTTATTTAGCTGCCTTCACAAAGAGGGATCTCGAATAACTGCCTCCGAGTGAAGGGACTCACATTCAATATATTCACATTCTTTTATTCTCATGCATATTCAAGCATAATTATACTGAGTGTACTCATACATATACTTCATTTATTTTCATGTATCATTGCACACATGATTTTCACGTACATGTTCATTACATATAAAGGCCCGTAGCCTCCTTACCAATTTATCGGTACTCATGCATATGCTACATCACTTACCCTCACATACCTCATAACATAATTATGTCATTCTTGAATATAGGGTTTCTATATACCCATTTATACTTTAATTCATCCTTACATCTAAACATTCATAGCTTCTTAGACTTCTGCCGTAAATCCGGTAGCATAACGGATCAGGTCCGTTTCCCCGTGAATAGTGCCAGCTCTCACGGACAAATCAGTCATAGCAACATAATCAACTTAACACACACACACACACACACACACATATATATATATATATCAATGTCAAACTGGCAATCCTCCATTCAAACTTTATATGTTTCCCTAATATTTGTGAAATCTCCAACTGGGTCATTTTGTGAGACTATCACTTTGGCCATTCTGCCACATTCTATTCGGTTCTGCCCGAATTTCATATGACCCACCTCTATTTCTATTCAACTCATTTAAATCTGAAATTTTGATATGTCATAGCTCTATATGTCTACTTTCTAACCTCTTTGGTCCCATGTCATTTTGATTTATATAAATCAAGATATTCAACTTTTACCTCAGCCTGTTCAGTCACTAGCCCGAATTACACTCCTGGGAATATAAATTCACTAAAAATCGAAACTAAGCTCAAATCTTACAAAATTGGTCTCATATCAAAGCTAACAGGACAACCTTTAATTTGCCACAAGTTTCACTCCATTTGCTTAAGTACACCTCGAGTTATAAGTCCTGAAAGTCGACCTTCCTGAACTATCCTGTTTTGGTCTGGATTAGACATAGGACAACTTCCTCGAATCACTGGGAACAATTGGGACCATAACAAACTCGGGATTTCATACTGTGATGTTCCCCTATGTGTAGGCTTTCTAACAAAACTGGTTTCACTCAATTTGGAATTGTATAGGGTGAACTATACTCTCCTCATGTCACCCTGCTCAGATGAAAATCCTGAACCCTAGGTTAAATTTCAAAAATTCGTATCTCTCTCAATACTAATCCAATAACCTTATATGATATATCCATGGAAAGCCCTGAAAGTCTACTTTCATTAAAAATGGTTTCATCGGATTTGACCGATTGTAGGCGGCGCCGTACACTCCGCCGTACGAACTACCGTGGAATCTCCACCAAGACAGCACCCTCATCCATTCATTTCTCTTAGTTTTCTTCTTCTAATTCTAATTCTAACTCAAAATCTTCTATTGATTCAATCATAATTCATCATAATACATCCAATAATTCATCAGATACATAAGGAAGAACACAATCTCATGCAACCATAATGCAAGAAATTCAAGAATAGAAGCAGAATCCTACCTTCTTGGAGCGTGATTTGAGCTAAGTGTTGAAGCTTAAATTGTTAGAATCTTGTTTTGAAGGAGTGATGGGGTTATGTGAGTGGAGAAAAGAGAGAAAGAACTGAACAAGGGAGAGGTAACGTGAAGATGAGGCTGAAGGAGAGAAAGAGATGAGTTTATAAGCTTGAGGTGGTAGTTAATTTGGAGGGCTTTGATTGGCTGAATTTCTTGTGGACAAAAATTTAGCTATGTCTCCCTTTTAGTGGAACTCACCGCCATACTATTTGAAATCGGAACTCGCCTCTATTCTGCTTGAAGTCGGAACTCATGCCATATTTAATTGAGCTCGTAGCTGAAGCCGGATATCGAAACTCGTCCCTTCTACATTGCTTGAAGTTGAAGCCGGATGTCGGAACTCGTATCATGTTGTTTGTGACTTGAGGAAATCTTGTTTATTCTGAGACTTGGAATCAATGTAGGAGGTCGGAAGTCATGTGGCTGACAATCATAAAATCTCGGAACTCCCTATTTGAACTCGGGAACACCAACAGAAATGGAAAGTTCCTGGGAATGAACTCGGACATCGGAACTCGTGTATGACTGGTAGTTAACTCAAAGATTCGAACTCATGTCCATTGAGTTCAACTCTAAGGCCAGAACTCGTTATATTAAAATCGGATGTCGGCACTTGCACCATTGTGTTAAAGCATCAACTTGGGTCAAGTCAGAAGTCAGAATGAGGATGCTGGGTATCCTTAAGGTCGGAACTCGGAAGCCGCTCCATTTAACTCGAAACTAGAACATGAAGTTGGAAATCAGGAATAATCAAAATTGAAGAGGAAATCGGAAATCGGGCATGACATGAAGTAAGACAAACTCGAAACTCGGTAATTATCCCATTTTATGTAAAATTTGAAGATGAAGTCGGAAATTGAGAAGATGTGTGTAAGGAGGTCGGAAATCGGGATGTTACAAATGCCAAATTAGAACTTGGGAAGAGATAAAGAGATTGATGAAGAAGAGGTTTGTGTTGTCCTACTATTACAGAGAGTTGCACCAGAAGTTACATAATCTAACTTAAGGCTCAAAATTAGTAAAGGGCTATCGCAAGGAGATGGAGATGCTTATGATTAAAGTCAATAGTGAGGAAGACTCAGAGGTGACTATGGTAAGATTAATTGATGGTCCAAACAAGAAGATTATAGATGTAGTGGAATTACATCATTATGTTGAGATGGAGGACATGGTTAGTATGGCTATGAAGGCGGAGAAGTAGCAAAAATACAAGGTAGCCAAGGCATTTTCTATTTCCAAATCAAAGTAGGGTTCTAAGTGGCCTAAATATGATAAAATAAAGAATAAGGGCTCAGATTCCAAGGAGAAGGGACTGGATACAACAAAGAAGAAAGGCACTATTAATTTATCTTCTTCTATATTGTTACTTCTAGACATATAGATATTAAATGCTTCACAATTCAACGTTTGGGTCATTATGCATCTAATTGGCCACAAGAGGATGATAATCATTAGGGGAGGTGAAGTTGTGCCTAAATTTGATGGTGAAAAGTCTAATGGTAGTGATAGTATACCACCTTTGGAGGACTACTTTGATGGTGACGAGAATATGGAGTCTACTATATAAGGTGAATCTCTTGTTGTTAGGCATGCGTTGAGTTTATAGGTTAAGGAGGACAACCTAGAACAAAGAGAAAATATCTTTCATACTAGGTGCTTAACGAGTAGAAAGGTATGCAAGTTGATCATTGATGGAAGAAGTTCTGTTAATGTTGCTAGTGCTACTTTAGTTAAGAAGTTGGGATTGAAATGTGACAAGCATCCTAATCCATGTAGATTGCAGTGGTTAAATGATAGTCAGGAAGTGAAAGTCACTAAATAGGTTGTGCTTGCTGGTTGCATTTTCTATTGGGAAAAATAGTGATTAGGTAGTATGTGATGTTGTGCCTATGCAAGCTGGACATTTGTTATTAGGTAGACCATGGCAATTTGATAGGCATGTGATGCATAATGGGTACAAGAACATTCATTCTTTTGAGCTTCATAGGAGCAAATACATCATTGCACCATTATTGCCCAAAGAAGTATATCTTGACCAGCTGAAAATTCAACAATCTTCAAAGGGTAAATCAAGAAGTGAGATGAATAAAAAATAAGAGAGAAAAAAGGTCGAGAGAAAGGAATAAAGATAAAGGCCCAATGGTGAGTGGAAAGAAAGAGATGATTGAAAGAAAAGAAAAGAGTGAAAAAATGAAGAAAGTGAAAAGGGAGAAATAGTAAAAAATGAAAGATTTGAGAGAAAATCATATTTTTATGCAAAAGAGATAGATTTGGAAGGTGCTTTTCTAGGCAAGAGAGCCACAATTTTAATTAAGTTTAGGGAGTCATTACTCTTTGAAACTAAACTTAAACTAGATTCGTCTAGTGGTTTTGTTTCTTTATTACATGAATACGAAGATGTTTTTCCCAATGAAATGTCAACTAGATTACCACTATTGAGAGGGATTGAGCATCAAATTGATTTTGTGCCCAAAGCTAGCAATCCTAATCAACCAGCCTATAAAAGTAATTAGGAGGAGACAAAGTAGCTTCAATGGCAAGTGGATGAACTTCTAGCCAAAGGCTACTTGAAGGAAAGCATAAGTCCATATGTTATTTCAGTTTTGTTGGTTCCAAAGAAAAATGGAATGAGGAGAATATGTGCGGATTGTCGTGCAGTTAACAAGATAATGGTAAAGTATCGCCATTCTATCTCTAGGTTAGATGACATGCTTGATGAGTTACATGGTGCATGCATATTCACTAAAATTGATTTGTAAAGTGGATATCATTAGATTAAAATGAAACCAGGGAATGAGTGAAAGACTACATTTAAAACAAAATATAGTTTATATGAGTGGTTGGTTATGCCTTTTGGGTTAACTAATGCATCTAGCACTTTCATATCTTTGATGAAGCATGTTTTTGCGAGATTTCTTAGGTAAGTTTGTGGTTGTGTACTTTATGATATTTTGATTTACAGCTAGTGTTTGGATGATCATATATTATATGTTAGGGTTGTTTTAGATGTGCTTAGGAAGGAAAAGTTGTATGCCAACCTTAAAAAAATGTACATTCTTCATTGATAAAGTTGTTTTCCTTGGTTTTATGCAAATGGTATTGATCGATGAGGAGTAAGTAAATACTATTTAAGAATGGCCAATGCCAAAGAGTGTTTTTGAGGTAAGGAGTTTTCATAGTTTAGCTGCGTTTTATAGGTGATTTGTGAAAAACTTCTTTACCATTGCTACTACTTTGATTGAAATTAATAAAAAGGATGTTAGGTTCAAATGGAAACATGAACATGAACTTGCTTTTAACACTTTGAAAGAAAAATTGTATTGTGCTTCTATTCGTATTTTGCCTAATTTTGATAGACCTTTGAAATTGAATGTGATGCTTCTAGGATTGGTACAAGTGCTAGTTTGATGTAGGAAAAACATCCCATTGTAGTTTTCAGTGAGAAGTTGAATAGAGCTCAACTCAAATATTCTACCTATGACAAAGAGTTGTATGCCTTGGTTTAAGCTTTGGACGTTTGGCAACATTATTTGCTATGCAAAGAGTTTGTGATTCACACTACTCATGAATCTTTGAAGCACCTAAAGGGGCAAGGTAAGTTAAACAAAAGACATGCCAAATGGTTGGAGTTCATTGAAACTTTTCCATATGTGATTACTTATAAGCAAGGTAAAGAGAATGTGGTTACTGATGCTTTATCTAGAAGGTATTTCTTTGATGACTATACTTACTTCTAAGTTGTTAGGATTTGAGCATTCGAAAGAATTGTATGCAATTGATTCTAATTTCTATGATATTTATGTTTCATGTGAACATGGTGCATTTAACAAATTCTATAGGCATGAAAGTTTTTTATTTTGTGGTAATAGGATCTTTATGCTTGTTTGTTCTGAGGGAATTGCTTGTTAGAAACTCATATAGTGGTGGTTTAATGGGTCATTTTGTTGTGCATAAACTTTGGATATCTTATCTGAGCATTTTTGTTGGCCACATATGCAAAAAGGTGTTGAAAGGATTTGTGCTAAACGTATTGCATATAAATAGGCTAAATCTAAGTCTATGCCACATGGCTTGTAAACACTCTTGCTTGTTCCTACTTATCCAAGGTAGACATATCTATGGATTTGGTGCTTGGATTACCCAGAACTAGGAAGGGTAGAGATAGCATTTTGTTATCATGAACAAATTTAGTAAAAGGGCTTACTTTTTTGTATGCCATAAAATTGATGATGCTACACGCATTGCTGACTTGCTTTTTAGAGAGGTTATGGGTTGCATAGTATTCCTAGAACCATTGCTTCTGACTGTGATGTTAAATTTCTAAGTTATTTTTGGAAAATGTTATGGGGTCAGTTAGAAACTAAATTATTATATTCATTTACTTGTCATCCACAATTGATGGTCAAAATGAAGTAGTGAATAGAACTTTAGGGGCTTTATTGCATATTGTTATTGGTAAGAATTTGAAAACTTGGGAAGATTGTTTGCCTTTTATTGAGTTTGCTTATAATAGGACTGTCTATTCTTCCACAGGTTTTGGGAAGAGCAAAGAAGTTGAGAGAAGGTTTTGGAAACTTGGTTGAATTATTTGTGGAAGAGATGCATCAAGAATGGGTCAAAGAAGAGAAAACAAAGCCAATGGACCAATTATTGAAAATGAGCAGCTTAAGACCTTATTTAGTTTATGTTTTAAGACATTCCAAGACATGTATTTATTTTTATGTTCATGTGTAGCCCAGTTTAGGTGTTTAGTGACCTAGGCTTATTTCTATTATGCTTAGCATTTTATTTTAATCAAATGTAAGAGATATAAATACCTCTAAGATTAGCACATCTAGCATTTTGGGTTTTGAATGAAAAATCATTTTCTTGGTTCTTCTAAAGAAAGCCTATAAGTGTGTGTAAGTAAGGAGAGACCATTTTTAATTGTCACATCAATTAACTAAATAGGCAGTTACAAAGGTAATTTTTCCTTGTGATATTTTGTTTAGTTTCATCTATTTCTTATCCCAATTATATAAGTTTCTCAAAACAAGTTTCTTAGGGGTTTAGTATAAAGGATGTTTATTCTATTACTTGTTCCCTTATCAAAGTGTATTCTTGGGATTTTGAGATCATTATATCCTTGGGGTTTCGCATCACCTTCTAGTCCCACCTATGATGAACTCGCTTCTTAGTGGGACCTTGTGACTATCCTAATGAGCCACCTACTCTGCTCTTGGGTCCAGCCTATATGGGGTAGGGTAGAGTCACCAGAGGGTGTTGAGGAGGCTGATATTGAAGGTGAGGAGGTTATGATGGCAAAGACTGTGGAGTTGGCTATTGTTCGACAAACCCAAGGTTCAGTATCATGATGAACTACAAGGTCTTTGACCGAGGTGGTGGTTGTGGCAATGGTGGTGACATATTAGTTGCCTGCGTGATTGAGGGAGTGGTGGATGTGAACTGTCAAGTCATGGTAAGAGGCTGTGTGGTATAGGAATGGGGTGGGGCATCCTTTTTAGGCTTGCCTCTGCCACAACTTATCATATCTAAAGCACAAACATATGAAATTGATATAAGTCACCAATCAAAAATAAAAAACATAACATATATATAAGTATTAAAATATAACAAGAAACAAATTTATAAGAATAATTATAAAATTTTAAAATATTATCAAAATTTTATTAACAAGTTATTAATAATAAGAATAACTATAAAATTTTAAGTAACAAATTTTAATTCACAACAACTCAATCAATAACAAATTCAATAGCAAATTTAAATAACAAATTATTTTAAAAAAATTGAGTAGAGTCTCTCCTTAAATTAGGAGCTTCCACCAAAATTTAAACCATTCTACAGCACACCCCTTTCTTCGCAACATGTAGTCACCCAACACTACAACACACAATTCAGACAATTGGGGAGGAATGCTAAGCCTTCCCCAAGTCATGTAATCTCATTCTCCTTCATTCATCCTACAACTCTATCCTACAAATCCTAAGTCTCTAACTTTCCTACAAAAGATAAATTGAAGATTGAAATTAATGTTATATTTACTAGCAAACCACGGGCAGTAAACTCAATGGAACAGTTGCTCCTAATGCTCACTAGCAAGCTAAGTCAAGAGCAATAAACTCGATGAAACAGTTGCTCCTGATGCTCCGAATGTGCTCTCTAATGAACAAAATAAGAAAAACATTTAGTCAACAAAGGTTCTCAAACAAAAACATTGACCAAAGACATGGAATCCAAATCAAAAAATAAACTGATTAAAATGCACTAGAGATACTTGGAACACAATGAAAGTTTTCTGCAACGGCAATAGAGCTCCGACGGTGGTGGTTCCATTTGTGGCCAAAGGTGATAGTGAAAGGAGAATGATGGAGAAGCAAGAGAGTAATCATGAAATGGGGAAGAAGATAGTTTGTAAATATCATATTCATCCCTTACTAGTGGGCAATCCATCGGTAAATTAAAAGTGAAATGCACTGTTTCACTTAAAGTCATTACCAACGAAAAATTTGTCGGTAACATCGTAAGTGAAATGGTGCGATTCACATTCATCAGTAATGCCATTGGTATTTGAATGATTTTAGCAAATCAAAGGGTGCTTAATGGTGCGAGTTACTGATGGATTATCTGTTGATAATAGGTACTAAAGAAAGCATACATTAGATAAGAAATTGATTGATGGCATTATCATCAGCAATTAATTAATCTTAAAAAAATAAAAAAATTAATAAATGCCAACAGCTAAGTCGCCAACGATTTTGTTAAATAATTTAATGAGATTTTCGATGCATTTTCCACTAGTATTAATTCGCTCCATGTGGTGCTTATTCGTGCCACATATTACAAACAGATATATTGACATAGATCCAAGATCGATTTTACTATTTATCGTAAGTGTAACATCCCCACTTTAGTAAACCGAACGTGATGGGAACTTTGAATTAATTCCCCTAAGCAGTGTGAGAATTTCTCAGGCAGCACTATGCCAGGACGATCCTCACACTTGGAAGTATAGGATGGTGTAACAATGTCGTTGAGAATATGATACTGCCGTATGTTAAAAATTAAAAAATGACAAAATTGCCCCTATAAACTTTTGTTAATTACAAAAATGCCCAAAATTTTTTTTTGGAAATTACATTTTTGACCCTAGAGAATTATTTCCACAATAACCCTAGGACTTTTTCATAAAATGACATTTATGTCCCCACATCGATAGAATTAGCAAAATAGGGTTTTAAGCGGAGCAGAATCACGTGGCAAAACCGTAGAAGTTTAAATCTCTGCCGATATCTCTGCCAATTAGGCCATGGAGGCAGCCTGGTGTGAAATGACGTGGGGTGCCCCCGGACTTGCTCAAAATTACGAAAATGCCATTAGTTGCAGAAAATAGGAAACAGAAAGGCTCCGGATTTACGAAAACATCTAATTTACTCCGTTAATTCACTTATTCGGTTTCAATAATTATGTAAGGACAATTAGAAGTTAATTAGATATTAATCAAGAGCTAATTAGATATTAGTTAAAGAGATTTGGCTTAAGATAAATTAAAATGAATATATAGATATCTTACAAACTATTAAGTAACGATTTACCAGTTTGGAGGAAATCGGTATCTATTCGGTGTTCTAAACTACCAGAGTCGAATCAGTAGAATTTTACACTGATAACCTTAGGTTGGACGGCTGAAATTTAGCCACCTCCACCACCATAAGTGATGCCACATGGCAGCCCTATGATGGGAAGACTTGGCTAAATCATGACCATTGAAGCTAAATATCTAAGTCATCCTTATCTAGGTCATAAAGCCTAGAAAAAATCTCACCACCTCCCTCATTTATGCGCCCTCCATCATGCCTCAGCCCTCTCCCATCTTTTCTTCTTCTTCTTCCTTTCTTTCCTTGCCTCCATGACCAAGAACTTCAAGCTCAAGATTGGAAGCCCTCTTGACCTCAAATCCTCTTGCTCCTTTTATGAAAATTGATCCTCTCTTCCTTCTCTACAAAACCCCTCTAACAATTTCATGATTAAGCATCAAATAGAGCCTCCCCACATTCATATGAGCTGCTGCCATGATGAAGGAAGAAGGCTAGAAGTTGGTTCTTGGCCTCTTTGCTTCCATAGCTTCAAGGATTTCAAGGTAGATAGCTTAAATTCTTAGTTGTTTGATGTATCATGTGACTATATGGCTACTATGTTCCTCTTATGCCATGCTTGTATGATGGTGCCTTGATGTTCTTCTAATGTTTTGAGGTGAGGAAACTTGGTTTAAGTTGAAGAATTTATCAAAAACTCAAAAGGGAGCTAGGCAGAATCTGTTTTGTGAGAAAACCCTACAGCGTCCATACTGGCGGAGTGTACGGCTCCGCCTACAGCCGTAGAAAGTGGATGAGTCTATTTTTATATGAAACTAGACATTTAGGACTTTCCATGCATATAAAATATAAGGCCATTGGATTAGTATAGAATTAGTTATGAATTTTTAAAGTTTAACCTAGAAATATGGATTTTTACCCGGGCAGTATGAGTTGAGAAGGGTATAACTCACCCTACACAACTCCAAATTGAGTGAACCCAAGGTTGTTTGAAAACTAACATGTAAGGGAACATCTCATAAAAATTTTAGAACCAGACCCGTTGCCATCTATTTCGAGCACATTAGTGAACTTGACCTAAGTTTAAACCGGGCTGAGACAGTGTAGTCCAATAGGGTCAAGTTTCGAGACTCATAACTCAAAATATACTCATGGAAATGGTATGAAACTTCCCATTTGAAAGCTTGTTCTGTTAGCTTTAATTTGACATAAATTTTGTAGGATTTTACTTAGATTTCTATTTTTAGTGAATTTTCACTTAAAAGGGTATAATTCTGGCTAAGAACAGGGCAGTCTGAAGTAAATTACTAATAACTTGAGTTATACAAATCAAAATGAGATGGGACCAAAAGATTTGGAAACTAGACACATAAGGCTATGACATATCCAAATTTTAGACTTAGATGAGTTGAATTGAGCAAAGAGTGGATTATAACAAAACCGGACAGAATAAGAGAGAGTAAACTGAAAATCCCATAGGTACTTGAATTGAACTTGGAGAATGATGCTATGAATATCTATGTAATGGCTAATCCATATTGGAATGCAAGTTTGAAAGATTGTACTGGTTGCCTGGCACTATTCATAGGGAAGCGGACTCGATCCGTTATGCTGCCAAAATTCTGGCAGAGATATGTGAATTATATGAATGTTATACATTTATATGTTATACTCATGAGATTCATATATGCAAGAATGATTTAAGTATGATATGAAGTATATGAATGATTGCATGTAGCATAAGCATGTATAATCATGTCCAAAGAAGAATAAGATTTATGAGAACTTGAAAGAAAGACGTACCAAGCTAGCGGTACTGTCTAAGACTTGGGCCAGCCCTCAACTAGATTTAAGGGGAATAGACCGGTGTGAGGGTCGGGGAAAGTAAACCCGTCACTCATGTATAGGTACGAGCTCGGACTTGAAAAGCAGGCTATTACCCAGGGGTGAGAGAGGCCATTCACCTCCGGGGGACCAAGTACAAAAAAGAGCAAGATCAAGTTGTAAGTTAAAGAAAGAGATAAATTACGTTAAGTGCACTTGCATACATTCAAGTACAAGCATCTACATATGCATTTCTAATTATCTCATTATGTCATGATATTATTATGATTCTTATTGAAGTATATTACTCTGTTCATGTTTCTATGTCTGTCATATGGAATGGCAAGTGGCTATTAAAATCTATCCCACTTCGAGTAAGGTGTTTTCAACTTAAAATTAGACCACTACTTGTTTATATGTACTCATATTTTTATAATAAACCGAAGCGGCTGGAATGTTTATGATGACGTTGTAAGGTTGGTTTGAGTTTACCTACTGAGAACCTTAGGTTCTCACTGCCTGCTTGTATGTTTTTCTTTTCCGTAAACATTCCAGCACCCAAGTTGGAGATCAAGTGTGAGGCAAAGTACAGGGCCTTTCATTGAGCAAGAATCAGGCATAAACCAGACCAAGAGACTCTTGAAGCCAGCTAACGACTAGTCGGATGTAAACGCTGTGTACTATATCAGTCACAACTTCTTTTAAAGTGTAATTATTTTATTCTTTATGTATCAGAGATTATTAGTCAATAATAAAGTGAGCAGTTAAAGGGCCATGTATTATATTTTTTATATTTTAAAGATTTTCTTAGTATAGTGACAACCTCTTAATATAACCCCATGACTCGAGCATGACTTATATAATAGAGGGTGTTACAGTAAGATTTGCCAGTAATACCGATAGATAATTATCCATCAATAATATCCATTAGTTTTCAGCTTGTTTCTTGTAGTGCTATCACTTTTCCATACATTGGTAGCAACAGATGCCATTGGCCAGTGTTGTTGAGTAAAGTTAAGAGAGTTCTAAACATGAATAAAAAACTATCTCCAAACCAAAGGAGCAACAACCATTAATGACAGAATAGGAGTTAAAGAAGGTAATGTAGCAGAGGAATGATAAAGAAGGTAAAAATTGGTTTTGTAATAGTCTCATCTGTGGTACTAGCATCATTTTGCTTAGTATTAAACTTATTTTTGCTAAGCTTTTTCATTGGGCTCTTTGTAAGCAAAAGTATTTAAGATTTCTTCAACTTAGAATGAATGAATGAATGACTATGATGATTAATGGAGGGGGTTACCCTATTCAAAATCTGAAAACGGTATAAAGGAAGCACAAAAGTGTTGTTTTATCAATTCAGGTGGTTGGCATTAGATTTGATGGCCAGGTTACTGATAGTTGTTATTATACTATGATTGGATGTTTTGTTTGAGATTAGGTTACTAGTTTGATGTTCTGTTTCAAAGAATGGAGGGTGTGAGGGAAGTGCAAGATGTAAGGAGTGATGTTAGTTGAGAGAAACAAAGAAGGGTGAAAAAGTCATTTCTTATGTATTTTAAAAATTTTTAAGTCATTAAATATTAAAAAAATCATGTTTTGATCTTGTGCTATTAGTATTTTAATTATCTAAAGTGTAAGGGAGGACAATGTCATGTGACTTAATAAAATTATGGAGTCGAGTGTAGTTTTTAAAATTAGGTTGGTTTCTGTAGAATATCAATATATTTCAAGGGAGATTGATATAACTTTTTGTAATTTTTTGGTTTGATGTAATGTTAATAACATTTCTTTGGGGCATGCTAATAGCCATTTTATTGTTGTAGGTGCACACTAATTGCTTGGTACTTTGGTTTTGTTTGTTTCTTTGGTGTGCAGCATAAGAGTCCTACTCCACTTTGATCCATAGGTATGGCCGGCCAAAAGGTCCAAGTACCCAAACCACGTATGTATTGGATGGAGTGCATCGAGTATGCTTGACTTTGTTTCGGTATGTACTGCTTTTTTTTTTTTTGTTTTTTTTTTAAATATTTGGGTACGATTTGATATGCCTTGGATATAAAAGCCTCCCATTAAAACACTGTCATTTTGGATTTTGGTCTTCTTTTGTTTTTCATTAAAACACTTTCGTTTGGTCTTCTCAAGTAATAGTGTTTTAGTTACTCGAATAATATTCCATCATTAATAGTTCATTAGATAATTTATTAGATAATAATGTGTAATAATAATGACCATTAATCCTAATATTTTACCATTTTTCATTTATTTGCTTTTTTGGAACATGTCTTTAAGTTTCTTCATCTATATACATAACCTACAATCAACTTTTCTATTTTTGTGGATTTATGAGATAAGGTTACTGAATCAGCCCTCCTCTTGGGGTGACATGGACTTATGTTAATTTTGAAGAGATACTAAATCACATATATAACCATTTCCTTTCCAATGAACATACTTTATCATTTATAAAATTTATTTAAACTTATATTTATCTTAAATTTTTAGGAAGAAAATTTTTATCAACGATAATCAATATACATTTCTCAATTGTCTTTCTTTAAGCATAGAAAAATGGAAAATAGAAATGCGAGTTTTATTGCTTGGCTCCTTATAAAAATTAACTAAAAGAAATATATCAAAAGGAAACTTTTCATTTTTGTTTCAATTAAAATATGAAACTATTTTGAAAAAATTTAAAACATATAATTTTTCCAATTTTTCTCTCTTTTTTTCTTTGGCATTTTCATGGTTTTATTTTCTGCAAACATGTTGTATTATGGAATAAACTATAAAAGAAAATAATTACATAAAGGCTTTTAAGATAATAGTTTTTGGGAAATTTTTTATCTGAATTTTTTAATGTTCAAATCCTTGGAACTTGTACGATCTGAATTTATGATGTTATTCTTTAATTTTAAATTTTGCATGTGAGCGAAACAAATTATGCATGAAAGTTTTGAAGAAAATAGTATTTCTATATTATATACATAATTATTGTTTGAAAATTTTGTAAATATATGGTAATTAAGGATTCAAAATATTTGCTCTATGAATAATTTATCATATTAATTTATAATTATTTTCATCCACTTCTGTGGGTTTAGAAAATAATTTTATTAGTTATGTTGAATATGTAAGAAAATAATATTTAATATTTTTGTGTTATATATCGTTTGTAAAAGATTTAAAGATTTAAAATGAAACAAATTTATTCATAAAAATCACTATTTTATATAAATTTATATTTTATAAAAATATAACGTGAGACTTAACTCGCATATAAATAGAGTATCCCTAATTCGAGGTCTCAATATATCTGTATGGCTGACAATATGCGCATTTACTAGTGAACGTAATATTTTATCCACTAATTGAAAAATGATAGATATTATTAAATTGAATAAGAATCTATATCTTACAAAGCAAAGTATTGCGTACTAGATGCATTTTCAAATTGCATTTATGCCTGTAGTTAAGAATAAATTTAAACAAAAAAGATATCAAATAAAGCTAACCTAATGCTTCATCAAGACTGAAATTTCACATTATAGACGTCTATAACTCCAACTTAGTAACTAAACTTGGATAACACACAAGAAGGGAACTCATTACTCATTTCCACAAAGCCAGTCATGCACATTTGGCCGCTCACCATCAAAACTCAACTTGAAAGACCTAAGAACTATAGCAAAGCGATAACCTGACTTAAATTTACGAGTATGTTTCGATCTCAATCTGAGGAGACGGATGAAATATGGTCGTGGGGAGCTAGCGAGGAGAAGAAAGAATAAGGCTCTATGATGAAAGGGGCATAGGTATTCTCTAAATAAGTTGGGGGAGAAAGTGTCCCAAGCTAAAGTGGGTAAGAAATTTGATGAATAAACTGTAGTTATGAGAAAAATGTCTTCATTGCTCAATTGATCAAGTCAATAAGTACATTAATGGGATCCAGCATAATTGTATTAAGAATTTCGTATAAGCCAACATTTTTCAATTAAATAATTGTGCAAAATGATAATAATGTGGATATTTTTTCTAATAATCACTAAAATAGATTTTGGCCCATATTCTAATGCATGTGCGCATTATAGACTCTGCCTTCCTAGGAAATAAAATTAAAAAATGGCAATTTATTATGGAATACTTCATTATTGTTACTTGATCTATAGCTTCTATAGCAGTTAGTGTTTGCTAAGAAAGTTGTGATGACTCATCACTAGTTATTTAGGGAGTTAGTGTTGGTTATAGTGTTCATTATTTATGACTTGTGGTTGAAGCTACCTCAATATCATGTATATAAACCAAACTGCTTGTGCATACTTAGTGAGATTCACCATTCAGTATATGCTATACCACTTTTACATCTTAGTTGTTCCATCTTCTCTCTTCTTTAGTCTCAAGCTTTTTTCTTTCCCCTTTTTCTTGTATCTGGTACCATTTTGACATGGTATTAGAGCCTTTTCTCTAGAAGGGCACTGTTACCGCTGCGCTTGGTTGAAGAAGTTGAAGGATCTAAGTGACTTTGATCATGGAGAATCAAGAAGCAACTATGGTGAATCCATCTTCAAGCTCAATAGTTCTTGGTTCCATGGCGAATCCAAGTTCCCCAACTATTAATATTCAAAGTCATGCAACCTTGATAGCTCAGATCAATGCCTTGCAAGTTCATGCTGCAAGATTGAATGAGTCCTATAATTGATTTGGTAAGTATGTATTTCATGCACCCTATTGAGAGTCCAAGAAAACCATTGATTTATATGACTTTGAACATACATAATAACAATACATGGGCAAGCGTTATGTGGTTAGCACTTAAATCCAAGAACAAATTGTAATTCATTGATGGTTCTCTTCCAAAATAGGAAGAAGTGGCCCTCTTTTTGAAGGTTGGGATAGATGTAATGCATATATACTGTGTAACATCCTAAAGCACGTTGCATTTGATTTACACTTTTAATTGATTTGTTTCATTACATTAGAGAAATACACTTAATTAGGGTAGAAATGTGAATGTTGAAATTAAAAACATTTAGAATTATTATGTAGAAAACCATTAGTAATGTCTTGGTAAATTAAGAAAAATCGGTTTGATTTCGGTGTTGTGTAATGCAAGAACCTAGTCAATAAAAATTTATACTGTAAGAATCAGTAATGAAAACCCTAATTTGAGTGGCCAATATTGAGCCACACACCCCCTAGGCTGGTGCAAATTTAGCCACACAAGGGGAAGCTAAAGAAAATTCAACTTGAGCCAAACATCCACCAATAGCCTTTCATGAGTCATCCTCCCCCTTTATGACTCATCACCAACAAATTCCCATCTTCTCCTTCTAAATTTTGGCCTACCATCAGACCCCTCTCACTCTCCCATTTTTTCTTTCTCAACTTCATCTCTTCATCCTCGTTTCTTCATCTTACTTCTACATCTATACCCTAACTTGCTTCCTTTTAGCTCAAACTTGAGATTTGAGGTAGGATTCTTGAGTTTTATTGGATATTAAGGTTTATATAACCTGTTAGGATTTCTTTGTTCCTCTTTAATATGATGTTGTATCATGATTATAAAACTTGTTTCAAATGAATTAACATGGAAATTATTGGTTTGGGTTGGAAAATTGATAAAAAAAAACTCAAGGATGAACTTAAACAGAATTGCTGGAAATTGAAGCCCTACGACCTATGCGTTTTGACCTATAGTGGTCAAAATTTAATGAAACCATTTTTAATGAAATTAGACATCTAGATCTTTTTAACCATTTAAATTGTAAGCCCACTGGACTTGTAATGAGAGGTTATGAATTTTTGAAGTAAGCTTTTGAATCTTGCCCATTGTTCTGACCAATATAGTTTGTAAAGGGTATAATTCATCCTATACAACTTTAAATTGAGTGTAACCAATTTTTTAAGAAAGCTAACACATAGATTATTATTCCATATAAATTTTGGATTCATATCTTAAGTATTTTGCTCCCATAAATTCTTCAAATTTATCATATGTCCTCTCTAGGTTGAAATAGGGTGGAGGGCAGTCCCTTTTAGCCCAAATTGAGAGCATATAACTTGGGCTCTATTTACTCATTCAAAATGAAACTTGAAATGAAAGATGGTTCAATTACCTTCACTTTGATATAAATTTTAGAGAAAATTAATGAAAATTGTATTTTTAGTAAATTTTTACATTTAAGTGCTCAAATCTATTGAGCAATAGGGCAGTCTCGAGTAAAATTTTAATAATTCAGTTTATATTTATCAAAACCTAATGGGACTAAAGAGATATACAAATAGACTAATAAGAATCCAACATAGTAAAATTTCAAATCAAAACAAGATAAAATGGAATTTTGATGCAATTCATAAGAATAGGGCAGAATTGGAGAATTTAAGGTGAACTGCCAACTTTAAGAGTTAGAAACCCTAAGTCATAAAGAGCCAATGGCTAAAGTTTTGAGGTAATTCCTTGTTATATTAATATAATATTGATGTGATATTGATCTGTAAATATGATGCTTCAATTTACTATGACTGGCTGATAGAAGTGATAATGTCTATATATTGGGAAATATCCTGTTTTCAACCGTTGTTTTGTCGAAATTCCAGCAGAAGTATGTGAATACTTTGCTATGGATTTTTATATGTTATAGTCATAATAATCATGCATGTAAGAAATGTTTGAAAGTGAGACATAAGGCATATGCATAAGTACATATAGCATGCTAATGCATGATTATGTCCAAGAAATACAAGAGATGGTAAGAACTTGTAAAAGGACGTACCGAGCCTCCACCTCGTAGTAGGCCAGGGTAGTACTGTTTAAGACTTAGGCCAGTCCCCGATCAGATATAAGGGAAATAGACCGGTGTAAGGGTCGAGAAAAGTAAATCCATCACTCATGTATAGATACGAGCTTGGACTTGAGAAGTAGGTTATAACCCAGAGCTAAAAGAGACCATTCACCTCCAGGGGAACAAATAAAGGAAGATAAGAAAGACTGCACTTTAAGGATGACGATACGTAATGCTCAAGTGTAGGCCCAAGCAAACACCCTACGGATAGCAATATGTAACGCCTAAGTGTGTCAAGTAAGGAAAGTTTAGAAGAGACAAATGCACTTGCATCAAGAACTCACTGACATTCATCTATGCATATTATTTATTTGTCCTTCAACTTGTCATAATTATGATCTTATTCTTTTTCTCTTTATCAAGTGTATAAATAAAATTAACCTACTTCAGAAGGATATTTTTTAGCTTTCTAAAATGAAATTTATAGTTCATATGGCATAATCATCTTCTTTTTTTTTTATAATAAATCGAAGCACCTGGAGATAATGACAATGACACAATATGTGGTAGTCTAGGAAATCCTACTGAGAATTTGTGATTCTCACCCCTATGTATGTATCCGTATTATCTCCAGATAGCTCAGAAGATATTAAAGATAGTCATCCCGAACAAAGTTGATTGAAATGTTGAAGACGGCTGTAGGTTGTTGTTAGGCAAGGTCCGTTTGTGTAATAGTAACAACTGACTTAAGCATGATACTGGGCTTGGGAGGGTGTTACATAGTGTCTTGTATAAATTTGCCTTAGTTCTTAAATTTCCCAAAATGTGATTTGGCGTGATGTAGCTTTTGATCTTTGGAAGGATCTTAAGCACTGATACTATCAAGGAGATGTTTTTAGAGTGGCAGATTTTGGAGGAAGAATTGTATTCCATTAGGTAAGGTGACATAAGTATCACCTCTTATTTCACAAAATTGAAGGCAATATGGGAAGAATCGGAAAACTTCCAACAAATCCCTAGGTGTTCTTGTGGTCTAGTATGCATTTGTGGCTTAGGAATAGTGAGGGGATACAAGAAAGATAGATATGTAGTTCGATTCTTATGGGGGCTTAATGAGCAATATTCGAATATAAGGAAGCCTTCACTTGACATTGAGATTGTCTTTCCTTTGTTGACTCAACAAGAAAGACAAATGGACAACCTTAAGTTCTTGATACCAAGACACTATTAAGCACTGTTGACAACAATTCTGATAGTCTCTATTCCTCTAAAGGCCGATGGAGAGGCAAAGCGGGTAGAGGATCTACATGCCGTGGCTCATTTGGTCCAGCCACAGGTAGAGGTCAATCCTCAAAACTGTAATGTTCTTTTTGTGGCAAGACAAGCCACTTGGTGGACATATGCAACAAAAAGCACAAGTACCTTCCTTATCTTGAGCAAAGGTCAATAAGTGCTGTAAATAATGTAATTGCTTATGAGAATGTAGAAGATCTCGATAATATTCCATCCAACCACGTGAGGAATATGGGAATTTTGAGATTTCTTTTACTCATGAGCAGAAGCAAACTCTATTAGCCTTACTTCAACAGCAAGGAGCACAAGTTCCTCATGGCACCAACCAAGTCATTACCATCCCTATTCAGTCCCATTCCAATGAAGGTACAACCTATGCCATGTCTTTTACTTCTTGTAAGTCCAAATCTTGGGTGATTGACATAGGAGCTACTGATCATGTGTCATACACTCTTGATAATTTTCAAACTTTTCATCACATTAAACCTATACTTGTCAAGTTACCTATTGATACAACCACTACTACAACCTTATTTGACATCATTTACTTTTCTAATAAACTCTTTCTCATGGATGTCCTTTATGTACCTTCCTTTAGTTACAATCTAATATCTGTCTCCAAACTAACTAAATCCTTACATTGTCAATTTGTTTTCACCAACCAAAATTGTGAAATTCAAGATTACCTTACCTTGAAGATGATTGGTGCAACTGAGTTAAAACTAGGCCTTTGTGCACTAAAGATCCCAGTTTCTACTATCCCAATTATACCACTAATATTACCTTCTTCACAAATTTTGCACACACAGACTGTTCAAGCTCCTAACATATGGCATCTTAGAGTAGGACACACTTCTTATCGTAGGCTGAATGTAATGGATAAGTTTTATTCTTTCTTAGATTATTCAAATACAATTTTTTCAAATAATGTACAACCTTGTGATTCATGCCATATTGCCAAGCAAAAGTGCCTTCTTTACTCTACTAGTCATTCTAAAACTTCTCATGTATATGATTTGGTGCACTTGATCTATAGCTTCTATAGCAATTAGTGTTAGCTAAGAAAGTTGTGATGACTCATCACTGATTAGTGAGGGAGTTAGTGTTAGTTATAGTGTTGGTTATTTATGACTTGTGGCTGAAGCTACCTTGATATCATCACTACTAGAATTAACTAGAATAGCAACCAAAAATTTTATGTTGCAAAGGTATAGAATTAGTGACTGATAAGAAAAACCAAATGGATAGTCTTGATAAAGAAAAATTGGTCACTAAATCAAGCACTAAAATAATTATAGATTGATTTAGTGATCGATTACTATAAAGAATATTTGGTTGGAAAATCGATCACTAAATCTTTGTTAGTGGCTGATATGGAAAGAGGAGTTACACGCATGAATTAAGTATAATTGGTCACTAAATTTGCCTCTAAATTTCCCATTATAGGCCGATATAGTGACTGATTTTGTCAAACAAGAGTTTCCTCTAAGATATATAAATCAGTCACCAAATCGGTCTCTAATCGATATATGATAGGTGAAAATCAATGGTAGAAGTAACTCTTGATTAACAAAATCAGTCTCTAATTATTCAATTAGAGACCAATTTAGTGACTAATTATGCATAACTGAATACTCATTTAGTATATATAAATCAGTTACTAAATCAGTCTCTAAAACTTCAATTAGCAATAGATTTTGGAAATCAAAAGTTCATTCTAGCATGGCAAATCGGTCTCTAAATTTTCAATTAGAGACTGATTCAGTGACTAATTTTGCTTAACAAAATTTTGCCCTCATATAGATAAATTGGTCACTAAATCGGGCTCTAATTGAAACTTAGAGACTGATTTTGTTAATCAAGACTTCCTTCTACCATTGATTAATCTGTCACTAAATCAGTCTCTAAATTTTCAATTAGAGACCGATTTAGTGACCGATTTTGCTTTACCATATATAAATCAATCACTAAATCGATCTCTAGTTGAATAATTAGACATGGATTTAGTGACCAAATTTTCAAATTGAGAATTGCTTCTAGGATTAGCACATTGATCACTAAATTGATCTCTAAATTTTCAATTAGTCACCGATTTTGTATAACAAGATTTTCCTTTACTATAAATAAATCGGTCTCTAATTGATTAATTAGAGATTGATTTTCTTAATAAGACTATCCTCTTCCCTATACAAATTGATCACTAAATCGGTCTTTAATTATGAAATAGAGAGATCGATTTAGTGACTAATCTTTTGGTCACTACATTTTAAACTTTCCCAAAAAATTAACCTAAGCCGCAATCGCGCCCTTCCCTATTTTCATCTTCCCTCTTCCCCTTTTTTCATCTTCCTCTCCCTCCTACCTTTTCCCCTTTCTCTGCCTCCAACCTTTCCTTTTTCCCTCCAACTACTGTGAGTCCACTTCCCACCTAACGTTGTCCACCCATGCATGCCGTTGTCTGCCGCTATAGTACTAGATTGTTGAAATCTGCTGCATGTGTAGGAGCTCCATCGTGTGTGGGCTATGCCACAAGTGCAGGAGCTGCACTGCCACTGCATTTTCTGACGTCTCTAAGTTGGGTTTGTACCTTGTACCTTTTTCCCTTTTTTTTTGGGTTTTAATTTTTGCTAAAATGTTTGTGTTGTTAGTTTGGAAAGTTTGATTATTCTTTTATGTTTGTGAAAGGATTGGGACTTTGGTTTTGAAGTGCCTCATGTTTTGATTTTTTTTTTTTTAGAATTTTTAGTTGAGCGGGTGTAATTCCTATGAGCATTTTGTGCCCATATGCTAATTTATGGAAATTGTGCAAATAGCATGATAATGTTATTTGGCATTAGACTTTCAACATTAGTTGTGTGCCTTAAAATTCATGAGCTTTGTTATCTTAAAATTTTAAATATGCAAAATGGATGCTCTTGATGTGAAACAAGCTAGGAAATTTGCAAAAGAGCATGCTTTAAAGAATGGACCCATTGTAAGTAAACTTGCATTCTATTATTTATACTTGAATTGTTTTAGAATTATTTATTAGCAATTTAGCATTTAGTTTGATTAAATCTCTCTTGTTGGTGAGTTTTCTTCTTATTGTTGTTGAGTTTCCTTTTTATTTATCTTTTTTGTTTTTAGTTTGTTATTAAAAGTTTATGTTTTGACCATTTGTCATCAAATCCATTTGATTTTTAGATCTTGAGTTTCTACTAGCTTAAGGGACTGTTGGTTAAGAGTGGAGTTAATGTGAAGGACCTACTGAGCATCATGTACAATTTTCATTTTAGTGGGTTTTATCTTTGTAATTATTGAAATGAAAGGTTGATTGTGGGTTAGATTTAAGTTTTGTTGTGGTAATTTGGTTTTGATTTGATAAAATTGAATTTTATGGTTGCAAAATAGGTGGAAGTATAAGTGTTGAATTTAGTACTAATAACAATGTTTTAAGATTTTGTTGTGCATTTGAAAGTGCAAGTTGGTTTTTTTTTTTTTATTTTGTTCCATCTATGTTTACAAAATTTTCTTTGGGCCTTTTGAAAAATGTATATGATGTTCTCACTAGGAATATGGTTTACTAATGTTGTTCCCATGTAGGTTGCTACATTTTTAGTTTTAGTTTTCTTATGTTGGTTTGGTGTGTTATTATTCTTGATTTGATTTTTTTTTTTCTCATGTTTATCTTTAGTGATAAGAGAATTTGAAACAAGTGATTTAATTGAAGATATTGTCAAAATTGTGAGGAGTTTCTTATGTAAGTTCATTTATTTTCACTTGGATAGATTTCCTATTTGGGTTTGGTGTATTGTTGTTCTTAGCTTGATTTTTTTTTTTTTCTCTTTTGTGTTTCCAGAGATTAAAGAAAGGGAAGGAAGTGATTTAATTTACATAAGTACATTATCAAAATTATGAAGAGTTTCTCATGTAAATTCATTTGTTTTAATTCTAAAAAATTGTGAGTTTTGATTAACTTCATATTAAAAAATTTTAAAATGTAAAAATATAGTTGATATTTATATTTTGCAATTCTTTTTATAACTAGATTCACATTTGAAATTGCTTAAAAAGCTGGTGGTCAACCATCTTTAGACTTTGCCCATTTATCCTCACTTTGGTGTATTTTACGAAGGTATGTTAGTTTATTTCATTGACCATGCAATCTCACTTATATTATGATAACTAATTGTTTCTCAAAACTACATTCTTCCTGAAAAAGTTAGAGTTCATCTTTATAGAAAAGAATTTGTACATGATTATTAGTATCGGACACAACATGGTAAAAGTAACCCAACCTTACGTGGAAATTTTATGCTTAGTATAGTACTTCCATAAGAGAAACTGGTAACAATGAACACCTAAGTAGGTTTGAAACCATGATTTATGATGTTGTTGGTCCAGAGTTTGGAATGCACTATAATCAAGAGATTGAAAAGTCTCAAAATGCAGATACAACAAAATTTGATGTTTTGCTGCGTCCATTGTGGCTGAAGTGTGTTGATCACACTGAATTGTCTTTTGCTATTAGATTATTGACAATCAAATTTGAGGAAAAATATTTCTCAATGATCTTTTAATCAAATGGTCTTGCTTATGAGAGAGACACATTCTCCCAATAATCTAATCTCCTAAGATTATTATGAAGCTAAAAAAATAGTTTCAAAGCTTGGACTTGCAACAATAAAGATTGATTGTCATGTTAATGGTTGTATGTTGTTCTATACTAACGAATACAAAGCATTAAAAGAATGTAAATTTTGCAGTGCACCATGGTATAACTTAAAAAAGGTCAGTGGAGGAAAATACAAAATGTTACCTGTGAAGAGAATGCACTACTTACCCCTCACTACTAGGCTAAAACGATTATATGCTTCGATGATTTCTGCTCTGCATATAAGATGGCACTACGAAAATAGATGAAAACTAGGAGTATTGTGCTACCCATCAGATGGAGAAGCTTGGAAACAATTTGATCTTAATTATCCTAATTTTGCAGCTAAACCATGAAATATTAGATTAGGTTTATGCACTAATGGTTTTTATACCATATAGCCAATCAATAGCACCTTAGTCTTGTTGGCCAGTGATTGTCACTCCTTACAATCTTCCACCAAAATTATGCTTGACCACTACTTATATGTTCTTCACCTTGATAATTCCAGGGCCCCATAATCCAAAAGGCAAGATAGATGTGTATTTGCAACCTTTAATTGACAAGCTGAAGTTGTTGTGGAATGAAAGTATTCTTATATATGATATTTCAAAAAAATAGAATTCCATGATGAAAGCTGCACTAATATGGACTATCAATGACTTTCTTGTGCATGGGATGCTGTCAAGTTAGAGCACAATGGGAAAACTGGCATGTCCATATTGTATGAATTAATCAAAGGCTTTTACTTTGAAATATGGTGGTAAATGCTCTTGGTTTGATTCTCATCATCAATTTTTGCTTTTGGATCATCCACATTGAAAAAATAAGGATGCATTTTTTAAAAATCGAGTTGAAAAATCTCAATCTTTACTTAGATTGTCTAGGAATGATATATGGGAGAATGTTTCTGATCTTCCAAAAATTACTGAGGTTGAATCTTGTTCATATCCTGGCTTTGTTATTACTCATAACTAGATAAAACAAACCATATTTTGGGATTTATCGTATTGGAAGACCAATTTAATGAGACATAATATTGATGTGATGCTCATTGAGAAAAATGTATTTGATAGTGTCTTCAATACGATAATAGACATCAAAGATAAAACTAAAGACAATGTCAAAGTAAAAATCGATTTGAAAGAATACTATCAGCGGAAGGAATTAGAATTGTAGCAATTACCCAATGGAAAGTATGTGAAGCCAAAAGCAAAATTCACTTTATCCATGGAGCAAAAAAAGGCTATATGTAAATGGGTTAGTGAGTTTAAAATGCCTAATGGATATGCATCTAATTTGCACAGATGTATGAATTTAAGGGAAAAGAAGCTCTTTGGGATGAAAAGTCATAATGTGTGAATTTGCATAAATGTAAGCAACTTCTAATTTGTTTAATTTCTACTGCCTATATGTCTGTTATGTTAGAATATAATATATAGCTACATATTGTGTTAAATTATAATGTATGCTCTATTAATATGTCATGAGTATGACTAAGTTATTTAATATGTATGTTGACATCATTTTGGTACTAACAGGCTAAATTTACACGTGCTATGGATGAGACAACCCAAAAGGCATCTAAGGAAGGAAGTTCTGAGCCTAATGAGTTAGACGTGTGGCATGACATTGCTGGAATAAAAAAAGGAAGAATTTATGATCTTGGTTTGGAGTCTACTGTGGTTGATGGAAGACCTTATTACTGCGGTTCCAGCTCTTAATCAACTAAGTCGGTACAAATAGCAGAGCACAAAAAATTGCTGAAAAAAATGAAAGATGAAAACAGTGCACTTTTGGCAAGGTTGGAGAGTATTGAGAGTCAAGTTCAATTCAATAACAAGCGGCTACACGAAATGATGAAGCGGATGAATTTTCAACTTCCTGAGTTTTAACCACTGGCAAGAGACACAAATCAGAGGGAAAAGTAGCATGATGAGGTGGAAAAAGGAGACAATGAGGAGGATTATACGAGGACTTGAGTTACTAAGAATTAGATAGGGACTAAGAGTAGGACTACTATTATGACTAGAGTAGGAATAATTATTTAGACTTGAATAACACTAGTTATTAACACTTGAATGAGACTAGTTATTGAGACTTGAGTAGGATTATATATTATCTAGCTTTCCATTTTGTAATTTAATGAATATTACTTGTTTGTATGATGTTTAATACTTGTCTAGTATTAGGAGTTTATTTGGTTGGATTGATATATCAAACTTATATCTCTTCGGTGGTTAAATTGTCTGAATTTCAGGTGCTTAAAACAACGAATTCAAAAAATGCAAAATTGTTCATGTTAACATCATTAGGCATTAGTGACCGATTATGCAATTAGCGACTGATTTTACAGTTACGACTGAAATTGAAATCAGCTTAGGATTAGAAAAACACAATCAGGTATTAGTTGTCACGACCCATCCCAGACCATGACCGGTGCATAGAAGATGGGTCCCTTAGTAAGCCTTAATCATACAATTTTCACAAAAATTGGACAGACCCTTTTGTATTTAGGATAATTCTCTAAATACGGGTTCTTTACCAACACAATTAAACAATCACACTCATCTGTCAGAATACAGGCATTCTCAGAATGCATCCCTCAACACACAACTTAACAAAATATACTTTCAAATCAAAATCAAACATATGAGTTCACATGCATGCATTCCTTCAAATATCCTAACACGATTATATAATTTTCATCCTCTAGAAACCCAACAATTTCTCATAAACATAAATACCACTACACAAATGATAACATAATCTAGTAAGGGTCAAACCCTGTCTTTAGTACCATGGAGCTACATCTGTAACATCTGCCACGAGTTCTAACCTCTGACCTTATTTCCAAGGTTCAAGTGAATGAACAAGGTTTTCGATCTCCGACCTCACCTCCAATTCAAATGAAATGTTCATGATTTCCGACCTTCGGGTTGATCTCAAATAGAATGAACACGAGTTTAGATCTCTGAGTTGATCTCCAAGTTCGACCAGAATTTACATGAGTTCTGACCTAATCTTCAAGTTTCAAATACAATGGACATTATTTCTGACTTCATCTTCGAGTTTCAAATAAATGGGATAATTTCCAATTTCCTACTTAACCTTTAAAGTCCAAACAAAATGGAAATGATTACCGATATTCAAGTTTAATTAAGTTCCGATCTCCGAACTTATTTCAAGAGCATTTTCATTTCTATTGATATTCCTGAGATTGAGTTGGTGACCAACTTTTGAGATAGATCCTGGACCAAGTTTTAGCACTACGTGTGAGAGTTTTTTAAGCGTCCTAGTTCTCGACTTCTAATATGCGGGTATAAGGTTTTATGCTCTGGGACTAACTTCCAAGATTATGTAATGTAACATCCCCACAAGTTCCGACTTCATTTCTCATGACTTACACTTTTCGATTTCATCTTCAAGTCAATGGACATTGCTTCCGACTTCGAGTTTCAAATATGGTGTACATAATTTCCGAATTCTGACCTAATCTCAAGAATATCACGAGATCCGACCCTCGGGTTGATTTAGAATGAATAGAAGTGCTGATTTCAGGGTTGATCTTGACTAGAATGGGCACGAGTTCAGATCTCTAAGTTGATCTCCAAGTTCGACCAGAATTTACATGAGTTCCAGTCTCCGACCTCATAACCAATGTTCAATATTAACTAGAATAGACACGATGTCCAATCTCCGAGATTATATGCAAGTTAATGAACATGATTTCCGACCTCAGAAGTTACTTCCAAGAACTTTTCGTTTCTATTGATGTTCCCCAGTTTGAGTTTAGGACCGGCTTCTAATATTTCTGAGTTTCGGGTATAAGTTCAGATCTCCAGGCAAATAAGGATAATGTACTGATTACCAACTTTCGGAGTTGTGCTTGGCTTGACACCCGACTTCCGTAGTCATGTTTATACTAGTTCTTCGGGATTGATTCTTGATCGAGTTCCGAAGTTATGGTTTACTGTGATGCCGAGTTTAGGAATTTTGGATATGAGTTTAAGTATCCTACTTTCCCGATTTCCTGGATTCGGGTACAAGGTTTCATATTCTAATCCCACTTCCTATTTCTAATATTAAGAATCCTCCAAAGCTCTTGTGTTCCCTAAGCTCCTAGTTCCACATTAAGTATGAAATGGGCATTATTACCGATTTTCACTTCAATATCGGCTTTGCTTCCAAATTTCAATATGAATAAATCCGATCTCTGACTAATTCCTGATCTCCGAATTCAAGGTTCCAAATGGATACGAGTTCTGATCTGATCATTTATTTTCTAATTTCAAATATGATGGACGTGAGCCTGACCTCCAATTTGATATTCAAGTTCAAATAAAAAGGGTATGATTTCCGACCTTAAGCAAGGTGGAGGCAAGTTCCGATTTAAGGCAGAAGAAAAATGAGAATCAATTTTTAGCCACAAAAAGGGGGAGACATGGCCGAAATTTAGCCACCTCCACCACTATAGATGGCGCCATATGGCAGCCATATGATGGGGAAAATTGGCCAAATCATGACCATTGAAACCAAATATCTCAAGCCATCCTTATCTAGGTCATAAAGCCTAGAAAAATCTTACCCATCTCCTTTTAACTTGTACCCTCCACCATGTTTCAGCCTTCTTCCATCTCTTCTCCTTCTTCTTCCTTTCTTTCCTTACCTCCATGGATAAGAACTTCAAGCTTAAGATTGGAAGCCCTCTTGACCTCAAATCCTCTTGCTTCTTTTATGAAAATTGATCCTCACCTCCTTCTCTACAAAACCCCTCTAACAATTTTATGATTAAGCATCAAATAGAGCCTCCCCACATTCATATGAGCTGCTGCCATGATGAAGGAAGAAGGCTAGGAGTTGGTTTTTGGCCTCCTTGCTTCCATAGTTTCAAGGATTTCAAGGTAGGTACCTTAAATCCTTAGTTGTTTGATGTATCATGTGACTATGTGGCTGCTATGCTCCTCTTATGCCATAGTTGTATGATGGATTATGGTTGGATTAATATGGAAACTTGAGTTAGAATTAAGGTTAGAAGAAGAAAACTAGGAGAAGTGAAAGTTTGGGATGTTGTCTAAGTGAGAAGCTCCACGGCAGTCTGTACGGCGGAGTGTACGGCTCCGCCTACAGCTAGTCAAAATAGATGAAACCATTTTTAGATGAAAGTAGACATTCAGGGCCTTCCATACATATATTATATAAGGCGACTGGATTAGTATTAAGAGAGATATAAATTTTGGAAGTTTAACTACATTTTAGAGTTTGATATTGGGCAGACTGGGTTGTTCAGGACATAGTGTGCTCTATACAACTCTAAATTGAGTGAAACTAATTATTTTTAGAAAACTTACACATAGGAGAACATTCCATAAGAATTTCCAAGTTCGTTGTGGTCCCAGTTACTCCCAGTGATTGGAAGAAATTGCCTTATATCCAAATTGAACCAAAACAAGATAGTTCAGGAAGGTCAAATTTAGAGGCTTATAACTCGAGTCCTACTAAGGCAAATGAAATGAAACTTATTGCAAATGAAAGATTATCTTGTTAGCTTTAATATGATACCAATTTCATATGATTTGGACTAGTTTTCGATTTATAGTGGATTTTTATTTTTAAGTATGTAATTCTGGCCAGCTACAGAGCAGTCCGACGTAAAACTTAGATAACTTGAGTTATACAAATCAAGATGAGATGGGACCAAAAAGGTTGGAAGCTAGACACATAGAGTTATGACATACCCAAAATTTAGGCCTAGATGAGTTAAATAGAATTTATGGCCTAATTTCTAAAAATGAGCAGAATTGAGGAATATGAGCAGGATTCCCAAAGGTATAGGATTTGGCACCTTAATCCACATATGAGTTCAAGTAAAGTCTAAGTGTTAAAATTCCATGTTGGTGCTTGAAGGATTAATGCATTATAATTGATCTCTTACTGTGACTGACTGTCAACTGAAACTAGGACTATTCATGGGGAAGCGAACACGTTTCATTATGCTACCGAATTTTCGGCAGGAATTTATGAGAACTTATACTATGGGTGATTATGCTTTAAATATATTTACATTTACATGTCATGTTCATGTACATCATGCCTGGAAGCATAATTAGAATATGATATGAGAAATAAGGTATGAGACATATTCATGAATGCACCAAGCGTTCGCATGCATGACAAGATATGAAAAGGAAAAGATGATAAGAACTTGCAAGAAAGACGTACCAAGCTAACAGGTGAGGCATGGCATAGACCCAGCTAGCGTGGGCCAGAGCGATACTTTCTAAGACTTGGGCCATCCCTCGACCAAATTTAAGGGGAATAGACCGGTGTGAGGGTCGGGGAAAGTAAACTCGTCACTCATGTATAGGTACAAGCTCGGACCTGAAAACCAGGCTATTACCTAGGGGTGAAAGAGGCCATTCACCTCCGGGGGACCAAGTATAGAAAAGAGCAAGATCAAGTTGCAAGTTAAAGAAAGATATGAATTAAGTCAAGTTCACTTGCATACATACAAATACAAGCATCTTTATGTGCATCTTCAATTATCGCATTAAGTCATAATGCTTTTGTGGCTCTTGTTAAAGCATATTATACTATTCGTATTTATATGTCTGTCATATGAAATGGCAAGTAGCTGTTAAAATATATCCCATTTCGAGTAAGTTGTTTTCAACCTAAAATTGAACCACTATTTGTTTATATGTACTCATATTTTTATAATAAACCGAAGCGGCTGGAATGTTTATGATGACGCTGTAAGATCGATTTGAGTTTACCTACTGAGAACCTCAGGTTTTCACTGCCTGCTTGTATGTTTTTCTTTTCCATAAACATTCCAGCACCCAAGTTTTGAAATCAAGTGTGAGGTGGAGTACTAAGCCTTCCATTGAGCAAGGATTGGGTCTAAACTAGACTAGGAAACTATTGAAGCTAGATAACGACTAATCGGATGTAAATGTTGTGTACTATGTCAGTTACAGTTTTTTTTTTAAAGTGTAGTTATTTTATTCTCTATGTATCACAGATTATTTGTCAGTAATAAAATGAGTAGTTCAAGGGCCATGTATTATATTCTCCATATTTTAAAGATTTTTTAGCATAGTGACAACCTTTTAATATAACTCCATGACTCGAGCATGGCTTATATGATAGAGGTTATTACATTTATTGGTATCAGAGCAGTTCGTCCTATATAGACCCGTGGATGGACTGATTATGCTTCTAATGCATACTTTGAGAATCTAGATGCACCATGCTTTAGGTCCTCGCGTGAAGAAGGCATAGAAATATTATGCATGATAGCCTTGTTGTAAGTGTTGTGGGCTACCTGTTGCACTTGACTGAATGTTATGGGCTACCTATTGCACTTGACTAAATGTTGAGCTTGATCACGTCAATATAAGGTTTTGTGTAAACAGAAGCCTGAGACATCCAACAGGCTTATTAAGGACCTTTTATACATAATTATTAGAGATAAAACTCCTAGGAAGTAGCGATGGCATAAAGTGGTAGACAATTAAGCAAGTCAAGGGGTGCAGAGAATTAGGGATTCAATTAAGGGAATCGCGTTGGATGGTTTGCTATAGACATAGTGAACCTAGTTATACCGAAAAAGGTTATTTGTAAAGTGTTGCCGGGTAGCCGAAGATTTTCCATCATCAAGGGCAGGATCTTAGTTGAAGACGAGCTGAGCAAGAGTTTTCTTCACCTTGATGGGGCTTGTTTCCAGCTTTATTGCGATTACCAAATCCAGGCTATCTTCTCTAGCTTGAACCTAGGGGATTCTTCTACCTACTCGACAGGAGTAAGGTGATTACCCGCTGATGAGGTTATCCTATGTGGCATGGATAGTGTCCTTATTTTCTTCATAAATGAGATTACCCCACGGGTCTCGCCAACAAATTCAGTTAATGGTTTTTATTTTGGATTGTGAGAATACCACATTATAAAGACCTAATCCTTTATTAAGAAACTTGTAGGGTGGATGAATGAAGCAGAGGATCAGTAAAAGAAGCTAAGGCCAGAAGCTTTGGTTAGGTGCACAGAAAACTTTTTTAAGTCTCCGTCCAGAGAATAGAGTGGCTTCTCCCTCAAGGGTATAGGGAACTAACCTTGTAGCGATTGCAAATTAGAAGAGTACTAAGTGGAATCTTGGCTTCGAAAGGGAAACAATTGAGCAAACTATAAAGAAACCCATCTAACTGTACATTGAATCAAGATGGAGATACGGCTATACACGGTATGAAAGGCAGATGAAATTATAAGTGTAACAAGAAAGAGAGACAATATATCTCCTACTAACCTGAAGTAGAAACACTTTCAGACCAGAGGTGGCATACGAATCACGTATAATTTTCCTACCTTTTAGGAATAAAGGGAATGTTAGAAAATTTAGTCATGTTCAAATTCTATCAACCTCAACCACCATAGGAACTAGATGATGGAATCATCTTCACCCATGTTACTAGTAGAGGAATGAGGCTATTCAGAGAAGGAAGGCAAGGTCAAACAATCGCCTTTAGGTACCATTATATATGTTATGGACGGAGTAATTCGATCAGGAATGTATTCAGATTCAGGTAAGAGTAATGAAGATTTAAAGTATGCAACTAATCCCGATAGACCGAGGGAACAACAGCAAGGTAGGTTTTGACAAATAAAAATAGACAAGTTTCTGCAATAACAATAGAATACAGTAGGAACGAGGCAGGAAAAGAGGAAGTTTGGATTTCTGGCTAGCCTACTAAAGAGAGAAAAACTACCTAGTATGAGATTATAGTGCAGACAAGATTGTGTACAAAATACCAAGTAGGGTTGCCTTGGCACCGGTCATAAGTGCAATAGACTTAATGCACCCTAAGCAAGATCGGATGATGTACCAATATAAGATCAAAAAGGATTTAGTAGCGTGCCCCATGAGGGGCAAGGTTACAATGTCGGAATTAGAGGCAGTTAGAAGAGTCTCTATAACTTGGGCCAAATTAAATGCGATCATCACTAACGCATTAGGTTCCATCAGAGTTCCGTAGTTATGCGTGCTCGGACGAGAGTAATATTATGATGGGTGACCTTCTGGGAAGTCCTCATATTGTAACTTTAACAGGAAAGCAAGACCATCATTCTTATCTTCCATAGCAAATGGATTACACCTTAGGAGCAAGATATTATAAAGAATAGCCAAAAGGTTTAGCAGTTAAGGTACCCACAAAAGTGAGAGGTGGACATCAACACAATAGTCGAGGAATCTCCATGCTAACCAATTGAAAAGAGTAGAAAAGTGGCAGGAACTTCTGCTGTCCCACAATCCTTTCCTTATGTGAAGCTGATCATATTTTGAGGGAGTAAGTATCATAGCAATCATTGAAAAGTTCAACAAAAATGACATGAGACCCGGTTAGCAAATAATGAGAAATGGAGTAAGGTCCACAAAGGAAGGAGAGATTTCAAAGTGAGGACTATAGATATATTTAGAAGGAAGCTCTAGCATCATACCCAAGACCTAACGGAAGGAGGATTCATCACAAATCGAAGGGGATCAGGTAGGCGAGAGTTTGGATATGGCCTGGCTAGTTTCTCGAAAAACTTCGGCGAAGCCATTATGGCTACTATATGTCGAAGTTGATCGTTGCTGTAGCTGATAACTTTCATAATGGCAAGAACTTCTTCAGTTGGTATTTGGGACCCAAGGCACAAGTATTAGCAAGTTTACCGAAAAACATAGCGCACAAGTAGTTAGACACATGACATGGAGGATGAGGAATTTACTCGATGAATTTGATGATGGATCAGAACTCAACGAAATAAAGTATATTTTGGGTACCCATATAATCCACGACAACTCTCTGCTTAGATATTAGAAAGTCATCTTGTAAGACAATATGGTAAGGAAAACTTTATAGCTTCGATGAAATGATCTGACTTTTAACCTTGGTTTTCACATTAAACTGCCTGTATCTTAATAACCAGGAATCAAGGAGGATATCAGACTAATACGAAGAGTCACGGGTCGTAGAACTTAATCTGTATAGTGGGAGTGACCTGAAATTTTCCTACAGGCATTAGGCATGAGGCAAATTTTACCAAGAAGAATGAGTTTAAGATAAGGCTCCTAATTATAATTTTAAGAAAAGGCCTAAGCCTATGTTTCTAAAGAACCGTATCAGAGGCAAATTTATTGTTGAACTAAGGGTAGCTGAGCAAATAAGAATCTTGGAAAAGAATATACGGACCTCCTTGACATAGGCATTATCATTACTACATATTGATGTCCATTACTATGATAACGGCTAATCTTTGCAATTGCAAATCTTCATGAGTTGAATATCTGGAGTCTCATCTATAAGTGGCAAAAGATTTAGCAGCTACCACAAAGCAGGACTAGTGGGGTATAGAGCAAGGGAAATGAGTAAGAGTCTCCAATAAATTGAACAATGATTCAGAGCGCCATAGGGACAAGGCAAGCTCGGACACCAACATAACCCTTATGGATTCTTTGTACGTATTAAGACATTACCTCATAGCTATTGGCAAGTAATCTCAAGACAAGATACAAACTCAAAAAGAGGAATATCTTTATAAGTTAAAAGGAATTTTTCCTTGACCCCTCTTAATCCTAGAATTTTGAGGACAATTTTGTTTTTTAAGCAGGGTAGTAATGTAACATCCCCACGAGTTTCGACTTCATTTCTCATGACGTACACTTTCTGATTTCATCTTCAAGTCAATAGACATTGCTTCCGACTTCGAGTTTCAAATATGGTGTATATAATTTCCGAATTCCAACCTAATCTCAAGAATGTCACGAGATCCGATCCTCGGGTTGATTTAGAATGAACAGAAGTGCCGATTTCAGGGTTGATCTTGACTAGAATGGGCACGAGTTCAGATCTCTGAGTTGATCTCTAAGTTCGACCAGAATTTAAATGAGTTCCAGCCTCCAACCTCATAACCGATGTTCAATATTAACTAGAATAGACACGATGTCCGATTTCCGAGGTTATATGCAAGTTAATGAACACAAGTTTTGACCTCAGAAGTTACTTCCAAGAGCTTTTCGTTTCTATTGACGTTCCCCAGTTTGAGTTTAGGACCGGCTTTCGATATTTCTGAGTTTCGGGTATAAGTTCCGATCTCCAGGCAAATAAGGATAATGTACTGATTACTAACTTCCGGAGTTGTGCCTTCCGCAGTCATGTTTACACTAGTTCTTCGGGATTGATTCTCAATCGAGTTCCGAAGTTATGGCTTATTGAGATGCCGAGTTTAGGAATTTCGGGTATGAGCTTGAGTATCCTAGTTTCCCGATTTCCTGGATTCGGGTACAAGGTTTCATATTCTAATCCTACTTCCTATTTCCGATATTAAGAATCTTCCAAAGCTCTTGTGTTTCCTAAGCTTTGAGTTCTACATTAAGTATGAAATAGGCATTATTATCGATTTCCGACTTCAATGTCAACTTTACTTCCAAATTTCAATATGAATAAATCCGATCTTCGACTAATTCCTGATCTCCGAATTCAGGTTCCAAATGGATACGAGTTCCAATCTCATCATTTATTTTCTAATTTCAAATATGATGGACATGAGCCCGACCTCCAATTTGATATTCAAGTTCAAATAAAAAGGGTATGATTTCCGACCTTAAGCATGGTGGAGGCGAGTTTCGATTTAAGGCAGAAGGGAAACGAGAATCAATTTTTAGCCACAAAAAGGGGGAGACATGGCCGAAATTCAGCCACCTCCACCACCATAGATGGCGCCATATGGCAGCCATATGATGGGGAAAATTGGCCAAATCATGACCATTGAAACCAAATATCTCAAGCCATCTTTATCTAGGTCATAAAGCCTAGAAAAATCTCACCCATCTCCTTTTAACTTGCGCCCTCCACCATGTTTCAGCTTTCTTCCATCTCTTCTCCTTCTTCTTCCTTTCTTTCCTTACCTCCATGGATAAGAACTTTAAGCTCAAGATTGGAAGCTCTCTTAACCTCAAATCCTCTTGCTCTTTTTATGAAAATTAATCCTCACCTCCTTCTTTACAAAACCCCTCTAACAATTTTATGATTAAGCATCAAATAGAGCCTCCCCACATTCATATGAGCTGCTGCCATGATAAAGGAAAAAGGCTAGGAGTTGGTTTTTGGCCTCCTTGCTTCCATAGTTTCAAGAATTTCAAGGTAGGTAGCTTAAATCCTTAGTTGTTTGATGTATCATGTGACTATATAGCTGCTATGTTCACTTGTATGATGGATTATGGTTGGATTGATATGGAATCTTGAGTTGGAATTAAGGTTAGAAGCAGAAAACTAGGAGAAGTGAAGGTTTGGGATGATGTCTAAGTGAGAAGCTCCACGGTAGTCCGTATGGCGGAGTGTACGGCTCTGCCTATAGCTAGTCAAAATGGATGAAACCATTTTTAGATGAAAGTAGACATTCAGGGCCTTCCACACATATATTATATATGGTGATTGGATTAGTATTGAGAGAGATATGAATTTTGAAAATTTAACCTAGATTTTAGAGTTTGATATTGGACAGACTAGGTTTTTCAGGACATAACGTGCTCTATACAACTCCAAATTGAGTTAAACTAATTTTGTTAGAAAGCTTACATATAGAAGAACATCCCATAAGAATTTCCAAGTTTTTTGTCATCCCAGTTACTGCCAGTGATTGGAAGAAATTGCCCTATATCCAAACCAAGCCAAAATAGGACAGTTCAGGAAGGTCAAATTTAGAGGCTCATAACTCGATTCCTACTAAAGCAAATGAAACAAAACTTATTGCAAATTAAAGGATATCTTGTTATCTTTAATATGATACCAATTTCATATGATTTGGACTGGTTTTCGATTTATAGTGGATTTTTACTTTTAAGTGTGTAATTCTGGCCAGCTACAGGGCAGTCCGAGGTAAAACTTAGATATCTTGAGTTATATAAATCAAAATGAGATGGGACCAAAAAGGTTGGAAGCTACACACATAGATTTATGACATACCCAAAATTTAGGTCCAGATGAGTTAAATAGAATTTATGGCCTGATTTCCAAAAACGGGCAGAGTTGAGGAATATGAGCAGGATTCCCAAAGGTATAGGATTTGGCACCTTAATCCACATATGAGTTCAAGTAAAGTCTAAGTGTTAAAATTCCATGTTGGTGCTTAAAAGATTAATGCATTATAATTGATCTCTTACTATGACTGACTGTCTGCTGAAATTGGCATTATTCATGGGGAAGCAGACACGTTCGGTTATACTGCCGAATTTTCGGCAGGAATTTATGAGAACTTATGCTATGGGTGATTATGCTTTAAATATATTTGCATTAACATGTCATGTTCATGTACATCATGCATGCAAGCATAATTAGAATATGATATGAGAAATAAGGCATGAGACATATTCATGAATGCACCAAGCATCCGCATGCATGACAAGATATGAAAAGGAAAAGATGATAAGAACTTGCAAGAAAGACATACCAAGCTACCACGTGAGGCATGGCATAGACCCAGCTAGTGTGGACCAGAGCGGTACTATCTAAGACTTGGGCTAGCCATCGACCAGATTTAAGGGGAATAGGCCGATGTGAGGGCCGGGGAAAGTAAACCCGTCACTCATGTATAGGTACGAGCTCGGACCTGAAAACCAGGCTATTACCCAGGGATGAGAGAGGCCATTCACCTCCGGGGGACCAAGTACAGAAAAGAGCAAGATCAAGTTGCAAGTTAAAGAAAGATACGAATTAAGTCAAGTGCACTTGCATACATACAAGTATAAGCATCTTTATGTGCATCTTCAATTATCGCATTAAGTCATAATGCTTTTGTGGTTCTTGTTGAAGCATGTTATACTATTCGTATTTATATGTCTGTCATATGAAATGGCAAGTGGCTATTGAAATATATCCCACTTCGAGTAAGGTGTTTTCAACCTAAAATTGAACCACTATTTATTTATATGTACTCATATTTTCATAATAAACCGAAGCAGCTGGAATGTTTATGATGACGCTGTAAGATTGGTTTGAGTTTACCTACTGAGAACCTTAGGTTCTCACTGCCTGCTTATATGTTTTTCTTTTCCGTAAATATTTCAGCACCCAAGTTAGAAATCAAGTGCGAGGTGGAGCATTGAGCCTTCCATTGAGCAAGGATCGGGCGTAAACTAGACCAGGAAACTATTGAAGCTAGATAACGACTAATCAGATGTAAATGCTGTGTACTATGTCAATTACAATTTTTTTTTAAATGTAGTTATTTTATTCTCTATGTATCAAAGATTATTAGTCAGTAATAAAATGAGTAGTTCAAAGGTCATGTATTATATTCTCCATATTTTAAAATTTTTTTAGCACAGTGACAACCTTTTAATATAACTCCATAACTCAAGCATGGCTTATATGATAGAGGTTGTTACATGTAACATCCCCGACTTCGGAGTTTAAGTTTTTTATGTTTCATAGTCTTGTCTTTGAATGTCGTTTTTAAGGTGATTTGTTTGTTGTGATTTCCAATCTCTGACTTTATGTTTCAAAGAAAACAAACATGATTTCTGGTCTAATAATCTATTACTCGAGTTTTGATATTTGAACTAATCTCCAAGTTTGAATAAGATGGACAAGAGCTCCGACTTTACGCAAGATAGATACAAGTTCTGAGTTTAGAAAGAGTGCAAACGAGTTCTCATTTTGTGTGGAGGATAATTAAGCCACAAAAAGAAGGAAGCATAGCTAGAAATCAGCCACAAGAATTTCAACCAATCAACAGTCATAATTCCAACTACCTCTTTATGTTTAAATCAGATTTTTCTTTCTTTATTCAGCGGACTTACACGCCCCTCTCTTTCGTCACTTGAGTCTCCTTTTCTCTTCTCATTTTTCTCTTCTCTTCTCCACTCAACCAACCTTCAACACTAAGCAAAACCACATACAAAGAGATAGAGGTTTAATTTTGTTCTTGTTATTCTGATTATGGGTGACTGATTTTTGGCTTTATTTTCTCACTTCTTAATGTGATTAGTGAATGCATATGATGATTTTTGGACTGGTTGTTGGCTGCTTTGTGTTTAAATTTGATTGATTAAGGAGTAGGAAAGGGTGAGAATAAGAAGATGTGAAGGGCTGGAAAACCAAATTCCCTCAGCAGTCTTTACGGCAGAGTGTATGGCTCTACCTATAGCAGTTCAAATCTAATGGAACTATTTTTAGATGAAACTAGACATTTAGGGCTTTCCATACATATATAATATAAGGCTATTGGATTAGTATTGAGAGAGATATGAATTTTTGAAGTTTGACCTAGGAATCAGGACTTTCTTCAGGTAGTGTGACTTAAGAAGGTTGTAACTCACTTTATACAACTCCAAATTGAGGGAAACTAATTTTGTTAGAAAGCTTCCACATAGAAGAATATCTCATTGTGAAATTCTAAGTTTGTTATGGTCCCATATGCTCCCAGTAGTTCAAAGAAATTACCCTATGTCCAAGTTGGGCCAAAATAGGGCAGTTCAAAAAGGTCAAATCTCGGGGTTTGTAACTCGAGTCTTACTAAAGCAAATGAAATGGAACATTTTGCAAATGAAAGCTTGTTCTGTTAGCTTTAGTATGATACCAAATTCTATGATTTGAGCTGGTTTTCGATTTTTAGTGGATTTTTATTTTTAAGTGTGTAATTCTGGCTAGCTACAGGGCAGGCCAGGATAAAACTTGAATATCTTGAGCTATACAAGTCAAAATGAGATAGGACCAATGAGGCTAGAAAATAAACACATAATACTCTAACATATCCAAAATTGAGGTCTAGATGAGTTAAATAGAAAATTCGACTTGATTTACAAAACCGGGTTGAGTGAATGTGCTGAGACAGCAAGTATGATCTACACTCAACATATATTTCTATGAGATTTATGATTGAATTATAAATAAAATATTATGATATTTCTATATATTGGACTGTCTGAGTACTAGCACTATTCATGGAAAAGCGGACACATTTCATTACGCTGTCAGAAGTTCAGTAAGCCTATGCATGAGTTATAATCTACACTTAATCCATGTGCATTTGCAATGAGTCCATAAAGGTTATGTATGAGTTCATAAAGGTTATGTTACAAAGAACATAAAAGTTATGTTATGATCCATAATGCTTAGGCCAGCCTTAGATTTAAAGTCAAGGGGAATAGATCAATGGGAAGGTCAGGGAAAGTAAACCCGGCATTCCTATATAAGAACGAGCTCGATCCTGAAAAGCAGACTATTATCTAGGAGTCTGAATGGCCAAGAACTCCCAGGGGACCAAGAAATGGAAAAGTTTAAGGAAAAGATTATGAAACGAGTTTCAAGAATGAGTTTTACATGGTCACATTTGGTCACATTGAACAGTCATTATACATTGATCACAGTATGACTATATATTTTCTTACTATTGTGTGTTCATCTATTCTGCTCATGATTCTATTTCTTATACCATCTTAAGTAAAATAGAATCTTGCCTCGGACTAGTTATTAAACTTATTGAATATAGATAGTTCAATTTGCTCCTCTGTTTTCATAATTAAATAAAAATCGGGGCAATTGAGAATGAATGTGACGTCATTTATGCGAACCCTACTGAGAATTTCTTTAAATTCTCACCTCGCTCTATATTTCTGCATCATTCTCAGACACTAGTGATGGATTCAACCGCCACCCGTTTCATTGAGATTCCCAACCTACAGCTCCACCATGATCCTTTCGTGGATTCACTATACATAGCTGGTTCCTGCAATTTCCGTCTCTACCTGTTCAGCAACAGGAATTTTGTTATTCCCCTGTTCCACCCTACTTTTGACCCTGCCACTCCATATTTTGTGTTCCTGTTGCATGTGGCACACCCTCCTCCTGCACCTCCAGCGCTGGCAACACCTACCGCACCTGCTAGTCCTCCACCAAAGTCACCTCCGCAGGTGGTTCCAGACATACCGCTCAGTTCTGAGAGCGATCTATCGGAGGCTACCAGCTCATCATCCTCCTCCTCTGGACGTAGTATGGACTACTCTCCAGCCGAGCCTGGTATGGCCAACGGCTACCTGATTGAGTAGGTCCTAGCCGTAAGTGACATTATACAGTATAGCTTTCTTTTGGCAGTATAGTATTGAGCCATAGACTTGGATCAGTTAGTCCTCAGAGGATCTTGTAGGTTTGTTTTAATGGACATGGGCGCTATATTCTTTTTGTTACACCGGCCCCACTTTTGTATCCTCTTTTTTATCTGTACATAAACTAAAGTATTGGCTTCTACTATATATATATATATATAGTTGATGATATATTACTGATTCTTATCTTTCCTGTCATATTTTATTAAATTTTGTTACGCTCTGTGACATTGGTCATGTCTGTCATATACAGCACCTAGTTTCACCTGTTTCAAAAAAAAAAAAAAAACAAAATAAAGGGAACGTGACATGGTAAGAAATTAGTAAGCAGAGTATCAATACGGTAACACAATCTACTTAATTTCATGCTATGACTTAAGCATAATATTAAATTGGTAGGGTGTTAAAACATCCATAACTAAATGTTTACATGATGCCCTTATTCATGAAGGCTCACCAAAGAAGTGAAAGATCATGGTTGAGCGATGGGACGGTCAACTCTTAGGTCTACACCTATATCTAAAAAAGAAAGAGAAACTATGGGGTGAGTTTACGCAACTCAGTGACAGATAGAATCCCCCCTAACTTACATGAGTCAATGTACAAGAGCAATAAATGAATTTTAATAGGGAATGAAATTTAATTCTATTAAAACCCATAGGAACTATCTAAACAGGATAATCCTTTAAGATCACACAAAGGTGGCCTTTCCTTCATGTGACCCAATAATTCATCACGCACCACTCCTTAAGTGGCTATATAATTTTCGTCACACATTACACTGTGTGTGGCTATGTAATTTCATAATCCAAACTGCACTAGGGCTAACAACTACTGTCATTAGCAAATAGATCCTGTTATAGACTTTCCTATGTCTTTTCTTAACCATCATATATAACCTTTACATAATTTCTCATAATACAATTCATCATCTCATGTGTACAGTTTAAAAAATGTCATTATAGGGATATATTTAAACATAATAATTTATCAAAAATTCATGGAAATAAAATTATTTGAAATAGAAATCATGTCAAGGGGTTTCCATCTACTCACAATACGCAAGCCAAAAAGGGGGGATCTCAATTCCCTAAAGCCACAGAGCTAACGAAACGTTCTTTGGGTCAATCTAACACAACATCCACAGCAAATTAACCAAATATTGGCCACTATCACAAAGGATTAACACTAATTACTCTTAGATTCAAATTTTCCCAATTCTCTAACTTAAGGTTTAGAAGGAACACCTAACCTATGCAAAAATTGAAATTTCTAGAAAGAGAAAAAGGAAAGATGTTAAGAGTTACCCTTAGGAAGTAAATGAGGATTAGAATTAGGGTGGATTCCGCAATTTTTCCTCCTCCAAGCTCCAAGCTCAACATTGGTGGAGGTAAAGAGAGAAGGAGGCGGATTTAATAGTGATTTGAAGTAACTGGGAGTGTTTAATTTGTGCTTGGAGTAGATTTTGATGAAAAGATTCAAGATGGAGGTGAAGGATGAGGAAAGGAGTGATTTTAGAGAGAGGGAAGATTGTTTTTGGGTTTAGAAAGAGAGAGAGAGAAAGAGAGATGTAAAATGAAGAAAAAGAACATGTTCAGACGCTATATAGGCCTCTGGTAATCGATTACAATTATGAAAATTTTAACCTAAGATCATCCAGAATGGTCGAGAACTTGTTTTAGATAATTATAATCGATTACAATTATGAAGAACACAATAACAGGATAGACTCAGAACAGACTCACAACTTCGGGGCATGGGTATTACATTAGTGATCGTTTTAGTGACCCATCTAGCAACCGATTTTGCGGCGGATGAATCAATCACCAACTAACAAATGATTTTGTGATCGGAAAAAGTTCAGTCACAAATTAAAGACCAATTTAGTGACCAATTTAGTGACCGAAATATCAATTGCTATACTAGAGACTGAATTATGACTGAAATGTATCGGTTACAAATTAGTGACTGATTTAGTAATTGATTTATAGACCGATTTTTTATCTCTAATTTAGTGACCGATTTATCGATTGCTAACTCTTCACTAAGCCATTGATCAAAATTGGTTATAGATGCTTTCAAATCGCTCTCTAATTTTAGCAACCGATTTTTTGGTCGCTAAAATATTTAGCAACCAGCATTTTAGAGACTAAATTTGTTGTCGCTAAATCAGCTGCTACCTAGTTTAGCGACTGATTTTCTTTATTTTCATTTGCTATTTACTGATTTGCTTGTAGTGCATGTATATAAATCAAACCGCTTGTACATTCTCAGTGAGATACATCATTCAGTATATGCTATACCACTTTTACATCTCTATTGCTCCATCTTCTCTCCTTTCTAGTCTTGAGTTTTCTTAACCTCTTGTTTCTGGTACCATTTTGACAATTATATTTGTAGTAACCAACTCAACCATTAGCTAAAAAAAAAAAAAAATACAACTATGTGCTTATTAATTCACAATATGTCAATTAGTTAACGTTTAGAGAAAAGTGCAACAATTCCCTTTGAGATTTTTTAGAAAAGACATCGAACTCTAAATTTATAAACAAATAGGACACTCTGCTCCATTATATATAAAAAAAAGAGTAAATACTTAACATAAAAGTAATATTATTATATACTAAATAAATAGATTTTAATAATAATTCAATAAGATATTAATTTCTCCATGAAACTTGTAGATAATTATCATTAAAAAAATTTAATATATATGTATTTCTTTCTTGAAAAATATATCTCTCCACGTCAATTAAATCCCTTAAAAAATAAATTAATTATTATTAGTGCATCTAATATATTAACTATATTTAAATAAATTTCAATTATATGCGTACATAATACGGACAAACTGTAAAACAAAGGAAAATATTTATATATGGGGAATGCTAAACTTCATATCTTCATGTGGGCAAAAAACATTTTTGTCTTAGATAAAAAAAAACTAATTTTCCTCTTTTCTAAACCAATTTATGATTCTAGACAGTTTTATATTTTAATTTTACTTACATCAAGTACTACTTTAATTTTTTCTCTCACCTAATTAATATTACTTTCTGCTAGTTTTGTTTACCTAAATGATATTATCTTTTTTTATCTTTTTCTCCTATGGAAATAATATATTAATAATTCAAATTTCAAAAAATATTATTATGTGCTACAATATACATAATTAAATAACAAAAAAATTTTATGTTGACAATATATAAATTTTTGTTATGTAGACAAATATTAAAATTAGATCCTTATAATTATCTTATATTAATATTATACTAATTTAATGTTGACTAAAACATCTTATTACTATAAGACTAATTTTTTAGTATTGTCATAACAATAAAATCTTTTTAAGAATAGCTTTTCAACAATATTAGTTATTGATTAGTTTAACAAGTCTTATGTTTCATATATTTTTGAAGTTATTTACATATATTATTACAACTTATGTATTATTTCGAAAAATACATATATATTAAAAAATTATGATAATTGTTCGAGTTTATAAAAAATATATATTTTTTATATTAACAATATGTTAAAATTAAATTCTTATAATTATCTTATATTAATATTATAAATATTTAATCTTAACTAAGGTATTATGATACTAAATTTTTTGTATTGTTGTAATATATAAGATCATCTTTAGAATTGCCTTTTTAACTATATTAATTATTAATTAGTTTAAGAATTCTCATATATCATATATTTTGAAGTTATATACTTAAATTATGGTAACTTATTTAAATATAATTAATAATAATTAATTTGTCTTTTAAGCAATGTAACTCACATGGAGAGGTATATTTTTCAAGGTATATATATATTAGAAATTTATAATAATAACTATTTACGTGTTTTATGAAGAAATTAATTTTTTATTAAATTATTATTACTAAAATATATTTATTTAGCATAAAATAATATTACTTTTATCTTAAGAGTTTAATTTTAATGCACAATAGTGTAAAAGAGTGCATTATCATTTAATAATATATTTCTATTTATAAGACTTTTAAAGTAGTAGATGGTTGAATTAAGTACTTTTACTAATATAATATTATATAATTAGATATCTTTGTAAATTTTCTTTTAAAATGACAAAACATCAAAATTAAATTTTTATTTTAATTATCAACATTTTTCTTTTTGAAATAACGGAGTTGAGTATCCTATTTTTTATAATTTTGGAATTTAGTGCATTTTCTAAAAACCTTAAGTAAATTGCTATACCTTCGAGTAAAATATCAAATTGATCCTCGAAAGAGTTGTGTGGTATCAATTTGGTTCTCAAACGATTTATGACTTTAATTTTATCTTCAAATATATATATATATATATATTTCAAAATAACCCAAATTTCTTTCAATCTTTTAGATTAACTTGATCAATTTTAATATTTTAAACATCAAATTAATGTTACAATTTTTTCGAAAATCAAATTAATGTTACAATTCTTTCAAAAACTAAATTAATATTTCATAATTCTTTTAAAAATTAATTTGAGGTTTTCCTCTTATACTTTTTCTATGAACTCTGACTGGTTGACATATTGCGAATTAATAAGTAGTTGCTTTGAACGTGTACAACGTCGCTTTGGTAAATTTAGCTTTCATTGGGTTACGATAGCATATATGTAGTTATGTACAACTTGGGAAGCTACGTGGAGTTCTTGATGGTTGAGTAGGCTGTTGAATTCTTTCATGTGAAAAAATAAATAAATAAAATTTCTTTTATGGTTAAAATTTACTGCAACTAGAATTTGGCTCCTGATTTTGCTTTTCTTTTTTTCCGGAAAAAGGAGAGTACAACAAATAAATAAAAGAAAAAAAGTTGGGGAGTACAATCAGGTCTTGATAGACTTTTGAGAGAAAGAAGTCAACTCATGCCTCAAGCACTCTGATTATGAACAAAGACATACACTTTCATTCTTCTACTAGTGCCTAATTACTTCTGAGATCTATTCAGCCCTGGTTCAATTTAATTCGATTACAGATACAAAAGAACCAAAACGAGCACACCTCTTCAGCTGGGGGTTTATTTGCTTCGCCCCTATACAGCACGGAATATCAAATCGATTAACTCCTCAAACTACCGAAACATAGACGTACGATTGCTGATAACTGCTAGTTTCAACCAAGTTCAACTTGACTCACATAAACTTTAGCTTTATGCAGATGATCACCTCTTCACCAGCCAGAACACGAAGCGGCCTAAGAGTGCCAGACACAGCAAAAGAACCAAGCCCACCCAAAACAGTGCATAATACTGGGCGATGCGAATAACTGTTGTGTCAAGTGGGTTCGTGATCATCCAAATCGAAATTACATAGGCCCCTGCTAAGCAAATTACTGAGACGCACATAGTTATTATGAACGACCAGATGACTAACCTGTTACGGAGGGGAAACCCAGCAATCAGAAAAAGGATTACGGACTGGGATGCCGAGAAAGATATGGTACATAACAGTATGAAAACCTCATATTTTATCTTTTGCTCTCCGTCTCCACCAGAGGCTAGGACTGAAGTACCAGCTCTGCATGTTTGGCCAGAAGCACAACCTTGCTGGCTATCTGTGTCTTGTTGCCAAACACCCCCTGGTGGGTTTATGGCAATTTGGAAAGTCAGGGTTGCAATGACTGTTGCTACAACCATAAGGGAACCTCGCATCTCTTCCATCCGGTTCCCCTGATTCTTCTGGTTCCATGGGAATTGGCTATCGCTTGATACTGTTTCTCTATGTGCTCCATTCTGAGTAACAGCACTTGTTGGCAGCGACCTTCCCTCCATTTTTTTTTTTTTTTTTTTTTTTTTTGCCTTGTCCTGTGCTTTGTTAGGAAGCGTTGTTGGAATTCAATTAAAACGGGAACAGCAATATTGGTGATGAATTTTCCGTGACCCTTCCGCGAAATGCAAATTTGGGTTTGGGTCAATGTGATTTCATTGTCAGAAAGTTGCCATGCCACACCGCTCGGGTCAAGTCAGGGACAATAAAGCGTCAACTGGTTAAATTAGTAGTTGAATCGAATGATGTGATAGATATACTTAAAATAACTAGTATTTATACCCTCGATTTCACGGGTTTATTTTCATTTTTTTGTTTTTATTTTTGTAAGTTATTTTTGTTTAACTTTTTAAATAAAACATGTTATTTTGATAATCACGAAATCAAAGTAAACTTTTTGTATCGAAACGTATCAAAGGTTTTTGACAGTAATTTCAAAAGTAAATAAGCCATCGAATGATTTGTTGAAATGGATTAAAAAGTATTAAAATTATGTATAAAGCATAAGAAAGATTTTGATATATATGAGATATTTTAAACTTTTAATTGCACAAATTAAAATGATAAAAGAAAATTTTCTGAATTATAACTATGATTGAAATATTTTCCAAATTGAGTTAAACTCATTAAACATTTTAAACTATCAAGTTGAAAGCTTGAAATATCTTAGATCAACTCATATTTCTAAAAGTTCCAATAAAAACTTGAAATAGCTAAAAACTAAGCAACTTAAAATTACAGTTACAACTCTTATGTTAATAATTATAAAACAAAAAGTGGAGTTCTAACACAATATCCCTAGATGCGAAAGCACTATATACTTTTGAAAATCAACTTGAGTTTGTAGGTGATAAAGAGACTAATCATCTATTATGAGCAAACTAATTAGGATAAAAGGAAAATAATAAAAATGATAATAATATAGAGTTAGCAATTAAGAATTTCGTATTAATGCATGTTATTTAATCATGTATAGCTATATCAGTAAATATGGTTAACTCTTACACCTGTTACTTTAATAATCATGTAAATGGAATGATTTGATTGAATAAAAGTGTAAACTTTTTTTTCAATATCAATACATTAAAATTAAATTCAACAATTAATAAGTTATAGATTGTAATTAACATATCAATCAATAAAACTAAAGTAAAGATAAAGAAATTAATGATTAATACAAAATATTGCTATACTACATACGTATAAAATAATTTAAAAGTTAATTTTGTTTTATTATTAATATAATATTGTTTAATCATTATAGCAAAAACAATTAAAATGGAGGAATTGAAATGAAAGAAATTAAGAAAATGGAAGTGTCAGTTATTAGAAAGATGAGATGAATGTGAAATGAAAATAAAGAAAGAGGGGAGTAGCCTTAGAAAGAGTGCGAGAATAAGATGAAGGCAGGTGGTGGGGATGGGGTGGTACTATGGCACATTGAATTCCGTGACGAAAATGCTGTTGGATGCATTGAACGATGGCTGCGAGTTGAGCGGGTATTTTTAGCGGGAATTTTCTTCTTTTCTTTTTTTTTTAGCTGGAATAATTATTGTACAATTGTAGTAAAAGTTGCCACGTGCTAATTAATGGTAGTTGATTTAGTTAAAGATATAATATAATAGAGATAGATACATATAATAGACATAATAGATATAATATATTTAATTTTAATATATTGATAGTATAATTCATATAATCAAATTTTTTTTATACATATTTTTGAAATAGTAGATGTGAGAATTAAATATATTTATTGATGTGATAATATATAATTAAATAATAGTATAAAAAAATTTTACATTGTTAATATGTCAAAATCAAACTTTATTTAGAATTTGTAATGACTTAAAGAATATATAAAGGATACGATGAAATAAAAGATTTTTTTTTTTGGTTACACATGAAATAAAAGATTAATCAACAAATTAATTCTCAAGAATTTAAATAACTAATACAATCTTAATAATAATAGTCAGTTAGGGGGTAAATTAGGAGTATAGATAAGGGACTATTGCTATTGTAATACACAAGTGAATGATAATTGTTAGTGAATTTTGGTTTATTTTAGAGTTTTTTCTCCTTAATTTGAAAGAAGGAGAATTTAGGTTCTAATAATGATGCTTTCATTAATAGCTTTAGCAATGGAAAAAACAATTGCAAAAACAATTCAAATAGCAAAAGAAATCAACAATTGCCCCGCCACCCAATAGGGGGAAACACTATCATGACCAACATGTTGCATGGTGCTCCCATTCCCACGAGACACTAGTCTAAATTGTGCAACAACTAATAAAGACAGGTTTATAATATAATCATGTACAGAACATAACCGTGCATCTCAAGTTGCATGACTGCATTAATTTGTGACAGAACCTCCAAGTCTGCAGCTATGCATAATATGTTTAAAATGATCTCATTATGCATTCTCACATTGTCCACTGTAACACCCTCCCGAGTACGGTACTATGCTTAAGTCATAGTACCTCACCTAGGAGTTGTTACTGTCACTTAATCGGACCTTGTCTGGCAGCAACCTTCGGCCACCTTCAATATTACTAGTCAACTCCGCCTCGGAGGACCTTCTTCGAAACTGCTGAACTATCTGGAGAAAACACGGAAATAAACATACGAGTGAGAATTATAAATTCTCAGTAGGATTTATTAAACTAACATAAGCTGTGTCATCGTTATCATCTCCAGTTTGCCTCGGTTTATTATAAAAAGGGTGAACATGCTATACAAACTGTTCAATTTTAAAGTTTGAAAATATAATGTCCGAAGCAAAGTTCATTTTACTCACACACTTGGCAATTTGGGAGAGCCTATACGAAACAAATTTTATGAATTATATTAGGAATAGTAGCTGAAACATAATAAAATACAATAACATCAATATACTGGGGACATAACATCGGCACATAACTTTACTTGTACTTGAATTCATGCATATACATAAAGTTTACTTTTCTTTCTTTTCCTTTCTTTTCATCATAAAATCTTTACATGCCATATTCCAAAGTATGATCGCCATGTCATACCCTATCATAGCGTGATCGTCATGTCATGTTCCTTAGAAATATGGGACCTTCATTAGGTACTTACACTAGCTGGGTCATGCCATGCCTCATGTAAGTCCTATCCCTTACACTCACACTAGCTGAGTCGATGCCATACCTCATGTGAGCGAGGTGCTTGTATGTGCTTTAATCTTTAGTCTTGAGTCTTTAGTCTTTAGCCTTTAGCCTTTACCGCCCTTGGGTAGCCTGGCCTTGGAGTGAGCTCGTCAGCTCGACTTGTGACCGTCGTCACACCGACTCACCCACAAGGGGACCCACGTGCCTCTAGGTCGGAGGGACTCAGTTGGCTATCTGCCTCCAACATAAAGGGACCCAAAAGTTTTAGCTGCCTTCACATGGAGGGATTCAAAGTGCAACTACCTCCAAGTGAAGGGATCCACATCTTATCTTATTTAACTGCCTTCACAAGAAGGGATCTCGTAACTGCCTCTAGATGAAGGGACCCACATTCAATATATTCATATCATACTTAAATTATCCTTGCATATATGAATCTTATGAACATAACACATAAATGTTTATCACATTCATATAATTCACTTATTTCTGCTGGAATTTCGGCAGCATAACAGATCAAGTCCGTTTCCCCGTGAATAGTGCAAGTATACCAGAACATCAATTTATCACAAAGGTAACAACATTGCATACATATTTCAACATGAAATTCATAATAACAATAATCTCATTAAGGCAAAGTTTCTGCCTTAGCATAGTTAACAAATCCGATTTTTATAATTCAAGCCATAATTGCTATTTAACTCTTTTGGTCCCATCTCATTTTGATATCTATAGCTTGAGATATTTATGTTTTATCCCGGCCTGCCCAGTGGCTAGCCAGAATCAGACACCTAAAAGTAAAAATCCACTATAAATCGAAAACTGTCTCAAATCATATGAAATTGGTTCATATTAAAGCTAAAAGAACAAAAGTTTCATTTACAAAAAGTTTCATCCCATTTGACTTAGTAGGGCTCGAGTTATAAGCCCCGAAAACTGACCTTCCTGAACTGCCCTGTTCTGGTCCAGTTTGGACATGAGGCAACTTTCTTGGATCACTGGGAGCAATTGGCATCTTATCTAACTTTGAAATTTTTATGGGACATTCTCCTATGTGTAATCTTTCTAAAAAAGTTAGTTTCATTCATTTTCCAAGTAGTATAGAGTGAGTTCTATCCTGAAAAACCCAGTCTACCCAGAATCAAAGTCAAAAACCTAGGTCGAAATTCAAAAATTCATAACTCTCTCAATATTAATCCAAAAGTCTTACATGATATATGTATGGAAAGCCTTAGATGTCTAATTTCATATAAAAATGGTTTCATCAAATTTAATTGGCTGTAGATGGAGCCGTACACTCCGCCGTATAGACTGCCGAGCGATTCTAGGTTTTCAGCTTCTCACATCTTCATCCTTTCACCCTTTGCTTACCTCCTCAACGAATTTAACACCAACAAGAGCCAACAAACCAGCCAAATAACATCATAATCATTCAATTATCTCATCAAGAATTGAGTAAATAGAGTCACCAATAGCTACCCATAATCAGAAATCAAGACAGAATTGGAATCCTACCTTTATTTTGATGTAACAACTAGCTAATCTTGAGTTTCAATGGAAGATATGGATGCAAGTGGTTTGATGGAGGCTGAAAGAGGAGGAAGGAAATGAAGAGGATGAAGAAAAGAGGAGAGGAAGACTGCTGGAAAGGGAGCTCAAAAATTTTGAGTGGAGAAGGAGAAAATCTGATTAAAATACAAAGAGTAGTTGGAAGTGTGAGTTGTGATTGGCTAGAATTTTTGTGGTGATATTTCAGCCATCACTCTTCTTCCTTGTGGCCTTTCTTGCGCCACTTTGAGGGGTTAAGTGGCTGAGTTCTCAGCCACTTAAAGTAGAGTTAATGGCTTAGAATTCTATTGGTTTGGTTCCGACAGTTTAAAATACCGTAATCTTACCAATTTCCTTCAAATCGGTAAAACGGTTTTGAAGAAATTTTGTGAAGTTTCATATGTTTCTATTCTAATTATTTCTAATCCTAATATCTCTAATTAACACTTAATTAGCTCCTAATTAATCTCTAATTAATTTCTAATTAACTTTACTTATCCACTAAAATCAAATGAATCAATTAAAGGTGTAAATTAATCATTTTGCAAGTTGATGGCCTTTCTGTTTTCTGTTTTTCATGACCAATGGCATCTTCGTAATTATGGGCAAGTCTAGCGGCATCCCATGTCATTTCACATATGGATACCTCCGTGGCTCAATCGGCCGAGGTTTAGGTTTCTACGTTTTCGCTACGCGATCCTGCTTCGTTTAAAACCTTATTTTACTAATCTTGTTGATATATGGACCTAAATGTTATTTTCTAAAAAGCTCAGGGGCAAGGTTGTAAATAATAAAAGTTTATTTTTATTACTTTCTATTACGTTATATGGGGATGTTACATACACAAGATACATTATCATAAGCAAAACTGAAACAGCATGGAGAGCATTTCCACCTAGTGAATCTAAATTAGGTCGAACAAGTAATATTAACAAAAAAATTAAAATAAATTAAAAATAGCCATCCCCAATCTTCGGTAGTGTGGTTAATGTTTAAGGTCGGCCAATCAGATATTGATTTTCGAGATGGGGCTTTTGAGGATAGTGAAACTTTGTGACATTAATCATACTTAAGAGGGGAACAAAATAAAAGGAAGGGATGACCTATCAAAAAGGAGAAAAAAAAAAAGAATACTCTTTTAAAATATTATTTTATTATTGATTATGAGCACATTTATATTGTGCTTCATAAACATCTAAAAAATTCTCCAACTTAATAGGATCATAGGAAAAGCATAGAATTTATAATGACTTGACCGGAGAGACAAACAATTTTATAGACAAGATCAACCATAGAATGTAACATCCTTCTCTGTACAGTACTATGCTTAAGTTATAGTACTACACTCTGGAGTTGTTACTATTACCTGAGCGGACCTTATTTGACAGCAACTTCAACCGTCTTTGAAACCTTTCAAGCTATATGGAGATAACACGGAAATAGGAGTGAGAATTTTAAATTCTCAGTAGGATTTATTAAGAAATTTTCAGACCGTGTCATCATTATTATCTCCAGCTGCTTCGGTGTATTATAACACAAGTGAACATTTGAAAACATACGGTCCGAAGCAGAGTTCATTTTATTCCTTGCACTTGAGTCACATTGACACTATTTATAATGAGAATAATATTCACCGCATAAGTAGATAGAACAGTCTCAGCATCAATAAGATATGGGATATAATTATACAAATACTCATATTTGAGTTCGTGCAAATGCACTGATGTTTTCCTTTAACTTTCTTTGCTTTCTTTTCTTGGCACACCTAGGCATTATGTATTACCGTCCCTAGGGTGTTTGTAGATGTTTTAATCTTTAGTCTTTACTGCTCTTGGGTAGCCTGATCTAGGAGTGAGCTCAAATCGTGACCGTGGTCACATAGTACTGACCCGCAAGGGAACCCACGTGCTGCTAGGTCGGAGAGACTCAGTTGGCCATCTGCCTCCAACATAGAGGGACCCAAAAGTTTTAGCTGCCTTCACAGGGAGGGACCCAATGAGCAACTGCCTCCAAATAAAGGGACCTGCATCTTTGCCTTTTAACTTTTAACTGCCTTCAACTGGAGGGTTCCAAATAACTGTCTCCAAGTGAAGGGATCGAATCTTATCTTATCTAATTGCCTTCACAAGGAGGGATCGCATAGCTGCCTTTAGGTGAAGGGATCCATATTTAATATGTTCATATCCTTTTATACATCATTTCCACATATATATTCATAACATATAAATGCTCATAAACTCCTTACTATTCTACTGAAAATTTTATTAAACAGCAACCTCAATGTAGAACATTATAATCATACCACGAATATAACAATATCAATATGTGCAAGTTTTAAACTCTTAAGTCTTAATCTATCTTGCAAGTTTTTAACTTCCAATGATGTTCCCATGTTCGAGCTTAGGAACAACTTTCGAGTTCTGAGATCATGTAAGTTATATATATAAAGTCAATATCTTGAGTCCTGACTTCCGGGATTATGAATGTCTTGATTCCCGACTTCCGGGATTGTGCTCGATCTCTGAGATTGATTCTGGATCGAGTTTCGAGGTGATATACTTACAGAGATATCGGGTTTTTGCAACTACGTGTATAAGAGTGTTAGAGCATCCTTAGTTTCTTGACTTCTGGGATTCATGTATAAGGTTTCATATTCTGATATCAACTTCTGATTTCCGACATTATGCCAAGTCCTTCATGAATGTGTTTCTTATGTTCCGAGTTTCGACATTAACCTTACCCGATCTAGTTCTCTATTTCCCTATATCTGAGTTCAATATTAAGTATACATGTTCTAGTTTCCTATTCACTAAGTTCCGAGTTCAACATTAAGTATACCAGATTTAGCTCTCTGTTTGCTAAGTCTCGAGTTCTGACATTAACTAAACTTTATCTAATTTTCATATATGTCTCTAGCCAGAATTACACTCTTCTAAGAGAAAATTCACTAAAAATACAAAATCTGAACAAAATCATGCGAAATTTATATCAATGTAAAGGTAACAGAACAAGCTTTCAAATGAAATAAGTTGTAGATTATTTGAATGAGTATAATTCGAGATACAAGCCTTGAATGTCTAGTTTCATATAAAAATAGTTTCATCAGGTTTTGGTGGCCGTAGGCGGAGCTGTACACTTTGCCAGTACGGATGCTGTAAGGTTTTCAAGGTTCTAGCTTCTGTTTTGCATCCCTTTTTGAATTCTCACCTAAGTTCTCATCCAAACTCAATGTTTATACATTTATCTAGCCATAAGAATCCATATAAACACCATACATCATCAAACTAATGGAAAGAATAGCAATTCTACTCAGCCACAATAGCATCAATAATAGAAGAAGTTGAAGAATCCTACCTTGTCTAGTTGAAATCTTGTTGGTTTGATGTCCTAGATTGAAGAAACTCTTGATAAGACTTGAAGAGAGTTAAAGATGGAGTGGAGATGAATATGTATCGAAGAGGAATGAAGAGAGCTCGGCTCCTTATGTTGGCCGAATTACACAAGGGAGAAGGAAGAAAATAATCACAAACTTTTGAAGCAAGTCTCACATGATTGGTGGATGTGTATTGGTAGTTCAACTTGGTTTGTGGCTACCTTCTATAGGCTGATGTAGCACCACATATGGAGGTGTTTTGACTAAATCTTAGCCATCCATCCTAGGTTACTTATAGAAAATTTCTATTGGTCCGGTTCCGATAGTTTAAAAATACTGAAATCTTACCACCGAAATCTTACCAATTTCCTTTAAATTGGTAAACCGATTTTAGAAAATTCCTATGAAGTTTCCTATGGTCCTAATCTAATTTCCTCAAGGTTAATCCTTCTAAATGTTACTTAATTGGCTTTGAATAAATACTTAATCAAATTCTAATTAAACCCACTTATCTGATAAAAGCCGAACAACTCGGTTATTAACAATAAAATTTTCCGGACGTTACATAGAACGATGCCAAAATTACAAATAATCAGCCAAATAAAAGGAAATGGTTGAAAGGCCCAAAACAAGATCACAATTGAAGAATCTCATGTAGGGCAGCAGTAGACTCTTTGGCCTCCCACTCTGCCAACCAATCTGCTACCAGGTTAGAGGTCTTGGGAACATTGTAGACATGAACACACCATCTTCTAGCTAGTAACTCACAAAGCTCAAAAAGAATCTTGAAAATCTGGGAGGGAATCACTAGCATTATGTGAAACAATGATGAAAGCGTGGATGTAGTCGGTTTCAACAATGATCTTTCTATAATCAAAGTCTTGAGCTAGTCTCAATCTCACAACCATAGCTTCAAGTTCCACTAGTATATTCATTGACCAGCTTTTCACCTCTAAGCCTAGAAGCCAATTTCCTAATTCATTTTGGTGTTTCTAGATGGGGATTCTAAAACACAATGAGACAAAAGAAAGCAAGCTTCACAAGATCAAAAGAAGTAAATATAGGAAATAGTTCAAGAATACTCAAGAACAATGGATGAACATTCCTTCCTCTTCACTATTATTTTAGTGTTTTAATACAAGATGCCTGTCAGGGATTTTGTAGCATAATATTACATATTTTTCTCTCCCAAAAGGGATCCCTACTTCCCCTATTCCTTGGACTACTATTTATAGACATTGGCAAAAGGGGGAAAGGACAAAAAGTCTTTCTTCTTTCCTCATATATTTTCATCACATATCAACATGTGGCACCACTCCACTCGCTCGTACAGGTACACATGGCGTGACAATACTTGTTCATATAGATGGTGGAGCATCCTTGACATGCATGGTACGACCCATATGAATGGCCATTAGAAGAGTGAGTGGTACTAGTATGGTGTTCAATCTGTTCTACGGGAGTGCTTTCATGTGTCCAATAGCCTTTTTCCCCTCTTCTGCTACCCTTGATTAGAGCTGCTTATGACTCACTCTTCAAACCTATTGCTCTAGAGTGCTCTCATGCGCTCATCCCTTTCAAGCTGAGTGCTAAACACTCTACTCGCTATAGAGAGGATGACCACACAACATGTGGCTCTTCATTCAGGCCCATTGTCTTAGCTACTATATATTAAATTAAATATTTGTATTTCACATTTTATTTCTATGCTGCTATTAACGGCTAGAACTAGGGATGTATCAATAAAGAAATAGAGGAAGAGTGACATTTTTTTTAATTTAGTTTTTTTGGATGAACTTAGAAAGCCCACAACACTGCAATAGCTACATCATGATGTAACTATTGAATAATCTCATGTAGGGGAGTAGTTAGACTCTTTGGCCTCCCACTCTGCCAATCAATCTGGTACAAGGTTAGAGGTCCTGGGAACATGGTAGACATGAACACACCATCTTCTAGCTAGTAACTCGTAGAGTTCAAAAAGAATCTTGAAAATCGGGGAGGGAATCACTAGCATGATGTGAAACAATGATGAAAGCATGGATGTAGTCAGTTTCAACAATGACCTTTCTATAACCAAAGTCTCGAGTTAGTCTCAATCTCACAACCATAGCTTCAAGCTCCACTAGTCTATTCATCAACCAGCTTTTCACCTCTAAGCCTAGAAGCCTATTTCCTTAATTCATGGTGTTTCTAAATGGGGATTCTAAAACACAATGAGATAAAAGAAAGTAAGCATCACAAGATCAAAAGAAGTAAATATAGGAAATAGTTCAAGAATATTGAAGAACAATGGATGAACATTCCTTCCTTTTCACTATTATTTTAGTGTTTTAATATAAGATGACTGTCAGGATTTTTGTAGCATAACATTACATATTTTTCTCCCTCAAAAGGGATCCCTACTTTCCCTATTCCTTGGACTGCTATTTATAGACATTTCCAAAAGAGGAAAAGGACAAAAAGTCTTTCTTCTTTCCTCAGATATTTTCGTCACATATCAACATGTGGCACTACTCCACTCGCTCATACAGGTACACATGGCGTGACACTACTTGCTCATATAAATGGTGGAGTAGGAAGTTGTCCTTAACATGCATGGTACGCCCCATATGAATGACCATTAGAAGAGTGAGTGGTACTAGTACGGTGTTCAGCTTATTCTACGGGAGCACTTTCATGCGTCCAATAGCCTTTTCCCTTCGTTCTACTACCCTTGATTAGAGCCGCGTATGACTCACTCTTCAAAGTTGTTATTCTAGAGCGCTCTTATGCTCTCATCCCTTTCTAGCTGAGTGCTAAACACTCTACTCGCTATAGAGAGCATGACCACACAACATGTGGCTCTTCATTCAAGCCCATTGTTTTTACTACTGGGAAGCATAGACATTGACACAGACATTTGACATGAAAAGGACATGGACACGGACATGGACACGGACACGGACACGGACATGGACATGAACATGGCATATACATATGTATATTAAAAATTTAAGAATAATTCATAATTTATAATATCATATTACAATATTTTTAGATATTTATAGATGTCAAACTACTAATTTTATTACTTTCTAAACCTCTCCCAAGAAAATTGAGTATTCTTAATATATGTCATGTGTATTTTCTATACCTTCTGAAAAAATATGGGATATTATTTCTATTGACTTTCACAAAAAAATATTCCTAAATGAACTTGGATTTTTGAGCCTTTGAATTCTATTTTGGTCCTTCAAATGATTGGAAAAAAAGTACTAGGTCATGTTTTGGTCGTATCCAAGCCATGTCTAATTGTGTCTGACACGTGTCCAAGCCATATCCGGCCGTGTCTGTGATCAATTGTATTTTTATATACTGATTTGCCCTCATTCCTAGCTCATTAATCCTCTTTTGTGCCTAATTGGATTGAATTGGAGCATTTTGTGTTAATTGGATTTTAGTTGGGCTTGAGTTAAATTTTTCAGCATTAGGCTAATTCTGACACAGTTTTATTTTTTGGGTCATATATTGAGTTGTAGAGCTTATTTTATTGTGATCTTTTATTTGTAGGAAAGCTGAGAGATAGGCCTACAATTCCTATGAAGAGGTCAGAAACAACTTCTGATGTTAAGGAGCTGGAATTGCGCCTAGAAACAAAGTGAAAGGTTACAGTGTGGTTTCTGAACAGGGTGGACTCTTGAGGTCATATCTTGGTCCACAGAAGTCCAATTAAGCCCATTCCAGTGGTGTTTTGAAGCTAGCATTCAAACCTTCAAGTCACTTTCAGAGTGCAAATCCAAACAAATGCATTTTCATAGCCAAAACCACAGCAGAACATTATTGATTATTCATGGAACATGATTACATGTTTTTAGTGTAACTTCCCTTCTATAATTCAGAATTAAACAAATTAGGTGTCCAGATTTATCTTAGAGATAGGGGATTAATGTAATAAGCTATTACAGATTTAATTTAGATGTTTTGATTCTAAATTGCCTAAGTTTAAGTAGAGGCCAGAACTTGGTAACGAGTGAGACAGATTTTGGAATGCAACATTGGTTTTTGTTTTTCTCTCTTCTTATTCTCTCTACACCCCCCACCCTTTTACCTCTTCCATTTTCCTCCATTCATGGAGGCATAAGCTCTATCTAATCCAAGAATTCAAGGAGCATTATCACATGTGTGGATTGGCTAATTTGGAATCAACACTTCATTCGGTTTCCTCTAACCTTTCTCCTTCTTGATTTCTATTTTGAAATTGAAGGTTTTCATTTTAGAATTTTAATCAAGGATTCAATTGTTGTCATACATATTGGTTAATTGTTTGATTCAATTGATTAAAAGAATATGATTTAGAATTCGGGTCTGAGTTATAAGGTTAATGCATTGGTGACTAAAATTAACACAATCCAATTAGGTTTTAGAGGTTTCTAAACACTGATTGAATATGTGTTAATCAATTGCGCGAAGGCATTTGTGTGTAAATGCTGGATTTGGATTGAGGTTTCATTCAAATTTATGATTAACTATCGAATTGAAATGTTGATATATGTCTAAAATCCGATGATTGAGTGATAATTGTTCTTCTTAGTTCTTGGATTGGAGTTCCAATTTCTATTTACTTCCATTTTAAGTAGTTGTGTTTTTATTTGATAAATAGCCCCCCCTCCCCGACGGAATTCCTCCTGATCATGTAACATTGTCTGTAACATCCCCATATAACGTAATAGAAAATGATGAAAACATCCTTGGGAAAACTTTTATTTTTACAAACTTCCCCCTAAACATTTTAAAAAATGACATTTAGGTCCTTATATCAATTGAGTTAGCTAGTAGAATAAGGTTTTAAATGAAGCAGAACCACATAGCGGAGACATAGAAATCTAAACCTTGGCTAATTGAGCCACGGAGGTATCTATATGTGCAATGATATGGGATGCCCTTAGACTTGTTCAAAATTACAGAAATGCCATTAGCTATGGAAAATGGAAAATAGAAAGTTTCTAAGTTTGCAAAATGTTTAATTTATGTCGTTAGTCTATTTATTCAATTTTTATTAACTAAGTAAGGTTTATTGGAAAGTAATTAAAGGATAATTAGGAGTTAATTGGATATTAATTAGAGATATTAGGCTTAAGAAAATTAGAATAGACATATAGAAAATCTTGCAAAGTTATTTAGTAACGTTTCACTGGTTTGGAGAAAATCGATAAGATTTCGATATTTTAAACTATTAGAACCGGATCAATAGAAATTATATTGTGAAAACCCTAGGATAGATGGCCAACATTCAGCCATCGCACCCTCACAAGTGGCGCCACGAACAGCCATGAAGAGGGAAACCAAGCCAAGTTTGAATGAGGATTGAAGTCCATCAATCAAAAGCTAACTTCCTTCATAAGTTTTCATTTTTTTTCTTCCTTCTCCCCCTAAATTTTCAGCCTCCCTACAATAGATGCAGACCAGCCTCATTTTCCTACTTTCCTTCATCGTCTTCCACTTCCTTTCATCCCCAAGCTTAAGCTCCAACTATCAACTTCACTCCAAGATCACGTTCCACCAAGATTTCATACCACCAAGGTAGGAATCTCAACTTTCTCCTTCTTTTCTTTGAATTGGGGCGCCTAGGGTCCCTTGTTCATCCATGATTCTGATGTTGTGATGGGTAGGGATGATGAATTAAGGCTGGTTTAAAGTGTATATGTGAGTTTGAATTGAAGATTGGATGGATTAATTTAAGGAATATATGAATTCAAGAAGAATTCAAGAAGCTATTAGGGTTTTCCTCTCGATGGTCTGTACGATAGAGTGTGCAGCTCTGCCTACAGCCATTTAATTTGATGAATCCATTTTTATATGAAACTATACATTCAGAGATTTCCATACATATAAACTTATAAGGCTATTGGGTTAGTATAGAATTAGTTATGAATTTTTGAAATTTGACCTAGAAATCTAGATTCTCATCTGAGCAGTATGAGGTAAAAAGGATGTAACTCACCTTGCACAACCTAAATTGAGTGCAACTAACACTATTTGAAAGCTAACATGTAAAGGAATATTCCATAAAAATTTCAAAGTCAGATTCGTTGTTATTTGTTCCCAGAATATCAATGAGGTTGCCTTAAGTTCAAACCAAGCTGGAATAGGGTAGTTCAGTAAGGTCAAATCACGAGGCTTATATCTCAAGATATACTTATGTAAATGATATGCAACCTATTTCATTTAAAAGCTTGTTCTGTTAGCTTTAATTTGATATAAATTTCATATGATTTCACCTATATTTCTATTTTTAGTGTATTTTCACTTATAAGAGTATACTTCTAGCTAAGTATAAGGCAGTCTAAGGTAAAATATTAATAACTTGAGCTATACAAATCAAAATGAAATGAGACTAAAAGGGTTGGAAACTAGACACATAAAGCTATGTATCCAAAATTCAGGTTTAAATGAGCTGAATAGAAGTAAAGGTGAATTTTACAAAATTCGAGTAGAAGAGGATAGAGTGAGCAGAAAGCCCTGTTGATATTCCTGTTGATTTTGACGCACCATATGATTGATATTGTGGTTATAAGTTTGCTGTCCCATATTGATTTGAATGCTTGATGGGTTATACTGGTAGCCTGACACTATTCACGGGGAAGCGGACATGATCTGTCATGCTACCAAATTTCCGGCAGAAATTAGAGATAGTTCTGAATGTTGGTTTGTTAATATTATTATGCGACATGTATGAATACTATGCAAGTATTATCATTTGATAATAAGGTATGAAACCTGTGTATTTATGATTCTATGATGAAAGATATGATGATAAGTCTATATTACTAAGGAACGTGACATGGCGATCACGCTTTGATGGGATATGACATGGCGATCATACTCTAGAATGTGGCATAATGATCCCACACCCTAAGGGATGTGACATGGCGATCACATCCCGAGGGAGTATGACACGTCGATCATACTTTGGGATATGGCAGGATGAACATATTCCTAAGGAGTGCGACATGGTGATCACACCCCTACGGAGTATGACATGATGATCGTACTCTGGAATATGTATGACAAGTAAAGGAAGACAAAGAAAGAAAAGAAAATTTATGTGTATATGCATAAATTCAAGTACAAGCAAAGGTATATGTAGATTTTAAGTTTCCAGTATATTGGTGCTATTATATTTTAATACGTTGCAGTTATTATTCATAGTATAATTCATGAATTTATTTTGTATTGGCTCTCCCAAATGACAAGTGTATGAATAAAATGAACTTTACTTCGGATAGTATGTTTTTGAACTATAAAATTAAACAGTTTGTATAACATATTCACCTTTCTCATAACACATCGAAGCAACTGGAGATGACAATGATAACATTATGTATGATAGTTAGAGAATCCTACTGAGAATTCAAAATTCTCACTTCTGTTTCCGTATTATCTCCAGATAGTTCGAGAAGTTTCAAAGACGGCTGAAGTTGTTGTTAGATAAGGTCCGCTTAGGTAACAATAACAACCCCTGAGTGTGGTACTATGACTTAAGCATAGTACTATACAAAGGAGGACGTTACATTGTCATCACTGGGAGATGACTTAGATTGTATCCTTTATTGCAAATTTTTTTTGTAATTTGGTTTTATTATAATTTAACCAAGCTCAACACTCGAGTCAGTCCGACGCGTGTCTAAGATGAAAAATAATATTTTTTTAAATAGGATATGCAAGACCATGTGTCGTACTGGTGTCCAACACGTGTTGGTGTCCCACTTTTATTGGACATGTGGACATACCATCAAATTAGTGTGTTTGTGCTTTATAGCTTAGCTATGAAGGGCCCTACAAACTATCGCATGGCCTTCTATTCAAACTTGCTCCAGGACATTATTCAATAGTGTCCTTAACTTCATGAGCGGATCTGCTTTCGTGCCTCCTCAATGCACTCTTACTCAATGGTGCTTACAACCCAAAGCACACCTTTTATGCTTTCACTTTGCTAAGCTTCAACGATTTCCTTATCTAGCATCTTCAGCCTTGGGCTCTAATAAGATGAAGTCATTATTATGAATCTGCTTATTTCCCTCAACTGAGCATTACATATGTTGCTTAACTAAAGGGGCATAACTATATGTCACTAAAGCATCTTTTCAAACTTCCTCCAAAACATTTTGCCCCTGCTTAGTAAAGACTCATGACTCTACACTAAGTAACTTCATGAAAATCTTATCAAACCCATGAGCACTTTCACCTAGCCACTCTTTTCCTTAATGCTGCCTCTGATCTAAATGCACTGCAGTTGACATGCGCTTTTCCACAGTGTCGCTATATCTTTTTTCTTTTTTGGGTCAAATTTCGATGGCTGCTTGTTCTTAACACTTTGAGCCCTACAGTTGGATTAAGTGTGGTCATCATTACAGGTCTTGTCATTATCTCTACTTGTCCTTCCACAATCTCGTGCCCACATTGACCCTTCCATGGAGGCTAGACTTAAGCTTCTATCTGATGAGAGCATCTTAAAGCCCCATGTAACAACCTAATAATACCGCACTATACTTAAGTCATTTTATGGCATTCCTAGATGTTACTCTTAACTAGCACAATTTTTTTTAAAATGAAAATAGTATAATAGATTAAAATAGCACATAGATTTTTCATTTTCTTTTCATAAAATTCTTTATTCTTGAAAACAGAGCCTTTAAGTGCTTACTTGCTTACTTATATAGATACAGATGGTGTTTCTCATGTTGCGGCGATACAAAAAGACATATAACAAAATAGAATAATATAACTATCAACCTTGATTCATTAACATAGCCATAGATAAAGCAGGAATCATAAATCATGCATAATATTTATCATATATGTATTAGGTCAAATTAGCAAGACTTTCGGCATACTCTTAATTACATATAAACTACCCGACTAGGACTCCTAAGGAAATAAAAATACTACATTATTATCTTGATCCTTCTTAGCTCAAGGTGAGTGGCACGACCACTCCTCGCTACGTCCAGTTAAATGCCTCCAGGAGTATTGTCGTGGATGCCATCAACTCAGTTTGAAAACAACATGAGAATAGGGATGAGAAATAAAATTTCTTAGTAGGATTCTAACTATATAATTATGTGCCATTGTTATAAAATTTCTTAGTAGGACACTAACTAGACAATTAAGTGCCATCGTTATATGTAACTTCATTAACTCTGAATTTCCTTTAACTTTAGCTTACTTTGACTTTGACTTTACTAGAGTCTTTCTTTAACTTTACTTTCATAATAAGCATGTGCCTAACATTCTTTACTTACATGTCCTTGGATAAATTGTTCTAGAATATGAGCTCATTTCGTGACCGTTGTTACACAATACTAATCTAAAATTAGACTTAGCTGATAAGGGGTTTCCTCTAATTCAGGGAATATCTCAGCTACGTGCCACCAAAGTAGAGGGGTCTCTTAGTGGGTCACCTTCCCTTACCAAAGGGTCATGCCAGTTTATCTTGTTTTTGTGGATCACCTTCCTTTACCAAATGATCATATCCAATTATCTCTCTTTTTTTTTTTTGTTATCATAAAACTTAGTATTAAGTCTTATGTCATAAATGCCTAAGGTTTAAGGACTTAAGTCATTTCTCATCTTAACAAAAGATACATATATGCATGTGATGAATACTTTTAAGTCCACAATTTTGATGAAAATTTGGCAGCATAATGGCTAGACCAGAAGATTCCCCAAAATTGCAAACCTACAAATGATAAGCATTCATAATATTCATGCCATATTCATACTTCCACAATTGATCCATCACATGCAAAGATCATGATTCTTGCGGATCTCCACTCAAGAATCCTAGCACTCAATCCCATTATAGTATAATCATAGATCAATATTCTCAATATCAAACAATTTTATCATCTCTCCAATGGGGAGGGGACAAACACACTAATGCACTCAATAGTCTTATGAAAATGGTTGGCTAATTAAGTGAAATATTTTTATTAAATTAATCTTGGTAAGAGGTTTTTAAATTCTTTTCTTTGCTTACTAATCCTTAAAGCTTGTATCCTTACCTTAATATGGTCCTTTTAACAATATATATATATATATATATATATATATATATATATATATATATATATATATATATATATATATATATAATCAATGCATTCCAAATTTTATGACAAAATCAATAGCCCTAATCACTTCTCCAAGGAGGCTACAAGGAATTCACCTTGCTCTCTTTGCATTATGACAATTTATGGTTAAGCCATAACACTTGGAACAACACTTATTTAGTCACTTAGATTTATCAAGTTTTATTCTTGCCTTAGTTTAAAACATTTTCTTCTCTTTTTCTTTCTTAATGGCCAAATATTATACCTTAAGGTTGGATAAAGTTTTATTTTTACGTTCTTTATTTGAAAGTGTGTTAATATCTTATATAAATCATAGATCAACCTTTAAAAGTATTAAACTCTTTTCCCCTCATAATTTCCTCATCATGGCTGAAGCCATGTATATGCCAAGCTTAAATTTTATTTTGTTTTTCTTCTTGTTTCCACTTGTTTGAGACTTATTAAGGCTTATGGACATGGATCTAAGCTTAAAAAGTGTTGATCCTATAAATAAGTGATAAAGTTTGAAACTTTTTCCATGTTTTTGTTTTAAAACCACTTTCTCATGGTCACTTTTCAATAACCCATCAATCAAACTCACGAAAGCAACTTTTTTCTAGATGTAATCATAAAAGTGAGGAATCAACCCAAGAATCAATCAGATACTCAAAAAGGTGCAAACTTTGGAGTCTTTTAAGAGGTAAAAACAAGAAATATGCCAACAGCAGCATAACCATGACTAGGGCTAAGAGCTCTTTACTAAAAATGAGTAAAGAGCAAAACTTTGCACATTCTTTTCAAAGATAATCGCATTAGAAGATCAAGAAGACAAGTAAAAACAAAAAAAGATAGAATTTTTTTCTCAAGAACTAGGAACTTTGTGACAAAGCTTAAGGCTCCAAGCTATGGTCAAGCTTGAGCTCTCATGGCTTGTGTAATATCCCCATTTTCATCTAAGCTAATTAGCTTAGTGATCCTGGCTAATTAGGGAGGTCAGCGATTAATTGAGAACTAATCGACTAATCTCGATGAGCAAGAGCTTAGTAAATTGAGTCAAGTCAATAAGTGAATCATAATGCACTAAATGTTTTAGTTAAAACCTAATTATTCGAACCTCATTAATTCATAACTTAGAAATATAAATAAGCTAATCCAATCTTATTAATTAAGTACAAGACAATTGTTCTACCTTAATCGATTGAGATGGATTAATTCTTATACCCTAATTACATAATTCATAAGAGTAATTTAACTAATCAAATTGAATTAAAAACTTAGGTAATTCTAATAGCTTTGAAGATTTAAAAATTTCTCCTAATTGATGCACCAAATCTTGGCCAAAGACAAGAGCAAAATCCAACCATCCATTTGCCTTCTCATCATGCACCATTAGATCAAGAGTCTATATTAGTAGTATTTCTTGAGTTAAGCCAAGAGATGTACTTTCTCCATCAAGATTGTGACACTTGGAGTGATCATATCCACCTAAGCCAATCCCAAGAGTGGTCATGCTTTTAACCACTTGAGGAAAGACAAAATGGTCTTTACCCAAGCACCAAGACTCAAGAGAAACACAATTTCCTCTTTTACCCCATGGTTCCAAGCCTCCTTGCTTGCAAAAAAAGAAAAATCCAACCACTCTATTCCTTAGAGTGGGACGCCACTCTCTCTCTCCTCTCACACTCTCATTTTTGCAATTTCGTTCTCTCACTAAGCCACAAAGCTCTCACCTCTCTCTAAACCCCTCTTTGTTCTTCCTAATCTTCTTCTTGTTCTTCTTGCTTTCCTACTCTAACTTATCTCATTTCCACCACCATTCTCACAAGCCCTTCAAGGACCACCTTCTTTGGTTCTTGAGGAAGCAAAAACGAACACTCACTTAGCCCTATCATCAAGCTCAAGGAGGAGGAAGGTCATCTCCAACCATTTCCATTCTACAAGCTTTCAAGAAAATCCTTGTGGTAGTGACTCCAACCCCTTTCTCTTCTATGTTTTTCAAGCTTTATAACTCCTAAACTCTTCATAGCTAGGTGGTTTAGAACTTGCACTAAAGGCCTCATGGCCATGCTTTCATTATATGAAGTTGTTTGTGATTTTTGCTCTTTTCTTGGAAATGACTTTGGTTGTGCATTTTGTTTTATGTTGAACCCAACTTTTTAGATCTCAAAATATTGATTTTTACCAAGATCTCAAAGTATAAAAGTGGTTTGGAAATGTAAAGTGGTCACTTGAAGAAAAGACTTAATGTTTTTAAAAGAAAACTCATTGAAAACAAAATCATGGAAACTAGAAAATTCTGGCAGTATGTATGCTGTGACTGATAACTCTTTCAATATAACTCTAAATGGAATGAAATCAATTTTAAATGAAAATAGACTCATAGAGCTTTTTATACATATAAAATACATGAAATTTGGCCTTAAAACGAGAGAAATATGAATTTTCAAAATGTGCTATCCCTGGATGTATTTCTGTTCGGGCAGTATATAATAAAATCTTAATAACTCAAGTTATACAAAACATTTTTGAGTGGGACCAAATTTGTTAGAAAGCTAAGACATAGAGGAACATTCTCATAAAACGGTTTGGGCAGATTTCTTATGACGAGCTCATAGGAAAGTTTAAAATTCACTATACCTGAAATAAACTTAAAAACTGAGCAGTCAGAATAAAATGTGCATATCTTAAGTTACAAAATGAATTTTTGAGTGGAGTTTGTTTTGTTTAAAAATAGACTCAGAGAAGTATAATTATATCAAAATTTGAAGCAAAAGAATAAAAGATAAAATTATGGTGAATTTTTAAAATTACTGCCCCACTGTAAAAGTAAAACTGGTTATGGTTAAGTTTTAAAGGTTAATGAGAAATAAGCTTTAAGACATTAAGACCCTTACATTAAGTATTGGAAAAACCTTCATAATTCAACTTGAAAGTTTCAAAAAGAATAATAGATGAAATTGGCCCTTTGCTTAATAAAAGAGTTTACACAAGAAGTAATCTCTATTAAAAGCTTGCACCAAATTAATTAAGCTAAGCTCATAAAATTTTGCTTGAGAATATGCCTATGTTTATGTGCAAGCATGATGCTATGATGATGATGAGTGATGATGATGATATGAATATGACATGTTGATGATATGATGCATAATGATATGTGATATTGGATTCTCTGTTTGGCAAAATTTTCTTCGGTCTAGCCATTATGCTGCTGAAATTCTGCAAATATTGTGGACTTAGAAATATTTTACATCATAAACTTTAATAAGAAGAGATTTAAATTAAGTGTGTAATTCTTCAAAAGGGAAGGTGACCTAATTTAAGCTCCCCTCACCCACAACTCACATGAGGCATGACATGACCCAGCTAGTGTAAGTACCGAAATTCTATGGTGGCGACGGCCACGGTATGAGCTCATTACCACTTATGTTTAGTAGGTGAAAAGAAAAAGACTCAAGATAAAGTCAAGTAAAGAAAAGAAAAGAGACTTCGGTCCAAACCCTTGAAGGGAAGAAGTTAAGAGAAGCTTACAGTATAGTCATGCATGTTTTATGTAATTATACTTGTGCGCATGTATGTTATGATATAAATGATTAAAGGGTATGTTAAAATTTGATCCGCTTCGGATATTCATGTTTTTGAAAATCTAAGAACTGAACCTTATGAATGCTCATTATTTTCATTAATAAAATCGAAATGGCTGGGACGATGACGATGACACTTCCGTGTCGGGTTCGAGTCTTACTGAGAAATCCCATTTCTCACTCTAGTTATTTTTCCGTATCGTCACCATATTCCAATGGCGCATCCAGTGGAGTGGAGTACGGATCCCCCACACTGTAAGTGGACGTATGACGTGGGATGCCAGGCGATGTTGATTTGGACTTGTAGTTGCTGTAGCTCTGCATCTTCATACATTCCTTTTTGTGATGAACGATGTCAAATTAAGTTTGTATTTAGTATTTGGGTCATGGCACGTCCATGAGCCTCCTTCGATGTAATGCTGATACATATGTGTGTATATATATAGTATGAACCTATATGGATGTGATGGTTAGCTATGTACTGCAATATATTTGTGAGATTACTATTTATTTACCTTTCTCCTATTTTATGATATTGGGGTATGTATTTTATGCAACACGCTCTTTCTCTATCTGTCTTCTCGCTCAAGGCTTTACTTTCCAAAATGCTATAAAACGACGACGTATTTCAATATATACATATATACATACATATATATATATATATATATATATATATATATATATATATATATATACACCGTATTTTCCACGTAACTTAATTTTAATTGAGGTTTAGTTTTCCACGAGCATAAGTAACAACTAATAAAACGCCATAATACGACTTAAGCATAGTATGAGTTTATTAGGGTGTTACATTTGTCATAAGAGAAAACAAGACTAGTTAGAGAATCCTAACATAAGATGATGAACCAAACAAGAAAAAGGTTGAAGCTTGAAGTGAAAATCTCCTCCTTGCTCCTTGGGTCCACACAGTTTTGGCTCTTGAGAGTGTAACACCCTACCAATTTAATGTTATGCTTAAGTCATAGCATGAAATTAAGTAGATTGTGTTATCGTGTTGATACTCTGCTTACTATTTATTTATTATATCATATCTCTCTTTTCTTCCTTTTTTTTGTGTAAACAGGTGAAACGGCGCACTGTATATAATGAACATGCTCGATGTCGCAGAATGTAACACAGTTTAATAAAACACAACAGAAAAGATAATAATAAGAAATATATCATCAATTGTATATGTACATATATAAGTCGGAAGCCAATGCTTCAGTTTATATACAGATTCAGGATACATAAGTGGAGTCGGTGTATCAAAAAGACATAGGGCCTGTGTCAGATAACACAGTTTTACAAGGTCCTCAAAGGACATTCCAAACTAGCTATTCCACATATGGCTAAGTCTATGGCCCAATACTGCACACTGCCAAAAGAGGGCCATGTTGTACACTATCATCTGCGGCTAAGACCTACTCGGTCAGGTAGCTGTTAGCCATACCAGGCTCAACTGCGAAGTAGTTAGCACTCAGTCCCGAAGAGGAGGATGATAAGCCTGTAGCCTTGAAAGGGTTGCTCTCAGAACTGAGTGGAATATCTGGAACCATTTGTGGAGGTGATTCTGGTAGAGGGCTAGCAGGAGCTGCAGGTGCTGGAGGAGGGTGTGCCACACAACGGGACTACAAAATATGGAGGGCAGGGTCAAAGTTAGGATGAAATAGAGGGACACAAAATTCCTATTACTAAAAAGGTAGAGACGGAAATGGCAGGAGCTAGCTATGTATAGCAAATCCAACTCGGGGTTATGGTGGAGCTGCAGGTCGGGAATCTCAATAAATAGGGTGGCGGTCGAGTCCATCACCAGCGTCTAAGAATGGTGCGGAAATACAAAGCAAGGTGACAATTTAAAGAAATTCTCAGTAGGATTCGCGTAAGGCATTTAAACTGACATCACATTCATTCTCAGTTCTCTCAATTTTTATTTAATTATAAAAATACGACATCAAATCGAACTATCCACATTTAATAAGTTTAAGAGAAATGTCTGATCTGAGGCAATGTTCAATTTTACTTAAGATAGCATAAGAAACAAAATGACTGCTAAATAGTAATACACAGAATAGTGAGCAAAATAAATGAACATTCAGCAGTAAGTAAACATAACAGACAAACGGTCACAACTTATAATGACTATTCAATGTGATCATGCAAAACTCATTCTTGAACTTATCCTCCTAAACTTTTTCCATTACTTGGTCCCTTGGGAATTCTTGACCATTTGGACTCCTGGGTAATAGTCTGCTTCTCAAGACCGAGTTCGTTCCTATACAGGAATGCCGAGTTTACTTTCTCAACCTTCCCACCATCTATTCCCCTTAACTTAAATCCGGGGCTAGCCCAAGTATCATAGAAATCCTTCCTCATTCTTATCAAGGTAGCATTGCTTATCTAATACTTTGACCAATGCATGCATAACTTGTAGATTCATATTAATTGAAATCTCTGCCGAATTTTTGGCAGCATAACGAATCATGTACGCTTCCCCATGAATAGTGCCAAACAACCAGGAAATTTTAATCAAACAGCAAACCCAATATAGAACATCATATCTCCATTAGTTGTCACATACAACAAAATCTTATGAGCAAAGCTTAGGTAGTTAGATGTAAGTTTTAAAATCTTAAGTCTAATCTATCTTGCAAGTTTTAAACTTTTATTAATATTCCTGAGTTTAAGCTTAGGACCGACTTCCGAGATTACATTGATTCCGAGTTCCGAGATTATATAAGTCCCAACCTCCGGGGTTATATTCGATCTCCAAGATTGATTCTGGATCGAATTCTGAGGTTATATGCTTACTGAGATACCGAGTTTAGGAATTACAGGTATAAAAGTGTTAAAGCATCCTAGTTCTTGACTTCCAAGATTGTTATATATGCTGTGTAATTCCGATTTCCGACATTAATCCATAATTGTTCTTGCAAGACTTTTATGAATATGTTTCCTAAGTTCCAAGTTCCGGCATTAATTTTTACCAATCTAGTTTTCTATTCATTTAGTCCTGAGTTCAATATTAAGTATACCCAATCTAGCTCTCTGTTTGCTAAGTTCCGAGTTTCAAGTTCCGATATTGACTCAAGTTATTTATGTTTTATTCTAGATTGCCTTATTTCTAACCAGAATTACACTCTTATAAGAGAAAATTCACCAAAAATAGAAATCTAGGTGAAATCATGCGAAATTTATATCAATGTAAAGGTAACAGAGCAAGCTTTCAGATGAAATAAGTTGCATTTCATTTGCTTTAGTAGAGCTCGATTTATAAGCCCCAAAATTTGACCTTCTTCAACTGCCCTATTTTGGCCTGATTTGGACATAGGGCAAATTCTTTGAACCACTGGGAGCAAACGAGATAGAATCTAACTCTAAAATTTTTATGGGATGTTTTGCTATGTGTATGCTTTCTAACAAAGTTGGTTTCATTTACTTCCAAGTCATATAGGGCAAGTTTTGCTCTGAACAACCTAGTCGGCCTAGAATCAAACTCAAAAACCTAGGTCAAATTTCCAAAATTCATATCTCTCTCAATACTAATCCAATAATCTTATATGATATATGTATGGAAAGCCCTGAATGTCTAGTTTTATTTAAAAATAGTTTTATCAACTTTAAACAACTGTAAGTAAAGCTGTACACTCCACCGTATGGACTGCCGAGGTGTTTTGGTTCTCACATCTTCCTACTTTCACCCTTTCTTACTTTTTAATCGATTTTAACATAAAAAATAGCCAACAAATCAGCCAAAGATTATCATATTCATTCAATCATCACATCAAGAAATGAGAAAATAAAGCCATAATTAGCCACCCACAATCAGAATATCAAGAACAAAGTTGAACCTCTATCTTCTTGTATGTGATTATGCTAGATTTTGGAGTTTAGGTTGATGGAACCTTGTCAAGCTTAGAGGTTTGATGGAGTAGGTTAAGAGAAGAAGAGAAGAAGAAGGCTGGAATCAAAGTAGAGGGAGGCGCAAGTCAGCTTGAGAAGGAAGAAAGAAAATTTGATTTAAGCATGAGGTAGTTAGCTTTCTAGGTTGTGATTGGCTGAAATTTTGTGGGCAATTTTTCAGCCAAGTCTTCCTCTTATTGTGGCCTTTGTGGCGCCACCAAGGAGGAGTAAGTGGCTGAGTGCTCAGCCACTTAATGTAGGGTTATTGGGTGTAAAATCTTATTGATTCGGTTCCGACAATTTAAAATACCATAATCTTACTGATTTTCTTTAAATCGGTAAACTGATTTTAAGAAAATTTCTATGCAACCTTTCATACTTCTAATTCAATTTCTTTATATCTAAACTCAATTAATTGCTAATTAATTGATTCTAAATAAATATTTAGTCAAATTTTAATTAACTACAATTATTCGATAAAAATCGAATAATTAGCTGAAAAACGATAAAAATTCCTGTGGATGTTACAGAGAGGGATATGAAACTTTTGCTTCCTTCACTTGAGTGAGAATGTATTTGTGAGAGCTAGAAGTTGTAGCTCTCAAAAAGCTAAGTGAGGGTGGCTATGGAAGATGGAGAGTTTAGAAAAGGAAGAATGAAGAGGATGAAGAAGAAGAGAGACTTTTCTCTCTTGGAGTTGAGAGGCTATGAGAGTGTCTTGGAGAGGAAGGAGTGTGTTTGTGAAAAATATAAGTGTGTGTGTGGGTGAAGGGTGTGGCTATGGGTTATACTAGGGTTAGGAGGCAATTTTTTTCTTTTTGTTGTAATTAAAGGAACAAAATAGATCATTAAGGGATTCACTTTAGACAAACCCTAATACTTTTCTTATATAAAGCAACCTTGTGTCCTACTTTTTCACTTTAGTGATGTCATCATTGCTTTATTGTCTAATTAACTTAAATTTGAATTTGATGATGAGATTAAGTGTTCTTCCTACTTAAGTGACTTAATTAATCAAGGATTAGTGATTAACTTATATTTCCATGATTAGTGAAATCAAAATTTTAATTATGCTTAATTAATCTCAATTAAGCTAATTATTGGTGATTAGTGTTTAATTAGTCTATTAAGGGTTCCATTAACTTAATTAGCAAATCTATAATCTTAATTAAGCATTCTCTTAATTTTTCCCTTCTCAATTATCCTTTTTATCCCATGATTAAGCCTTTATTCTTTAACCCTTCATTAAGTGACTAATTACTCAGGGTTACTAGCATAATTTAGCACAGGAAAAATTGGAGATGTTACATCCCAACCTCATTGCTTTCCACCTATGTGTGTTTGGTTGTTTTCTTCTTTTTTCTGTTTTTGGTGGTTTATCTCTTGTTCATCATACCCTTTTTTGCTCAACTCTTGGAGAATTCCTAACTTTTGTTCACCTTACACCTCTTTCTTCATTGCTTGTGGGTGCACATAAGCATTTTTGCCTTTTAGATTACATGTATAATCTCCCACTCTTGAGGTTGTTGTTGCCATCTATGAGTGGATTTCTTTTTGTAACCATAAGGCATTTCACCCCCTTATAAGCCCCCACTTTCTGCTATCCCAATTATACCACTAGTATTACCTTCACAAATTTTGTACACACAGACTATTCAAGCTCCTAACATATGGCACTTTAGATTAGGACACATTCCTTATCATAGGTTGAATGCAATGGACAAGTTTTATTATTTCTTAGATTGTTCAAATACAGTTTTTTCAAATAATGTACAACCTTGTGATTCATGCATTTTGCCATGCAACGGTGCCTTCCTTACTTTACTAGCAGTTCTAAAACTTCTCATGTATATGATTTGGTGCACCAGATCTGTAACTTCTATAGCAGTTGGTGTTAGCTAAGAAAGTTGTGATGACTCATCACTAATTAGTTAGGGAGCTAGTGTTATTTATAGTTTTGGTTATTTATGACTTGTGGCTGAAGCTACCTCAATATCATGTATATAAACCAAACTGCTTGTATATACTTAGTGAGATTCAACATTTAGTATATGCTATACCACTTTTACATCTTTATTGTTCCATTTTCTCTCCTCTTTAGTCTTGAGTTTTCTTAACTTCTTGTTTCTGGTACCATTTTTGTTGTAACCAACCCAACCGTTAGCTTAAAAAAAAAAAGTGCAACTACTTATTAATTAACAATATGTCAACTAGTTAAAGTTTAGAGAAAAGTTCAACAATTCAGTTTGAGATTTTCGGAAAAGACATTAAACTCCAAATTTATGAAAAATAGGACACTCCAATCCATTATAAAATAAAGTAAATAATTAACATAAAATTAATATTTTTATATGCTAAATAAATAGATTTTAATAATAATTCAATAAGATATTAATTTCTTCATAAAACTTGTAGATAATTATCATTAAAATTTTTTAATATATATGTATTTCTTTATTGAAAAATACATTTCTCCACATCGATAAAATCCCTTAAAAAACAAATTAATTATTATTAATGTATCTAATATATTAATTATATTTAAATAAATTACAATTATATATGTATATAATATGGACAAAATGTAAAACAAAGGAAATTATTTATATATGGGGAATGCTAAACTTCATATCTTCATGTGGACAGAAAACATTTTTGTCTTAGATAAAAATACTAATGTTTCTCTTTTCTAAACCAATTTATAATTCTAGATAGTTTTGTATTTTGATTTTACTTCATATTAAGTAGTACTTTAATTTTTTTTTCTCTTGCCTAATTAATATTCACTCTCTGCTAGTTTTATTTATGTAAATAATATTCTCTTTTTTTTATCTATTTTTCTTCCATTGAAATAATATATAATAATTAAAAATTCAAATAATATTATTATATGCTACGATCTAAATGGTTAAATAACCAAAAAAATTTTACATTGATAATATATTAATTTTTTTATGTAGACAAATATTAAAATTAGATCCTTATAATTATCTTATATTAATATTATATGAATTTAATGTTGACTAGGATATCTTATTACTATAAGACTAATTTTTTAGTATTGTCATAACAATAAGATCTTTCTAAGAATAGCTTTTCAACAATATTAGTTATTGATTTGTTTAACAATTCTTATGTTTCATATATTTTTGAAGTTATTTACATATAATTAATATATTAGATGCACTGATAAATAATTAATTAATTTTTTAATAAATGTACACAAGTGGAGAGATGTATTATTTTGAAAAATACATACATATTAAAAAAAGTAATGATAATTGTTTATAAGTTTATAAAAAATATATTTTTATTTATATTAACAATTTGTTAAAATTAAATTCTTATCATTATCTTATATTAATATTATAAAGATTTAATCTTGACTAAGGTATTATGATACTAATGTTTTTTTTATTGTAATAAGATTAAGATCATATTCAGAATTGCTTTTTAACTATATTAATTATTAATTGGTTTAAGAAGTCGCATATATAATATATTTTGAAGTTATATGCTTAAATTATGGTAACTTATTTAAATATAATTAATATCTTCGATTCACTAACAATAATTAATTTGTCTTTTAAGCAATGCAACTCATATGAGAGTTGTATTTTTCGAGGTATATATATATATATATATATATATCTATATATATATATATAATAGAAATTTATAATAATAATAATTTACTCATTTTATGAAGAAATTAATTTTTTATTGAATTATTATTACTAAAATATATTTATTTACCATAAAATAATATTAGTTTTATTTTAAAAGTTTAATTTTGATGTACATCAGTGTAAAAGAGTTTTGATTATATATTTCTATTTATTTGATTTTTAAAGTAGCGGATACTTTTACTAATGTGACAATACGTGATTGGATATCTTTATAATTTTTTTTTTACACCTATAAGACGTCAAAATTAAATTTTTATTTTAATTATCAATTTTTTTTTATTATGGAGTTGAGAATCCTATTTTTATAAGTTTGGAATTTAGTGTCTTTTCTAAAAACCTTAAATAGGTTTTATGCTTTTGTGTGAAACACCAAATTGGTCCTCGAAAGAGTTGTGTGGTATCAATTTAGTTCTCAAAAGATTTCTGATATTACTTTAGTCCCTGAAAATTAAAACTTATTTTAAATTTGTCCAAATATTTTTCAGTCTTTTATATTAACTTGATAAGTTTTAATATCTTGAGGACCAAATTGATATCACAAATTTTTCGAGGATCAAATTAATATCACAACTCTTTCGAAAATCAAATTAATATTTTATAATTCTTAATTTCGAAAACTAATTTGATCTTTTACTTATACTTTTCACTAAACTTTAACTATTTAACATATTGTGAATTAATAAGTAGTTGCTTTGAACGTGTACAATGTCGCTGTGGTTCAATTTAGCGTTCATTGGGTTACGATAGCATGCATGTAGTTGTGTACAGCTTGGGAAGCTACGTGGAGTTCTTGATGGTTCATGTGGGAAAAAAAAAAAAAAATCTTTTATCGTTAAAATTTACTGCAACTAGAATTTGGTTTTTGATTTTGCTTCTTCTCTTTTGTTGATAAAAAGGAGAGTACAACAAATAAATAAAAGCAAAAAAAGTTGGGGAGTATGACTAAATTCCAATCAGATCTTGATAGACTTTTAAGAGAAAGAAGTCAACTCATGCCTCAAGCAATTTAGTTATGAAAAAAGACATACACTTTCATTCTTTTACTAATGCCTAATTACTTCTGAGATCTACTCAGCCCTGGTTCAATTTAATTCAATTACAGATACAAAAGAACCGAAAGGAGCACACCTATTCAGCTGGGGGTTTATTTGCTTCCCCCCTATACAGCACCGAATATCAAATCGATTAACTCCTCAAACTACCGAAACTTAGACGTACAATTGTTGATAACTGCTAGTTTCAACCAAGTTCAACTTGACTCACCTAAACTTTAAGGCTTTATGCATATGATCACACATACCTACTCACTGTTCTGCAATGGCTTGACATGCAGCAGCTAAGCCAGTTCGTGATTATTACCAACAACACAAAAAGCCGTACAACATCTTCACTAGCCAGGACACGAAGCGGTGTAAGAGTGCCAGACACAGCAAAAGAACCAAGCCCCCCCAAAACAGTGCATAATACAGGGTGATGCGAATAACTGTTGTGTCAAGTGGGTTCATGATCATCCAAATCGAAATTACATAGGCCCCTGATAAGCAAATTACTGAGACGCACATAGTTATTATGAACAACCACATGACTAATCTGTTACAGAGGGAAAACCCAGCAATCAGAAAAAGGATTACGGACAGGGATGCCGAGAAAGATATGGTACATAACAGTATGAAAACCTCATATTTTGTCTTTTGCTCTCCGTCTCCGCCAGAGGCTAAGACTGAAGTACCAGCTCTGCACGTGTTGCCGCCAGCACAACCCTGTTGACTACTTGTGTCTGCTTGCCAAACACCCCCTGGTGGGTTTATGGCAATTTGGAAGGTCAGGGTTGCAATAACTGTGGCTACAACCATAAGGGAACCTCGTATCTCTTCCATCCGATTCCCCCGATTGTTCTGCGTCGCAGCACTTGTTGTCGGTAGTGACGCTCCCACCATTATTTGGCGTTCTCCTGTGCTTTGCTAGGACGCGTTGCTGGAATTTAATTAAAATGGGAACAGCAATGGTGATGAATTTTCCGCGACGCTTAAATGCAAAATTGGGTTTAGCTCTACGTGACTTGAGTGTCAGAAAATTGCCCCACCACATGGGTCAAATCAGGGACAATAATTGAAAAAATGGTGGAAGAAAATGGAGGCTTTTACATAAACATAAAAAAAATCATTATTCATGAAAATCCCATCTTTCGACTTTATTTTTCAAAATGTACTCTTTTTGGGGTTATTATAGGGAAATCATTGTAGTCTTGGCCGATTTCTATGGTTTTGGAGTAGTATAGAAATCGGTCAAGTCTTGCACAATTTCAATCCTGTAACAACATGACATATAGAAATCATGCAAGGCTTGACTGATTTCTGTATTACTTCAAACCCATTGAAATCGGCCAAAGCTACAACGATATCAAGGCAAATTTTAGCAAATTGCAATGATTTTCCACTAATTCCCTCTCTGCATATAAACCCTCACACACAGCAGTTTAGTGTTCACAATTCGTTTAAGTTTTTAGTATGAGAAGAGTGTAAATTTTGTGAGAAAATTTGAGGGAAAAAATGGCTAAGAGATGTTAAATATTTATTCAACATGGTGGTGAAATCAAAATGCAATCCTTGTGACTATTTGTCAATTTGTCACTCTGTTAGAGCTGTAGAATAGAATATTCGTGAAGTTAAGCCAACAAAATAACAAGCAAATAGCGCAAGTGTTGTATAGGTTGCCCTAAGTGATTAGCAATGGTGTGATCTAGTAGAGAAGTATCCCGAATAGCAGTGATGACGATGTCATTCTTATGTTTGATTGCCACACCTAGGCCTTGTTTGATAACTATTTTCAAAAACATTTTTGATTTTTTAAAACAAAAAAACAAAAAAACTTGTTTGGGTGGCTATTTCTACACATTAATTTTAAAAAACAAAAAATTGTTTGTGTGTTTTAAAAATAGAAAATTGAAAACAGCTTAGACATGTTTTTGAGTTCTTGTTCTTAAAAACATAAAATGGGCGATGACATACTTGTAAATACCTTGTTTTATTGGTTTCACAATCAAATTTTTTTTTTTCCCATTCTTCTCCTCCCTCTTGCTTCTTCTTCTTTTCCTTTTTTCCTTTTCTTTTGCCTTCCATCGTGCTCAAACCTGCAAATCCCCTTTTCCCTTTCTTCCTTTGTGCCATTTTCTTCTTCGTCCGCACCACCATCGTGCTCCTCTCTACAAATCCCCCTTCCCTTTCTTCCTTTGTGTCGTGATCTCTCTCTCCGTGTCATACTCTGTCTTTCTGTCTCTGGTGGTCTTTCCGTGGTGGTGGCTGGTCTTCTCTCTCGCAATGGAAGGGTCTAAGCGGAAGTCACCCATCTTTCTGCACTGGCTTGGGCACGCACAATAATGAATAACCTTGCAGCGGCGGTGGCGCAACACCACAACTAACAAAGAGCAACGCAATGAGGAAACAACTATGGAGATCGTGCAACCAGCATGGAAATTAAGGATCCCAATGCCAACCATTCCTCAAACATGCCCAACAGTGCGAGCAAGAAAACAACGATTTGAGCAACGAAAGGTGACTATGGTTTATACATTTTATATTTTTTTTTAATTTTATTTTGATGAAATTTGGTTTTGGTTTGCTATCCTGCTACTGTTTTGATTTAGGAGACATTTTGGATTCTATTTTGGATTGGAGACCTCACATTGTCTTATAAAATTTGTGTATTGTTTTGAGTTTGGTTGGAGGTGCAGGGGTGATTTTTGGTGTGTTTTTGTGATATTCTGAGTGTGATGTTGTTTGCTGTTTGTGTCCTTGAAAGTGACTCCTTTATGTTCTCAACTCTGATGGGGATGTATGAGTTATTGATGTTATTTCTATGTCATTGATGATTGATCATGATGTTGATGCTGGTTGCTGGAATAAGTTGGTTTTAGAACTATGATTATTTTACCACTTTCCTGGTTTGACAGATTCAGTTGGAAGTTTGAATTATTGGACTAATATTGTTGGCATGCTATATTGTTGTGTTTAGTGGGTTGATTCTTGGTTATGTTGTGAGTTTCCAATATCTATGTTCTTTAAGGAGTGGATCTTTCTTCTAGAGTTCATAATATAATTTGATATTTTTGACATGATATCATGTGTTTTATTGTTCTACATCAAGCTCCGCTTGTCAATAACTAGAGATACTGCCTAGTTACTAATATTGGATGACGTTTGTGCTGCTATTTGGCATGCTCTAACTATGGTCTTAGTCCTTGATCAATTCATGTGTCCAAATGTTGGGATGATATTTGGAATGCAAGACCAGATAACAGCAAGTACAGTATATCAGTCATTTGGATTAATATACCTATCAATTAATGGACCAAACACATTACGCAGCACAATGCTCTCGTTGTTGTCTCACAAGGTCCCCTGCTATTAAATACGCCACCCAAATCTATAGATGCATTCAACAACATAGATGACTAAGGACGTGTGATTCATGATGCAATTATGAATTTGGTTGAAAGGGGTTTAGTTCTCAATTTGTATTCAATGCAATTTCAATCTGTAGGTCCTAAGATGAATTGAATGAGAATGACAATGATCTGGCTAGCTTCTTCCCAAATGCTGATTGGCGTACAAGCTTAGTCACGTTTAGTTTGGTGTTTTTGTATCATGGTGTCAGTATTGATGTAATAAGCTGAGTTACTTTTCTTCTTTTGATCCTGGTTGTAAACTCTACTCCTTACTATCGTTGGTGGGTTTAGTTATTTATCTATGTATCAAAAAAAGCATTTGCTTTGACTAAAATTGTTTACTGGGAGATCCTTGACGAATTAAAATTAGATATTTACGTGTTAAGGAAAATATGAATTCATAGAAATAACAAGTTTTGATAAATTACTAAAGTTGGGATCAAAATTAATCTTTTTTATTGAAGAAAATAGTCCCAATTTTAGAAAAATCTCAACTTTTATGAAACATCATTAGATAGTACTAATGTGGTAAAAAATGGAGTCAAAATTGAGATCTAAAATGGGTCTAACATTAGAGATACTCTTATAATAATACATCAATGTTATATTTGTTTGCTACTTTTAAAAAATATTTGCCAAACAAGTTTTTTGTTTTGTTGCTTTAAAAACATGTTTTTAAAAATAATTATCCAAACAGATTTTTTATTTTTTATCGTTAAAAAATTGTTTTGAGAATAAAATTATCAAACAGATTTTTTTGTTCTTTTGTTTTTTAAAATTGAATAAAACTTATTTTCTAAAATAGTTTTAGAAAACCAAAAAACAAAAACACTTTATGATCATATTATGTATCAAAAATATTATTATATTCAATTATGCTATTATATGTTTGCAACTTTTAAAAAAAATTTGCCAAACAAGTTCTTGTCTTATTACTTTTAAAACTTGTTTTTAAAAACAATCATCCAAATAGATTTTCTACTTTTTACCAGTATAAAATTGTTTTCAGAACACAGTTATCAAACAAATTTTGTTGTTCCTTTGTTTTTAAAAATTGAACTTAAAAATAGTTTTATAAAATAGTTTTTGAAAACTAAAAAACAAAACACTTTCAAACAAACCCCTAGTTTCTAGAAATTCACATTATGGAGTTGTTTATCATTCCAGAAGAGTCACACTTTAGCTTTGGAGGATCTGCTCCTAATCCAACGTGTAACACCCTCCCAAGTACAGTGCTATGCTTAAGTCATAGTACCACACTCAAGAGTTGTTACTGTTGCCTGAGCGGACCTTATTTCACAGCAACTTCAGCCATCTTCAAAATCTTTCGAGCTATTTGGAGATAACACGGAAAATAAGAGTGAGAATTATAAAAATTCTCAGTAGGATTCATTAATAAATTTTACACTGTGTGATCGTTATTATCTCCAGCTGCTTCGGTTTATTATGAAAAAAAAATGAACATGTTAATAGACTTTTCAGTTTTATAGTTCGAAAATGTATTATCCGAAGTAGAGTTCATTTTATTCATGCGCTTGAGTCACATTGGCAATATTTCATATTTAGAAAATAACCACAGCATAAATAGATAGTATAGCTTTAGCATTAATAAAACATGGGATGTCATTATGCAAATTCTCATCTTTGTATTCATGCAAATGTCCTGACGCCTTTCTTTAACTTTCTTTGCTCTGTAATGAGTCAATGTCATGGATGTTGCCACCATACATTTTCATTGCTTACACTAGCTAGGTCAAGCCATGCCTCATGTAAGCCCTACCACCTTATACTCATATTAGCTGGGTCATGCTATGCCTCATGTGGGCAAGGGTTACTTGTCACACATATTCTAGAGTATGATCGCCATATCATACTCTATTGGGATGTGATCATCATGTCACATTCTTTAGGAATATGTTTTTCCTGCCACGTTCCAGAGTATGATCGCCATGTCATACTCCATCAGAATGTGATCTCCATGTCACATTCCTTAGGGTGTGGGATCATCATGCCACATTCCAGAGTATGATCGCCATGTCATACCCCCCATCAGAGCGTGATCGCCATGTCACATTCCTTAGGAATATGGGGCCTTCATTATATCTTTTAACTGCCTTCACGGGGAGGGATTCAAAGTGCAACTGCCTCCAGGTGAAGGGATCCATATTCAATATATTCATATGCTTTCATTCTCATACATAATCATGCATAGTCATGCTGAATGCATTCATACATAGGGTTCATCATTTACTTTCACATATTCTTGCATACATGATTTTCATTCATACCATATAAATGCTTATAGCTTATAACCTTCTTACAATTCTGCCGAAAATTCGGCAGCATAACGGATCAGATCCATTTTTCCATGAATAGTGCCAGTCTCAACAGACAATCAGTCAGAGTAAGAAATCAAAAGTAATGCATCAATCTTTCAAACAACAACATGGAATTGCAAGACTTAGACTTTAAGTGAACTCACATATGCATTAGGATGCCCAATTCTTTACTATTGGAAATCCTGCTCATATTATTCAATTCTGGCCGTTTTTAGAAATAAAGCCTTAAATTCATTTTAACTCATTTGGACCTGAATTTTGAATATGTTGAAGTATTATGTGTCTATTTTCTAATCTCTTTAGTCCCATCTCATTTTGATAACTATAGCTCAAGTTATTTAGGTTTTATCCGGTCTGCCCTGTAGCTGGCCAGAATTACACTCTTAAAAGTAAAAATCTACTAAAAATCGAAAACTGATGCAAATCATACGAAATTGGTCTCATATTAAAGCTAACAGGACAAAAACTTTCATTTACAAAAAGTTCCATTCCATTTGACTTAGTAAGGCTCGAGTTATAAGCCCCGAAATCTAACCTTCCTGAGCTGCCCTATTCTGGCTCGGTTTGGACATAGGGAAACTTTCTGGGATCACTGGGAGCAAACGGGACCTTATCTAATTCTGAAATTTTTATGGGACATTCTCCTATGTGTAAGCTTTCTAACAAGGTTAGTTTCACTCATTTTGAAGTAGTATAGGGCAAGTTCTATCCTGAACAACCCAGTTTGCCCAGAATTAAAGTCAAAAACCTAGGTTGAAATTAAAAAATTCATAACTCTATCAATACTAATCCAAAAGCCTTATATGATATAGTATGGAAAGCTCTAGATGTCTAGTTTCATATAAAAATTGTTTCATCGGATTTAAATGGTGGTAGGCGGAGCCGTACACTCCGCCGTACGGACCACCGTAGGTTTCCTCAACCTAATAGATTCTGTTTTGTGCCTCTTTGTGTTTTCTCATTCAAATCTCAATCAACCCAAATAAAAACATGATAAGTCAGCCATAAAACATCACATCACCACCATATATCATCAGTTACACAAGAGAAGAAAGTAATCCTAACATTTATTAATTCAATAAAATCATGCAAAGAAGTTGAACCCTACCTCCAATTGATGTAGAAACTAGCTAGAATTGAGCTCTTGGTGGAAGAAGTGGATGAGGCTTGAAGTCTTGAGGAAGATGAAGTGAAAATGGGAGAAGGAAGAGTGAGGAATGGCCAGCTGAAGAGGGAGCTCGAAAATGAGGGAGTTGAGAGAATTCTAGAGTCTTAAAGCATGGTAAATGGTGATTGGTGGAGGCTTGGATGGTGTACATTGAGCCAAGTTTCTCCACTCTTTAGGTAGCCACTTGCTACCACTTAGGTGGGGAATGGTGGCTGAATTTTCAGCCATTGGATTGAGGGTTTTCATCATATAATTCTAGTGATTTGGTTCCGCCAGTTTAAAATACCGCAATCTTACCGATTTCCTTTAAATCGGTAAAACGGTTTTGAAGAAATTTGTGAAGTTTTATATGTTTCTATTCTAATTATTTCTAATTCTAATCTTTCTAATCTAACATCTAATTAACTCTTAATCAACTTTAATTAATTTCTAATTAATCTTAGGGATTCAATAAAATCAAATAAATCGATTAACAGTGTAAATTAAACATTTTGCAAGTTGAGGGCCTTTCTGGTTTTTGTTGTTAATGGCTAATGGCATTTTCGTAATTATGGATAAGTCTAGGGGCATCCCACGTCATTTCACATATGGATACCTCCGTGGCCCAATTGGCTGAGATTTAGGTTTCTATGTTTTCGCTACGCGATTCTGCTTCATTTAAAACCTTATTCTGTTAATTCAATTGATATAAGAACCTAAAGGTCATTTTTTAAAAAGTTCAGGGACAAGGTTATAAATAATATATAAGGACCTAAAGGTCATTTTTTTAGAAGTTTAGGGGCAAGGTTGTAAATAAAAAAAGTTTGCCCAAAGACATTTTCATCCTTTCCTATTACGTTATATGGGGATGTTACACAACGCATGTTGGAATGTTACTTCTGGAGCATTCCCTAACCTTCACAATGGCTAGTCCCGTGCAAAACGAAAATATTTAGACCAAAAATGTAAATAATTTGATGGGTGGTCCAAGCTTTGCATAACTTGTGATGCATATTATGGAGCTGCTCTTGTAAGATGATCCCATTATAGCTTATGACTTTATTGTTGATCACAGAGATGGTGAATTAACTGCTTGAAGCACCGTGTAACACTAACAGTGATGAAGGCTTGGATAGGGTGGCAGAGCTTGTTACACAAAGCCAGTTGAGGACCTAAACCTAGTTCTAATCTTAATCACACGAGCATATGAGTCACTATGCATCTTTGAATTTGGAAGCGATGCTCTCATGCACTTTTCTAGGGTTCAGTGGCATTGTGGATGGTAGCAACATTTCGGGATGGCTAGGAGAGAATGAGTTGCATGTGGGGCAATAGTTTCATAACAAGGATGCTATATTATTTACAATTAAAAATTACAGCATCCAGAGATCAGTTGAGTACAAGAAGTTGGAGCCATATCATATAAAATACCAGGGCAAATACAAGAAAAATTACAACATGTGACACTACAAGAGGACATTATTATAATTTTTGATAGGCATAGTGTAACATCCTCCAAATATATGTGTCATGCCCGATTCATAGCATTATATTTAGATGTTGTTACGAGTGTCATGAATACTTTTGTAAATAAAGTAGTATAATATATGGCCCTTAAACTTCATACATCTCTATTCAATACAAATTTTTATATTTAAGTATTTGCTAAATATACATAGAATTCAAAATATAAGTTGGAAACTTCACTAATATAATACATAGGATAGGTATTGTTCTATATTCTTACTTCCACCACACATCTTGGTGCTTGAGTTGGAGTTTGAGTATTGTGCTCTCGTTCATATCTTTGATTCATAGTAGGCCCAAAGCCTAGCTACAGACTTGAAGCCTAGTCTATATACAGGAATATTTACGAAAACATACAAATAGATAATGAGAACTTGGTTCTCAGTAGGTAAACTCAATCCACTAAACACACAAAGTGTCATCATAAACATTTCAGCCACTTCGATTTGTTATAGAAACATGGATCACATACATAGCGGCACTGGTTCAATTTTAAGTTTGAAAACATATTTTTCAAAGCGGATTATGTTTTAACAATCACTTGGCATGGTTCATATCAAGCTTAGTAATAGTAACAATATAAAATTTTAATCATAATCATCATAGTACTATAGTATAATACTAATATGCTCAAATATGCACATGCTAATGCACATATCAATTAATCATGCAAGTGCACTTGTCTTTCTTTAACTTTCTTTACTTAACACACCTAGGCGTTATGTCTCGCTGTCTTTAGGGCGTCTGCATATATCTGCACTTGAGCATTACATATTGCTATCCTCAAAGTGTAGCTTTACTTATCTTTCCTTTACTTTCTTTACTTAACACATCTAGGCATTATGTATCACTGTCACTAGGGTGTCTGCATGAGTCTGCACTTGAGCATTATATATTGCCATCCTCAAAATGTAGCCTTTCTTATCTTTCTTTACTTGGTCTCCTAGAGGTGAATGATCTCTTTTACCTCTGGGTAATAGCCTATTTTTTAGGACCGAGTTTATTCCTATACAAGATTGTCAGGTTTACTTTTTCGGACTCTACCACTAGTCTATTTCCCTTTAATATGGTCAGGGGCTGACCTGAGTTCTTAGATAATACCGCCTTGGCCCATTACGAGGTGAAGGCTCGGTATGTCCCTTTGCAAGTTCTTATTATCTTTTTATTCTTGAAGATAATCATGCATGCACATGCTATATGCACTATGCATATGTCTCATATGATACTTTCAATCATTCTTGCATGCATGAATTTCATGTGCATAACATATAAGTAATTATAACATTCGTATATTTCTGTCGGAAATTCAACAGCATAATAGTTAAAATATAGAGGGTCCCAAAATATACAATATATCAAGTCAACTAGCCAATCATAGTAATTATATTCAACATAGGTAATATGTCAATATAGCATTGTATTAGTATGAAATTGCATACGACGTATGTCTTTGAACCCTTCATAGCTTATAGGACCCTTAAGTCAAGACTAATCCTCAAGCTATTCTACTTTCCTTAAATATGCCTTATTCTTCTTAATTGTACCAAAATTTGATTTTAATTCATCTTACCCTGCAAATTTTATAAATCATAGCTGTATTTGTATACTTTTGAACGTCTTCGGTTTCACTAAATTTTGAGTTGTATAACTTGAGTTATGAAGGTTTTACTTAAGACTACCCTATTTCAGGACAAACTTGTACACTAAAATCTAGAAAATCACTAAAAGTCCATTTTTCATCATTTTAACCCAGAATTTATATCCATATATAGATATTTGGATCATATTTCAATTCCAACTAGTTTTAGTCAATTTGGGTAAGTTGACCTCAAGTTATGAGCTCCTCAATTGAGTTACTCTATTTCAACCTAAATAGAGCATAAGTCAATTTCAACAAATTACTAGGGGAAATTTGCTGATTATCAAATCTTTAAAATCTTTATGACATAATCTTCTATGTATCATCTTTGTAAAAAAAATTAGTTTTAGTTAATTTGAAGTTATATAAGGCGAATTATGACCCTTATATGACACTCTAGTTAAGATAGATAGTGAATTTCAATAGTTAACTTCTAAAAATCATAACTAATTCATTTTAAATCTAATGATCTTATAATTTATATGTTGGATTGCTCTTGAATTGAAGTTTAATCAAAATTAGTTTTATTAGAATTTGACCTCTATAGGTTGAGTTATGGGCTCCGCTGTATGGATATTATCTTAGGGTGCCTATTCTATTTTAGTTCTATCTTGTTCTTTTAATCAAATCTCCAACCCTGCTAATTTTTTCCTACCTCAAATCACTAGAAAAGAACCATAACACCATCATACAAGTGTATACCATGGATGGTACAAAGGAGAACACATCAACCACATAGCCCAAAAATATAAACAAAATTAAGGATTTGAGCTAGCTACCTCAAAATCATTGAAACCATGGGAGTAAAGACGACAAGAGCAACATCCTACCCTCCTTCCTCCCTCATGGTAGCGACATATATGGTGGTGGAAAGACTCCACTTGATGTTAAGTCACCAAATTGATATAGGGATATTGTAGAGGACAAGGCGAGGATCAATTTTTATGAAAGGAGTAAGTAGTTTTGAGGCTAAGAAGGCCTCTAACTATGAGCTTGAAGCTCATAGCCATGGAGGTTGTGAAGAAAGAAATGGAGATGGAAGAATAAGTGAAGGTCGCCAAATTTTGAGGGGCAAGGAAGGGAAAAAGATTGGCTTGCTTGTTAAGTTGGGTTAGCTTGCAACTTAAGCTTGATAGGAAAAATCTCTTGGTGTAAAGTAAAAATTAAATTCTCCTAGGTTAAAATTTGAGTGGCTAATTTCGGCCACCAAGAGGGTTGTGTGGTTAGTTTCTAGCCATACATCATTGGATTATTGACTAGCCACAGACAAGTAGGACCTTTGAGGATTAATTCAAGATGTTCGGCTATCAATTTAGGTATTTTAAATTATCTGAGTTTCTGAAACATTGTGTGAGTAATCTCACATTCTTATTTAAAATTGTGGGTAGAAAATCTCAATTTAAAGTTATTACAAGTATTTTAGTTATCTACTAACGTCGTGGTGCCCATAAAAATCTCGGAATTGAAATTTTCCTACTAATGCTATTTTTGACAACTGTAAGGCCTTATTTACAATTTTGTCATTACAACCTAATAATTACAATTCCACCCTTAATTTCTCTATGGTTTACCAACTTACAACTTTGCCCTTGCCTCGGGTCTGAGCTTCTTTCTATCTTGGTTTACCCTCAGAGTTCGGGATGTTACACATAGTGCTATCAAATTTGCTATAAATGTGAAAGGCAGTGGATGGTGTAACATCTTGATTTAACAGTGACCGTAATTAATACTATTAAAGATTATTAGTAATAAGAAAATATATATTTGCGATATATATATATATATATATCGCAAACCTCTGTTTTTATTATCTATTGCAATCTTCAAATTATTATCTAATTTTCAATCCATATATTTATATAATGCCATATACCATATATTTATCTAATGATTTTTCAACTTTCCATATTTCTATATAGAAATTGGATCCTATCCAAATTTTTCGTTTGCTAGACCCATCGTTAAAAAACCTACTTTCTTACGATTACGAGGTTTATTTGAATATGAAATCCAATCCTGGAAATACAACATCCAACTTTTTTTTACTACCCATCGGTTCAAATTAGATAAGGGGCTTTGCACCTTTTTCATAAAACTCCAGCAGTAGTATTTGTATTTGAAGGAAGAATAGAGATATTGTTTTTATTTCTAATAAAAAAAACTAAGGAATCATAGAATTTCATTAGAAAATGGAATTATGTAGGTGTATGTAAGTTTCATATCATGAGATAACCATACATGACAAATAAATTTTTACATCAGGTAACATAAAATTTTGTATGGTTAGGATGTGACCACCTAGTTGGTTGGTGAATTAAATGGTTAGAATCTAACTACAATAGTTAAGAACCAACGAAAGATATAAACCACATAATAAACCTAACTCTTTTACTCTAAACTAATTATAAAAGCACACAAGAATTAACACAAGGAGCCTTTCATCGTCTTCACCCTTAGCCCCAGCCTCCTTTTCATTTCGTCTCCTCCATTTTGCTCTCCAAAGTGCCTAAATGCTTGGTTCTTTCTTGTTTCCCCCCAACATACTTGATTCATAAACTTGTTTGTGATCTCCTAAACCACATAAAAGCCAAAATCCTTGCTCTTGAACCATATCAAGTTGCAGCAAAGGAAGAGAAAAAAGGAGCTTAGGTATGGTTTTATGACTTCAAGAGGCTTTTAGAGTTGGTAGAAGCAAGATTTGAAGTTCCCCCAAGCTTGGAAGTAAGGTAGGCTCCTAAACTATATATTATATGTGGTTATATAAATAAAAGAGCTAGGATTTTCATTTCTTTTGTTTCTCATAAATATTGGTTGAGGATGATGTTCTTTAAGCTTATATTAATAAGTTGGAACTGATGAAACTTAAGTTAGTGAAAGAAACAAGCTAGAAACTCAAGAATGTTCACAAATAGAAAACAAGATAGCTAGGTTAACTTTAGGCAGTGTTAGACTCATGGACCATATCTAGAGTTAAAGACCTTTAATTTAGGTGAAACCAATTTTACATAAAACTTGACTTATAAGTTATGAAGTTCATTAGACCACATCCCTGGGTTTAAGTAGGGTATGTTCTAATGAGCATAATTTGCCCTATAGATCTCCAAATTGAACACAACTTATTTTGCTAGAAAGCTAACATGTAGGAGAACAAGCTTTCTAATTTTAAGAGCTAAACTCCGAGCAAGTTCGTCCAAGTAATTCCATAAAGTTACCCTATTCTCTATAAATCCTAAAACAAGATAGCCTCAATGTAAAGCTTATATCCTAAGTTATGCTTAACTAACTTGAGTGGGACTTTAATTTGTTTGAAAGGAGATTAAAGTGAGAACAAGCTTATAAAATTTTAGAGCAAAAGGATAAGGATTAGATTTTTAGTATATTTCCCATTCTGATGTCCAAACCTACTAAGTTTAGGATTGGTGTAACATCCCCGTTTTCATCTAAGCTAATTAGCTCAGTGTCTCCGGCTAATTAGAGGGTTTAGCGATTAATTGATAACTAATCGACTAATCTCGAGAGCAAGAGCTTAGTGAATTAAAGGCAAGTCAACAAAATAATTGAAAGTCAATGATTAATTAGAAAATTCAACAATTGAAGCATAATCCATTAAAAGTTACAATTAAGAGCCTAATTGCACAATCCTTGTTAATTCATGATTTAGAACATAAAATCAAGGTGACATAACCTTGTTAACTAAGAGCATGACAAGCATCACATCTTAATTACATGAAAAAAATTTAAACCCCACACCTTCTTTACATAATTAATGAGGAAAATCCTTTTCAATGAAAATGTGTTAAGGTAATTGAACCATATCCAACCATCCATTTGCCTTCTCATCATACACCATTAGATCAAGAGTCTATGTTAGTAGTATTCCTTGAGTCAAGACAAGAGATGTACTCTCCGCCATCAAGATTGTGACACTTGGAGTGATCATATTTACCCAAGCCAATCCCAATAGTGGTCATGCCTTTAACCCACTTGACGAAACATAAAATGGTCTTTACCCAAGCACCAAGACTCAAGAGAAACACAACCCTCTCTTTTACCCCATGGTTCCTAGCCTTGCTTGCTTGCAAAAAGAAGTAAAATCACATCACTTTCCCCCTCCCCCTTTTTGCACCAATCGGCCTATCTCTCTTCCTCCTCATTTCATTTTTCATTTCCTCCCTCAAGACATAAAGCTCTCACCTCTCTCTAAACCACCTCTTGTTCTTCCTAATCTTCTTCTTGTTTTTCTTGTTTTCCTACTCTAACCCACCTCATTTCCACCACCATTCTCACAAGCCCTTCAAGGACCGCTCTTTTTGGTTCTTGAGGAAGCAAAACAAACACTCGCTTAGCCCCATTATCAAGCTAAAGAAGAAGCAAGCCATCTCTGTAACGTCCGATTTCCGACTTCCGATCCCATCTAATGTTGAAAATTCCGAGTTCCGAGTTAGTCTTATAATTCCGCTTCCGACCTCAGTATTATCTTCGACTTCCGATTTCGTTCCAAGGCTTACAAGGGGTTTATTACGATTTCCGACCTCATGCATGTAGCTTACGATTTCCGACCTTATGCTCAAATAGGAACGAACGTGATATCCGAGTTCCGATACTAGGTGATTCAAAATAGACATGAAGTACGACCTCCGAGTTTAACTAAATTGGATTCCGAGTTCATTACCAAGATCTTTCTCCTCGTTCCCGAGTTCCGATATCGAGTTGGAGTGCCAGGTTTTATAAATTCCGAGTTCCGGGTACACAGAATTTATGTTTTGAATCCTTATATCCGGTGCTATGCTTAAAAATCGATTCAAGTTTACAGGATGACCCCGACTTCCGGGTTTGAGTGTTTTGGCTTCACGTTCTGGCCCTGACTTTCGCTTTTAAGGTAGCTGTGCCTTGCGATTTTCGGATTACGACTTTATACACAAATTCTGACTAAATGAGAAGATAGTTACGAGTTCCGACTTTATCCGAATAGCTATGCATGAATTCCGACTTTAAGAATCTCACGAGTTCCGATGTCACATTCCTATGCGCTGGCAGCGAGTTTCACTTCTTAAGCGACGTGGAGAGCATTTTTGTCACACAAGAAGGAGACATGGCTGAATTTTACCCATAAGAATTTCACCCAATCAAAGCCACATATCCTAACTACCACTTCAGAGCCTTGTGTATATATATCCTCCTCCTGCCTCCTCAGCCCCACTCTTCCCACGTTGTCTTCTCTTCCTCAATTCAACCCTCTTTTCTCTTCTCCACTCACCCACTCCATCCAACTTTCATTTCAGCTACTAACTCAACAAACTTAACCTGATCATAAAGGTAGAGGTTTTCTTCTTGCTTAATTTTCTGACTCTTGGATGATTGATGGTGATTTAATTCCTTAATTTTGATATGTTGATTGATTGATTGTGATGAATTATAACTGGTTTATTGGCTTTCTATGAGATTAAAACTGAATTAGACACAAGGAAGGATGAAGATAGGAAGGGTTGAGAGGCTGGAAAACTCAAAAACCCTCGGCAGTCCGTACGGCGGAGTGTACGGCTCCGCCTTCCGCCGTTCAAAATTAATGAAACCATTTTTATGTGAAACTAGACATCTAGGGATTTCCACACATATATCATATAAGACCATTGGAGTAATATGGAGAGAGATATGAAGTTTTGAAGTTCGACCTAGGAATCAGAACATCCACCCAGGCAGTATGGGTTGAGAAGGGTGTAACTCACCCTATACAACTCCAATTCGAGTGAAACCAATTTTGTTAGAGAGCTTACACATAGGGGAACACCCCAATATAAGATTCCGATTTTGTTGCCAACTCAGTTGTTCCCAGTGATTCGAAGAAGTTACCCTATGTCCAAACCGGGCCAACACAGGGCAGTTCAGGAAGGCTAAGTTTCGAGGCTTGTAACTCGAGCCCTACTAAGGAAAATGAAATGAAACTTTTTGTATCTGAAAAGTTGTCCTGTTGGCTTTAATATGAGGCCAATTTCATATGATTTGAGCCAGTTTTCGATTTTTAGTAGATTTTTACTTCTAAGTGTGCAATTCTGGCCACCCACAGGGCAGGCCGGGATAAAACCCGAATATCTTGAGTTATGGTTATCCAAATCAGATGGGACCAAAGAGGTTAGAAAATAGACACATAACACTTCAACATATCCAAAATTTAGGTCCAAACGATCTAAATAGAAATTATGGCATAATTTACAAGAACTGGGTTGAATACAAGCAGTGAGGCAGTAAGCATATTCTAAAGTGCAATACTTATATCTTGAATTGAGGATTGAAGCATGAATGAAATATGTTGATTTATGTATGAAATGAAGTGTTTCTCTTGACAAATTGATATGCTAAATACTGGCACTATTCATGGGGAAGCGGACACGTTCCGTTATGCCGCCGAAATTGCGGTAAAGCTTATGCATGAATTATGAGATACATGTAGAGGCATGTGCATTTTCAAGAAAGCTATGAAAGCTATGTTATGATGAACTCAAAGAATATGTTATGATGAGATTTCCATGCTACTTGGGCCAGCCCCGGATAAAAAGTTAAGGGGAATAGATCAGTGAGAAGGTCAGGGAAAGTAAACCCGGCATTCCTGTATAGGAACGAGCTCGATCCTGAAAAGCAGACTATTACCCAGGAGTCTAAAATGGCCAAGAACTCCCAGGGGACCAAGTGATAGAAAATGATGAAAAGTAAGAGGAGAAGTTATGAAGAATGAGATTTGCATAATTACATCAAGTGCATGGCTGCATTTAACATGTCATTGCATACTGTTTGCAGTTTGTCCGTTGTGTTTACTTGTGGTTGTATATTCACTATCTTGCCCCTTTGTCCTATGTATTAATGTTGATGGTTTATTCTGTTTCTTATGTTATTTAAGTAAAACTGAACCTTGCCTCGGACTAGACATTTTTCTCAACCTTACTAAGTATATGTAGTTAAGTTTAATCTCATGTTTTAAGAAAATTTCATAAAACCCGAGGCAACTGAGAATGAACGCGAGGTCAGTATACACTATATGCAAACCCTACTGAGAATTTTTCCAAGTTCTCACCTCGTTTTGCATTTCCGCCTCATTCTCAAACGTGGACGATGGACACGACAGCTACCCTTTTCGTTGAGATTCCAGACTTGCAACTCCACCATGATCCGGCAGTAGGCTCATTGTATATAGCCGGCTCTTGCCAGTTTCGCTTGTACCTATTTAGTGATAGGGATTTTACTATCCCCTTACATCATCCTGCTTTTGATCCTACCACCCCATACTTTGAGGTCCCGTTGTACGCGGCACATCCTCCACCAGCGCCCGCACTGCGGCAAAGACTGTAGCCCCCGCCGACCAGCACCGAGTCACCTTCGCAGTAGTACTGCACATCCCGCCAGCTCGAGAGCGACCCCTGAGGTCGCCGCTCATCTTCCTCCTCCTGGATCGGTTCGACTACTCACCAGCCGGCCGGTGTGGCCAACGGCTACCTGATCGAGTAGGTCACCACAGCCGTATTGTACAAAGATGACCCTGTTTTGGTAGTATGCGGCTTTGGGTCATACATGCAGTGATAGATTTGAAACGTCCACTGAGGACCACGTAGGATCGGATCGACTGCCATGGGTCTTATGTTTCTTTTTGGTACCCGACCCCACTTATGTATCCTATTTTGAAACTTGTCTGTAAATCAAAACAGTGGTTCCCGTCTATATATATATATATATATACCTATATACAGTTGATAGTATGTGTGTTATTTATGCTTACTGTGTGGTTATAATGAAATAAACTCTATCACGTTCATTGTATGGCATCCCATTTCCCCCAAATGATTCGGATAAATGAAACGTAAATAGAATATTAACACAGTAACACAAACTACTTAATTTCATGCTATGACTTAAGCATAACATTAAATAAGTAGGGTGTTACAATCTCCAACACCTTTCTTTCTCTTCAAGCTTTCAAGAAACCCATTTGGTAGTGACTCTAACCCCTCTTTCTTCTATGCTTTTCAAGTTCTAGAAATCCTAAGCTCTCCATAGCTAGGTGGTTTTAGGACTTGCTCTAAAGACCTCATGGCCATACTTTCATTATATGAGGTTTGTGATTTTTGCCCTTTTCTTGGAAAACGACTTGTTGTGCATTTATTCTTATTTTGAACCAAAATTTTTAGAATTCAAAATATTGATTTTTACGAAGATCTCAAAGTATAAAAGTGGTTTGGAAATGTAAAGTGGTCACTTAAAGAAAAGACTTAATGTTTTTACAAGAAAACTCATTGAAACCAAAACTGTTGAAGCTGAAAAATTCTGGCAGTCTCCATGGCGCGACTAATAACTCTTTTAATATAACTCCAAATGGAACGAAACTAATTTTAAATGAAAATAGACTCATAGGGATTTTTATGAATATAAAATACGTGAAATTTGGCTTTAAAACAAGAGAGATATGAATTTTCAAAGTCTGCTGTCCCCAGATGTGTTTTTGTTCGGGTAATATATAATAAAATCTTAATAACTCAAGTTATGCAGAACATTTTTGAGTGGGACCAAGTTTGCTAAGACATAGAGGAACATTCCCATAAAACAGTTTTGGCAGATTTCTTGTGAAGAGCTCTTAGTAAAGTTTAAAAGTCACTGTACCAAGAATAAACTTAAAAACTGAGCAGTCAAAATAAAATGTACATAACTCAAGTTACAAAATGAATTTTTGAGTGGGGTTTATTTTGTTTAAAAATAGACTCAGAGAAGTATAATCATACCAAAATTCGAAGCAAAAGAGTAAAATATGAAATTATGGTGAATTTTTGAAGTTACTGTCCTACTATAAAAGTAAAACTGGTTATGGTTAAGTTTTAAAGATTAATGAAAAATAAGTTTTAAGACAATAAGCCCTTACATTAAATATTGGAAAACCTTCATAATTCAACTTAAAAGTTTCAAAAATGATAATAGATGAAATTGGCCTTATACCTAATAAAAGAATTTACACAAGAGGTAACCTCAACTAAAAGCTTGCACCAAATTTATTAAGCTAAGCTCATAAAACTTTGCTTATGAATATACCTATATTTATGTGCAAGCATGATGCTATGATGATGATGATATGAATATGATATGTTGATGATATGATGCTTAATAATATGTGATATTGGATTCTCTATTTGGCAAAATTTTGGGAAGCTTTGGTGTAGCCGTTATACTGCCGAAATTCTGCAAAAATTGTGGACTTAGAAATGTTTTGCATCATAAGATTTAATAAGAAGAGATGGAATTAAGTGTGTGATCCTTCAAAAGGGAAGGTGACCTAAATTAAGCTCTCCTCACCCACGACTCACATGAGGCATGGCATGACCCAACTAGTGTGACTATAGGGGATAGGATTTACATGAGGTATGGCATGACCTAGCTAGTGTAAGTACCGAAAATTTATGGTGGCGACAGCCACGGTATGAGCTCATTACCATTTATGTTTAGTAGGTGAAAAGAAAAAGACTTAAGATAAAGTCAAGTTAAGACAAGAAAAGAGACTTCGGTCCAAACCCTTGAAGGGAAGAAATTAAGAGAAGCTTATAGCATAACCATGCATATTTTATCTAATTATACTTGTGCCCATGTATGTTATGATATAAATGATCGGAGGATATGTTAAAATTGAATCCGCTTCAGATGGCTATGTTTTCGAAAATCTAAGAATTGAACCTTATGCATGCTCATTGTTTTCATTTATAAAACCGAAGTGGCTGGGACGATGACGATGGCACTTTAGTGTCGAGTTTGAGTCCTACTAAGAAATCTTATTCTTTACTCTAGTTACTTTTCCGTATCGTCACCAGAATCTGATGGTGCATCCGGTGGAGTGGAGCATGGATCCCCCACACTGTGAACGGATGTATGACGAGGGATGCCAGGCATTGTTGATTTGGACTTATAGTTACCGTAGCTCTACATCTTCATACATTCCTTTTTGTGACGAACGATGTCAAATTAAGTTTGTATTTAGTATTTGGGTCATGGCATGACCATGAACCTCCTTCGATGTAATGTTGATATATATGTATGTATATATGTTATGAACTCATATTGATGTAATGATTAGCTATGTAATGCAATATATTTGTGAATTACTATTTATTTACCTTTCTCCTATTTTATGATATTAGGGTATGTATTTTATGCGACACACTCTTTCTCTATCTGTCTTCTTGTTTAAGGCTTTACTTTCCAAAATGCTACGAAGCGACGATGTATTTCAAAAAAAAAAAATATCCTACCATATTTTCCACGTAACTTAATTTCAAGTGAAGTTTAGCTTTCCACGAGCATAAGTAACAACTAATAAAACGCCATAATACGACTTAAGCGTAGTATGGGTTTATTAGGGTGTTACAATTGGCATCCCAATTTTTGGACTGGTGTCCTAGGTTCCATTTTCATGAAGTGAATATTAATGTCTACCCACTTTTACTTGTCGTGACGGGTTCTAGGTTCAGGGTCAAGGTTGTGCGCTGGGAGCACAGGGTAAATAGTTCGAGGTTCAGGTTCCAACCTGCCATGAGCAAGGATGTCTATACATTCTAGGTTTCGAGTTCATGTGATAATAGATGAGGAAACTGAGACTTGAATTAATGTGAGTTTTGAGTTCATCTTGGGTCCAAGTTCCGAGTCTATAGCTCAAACTTAAGTTGACCTACCATGTTTCCGAGTTTCGAGTTCTAAGCCTGAATCTAAATTTACTTACTATGTTTTCGGGTTTCGAGTTCCTTGCTTAAATCTAAAATGACTTAAATTCAAATTCTAATGAATGCTCTTAATCCAAAACTGATAAGATGAGATCCCTTCAATTGACGGCAAATATGAGATCCCTCTATTTTAAAGGCACGTAGCCAAATGAGATCCTTGTATTTTGGAGGCACATGGTCAGATAAGATCCCTTTGCTTTGGAGGCATGTGGCTAGATGAAATTCTTTTGCTTTAGAGGCACGTGGCCAAAATGAGACACCTCCAACTTAAAGGCACGCGTTAGAATGAGATCCCTTCAATTTAGAGGTATGTAGCCAAATTAGATCCCTTAAATTGTAGAGGCATGTGACCAAATTGAGACCCCTTCAAATTAGAGGCATGTCTAAGATTGCATCCTAAGGACAGCTATACATAACATTCAAGCATGTGGAAGGCTGCACTTTGAGGATAGTGATACGTAGTGCTCAAGTGCACATACATGTTGACACCCTAAATATGGCGAGACGTAATGCCTAGGTGTGTCATTGTCAGGGAGTAAACTTGAATAGTAACTAGATCCCTTTGCTTGAGTCAAAGAAAGAAGTCTAACTTAAGTTAAGGCATGATGAGTTAACCCTAAGTATTTAAGCTAAGACTATCTAGAAGAATAAGAAAGAAAAGAAGGTATTTAAATTAAGGAATTATGATAACACAAGAGTATAGGGGTATATATTAATATTTTATTCTTTCATTCCCAGCATGATGTTCTATTTTGATTATGTACAAATGTAAGTTATGTAGACATTATGATGTCTTAGATTAAGTGCTTGCATAAAAAGAATCCACTTCAGAAGGACAGTTTTGAACTTTATAAAATAAAATCTTTATTTTGTTATGGCATGATCACCTTTTCATAATAAACCAAAGTAGTTGGGGTGACGAAGGTGACGTTAACTGTCTGATAGTTTAGGATGCCTATTGAAAATGTAAAATTCTCCTATGTGTGTTCATGTGTCATTTCCAGATAACTCAAGAGATATTGATGAGGACCATGCTAGCGAGACCAAATCAAGACTGGATGGCTATTTTGCTAGTTGGAGCTTGTAGTAAAGTTGTTTATGTATTTTAAGGGGCTATTATACTACTCTAGTGGCTTAATTATATGTAACCTCGTAATTGTTATTATAATATAATAGAAATTTTGTGATCCCTATTCACTTGTTTATATATCTACCTTGTATTATGACAAAGCATTATGTTATTTTCTCAAAACTAAAACGAGTAATCAAACAATGTTTGTTAATTTATTAGTAGCAACCCCTAAGTGTGATATTATGACTTAAGCATAATATTGTACTAGGAGGATGTTATAGGTGGTATCCTCTATGGGCTCATCACGCATACTGCATATGCCACATCATCTCAAACTTTGCACTAACATTCATTGTTGTTTTTTATTAAATTATAGAAACTTATTTGAACATTCAAATCATGAAGACATGTTTGACAAATAATAAAGGGAAATTGAACAAATTTTAATTTTTTGTCTACACTTTTAAATAACTTATTACAGTCTTCCATTTTCTTTTCAAAAGTCATGTGTCATTCCCTTCATCTAGAATCAAGTTTCGTGTTTGGTTATCATCTTACCTCTAATTTAGCATGTTATTTTGGTGTACCATTAGTACATAAGAGAAGCAAAATTTCTAATTTTTAGTTTATTATAGATCGCATGATGAAAAGACTTAATGGTTGGAAGAATCATACTCTTTCTTTTACAAGTAGAGTTACTCTAGTAATCTGCTTTAGCAACTATTTCTTACTACGTAATATAGACGATAAGGCTCCCAAATGCTATTTGTAATATGATAGATCAAATTTGTAGGCAGTTTATTTAGGGCTCTTCAAACATTAAGAAGAAAATTCATTTTATTATCTGGAACAAAAATTGTAGTCCTAAGAAGGAAGGTCGTCTTGGTTTTCGTAAGCCAAAGGAACTTAATCTTACTGGTATGATTAAATTGGCTTGGCATTTGGTAAGTAAACAAAATTGCTTATGGGTTAAAATTATGAGGAGTAAATATGGTTATGGGAGCAAGATAATCCTTGATGTTAAAAAGAATAACTAAAGCATCTAATGCTTGAAGTGGCATTGTGCTTGAAAGGTGGGTGATATTCAGACTATGAGGATTTGGTTAGATCATTGGGTTCTAGGGGTTCACACTTTTGGAGATTTATCTATTTTAATGTTGGATGATTCTTTATGTAACTAGACGGTGGCTAAATATGCAATTGTAATTGTGATTGGGATTGGGAAAGTTTAGGTCAAGTATTACCTAAGGATTGGTTAGATATTTTAATGTCTCTAAAAGCTCCTATTGTTTTTGCTAGTCTTGATTAGGTTGCTTGGTTTCCCATTGTTTTTGGTGATTTTAAACTTAAAATTTGCATATAGTGTCTGGTTTGACAGGGAATTTTAATATCATTCTTGGTCATTTAAAGAGCTATGGAAGATTAAAGGCCCTCAAAGGTTAAAGATGTTTATGTGGGTTATAGTGAATGATGCCTTACTTACAAACCATGTCAAAGTTAGAAGTGGTCTCTCTTCACTTGATACTTGTATCCTTTGTGGTAGCTCTTCGAAAACAACGCTCATGCCTTTCGCAATTGTATTTATGTGAAGGAACTATGAAAGAGCATCGGTCATAGTTTCATCATTAATTGATTTTTCCAACAACCTTTGCTTATCTGGTTAGAAAAGAACATTTTGAACAAAACTCAATGTAATTTTGGGGTTAACTGTCCCTCACTTTTTATTACAGCTTGTAACTCCTTATGGCATTACCGTAACCTTATTATTTTTGAAGGGAATGCTAATGCTCATTCTTTTCTTGATTGTTGGATGGTAAACCTTGCAAAAGACCATGAGACCAACCTAAACATGATGACAGTGTTGATCGAAAGTCCCTATTATTGTGACTAGACAAGTTTCATGGAAATCTCTACCCTAGAATTGGCTAATCACTTGGAGGCAGTTATTTGGGTCCCTCCCAACGAAAGTAATTAAAAAAGGAAAATGCGGATCGCTTCACTCAGAAACAATTGCATCCTTCCCTGTGAAGGCAGCTAAATCTATGGGGTCCCTCTATATTGGAGGCAGTTGGCTAGCTGAGTTCCTCCAATCTAGAGGCACGTAGGTACCCTTGCTGGTCAGTACTGTGTGATGACAGTCACAAGTCAAGCTCACTCCTAGATCAGTCTACCTAATGGCAGTAAATATTAAAGAAAGCTAAAGAAAGAAAAGGAAGTTATGTGCATTCGCATAAATTCAAATATAAGTAATTGCATATGCATATTTCATGTTTCCCAGTGTATTGGAGTTATTACATTTGAATATGCTACAACTATCATTCTAATTATGAATTGTGAGCTTGTTATTTGATAGCTTTTATGACTCAGGTGTATAAATAAAATGAACTATGTTTCAGACAATGTGGTTCCCAACTATAAACTGAAATATTTATATAATATGTTCACCTCTTTCACAATAAATTGAAGCACCTGGAGATAATAACGATGACACTTTATGTGACAATTTAGATAATCCTACTGAGAATGTTAAATTATCACTCCTATGTTTATTTCTGTATTATCACCAGATAATTCAAGAAATTTCAAGGATAGCTAGGGTTGCTATCAGATAAGGTCCGCTCAGGTAATGGTAACAACTCCTGAGTGTAGTACTATGACTTAAGCATAGTACCATACTTGGGAGGGTGTTACATTATGGTATTAAAGCAATTCAGTCTTAAACGGATCTAAGGACTGAACTGACTATGCTTCTAGTGCACTCTGGAATTCTTAGCTAGTGTCATGCAATAACTCTTGTCTGTTGAATATAGGATTAGATATGGATGCCCGCTTGACTGTGAATATAGCTAGTTACTGTCACACTCAACTCAGTACCCGATGTAGGTGAGGTAGGCCAAGAACAGTACCCGCTGAAGAAAATCCTGCCAACTTTATGTACATATTGCAAGAGATGGCATATACGATGCAAGAACAAGCTCCTGCGGTGCATCAAATGATGGATCAGCTAGGGAGACAACCTGGAGTCGGTCATGGTGGGAACCCGAATAGCCCTGAAATGGACCTAGAATATCTTGAGTTCGCTGAATTCCGAAAGGCGAATCCATCTAGTTTTCGAGGAGCTTTTGAACTAGATAAAACCAAGGGGTGGGTGAAGGTGATAGAGAAGGTATTCTCTGTCTTGAACTGCACTTATCATTAGAAAGTGGCCTTTGCCGCTTATATGCTACAAACGGATGTAGAATTTTGGTGGAACAGTGTGAAGAGATTATTAGAAGGTTCCCAGACAGAAATTACCTGGGATGTGTTTAAAGAAGCTTTCTATCATAAATATTTCCCTAAAGAAGCTTATATGCTCGAAATGCCGAGTTGGAGTTTATACAACTCCATCAGGAAGGTAGAAGTGTATTAGAATACATAGCCAAGTTTAAAGAACTATGCAAATTCTCCACCATCTATCAACGGAATCCAGATGAAGCTTTGAAATGTGTTATATTAGAAGGTGGATTGAGAGAAGACATCTTGGTGACAGTGGGAACATGGAAATTAGGGACTTCCTTGCCCTGGTAAACAAGTGTAGACTTGTGGAAAAGTATAATCGAAAATTAAAGATTACCAAATCTTATGCCTATAGGAAGAGGCTAGCATCTGAAAAGCAGAACTTCAAGCATGCCCCATCACCAAAGAAGCCATTTCAACTTAATGGAAATGAAAGTAAGCAGCCGTAAGGGCCACCCATGAAGCAAGAATGTTCAAAATGTGGAAAGTATCATGGAGGAAGGCCTTGGGTGGCTGGGCAAAATGTGTGCTTTAAATGTGAAAAGCTAGGACATAGGATTAAAGAATGGCCGAGACACCAGCCAGCCACTCCCAAATCGCAATATCAGGAAGGGTTTTTCCCCTTAATATTGAAGAGACTACACCAATAAAAGAGAAAGGACAAGATTAAAAACAACCTAGTCTATAGACAAGCTTTCAACTAGCTGTATTAAGTTAAATTATTGAATCGGGTTGCTGTATTTTATTGAATTGGGTTGTTGTGTTTTCTTAAACATAACCATCGAATCTCAGTGTACCTATGTATGAACTTTTATCAACCTCTTATCGTTATAAATAATTAGTTGATAAGTGAATTTTGGGGACAAAATTCTTTTAAACAGGGCAGTATGGTAACATCCCAAAGAATAGTGCATCTGATTATCACTATTAATTAATTTATTTCGTTGTGTTAGCAAAATAAGAGCAATTAGGAGTTAAATGTAAACATTAGGATTATAAAAGTTCGGTTTGTTATGTAGAAAATTTAAAAGAGACCATTGGCAATGTTTTGAAAATCTAAGAGAAACGGTAACAATTTTTATAACGTTTTAAAGCACAAAACATTAATTCACGATAGTAATCGATTTATTTGATTTTATTGAATATGTAAAGTTAATTAGAATTTAATTAAAAGATTAGGATTATGAGAAATTAAAATGAGCATGTAAAAAATTCTAGCAATATTTAGCCGGTTTGAAAGAAATCGATTAAGATTCAATATTTTAATCTGCAAGAGCCAAGTCAGTAGAAATTTATATAAACCTAACCCTAGATGTAGTGACTAAACTTCAGCCAGTTAACCCCTCAAAAGTGGCGCCTAACTAGCCACAAGATAGAGGATGACTTGGCTAACATCCAACCATCTATTCCAACTACTAAGTTTTATAACATTTCCATAATTTCCCTTCTAATCCCACCACATTTTGCCCCCTCCCTTCAGCTGAGTGCTCTCCTCTATTTCTTTATCCATTCCATCCTCTTCCTCTTCCATCTTCAATCTTCATCCACTTTCTCTACCAAGAACTTGAATCTAGTCACTCAACACATCAATGCTAAGGTAGGATTCTTACTCTTTGCTTGATTTTAATGATATGCAACTAGTTAGGTTTGAGTTGCTCCCTCTTGTTTTGATGTTATTTGATGATCTTATGACATGTTTCAAGTGATTAAAGAAGGGCATTCTTGGTTTGGGATAGTTAATTAGGCAAAAACTCAAAGAAGTACAAAAATAGGGTTGTTGGAAAATAAAAACCCTACTATGTCCATACTTGTGAAGTATACAGCTTCACACACAGCTATTAGAATTTGATGAAACTAATTTTAAATAAAACTAGACATTTAAAGCTTTCAAATCATATAAATTCTAAGGCATTGGATTAGTATTAAGTGAGATATTATTTTTTAAATTTTACCCTAGATTTCTGCCTTTAGACCTGACTAGAGTGAGTTGTGCATAGCATAACTTGCCTTATATACCTTCAATTTAAGTATAACAAATTTTTTTAGAAAGCTTACATATATAACATCATGCCATAGAATTTCAGAGGCAAATTCAATCCCTGTTGCTCCCAGTAATTCATCAAAATTTCTCTATATCCTGACTATGCAAACCAATTCCACCAATTTTGCAAGCTTATAAACTTGAGCTATAATCACTTAAATTAAATGAAACTTATTGCAAATGAAAGATGATTCTGTTAGCTTTAGAACGATATAAGATTCACTCAAATTTAATATGATTTCTATTTTTAGCAAATTTTTTACTTCATAGACCCCAATTTTGCCTAACATAGGGCAAACCTAAGTTAATCTTTAATAACATGAGCTATACTCATCAAAATTTAGTGGGACCAAAGAGGAATGAAAATAGACTCATAATGCTACATCAAATTAAAAATTCATATTTAAATAAGTTAAGTAGGAATTATGGTACAAATAAAAAAAAAAGGCAGAATTGGGATAGTGTAGGCAGATTTGCCAAATTGGAAGTTTAGCTACCTCAATATGTGTAGGAGTTGCAATTAAGGCATGAATGTTGCAAATTTATGGAATGTTGGAAATTTAATATGTTATGTTGATTCTGATGCCTTGGCTGACTATCTAAATTAAAGAGCACTATCCATGGGGAAGCGGATCCAATCCAAAACTGCCAAATTTTCGATAGAAGTTTACAAAATTATGAGAGTTTCTGTTATAAGAATTTATAATATGAATATCTACATAATTACGAATATGGAAAACTTCTACATACAATAATGTTTGAAAGTAAATGCATAAAAATACATGTGAGCACTTTCTGATGATGTGGTCATGATTATCCTTATGAAAGCATGCATAATTGCATATGAATAAAGAAAAAATATATATGAGGTCCCTTCACTTCGAGACAGTTAAAACAGGAAAACGCGAAACCCTTCACTCGGAGGTAGTTGAACGTTAGGTCCTTCCCTGTGAAGGCAGCTAAACCTATGGGGGTCCCTTTATGTTGGAGGTAGTTGGCCAGCTGAATTCCTCCAATTTAGAGGCATGTGGGTTCCCTTGCGGATCAGTACTGTGTAACGATGGTCACGAGTTAAGCTCACTACTAGATTAGTCTATCCAAGGGTAGTAAGGATTAAAAAAATCTAAAGAAAGTAAAGGAAGTTATGTGCATTCACATAAATTCAAATATAAGTAGTTGCATATGCATAGTTCATGTTTCCCAGTGTATTGGTATTGTTACATCTGAATATGCTCTATGAATTGTGAGCTTGTTATTTGATAGCTTTTATGACTCAAGTGTACGAATAAAATGAACTCTGCTTCAGACAATATGTTTCCCAACTATAAAATTGAAAAGTTTATATAACATGTTCACCTCTTTAACAATAAATCAAAGTAACTGGAGATAATAACAATGACACTTTATGTGATAGTTTAGAGAATCCTACTAAGAATATTAAATTCTCACTCTTATATTTATTTTTGTATTATTTCCAGATAGTTCAAGAAATTTGAAGGACGGTTGGGGTTATTGTCAAACAAGGTCCACTCAGGTACAGTAACAACTCATGTGTGTAGTATTGTGACTTAAGTATAGTACCATGCTTGGGAGGATGTTGCATTTTGTGACATTAATCATACTTAAAAAAGGAATGAAATAAAAGGAAGAGGTCGCCTATCAATTGAAAAAAAGAAAAAGAAATAAAGAAAGTAATAAATAAATAAAAATAAAAGGAAGAGCTGAAAAGGCTTAAAACAACTTGATAAGAAAATTTTGTGTGCTTTTAAAGTGCCACGAAATTATACGCCCAGTTAATACTAGAATAATATTTTAAATAAGAGTGTAAGTTAATAAGGGATCTTATGTTAAAATATTATTCTATTTTTTATTATGAGTATACCCATATAATGCTCTATAAACATATAAAATTTCTTCAACTTAATAGGCTTAGAGGGAAAGTATACAAATTAGAGTGAGTTGGCCGGAGAGTCGAACAATTTTATAGACTAAATCAACCATAGAACGACGACAAATTACAAATAATCAGCCAAATAAAAGAAAGTGCATAGAAGGCCAAAACATGTTGGTAGACTAGACAAAGAGGACAAATTAAAATGACTTGACTTAAGTTGACCCCCCCTTCCCAAAAGAAAAGAAGACTTGACTAAAGAGATAAACAATTTGAAGTAAATAAACCATAAGTTACATAAAGAAAACGAGTGTATAGAAGGCCAAGACAAGTTGTCAGACATTATAGACAAAGAGGACAAATTAAAATGACTTGACTGAAGTTGAACCCCCAAAAAAAAAGAGACTTGACTAAAGGGATAATAAACCATAATTCACCAAAAAAAAAAAAGAAAAAAGGGGAGGATGGAAGGCCAAAACAAGTTGGCAGACTTTATAGACAAAGAGGACAAATTAAAATGACTTGACAGAAGTCCCCCAAAGACCCAAAAAAAAAAAAAAAAGATTTGATTAAAGAGACAAACAATTTGAACTAAATAAACCATAATTCACAAAATGAAAAGGACTAATTCAACGGCAGAACAAACTATAATAAAAAAAATAATCAACCGTACCTTATCTTTCAGCACTTAAATCAATTCAAGCGGAGAAAATTTTATCATGAATACTGATTGGCTAATAATTTTTTATAAAATTTGATATTATTTAATAGTTTGTTTTAAATAATTTTTATCAATTTATATCTTTGATAACCTGAATTTCTATTGCTTATATTTTAATATTTATTGTTTAAATATAATATTTATTTATTAATTAAATTTTTAATATAGATCAAATTATTAACCATATAAGCATTTTTTTATCTCTTCGTATACTTTTTTCAAAACTAGTTTTTACTTTTACTACATTTAATTAAAGAATATTTATATTTCACATTTTATTTTAGCAGTGTAGAACTAGGCACAAAACAAGAAATTCTTACATGTTTTGAGAGCAAATTAATCATTTTGCTCTGTACCATTTATCTTTCCCTATCTTTTGCCATATAGGTCAGCCATTTTTTTTTTTCAATTAAATGTTTTTAAAATTATTAAAAATACTAACAACAGTTAGTCTAACCCTAGAATTATATCCTTTGCTCTCCTGCAAACGTATCTCTCGCGGCGCCGCTTAACATAGTTGTATGCATAGCCTTCAAATCTTCCTAAATTTCATTAGTGCTCTATTTGGCTGATGCCCGGCATGTGTTGGGAAGCTGTGTAATTGTCCTCCCTTGCACTGTCGATCCTTCCCAATATTCTGTTGTTCGTTTGACAAGACTTCCCGTCCATTGCAGCATTCATTTGGGTCTTATCTTTCTTCATTTTGAAATGTCCATCGTGAATGGGTTGACTAATCATACTCTCTTTGTATTTTTAGTGTTGCTACTTACCTTACGTCCCTTCCCAGATTTCTGATAAATTTTGTGTAGACTCAAGCTGTTGGCCTTACTCACAAATTGAATTTGTAAAGGAAGACTCTGGTACATTGCACCTTGATTTGAAAATTTCCAAAGAAAATTAAATTACAGCTTGGAGAAGTAATCGGTTGTTTATTAAGTCAATCGATTATGAAGTTATTTTCCCAGAGATTCCTATTTTTCTCACGTAAAAATGTGGTGTGTTCTAATATGCACGGTTTCAACTATGGTGCATGACGCAGCAGTTTTTAACCACATTCCAAAAATGCCGCTAATTGTATCCGAGAGTGTGACTAAAAGCAGGTATGCTGGACCGCTACACCCACACAAGGACCACTGCTGCACCTTCACCTTGCCAACCACTTTCCTCCCCTCCATCTTCGCGTTCTGCTTCCTCCCACGGTGCAGCCGCCTAGCCCGCAACCGCTATTGCCTATCGCCGCTCCGCCCACCGCCGTCACCGCCACCAAACTCTCCCGCTGCAAGGCGCACTACCCGGTCTTCATCCTCGTCGTCAATGACCTCAAGTCCTCACTCTTCGACTCCAAGCTTTCAGGTTGGGCGTGGCGACGATAGTGGAGCGGAGCGGTTTGCACATAGTTATTATGAACAACCACATGACTAACCTGTTACGGAGGGGAAACCCAGTAATCAGAAAAAGGATTGCAGACTGGGATGCCGAGAAAGATATGGTACATAACAGAATGAAGGCCTCATATTTTGTCTTTTGGTCGGTGTCACCAGAGGCTAACACTGAAGTGCCAGCTTTGCATGTTTGGCCAGCAGCACAACCTTGCTGGCTATCTGTGTCTGCTTGCCAAACACCCCCTGGTGGGTTTATGGCAATTTGGAAAGTCAGGGTTGCAATAACTATGGGCTATGGCTACAACCATGAGGGAACCTCGCATCTCACACCCATGTATCATATCACACCTATACATGTAAGGGGCACTGTAGCCTTTGCCTAAGTTGAAAGCTTGAAACATCTTAGATAAGCTCGTATTTCTAAAAGTTCCAATAAAAACTTGAAATAGCTAAAAAAATAAGCATCTTAAAATTGCAGTTGCAGCTCTTATGTTAATAATTATGAAACAAAAAGTGGAGTTCTAACACAATATTCCTAGATGTGAAAATATTATATACTTTTGAAAATCAACTTGAGTTTGTAGGTGATATAATAGACTAATTATCTATTATGAGTAAACTAATTAGGATAAAAGTAAAATAATAATAATGATAATAATACAAAGTTTACAATTAAGAATTTTATATTAATGCATGTCATCCAATCATATATAGCTATATTGATGAATATGATTAACTCTTATACCTATTACTTTTAATCATATAAATGGAAGGATTTGATTGGATGAAAGTATAAAATTTTTTTACAATATTAATGCATTAAATTAAATTCAACAATTAAGAAGTTATAAATTGTAATTAATATATCCATCAATAAAACTGAAGTAAAGATAAAGAAATTAATGATTAATACAAAATATTGCTATAATACATATGCATAAAATAATTTAAAATTTAATTTTGTTTTATTATTAATATAATATTGTTATTTAATCATTATAGCAAAAATAATTAAAACGGAAGAATTGAAATGAAAGAAAGCAAGAAAATGGAAGTGTCACTTATTAGAAAGATGAGATAAATGTGAATTGGAAATAAAGAACGGGGAGTGGTCTTGGAAAGAGTGCGCCCATGAGAGCAAGGCAGGTGGTGGTGATGTGGTGGTACTATGGCACAATTGAATTCAGTGAGAAAAATGCTTATGGATGCATTGAACGATGTGAGGAGTATTTATATGATCTAGGAGTATTATATGATTATATTTTTAATTAATTATGTAAATATATTTTATAAAAAATTATATGTAAATGATGGATTTTATGTAAAATATATTTATATAATTAATTTAAAAATACAATTATATGATATTCTCAAATCATGCAAGCATTTTTCAAACGACAGCTGTGACTTGATCGAGTATTTTTAGTGGGAATAATTATTGTACAATTGTAATAGAAGTTGCCACGTGCCAATTAATGGTACTTGATTTAGTTAAAGATATCGTAGAAATATAAAAGATATAATTTATTTAATTTTAATGCATTTATATTATAATTCATCTAATCAAGTTCTCTCTTATGTATATTTTTAAAATAGTGAGTGTGAGAATTAAATATATTTATTGATATGATAATATATAATTAAATAATTAAATAATAGTATAAAATTTTTTTATACTATTAATGTATCAAAATCAAACTTTATTTAGAATTTGTAATGACTTAAAGAATATATAAAGTATATGACGAAATAAAAGATTTTTTTTTGTGCACACGAAATAAAAGATTAATCAACGAATTAATTCTCAAGAATTCAAATAACTAATACGATCTGAATAATAATAGTTACTTAAGGGGTAAGTTTGGGGTATACATAAGAGATTGCTACTATTGTAATACACAAATGAATGATAATTGTTAATGAATTTCAGTTTATTAACACTAGCATGACCAACATGCTGCACAGTGCTCCCATTCCCACGAGCTACACGAGTCTAAATTGTGCAACAACTAATAGACTAGTTTATAATATAATGTACAGAAGAACATAAGCACGCATGTCAAGATGCATGACTGCATTAATTTGTCACAGAACCTCCAAGTTTCCAACTATGCACAATATGTTTAAAATGATCTCATTATATATTCTCACATTGTCCGCAAGATACACTATCATAAGCAAAACTGAAGCAGCATGGAGAGCATTGCCACCCAGTGAAGCTAAATTAGGTTGAACAATTGCCAAGCATGAAAGTAATATTAACGAAAAATTTAAAATAAATAAAAAACAGCCATTCCCAATCTTCTAGTGTGGTTAATGTTTAAGGTCGGCCAATCAGATATGGATTTTCAAGGTGGGTCTACTGACGATAGTGAAATTTTGTGACATTAATCATAATTAAGAAGGGAATGAAATAAAAGGACGAGATCACCAGTCAAAAAGGGGGAAAATATAGAAAAAATAAATAAATAAAAGGAAGAGGTGAAAAGGCCGAGAATAACTTGACTCAGGATGCTCTTGAAACATTTCATAGATTGTGTTTATAGACGATAACAAAATGATATTTTTAATAAAAATATAAGTTAATGATAAATTCTTTTTTAGAATATTATTCTATTATTTATTATGAGCATATTTATATAATACTTTATAACCATCTAAAAATTCCTCCAATTTAACAGGATTATAGGAAAAGTATACAAATTACAATGACTTGACTGGATAGACTAACAATTTTATAGACAAAATCAACCATAGTGTACGCCAAGATTACAAATAATCAGCCAAATGAAAGGAAGATTAAAAGGCCCAAAACAAGTTGGCAGACTTTACCGACAAAGAGGACAAACTAAAATGACTTGACTGAAGTTGACCCAAAAACAAAAAAGGACTTGACTAAACAGACAAACAATTTGAACTAAATAACCCATAATTGACAAAAAGAAAAGCAGTAAATCAACCACAGATCAAAGTATAATAAAAAATAATCAACCATACATTATCTTTAAGCCCTTAAATCAATTCAAGAGGAGAAAATTTTATCATGGATATCGAGTGGCCAATAATTTTTTTTTTTTAATTTGATATTATTTAATAGTTTAAGTTTTATACAATATTTATTAATTTATGTCTTTCATAACCTGAATTTCTATTCCTTATATTTTAATATTTATTATTTAAATCTAATATTTATTTATTAATTAACTTTTTGCTATAGATCACATTATTAACCATATAATCATATTTTTCCTCTCCCTATTCTTTTTCAAAATAAGTTTTTACGTTTACTATATTTAATTAAATATTTGTATTTCACATTTTATTTCTATGCCGCTACTGCCGCTACTAGCGACTAGAACTAGGGCACCAAACACATGATAATGACTTGTGAGGTGAGTATCATGTATCAATAAAGAAATAGAGGAAGAGTGACTTTTTTTTTTTTAAAATTTGCTTTTTTGGGTAAACCGAGAAAGTCCACAGCAAGAATTACATTGCAATAGCTACATCATGATGTAACAATTGAAGAATCTCATGTGGGGAAGCAGTAGACTCCTTGGCTTCCCACCCTGCCAACTAATCTGCTACCAGGTTAGAGGTCCTAGAAACATGGTAGACATGAACACACCACCTTCTAGCTAGTAACTCACAAAGTTCAAAAAGAATAATTAACTTGAAAACTCTGGGAGGGAATCACTAGCATTATGTGAAACAATGGTGAAAGCTTGGATGTAGTCGTTTCAACAATGATCTTTCTATAACCAAAGTCTCAGGCTAGTCTCAATCTCACAACCATAGCTTCAAGTACCACTAGTTTATTCATCGACCAGCTTTTCACCTCTATCCCTAGAAGCAACTTTCCTAATTCATTCTGGTGTTTCTAGATAGCGGTTCTAAAATGAGATAAAAGAAAGCAAGTTTTACAAGATCAAAAGAAGTAAATATGGGAAATAGTTCAAGAATACTCAAGATCAATGGATGAATATTCCTTCCTCTTCACTATTATTTTAATGTTTTAATACAAAATGACTGTCAGAATTTTTGTAGCATAACATTAGATATTTTTCTCTCCAAAAAGGATCTCTTCTTTCCCTATTGCTTGGATTGCTATTTATAGACATTTTCAAAAGTGGAAATGGACAAAAAGTCTTTTTTCTTTCCTCAAATATTTTTGTCACATATCAACATGTGGCACCACTCCACTCAGTCGTATAGATACACATAGCATGATGCTACTTGCTCATATAGATGGTGGAGCAAGGAGCTGTCCTTAACATGCATGGTACATCCCATATAAGTGACCCGTAGAAGAGTGAGTGGTACTAGTATGGTGTTCAACCTATTCTACGGGAGGGCTTTCATGTGTCTAATAGCCTTTCTCCCCTCTTCTCTGCTACCCTGATCAAAGCCGCTTATGACTCGCTCTTCAAATTTGTTGTTCTAGAGCGCTCTCATGTGTGTATCCCTTTCTAGCTAAGTGCTAGACATTCTACTCGTTATACAGACCGTCACCACAAAACATGTGGCCCTTTATTCAAGCCCACTGTCTTAGCTATGAAGGGCCCTACAAAATACCACATCGCCTGTTAAGAAAATTGGTATAGAAGATGATCAAGAACTTGAATATTATTGTAGTTTCAAGGCACGAATCACTTCATTGTCTTTAGAGAGATATCGTCCCCCACACAGTTGCTATTGGGTTGATGACGATACTCTCCTAGGATATAATGAAACCTTTATAAATTTCTTGATTAGCAATAACAAGAAAATTTTCTCACTCTCTTTGAACTTGAAAATTAAGATAAGATATACAGAATTTATGAACTCTAAAACATATATACTACACTCAAATTGAAATACCGTAATATTTGAAAATGAGGCCTATATATAGTTGCACACAAGCCATTCACGGTGTAACATCTGAAAAATTTTTACCGTTTTTAACCAAGTTGTTCGATTTTTATCGAATGATTGAAATTAATTAGAATTTGATTTAGTATTTACTTAGAGCCAATTAAGTGTGATTTAGGATGATTAGATAGGATGGAATTAGATTAGAAATATAGGGAACCTCATAGGAATTTTCTAAACCGCTTTACTAATTTAAAAGAAATTGGTAAGATTTTGGTATTTTAAATTGTCAGAATCGGACCAATAGAAACTATACTGTGAGAACCCTAGGATGAATGGCCAAGATTTAACCAACTCATCCATGCATGTGGCGCCACTAATCAGCCCAAAAGTGGGCAGCTATAGTGAATTGAAAGATGAGAAGGAATCCACCAATCATATGAAACTTGCTTCAAAAGTTTTCACTTTTTTTTTTCTTTCCTACTCCCCTGAAAATTCAGCTAACCTACTGACCTTCTCCATTTCCTTTCTTCCTTATCTCACCTCATCTTCATCTCCATCAAATTTTCAAGCTCCACCAAGATTTCCTTAATTCAAAGCATAAATCTTGCAAGATTACACCTAGGAGGGGTAGAATCCAACTTTTCTACTTGTTTTTCTTGATTTTGGGTTGTGTAGGGCTTCTGTTTCTCTGATGATACTGATGTAATTTTGAGTGATGATGATGATTTAGGGTTGATTTTGCATGTATGTGGTGATTAGAATTGAAATTGGAATGAAAGAACTTGAAGATAGAAAGAATCAAGGAACTGTTAAGTGAAAACCCTACAGCATCCATACTTCCGCCCTATACGGACAAAATCTATGCATCAAAACTTGATCAATCTATTTTTATATGAAACTATACATCTAGGGCTTTCGAACCATATAAAATATAAGGTCATTGGATTAGTATAGAATTAGTTATGAATTTTTGAAGTTTAATGTAGAAATCTAGATTCTCATCTGGGTAGTATGAGTTGAGAAGTGTGTAACTCACCCTACACAACTCTAAATTGAGTGCAACTAATGCTGTTTGAAAGATAATATGTAACAAAACATCCCATAAAAATTTCAGAGTCAGATTCATTGCCATTTGTTCCCAGTACATCAATGAAGTTGCCTTAAGTTCAAACTGGGATGGAACAGGGTAGTCTAGTAGGGTCAATTTACGAGGCTTATATCTAAAGATATATTGATTCAAATGATATGCAACTTCTTTCATTTAAAAGCTTGTTCTGTTCGGTATAAATTTCATATGATTGCACCTAGATTCTTATTTTTAGTGAATTTTCACTTATAAGAGTGCAATTTTGGCTAAGTGTAGGGCAGCCTGAGGTAAAATACAAATAACTTGAGCTATACACATCAAAATGAGATGGGACTAAAAGGGTTAGCAACTAGACACATAGAGCTATAACATTCCAAAATTCAGGTTTAAATGAGTTGTATAGGAGTAAAGGTGAATTTTACAAAATTCAAGTAGAAAAGGGTAGAGTAAGTAGAAAACTCTGTTGAAATTTGTATTGACTTTGACACACCATATGATTGATATTATTGCTATAATTGACTGTTCTATATTTATTGGAATGTTTGATTGATGATACTGGTAACTTGACATTATTTATGGGGAAGCAGACTTGATCCATTATGCTACCGAAATTTCGGCAACAAATTCATATACTTTATGAAATATTTGTATGAATACACGATGTTCAAGTAAAATAATGTTAGTTGTGCATGCAAATTATGAAAGATATAAAGGATTTCATATTACTTGGGCCAGCCTCTGAATAAGTTTTAGGGGAATAGATCAGTGGGAAAGTCGGGAAAAGTGAATCTGGCAATCCTATATAGGAATGAGCTCGGTCCTGAAAAGCAGACTATTACCCAGGAGTATATGGCTAATGACTCCTAGGGGACCAAGGTTGGAAAATATAAGCTATAGAAGGCGAAAGCCCTTAAAGATAAGATGCATTTTCCATGTTTGTACATTTATATGCACTGTATGATAATTCTTAATTGATTGCTATAATTACCTATTTATTTCTCATGATATGTTACTGTTTATTTACGGTTACTGTCTTAGTTATATTAACATATCTGTTTAACTATATTTTCATTGCTCCAATTTAAAATTTGGTTTTTTCGTTTTATGTTTTCTATAATAAGAATTTAAGTTGAACATTACCATTATGTCATACTATTTAAAATTAAGGAAACACCGAAACAACTGGGAATGACGGCGATGATATATGTGTATAGGATTGGGATTCCTACTGACAAATTTTTATTTCTCACCCTATTGTATGTTTCTGCACCATTCTTAGATCATGGTGAATGCGGCGACCAGCATCTTTTATATTGAGTTCCCCGAGCTGCATATCCGCCTGGACCCATTTTTAGACTCTATATATATATATATATATATATATATATATATATATATATATATATATATATATATATATATATATCCAGTAGATCTCAGTTTTGTTTTTACTTCTCCTTTCGTAGAGATTTTGCTGTCCCCCTTACTCACCCACTCTTCGACCCCATCGTACCTTCTATTGCTATCCCGCTATACATGGTACATCCCTTTCCACCATCACCAACAGCAGCCGCAACTCCAGCCTCACCTCCAGTGGCATCTCCTCAACAGGCCCTGTCCATTTCATTTTCTGAGGAGGAGGACCCATCAGAGGCCGTGAGCTCGTCTTATTCATCTTCGGCACCCAGTGATGGCTATGCTCCGGTCGACGCCGGCATGGCTAATGGATTCCTCTCTTCAGAGTCCATTTAGGGGGTTTTTAGTGCAGTAAAAGTAGATGTACAAAGTGGACCTCTTTTGGCAGTCTGGGCCATGGGCAGATATGTAGTGGTTAAGGGTTGTATATGAAATGTCCCGTGGGGACCTTATATGTAACATCCCCCACTTTCTTAAGTGGAGTATAATAAAAACTTTGAATTATTTCTCTTAGGCAGTGTGGGAATTTCTCAGGTAGTGGTATACCATGACAATCCTCACATTCAAAAATATAGGGTAGCATAACACTGCCGTTAAAAATATGGCACTGCCATATGCTAAAAAGTTGGAAATGACAAAAGTGCCCCTGTCAACTTTTGTTAATTGTAATCTTGCCCAAAAATTTTAGAAATTGTACTTTAACCCTAAGTGGATATTTCCACAATAACCCTAGAACTTTTCATAAAATGACCTTTATGTCCCCATATCAGTAGAATTAGCCGAATGGGGTTTTAAACGAAGCAGAATCACGTGGTGAAACCATAGAAGTTTAAATCTCTACCAATTGGGCCATGGAGGCAGTCTGGTGTAAAATGACGTGGGGTGCCCCTGGACTTGCTCAAAATTACGGATATGTCATTAGCCACAGAAAATAGAAAATAGAAAAGCTCCAAATTTGCAAGAACGATTATTTCACGTTAATAAGCAATTTATTCGATCTTATTGACTAAGTAGGGTTAATTAGAAGTTAATTGGAAGTTAATTAGAGGGATTAGGCTTAGGAACAGCTAGAATAGAGATATAGAAATTTTCTCAGAGTCATTTAGTATAGTTTTGCCGATTTGAAGAAAATCGGCAAAGATTCGGTATTTTAAACCGCCAGAACCAAACCAGTAGAATTTTCTACTGGAAACCCTCACTTAAGTGACTGAAATTCAACCACCCCTGCCGCATATGAGTGGCGCCAAGTGTTGCTCAAGATAGTGGAGAAACTTGGCCTTACCTCCACCGGATTTTTATCATTTTTCGCCTAGTTGTTCAATTTTCATTGAATAATTGGGATTAATTAGGATTCGATTAAGCAGTCACTTAAAGCTAATTAAATGTGATTTAGAAAGATTAGACTTGATGGAATTAGATTGAACCATAGGAAATCTCATAGGACTTTTCTAAAACCGTTTTACCGATTTGAAGGAAATCGGTAGAATTTTGGTATTTTAAACTGTCGGAACCGGATCAATAGAAATTATACTATGAAAACCCATGATGGAGGGCCAAGATTTAGCTAAAACATCCCTACAAGTGGCACCTCAATCAGCCATAAAAGAGGGAAGCCAAGCCAAGTTTGAATGAGGATTGAAGTCCACCAATCAAAAGCTAACTTCCTTCATAAGATTTCATTTTTTTTTCTTCCTTCTCCCTTTACATTTTTCGGTCTCCCCACAAGAGGTGCAGGTCAGCCCTCATTTTCCCACTTTCCTTCATCTTCTTCCACTTCCTCTCATCCCCAAGCTCAAGCTCCAACCATCAACTTCACTTCAAGATCAAGTTCCACCAAGATTCCACACCACCAAGATAGGAATTTCAACTTTCTCCTTCTTTTCTTTGATTTGGGGCTGCTTAGGGTCCTTGTTCGTCTATGATTCTGATGTTATCTTAAGTGATGATGATGAATTAAGGTTGGTTTAAGGTGTATATGTGAGTTTGAATTGAAGATTGGATGGATTGATTTAAGGAAAACATGAATTCAAGAAGAATTCAAGAAGCTATTGGGGCTTTTCCTCGGCAGTCCATACGGTGGAGTGTACGGCTCCACCTACAGCTGTTTAAAGTTCATGAAACTATTTTTATATAAAACTAGACATTCAGGGCTTTCCATACATATATAATATGAGGTCATTGGGATCAGTATAGAGGTAGTTATGAATTTTTGAAATTTAACCTAGAAATCTATATTCTCATATGGGCAGTATGAGTTGAGAAAGGTGTAACTCACCTTTCACAACTCTAAATTAAGTGAACCTAACGTTGCTTGAAAGCTAACATATGAGAGAACATCCCATAAAAATTTCAAAGTCATCTTCGTTGCCAATTATTCCCAGTACATCAATGAATTCACCTTAAGTTCAAACCTGGCTCGAACAGGGTAGTCTAGTAGGGTCAAGTTACGGGGCTCATATATGAAAATATATACATGCAAATGATATGCAACTTACTTCATTTGAAAGCTTGTTGTAGTAGATTTAAATTAATATAAATTTTGTATGATTTCACTAGATTTCTATTTTTAGTGAATTTTCACTTATAAGAGTGCAATTTTGGCTAAGAATAGGGCAGTCTGAGGTAAAATACTTATAACTTGAGTTATACAAATCAAATGAGATGGGGCCAAAAGGGTTGGAAACTAGACACATAAGACTATGACATATGCAAAATTTAGACTTAGATGAGTTGAATTGAATAAAGGGTGGATTATACAAAATTCGAGCAAAAGAGGGTAGAGTGAGCAGAAAACTCTGTTGATATCGGAACTCAGAAGGGTATACTAAGGTTGAACTCGGAAGGGTATACTTAAGGTTGAACTCGGAAGGGTATACTTAAGGTTGAACTCGGAATGGATATACTTAAGCGTGAACTTGGAACTTAGTGAAAAGTAAATTAGATCGGGTACAGTTAATGTTAGAACTCGAAATTTAGGAAACACCCTCATAAAAGTCTTGGAAGGCCAAATGTAGACTAAGGTCAGAGATTGAGATCAATCCAGAATCAATCTAGGAGATCGAATATAACACTGGAAGTCAGAAATCATATAATCTAGGAAGATCAAATATAACCCAGGAAGTCAGAAATCATAAAATCTAGGAAGATCGAACACAACCCCAAAGTCGGAAATAATATGATATTGGGACTCGAACCCTATTTAATCTTGGAAGTCGAACTCGGGAACATCAATAGGAATTAAAAGCTTGCAAAATATGTTAAGATTTAAGATTTTAAAACTTGCATCTATTGATATTGTTTTGCTCTTCGTATGAATATGATGTTTTATATTGGATTTGTTGTTAGATTAAAATTTCGTAGTTGTCTGGCACTATTCATGGGGAAGTGGACTCAATCCGTTATACTGCCAAAATTTCGGCAGAAATATGTGGATTTTACGACTATTATAAACATTTATATGTTATACTCATAAGATTCATATATATAAGAATGATTTAAATATGATATGAAGTATATGAATGAATGCATGTAGCATATGCATGCATAGTCATGTCCAAAGAAGAATAAGACTTATGAGAACTTGAAAGAAAGACGTACCAAGCTACCACGTGAGGCATGGCATAGACCCAACTAGCGTGGCCCAAAGCGATACTATCTAAGACTTGGGCCAGCCCTCAACCAGATTTAAGGGGAATAGACCGGTGTGAGGGTCGGGGAAAGTAAACCCGTCACTCATGTATAGGTATAAGCTCGGACCTGAAAAGCAGGCTATTACTCAGAGGTGAGAGAGGCCATTCACCTCCGGGGGACCAAGTATAAAAAAGAGCAAGATCAAGTTGCAAGTTAAAGAAAGAGATGAATTAAGTCAAGTGCACTTGCATACATTCAAGTACAAACATCTATATGTGCATTTCTAATTATTTCATTATGTCATGATGTTATTATGATTCTTACTGAAGTATATTATACTATTCGTGTTTTTATATCTGTCATATGAAATGCCTAGTGGTGGTTAAAATATAACCCGCTTCGAGAAAGATGTTTTCAACTTAAAATTGAACCACTACTTGCATATATGTGTGCACATTTTCATAAGAAATCGAAGCGGCTCGAATGTTTATGATGGCACTGTATGAGTAATAGTTCGAGTTTACCTACTGAGAGCCTTAGGTTCTCACTTCCTGCTTGTATGTTTTTCTTTTCCGTAAACATTCCAGTATCTAAGTTGGAAATCGAGTGCGAGGAAGAGTGCTGGGACATTTTCTGAGCAAGACTCGGACGCAAACCAGACCAAGAGACTATTGAAGCTAGCTAGCGACCATGTCGAAGCAAGTTCTGTGTATTATGTTAGTCACAATTTCTTTTAAATTGTAATTATTTTATCCTCTATATATCAGATACGACGAAGTTTATGAACTATTAGTTAGTAATAAAGTGTGCAGTTAAAGGGCCATGTATTATATTTTCCATATTTTAAAGCTTTCTTACCAGAGTGACACTCCTTTAATATAATTTCATGACTCGAGCATGGCTTATACAATAAAGGTTGTTATATTATAGGGTTGGTAACATACTGGCAAGTCGGTTTATTTTGTTTTAGCGGCCTCATTTTTATACCCGATACCGTTTATGTATCTTTTTGACAAACTTTGGAAATAGACATCTATGTACATATATGTGATGCAGTCAGATAGTTCTATTTATTCCATAGATTTTATTTATTTATTTATTTTATTATATTGTTTCTGTTCAATGTTCACCCATTAATTATTCTACAACTGAAGGAAATAAAAAAAATGAACAGTTAACCCTTTGCAGGTAATTAACATTGAAGTAAAAAATGAAATTTAATTTGACAGTGACACACAATAACTTATCAGGTAATATATTATGACTTAAGCATAGTATTTTATTCGGTAAGGTGTTACGTTTTTTGTATCAGAGCAGTTCGTCCTAGTATAGGCATAAGGATTGGACTGACTATGCTTCACATATGCTCTGTGTTTCTTAGACATTATCATGCACTGAGTCTTGTCCATCTGGATAGGATGCATGTGAGGGAATTGCCTGACCATATGTTGTTATTTACTAGCACACTGGACTTAGTATTGAGCCTGATCAACTCAATCACTCTTGTTTTGTGTGTTTAGAACTTGATGGCTTCTGGAAGGCAGGGTAGGCCACGAATGGATTCAGCTCTGGAGGAATCTACTGAATTCATGAATATGATGCGGGAGATGGCATATGCCATGGATGAACAAGCAACTGCGGTGACCCAGATGATGGACCAATTAGGTAGGCAGCCTGAGGTTGGTTGTAACATCCACCATGAGCTTCGACCTCCGAATTGATTTCTAAGTTATACATGAGTTCTAATCTCCGAGTTTATTACCAAGAGCTTTTCATTTATATTGATATTCCCGAGTTTAAGCTTAAGACCGACTTCCGAGATTACATAAATTCTGACTTCCCGGTAAATAAGGTTAATGTTTGATTCCCGACTTCTGAGGTTATGGATCGATCTCCGAGATTGATCCTAGACCGAGTTTTAGAGTTATGTGTAACAAGAGTTTTAAAGAATCTAGTTCCCGACTTCCAAGATGCTGGTATAAGATTTTATGTTCGGATACCAACTTCCGAGTTTATGCTAACATCTTGACTTCCAGGTTTGCTATGTGATTTTCGATCTCCGACCTTAAGCCACAATTAGTCTTCCAAGACTTTTATCTGTTTCCTAGTTCCGAGTTCCACATTAGGTATGAAATGGACATGGGTTCCAATATCTGAATTAATCTCCAAGTTTAGATAAAATGGACATGAGTTCCGACTTTAAGCAGAATTAAGACGAGTTCCGATTTCAGGCAGAGTGAAAAACAAGCTCTAATTTTAGGCAAAAAGGAAAATAATTTGTAGCCACAAAAGAGGGAAGCATGGCTGGAAATCAGCCACAAGAAATTCAGCCAATCAACACTCACAAAGCCAACTACCTCTTCAATACTTAAATCAGATTTTTCCCTTCTTCCTTGTTGACTAACATCTCATTCTCCTCTGATTTCAGCCTTCTTCTTTTCCTCTTCTCTTTTCCTCTCAACCAACCTCCAACACTTAGCAAAACCACACACAAAGAGGTAGAGGTTTAATTTTGTTCTTGTTATTTTGATTGTGGGTGGCTGATTTTTGTCTTTATTTTCTCACTTTTTAATATGATTAGTGAATGAATATGATGATCTTTGACTGGTTATTGACTGTTTTTGTGCTTAAATTTCATTGATTAAGGAGTAGGAAAGGAGTAGGAAAGGGTGAGAATAAGAAGATATGAGGGGCTGGAAAACCAAATTCCCTCGGCAGTCCGTACGGTGGAGTGTACGGCTCTGCCTACAGCCAGTTAAATCTGATGAGATTATTTTTATATGAAACTATACATTACGGGCTTTCCATACATATATCATATACGGTAATGGATTAGTATTGAGAGAGATATGAATTTTGGAAAATTGACCTAAGTTTTTGAGGTTGAGTCTAGGCAGACTGGGTTGTTCGGGGTAAAACTTGCTCTGTACGACTTGGAATTGGATAAAACTAACTTTGTTAGAAAGTTTACACATAGGAGAACATCCCATAAAAATTTTCAAGTTAGATATAATGCCGTTTGCTCCCAGTGGTTCAAAGAAGTTGCCTATGTCCAAACCAGGCCAAAACAGGACAGTTCAGGAAGGTCAAATTTTGGGGCTTATAACTCGAGCTCTAGTAGATCAAATGAAATGGAACTTTTTGCAAATGCTTATCCTGTTAGCTTCAATATGATACCACTTTTGTATGATTTGAGCTAGATTTTGATTTTTAGTGGATTTTTACTTTTAAGTGTGTAATTCGGGCCAGTCTCAGGGCAGGTCGGGATAAAACTTAAATATCTTGAACTACACTTATCAAAATTAGATGGGATCAAAGTGGTTAGAAAATAGACACATAACACTCTCACATATCCAAATTTGAAGTCTAGATGAGTTAAATAGAAATTTTGGCTTGATTTACAAAAACTGGGCTGAATGAATGTGCTGAGACAGCAAGTATATTTTAAATGCAACATTTATTCTATGAGATTGATGATTGAATTATAAATAAAATGTTATGATATCTTTGTACGATTGACTGCCTGAGTACTGGCACTATTCATGGGGAAACGGACATGTTCCGTTATGCTGCCAAAAGTTCGGTAAGCCTATGCATGAGTTATAATCTACATTCGAATCCATGTGCACTTGTAAGAAGTTCATAAAGGTTATGTTATAATCAAATGTTTCATAATACTTGGGCCAGCCCCGGATTTAAAGTTAAGGGAAATAGATCGGTGGGAAGGTCAGGGAAAGTAAACCCAGCATTCCTTTATACGAACGAGCTCGATCCTGAAAAGCAGACTATTACCCAGGAGTCTGAATGGCCAAGAACTTCCAAGGGACCAAGCAATGGAAAAAGTTTATGAGGACAAGAAATGGAAAAGTTTATGAAGATAAGTTCAAGAATAAGTTTTGCATGGTCACATTGAATAGTCATTATAAGTTGATTACAATTTGACTGTTGTGTTTACTTACTGCTGTATGTTCATTTATCCTGCTTATTATTCTGTTTCTTATGCTGTCTTAAATAAAATAGAGTCTTGCCTCAGACCAGACACTTTCTTAAACTTATTAAATATGGATAGTTCAATTTGATCCCATGTTTTCATAATTAAATAAAAAACTGAGGCAACTAAGAATAAATGTGACGTCAGTTAAACACCATACGTGAACCCTATTGAGAATTTTTTTAAATTCTCACCTCGTTTTGTATTTTCACATCATTCTCAGACGTCGGTGATGGACTTGGCAGCCACTCTTTTTATTAAGATTCCCAACCTGTAGCTCCACCATGATCCCATAATGGATTCGCTGTATATAGCCGGCTCTTGCAATTTTCGTCTCTACCTGTTCAGCAACAGGAATTTTGCTGTTCCCCTGTTCTACCTTGCTTTTGACCCTGCCACCCCATATTTTGCATTCTCGTTGCATGTGGCACACCCTTCTCCAGCACCTTCGGCGCCCGCAGCACCTGCTGCACCTGCTAGTCCTCTACCCGAGTCACCTTCGCAGATGGTGCTAGACAAACTGCTTAGCTCTGAGAGGGATCCTTCGGAGGCTACCGGCTCATCATCCTCCTCCTCGAGACCTAGTATGGACTACTTCCCAGTAGGATGCAGTGTGGCCAGCCTATCTGGCCAGTAGGTCCCAGTGAGAGGTCTATTGTACAAAGATGGCCCTTTTTTTTGGCGATTAATGCGGTGTTGGGTCATTATCTTAGCTGCATGTATATCAGTTAGTGTAAAATGTTGTCTGAGGACCCCATAGGATTACTTTGATTGACACGGGCCTTTCTTTTGATACACTGGCCCTATTTATGCATCCTATTTGATATTTGTACTTAAACTGAAGCATCGGCTTCTAACACACACACACACACACACACACACACACCTATATATATATCCATGCATACAGTTGATGATTTATTTCCTGTCTGCTGTAAATTTCATCCCGTTTTGCAATGTTGATCATTTTTAGTATATACAACGTGCCGTTTTGCTCGTTTAACAAAAAAAAAAAAAGAGAGAAAAAGAAAAGATGTGACATGATTAGTAAAGAGTAAGCAAAGTATCGATAACACTATCTACTTAATTTCATGCCATGACTTAAGCATAACATTAAATTGGTAAGGTGTTACATTGGTCGTGGAGGGAATTCTAATGGTCCAGGAGTGGACCTAGAGTACCTCAAATTTGTTGAGTTCAGAAAAGCTAACCCCCCAGCTTCAGAAGAGCCTTTGATCCTGATAAAGCCGATGAGTGGGTCAAAGCTATGGAGAAAGTATTCTCTGTTTTAGACTGCATCGACTATCAGAAGGTGACCTTTGCCACCTACATGCTGGAAGCGATGCAAAATTCTGGTGGAATGGTGTATGAAGGTTGCTGGAAGGATCCCAAACAGAGATCACTTGGGATGTATTTAGAGATGCATTCTATCAGAAGTATTTTCCTGCCTCTGTCCACAATGGAAAGGAGCTAGAGTTTATGCACCTCCATCAAGGGAACAGTAGCATATCGGAGTATATTGCTAAATTTGAGGAGTTAAGCAAATTTTCCACAATGTATCAATAAAACCCCGATGAGGTTTGGAAATGTGTGAAATTTGAAGGTGGACTACGGGAGGATATTCTTACCACTATAGGGCCAATAGAGATAAGAGATTTCCCTACTCTGGTGAACAAGTGCAAATTGGTGGAAGACTGTAATAGGAAGTTAACTGTTGCTAGATCAATTAGCAACAACTTCAAGAGAGGATTGGCACCGCAGGGTCCAAAGTTTAAACCCAACTCTAAGCCACAGAAAATGTTTCAACCAACAAGCAATAAGGGCTAGCAACCCCAAAGGCCTTTTGGAAACCAGACCTGCAGCTAGTGCGACAAGAATCATGGCAATCGCCCGTGCCTAGCAGGTCAGAATGTCTATGTTGAATGTGGTAAGCCAGGCCACAAAATATATGAATGTCCGGCTAGAAACACTCAGTTGATTCCTAAACCGTAATGCCAGGGAAGAGTTTTCACCATGGACGCACAAGAAGTTGAAAAGTCTAGAGATTTGATTCAGGGTACATGCGAAGTGAATGGTAAGACCTTGACTATTTTATATGATTCAGGTGCTTCACACTCTTTCATTTCTCATGATTGCATGTCAGCTTTGCAATTGCCCATTAATTACCCTTTGGCTTGCTAGCTTTTACTCCTACAAGTGAGCCCGTTAAGACCAATCATATTTGTATGAATGTCCCCTGTCAGATAGGAGGTCGAACTTTTTTAGCTAATTTAATTTGTCTTCCCTTGTCAGGACTTGACATTATTTTGGGTATGGATTGGCTCTCTGCTAACTGAGCCCTATTAAATTGCTTTGATAAATCCATTGTGCTTCCCTCTGCTTCACCTTTTGAATCAATAATCCCTATAAACCTTTATTTAAGTTCTTTAGCAATGCACCATTATGGGAATAGGGGTTAAGGGTATATTCTGTTATCAACCAATGTAACAGAGGTTGATCAGAAGCTAGATGATATCCCAGTTGTTAGGGAATATCATGATGTGTTCCCTGAAGATACCCCTGAATTTCCTCCCGAAAGGGAAATTGAGTTCGCCATTGAATTGGTACCAGGAGTAGAACCAATATCTATAGCACCATATCGAATGTCACCATTGGAGCTACTTGAACTCAAAAAGTAGATCGAAGAATTATTGGAAAAGAGATTTATTAGGCCAAGTGTATCGCCATGGGGAACCCCAGTTCTGTTAGTTAAGAAGAAAGACGGGGGCATGCGACTGTGTGTGGATTATAGGCAGCTGAATAAGGTGACGATTAAGAATATGTATCCATTGCCAAGGATTGATGACCTCATGGATCAACTGCAAGGGGTTACTATATTTTCCAAGATTGACTTATAGTCGGGATATCACCAGATTCGGGTTCGAGAAGAAGATATTCCGAAGACAGCATTTCAGACTCGCTATGGACATTATGAATACACTATCATGTCTTCGAATTGACGAATGCACTAGCAATATTCATGGTTTGTATGAATCAGATATTCCGGCCATATCTAGACAAATTTATGGTGGTGTTTATTGATGATATACTTGTCTACTCGAAGATGGAGCAGGAGCATGTAGAACATTTGCGATTGGTTCTGCAAATCCTAAGAGAGAAGAAACTCTATGCCAAGCTATCCAAATATGAATTTTGGATGAAAAAAGTGAAATTCCTTGGCCATGTGGTATCCTATGGGGGAATTTCTGTAGATCCCAATAAGGTAGAAGCACTATTGAACTGGGAACGGCCAATGACAGTCACGAAAATCAAGAGCTTCTTAGGTCTGGCAGGATACTATAGGAGATTTGCCAAGAACTTCTCTCAAATAGCTCTACCCCTAATGAAGTTAACCAGGAAGAATGTTTCATTTGAATGGACGACCAAATGCGAACAAAGTTTCTAAGATTTAAAAGAAAAGTTGACGATAGCCCCGATGCTCACTTTGCCAAATCCTTATGGACCATTCGAAGTCTATTGTGATGCTCTAAGAAAAGGTTAGGATGTGTGTTAATGCAGAATAAGAACATGGTCGCGTATGCTTCCATACAATTAAAGACTCATGAGAGAAATTACCCAATGCATGACCTCGAGTTAGCGGTAGTGGTCTTTGCTTTGAAGATATGGAGACACTATCTCTACGAAGTGAAGTTTGAAGTATTTTCTGATCACAAAAGCTTGAAATACCTTTTTGATCAGAAAGAATTAAACATGAGTCAGCGAAGGTGGATGGAATTTCTTAAAGATTATGAGTTTGAGTTAAAATACCATCCTGGCAAGGCAAACGTGGTGGCAGATGCCTTAAGTAGAAAATCTTTAACTGTGGCATGGATGATGATCAAGGAGACGGAACTTATAGAGAGTTTTCGAGACCTCAACTTAGGAATCTTTATAACCCCTCACACTGTATAGTTAAACCAACTTAAGATAACCAGAGATTTCAAAGACCAAATCCAACAGGGACAACAAAGGAATGACGACTTTTAGCATACAATGCAACTGGTGCAATCTGGAAAGCTAACAGGATTTATTCGGGATACAGAAGGAATATGGCAATATTAGGGGAGAATATGCGTGCCTGAGGAGGACAACCTTAGGCAAAGAATCTTAGAGGAAGCCCATAGGAGTGATTTCGCTATACATCCTGGCATTAACGAGATGTATCAAGACCTCAAGAAGATGTTTTGGTGGCCAGGCCTTAAGACAGATGTGGCAAGTTTTGTGAATAAATGTTTAACCTGCCAGAAAGTAAAAATAGAGCATCAGAAACCAGCAGGAACTTTGCAACCCTTAGAAATTTTGGAATGGAAATAGGAGAGCATTTCTATAGATTTCGTTATAGGCTTACCAAGGACACCCTCGGGATATGATGCTATATGGGTCATAGTGGATAGATTGACTAAGTCTGCTCACTTTTTTCCTATTCGAGCGAATTATCTTCTGGAGAAGTTGGCTCAATTGTACATTCAAGAAGTGGTGTGGCTACATGGTATTCCTTCAACAATCATCTCAGATTAAGATCCAAGATTTACCTCACGATTTTGGGGAGCATTCCAGAAAGCTTTCGGCACCAAACTTTGTTTAAGCACTCCATACCATCCGCAAACTGATGGTCAGACTGAGCTAACTATTCAGACTTTGGAAGATATGCTGCGAGCGTACATCTTGGAACAGCACAGGAGCTGGGATCGATATTTACCACTGGCCAAATTTGCATATAATAATAGTTATCATGCGAGCATCAGCATGGCCCTGTACGAAGTGTTATACGGACAGAAATGCCAATCTCCACTGGTACGAATTAGGGGAGCAGAGTCTGCTAGGACCGGAGTTAATCAAGCAAATTACAGAGCAAATCAAAAGAATCCGTATTAAGATACTTGCAGCTCAGAGCCATTAGAAGAGCTACGCGGATGTTAGGAGGAAGCCCTTGGAGTTTTAAGAAGAAGACCATGTGTTCCTAAAGATCGTACCCACAACTGGAGTAGGCAGAGCTGCTAAAGTTAGCAAACTAAGCCCTCGCTTCATAGGTCCTTTTCAAATCTTAAAGTGAATCGGGCCAGTTGCATATCGAGTCATCTTACCTCCACATCTATCAAACCTTCATGATGTTTTCCATGTTTCTCAACTCAGAAAATACCAGCATGACCCCACTCACTTCTTGGAGCCTAAGTCAATCTAGTTAAGGGATGACTTAACTTTCAATGTACCACCAGCATGGATAGTGGACAAGGGCACTAAATGTAACACCCTCCCGAGTACGGTACTATGATTAAGTCATAGTACCTCACCTAGGATTTGTTACTATCACTTAATTGGACCTTGTCTGACAGCAACCTTCGGCCACCTTCAATCTTACTAGTCAACTTCACCTCGGAGGACCTTCTTCGAAACTGCTGAACTATCTGGAGATAACACGAAAATAAACATAAGAGTGAGAATTATAAATTCTCAATAGGATTCATTAAACTAACATATGCTGTGTCATCGTTGTCATCTCCAGTTTGCTTCGGTTTATTATGAAAAAGGTGAACATGCTATACAAACTGTTTAATTTTATAGTTCAAAAATATACTTTCCAAAGCAAAGTTCATTTTACGCATACACTTGGCAATTTGGGAGAGCCTATACAAAACAAATTTCATGAATTATATTAGGAATAGTAACTGAAACATAATAAAATACAATAGCATCAATATACTGGGGACATAACATCTGCACATAACTTTACTTGTACTTAAATTCATGCGTATACATGAAGTTTACTTTTCTTTCTTTTGCTTCCTTTTCATCATAAAATCTTTACATGCCACATCCTAGAGTATAATCACCATGTCATACCCCATCAGAGCGTGATCGCCATGCCACGTTCCTTAGGAATATGGGACCTTCATTCAGTACTTATACTAGCTGGATCATGCCATGCCTCATGTAAGTCCTAGCCCCTATACTCACACTAGCTAGGTCGATGCCATGCCTCATGTGAGCGGGGTGCTTGCATATGCTTTAATCTTTAGTCTTGAGTCTTTAGTCTTTAGCCTTTACTACCCTTGGGTAGCCTGGCCTTGGAGTGAGCTCGTTAGCTCGACTCGTGACCGTCGTCACACCGACTCACCCACAAGGGGACCCACGTGCCTCTAGGTCGGAGGGACTCAGTTGGCTATCTGCCTCCAACATAGAGGGACCCAAAAGTTTTAGCTGCCTTCACATGGAAGGACTCAAAGTGCAACTGCCTCCAAGTGAAGGGACCCAAATCTTATCTTATTTAACTGCCTTCACAAGGAGGGATCTTGTAACTGCCTCTAGATGAAGGGACCCACATTCAATATATTCATATTATGCTTAAATTATCCTTGCATATATAAATCTAATGAGCATAACACATAAATGTTTATCACATTCATATAATTCACATATTTCTGCCGAAATTTCGGCAGCATAACGGATCAAGTCCGCTTTCCCATGAATAGTGCCAGCATACCAGAACATCAATCTATCACAGAGGTCACAACATCACATATTTCAACATGGAATTCATAATAACAATAATCTCATTAAGGCAAAATTTCTGCCTCAGCATAGTTAACTAACCCGGTTTTTATAATTCAAGCCATAATTGCTATTTAACTCATTTGGACCTCAATTTTCGGTATGTTAAATTGTTATGTGTCTATTTTCTAACCTCTTTAGTCCCATCTAATTTTGATATCTATAGCTTGAGATATTTATGTTTTATCCTGGCCTGCCCAGTGGCTGGCCAAAATCAGACACCTAAAACTAAAAATCCACTATAAATCGAAAACTGTCTCAAATCATGCAAAATTGGTCTCATATTAAATATAAAAGAACAAAGTTTCATTTACAAAAAGTTCCATCCTATTTGACTTAGTAGGGCTCGAGTTATAAGCCCTGAAAACTGACCTTCCTGAACTGCCCTATTCTAGTCCTGTTTGGACATGGGGCAACATTCTTAGATCACTGGGAGCAATTGGGAGATTATCTAACTCTGAAATCTTTATGGGACATTCTCCTATGTGTAAGCTTTCTAAAAAAGTTAGTTTCATTTATTTAAAAGTAGTATAGAGTGAGTTCTATCCTGAACAACCCAGTCTGCCCAGAATCAAAGTCAAAAACCTAGGTCGAAATTCAAAAATTCATAACTCTCTCAATTCTAATCCAAAAGCCCTATATGATATATCTATGGAAATCCCTGGATGTCTAGTTTCATATAAAAATGATTTCATCAAATTTAATCAGTTGTAGGCGGAGCCATACACTCCGCCATACGAACTGCCGAGGGTTTTTGGTTATCTAACCCATCAGCTCTTCCTATTTTCATGCTTTCTTGCTTCCACTTCGGTTTTAATCAAACAAACAGCCCTAACCAATCACATATCATCATAAACATTCATTTAACACATCAAAGAAGGTGAAAATAATTCAAACTCAGCCAGCCAAGGCCACAGAACTGAAGCAAGAATCAAAACTCCTACCTTTGTTCCAAGTGATTTTGCTGGATTTTGAAGGCTTGGATGAGTAAAGCTTGAATTGGCTTGATGTTGGCTGGAGTTTGGTGTGTGAAGAAGAGAGAAAGAGAGCTGAATGAGAGGAGAGAAGGGCGCTGGAATGTGGTCTGATTTTTGGGTGAGAAAAGGAGAGAAAAATCTAATTAAAGGTGTAGAGGTGGTTGGCTTCTTTAGATTTTGATTGGTTGAAGACAAGAGGCTGAAATTCAGCCAGCCCTCCTTGTCTTTGTGGCCACTATTGCGCCACTTTTATGTGATAATGTGGCTGAGTAATCAGCCTTAGATGTTAGGGTTTTAAGCTTGCAATTCTATTGGTTCAGTTTTGGCAGTTTAAAATACCGTAATGTTACCGATTTCCTTCAAATCGGTAAAACGGTTTTGAAGAAATTTTGTGAAGTTTTATATGTTTCTATTCTAATTATTTCTAATCCTAATATCTCTAATTAACACTTAATTAGCTCCTAATTAATCTCTAATTAATTTCTAATTAGCTTTACTTATCCACTAAAATCAAATGAATCAATTAAAGGTGTAAATTAATCGTTTTGCAAGTTGATGGCCTTTACATTTCTCGCTTTTCATGACCAATGGCATCTTCGTAATTATGGGCAAGTCTAGGGGCATCCCATGTCATTTCACATATGGATACCTCCGTGGCTCAATCGGCCGAGGTTTAGGTTTCTACGTTTTACTCTGTGATTCTGCTTCGTTTAAAACCTTATTTTACTAATCCTGTTGATATAGGGACCTAAATGACATTTTCTAAAATGTTCAGGGGCAAGGCTGTAAATAATATATAAGGACCTAAAGGTCATTTTCTAAAAAGTTTAGGGGCAAGATTGTGAATAATAAAAGTTTATTTTTATTACTTCCTATTACGTTATATGGGGATGTTACATTAAATGCTTTCGGAACAAAACCGTACAGTTAGTGAAGGTAGTATGGGGAAATGAGAGCTTAGTAGACTGTACGTAGGAATTAGAGTCAGATATGAGCCAATAGTATCCTGAATTGTTCTCAAGTACTAAATTTTGAGGACAAAATTTTCTTTTTAGGAGGGTAGAAATGTAATGTCCAAAAAATTTTTACCATTTTTAACCAAGTTGTTCGATTTTTATCGAATAATTGAGATTAATTAGAATTCAATTTAGTATTTACTTAAAGCCAATTAAGTGTGATTTAGGAGGATTAGATAGGATGGAATTAGATTAGAAACATAGAGAACCTCATAGGAATTTTCTAAAATTGGTTTACCGATTTAAAAGAAATCGGTAAGATTTCGGTATTTTAAATTGTCGGAATCGGACTAATAGAAACTATACTGTGAGAACCCTAGGATGAATGACCAAGATTTAGCCAACTCACCTATGCATGTGGCGCCACTAATCAGCCCAAAAGTGGGCAGCTATAGTGAATTGAAAAATAAGAAGGAATCCATCAATCATATGAAACTTGCTTCAAAAGTTTTCAATTTTTTTTCTTTCCTACTCCCTTGAAAATTCGGCCAACCTGCTGATCCTCTCCATTTCCTTTCTTCCTCATCTCATCTCATCTTCATCTACATCAAATCTTCAAGCTCCACTAAGATTTCCCCAATTCAAAGCACAAATCTTGCAAGATTACACCTAGGAGAGGTAGGAATCCAACTGTTCTACTTGTCTTTCTTGATTTCGGATTGTGCAGAGCTTCTATTTCTCTTATGACACTGATCTGATTTTGAGCGATGATGATGGGTTAGGGTTAATTTTGCATGTATGTGGTGATTAGAATTGAAATTGGAATGAAAGAACTTGAAGATAGAAAGAATCAAGGAAGTATTGGGTGAAAACCCTACGACATCCATACATCCGTCCTGTAGGACAAAAATCTATCCATCAAAACTTGATCAATCTATTTTTATATGAAACTAGATATCTAGGGCTTTCCAACCATATAAAATGTAAGGCCATTGGATTAGTATAGAATTAGTTATGAATTTTTGAAATTTGACCTAGAAATCTGGATTCTCATCTAGGTAGTATGAGTTAAAAATAGTGTAACTCACCCTACACAACTCTAAATTAAGTGCAACTAATGCTGTTTGAAATATAATATGTAAGGAAACATTTCATAAAAATTTTAGAGTCAGATTCATTGCCATTTTTTCCCATCACATCAATGAAGTTGCCTCAAGTTTAAATCGAGTTGGAACAGGGTAGTCCAGTAGGGTCAATTTACAAGGCTTATATCTCAAGATATACTAATGCATATGATATGCAAGTTATTTCATTTAAAAGCTTGTTTTATTAGCTTTAATTATTATAAATTTCATATGATTTCACCTAGAGTCCTATTTTTAGTGAATTTTCACTTATAAAGGTGCAATTCTAGTTAAGTGTAGGGTAGTCTGAGGTAAAATATAAATAACTTGAGCTATACAAATTAAAATGAGATGGGACTAAAAGGGTTGGAAACTAGACACATAGAGCTATAACATATCCAAAATTCAAGTATAAATGAGTTGAATAGGAGTAAAGGTGAATTTTACAAAATTCAGGCAAAAGAGGATAGAGTAAGTAGAAAACTCTGTTGCTATTTGTATTGACTTTGACACACCATATGATTGATATTGTTGCTATAATTGGCTGTTCCATATTTATTGGAATGTTTGATTGATTGTACTGGTAACCTAGCACTATTAACAAGGAAATAGACTCGATTCGTTATGCTGCCAAAATTTTGGCAATGAATTCATATACCTTATGAAATATTTGTATGAATACATGATGTTCAAGTAAAATAATGTTAGTTGTACATGCAAATTATGAAAGATATAAAGGATTCCATATTACTTGGGACAACCCTTGAATAAGTTTAAGGGGAATAGATTAGTGGGAAAATCGGGGAAAGTAAACCCGGCAATCTTGTATAGGAACTAGCTCGATCCTGAAAAGTAAATTGCAGAGAGCTTATGTTGGTACTGAGTAGTGGCATTAGTGTCAGATGCAATTAAGTAACATTGCAGAGAGACAGGCTTGCGAGCGTCTGTCTCCCCATTCAATCTCAGTGAAAAGTAAATCAGGAGTATATGGCCAATGACTCTCAGGGGACCAAGGAAGGAAAATATAAGCTATAGAAGGTGAAAGCCCCCAAAGATAAGATGCATTTTCCATGTTTGTACATTTATATGCACTGTATGATAATTCTTAATTGATTGTTATAGTTACCTGTTTATGTCTCATGATATGTTACTATTTATTTACAGTTACTGTCTTAGTTATATTAACATATCTGTTTAACTATATTTTCATTGCTACAATCTAAAATTTAGTTTGTTTCGATTTATGTTTTCTATAATAAGAATTTAAGTTGAATATTACTATTATGTCTTACTATTTAAAATTAAGGAAAAATCAAAACAACTGGGAATGACGACAATAACAGATGTGTATAGGATTAGGATTCCTACTGAGAAATTTTTATTTCTCACCCTACTGCATGTTTCTGCATCATTCTTAGATTATGGTGAACGCGGCGACCGGCATCCTCTATATTGAGTTCCCCGAGCTGCATATCCACCTAGACCTATTTTTACACTATATATATATATATATATATATATATATATATATATATATATATATACATATCTGGTAGATGTCAGTTGCGTTTTTACTTCTTCTTCCGTAGAGATTTTGCTGTCCCCTTTACTCACCCACTCTTCGACCCCACCGCACCTTATATTGCTATCCCGTTATACATGGCACATCCCTTTCCACCACTACCACCACCAGTCGCAGCTCCAGCATCACCTCCAGCGGCATCTCCTTAGGAGGCCTCGTCCAGTTCATTTTCTGAGGAGGAGGACCCATCAGAGGCCGTGAGCTCGCCTTTTTCATCTTCGGCACCTAGTGATGGCTATGCTCTAGCTGACGCCAGCATGGCTAATGGATTCCTATCTTCGAAGTCCATTTAGGGGGTTTTTAGTGCAGTAGGAGTAGGTGTATAGAGTGGCCCTCTTTTGGCAGTCTAGGCCATGGGTAGATGTGTAGTGGTTAGGGGTTGTACATGAAATGTCCCGTAGGGACCGTATAGGGTTGGTTACATAGTGGTAGGCCCGGTTTATTTTGTTCTAGCAGCCTCATTTTTATACTCTGTACCATTTATGTATCTTTTTGACAAACTTTGGAAATAGACATCTATGTACATATATATGATGCAGTCAAATAGTTCTGTTTATACTGCAGATTTTATTTATTTATTTATTTTATTATATAGTTTTTGTTCGGCGTTTACCCATTAATTATTCTACAGTCGAAGGAAATAAAAAAAAATGAACAGTTAACCCTTTGTGGGTAATTAACATTTAAGTAAAAAATGAAATTTAATTAGACAGTGACACGCAATAACTTATCAGTTAATATATTATGACTTAAACATAGTATTTTGTCTGGTAAAGTGTTATACACGGACGTTCACGTCCAGTAGGAATAGTCACAGTGAAATGACACAATGCTTCTAAACCACCATGTCCCATCATCAAAGTCACGTTGCTTCTAAATTGGTATGTCTTTTCATCAAAAGACACTTTGACTTGTTTGACTATTATGTCTGTTCGTGGACATTCATGTCCTTCCATGAATGCAAGTATACAATTGTGTCCCTTTATGGACATTCATGACCTTTTATGAATGAATGTATATATTCAATAGTAACTGCTCCAGTAACACAAATATAACAATTCCAATGGTAAATATATTTTTTAAATTGTAAAATATATCTCAATCCCCCACTATTTTGCAAGTTTAAAATCAAATAAACTTCTGCATAAAGGATGTATCACTAGGATTAAATATTCCTTTAGTGTAAACTTTTTAAAATTCCAACAAAGTAATAGGTGTCTAGTTGATTCAAGCCATACTCCTTATGTTAGCACCTAAAAGTCACACACATAAATTGCACCACTTAATAAGTTCAAAGATTTTATTAATTTTAAGCACTTTTATAGCCATGTGCTCATCTCAGTTTCTTGAATATTTACGAGAATAAAATCTCTAAAATTGTCGATCAGAATGGCACCACTCATATATTCACATAGGTGGAATCCTTTTGATAAATTATATTATCAATCCATTAAGAGTTTTTAACTCACCCTTTTAATTATATATAGCACTAAATCCTATATCTTAGTGCTCCAATTGTTAAATAACTTGTTATTACCTATTAAGCCTTGAAACTAGTGTTCTACTAGAATAAGGTTGGATTCCCATCATTTAACTACTATAGGTTTTAATCCCATTTTAGCGGTATTCTCCTTAATTTTATCCCTTGACAAACCTTTAGTTAATGGGTCTGCTAAATTCCCTTTAGATTTTACATAGGGTAATTATACCATCTCCTATTAATTGCCTCACAAACTCATGTCTCAATCTTATGTGTCTAGACTTCCCATTATAAACCTTGTTATATGCTCGAGACATGGTTGATTCACTATCGCAGAAGATCGAAATGGCAATCATTGGCTGTGGCCATAGCTCTATATCATATAACAAATTTCTAAGCCATTTCGCTTCTTTACCTGCGGCTGATAAAGCTATAAACTCAACCTCCATAGTAGAATGTGAAATACATGTTTGCTTCTTTGAGTCCTAACTTATTGCTCTACCACCTATGGTGAAAATCCATCCTAAAGTGGATTTATTATCACTTAAATTTGTAATCCAACTAGCATCAAAATAACCTTCTAATACTGTAGGATAATCATTATAATATCATCCCAAATTTTTGGTTTTCTTAAGATAACTAAGAACCCTTGCTATAGATTTTCAATGTTGATTACTAGGTTTTCCTGTAAACCTTGATAGTTTGTACATAGCAAATGCTATATCAGGCCTAGTACAATGCATTGCATACATTAGACTTCCTATAGCACTTGCATATTCTAATTGTGCTATAGGTCTCCCAATATTTTCTTCTAATTTGAAATTAGGATTATAGGGTGTATTGGACTCCTTAATTTTAAGATACCCAAACTTTTCTAATACCTTTTTAAAGCAAAGCCAATTTCATGCTTATGCACCTTTATCCCCAATATTGTATCTACTTCATTCAAATCCTTCATCTTGAATTTAGAAGTTAGAGATTCCTTTGTTTGATGAATCCCTTCTAAGTTCGTCTCGATGATCAATATATCATCTACATATAGACAAATTATTACTCTATAGTCCTTAGTAAATTTGGAGTATATACATCTATCTGCACTATTATATGAGAAGCCATTTGATAACACCACAGAATCAAACTTCTCATGCCATTGTTTAGGCGCCTGTTTTAAGCCATATAAAGACTTAACAAGTTTACAAACTTTCTTTTTATTTCCGGGTAACACATAGCCTTTCGATTGTTCCATATGAACTTTTTCATTGAGATATCCATTGAGAAAATCCGTTTTAACATCCATTTGATATATGTGAAGCTTATAAATGGATGTTAACGCTATAAGAGCCTTAATAGAAGTCATTCTTGCCGCAGGTGCATAAGTATCAAAATAATCTAGACCTTCTTTTCGTCTAAACCCTTAGTTACCAACCTTGCCTTAATGGCTTGTAGTGAACCATTTGTATATACTTTCTTCTAAACACCCACTTGCATCCTATAGGCTTTGATCCTAGAGGCAAATCAACTAAGATCCAAGTATTATTAGATAATATTGAGTCTATTTTATCATCTGCTGCTTCTTTCCAAAAAGCATAGTCACTAGTGACCATAGCCTCTTTGAATGTTTGAGGTTCACCCTCTATGTTTAACACAATAGGAACTTTATTTATTACAGAATCCCTAGTTTCTTCAACCAAAAAAGTTATAGCCTGAGAAGAGATAAAATTCTGGACCTAAGTCTTTCTCTTTTCTCATTCTATTACTTCTTGTTAGTTCTACTGTCTCATTTTCACTTAGACATTTGTTACTTTGATATACAATAGTTTCTTAAGAAACTTCTGTATCCTTTTGGGGATATTCCAAATCGGGATTTGAATCATTAATGAATTTATTTTCAATAAATTCTACCTCTCTTGATTCAACAACTGAATTAGACACTGACTCTAAGATTCTGTATGCCTTAGAATTCTGAGCATATCCTATGAAAATGTTTTTTATGGCTCTTGGCCCTAATTAAGTTCTTTTTTGATTAGGAACACGATAAAAGGCTAAACACCTACACTTTCAAATAATTTAAGTTTGGTTTTCTTCCTTTCCATATTTCATATGGAGAAACCTTTCTATTTCTTGATGGTGTCCTATTATGAATATGACATGCCATCAATAATGCCTTACCCCAAAGATTGTAGAGTAACTTGGCATTTAGCAACATTGAATTAACTATATCTACTAAGGTATAGTTCTTTGTCTCCACTAAACCATTTTGTTGTGGAGGATATAGAGCAGAAGATTCATGCACAATACCATGTAATTCACAAAATGAATCAAATTCACTAGAAAAATATTCTCCACCTCTATCACTATGAAGAACTTTTATTTTCTTATCATGCATGTTTTCTACTCCCAACTTATACTTCTTAAACATTTCAAATGCTTCATCTTTATTTCTTAGCAAATACACATAAGTAAATCTAGAACAATCATCAATAAAGGTGATAAAATACCTTTTACCTCCTCTAGTAATATTACCATTTAATTCACAAATATCACTATGTATTCATTTTAGTAAATGTGTATTTCTTTCAACTTTAGGAGATGGTTTCTTAGTAATTTTGGATTATATGTAAATCTCACATTTCTTATTAAAATTTCTATTACTAAGATTAATGTAGTTATGTTTATGCATATATTCAATTGACTTGTAATTTAAATGTGCTAATCTACTATGCCATAAATCACAGGAATCAACAATATACATAGAAACATTCACTTTATCATTACTATTAAGTTTGAACATTCCTTCTGTACAATATCCATTTCCTACATATATTTCATTCTTAAGCAAGATAATTTTATCGGATTCCATTACAAATTTGAATCCTCTTTTACACAAAAGACTAGCATAAACTAAATTCTTCCTTAGATCTGGAACATGAGTACATTCACTAAGCTTAACTTCTTTCTAGATGTGAAGTTCAATTCTACTGTTCCTTGACCACATACTTTAGCTGAGTTGTCATTTTCCACTAACACCTCTCGGTTGTTCACTTCTTCATATGTCTTGAATTGATCACGATCATTGCAAACATGAATGGTAGCACCCGAGTCTAACTACCACCCAAGTGATCTTTCTTGTCTTGCCATATTGAGTTCTGTGATCATACCAATATGCATGTATTGAACTCCTTCAGTGACCATAGCAACTAAGTCTTTTTCTTCCACTAAGTTGGCCTTGGAACTTGACGCTTCTTTTGAGTTATTACCCTTTTTTAGAAGTCGACAATCCTTGATATAATGCCTTTTCTTGTAAAAGTGAAAAATGGTCTTTGTCTCTTTTTATCTTGCTTATAAGCCACAGAGGATTTCTTTCTTTTACCTTTATTGGCTTTCTCTTCACCAACATGATTCAACTTTGAATTTTAAGAAAGATGCAGAGTATCACGTTTTCGAGTTTCCTTTTCTATACATAGATGCCTTAGTAATTTCTCAATGGTGAAGTCTTCACCAAGGTGTAAGAGTTTCTTTCTATAATCAGTCCAAGTTGAAGGCAATTTTGAAATAATTGCTCCAACATGTAACGTTTCAGGAATTACCACTTGTAGATCACGAACTCTAATAACTAGGATTTGTAACTCATAAACTTGATCCATTATAAGCACATCATCAACCATATTAAACTCAAAATACTTTAACATTATGAATTTATCTGTACCTTGTCGCTCATTGTTGTATTTCTCTTCCAAAGATTTCCAAATGTCCAATGGCAATTGAATTGACATGTAGAGATCATAAAGTCCATCTGATTAAGTATTGAGAATGTGACCTCGGCATGCAAAAGTATCCTCATCATGCTTTTTCCTTTATTGGATAACTCTTTCCTTTTCTTCCTTGGTAGCATCTTCAGCGGCATGAGGAATTGGAGTAGTATTCGGATCAAGCACGTAAACGAGATTGAGTACCAAAAGGAGAAACATCATCTTGTCCTTCCAACAATTAAAATTTGTTCCATCAAACCGATCTAGTTTGACAAATTTGTGATTCATGATCGTGAAAGTAGTGTTCTGATCTTGAGCCATCTTCAAGAAAATATCTCTCTAAAATTGTTAAGAAAATTGATGTAAAAGATGATCAAGAGCTTGAATATTGTTGTGATTTCAAGGTGTGAATCACTTCGCTGTCTTTAGAGAGATATTCGCCCCCATACGCAGTTGCTATTGGGTTGATGACGCTCCCAGAATACAATAAAACCTTTATAAATTTCTTGATTAGGAATAACAAGAAATTTTTCTTATTCTCTTTGAACTTGAAAATTAAGATAAGACTTATAGAATTTATGAACTCTCAAACATATACAGGACACTCAAATTGAAGTACCGTAATATTTGAAAATGAGGCCTATATATAGTTGCACACAAGCCATTCACGAACGTTCATGTCCAATAGGAATAGTCACAATGAAATGACACAATGCTTCTAAGCCACTATGTCCCTTCATCAAAGTCACGTTGCTTCTAAATTGATATGTCTTTTCATCAAAAGACACTTTGATATGTTTGACTATTATGTCTCTTCATGGACGTTCATGTCCTTCCATGAATGCAAGTATACAATTGTGTCTTTTCATGGACATTCATGACTTTTTATAAATGAATGTATATATTCAATAGTAATTGCTCCAATAACACGAATATAACAATTCCAATTGTAAATATATATTTTAAATTGTAAAATATACCTCATAGCCTACTGTTCAAACTCGCTCTAAGACATTATTCAAGAGCATCCTCAACTTCATGAGCAGTTCTGCTCTCACACCTTCTCAATGCACTCTTTGATTCAACGGTGCTTACAACCCAAAGCATACCTTTTATGCTTTCACTTTGCTGAGCTTCAGCGATTTCCTTATCTAGCATCTTGAGCCATGCGCTCTAATTAGATGAAGTCATTATTATGAATCTGCTTATTTCCCATAGCTAAGTGTTACATACGTTGCTTAACTATAAAGGGGCGTGACTATATGTCACTAGAGCGTCTTTTCAAACTTCCTCCAAAACATTAGCCCCTGCTCAGTAAAGACTCAAGGCTCTACACTAAGCAACTTCATGAAAATCTTATCAAACCCATGAGCACTTTCACCTAGCCGCTCTTTTCCTCAATACTCCCTCTGATCTAAATGCACTGCAGTCGACATGTGCTTTTCTGCAGTTTTGCTTCTCTCTTTTTCCTTTTTTGGGTAAAATTTCGACAGCTACCTGTTCTTAACACTTTGAGACCTGCGCTTGGATTGGGTGTGGTCATCATTGCAAGTCTCGTCATTATCTCCACTCGTCCTTCCACAATCTCGTGCCCACATTGACCTTTCCGTGGAGGTTGGACTAAAGCTTCTATCTGATGAGAGCATCTTGAAATCCCATATAACATCCTAATAATATCATATTATATTTAAGTCAAGTTATGGTATTACTAATTGTTACTCTTAATTAGTGAAATTTTTTTTTAAATGAAAATAATAGAATAGATGAAAATAGCACATAGATTTTTCATTTTCTTTTCATAAAATCGTTTATTCTTGAGAATAGAGCCTTTAAGCTCTTACTTACTTATATTGATACAAACATTGTTTCTCGTGTTGCAGCGTTACAAAAAAGCGTATAATGAAACAGAATAATTTAATGATCAACCTTGATTCATTAACATAGCCATAGATAAAGCAGGAATCATAAATCATGCATAATATTTAACGTATATGTATTAGGTCAAATAAAGTAGTAAGACTTCTAATATACTCTTAATTACATATAAACTGCCCAATTAGGGCTCTTAAGGAAATAAAAATACTACATTATTATCTTGACCATCCTTAGCTCAAGGTGAGTGGCATGACCGCTCCTCGTCACGTCAAGTCAGGTGCCTCCAGAAGTACTATCGTGGATGCCATCAACTCAGTCTGAAGACAGTACAGGAATAGAGGTGATGAAAAATAAAATTTCTCAATATGACTCTAATTAGACAGTTAAGTGTCATTATTATATGTAACTTCATTAACTTTGACTTTCCTTTAACTTTAGCTTACTTTGACTTTGACTTGACCAGAGTCTTTCTTTAACTTTACTTTCATACTAAGCATGTGCCTAACATTCTTTACTTACATGCTCTTGCATAGATTGTTCTAGAATATGCGCTAATTCCGTGACTATCGCCACACAGTACTAATATAAAATCAGACTTAGCTGAAAAAGAGGTTTCCTCTAATTTGAAGTGAATATCTTGGTCGTGTATCTCTAAAGCAGAGGGGTCTCTTGGTCGGCCACCTTCCACTACTAAAGGATCATACCTGTTTATCTTGTCTTTGTAGATCACCTTCCCTCACCAAAGGATCATATCCAATTATCTCTTTTCTTTTCTTATCATAAAACTTAGTATTAAGTCTTATGTCATAAATGCCTTAGATTTAAGGACTTAAGTCATTTCTCATCTTAACACAAGATACATATATGCATGTGACAAATATATCTAAATCTACAATTTTGATGAAAATCCGGCAGTATAATAGCTAGGCCAGGAGATTCTCCAAAATTGCAAACCTACAAATGATAAGCATTCATAATATTTATACCATATTCATATATCCACAATTAATACACTACATGCAAAGATCATGATTCTTGTGAGTCTCCTCTCAAGAATCCTAGCACTCAATTCCAGTATAGCTACAATTCATAGATCAATATTCTAAATATTAAATAATTTTATCATCTTTCCCGTGAGGAGGGGACAAATACATCAATGCACTCAAGAGTTTTTTGAACATGGTTGGGTGATTAAGTAAAATCTTTTAAATTACTGTTTTACTCTTAATTCTTAAATTAATCTTGATAAGAGGATTTTAAATTCTATTCTTTGCTTACTAATCCTTAATGCTTGTATCCTTACCTTAATATGGTCCTTTTAACGCTATATATATATATATATATATATATATATATATATATATATTCTTGATAATTCTTCAAGGTTGTGACTTACTGTTAGGATCTCTAATGAAAATTTTACCTTGTGGTTTTTATTTAAGAAACATGTATGCATTCCAAATTTTATGACAAAATCAACAGCCCTAATCACTTCTTCAAGGAGGCTACAAGGAATTCTCCTTGCTCTCTTTGGATTATGATAATTTATGGTTAAGTCATAGCACTTTGAACAATACTTATTTAGTCACTTAGATTTATCAAGTTTTATTCTTGCCTTAGTTAAAAACATTTTCTTCTCTTTTTCTTTTATAGTGGCCAAATATTATTCCTTAATGTTGGATAAAGTTTTATTTTTACTTTTTTTATTAGAAAGTGTGTTAATATCTTGTATAAATCCTAGATCAACCTTTAAAAGTATCAAACTATTTTTGCCTCAGAATTTCCTCATCATGGTTGAAGCCATGTATATGCCAAGCTTAAATTTTTATTTTGCTTTTCTTCTTGTTTCCACTTGTTTGAGACTTATTAAGGCTTACGGACATGGATCTAAGCTTAAAAAGTGTTGATCCTATGAAATAAGTGATAAAGTTTGAAACTTTTTCTGTGTTTTAGTTTTAGAACCACTTTCTCATGGTTACTGTTTAACAATCCATCAGTCAAACTCAAGAAAGCAACTTTTTTGTAGATATGATCATAAAAGTGAGGAATCAACCCAAGAATCAACCAAATACTCAAAAAAGTGCAAACTTTAGAATCTTTTAAGAGGTAAAAACAAGAAATATGCCAAGAACATGACCATGGCTAGGGCTAAGAACTCTTGACAAAAATAAGTAAAGAGCAAAACTTTACACATTCTTTTCAAAGATGATCACATTCGAAGATCAAGAAAACTAGTAAAAACATAAAAGATAGCATTTTTTCTCAAGAATTAGGAACTTTGTGACGAAGCTTGAGGCTCCAAATTATGGTCAAGCTTGAGCTCTCATGGCTTGTCATAAGAGAAAACAAGACTAGTTAGGGAATCCTACCACAAGATGATGAACCAAACAAAAAAAAGGTTAAAGCTTGAAGTGAAAATCTCCTCCATGCTCCTAGGGTGCACACGGCTTTGGCTCTTGAGAGGGAGATGAGACTTTTGCTTCATTTGCTTGAGTGAGAATGTGTTTGTGAGAGCTAGAAGTTGTAGCTCTCATAAGGCTAAGTGAGGGTGGCTATGGAAGATGGAGAGTTAAGAAAAGGAATAATGAAGAAGATGAAGAAGTTTAGAGAGTTTTCTCTCTTGAAGTTGAGAGGATATGAGAGTGTCTTGGAAAGGAAGGAGTGTGTTCGCAAAAAATATGAGTGTATGTATGGGTGAGGGGCATGTCTGTGGGTTATAGTAGGGTTATGGGGGAGATATTTTTTCTTTTTGTTGTAATTAAGGGAACAAAATGGATCATTAAGGGGTTTATTTTAGACAAATCCTAATACTTTTCTAACTTACAGCAACCTTGTTTCCTACTTTTTCACTTTAGTGGTGTCATCATTACTTTATTATCTAGTTAACTTAAATTTGAATTTGATAATGAGATTAAGTGCTCTTGCTACTTAAGTGACTTAATTAATCAAGGATTATTGATTAATTGATGTTTCCATGATTAGTGAAATCAAATTTTTAATTATGCTTAATTAACTTTAATTAACCTCAATTAAGCTAGTTACTAGTGATTAGTGCTTAATTGGTCTCTTAAGGGATCGATTCACTTAATTGGCAGAACTCTAATATTAATTAAGCATTCTCTTAATTTTTCTCTTCTTAATTCCCTTTTTTATCCCTTGATTCAGCCTTTATTCTTTAACTCTTTATTAAGTGCCTAATTACTCAGAGTCACTAAAGTAATTTAACACAAAGGAAAATTGGGATGTTACATCCCAACCTCAGTGCTTTCCACCTATGTGTGTTTTGTTGTTTTTTTTCTTTTTTCTGTTTTGTACAATTTATCTCTTGTCCATCATAGCTTTTTCTACTCAACTCTTGGAGAATTCCTAACTTTTGTTCGCCTTACACCTCTTTCTTCATTGCTTGTGGGTACACCAAAGCATTTTTGCCTTTTAGATTACATATATAATCTTCCATTCTTAAGGTTGTTGTTGCCATCTATGAGTGGATTTCTTTACATCTATAACCATAAGGCATCTCGTCCTTTATAAGCCCCCAGTTATTTTTTTTTTATTTTTTATTTTTTTTGAAATTTTTGAATGCACTTGCCTTTCATTTGTTGTGGCGACGCTTTTCCCTTTTTCAACCCTTTTTCAGATTCTTTTGATGCTGTCAACTATCTTCTAGACAAGCTTTATGGCTTTTAGCCTTGTGATTGTTGAGCGGGTGTCTAGGATAGTGCTTGGGTGAGTTTAATAGCGCTCTAGGCATCATTCCTATCTCTTTCTTCATGGCACACTTCTCTTCTCTTTCTCTTTCTCTCTTTCTCTCTCTCTCTCTCTCTCTTCAATTAGTGCTCTAAGTACCTTCTCTTTCCTTTTAGGTATGGTGCCCTTGCTTTATCAAATCTTGTTTGGGGTTTTTGACGTTGTATCTGCTTTTTTTTATAATTAGCAAACGGCTTGACTCACAACAAGTGAGCAGCAGAACCAAAGTTACACACAAACAAGAGCATCAAATAGAATTGATCTCAAGCATACTAAGCTAAGTACTAATGAAAATAAAACTAGACCCAATAAAAACTAAATCTTGTGATGTCAGCCAATGCTGGAATTGAGACTCCTGCAAATATGAACACCAATCCTTTCCAAGCATCGCCTAGCATATTGATTCCTTTATGATTTGTCTCTAGATATGTTGATTACACTTTTTCCTTCCATAGATAAAGATAGTGAAAACTTATTCTTTTTACTTAAACCATAGTGATGTTTTTGAGCCATAGCTTGATAGATCTTACTCTATTAAAACATATTTATACTCCCAATTCGTTGAATCTCCTTCGGTTAACTAGTTAACCAACTCAGTTGATGTAATTCTTATCTATAGTTCAGATTCAATGCAATCGAAATCCTCTAAAGCATATTGAGTAGCTTCCACTAGAGCTTCACAAAAAGCAACTACCAATGAATCTGCTTCCTTAAAATCCACTAGAATGCCAAACAGCTCCTAATCAAGATTCTGCAAGTATCCTCCTATCACATACTATTTTCCTATCCTGCATGTATTCTACACAAAGCCACCAAATACTCTTTGCCTTTTCTTGGTTATCCTATTCTGCTACCATTCTAATCTCCCTCTGCTGATTTAGATCCTTCTTCTTAAAGCTTGAAGAGGAACATCGATTAATCAAAGACTGTTGCCACGACCCTGCATTCCAAGATTTCCTATAAAACCTTACTTGTTCCACTAAATCTGTGCCATTAAACACACCTTTTTCAAAAAATTATCTTATTTCTTGCTCTCCAAACCGTCCATAATACAACAAAAAATACAAATGGCTGATGTCAGTTCTCATGTTCTTGTTCTCTTCCTTTATTAGGAAAGTAGGAACTTCATTTTGGAGGTACTTAATTGGATGGGTTCCTCCAAGGCTTTTCTAATCATTATCTAAGTCTTTTAAGCCTTGACTAAGTTTCTTGTAAATTGCAACAATGATCGTATCGGCCTTGATGTTCGTTCAGGAGAGAACTTTGTTTCTTTTTCTCGGTAGGGCCTAGAGAGGTTTTCTTAGCACGCGTATGGGGTTTCCATTTTTTATTATGCCGCTTGATCTATGCTTCATTCATTCGAGTCTCTGGGGAATAGATCTACTCTTAACAGTGTGGAATTACCATAACCCATGGTAACAGAGATCAATTAAGCTTGCCGGTGGGTTATTCTAGGGGTAGCATCACCTATAAGGGGAGATAAGCATGCTGCCTGCCCAACCTAATATAACTCTATCAACAATAGTCAACCCATTCATATCAACTAATTATAGGAAGTATAGAATCAAATAGGAAATTTCCTAGGTTCAATCTAGAAACAGCAGTTTGAGCATACTTGATAAGCTCGAACTGGTTTTTCTGATAGAGCAACAGTGTTAGATCTTGGGGGACAACTCCTTTAACAAACAAATATCCATGCAATCACTAAATGCAAACACTTAGCACCAAAACATATCACAAGTCTATCATGATCCATCCTTCACTGACTCGTGCTCGGTTAGTGAGGTACCCATTTTTCTCGTCCAACGCCGAAAACTCATCCTTGACAATGCGAGTCATTGGTATCCTATTGATGCTAGATAGAGCAATCTTTCTTTTTGTGGTTGAGTTTGCTACGTCCATAGCAAACAATTGATATTGCCTTCTCTTGGTCACTTGTTTACCGCTAAGAACCCAGGCATGAATAGTTCATATAACATCCCCACTTTCTGTTAATTTTCTTAATATAATATATTAGAATTATTAGTGTTTTTCTCATGGACAGTGTAAGAATTACTCAGGCTATGATGCGTAGAATAATCTTCACTTTGAGAGCTATAGGGTAGTATGACACTGTTATTGAAAGTATGGCACTACCATATACCTTTAATGTGAAACGATAAAAATACCCCTAGTGACCTAAACTTTTAGTAATTATAGAAATGCCCCAATATTTTTAATAATTATACTTAGACCCCAAATTTTATTTATATTTAGGTCCCTAAACTTTTAAGAAATTACATTTAGGTCCGTGTACTCTTAGAATTAGTAGAAAAAGGTGTTTTAGTGGAATCGACTAGAACAAAATAGTTGTAGAAATCCAAATCTCTACCGATTAGGCTCTGGAGGTATGGAATGATATGGGATGCCTTTAGACTTGCTAAAATTTGTAGAAACACTATTAAATACAGAAATTTATAGCAGAATTTTCGATAGAAAACAATAAATACATCTTTAATATAATTTTGAAGATAAACAATTTTTAGCAATTTTGAAGAACATTTATATAATTACAAAAAAATAATTGCTTCGAGGTGCATAAAGGCCTTGAAAACCCTATAAAACCACTTCCTTTTGCCATAGACGATTTTATCAGTTGATTTTTGGGCTTGGGTTAAAGAACCACGAAATTGGGCCATGAATACTGTGTTCGGCCCAATGGGTCTTTGAACAATAAAATGGGCCAAATATACCAAAAAGGCCTAAACTAACATCATAAACTTACAAAACTAAACAAAAACTTAACCTTGGGCTAACAAGGCCATATGACTGCAACCTTTCACCCCCTCTAATCATAAAATTAACATGAAAAATAAAGAAACATCAAGAGGGTAAAACTTTGGTCAATTAAACTAATCTAGTCAAATTTACCTTTTTTTACTTCATTTATTAATTCAAACACAACTCAGCCCCTTTAAACCCTAAAAAGCCATGACCATCATCTTCTTAACATGAAAAGAATATATTTCATGGACTTACTAATAATAAAATAAACCCATGTTAATTAAATAGGCTAATTAGCCTAATTAGTGTATAGAAATCCTAAAAATGCAAATGTTGACTAATAACCTCCCTTGGCCGTGTGATATCTTATTTCACATATATAAATATAATTTTGATGAGTGATTAAGGAAATTTGATCATTTACTAATTAGTTGATGTAAATAAATACTCATACACTTAACTAATTTAAGATAAAACCTCATATTTATGCTAATTAGGGGTTAAACTCTTATGACCCTCTCGCAAATCGTTATTAGTCATGTAGATATATTTTTAATAAGTCTCTAAACAAATTTTATGAAGCCTCTCTGAACCTTTGATACTTAACAAAATAACTAACTATTTAAGACAAAATTAATCAAGGTAATTATTAAGTTAACTAACAGGAAACCACAATCTTATTTACAAAAAACCCCCTAGCTTGGTCGAAACCATCACGACCATCTTCCTTCACCATTAAGCTTCCAAAACTTCAAGAAAACATCCTTAGACTCTCACCATCATCCATCACTCTCAAGCACCATCATCCTTTGCTCTCATAACTCAAATTTAAGCCTTCAAACAAGGACTAAAAGGCTTGCAACGGTTCAAGTCTAGCCCTCGACAATTTTGAGTACAAGCACCAAGACCAAGTAGGGTTTTTCTTTTTTACTCTTTAGACTTCATGCATGAGTTTTGTGTGATTCCTTGTGTTCTTTGAAGGTTTTATTCTCTATTTTTAGATTATATGTTATTCTTTAAAGTTTCTTAAAGTTAATGAAGGGTTTGGGTTTTGATGGTTTCTTTTAAGGTTTTAAAGCTTGAACAATTGACTTTAAACCTTATGAGCTTATGCTCTTGTTTCCTTGCATGTATAAGCGAAATAACCTCTTGTTTCTCTATATATGGCTCATGGTCATCTTAGGGTTCAAGAGGGACTTTGTGATTTTGTAAGTTTTGGTTGTGGCATCTATCTTTGTTTGATAGATTCAAATGTGTAAGCTTGAGTTTGCATGGTTTCTAATTGAATAAGCTCGAAAATCTTTCTTTTAAACCCCATGACAATCACAACCGTGGTATGGGCTAAGGGTGATATCTTTCTTTCATATGTTTTAATGATTGCATTTATGTTTATTTGATAGCTCTTTGGGCATAAGTTTGAGTTTCTATGGATTTTAACCAATTAAGCTTGAATAATCCTCTCTATGGCCTCATGAATTTCATGGCCACCATAGGGGTTGAGGGTAAGAATAGTATTTTACGAGTTTTTGATGTTGCATCTATGCTCGTTTGAAAGCTTATTATGTATATGTTTGAGTTTTGTTGGTCAATAACACAAAATAATTGAAAAATCCGTCCTTGAAGATAATGTATCTCACAGCCAGGCTTAAGGGTTGAGGGTTTCTTTGTGATTTTGTGAGTTTTAATTGTGGCATTTATGTGTTTCTCCTTGTTTAAGACTTGATTATTTGAGTTCTTTGGAATATGACCCTAAATACATGAGGAATCACACCAAACTCTAGATGTATGGGCATGTCTATAGAGGGTCTTGATGGTGCATGGTGTTCCTTATGAGTTCAATGGCTAGATGAAGAGATTGGTGCTCTTATTTTGTTGATGCTAATATTTTGAAGCTTAAACCTTTAAATTATTGGATTCTTTGAGCTCAAAAATATATGGAAGTTCATCCTCCTAACACCAAATATATGGCTTTGCCTACGATGTTCTTTATGGAGAGGTCATGTCTTTCATATATTTGAGGGCTTGAGGATGAAGATTAATGCCCTAATATGTTTATTTCACCCATTGAGAGTTTATTACCTGAACAGAAACAATTTTCCAACTCAAATATAGTATTTTTACACTAAACATAGTTGCTGCCTTGTTTTGATTTTGTTATTACTGCATGTTTTTCATGTAATTTGAATGAGTAAAAATGTTGTGTTGAGGCCCTTAAACCTACAGTTTGATAATATGCATTTGTTTGCTAAATTTCTTTGATTATGGTGTCAAAACTATGAGGAAAAAGAAAGTTTTCAAGGCTGCCATATTTTGAACAGCATCTTATTTAGTTTCATTTCACTTAATTAATGAATTTATGCCTCAAACAATGTATTTTACATGATGAAGTCTTGTGTGCAAGTCTGTGAAGTTCTGAAACAAAATGGCAAAGTTTTGGCCTTATGTTACTCTCAGCCATATGCTTTTGAGAAACATGTAATTTGATTTCCTTTAATCGCCTAATCTATGTGTTTTCAAAACTTTGAGCTTGTTTGAATTAGCCATTTTTATGTGCTTATTTCTTTTGGGACTATTAAGATTTAGTAATCCTTTAAAAGACACTTAAAACTTAATAAAATGAACTATGACCTTTCCTGGAATCAATGATCATTGGACATGTTCCCATGCTTATGGGTCTAGTATGGACTATGTTTTGGACCATATTAAGTCCTTGTGACTCGTTTGGACTTATTTTGAGACCTTTAAGGTCTTACTCTATGCTTTGGAGTTTGCTATGGACATGGACTATGGACCCTTGGACTTAACACACTTTAAATCACACTATTAAACAATAAATATGAAGATTAATGTTAAGGTCCCATTAGAAATTTCATATAAACTACCTAGTTCCTTGCTTGAAGTGATTTTCTAAAGTTTTGATTTGATTCTTAAGGTTTTTCCTTAAGCTATCATTTTTATTTAATTCTTTGTCTGATTTGTGTATGCATCCTCCTTTGGATTATACGAACTTGACATATTCACTATATGATTCACATGGCACGTGTGTGCAAAAGCTTTGGGTATGTGTTTGGTAATGCTTATGTGTATTATGTAGACTAAAGGGAGATTTATGAACAAGATATTATTACTTATGATCTTGTCACTAGAATCTTTGGAATATATGTGAAATCTTCTTTATTTAATGGTAATATGAGATGTATGCACACTTGGTGAGATTTATGATATTGTGCTTAAAATATTGATCCTTTATGTGTACTATATGCTCTATGGCTCATTGATGGCAAGATTATGCTCCTATATGCCTTATACTGGTAATATGATATTGTGTGGCTATGTGGTGAATTTGAGACTATGGAGTGAATATAGTGGCTCTACCTTGGAGTGGACAAGTGGTATGTTCATTTAGCAGTGGTCCATGGCATTACACTAGGATGACGACACATTATGCTTAGATGTAATTACCTTTAGCAATGCATTGGAGATGGTGATAAGTAATGCCTAGATGTATTGGCCGATCTGAATTAGGGGCACCTAGCAAGAGAGCTCACAGGTCATATTTTGAGACTCATACTAGGGATGACGATATATAATGCCCAGTTGTGAAGGATATTAGTTTTGCAGACCCTGCAAACCTTTAGCTGCCAGATTGGAGTGGAGACCAGTAGTATGGACTAATGATTTGATCCTAATTATGGCAAGTATAATACTACTATTTTCTTGTTTATTTATCTGATCTTACACTTCAATTTTGCTTGACATTATTATATAGCTAGGAGTGATAATTTATCTTATATGACCTTTATTTACTATTGGTGGTTCTATTAAATTGATAACTTGCTGCAAAATGTTCTAAATTATTGTGTATTTGGTCATTACCTTGTCGCAGCCTGCTCCAAATTACAATTTTAAAATACTTAATTACACTAAATTTGATGTATAGTGCAACCAAGGTCGTCTCACAAGGATGTTGTTGCTCTCTAGTTAAGTAACAAGGGGGTATGTGCAAACATATAGTCAATAAGTTATAAAAGAAAATTAGATGAAAATAAAAATACTAGTTCAAAGAGTTCCTTAGGTATAAGGTGAATCAATCATTAACGCACAATATATCAAACACATGGAGTGCAGCTAATTTGAGCTATTAGAGAGACCTCTACTAACAACCCTACCATTCTACCTAGAGAACTCTAGGAATTCAACCAACACATAATTGATTAGATAATTGAGACCTCAACTCTAATTAACCTATGTTGATTTCTAGCCCCAATTGTATTAGCTTAGGTTTGAACCCAAACCCAATTCCTAATTCTTTAACTAATCAAGTTCATACCAATTGACCAATTAGCAATCACCCAACTAATTCCTCATTCATAAACCCACATATCAATACCATTCAATGCAAGTTTACAAATAAAAGAGGGCAAAGAATCAAGAAAACAAACATGATTAAAATTCAAGCATAGGGTTTCAAGATTACAACCATAATACCCTTGGAGTCTCCTTGAACTAGCTTGAAGTTCTACTCCTCCATAGCAATGAAGGGTACAAACTAGAACCCAAAACAAGTATCTTACAAAATGAAAGGAAAAGAAAAGAAAAGAAGAGAGGAGAAGAGAAGAGAGAAAAATGAAAAAAATGTTGGAGATGAGTCCTCTCTTTCACGTCTGGGATTTCTCTCTTCTTATCAGACTTAAAACACGAAAATACAAAAAAACCCTGGAGCCCCAATTAATCCTCTGCCTCTTAGCTTTAAGTGGACACCCAATTTGCTTAATTTGGACTTGAAATGAGAGAATTATAGCTCAATCTTTATAGCATGTCCAGGTTGTACATTTATTCAAGTCAGTCTATTTCAACAGCCAATAAGTCCATCAAGATGTCATTATTTTGGAGAGTGTTCTTCATATGAATTAAAGCTTTATATCTTAGCTTTCAAATGGCACCAATTTCACCTCAATCCAATGTGTACAACTCAAGTTATGGCCCAATTAGTGCACACTACTCAGGCTCCAACGAAACAGTCCTGTTTTGACTTCGTGGCCCAATTCAGCGCACTAGACATCTGAATAATGTAACACCCTAATAAACCCATACTATGCTTAAGTCGTATTACGGCGTTTTATTAGTTGTTACTTATGCTCATGAAAAACTAAACTTCACTTGAAATTAAATTACGCGAAAAATAAGGTAAGATTTTTTTTTTTTTAAATACGTCGTCACTTTGCAGCGCTTTGGAAAGTAAAGCCTTGAGCGAGAAGACAGATAAAGAAAGAGCGTGTCGCATAAGATACATAACCCAATATCATAAAACAAGAGAAAGATAAATAAATAGTAATTCACAAATACACTGCATTATATAACTAATCATTACATCCATATGAGTTCATAATATATATATATATATATATATATATATATATATAAACATTACATCGAGGGAGGCTCATGGACGTGCCATAACCCAAATACTAAACACAAACTTAGATTGATATCGTTCATCACTAAAAGGAATGTACGAAGATGCAGAGCTACGGCAGCTTCAACCTAAATCTGCATTGTCTGGCATCCCACGTCATACTCCTGCTCACAGTGTGAGCGATCCATGCTCCAGTCCACCGGTTACGCCATCGAGATCTGGTGACGATACGGAAGAATAACTAGGGTGAGAAATAAAATTTTTCAGTAGGACTCAAACCCGACATGGAGGCGTCATCGTCCCAGCCACTTCAGTTTTATTAATGAAAACAGTGAGCATTCATAAGGTTCAGTTCTTAGGTTTTCGAAAACATGAATATCCGAAGTGGATTTAATTTTAACATACTCTCTAATCATTTATATCATAACATACATGGGCATAAGTATAATCACATAAAATATGCATGACTGTGCTATAAGCTTCTCTTAACTTCTTCCCTTCAAGGGCTTGGACCAAAGTCCCTTTCTTTTCTTTACTTGACTTTATCTTGAGTCTTTTTCTTTTCACCCACTAAACATAAGTGGTAATGAGCTCATACCGTGGCCGTCGCCACCATAAAATTTCGGTACTTACACTAGCTGGGTCATGCCAGGCCTCATGTGAGTCGCGGGTTAGGGGAGCTTAAATTAGGTCACCTTCCCTTTTGAAGGATCACGCCATTAGTTTACTTTATCTTCTTATTAAGGCTTATGATGCAAAATTATTTTAATTCTTTTTTCATATTTAGGCGTTACGTATCGCCGTCCCCAAATGTGATTCCTTTAATGTATATCATTAAGCATCATATCATCAACATATCATATTCATATCATCATCATATCATGTCATTATATCCTATCATCATCATCATGATCATCATCATATCACTATCATAATCATCATATCATATCATCATTATCATTATCATATCAGCATCATCATGATCATCACCATATCATGTCATCATATCATATCATCATCATCATATCATTGTCATCATATTGACACATAGAGGCATACATATCACACAAATCTTATGAGCTTCGCTTAGTAAATTTGGTGCAAGCTTTTAATTGAGGGTGCCTTTTGTAGAAATTCTTTTATTAGGCATAGGGCCAATTTCATCCATTATCCTTTTTGAAACTTTTAAATCGAATTATGAAGGTTTTCCAATACTTAATGTAAGGGTCTTAATGTCTTAAAGCTTATTTCTCATTAATCTTTAAAACTTAACCATAACCAGTTTTACTTTTACAGTGGGGCTGTAATTTCAAAAATTCACCATAATTTAAACTTTTACTCTTTTGCTTCGAATTTTGGTATGATTATAATTCTCTAAGTCTATTTTTATAAAAAAGAAACCCCACTCAAAAATTCATTTTGTAGCTTGAGATATGCACATTTTATTCAGACTGTTCAGACTTGAAAGTTCATCTCGGGTCAGTGACTTTTAAACACTACCGCGATTCCTCACAAGGAATCTGCCAAAACTGTTATATGGGGATGTTCCTCTATGTCTTAGCTTTCTAAAAAACTTGGTCACACTCAAAAATGTTCTGTATAACTTGAGTTATGCATCTTTTAGTACAGACTGCCCAAACAGAAACTCATCTAGGGATAGCACACTTTGAAAATTCATATCTCTCTCGTTTTAAGATCAAATTTAATGTATTTTATATGTATAAAAATCTCTATGAGTCTATTTTCATTTAAAATTATTTTCATTCCATTTGGAGCTACATTGAAAGAGTTATTGGTCACGCCATACAGACTGCCAGAATTTTCCAGTTTCCACAGTTTTGGTTTCAAGGAGTTTTCTTGTAAAAACATTAAGTCTTTTCTTCAAGTAACCATTTTACATTTCCAAATCACTTTTATACTTTGAGGTCTTAGTAAAAATCAATATTTTGAGTTCTAAAAAGTTGGGTTCAATATAAAACAAAATGCACAACCAAAGACATTTGCCAAGAAAAGAGCAAAAATCACAAACAACTTCATATAATGAAAACATGGCCATGAGGCCTTTAGAGCAAGTCCTAAAACCACCTAGCTATGAAGAGCTTAGGAGTTCTAGAGCTTTAAAAACATAGAAGAGAAAGGGTTTAGAGTCACTACCAAATGGGTTTCTTGAAAGCTTGTAGAATGGAAATGGCTAGAGATGACCTTCCTCCTCCTTGAGCTTAATAATAGGGCTAAATGAGTGCTTGTGTTTGCTTCTTCAAGAACCAAAGAGGGTGGTCCTTGAAGGGCTTGTGAGAATGGTGGTGGAGATGAGATGAGTTAGAGTAGGAAAGCAAGAAGAACAAGAAGAAGATTAGGAGGAGCAAAGAGGGGTTTAGAGAGAGGTGAGAGCTTTGTGGTTTAGTGAGAGAATGAAATTGCAAAAATGAGAGTGTGAGAGGAGAGAGAGAGTGGCATCCCACTCTAAGCAAGAGGGTGGTTGGATTTTGCTTCTTTTGCAAGCAAGGAGGCTAGGAACCATGGAGTAAAAGAGAGAGTTGTGTTTCTCTTGAGTCTTGGTGTTTGGGTAAAGACCATTTTGTGTTTCCTCCCCAAGTGTCACAATCTTGATGGAGGAGAGTACATCTTTTGGCTTTAATCAAGGAATACTACTAATATAGACTCTTGATCTAATGGTGCATGATGAGAAGGCAAATGGATGGTTGGATTTTGCTCTTGTCTTTGGCCAAAATTTGGTGCATCAATTAGGAGAAACTTTTAAATCTTCAAAGCTATTAGAATTACCTAAGTTGTTAATTCAATTTGATTAATTAAATTGCTCTTCAACCGATTTCGGTTAATTACACTTTTAAGACATTTTTCCTCTAAAAGAATTGATCTTATGAATTATGTAATTAGGGTATAAGAATTTATCTATCTCAATTGGTAAGATAGAACAATTGTCTTGTACTTAATTAATAGGATTAGATTAGCTTAATTATATTTCTAAGTTATGAATTAATGAGGTTCGAATAATTAGGTTTTAACTAAAACATTTAGTACGTTATGATTAATTATTGACTTGACTCAATTTACTAAGCTTTTGCTAATCGAGATTAGCCGATTAGTTCTCAGTTAATCGTTAACCTCTCTAATTAGCCAGGATCACTGAACTAATTAGCTTAGACAAAAATTGGGGATGTTGCAAATTAGTTGTCGACTTCTTCATCAAAGTTGTAGATCTTTCTCTCAGCTTTCCTAAAATATAAAATTTGTAACTTTTAGATATCTACAACTCAAGATACAGCCATAATACAAAAATAGTATAAATTTGTAATAATGCTGAAAAATACAATTAAGCCCAATTAGAGTCCAAACTTATAAAATGTGTCCAATATTATTTAATTAAGCACAAAAGAGGTTCAATAAGCTAAATATGAGGCCTAATCAACGCATCAAAATATTGCTTATCAAATTCCCCCACACTTAACACTTTGCATGTCCTCATGCAAAATCCAAAATATACTCAAAGCTGCCAAAAATGAACCATTAGAATCTAAAACTAACACACAAGTCCTAAAAACAAAAATTGACCAAATACTATGAAAAACAAATTTCCAATGGATCCTCAAGAGCATCAAGCATATAGGCAAAAAGCACATCCAAGGCATCAAGAAATTCAACAATCAAGACACATCTTTATAAAGGTGCAAACAAGCAAAAATCACTCCAAAAAGTATGGATCAAGCATAGGGGATCTCACAAGATAATGTGTTTAGTACTCTTACTCTCAAGTGTTTAAGGCTCAATTACATCACTCAAATCACCTCAAAAGGAAAAGCACTACCATAAGCTTGCTTATCATCTAATTCTACACCACTCAAACACATGCACACACAAATCAAGAGGACTTTATTCAAGGTTGTAATAGGGTAAAGGTAAGGTAGAGAAATAATAAAGATATGCAAGGTAAAAACCAAAGAGAATAGAAGAACATTGGTAAAGACATGAGGTCACAAATGTGAGGGCCCTCCTCAAATCCAAGCAATGCAACAAACAACTCTTTTTTATCCCACTTCTTTACTTTTTTTTTCCATCAAAATTGCCCCAGTTTATTGACTTTTCTTTTTTTTTTTTTCTATTTGCTTTTTTTTTAATCTTTTCATTTCTTTCCTTTTTTTCCTTTTCAACACTTTGCACCCCCTACACTTAAAGTCTTACATGTCCTCATGCAAACCCCCACACTTATGTGAATGCACATTGCTAATGGTAACCAATGGTCTCCTAATCCCTAAGGTTAGGTAGAATCATGGTTTTTCGCTTTATGCTTGTAATGTGCTAAAAACAAAGAATAGGTAAAAAGGCTCAAAGAGGCTAAGCAAGGGAAAAAAAATGCAAGGGTGGCTATTTGGTTAAGTGGTTAATCACAAAATGAATGCCTCAATCATATTCATGTATGCAAATGAATGGTGTAGCATCAAAAAGAATCAAAGCAAGTTCTAGAGTGACAAATCCTATGAGAGAATAAAACACACAAGAAAGAAAAGAATGGCATGTAACATAGCCATCCAAATATGGCTCAAAAGCTCACATGGGTCATGTCCAACATACTCAATCCAAGTAATTGAAGATCAATCTGCCAAGCATGCAAGACATAAAGAATGAGATAAAAAGTCAAGCATATTGAAGTCTTAAGCCAAGAATGTCTAATACCTAAAGCTAACAACTCAAACATCGCCATGGGGAAATATCCAACTAAACAACATAACTAGTATATGAAAACTAACATTAAACATACTTTATTCTAAAAGTAAAATGCAAGACAGAAAATTAAAAAGTAAAAAGTGATGAGAACTCCCTCATGGTGGCTTATGCTTGAATTGATCTACAAACTCCCACCAAGGCTTACATCTCTTGCCTCCATTAGGATCCCACAAGGTTATTTTGTGTTCCCAACCATCCTTGTCACTTTTGCATTCACATCCCAGTGTAGAATACCTTAGTTCATTCCCATGGTGCATCGCTATAGTAATGACATAGATGGCTTCGAGTTGAAAAGCGCTCTCCTTGTAAGCATAATCCAAGCACCTTAATGCATCTATGGAAGATGTCTCTGGAGCCATGTCACAAATAGCTTGGAGTTGGGCAACATTTTCTAGGTAGGCATATTCAAATCGACCCAATAGACGCTCATAAGGAGGAAATTCCAACTTTAATTTTAGTGTTTGGACTACAGAGGGAATAATCTCTTTAACCTGAATCTTTGTTAAATAAATTTTCTCCACTATGTCAACACTCATAGGCCTATCACCCATTAGATATGCATCCATCTCTGCACGCTCTACACACAGCTCAACACCATCACATTGATCACAAGAGAAACAATTAACGAAATCACTAAGGTCGAACAACTCAGGGAACTCCTCACAGAAACTGTCATGAACCTCCTTAGCTGCGTAATCAATGATATCCAAATGAAATACAAAGTGCGTATTTGATTCCTCTTGTACAAAATTTGCACCTGGCTTTTCTTTCACTTCAGTTGCTTCATTAGAATGCTCAGTCTTAGCTATACTTTGATCAATTCTCTGTGCCAACTCTGGTAAAGCCCTACCTGATTGCTGCATAGCAACACAGACATTCCCCTTTGGATCGGGGATCAATTGAGATAATGTAACATCCACCATTTTTCGCTTAGTTATTCGGTTTTACCGAGTAATTGAGAATAATTAAAATTCGACTAAGCAATTATTTAGACTCAATTGATTAGCAATTACTTGAGTCCAAATAAGAGAGAATTTAGTTAGAGTATAGGAGATTTCGTAAAAATTTTATTGAAAACCGATTTACCGATTTAGAGGAAATCGGTAATATTACAGTATTTTAAACTGTCGGAACCGGACCAATAGAATTGCAAGCCTCAAACCCTATTTTGAGTGGCTGATGGCTCAGCCACTTATCAGCCAAAAAGTGGCACCACAAGGCCACTAAACCATGGAGAAGCTTGGCTGAATTTCAGCCAAGCAATTTGAGCTAATCAAATTCAAGCGATCAGATTTTCTGTTGCTTTATCACCAATTCAGACCCTCATTCACGCCACTTTTCCTCTTCTCCTTTAGCTCTCTTTCTCTCTTGCTCACACACCCAAAAACTCAAGCCAAATTCCAGCCTTGTTCATCCAAACTTCAAGAATCCAGCACAAACACTTGGATCAAAGGTAGGAGTTCTGATTTCTTGCATCAAATCCATGCACTTGGCTGGCTGGGCTTGAATTATTTTCACCTTATTTGATGTCTTAAATGAATTTTTATGATGATATGTGATTGGTTTTGGGCTGTTTGATTGATTAAAACCGAAGTGGAAGCAAGAAACCATGAAAATGGAAAGAGCTGATGGGTTAAATAACCAAAACCCCTCAGCTGTCCATACGGCGGAGTGTATGGCTCCGCCTACAATCGATTAAAGTGGATGAAACTAGTTTTATATGAAACTAGACATCTAGGGCTTTCCATAGACATATCATATAAGGCTTTTGGATTAGAATTGAGGGAGATATGAATTTTTGAATTTCGACCTAGGGTTTTGACTCTAGCTCTGGGCAGATTAGGTTGTTTAGGGTAGAACTCGAGCTATACTACTTGAAAATAAGTGAAACTAACTTTTTTAGAAAGCTTACACATAGAAGAATGTACCATAAAAATTTCAGAATTCAATAAGGTCCCAGTTGCTCCCAGTTCTCCACATAATTCGCCCTAAGTCCACACTGGGCTAGAACAGGGCAGTGTAGGAAGGTCCAAATTCGGGGCTTGTAACTCGAGCCCTACTAAGCCAAATTGAATGGAAATTTTTGTAAATGAAACTTTATCCTGTTAACTTTAATATGAGTCCAATTTCGTGTCATTTGAGTCAGTTTTCGATTTTTAGTAGATTTTTACTTTTAGTTGCCTGATTCTAGCTAGCCTGCATAGCCATTGTGCAGGCCGAGTTAAAATCTCCATATCTTGAGTTGTAGATATCAAAATTAGATGGGACCAAAAGGGTTAGAAACTAGACACATAAGGCTACAACATATCCAAAAATTAGGTTTAAATGAGTTAAATTGAAATAAAGGTGGGATATACAAATATCGGCCAGAATAAGGTAAAATGGGCTAAAAGCTCTATTGATGTTTTGTTGAAGCTAATAAATGAATTTATGAATGTATGTGTATAATGGTTGCTTTATACTGAAATTACAAATTGTATAAATGTACTAGTTGGCTGGCACTATTCACGGGGAAGTGGACACGTTCCGTTATGCCGCCGAAATTTCGGTAGTATCCATGCATAAGTTATGAATTACATGTAAATGCATGTGCATTTCAAGGAAAGTTATGACAATTATGATAAGGAATATATAATTATGAAAGTTCCACACTACTTGGACCAGCACCGGATAAGAAGTTAAGGGGAATAGATCGGTGGGAAGGTCGGGTAAAGTAAACCCGGCACTCCTGTATAGGAACGAGCTCGATCCTGATAAGCAAACTATTACCCAGGAGTCTAAATGGCCAAGAACTCCCAGGGGACCAAGAGATGGAAAGAATAATGATGAAAAGAAATGGAGGGACTTATGAGGAAGAAGGTTCATGATTTAGTTTGCATGATTACGTGAATGCATGAATATGTGGCATAGTTATGTCAAGATGTTTACTGTTGCCTCTTATATGAATTTACTGCTGCTCATTTATTATTCTGTTTATTTCTATACGAATCATTATTAGTAGTCTATTTATCTTTTCGTATCTTCTAAAGTAAAACTGAACCTTGCCTCGGATCAGACATTTTTCTTAAACTCATTAAAATGGATATTTCAGTTTGAACACACCTTTTTATAATTAAATAAAACCCGAAGCAACTGAGAATGTATGTGACGTCAGTTAACCAGTATACCCGAACCCTACTGAGAATTTTCTTGAAATTCTCACCCTGTTTTGTACCTTCCGCATCATTCTCAGACACTGGCGATAGACTCCACAGCTACCCTCTTCATTGAGATTCCAGCGTTACAGCTCCACCATGATCCAGAGTTGGACTCTTTGTACATAGCTGGTTCGTGCAACTTCCGTTTATACCTCTTCAGCAACAGGAACTTTGATGTTCCTTTACACCATCCCATCTTCGACCCTGCTACCCCTTATATTGCCATCCCTCTACACATGGCACACCCACCTCCTGCACCTCCTGCACCGACAGCACCGGCAGCACCTGTTGACCCTGCCCCTGAGTCACCGCCACAGGCAGTCCCTGATATCCCGTTAAGTTCAGAGAGTGACCCCTCCGAGGCCACTGGCTCGTCGCCCTCTTCCTCCTCGGGACCCAGTACAGACTATACACCGGCCGAGCCTGGCATGGCTAACGGCTACCTGACGGAGTAGCTCAGCGGCAGGAGATGTTGTACAGTATGACCCTCTTTTGAACAGCATGTAGCTCTGGGTCATAGACTTGATTGTAGGGTTAGCAGTAGGTTACAAAATGTCCTCTGAGGACCATAGGGTATTTTGACTGATATGGGCTTTATGGTCTTTTTCATATACTAGCCCACTTATGTATTCTATTTTGAAACTTTGTACATAAACTAAAGCAGTGGCTTCTGATATATACATATGTTTACACGTATACAGTGACACTATTGTACTATCCTTATCTTTGTTGATATCTTGTTCAATTCTTTCCGCTTTTAGTATAGCAGCGCGCCATTTCATTTAAAAAAAAATAAAAATAAAAATAGAGACTTATATGATGATGACGATTTAAAGAAGAATAAATCAGGAAAAGTAAACAGAATATTAATACGGTAACACAATCTACCTAATTTTATGCTATGACTTAAGCATAACATCAAATTAGTAGGGTGTTACAGATAAAGTCTGAGCAAAACCATGTGACTGCATCTGGCTCATGGAGGAAGCAAACTGACCAAGCAAAGTCTCTATACTCGGGATGGCTACATCAGTTCTTTGCTGATATTGGAGGTTATTTTCTATAATTTGCTTCATCAGATCCTGTAATGATGGCTCCAGTGAGGTAATTGCTACTCCAGTCTGTTGTTGCTGTTGAGGGGATAGGTGTTGGTATTGAGGTTTCCCAGGGAATACTCCTACAGCACCCACCATATAACCCTGAAGTCATGAGGTATCCTCCTGAAGTTAAGGGCATCCATTAATAGAGTGGGATGGACACACTAAAATATCACATACTCTAGTAGGCTCTGGTGCAGATGTAACAGTAACATGATGTCCCATGGTCAACCACTTTATCAATGATGCCATCTCATCTAATTTGTGTTCGATCCTCAGCAAATTCACATCAGGGATCTCACCAACTCCTCTGGTCCTTGTGATCAGCTTACAGCCAAATTGTTGGAAATTCTTTGCTATGTTAGCTATCAGATCTCTAGCAACAGTAGGTGTCTTGTCCATTAGAGTTCCACTACTCGCTACATCAATCAAGCTCTTATCCATGGGTATCAGCCCCTCATAGAAAAACTGGATCAACAAGTGCTCACTAATTTGGTGATAGGGACAACTTGCACACAACCTATTGAACCTCTCCCAATACTCATATAATGTTTCTTCTTGCATTTGCCAAATACCACAGATCTCCTTTCTTATTGCTGTAGCTCTGGATGCAGGGAAAAATCTCTCCAAGAAGAGCCTTTTCATATCAGTCCATTCTATTACACAACCAGGAGGAAGATAGTAAAGCCAATCCTTGGCTACTTCAACTAGTGAGAAAGGGAAGGCTCTTAGCTTAACATGATCCTTATGAATTCCCCGAAAGTTGAGAGTTGAGCATACCATATGAAACTCCTTGAGATGCCTGTAAGGATCCTCACCTGTATAACTGTAACATCCCCATTTTACCTAAGCTAATTAGCTCGGTGTTCCCGACTAATTAGAGGGATTAGCGATTAATTGAGAACTAATCGATTAATCCCGAGAGCAAGAGCTTAGTAAATTAAGTCTAGCCAACAATTAAATCATAATGTCCTAAGCATTTTAATAAAACCTTAATCGTCTAATCCTTAATTACACGAAGCTGCCAAAACAAGAGTAAGACAACCTAACCTTACTAATTAAGTTTATAATGATTAAGACAACTCTTGAAAAATTAAACCCCAAATTAAGGATATGCTTAACCGTAATGCAAGATATCATAAAAAGTGTAATTGACAAGAGTTAACTCATGGGTAATTAAGCCAATTAAGTTAAATTACATTTAAAGAATTCTAATAACATTTAGAGATAAAAGTTCTTCCATGCTTATGCCCTAAAAAGACATACCAAGGAGGAGCAACATCTCACCCTTCATTCAATCTCTTTAATCCTACACCATTAGATCAAAAGCCAAGACTAGGATCCTTGTCATCCACCATTAGATCTTGACACTTGGATGAGTTTTAGACAAGCAACCAAATCCTAAGAGGGGTACTCCCCTTTAACCCCTAGAGAAAAGCTTAAAATGGGCATTAGAATGCCTCCAAGACTCAAGGAAACACAACTCACCCTTTTACCCCAAGGTTTTTCCACTCTCTTGCTTGTTGTAAGAAGCAAAGTCACATCACTCTTTCCCTCCCCTTTGTGCGCCATCAGCCCACCTCTCTTTCCCCCTCATTTCATTCTTTCACTCCTCTCCCAAACACACACCCAAAGCTCTCTTCTCTCTCTTCAATTTCAAATTCTCCTCCTTCTCTCTAAACTCTCCAACTTCTCTCTAGAATTCTCCCACTTCTCTCATCCTTTCCTCTCCTCATCCTACTCACAAACTCTTCAAGAGCCACCATTTCTTGCTCTTGGAGAATCAAAGACACTCACATATCAAGCCTCTTCCAAGATCCAAGAGGAGGAGCACCACCACCACCATCATCTCTTTTTCCATCCCAAGTTCCTTCAAAGAAAGCTTCTTGGTAGTGACTCTAAACCCTTTTTCTCTCTTGTTTTTCAAGCTTTAGAACTCCTATGCTCTCCATAGCTAGGTGGTTTTAAAGATTGATTATGGGTATCATAGCCATTCTTGTCATAAAATGAGATGTTGTTGCTAGTATGGTTGTTTGTTGAAAATATGTTTTCGGTTTGGTGTGATGCATGGCTGAATCCACTATTTTTGAACTCCAACATGTTAGTTTTTCACTAATCTTCCATGGTATATGAGTGTCTTATAACTTGAGAATGGTTTCTTGAAAGAGAGGTTGAGTGTTTTGGAGAAAACATGAGAAAAAGCAAAACGTGAAATCTGGATTTTCTGGCAGTCTGTAAAGCGAATGGTATAACTTTTTCCAGAAAGCTCAGAAATTAGTGGAACTAATTTTATATGAAAATAGACTCAGAGAGCTTTCCATACATATAAAATATATAAGATTCGGAGTTAAATTGAGTGAGATATGATTTTTCAAAGTGGACTGTTCTCGGATCGGTTTCTGTCTGGGCAGTCTACACTAAAATGTGTATAACTCGAGCTACAAAAATGATTTTTGAGTGAGACCAAGTTTAAATGAAAGCTAAGACATAGAGGAACAAACCCACAAAACAGTTTTCTCAGATTCCTTCTGAGCAATTATAATGAGAGGTCACAATCCACTGTACCGGGAGTGAACCTAGAAACTGAACAAGTCAGAATAAAATATGCATAACTGGAGTTAGAAAATGAATTTTTGAGTGGGACTTCTTTTGTTAAAAACTAGACTCAGAACCCTATAAGCATATAAAATTTCGCATTAAAATGATAAAATACCAAATTATGGTGAATTTTTAAAGTTACTGCCTGGGGTAAAAGTAAAACTGTCAAAATTTAACCTTAAGTAAAACTATGCATAAGTGACCTAAAAAGGTAAAAGGGCTTAACCTAAAGTAATGAAACTTCATAATTTACTTAATGAAGACTAGATGGAATAAAATACCAAGCTTGCCTAATCCTTAATAAAAGAAGCAAATAAAACGAAAAACCGAATGTAAATGTAGTTAGTGTACTAGATTAAGTTCATAAGATTTTAATCAAACTATAATGCAAAACCTAAACCATAACTCTTCCAAATTTAAAATATGAAAATCATATAAGTCAAGTTAGAATAAATGAGAAGAGGAAACCAATAAAATGAAAGCCAATGTAAAAGCTTGCATCTAATTTACTAAGCTAAGCTCATAAGACTTTGCTTGAGAATATGCCTATGTTTAGGTTGCAAGCATGATGTGATGATGATGTGATTATGATGCCATGATATGATGATATGATGTGATGATATGATGATGATGATATGATATGATGATATGATATGATCTTTGTGATCTTGGTATACTGTCTGGCAAAATTTTGGGAAGGCTGCGGTCTAGCCGTTATCTTTGTAGAAATTTTGTAGAAATTATGGACTTAGAAATATTTTGCATCATAACTTAATAAGAAAAGATTTGATAAAGTGTGATCCTTCAAAAGGGAAGGTGACCTAAGTTAAGTTTCCCCTCACCCACGACTCACATGAGGCATGGCATGACCCAGCTAGTGTGAGTATAGGGGATAGGGCTTACATGAGGCATGGCATGACCCAGCTAGTGTAAGTACAGAAATTTTATGGTGGCGACGGCCACGGTATCAGCTCATTACCACTTATGTTTAGTGGGTGAAAGAGAAGGACTCAAGATGGGTCAAGTTAAGGAAAGAAAAGGACTTAAGATAAGAAAAGAAAAGAAAAGGGACTTGGTCCACCCGTGAAGGAGGCATAGCCGTGCGGAACGTTACAAGTCAAGTAAACCGGATAAGAGAGATAAGAAAGAGACTTCGGTCAAGAAAACTACTAACTCATGAAATGTCTGCTTTCATATGTTTACCTATTTTACTTCAATGCTTCTAATAAGAACGTATGCTTAAAAGTGAATCCACTTCGGATAATTATGTTTTCGAAAATCCTAGTAACTGAATCTTGTATGTTCACACCTATTTCTTAAGAAAACCGAAGTGGCTGGGGACGATGACGATGACACCTCTGCGTCGGGTTTTGAGTCCTAGTGAGAAATCCTATTTCTCACTCTAGTTATTTTTCCGCATCGTCACCAGATTTTTGTGTTGGCACACCCGATGGAGTGGAGCTTGGAGCCACCGCACTACGAGCGGACGTACGACGTGGAATGCCAAACGAAGCTATTTTTGGGACTCATAGCGACCGTCACTCCACATCTTCGCATATTCTTTTGAGAGGAGCTTTGTCATTGAAGTCTGTAGTAGTACCTAGTACTTAGGTCATGGCACGACCATGAGCTTTCTTCGATGTAATGTTTATATATATATATATTATGAACTCATATGGATGTAATGATCAGTTAATTAATGCAATGTATTTGTGAATTTCTATTTATTTACCTTTCTCTTGTCTCATGATATTTGGGTATTTATTTTATGCGACACGCTCTTTCTCTATCTACCTTCTCGCTCAAGGCTTTACTTTCCAAAGCGATGACGTATTTCAAAAAAAAAAGAAAATCTTACCGTATTTTTCGCGTAATTTAATTTCAAGCGAAGTTTAATTTTCCACGAGCATAAGTAACAACTAATAAAATGCCGTAATACGACTTAAGCGTAGTATGGGTATATTAGGGTGTTACAATAACCATGAAATCTTGGAAGCAAATGAATCAATGCAGGGTTAAGCTCAAAGTTAGAACCTAAATCAGGATATTGGATACAAAATAAGTGATCTACGACATTGGGAGCAAATAGCTCCTTCAGTGTCTTATCAGGGATAGTCATCTCAACGGAAAACAAAGAAAAGAAGAAAAAGAACTAGCAGAATAATGTATAAAAGTGAAACTAACATAACTACTACTACTATTACTAAAAGTACCAAAACACAAAAATCACTAAAACAAATGACATATGAAATTAAAAAAAACTGTGCAAAATGATTTTTTTTATTTATAAAAATGCCACACAATAAAACTACACCTATCTAGAACCCGAAAATGCAATAAAAATGATTAAAAATTCAAAAAATTGGTCAAAACAGTGGAATTTGGCCAAAATAAGTGGGGCTCATGCTTTGCAGTGAGTCTTGCTTAGGATGTCAAAAAACGTTGGACTGGAAAGTTTCAAGGTAATCTGAGCATGAACAAAATAGGATAGCACCCAAAATTAGCCTAAAAACACCAAAAATGACCAAAATATGCAAAATCAAACAAAAGCAAGTAAACACATAAATTTACAAACTAAATAACATCAACATCCCCGGCAACGGTGCCAAAATTTGGTAGCAAGTGTCGCAGCCTGCTCCAAATTGTAATTTTAAAATACTTAATTACACTAAATTTGATGTATAGTGCAACTAAGGTCGTCTCACAAGGATGTTGTTGCTATCTAGTTAAGTAACAAGGGGGTATGTGCAAACATACAGTCAATAAGCTATAAAAGAAAATTAGATGAAAATAAAAACACTAGTTCAAAGAGTTCCTAAGGTATAAGGTGAATCAATCATTAAGGCACAATATATCAAACACATGGAGTGCGGCTAATTTGAGCTATTAGAGAGACCTCTACTAACAACCCCACAATTCTACCTAGAGAACTCTAGGAATTCAACCAACACATAATTGATTAGATAATTGAGACCTCAACTCTAATTAACCTATGTTGATTTCTAGCCCCAATTGTATTAGCCCAGGTTTGAACCCAAACCCAATTCCTAATTCTTTAACAAATCAAGTTCATACCAATTGACCAATTAGCAATTGTAACACCCTAATAAATCCATACTACGCTTAAGTCGTATTACGGCGTTTTATTAGTTGTTACTTATGCTCGTGGAAAACTAAACTTTATTTGAAATTAAATTACGCGGAAAATACGGTAAAATTTTTTTTTCTTGAAATACGTTGTCGCCTTTGAAAAATAAAGCCTTGCGCGAGAAGATAGCGGGAAACGAGCGTATTGCAGAGATTTCGATATATATAGTAGAAACAAGGAGTAAATCATAATATCAGGCATTCAAATTATACAACAACCATATAATTATAATTAATCTCACAATATCCAACAAATACATATAAAGGAGACTCATGGTCGTGCCATGGCCCCAAATATCCAAGGTACATAAGTCTGATAAGATCCGATACAAAATGAAATACAGCAGATAAGGAGTATAAATCAAAATAAACCCTCGTAGACATATGCTAGCTCCGCTGCCCCTTCGGCGCCTTCGATCGAGCGGGCTCAAGTCCTCGAATGCCTAGTCCCCCACGCTGCTCGGCCTCGGGGAACGTGAGGAGTGTGGATGATGCGAGGGTGCCGGCTGTTGACCTCTACGCGACGAATGCGGCGACCCGGAGTATAGCTGCCCACCGAAGATTGTGCCTCGGAGGGATCCTCCTCGGACGTGTCAGGATGGTACTCGGGGAGCAGCGGCGAAGCAGCTGTGGCTCGGGGAGTAGCGGTCGAACTCACTTCGATCACAGGGACTCCTGGCAGCGGCACGGGCTTGGCTACGGGTAGACCTAGAGACATAGGCTCCATCTCGACCTCGGGCAATGGTTCGGGCGGAAATCCCAAGGACCTAGCGGCTGTCCAAGGCGTGCCGATGATACGTCTCCAGGGGCTGGCGGGATCTCTGACTCCTCTTGCTCAAAAACTCGACCCGGGTAGAAATATGTACGGACTACCGTGGTGGTCGTAGCCACGATAGTGTGAGTCTCTACATCGTACGCCCACTCATAGTGGGGAGGGTCCATGCTCCACTCGACCGAGTGAGCCATGAGTATCTGGAGACGAAACGGGGAAAATGACTAGGGTGAGAAATAAAATTTCTCAGTAGGACTCAAACCCAACACATATGTGTTATCGTCTTCATCCCAGCCACTTCGGTTTTATAACAAAAATAGTGAGCATGCAATAAGTTCAATTATTCGATTTTCGAAAACATCACTACTCGAAGCAGGTTCAATTTTTAAGTACATACTTTCGTTATAATCACAACATCATGGCATACATAAAAACTTCTATGACTATTCATAACACGCATGAGCATGTTGGAAGTTACATTCTTTACTTGGGGTGGACCGAAGTCCCTTACTTTTCTTAACTTGACTTATCTTAAGTCCTTTCTCTTTTCACCCACTAAACATAAGTGGTAATGAGCTCATACCGTGGCCGTCGCCACCATAAAATTTCGGTACTTACACTAGCTGGGTCATGCCATGCCTCATGTAAGCCCTATCCCCTATACTCACACTAGCTGGGTCATGCCATGCCTCATGTGAGTCGTGGGTGAGGGGAACTTAAATTAGGTCACCTTCCCTTTTGAAGGATCACATACTTTATTAAATCTCTTCTTATTAAACTTATGATGCAAAATATTACCAAGTCCACAATTTCTACAAAATTTCGGCAGCATAACGGCTATACCGAAGCTTCCCCAAAATTTTGCCAAACAGAATACCAGTATCATAGCATCATATCATATCATCACCATCATATCATCATTATCATAGCATCATAATCACATCATCATCATGCTTGCAACATAAACATAGGCATATTCTCAAGCAAAGTTTTATGAGCTTAGCTTAGTAAATTAGATGCAAGCTTTTAATTTGGGTTACCTCTTGGGTGTCCTCTTTTAATTGTTGTGGGGCCCATTTTGTCTAATGTCCTTTATGATACTTTTTGAGTGGAATTATGAAGGTTTTCTAATACTCAATATAAGGGTATTAATGTCTTAAAGCTTATTCTTCATTAACCTTTAACTTTTACCTTAACCAGTTTTACTTTTACAGTGGGGCAGTAACTTCAAAAATTCACCATAATTTCATCTTTTATTCTTTTATTTCGAATTTTGGTATGGATGTGCTTCTCTGAGTCTATTTTTAAACAAAAGAAACCCCACTCAAAAATTCATTTTGTAGCTTGAGTTATGCACATTTTACTCTGACTGTTCAGTTTCTAAGTTCACTCCCGGTACAGTGGATTGTTACTTCTCATTATAATTACTCAGAAGGAATCTGAGAAAACTGTTTTATGGGGATGTTCCTCTATGTCTTAGCTTTCATTTAAACTTGGTCTCACTCAAAAATCATTTTTGTAGCTCGAGTTATACACATTTTAGTGTAGACTGCCCAGACAGAAACCAATCCGAGAACAGTCCACTTTGAAAAATCATATCTCACTCATTTTAACTCCGAATCTTATGTATTTTATATGTATGGAAAGCTCTCTGAGTCTATTTTCATATAAAATTGGTTCCACTAATTTCTGAGCTTTCAGTTTATAGACTGCTAGAAAATCCAGATTTCACGTTTTGATTTTTCTCATGTTTTCTCCAAAACACTCAACCTCACTTTCAAGAAAACATTCTCAAGTTATAAAACACTCATATACCATGAAAGATTAGTGAAAAACTAACATGTTGGAGTTCAAAAATATTGAGTTCAACCATGCATCACACCAAGCCGAAAACATGTTTTCAACAAACAACCATACAAGCAACAACATCTCCTTTTATGACAAGAATGGCTATGATGCCCATAATCAATCTTTAAAATCACCTAGCTATGGAGAGCATAGGAGTTCTAAAGCTTGAAAAACAAGAGAGAAAAAGAGTTTAGAGCCACTACCAAGAAGCTTTCTTTGAAGGGATTTGGGATGGAAGAAGGTTATGGTGGTGGTATTCCTCCTCTTCGATCTTGAAGGAGGCTTGGTATGTGATTGTCTTTGATTCTCCAAGAACAAAAATGGTGGCTCTTGAAGAGTTTGTGAGTGGGATGAGGAGAGGAAAGGATGAGAGAAGTGGAAGGATTCTAGAGAGAAGTTGGAGAGTTTAGAGAGAAGGAGGAGAATTTTGGAGTTGAGGAGAGAGAAGAGAGCTTTGTGTGTGTGTCTATGGGAGAGGAGTGAAAGAATGAAAATGAGGAGAGAGGATGGGCTGAAGGTGGCGAGTTTGAGGGGGGAAGAGATGATGTGACTTTGCTTCTTACAACAAGCAAGAGAGTGGAAAAACCTTGGGGCAAAAGGGTGAGTTGTTTTTCCTTTGAGTCTTTGAGGCATCCTAATGTCCAATTTATGTTTTTCTCTAGGGGTTAAAGGGGAGTACCCCTCTTAGGATTTGGTTGCTTGTCTAAGACTCATCCAAGTGTCAAGATCTAATGGTGGATGACAAGGATCCTAGTCTTGGCTTTTGATCTAATGGTGTAGGATTAAGGAGATTGGATGAAGGGTGAGATGTTGCTCCTCCTTGGTGTGTCTTTTTAGGGCATATGCATGGAAGAACTTTTATCTTTAAATGTTATTAGAATTATTTAAATGTAATTTAACTTAATTGGCTTTAATTACCCATGAATTAACTCTTGTCAATTACACTTTTTATGATGTCTTGCATTACGGTTAACCATATGCTTAATTTGGGTTTTAACTTTTCAAAAGTTGTCTTAAGTGTCTTAATCATTATGAACTTAATTAGTAAGGTTAGGTTGTCTTACTCTTGCTTTGGCACCTTCGAGTAATTAGGGATTTGACGATTAAGGTTTTATTAAAATGCTTAGGACATTATGATTAAATTGTTGGCTAGACTTAATTTACTAAGCCCTTGCTCTCGGGATTAATCGATTAGTTCTCAATCAATTGCTAATCCCTTTAATTAGCCGGGGATACCGAGCTAATTAACTTAGGTAAAAATGGGGATGTTACAGCAATCACCCAACTAATTCCTCATTCATAAACCCACATATCAATACCATTCAATGCAAGTTTACAAATAAAAGAGGGCAAAGAATCAAGAAAACAAACATGATTAAAATTCAAGCATAGGGTTTCAAGATTACAACCATAATACCCTTGGAGTCTCCTTGAACTAGCTTGAAGTTCTACTCCTCCTTAGCAATGAAGGGTACAAACTAGAACCCAAAACAAGTATCTTACAAAATGAAAGGAAAAGAAAAGAAAAGAAGAGAGGAGAAGAGAAGAGAGAAAAATGAAAAAAATGTTGGAGATGAGTCCTCTCTTTCGCGTCTGGGATTTCTCTCTTCTTATCAGACTTAAAATATGAAAATACAAAAAAACCCTTGCACCCAAATCAATCCTCTGCCTCTTAGCTTTAAGTGGACACGCAATTTGCTTAATTTGGACTTGAAATGAGAGAGTTATAGCCCAATCTTTATAACATGTCCAGGTTGTACATTTATTCAAGTTAGTCTATTTCAACAGCCAATAAGTCCATCAAGATGTCATTATTTTGGAGAGTGTTCTTCATATGAATTGAAGCTTTATATCTTAGCTTTCAAATGGCACCAATTTCACCTCAATCCAATGTGTACAACTCAAGTTATAGCCCAATTAGTGCACACTACTCAGGCTTCAGCGAAATAGTCCTATTTTGACTTCGTGGCCCAATTCGATGCACTAGACATCTGAATTAGTTGTCGACTTCTTCATCAAAGTTGTAGATCTTTCTCTCAGCTTTCCTAAAATATAAAATTTGTAACTTTTAGATATCTACAGCTCAAGATACAGTCATAATACAAAAATAGTATAAATTTGTAATAATGCTGAAAAATACAATTAAGCCCAATTAGAGTCCAAACTTATAAAAAGTGTCCAATATTATTCAATTAAGCACAAAAGAGGTTCAATAAACTAAATATGAGGCTTAATCAATGCATCAAAATATTGCTTATCATACCTACATTCTCATTGTTGGTATGTGGCATATTAGTGTCTTTCGGCAGCTGTAGGACTCCTTTGGAAATGCTACCCTACTAGGAGACTTCTCTCACTGTGTTTTTCCTTAGTGTTTCCAGATGGCACGAGTCACAGTGACAGTCGAGATCGATGCGACCCTGGAATATGAGTTTGTTATTGAGAAAGTCAATATAGTTATTTTAGACTATGTGCTCACTATCACTATTATTAATGACTAAATAATGGGACTTCAATGTAGTTTATGGCGCCTTCTTTTTTGCATTCCTATCTAATATATTTTCTCTTGTAATTCTACTTTTTGGTGTTGTACTGGGTTTGGACGGGAATGAGTAGTAGTTTAGGGCATCCTTTTTTATGTTTGGATTTGTATTTAGAACTTATGTACTAGCTACTATACTATATTACAATATGCATAAGGTAGGTTTCTGTATGTGATGGTTGCCTTAATTGCTGGATAGACCAACTAGTATATGGTAGTATTAATTCCACCGTGTTAAATTTGTAAGTTAAAGATAAAATAATTAACTATAGTTGCCATCACTTAGTTGCTAATCCCTCTTTTACATGGAGAAGCATTATGGAGGGAAGAGAGTTATTGGTGAAAGGAATCATTTGGAGAGTAGGTACGGGTTCTTTCATTGACATAAGAAATGAACTATGGTTGCTATCACTTGAAGGTTTTAAATTGCAAGATCCATAGCAAGTGCCAATCCATATTCAAAGCGTCTCACGCATTTTGTTGAATGAACCAAGAAGATGGGACAATGATATTATTATGGCAAATTTTCTGCAAGAGATGCAACAGCTATTTTAGAACTCCCTTTAAGCCAAAGTTTCCAAGAAGATGTACTTTTCTGGCACCCTGAAAGTAAAGGTTCTTTTTCAATTAAGACTGCATACAAGTTAGCATGGAAGGCTCACATTTAAGTCAAAATCCAAAGTCAAGATCTGGGCTATCATGCTTTTCCAAGGTTTCAGGCGTCGACATTATGGTGGAAATGCTTGTGTAAATTGAACATTATGCCGAAAACTCGTGTTTTTACCTGGAGAGTTAATCAAAAAGCTTTACCAACCAAGGATAGGCTAGCTTCTATGGGGGTTATTGGTGATGGCGGTTGTTATTTGTGTGGTCATCATCAGGAGTCTATTTGCCATTTATTTTTTGATTGCCCTTATATGACTTGTAACATCCTACTAATTTAATGTTATACTTAAGTCATAGCATGTAACTTAGTAGTTGCGTTACCATGTTAGTATTCCATTTGTCTTTTTACCTTGATAAAGGGCGCAAGGAGTATCTAAATAGAAGACGCGGTGCTTCATATATAAGAAACATGATCGACATTGCAAAGTGTTATAAATAACATAACATAACATAACACACACACACACACACACACACACACACACATATATATATATATATATATATATATATATATATATATATATGCCAGAAGCTAAAACTTCAGTTTTTGTACCTGTGCAAAAGATGGATATAAATGCTAGGCCAGTACACACAGAAAGATATATGGCCCATGTCAGTGAAGTGCAATCCTATCTGGTCCCCAAGGGATGTTTTAAGCCAGTGTACATACTAAACTGCTACTATCGCAGCCTAGTATAAAGTATTATCAAAAGAGGGCCATGCTGTACACACATAGTCTGCAAATCAGAGTCTACTCCGTTAAGTAGCCGTTAGCCATACTAGACCTGGCCAAAGCGTAATCTGTGTCAGGTCCAGAGGAGGAGTGTAACATCCCCAATTTTTGTCTAAGCTAATTAGCTTAGTGATCCTAGCTAATTAGAGAGGTTAACGATTAACTGAGGACTAATCAGCTAATCTCGATGAGCAAGAGCTTAGTAAATTGAGTCAAGTCAATAATTGAATCATATCGCACAAAATGTTTTAATTAAAACCTAATTATTCAAACCTCATTAATTCGTAACTTAGAAATATAATTAAGCTAATCCAATCCTATTAATTTAGCACAAGACAATTATTTTACCTTAATTAGTTGAGATAGATTAATTCTTATACCCTAATTACATAATTCATAAGATCAATTCTTTTAGAGGAAAAACGTCTTAAAAGTGTAATTAACCGAAATCGGTTAAAGAGCAATTCAACTAATCAAATTGATTAACAACTTAGGTAATTCTAATAGCTTTGAAGATTTAAAAATTGTTCCTAATTGATGCACCAAATTTCGGCCAAGGACAAGAGCAAAATCCAACATCCATTTATCTTCTCATCATGCACCCTTAGATCAAGATTCTATATTAGTAGTATCTCTTTAGTCAAGACAACAAAAGTACTTCCCTCCATCAAGATTATGCCACTTAGAGTGATCATATTCACCCAAGCTAATCCCAAGAGTGATCATGCCTTTAACCACTTAATAAACACTAAATGGTCTTTACCCAAATGCCAAGACTTAAAGGAAACACAACCCATCCTTTTACCCCAAGGTTCCTAGCTTTCTTGCTTGAAAAAAAAGTTAAACTCACCTACTTCCTCTTGCTTGTTGGAGAAGCAAAACACATTAGCCCACTCCCTCATTTCTTGCACCAAAACAGCCCCCCCTCACTCTCTCATTTGTGATTTTTATCCTCTCACTACAAGCCCAAGCTCCCACCTCTCTCTAAACTTCATCCTAGCTCTCTTTTATTCTTCCAACCTTTCTTGTTCTTTTTCTCTCTTTCTCACCTTATCCAACTCTCATTTCTTTCACCACCATCACAAGCCCTTCAAGGACCACCCTCTTTGGTTCTTGAGGAAGCAAAACAAACACTCACTTAGCCCCATTATCAAGCTCAAGAAGGAGGAGGCTATCTCCAACCATTTTCACTCTTCAAGCTTTCAAGAAACCCATTTGGTAGTGACTCTAACCTTCCTCTTTTATGTGTTCTTCAAGCCCTTGAACTCCTAAGCTCTCTATAGCTAGGTGGTTCTAGGACTTATTTCCAAGGCCTCATGGCCATGCTTATTGGTATGATGAGTTTTCATGTGTTGTGTCCTTCTCCTTAGCATGAAATTTTCGATTGGTATATCTATTGTTGTTGAACCAAATTTTTACAAGTTAAAACATTGAGTTAATATCAAGATCTCAAAGATTAAAAGTGGTTTGGAGGAGAAAAGTGATCACTTAAAGAAAAGACTTAACGTTTTTACAAGAAAACTCATTGAAACGAAAACCGTGGAAGCTAAAAAATTCTGGTAGTCTATATGGTACGACTAATAACTCTTTCAATATAACTCCAAATGGAATGAAACTAATTTTAAATGAAAATATACTCATAGAGCTTTTTATACATATAAAATACGTGAAATTTAGCCTTAAAACGAGAGAGATATGAATTTTCAAAATGTGCTGTTCCCAGATGTGTTTTTGTTCGGGAAATATGTAATAAAATCTTAATACCTCAAGTTATACAGAACATTTTTGAGTGGGACCAAGTTTTTTAGAAAGCTGAGACATAGAGGAACATCCCCATAGAACAGTTTTGGCAGATTCCTTGTGAGGAGCTCACAATAATGTTTAAAATTCACTATACCAAGAATAGACTTAAATGCTGAGCAGTCAGAATAAAATGAGCATATCTCAAGTTACAAAATGAATTTTTGAGTGGAGTTTCTTTTGTTTCAAAATAGACTCAGAGAATTATAAATGTACCAAAATTCAAGTTAAGATTGTAAAAGATGAAATTATGGCGAATTTTTGAAGCTACTACCCCACTATAAAAGTAAAACTAGTTATGGTAAAGTTCAAAGGTTAATGAGAAATAAGTTTAAAGACATCAAGATCCGCAAATTAAATATTGGAAACCATCATAATTCAACTTAAAAAGCTTCAAAAATGATAATAGATAAAATTGACCCTATGCCTAATAAAAGAATTTATTCAAGAGACAACCTCAATTAAAAGCTTGTACCAAATTTACTAAGCTAAGCTCATAAGACTTTGTGTGATATGTATGTCTCTATGTGTCAATATGATGACAATGATCATGATGATGATGATGATATGATAATGAATGATGATGATATGACATGATGATGATGATTATGATAGTATGATGATGATGATTATGATAATGGTACGATGATGATATGAAAATGAATGATGATGATATGAATATGATATGTTGATGATATGATGCTTAATGATATGCGATATAGGAATCACATTTGGGGACGGCGATACGTAACGCCTAAATGTGGAAAAAGAATTAGAATAATTTTGCATCATAAGCTTTAATAAGAAGAAAATGAACTAGGGGTGTGATCCTTCAAAAGGGAAAGTGACCCAAAGTAAGCTCCCCTCACCCACGACTCACATGAGGCATGACATGACCCAGCTAGTGTGAGCATAGGGGATAGGGCTTACATAAGGCATGGCATGACCTAGCTAGTGTAAGTACCGAAAAGTTATGGTGGCGACGGCCACGGTATGAGCTCATTACCACTTATGTTTAGTGGGTGAAAAGAAAAGGACTTAAGATAAGTCAAGTTAAGAAAAGAAAGGGACTTCGGTCCGACCTAAGTAAAGAATGAAACTCAACATGTTCATGCATGTTATGAATTGTCATATAAGCTTTTATGTATACCATGATGTTGTTATGATAACGAGAATATGTACTTAAAATTGAATCCACTTCGAATAGCTATGTTTTCAAAAATATAAGAATTGGACCTTATGTATGTTCACCGTTTTCATTATAAAACCGAAGTGGCTGGGATGATGACGATGACACTTTAGTGTCGGCTTCGAGTCTTACTGAGAAATCTTATTTCTCACTCTAGTTACTTTTCTGCATCGTCACCAGCATCCGATGGCGCATCCGGTGGAGTGGAGCATGGATCCCCCGCACTATGAGCGGACATATAACGTGGGATGCCAGACGAAGCTGTTTTAGGACTTATAGCAACCGTTGCTCTACATCTTTGCATATTCCTTTTTGAGATGAGCTTTGTCATTTAAGTTTGTATTTAGTACCAAGTATTTGGATCATGGTACGACCATGAGCCTTGTAACATCCACGACTTCCGACTTCCGAGCTCATGGTATTCCCAACCTCCAAATTCATCTTCAAATTTGAATGATAAGGATTTACGATTTCCGAGTTCGTCTTGTAATTCCGCTTTCGATCTCAATATTAGCTTTGACTTCCGACTTCGTCCAAGGCTTACAAGGGATTTCCTCTGATTTCCGACCTTGTGCATGCAGCCAACAATTTACGACTTAATGCATGTAGCTAACGATTTCCGACTTTGTGTAAGCGTGTATGAATTTTGACCTCCTCAGTATGAATTCCGATTTCCGATTTAAGGAGCTGAAGTGAAATGACTGATGCTTCCAACTTACGAGTTCGTCTTCGACTTCAGCACAATTTACGACCTCCGACCTTAGCGATCAAAGAGCAAATGTTCGATTTCCGACTTCGTCTCTAAGGCTCAAATGAACTGGCTATATTCCGAATTCCGACATTATGATTCACAAATGTACGAGATCCGATCTTGAGTCCAATATTAGTAGCTCTCATTTCTATATCTTTTCAAGTTCCGGGATAGAAATTTTATAACTCTCGAGTTCCGACCTTAAGTGCTTGGCTTCACACCAGGCTCTGCTTTCAAGTTTCAACTAGACTGGATGTTTTCTGAGTTCCGACTTCATATACAGGAGGTTTACGAGTTCCGACTTTATAGAGCCTACGAGTTCCGATTTTGTTTCCAGAATATGCTAGAAACTACTCCCACTTTAGGCGACGTGGAGAGTGATTCTACCACACAAAGAGGGCAACGTGGAGAGCAAGGTTGGCTGAAACTTGGCCTTATGTTTAGAGGCCAATCACAATCTTCCAAGTTAACTCCCACTCATGCCTATATAATACACCCTCCTCCTTTGATTCAGACCTTCATTCACGTTGCTTTCCTTTTCTCCTTCAGCTCTCTTTCTCTCTTGCTCACACACCCAAAACTCAAGCTAAGTTCCAGCCTTGTTCATCCAAACTCCAAGAATTCAGCACAAAACACTTAAATCAAAGGTAGGGGTTTTGATTTTTTTGCATCAAATTCATGCACTTGGCTGACTGGGCTGAATCATTTTCACCTTATTTGATGTGTGAATTAACTAATTATGCTTGGATTAATAGAAGATTTTGAGTTAGAAGTAGAATTAGAAGAAGAAAACTAAGAGAAGTAAATGGATGAGGGTGCTGTCTTGGTGGAGAGCCCACGGCAGTCCGTATGGCGGAGCATACTGCACCGCCTACAATCGGTCAAATCCGATGAAACTATTTTTAGATGAAACTAGACATCTAGGGTTTTCCATACACATATCATATAAGGAGTTTGGATCAGAATTGAGGGAGATATGAATTTTTGAATCTCGACCTAGGGTTTTGACTCTGGCTCTGGGCAGATTAGGTTATTTAGGGTAGAACTCGACCTATACTACATGAAAAAGAGTGAAACTAACATTGTTAGAAAGCTTACACATAGGAGAATGTCTCATAAAAATTTCAGAATTTAATAAGGTACCAATTGCTCCCAGTTCTCCACGTAATTCGCCCTATGTCCACACTGGGCTAGAGCAGGGCAGTGTAGGAAGGTCCAAATTCGGGGCTTGTAACTCGAGCCCCACTAAGCCAAATGGAGTGGGACTTTTTCCAAATGAAACTTTGTTCTGTTAGCTTTAACATGAGACCAATTTCGTATGAATTGAGTGAGTTTTCGATTTTTAATGGATTTTTACTTTTAGTTGCCTGATTCTGGCTAGCCAATGGGTAGGCCGAGATAAAATTTAGATATCTTGAGTTATAGATACCGAATTTAGATGGAACCAAAGAGGTTAGAAAATAGACACACAACACTGTAACATACCAAATTTGAGGTCCAAATGAGTTAAAATGAAATGGTGGCATGAATTACAAAAATCGGGTTGGTTGAATATGCTGAGGCAGGATTTCTGCCTTAATGAATTTGTTATGGATTTGAGTTCTATGTTGAAGTATAATTGCGAATTTGTGCTCCTTGTGATAAATGGGTGTATCGATTGGCTGGCACTATTCATGGGGAAGCGGACACGTTCCGTTATGCTGCCGAAATTTCGGTAGAACCCATATACAAGTTATGAATTACATATAAATGTATATACATTCTTAAGAAAGCCATGAAAGTTATGAAAAGAATGGTGTTATTATACAAGTTCCATACTACTTGGGCCAGCCCCGGATAGAAAGTTAATGGGAATAGATCGGTGGGAACATCGGGGAAAGTAAACCCGGCATTCCTATATAGGAACGAGCTCGATCCTGATAAGCAAACTATTACCCAGGAGTCTAAAATGGCCAAGAACTCCCAGGGGACCAAGAGAGAGATGGAAAATGATAGAAAATAATGAAAAAGATTATGAAGGAAAGATCATGAACGAGTCTACATGATTACATGAATGCATGAATACATGGACTAGTTACATTAAGATATTTACAATTGTCTGTTACAATTGCTCACTGCTATCCGTTTATTTATTTCGTTTATCATCCTATGCATTAGTATTGGCAATCTACTTTATTTCTTATGCCAATTAAAGTAAAACTGAACCTTGCCTCGGACCAGACGTGTTCTTAAACTCATGAAAATGGACCTTTTAGTTTGAACACATATTTTTATAATTAGATAAAACCCGAGGCAACTGAGAATGTATGTGATGTCAATTCCAGTATAACCGAACCCTACTGAGAATTTTCTTGAAATTCTCAGCCCGTTTTGTGTCTCCCGCATCATTCTCAGACTCTGGCGATGGACTCCACAGCCACCCTTTTTATTGAGATTCCTGCGTTACAGCTCCACCATGATCCGGAGTTGGACTCTTTGTACATAGTTGGCTCGTGCAACTTCCGTTTATACCTCTTCAGCGACAGGAACTTTGCTGTTCCTTTACACCATCCCCTCTTCGACCCGGCTACCCCTTATATTGCCGTCCCTCTACATATGGCGCACCCACATCCTGCACCTCCTGCACCCGCTGACCCTGCCCCTGAGTCACCACCGTAGGCAGTCCCCAACATCCCGTTGAGTTCAGAAAGTGACCCCTCCGAGGCCACTGGCTCGTCGCCCTCTTCCTCCTCGAGACCTAGCGCAGACTATACCCCAGCCGAGCCTGGCATGGCTAACGGCTACCTGACGGAGTAGCTTAGCGGCAGGAGATGTTGTACAGTATGACCCTCTTTTGGACAGTATGTAGCTTTGGGTCATGGGTCTGACTGTAGGGTTAGCAGTAGATTACAAAATGTCCTTTGAGGACCATAGGATATTTTGGCAGATGAGGGTATTATGGTCTTTTGATACACCAGCCCACGTATGTATTTCTACTTTAAAAACTTTGTACATAAACTGAAGCAGTGGCTTCTGATATATATATATATATATATATATATATATATATATATATATGTTTACTCGTATGCAGTAACACTATTGTACTACACTCATCTTGGTGATATTTTGTTCGATTCGTTTCGCCTTTAGTATAGCAGCGCGCCGTTTCGTCAAAAAAAAAAAAAAAGATATCTACATGATGATGACGTTCTAAAGAAAAATTAAAACATGAAAGGTAAATAGAGTATCAACACGATAACACGACCCGACTAGTTTCATGCTATGACTTAAGCATAACATAAAATTAGTAGGGTGTTACATTTTGATATCAGAGCAGTTCATCCTAGCTAAGGCCTGAGGATTGGGCTGACTATGCTTCTCGCATATTCTGTGTTTTTAGCTGATGACATGCACTGAATCTTGCCTGTATGGTTGAGGTATAGTTATGCATGTGTATGAAGTGCCTGACCACGTGAGCTGTTATTTACTGACACATTAGACTTAGTGTTGAGCCTGATCAACTCAATAACTTTTGTTTTGTGTGCTCAGAACTTAATGGCTTCCGGAAGGCGAGGAAGACCACGTGCAGAACCCGCTCCAGAAGTCTCGACTGACTTCATGGCCACAATGCAAGAAATGGCCCATGCAATGCGGGAGCAAGCCGCGGCAGCTCACCAGATGATGGAGCAGCTAGGCAGGCGACCCGCAGCAGGCTGTGAAGGGAACCCATATGGCCCAGAGGCCAACCTAGACTATCTCAGGTTTGCAGAGTTTAGGAAGGCAAATCCGCCAAGTTTCCGAAGGGCGTATAACCCGGACAAAGCTGATGAGTGGATCAAAGCCATGGAGAAGATTTTCTCCGTCCTGGGTTGCTTGGATCATCAAAAGGTGACTTTTGCCACTTACATGCTTGAAGCAGACGCCGAGTTTTGGTGGAATGGTGTACGAAGGTTGTTCGAGGAATCTCAGGCAGTAGTCACCTGGACAATGTTCAAGGATGTATTTTACCAGAAGTACTTCCCCGCTTCGGTTCGAAATGCCAAGGAACTCGAGTTTATGCAGTTGCGCCAAGGAAATCAGACAGTATCCGAATATATTGCCCGATTTGAGGAGCTATGCAAATTCTCCACAATTTACCAGAGGAACCCAGATGAAGCCTGGAAGTGCATTAAATTTGAAGGTGGGTTACGAGAGGACATTCTCACTGCAATTAGCCCAATGGAGATTAGGGATTTCCCTACATTAGTGAACAAATGCCGACTTGTGGAGGATTGCCACTCGAAGTTAGCTGCAGTCAGGGCATCTGGTGGTAATTTCAAGAGGGGGTTAGCCCTGCAAGGCCCACGATTCAAGCCCAATGTACAACAGCAACGGAGATTTCCGCCAGCGGGCAACAAGGGCAAGCAGCCCCAAAGGTCTTTTCCAAATCCAACTTGTACAAAATGCGGCAAGAATCATGGCGATCGGCCGTGTTTGGCGGGCCAGAATGTTTGCTACGGATGTGGCAAGCTAGGCCACAAAATTTATGAGTGCCCGACCAGAAATCCATCACAGCCGCCTCGACCCCAGCGACAAGGACGGGTCTTTACTATGAATGCAGAAGAAGCTGATAAGTCAGAAGGATTAATCCAAGGCACTGGTGAGGTGAACGGTGAGACTCTAACTGTACTTTATGATTCGGGTGCCTCACATTCATTTATTTCTCATAATTGTGTAGCTGCTTTGCAATTGCCAATTTCTGAATTACCTTATGATCTATTGGTCTCTACTCCTACCAATGGACCTGTTAGAACTAGCCAAATATGCATCAATGTTCCTCTTCAAATTGAGGGCAGAACTTTTGCCACCAATTTGATTTGCCTCCCTCTGTCGAGTCTTGATGTAATTCTGGGCATGGATTGGCTTTCTGCCAATCGTGTTGTACTAAATTGCTCTGATAAGACGGTGGTACTCCCCTCTGTCTCACTTTCTGAATCCCAAACCATAACACTCTTCTATCTGAACTCCTTCGGGCCAAAGAATCAAGGGTATATCCTCTTGTTAGCTAATGCGGTAGAAGCTGAGCAGGAACTAGAGGAGATTCCGGTTGTTAGGGAATATCCGGACATTTTTCCAGAGGATATTCTTGAATTCCCTCCAGAGAGAGAGATTGAGTTTACCATCGAGCTGGTTCCAGGTGCGGGACCAATATCTATAGCTCCGTATCGAATGTCACCTATGGAGCTGACGGAACTAAAAAGACAGATCGAAGAGCTTTTAGAAAAAGGATTCATACGACCAAGCGCGTCGCCATGGGGAGCTCCGGTCTTGTTGGTCAAGAAGAAAGATGGAAGTATGCGCTTATGCGTTGATTATAGGCAGCTGAACAAAGTGACGATTAAGAACAAGTATCCACTGCCAAGAATTGATGATCTCATGGACCAACTAAAGGGTGCAACAGTATTCTCCAAGATCGACTTGCGTTCTGGATATCACCAAATTCGAGTTCGGGAACAAGATATTCCCAAGACAGCTTTTCGAACTCGTTACAGGCACTATGAATACACCGTGATGTCGTTTGGGCTGACGAATGCGCCAGCGGTATTCATGGATTACATGAATCGTATATTCCGCCCATATCTGGACAAATTTGTAGTGGTCTTCATCGATGATATACTTGTCTACTCAAAGACGGAATAAGAACATGTGGAACACTTACGGCTAGTTCTGCAAATTTTAAGAGGAAAGAAGCTCTATGCCAAGTTATCCAAATGTGAATTTTGGATGAAGGAGGTAAGATTTCTCGGCCACGTAGTGTCATCCGGAGGAATCTCTGTCGACCCCAGCAAAGTAGAAGCAGTTCTGAACTGGGAGAGGCCGACTACAGTCTCTGAAGTCAGGAGTTTTCTGGGCTTAGCTGGATATTACAGGCGATTCGTTAAGGATTTTTCTCGAATAGCCTTGCCCTTGACCAAGCTAACCAGAAAGAATGTCCCTTTCGAGTGGACGCCGGAGTGTGAACAGAGTTTTCGGGATTTGAAGAGAAGGTTGACCACGACACCAGTGCTAGCTTTACCAGACCCTCAAGGACCATTTGAGGTCTATTGCGATGCTTCCCAACAAGGGTTAGGATGCGTGTTGATGCAAGCTGGAAGGGTGGTCGTGTATGCCTCCAGGCAATTGAAGCCACACGAAAGGAATTACCCGACTCATGATCTTGAATTAGCAGCAGTAGTATTTGCTTTGAAAATATGGAGACATCACCTGTATGGAGTAAAGTTCGAGGTCTTTTCTAATCATAAGAGTTTGAAGTACCTTTTCGATCAGAAAGAATTCAATATGAGGCAGCGGAGATGGATGGAACTCCTTAAAGACTACGAATTTGAATTGAAATACCACCCAGGTAAGGCAAACATCGTGGCAGATGCGTTAAGCAGAAAATCATTGACTGTCGCGTGGATGATGATTAAAGAAACGGAACTTATTGAAAGTTTCCGAAATCTTAATTTGGGAATTCTTATAACTCCCAAGACTCTTCAGCTGCACCAAATTCAGATAACCAGTAGTTTCAAGGACCAAATTCGGCAAGCTCAGCAGCAAGATACTAACTTTCAACATACACTTAGTCTCGTGCGATCAGGGAAACTAGCAGGCTTTGCCCAAGACAAAGAGGGCATCTGGCGGTGCCACGACAGAGTATGTGTCCCTGAAAGGGACGATCTCCGAAAGAGAATCTTAGAAGAAGCTCATAGAGGCGAGTTTACCGTACATCCTGGCATAACTAAGATGTATCAAGACCTCAAAAAGATGTTTTGGTGGCCAGGCATGAAGTCAGATGTAGCAAACTTTGTTGGCAAATGCTTGATTTGTCAAAAGGTGAAAGCGGAACATCAGAAGCCTTCTGGGATGCTTCAACCCTTGGAAGTCCCCGAGTGGAAATGGGAAAGTATTTCCATGGATTTTGTAATGGGATTGCCAAGAACGCCAACCGGATACGATGCCATATGGGTCATCGTGGATAGATTGACCAAGTCTGCCCACTTTCTACCCATCCGAGCGAATTATCCGTTGGAAAAATTGGCACAACTGTATATTCAAGAGATTATAAGGCTGCATGGGACCCCTTCAACCATTATCTCCGATCGAGACCCAAGGTTTACTTCAAGGTTTTGGGGAGCCTTACAAAAGGCATTCGGTGCTAAGTTATGCCTAAGCACAGCATACCACCCGCAAACGGACGGCCAAACAGAAAGGACAATTCAAACCTTGGAGGATATGTTACGAGCTTATATACTGGAGCAACGCGGGAATTGGGATCGATATTTACCATTGGCCGAGTTCGCGTACAACAATAGCTATCACGCTAGCATTGGCATGGCTCCTTACGAAGCATTGTATGGACGGAAGTGCCAGTCCCCCTTATGTTGGTACGAGACAGGAGAATCAGCTCTATTGGGGCCCGATTTAGTCGAGCAGACTACCGAGCAGATCAAGAAAATACGGAACAAGATACTTGTTGCTCAGAGTCGCCAGAAGAGTTACGCGGATACCAGGAGGAAACCTCTGGAATTTCAAGAAGGAGACCATGTATTTCTGAAGGTTACTCCTACAACAGGGATTGGTAGAGCTATCAAAGTCAAGAAGCTAAATCCTCATTTTATTGGTCCCTTCCAAATCCTAAAACGAATTGGGTCAGTGGCGTACCGAGTCGCTTTGCCTCCACATCTATCAAACCTCCATGATGTCTTTCATGTCTCCCAACTCAGAAGGTATCAACCTGACCCTACACATTCCCTTGAACCCGAATCAATAAAGTTGAAGGAGGACCTGACCTTCCATGTTCAACTTGATGCGGATTGTAGACGAAGCGGCGAGACAACTCCGAAATAAAGCTATCTGACTAGTAAAAGTAGCGTGGGGAAAAGAAGATGCTGAGGACTATACTTGGGAACTAGAATCGGACATGAGGAAAGAGTATCCTGGACTATTCTCCAGCACTAAATTTTGAGGACAAAATTTTTTTAAGGGGAGTGGTATTGTAACATCCACGACTTCCGACTTCCGAGCTCATGGTATTCCCAACCTCCAAATTCATCTTCAAGGCTGGACAGATAAGGATTTACGATTTCCGAGTTCGTCTTGTAATTCCGCTTCCGATCTCAATATTAGCTTCGACTTCCGACTTCGTCCAAGGCTTACAAGGGATTTCCTCCGATTTCCGACCTTGTGCATGCAGCCAACGATTTACGACTTAATGCATGTAGCTAACGATTTCCGACTTTGTGTAAGCGTGTATGAATTTTGACCTCCTCAGTATGAATTCCGATTTCCGATTTAAGGAGCTGAAGTGAAATGACTGATGCTTCCAACTTACGAGTTCGTCTTCGACTTCAGCACAATTTACGACCTCCGACCTTAGCGATCAAAGAGCAAATGTTCGATTTCCGACTTCGTCTCTAAGGCTCAAATGAACTGGCTATATTCCGAATTCCGACATTATGATTCACAAATGTACGAGATCCGATCTTGAGTCCAATATTAGTAGCTCTCATTTCTATATCTTTTCAAGTTCCGGGATAGAAATTTTATAACTCTCGAGTTCCGACCTTAAGTGCTTGGCTTCACACCAGGCTCTGCTTTCAAGTTTCAACTAGACTGGATGTTTTCTGAGTTCCGACTTCATATACAGGAGGTTTACGAGTTCCGACTTTATAGAGCCTACGAGTTCCGATTTTGTTTCCAGAATATGCTAGAAACTACTCCCACTTTAGGCGACGTGGAGAGTGATTCTACCACACAAAGAGGGCAACGTGGAGAGCAAGGTTGGCTGAAACTTGGCCTTATGTTTAGAGGCCAATCACAATCTTCCAAGTTAACTCCCACTCATGCCTATATAATACACCCTCCTCCTTTGATTCAGACCTTCATTCACGTTGCTTTCCTCTTCTCCTTCAGCTCTCTTTCTCTCTTGCTCACACACCCAAAACTCAAGCGAAGTTCCAGCCTTGTTCATCCAAACTCCAAGAATTCAGCACAAAACACTTAAATCAAAGGTAGGGGTTTTGATTTTTTTGCATCAAATCCATGCACTTGGCTGACTGGGCTGAATCATTTTCACCTTATTTGATGTGTGAATTAACTAATTATGCTTGGATTAATAGAAGATTTTGAGTTAGAATTAGAATTAGAAGAAGAAAACTAAGAGAAGTAAATGGATGAGGGTGCTGTCTTGGTGGAGAGCCCACGGCAGTCCGTATGGCGGAGCATACGGCGCTGCCTACAATCGGTCAAATCCGATTAAACTATTTTTAGACGAAACTAGACATCTAGGGCTTTCCATAGACATATCATATAAGGATTTTGGATCAGAATTGAGGGAGATATGAATTTTTGAATCTCGACCTAGGGTTTTGACTCTGGCTCTAGGCAGATTAGGTTATTGAGGGTAGAACTCGACCTATACTACATGAAAAAGAGTGAAACTAACATTTTTAGAAAGCTTACACATAGTAGAATGTCTCATAAAAATTTCAGAATTTAATAAGGTACCAATTGCTCCCAATTCTCCACGCAATTCGCCCTATGTCCACACCGGGCTAGAGCAAGGCAGTGTAGGAAGGTCCAAATTCGGGGCTTGTAACTCGAGCCCTACTAAGCCAAATGGAGTGGGACTTTTTCCAAATGAAACTTTGTTCTGTTAGCTTTAACATGAGACCAATTTCGTATGAATTGAGTGAGTTTTCGATTTTTAATGGATTTTTAATTTTAGTTGCCTGATTCTGGCTAGCCACTGGGCAAGCCGAGATAAAATTTAGATATCTTGAGTTATAGATACCGAATTTAGATGGAACCAAAGAGGTTAGAAAATAGACACACAACAATGTAACATATCCAAATTTGAGGTCCAAATGAGTTAAAATGAAATGGTGGCATGAATTACAAAAACCGGGTTGGTTGAATATGCTGAGGCAGGATTTCTGCCTTAATGAATTTGTTATGGATTTGAGTTCTATGTTGAAGTATAATTGCGAATTTGTGCTCCTTGTGATAAATGGGTGTATTGATTGGCTGGCACTATTCATGGGGAAGCGGACACGTTCCGTTATGCTGCCGAAATTTCGGTAGAACCCATATACAAGTTATGAATTACATATAAATGCATATACATTCTTAAGAAAGCCATGAAAGTTATGAAAAGAATGGTGTTATTATACAAGTTCCATACTACTTGGGCCAGCCCCGGATAGAAAGTTAATGGGAATAGATCGGTGGGAACATCGGGGAAAGTAAACCCGGCATTCCTATATAGGAACGAGCTCGATCCTGATAAGCAGACAATTACCCAGGAGTCTAAAATGGCCAAGAACTCCCAGGGGACCAAGAGAGAGATGGAAAATGATAGAAAATAATGAAAAAGATTATGAAGGAAAGATCATGAACGAGTCTACATGATTACATGAATGCATGAATACATGGACTAGTTACATTAAGATGTTTACAATTGTCTGTTACAATTGCTCACTGCTATCCGTTTATTTATTTCGTTTATCATCCTATGCATTAGTATTGGCAATCTACTTTATTTCTTATGCCAATTAAAGTAAAACTGAACCTTGCCTCAGACCAGACGTGTTCTTAAACTCATGAAAATGGACCTTTTAGTTTGAACACATATTTTTATAATTAGATAAAACCCGAGGCAACTGAGAATGTATGTGATGTCAGTTCCAGTATAACCGAACCCTACTGAGAATTTTCTTGAAATTCTCACCCCGTTTTGTGTCTCCCGCATAATTCTCAGACTCTGGCGATGGACTCCACAGCCACCCTTTTTATTGAGATTCCTGCGTTATAGCTCCACCATGATCCGGTGTTGGACTCTTTGTACATAGTTGGCTCGTGCAACTTCCGTTTATACCTCTTCAGCGACAGGAACTTTGCTGTTCCTTTACACCATCCCCTCTTCGACCCGGCTACCCCTTATATTGCCGTCCCTCTACATATGGCGCACCCACATCCTGCACCTCCTGCACCCGCAGCACCCGCTGACCCTGCCCCTGAGACACCACCGCAGGCAGTCCCCGACATCCCGTTGAGTTCAGAGAGTGACCCCTCCGAGGCCACTGGCTCGTCGCCCTCTTCCTCCTCGGGACCTAGCGCAGACTATACCCCAGCCGAGCCTGGCATAGCTAACGGCTACCTGACGGAGTAGCTTAGCAGCAGGAGATGTTGTACAGTATGACCCTCTTTTGGACAGTATGTAGCTTTGGGTCATGGGTCTGACTATAGGGTTAGCAGTAGATTACGAAATATCCTTTGAGGACCATTGGATATTTTGGCAGATGAGGGTATTATGGTCTTTTGATACACCAGCCCACGTATGTATTTCTACTTTGAACACTTTGTACATAAACTGAAGCAGTGGCTTCTGATATATATATATATATATGTTTACTCGTATGCAGTAACACTATTGTACTACACTCATCTTGGTGATATTTTGTTCGATTCGTTTCGCTTTTAGTATAGCAGCGCGCCGTTTCGTCAAAAAAAAAAAAAAAAGATATCTACATGATGATGACGTTCTAAAGAAAAATTAAAACATGAAAGGTAAATAGAGTATCAACACGATAACACGACCCGACTAGTTTCATGCTATGACTTAAGCATAACATAAAATTAGTAGGGTGTTACAAGCCTCCTTCGATGTAATGCTGATATATATATATATATATATATATATATATTATGAACCCATATGGATGTAATGATTAGCTATGTAATGCAATGTATTTGTGAATTACTATTTATTTACCTTCCTCTTGTTTTATGATATTAGGGTATGTATTTTATGCGACACGCTCTTTCTCTATCTGTCTTCTTGCTTAAGGCTTTACTTTCCAAAATGCAGCAAAGCGACGACGTATTTCAAAAAAAAAAAATGTACCATATTTTCCGCGTAACTTAATTTCAAGTGAAGTTTAGTTTTCCACGAGCATAAGTAACAACTAATAAATGCCGTAATACGACTTAAGCGTAATATGGGTTTATTAGGGTGTTACAAGGAGGGGGGTGAATTAGTAGCCTCGAAGGGGTTGCTCTCAGAGCTGAGTAGAATATCTGGGACCATCTATGGAGGGGAAGCTGGTGGAGGAGCTATTGGGGTTGCAGGTGCTGTGGGTACCGCGGATGGTGGAGGAGGTGTAGGGTGTGCTACATGCAGAGGGATGGCAAAATATGGAATCGCAAGGTCAAACGCGGGGTAAAACAGGGGAATCGCAAAGTCTCTATGACTAAAAAGGTAAAGACGGAAACGGCAAGAGACAACTATGTATAGCAAGTCGAACATCAGATCATAATGCAGCTGCATATCAGCGACCTCAAGGAAAGGAACAGCTATTGCGTCCATCGCTAGAGTCTGAGAATGACGCAGAAATATGAAACAAAGTGAGAATTTGAAGAAATTCTGTGCTGTGTTATATTGACGTAGCATTCATTCTCAGTTGCTTTGGTTTTTATTTGATTATAAAAAGATTTATATCAAAGTAAACTACCTTCATTTATTAAGTTTAGAAATACTTGGTCTGAAGCAAGATTCAACTTTACTTAAGACAGTAAAAATATAGTAAGCAATTATATGACAATATATAGTATAAAGAGTACAATGAATAAGCAGGTAGTAGTAAAAGAACGTAATATTCAACTCATAAACAGCTAACATACCTATGAAATGCAATCATGTATGTGCTCATGAGTCCTCTTTTTCTCTTGAGTTCTTAAACTTGGTGTCATAAACTTTTTTGTTACTTGGTCCCGTGGGAGTTCTTGGCCATACAACTCCTGGGTAATAGCTTGCTTTTCAGGACTGAACTCGTTCCTATACAGGAATGTTGGGTTTGCTTTCCCCAACCTTTCCACTGATCTATTCCCCTTTAGTTTAATCCGGGGCTGGCCCAAGTATTATAGAACTTTTCTCATGACATAACCCATATAAGAATTCATGCTAGTAACACATGCATCAAAGTATATTTCATGATTTATGCATAATTTCTGCCGAAATTCGATAGCATGCCAAGTCGTGTCAGCTTCCCACGAATAGTGCCAGTACCATAGACAATCAATTATTCAGAAAATTATGAGAGTGCATTCACATATCAAATCAATATCATAGAGATAATATTTGTACTTGAATTTATGTTGCTGTCTATGTACCTTCAATCTAGCCGATTTTTGTAAAATAAGCCATAATTTCTATTTAATTCATTTGGACATAAATTTTGAATATGTTAGATTACTATTTGTATAGTTTCCAGCTCTTTTGCCCACCTCATTTTGATACATGTAGTTAAAGTTATTGGAAATTTACCTCGGACTGCCGTGCAACTAGCTAGAATTGCACACTCAAAAGTAAAAATCCATTAAAAATCGAAAATTACTTGAATTCTTATCAAACCTATGTTGATTTAAATCTTATTGATCATCTTTTCATATCCAAAAAGTTACACTTCATTTGACTAAGGAGAGCTCAAGTTATGAGCTAACAAAGTTGATAGACTCGGATTGCCCTATCTTTGTTCCAACAAAACAAAGGGTAGATTTAATAATTTACTGGGAATTATAGAAAATGAATTTGACTATGAAATTTGTATATCATGTTTTTCTATGTGTTACCTTTCTAAAAAATTTTGTTTCACTTCATTCCAAGTTGTCTAGGGCAAGTTTTACCCTGAACAACCTCCCCTGCCCAGAATCAAACTTAGAAACCTAGGGCAAACTTCCAAAATTCATATCTCCCTCAATATTAACCCAATGGCCTTATAATTTATATTTATGGAAATCCCTAAATGTCTAGTTTCAATAAAAATAGATTTATCAGGTTTTGGTGGTTGTAGTCGAGTTCGTATAGTGCACAAGTTCGGACGTTGATGTGTTTTCTACTTAAACAGATCCTATGTTACTTCTTCTTGTGTTTTTCATTCAAGTTTCAAGCCTATCCTAACAATTTCATGTAAATCCAATCCCAAATCATCACATACATACAATATATCATCAAATGAATAAAGAGAAAGAAGAGCTCATGCAACCATCAGCCAATAGAAATCACATGAGAAAGTTGAATCCTACCTCTAGCAAGTAAGTTTCTTGGTCAAAATGGGTGTTTGTGGGTAAGAAAGTGCATGGGAGCTTGAGAGGAAGTAATATGAAGTTGGAGAAGAGGAAGAAAATGAAGAAGGGAAGAAAAGGGAAAAGTAACCATAGCAATCAAGGAGAAAGGAAGAAAAAGGGCACTTTGAATTATTGATGGTGGTTGGAAACTTTAGCATTTGATTGGAGGAAAAATGGGTGGTTAAAATGAAGCCAAGATCACCTCTTTGGGCAGCAACTAGGTGTCCAATACCATGGTGAGAGTGGCTAAATTTTAGCCACTCATTTTAGGGTCATAGATGCATAATTTGGTTGATTCAGTTCCGACAGTTGAAAATACCAAATCTCTACTGGTTTCCTTCAAATCGGTAAAACATTTTGGAAAAAAATTTTGTTTCTATGTGTCTATTCTAATTCTCTCAAGTCTAACCCATCTAATTAATTTCGAATTAGCTTTTAGTTGACTTTTAATTAAATATCTAATTGATTTCTAATTAATTTCATTGATTCGTTAAAACCAAACAAATAGATTAAAATGATAGAATTTTTTTAGTGTTAAATTACTACCTTCCTGAAAAAAAAAATTTGTTCTCAAAAGTTAGTACCTGAGAATAGTTCAGGATACTCTTTCTTCATGTCTGATTCTAGTTCCCAAGTGTAGTCTTCAGCAGCTTCTTTTTCCCATGCTACCTTCACTAATTGCACGACCTTGTTTCGAAGTTGCCTATTGCTTCTATCTACGATTTGTGCCGGTGGTACATGGAAGGTCAGGTCCTCTTTTAACTGTATTGACTCATGTTCTAAGACATGTGTTGGGTCAGGGTGATATTTCCTGAGTTGAGAAATATGAAAAACATCATGAAGATTGGATAGATGTGGAGGTAGTGCGATTTGGTATGCAACAGACCCAATTCATTTTAAAATTTAGAAAGGACCAATGAATCAAGGGCTTAACTTCTTAAGTTTAATGGCTCTGCTTATCCCTGTTGTAGGTATAACCTTCAGAAATACGTGGTTCCCCCTCTTGAAATTCTAGCGGTTTTCTCCTAGTATCCGCATAACTCTTTTGATTTGTTTGAGCAGCGAGCATCTTACTTTGAATTTTCTTGATCTGCTCAATGGTTTGTTTGACTGAATCAGGCCCCAGTAGACTTGATTCTCCTTATTTATACCAGCATAGCAGAGATTGACACATCCATCCATACAATGCTTCATAAGGAGCCATGTCAATTCTAGAGTGATAGCTGTTGCTGTATGCGAACTCGGCTAGTGGTAAGCATCGATCCCAGTTCCGATGTTGCTCCATTATGTATGCTTGCAACATATCTTCTAAGGTTTGAATCATCCTTTCTGTTTGACCATCCATTTGTGGGTGATATGCAGTGCTTAGACACAAGGTAGCACCAAACGCCTTTTGTAAGTGTAACACCCTACCAATTTAATGTTATGCTTAAGTTATAGCATGAAATTAAATAGATTGTGTTACCGTGTTGATACTTTGCTTACAATTTATTTATCATATCACATCTCTCTCTTTTTTTTTCTTTTTTCTTTTGTGTAAACAGGTGAGATGGCGTGCTGTATATAATGAATGTGCTCAACATCGCAGAACATAACAAAGTTTAATAAAATACAACAGAAAAGATAAGAATAAGTAATATATTATCAACTGTATACGTACATATATAGGTCGGAAGCTAAAGCTTCAGTTTATGTACAGATTCAAAACAGGATACATAAGTGGGGCCGGTGTACCAAAAAGACATAAGGCCCATGTCAGTCAAAACGATCCTACGGGGTCCTCAGAGGACATTTCAAACTAACTGATATACATGCGGCTAAGTCTATGACCCAATGCTGCACACTGTCAAAAGAGGGCCATGCTGTACAATATTATCTGCGGTTGGGACCTACTCGGTAAGGTAGCCGTTGGCCATACCAGGCCCGGCTGGGGAGTAGTCAACACTAGGTCCTGAGGAGGAGGATGATGAGTCGATAGCCTCAGAAAGATCGCTCCCGGAACTGAGCGGAATGTCTAGAACCACCTGCGGAGGTGACTCTGGTGGAGGGCTAGCAGGAGCTGCAGGTGTTGCGGGTGTTGGAGGTGTTGGAGGGGGTGTGCTATATGTAAAGGGACTGCAAAGTATGGAGCAGCAGGGTCAAAAGCAGGGTGAAATAAAGGAATAGCAAAATTCCTATTGCCAAAAAGGTAGAGGCGAAAATGGCAGGAGCCGGCTATGTACAGTGAATCAAACTCAGGGTCATGGTGGAGTTGCAGGTCAGGAATCTCAATAAATAAGGTGGTTGTCGAGTCCATCGCCAGGGTCTGAGAATGATGGGGAAATACAAAGCAAGGTGAGAATTTAAAGAAATTCTCAATAGGATTCGAGTATGGTATTCAACTGATGTCACATTCATTCTCAGTCACCTCAGTTTTTATTTGATTATGAAAACATGGGATCAAATTGAACTATCCATATCTAATAGGTTTAAGAAAATGTCTGGTCCGAGGCAAGGTTCAATTTTACTTAGGACCATATAAGAAACAGAATAACTACTAAATAGTGATACACATAATAATGAGCAAAATAAATGAACATACAACAGTAAGTAAACATAACAGTCAAAATGTCAACAACCTATAATGATTATTCAATGTGATCATGCAAAACTCATTCTTGAACTTATCCTCATAAACTTTTCTATTACTTGGTCCCCTAGGAGTTCTTGGCCATTTAGACTCCTGGTAATAGTCTGCTTTTTAGGATCGAGCTCGTTCCTATACAAAATGCCGGGTTTACTTTCACCGACTTCCCCACCGATCTATTCCCCTTAACTTTAACCTAGGGCTGGCCCAAGTATTATGGAACTTTCATCATAACATAACCTTTATAACTTCTTGCAAAATGCACATGCATCTGAATGTGTCTTATAACTCGTGCATAGGTTTTACCGAAATTTCAGTAGCATAATGGAACGTGTCCGCTTTCCCATGAATACTGCCAGTACTCAGAATATCAATTTTTCAAAGAAGTCATAACACTTTATTCATATTTCAAACATCAAATTCATGGCACAATTACTGCAATTAAAACATGGTTGCTGTCTCAACACTTGCATTTAACCCGAATTTTGTAAATCAGGCCACAATTTCATTTTAACTCATCTAGACCTCAATTTTGGATATGTTAAAGTGTTATGTGTCTATTTTCTAACCTTTTTAGTCCCATCTAATTTTGATAAATATAGCTCAAGCTATTTAAGTTTCATCCCGGCCTACCCTGTAGCTAGCCAGAATTACACACTTAAAAGTAAAAATTCACTAAAAATCGAAAACAAGTTCAAATCATATGAAATTGGTATCATATGAAAGCTAGCAAGACAAACTTTCATTTCTAATAAGTTCCATTTCATTTTATTTTGTAGAGCTCGACTTATAAGCCCCGAAATTTGACATTCCTGAACTGCTCTATTTTGGCCTGATTTGGACATAGGGAAATTTCTTCGAACAACTGGGAGCAAACAGGACCGTATCTAACACTGAAATTTTTATGGGATATTCTTCTATGTGTAAGCTTTCTAAAAAAGTTAGTTTCATTCAATTCCAAATCGTATAGGGCAAGTTTTACCCTGAATAACCTAGTTTGCCCAGAATTAAACTCAAAAACCTAGGTCAAACTTCCAAAATTCATATCTCTCTCAATACTGATCCAATGGCTTATATTATATATGTATGGAAAGCCCTGAATATCTACTTTCATATAAAAATAGTTTCATCGATTTTAAATGGCTGTAGGCAGAGCCGTACTCTCTGCCGTACGGACTACCAAGGGATTTTGGTCTTCTAGCCCCTCACTTCTTCCTACTTTCACCCTTTCTTACTTCTTAATCGATTTTAACATCAATAACAGCCAACAAATCAGCCAAAGATCATCATATTCATTCAATCATCACATCAAGAAGTCAGAAAATAAAATCCCAAATCAGCCAACCATAACCAAAATAACAAGAACAAAGTTGAATATCTATCTCCTTGTATGTGATTTTGCTAGATTTTGGAGTTTGGATTGATGGAACCTTATCAAGCTTGAAGGTTTGATGGTGTTGGTTGAGAGGAGAAGAGAAGAAGAAGGCTGAAGTAAGGAGAGAGTGGCGCAATCAGCATGAGAAGGAAGAGAGAAAATCTGATTTAAACATAAAGACGGTAGTTGGCTTCAAAGGTTGCGATTGGCTGAAATTTTATGATTGATTTCCAGCTATGCTTTCTTCTCCTTGTGGCTTTCCTTGCGGCACTATTAGGATCAGTGGCTGAGTTTTCAGCCACTTGATGCAGGGTTATTGAGTTTAAAATCCTATTAGTTCGGTTCTGATAGTTTAAAATACCAAAATCTTACCGATTTCCTTTAAATCGGTAAATTGGTTTAAAAAAATTTCTATGAAATCTTCTATACTTCTAACCTAATTCTCTCATATCTAAACTCAATTAATTGCTAATTAATTGATCGTAAATAAATATTTAGTCGAATTTTAATTAACTTCAATTATTTGATAAAAACCGAATAATTAGGCGAAAAACAATAAGAAAATTCCGGTGGATGTTACATTACCACCCTCCCAAAAAAAAGTTTTATCCTCGAAATTTAGTACCTAAGAATAGTTTAGGATACTCTTTCTTCATGTTTGATTCTAATTCCCAAGTGTAGTCTTCAGCATCTTTTTTTCCCCATGCTACCTTAACTAACTACATAATTTTGTTTTGAAGTTGCCTTCTACTTCTGTCTACGATTTGTGCCAGCGATATGCGGAAAGTTAGGTCCTCTTTCAACTGTATTGACTCGAGTTCTAGGAAATGTGTAGGGTCAGGTTGATACCTTCTGAGTTGAGAAACATGAAAAACATCGTGAAGGTTTGACAAATGTGGAGGTAAAGGGATTCAGTATGCAACTGATCCGATTCGCTTCAAGATTTGGAAGGGACCGATAAAGCGAGGACTTAGCTTCTTGTCCTTAATGGCTCTACCTATCCCTGTTGTAGGCGTAACCTTCAGAAATACATGATCTCCTTCTTGAAATTCTAATGGTTTCCTTCTGGTATCCACGTAACTCTTCTGACGGCTTTGAGTGGCAAGCATCTTACTTCGAATTTTCTTGATCTGCTCAGTGGTCTGTTCAACTAAATCAGGCACCAATAGAGTTGATTCTCCTGTTTCATATCAACACAGTGGAGATTTGCACTTTCATCCGTACAACACTTCGGAAGAAGCCATGCCGATGCTAGCATGATAGCTATTGTTGTAGGCAAATTCGGCTAGCAGTAAGTATCGATCCCAATTCCCACGTTGCTCCATTACATAGGGTCGTAGCATATCTTCTAAGGTTTGAATGATCCTTTCCGTTTGACCATCCGTTTGCAGGTGATATGCAGTGCTTAGGCACAACTTAGTACCAAATGCTTTTTGTAAAGCTCTCCAGAACCGTGAAATGAATCTTGGGTCTCGATCAAAGATAATGGTTGAAGGGGTCCCATGCAACCTTATAATCTCTTGAATGTATAACTGCGCCAATTTTTCCAACGGATAATTTGCACGAATAGATAGAAAGTGAGCAGATTTGGTTAATCTATCCACAATGACGCATATGGCATCATATCCTGTTGGCGTTCTTGGTAATCCCATCACAAAATCCATGGAGATACTCTTCCACTTCCATTTAGGGATTTCCAAGGGTTGTAGCATCCTGGAGGGTTTATAATGTTTCGCTTTCACCTTTTGATAGACCAAGCACTTGCTCACGAAGCTTACCACGTTTGACTTCATGCCTGGCTACCAAAACATTTTCTTGAGGTCCTGATACATTTTAATAATGCCGAAATGTACGGTAAATTCACCTTTATGTGCTTCTTCCAAGATTCTTCTTCGGAGATCATTCCCCTCGGGCACACACACCCTGTCATGACACCGCCATATGCCCTCCTTATCTTGAGCAAAATCCGTTAATTTCTCTGATTGCACGAGATTGATCGTACATTGAAAATTGGTATCTTGCTGTTGTGCCTGTCGAATCTATTCCTTAAAGCTACTGGCTATCTTAATTTAGTGTAACTAAAGGGTCTTGGGAGTTATAACGACCCCCAAATTAAGATCTCAAAAACTCTTGATAAGCTCCATCTCTTTAATCTTCATCCAGGCTACAGTCAGAGATTTCCTACTCAAAGCATCTGCCATAATATTTGCCTTGGCTAGGTGGTATTTCAATTCAAATTCGTAGTCCTTAAGAAGTTCCATCCACCTCTGCTACCTCATATTTAACTCCTTCTTATCAAAGAGGTACTTCAAACTCTTATGATCAGAAAAGACCTCGAACCTCATTCCATATATGTGATGTCTCCATATCTTCAAGGCAAATACTATTACGGCTAATTTGAGATCGTGTGTAAGATAATTCCTTTCATGCGGCTTTAATTGTCGGGAAGCATAAGCGACCACGTTTCTGGCTTACATCAACACATCCTAATCCTTGTTTGGAAGCATCACAATAGACTTCCAATGGTCCATGAAGGTCTGGCAAGGCTAACACTGGTATTGTAGTTAACCTTCTTTTCAAGTCTTAAAAACTCTATTTGCATTCCGGTGTCCATTCAAATGGAACATTCTTCCTGGTTAGCTTAGTCAAGGGCAAGGCCATTTGAGAAAAATCCTTAATGAATCGCCTGTAATATCCAACTAAGCCCAGAAAACTCCTGACTTTAGTGACTGTGGTCGGCCTTTCCCAATTTAGTACTACTTCTACTTTGCTGGGGTCTACGGAGATTCCCCCATGGGATACTACATGGCTGAGAAATTTTACTTCTTTCATCCAAAATTCACATTTGGGTAACTTAGCACAGAGTTTCTTTTCTCTTAAAATTTGCAGAACCAGTCACAAGTGTTTCGTGTGCTCTTGCTCCATCTTTGAATAGACAAGTATGTCATCGATAAAAACCACTACAAACTTGTCCAGATATGGGCGGAATATCCGATTCATATAATCCATGAATACTGTTAGTGCGTTTGTCAGTCCAAACGACATCATGGTATACTCATAGTGCCCGTAACGAGTTCGAACGGCTGTCTTAAGGATATCTTGTTCCCGAACTCGAATTTGATGGTATCCGGAACGCAAGTCAATCTTGGAAAATACCGTTACACCTTATAGTTGGTCCATGAGGTCATCGATCCTTAGCAATGGATATTTATTCTTAATCGTCACTTTATTCAACTATCGATAATCCACGCATAGGCACATGCTCCCATTTTTCTTTTTGACCAACAAGACTGGAGCTCCCCATGGCGATGCACTTGGCCATCTAAACCTTTTTCCCAAAAGTTCTTCAATCTGTTTCTTTAGTTTTGTCAGCTCTTGAGATGACATTCGATACAGAGCTATAGATATTGGTCCCGCACCTGGAACCAGCTTGATCGCGAACTCAATTTCCCTCTCAAGAGGGAATTTAGAAATATCTTCTGGAAAAACATTGGAATATTCCTGAACAACTGGGATCTCCTCTAGTTTATGTTCAACTTCCGTCACATTAGCTGATAAGAGGATGTATCCTTGACTCTTCAACCCACTACAGTTTACTAATAAAGAGTTCAAATAAAAGTGTGTTGAGACTTGGGATTTAGAAGACAAGACAGAGGAGAATACCACTGTCTTATCGGAATAATTGAGCAGGACCCGATTGGCGGAAAGCCAATCCATGCCCAAAATTATATCAAGTCCAGATAGAGGGAGACAAATCAAATTGGCTACAAAGGTCCTAGCCTCAATTCGAAGAGGAACATTGATGCAAAGTTGACTAGTTGTAACAGGTTCATTGGTGCGAGTAGAAACCAGTAGATCATAAGACAATTTAGAAATTGGTAATTGCAAAACAGTCCCACAGTCATGAGAAATAAATGAGTGGGAGGCACTCGAATCATAGAGTACAATTAGAGTCTCACCGTCCACTTCACAGTACTTTGGATTAGCCCTTTGGACTTGCCAGCTTCTTCTGCATCATTATAAAGACTTGTCCCTGACGTTGAGGTCTAGACGATTGTGGTGGATTCTTGGTTGGGCACTCATAAATTTTGTGGCCTGGCTTGCCACATCCATAGTAGACATTCTGGCCTGCCAAACAAGGCCAATCACCATGATTCTTACCACATTTCGTGCAAGTTGGATTTGAGAAAGGCTTCTGGGGCTGCTTGCCTTTATTGCCCACTAGTTGAAATCTTCTCTGCTGTTGAAAGTTAAGCTTGCATCTTGGGCCTCGCGGTGCCAACCCCTTCTTGAAACTACCACCAGATGCCTTGGCTGCAGCCAGTTTCAAGTTGCAATCTTTCACAAGTTGGCATTTATTTACCAATGTGGGGAAATCTCTAAGCTCTATTGGCCCTATTGTGGTAAGAATATCTTCGTCCTTCGAATTTGACGTACTTCCAAGCTTCATCCGGGTTCCTCTGATAATTTGTACAAAATTTACACAGCTCTTCAAACTTGGCAATATACTTGGATATCGTTCTATTCCCTTGACGGAGCTGCATAAATTCTAGTTCCTTGGCATTTCGAATGGAGACAGGAAAGTACTTTTGGTAGAAAATATCTCTAAACACCATCCAGGTGACTGCTGTCTGAGATTCTTCAAATAGTCTTCATACGCCGTTCCACCAAAACTCTGCATCTGCTTCGAGCATATAGGTGGCAAAGGTCACCTTCTGATGATCCAAACAATCTAGGACAGAGAAAATCTTTTCCATAGCCTTGATCCATTCATCAGCCTTATCTAGGTCGTAAGCTTCTCGAAAGCTGGGCGGGTTTGCCTTCCCAAATTCAGCAAATTTAAGGTAGTCCAAGTCAGCTCCTGGGCCATGTTGATTTCCTCCACAGCTTGCCTCAGGTCGCCTGCCTAATTGATCCATCGGAGGCCTATTCTCGCATCGCATGAGCAATCTCTTATATTGTGTCCATGAAGTCAGCCGGGTCCTTTTGAGCAAGTTCTGTGCGTGGCCTACCTCACTTTCCGAAAGCCACTAAGTTCTAAGCACACAAAACAAAAGTTATTGAGTTGATCAAGCTCAATACTAAGTTTGATGTGCTAGTAAATAACAGCTCACACAGTCAAGCACCTTATACACATGCACATCTATATCTCAACTTCTAGATAAGATTTAGTGCATGCCATCATCAAAAATGCGCAACGTATAGGCAATCCAATCCTCAGGCCTTAGCTAGGACGAACTGCTCTGATACTAAAAATATAACACCCTACCAATTTAATGTTATGCTTAAGTCATAGCATGAAATTAAGTAGATTGTGTTACCGTGTTGATACTCTGATTACTATTTATTTATTATATTGCATCTCTCTCTTCTTTTCTTTTTTTTTATGTAAACAGGCGAGACGGCGCGCTGTATATAATGAACGTGCTCAACGTCGCAGAACGTAACAAAGTTTAATAAAATACAACAGAAAATATAAGAATAAGTAATATATCATCAACTGTATATGTACATATATAGGTCGGAAGCTAACACTTCAGTTTATGTACAGATTCAAAATAGGATACATAAGTGGGGCCAGTGTACCAAAAAGACATAAGGCTCATGTCAGTCAAAATGATCCTATGGGTCTTCAGAGGACATTTCAAACTAATTGATATACATGCGGCTAAGTCTATGACCCAATGCTACACACTGCCAAAAGAGGCCATCTTTGCATAATATTATCTCATGGTGGGACCTACTCGGTAAGGTAGCCATTGGCCATACCAGGCCCGGCTGGGGAGTAGTCAACACTAGGTGCTGGGGGGAGGATGATTAGCCGATAACCTCAGAAGGATCGCTCTCGGAACTGAGTGGAATGTCTAGAACCACCTGCGGAGATGACTCTAGTGGAGGGCTACTAGGAGCTACAGGTGCTGTGGGTGCTGGAGGCGCTGGAGGGGGTGTGCTATATGTATAGGGACCACAAAGTATGGAGTAGCAGGGTCAAAAGCAGGGTGAAATAAAGGAACAACAAAATTCCTATTGCCAAAAAGGTAGAGGCAAAAATGGGAGGAGCCGACTATGTACAGTGAATCCAAGACGGGGTCATAGTGGAGCTGCAGGTCAGGAATCTCAATAAATAGGGTGGCTGTCGAGTCCATCGCCAAGGTCTGAGAATGATGGGGAAATACAAAGCAAGGTAAGAATTTAAAGAAATTCTCAATAGGATTCGAGTATGGTATTCAACTAACATCACATTCATTCTCAGTTGCCTCAATTTTTATTTGATTATGAAAATATGGGATCAAATTGTACTATCCATATTTAATAGGATTAAGAAAACGTCTGGTCTGAGGCAAGGTTCAATTTTACTTAGGACAATATAAGAAATAGAATAACTACTAAATAGTGATACACAGAATAATGAGCAAAATAAATGAACATACAGCAGTAAGTAAACATAATAGCCAAATTGTAAACAACCTATAATGACTATTCAATGTGATCAGGCAAAACTCATTCTTAAACTTATCCTCATAAACTTTTCCATTATTTGGTCCCCTGGGAGTTCTTGGCCATTTAGACTCCTGGGTAATAGTCTGCTTTTCAGGATTGAGCTCGTTCCTATACAGGAATGCCGGGTTTACTTTCCCCAACCTCCCCACCGATCTATTCCCCTTAACTTTAATCCGGAGCTGGCCCAAGTATTATGGAACTTTTATCATAACATGACCTTTATAACTTCTTGCAAAATGCACATGCATCTGAATATGTCTTATAACTCGTGCATAGGTTTTACCGAAATTTCGGCAATATAACGGAACATGTCCGCTTTCCCATGAATAGTGCCAGTACTTAGAACACCAATTTTTCAGAGAAGTCATAACACTTTATTCATATTTCAAACATCAAATTCATGGCACAATTACTACAATTAAAACATGGTTGCTGTCTCAACACTTGCATTCAACCTAGTTTTTGTAAATCAGGCTACAATTTTATTTTAACTCATCTGGGCCTCAATTTTGGATATGTTAGAGTGTTATGTGTCTATTTTCTAACCTCTTTAGTTCCATTTGATTTTGATAAATATAGCTTAAGCTATTTAAGTTTTATCCCGGCCTACTATATAGCTGGCCAGAATTACACACTTAAAAGTAAAAATCCACTAAAAATCGAAAACCAGTTCAAATCATATGAAATTGGTATCATATTAAATCTGACAGGACAACCTTTCATTTGCAATAAGTTCCATTTCATTTTCTTTTGTAGAGCTCGAATTATAAGCCCCGAAATTTGACCTTCCTGAACTATCCAATTTTGGGCTAGTTTGGACATAAGGCAACTTCTTTGAAGCACTGGGAGCAAACAAGATCATATCTAACTCTCAAATTTTTATGGTATGTTCTCCTATGTTTAAGCTTTCTAAAAAAGTTAGTTTCATTCAATTCCAAGTAGTATAGGGCAAGTTTTGCCCTGAACAACCTAGTCTGCCTAGAATCAAACTCAAAAACCTAGGTCAAATTTCCAAAATTCATATCTCTCTCAATACTGATCCAATGGCCTTATATTATATATGTATGGAAATCCTTGAATGTCTACTTTCATATAAAAATAGTTTCATCAATTTTAAACTACTATAGGCAGAGCTGTACTCTCTGCCGTACGGATTGCCGAGGAATTTTGGTCTTCCAACCCCTCACTTCTTCCTACTTTCACCCTTTCTTACTTCTTAATCGATTTTAACATCAATAACAGCCAACAATTCAACCAAAGATCATCATATTCATTCAATCATCACATCAAGAAATGAGAAAATAAAATCCCAAATCAGCCACCTATAACCAAAATGACAAGAAAAAAGTTGAATATCTACCTCCTTGTATGTGATTTTGCTAGATTTTGGAGTTTGGATTGATGGAACCTTATCAAGCTTGAAGGTTTGATGGAGTTGGTTAAGAGGAGAAGAGAAGAAGAAGGCTGAAGCAAGGAGAGAGTGGCGCAATCAGCATGAGAAGGAAGAGAGAAAATCTGATTTAAACATAAAGAGGGTAGTTGGCTTCAAAAGTTGTGATTGGCTGAAATTTTGTGGTTGATTTCCATCCATGCTTTCTTCTCCTTGTAGCTTTCCTTGCGCCACTATTAGGGGTTAAGTGGCTGAAAAACTCAGCCACTTAATGTAGGGTTATTGAGTTTAAAATCCTATTAGTTCGGTTCCGATAGTTTAAAATACTGAAATCTTACCGATTTCCTTTAAATATAAGTTGGTTTAACAAAATTTCTATGAAATCTTCTATACTTCTAGCCAAATTCCCTCATATTTAAACTCAATTAATTGCTAATTAATTGATCCTAAGTAAATATTTAGTCGAATTTTAATTAACTTCAATTATTTGATAAAAATCGAATAATTAGGTGAAAAATGATAAGAAAATTTCGGTGGATGTTACAGTAAGGCTCCCTAAAATCGCAAAGTGAACCTTGGGTCTTGATCAGAGATGATGGTCAAAGGGATCCCATGTAACCTTATAATCTCTTGAATATGCAGTTGTGCTAAGTTTTCCAAGGGATAATTTGCTTGAATGGGTAGGAAGTGAGCAGACTTAGTCAGTCTATCCACTATGACCCATATAGCATCATATCCTACTAGTGTCCTTTGTAAACCCATTACAAAATCCATACATATACTTTCCCATTTCTATTCAGGGATTTCCAGAGGTTGCAACATCCTAGAGGCTCTTTGATGTTTTGCTTTCACCTTTTGACAGACCAAGCATTTATTCACAAAACTTGCCACGTCTAACTTCATGCTTGGCCACCAAAACATTCTCTTGAGGTCTTGATACATTTTATTAATACTAGGATGTACACTAAATTCACCTTTATGTGCTTCTTCCAAGATTCTCTTTCGAAGATCACTTGCCTCAGGTACACATACTTGGTCTTGATGTTGCCATATGCCCTCTTTATCCTAAGCAAAGCCTGTTAGTTTCCTTGACTGCATGAGATTGACCGTATGCTGAAAGTTGGTATCCTGCTGTTGTGCTTGCCTAATCTGATCCTTAAAGCTACTAGTTATCTTGATTTGATGTAACCAAATGGCCTTAGGAGTCATAAAGATTTCCAAATTAAGATTTTGGAATCTCTCTATGAGCTCTATCTCTTTAATCATCATCCAAGCTACAGTCAGAGATTTCCTACTTAAGGCGTCTGCCACAATACTTGCCTTGCCCGGGTGGTATTTTAATTCAAATTCATAATCTTTGAGAAGTTTCATCCACCTCCATTGCCTCATATTTAACTCCTTCTGATCAAAGAGGTACTTTAAACTCTTATGATCAGAAAAGACTTCGAACCTTACCCCATAAAGGTGATGTCTCCATCTCTTCTAGGCAAATACTACTGCCGCTAATTTGAGATCATGCGCAGGATAATTCATTTCACGTGGCTTTAATTGTCTAAAGGCATATGCGACCACGTTTCTAGTTTGCATCAACACGTATCCTAATCCTTGTTTGGAAGCATCGCAATAGGCTTCAAATGGTCTATGCAGATCTGGCAAGGCTAACACCAGTGTCATGGTTAACATTCTCTTCAAATCTTGAAAACTCTATTCGCACTCCAATGTCCATTCAAATAGAACATTTTTCCTAGTTAACTTCGTCAATAGTAGAGCTATGTGAGAGAAATCCTTAACAAACTGCCTATAATACCCAACTAAACCCAAAAAACTCCTAACTTTAGTGACTGTGGTCAGTCTTTCCTAATTTAGTACTGCTTCTACTTTGCTGGGATCTACAGAAACTTCCCTTTGGGATACCACATGCTCAAGCAACTTCACTTCCTTCATCTAGAACTCACACTTAGATAATTTAGCATAAAGCTTCTTTTCTCTTAAAGTGTGCAGTACCAACCTCAAATGTTCAGCATGTTCTCACTTAGTCTTTGAATAGACGAGTATGTCGTTGATAAAAACCACTACAAACTTATCCAGATATGGTTGGAATATTCGATTCATATAATCCATAAATATTGCTAGTGCATTTGTCAATCCAAAGGACATCATAGTCTATTCATAGTGTCCATAGCAAGTTCGAAAGGCCATCTTGGGGATATCCTCTTCTCAAACTCGTATTTGATGAAATAAGGAGTGCAAATCAATTTTGGAAAACACAGTTGCTCCTTGCAGCTAATCCATGAAATCATCGATCCTTGCCAGTGGATACTTATTCTTAATCGTCACTTTATTCAGCTGTCTATAATCCACATATAAGCGCATGCCCCCATCCTTCTTTTTGACAAAGAGAACTGGAGCTCCCCATGGTGATACACTTGGTCGTATGAATCCATTTTCCAAAAGTTCTTGAATATGCCTTTCAAGTTCTGTTAACTCCAGAGGTGACATCTGGTACGGAGCTATGGATATTGGTCCTGTTCCTGGCACTAATTCGATGGTAAACTCAATTTCCCTTTTTGGAGGAAACTCGGGAATCTTTGAGAAACACCTTAGGATACTCTTTGTTAACTAGGATCTCTTCCAATTTCTATTCAACTTCCGTCACATTTGCTGACAGGAGAATGTATCCTTGATTCTTTGACTCACAACAGTTTACTGCTAAGGAGTTTAGATAGAGATTTATCGAGGCTTGGGGTTCAAAAGATAAGACAGAGAAGGATACCACCGTCTTATCGAAACAAGTGAGCATGAATCGATGGGCGGAAAGCCAGTCCATGCCCAAAATTATATTAAGTCCAGATAGAGGGAGATAAATCAAATTGGCTACAAAGGTCCTACCCTCAAGTTAAAGAAGAACGTTTATATATATTTGACTAGTTTTGACAAGTTCATTGGTAAAAATAGAAACCAATAGATCATAAGGCAACTCAAAAATCGGTAGTTATAAGACAATCATGCAGTTATGAGAAATAAGCAAATGTGAGGCACCCAAACTATAAAGTACAGTTAAAGTCTCACCGTTCACTTTACAAGTGCCTCGAGTTAGTCCTTTAGATTTGTCGACCTCTTCTGCATTCATCGTGAAGACCCATCCTTGACTTGAGATCTGAAAGTTTGTGGTGGATTCTTGGTTGGACGTTCATAAATTTTGTGACCTGGCTTACCACATCGAAAGCACACATTCTTCACTACCAAACACAGTTGATCACCGTGATCTTTGCCACATTTAGTGCACATCTGCCTTGTAAAAGGCCTCTGTGTAACACCCTCCCAAGTACAGTACTATGCTTAAGTCATAATACCTCACCTAGGAGTTGTTACTGCCACTTAATCGGACCTTGTCTGGCAGCAACCTTCTGCCACCTTCACCTCAGAGGGCCTTCTTCGGAACTTTTGAATTGTCTGGAGATAACATGAAAATAAACATAGGAGTAAGAATTATAAATTCTCAGTAGGATTTATTATGAAACTTCATACCGTCTCATCGTTATTATCTCCAGCTGCTTCGGCTTATTATGAAGAAGGTGATCATGCCAAATAAATTGTTCAGTTTTATAGTTTGAAAATATATTATCCGAAGCAGAGTTCTCTTTTATTTCACGCACTTGAGTCACATTGGCAATATTTCATATTTAGAAATAATAATCACTGCATAAGTAGATAGAATAGTCTCAGCATCAATAAAACATAGGATATAATTATGCAAATACTCATATTTGAACCCATGTAAATACACTGTTATCTTTCTTTAACTTTCTTTCGTTTCTTTTCTTGGTACACCTAGGCGTTATATATCGCCATCCCTAGGGTGCTTGCATATGTTTTAATCTTTAGTCTTTACTGCCCTTGGGTAGCCTAATCTAGGAGTGAGCTCGTCAGCTCAACTCGTGACCGTCGTCACACAGACTAACCTACAAGGGGATTCACATGTCTCAAGTCTTGGAGGGATCTCATTTTGGCCACATGCCTCTAAATTGAAGGGATCTCTTCTGGTCATGTGCCTCAAGAATAGAGGGATCTCAGCTGACCACCTACCTTTAATATAGAGGGATCTCATCTGACCACAAGCCTCCAAGGTAGAGGGATCTCATAGTTTTATACTGCCTTCATAAGGAGGGATTCAATGTGCAACTGCCTCCAAGTGAAGGGACCCAATCTTATCTTATTTAGCTGCCTGCACAAGAAGGGATCTCATAACTGCCTCCAGGTAAAGGGATTCATATTTAATATATTCATATCCTTTCATTCTCATACATAATCATGCATAGACATGCTGAATGCACTCTTACATATGCTTCGTCATTTGTTTCATATATCCTTGCATATAGAATTTCTACATACATATTAATAACATATAAATGCTCATAACTTCCTTACTATTTTATCAAAAATTCAGCAGCATAGCGGATCATGCCTACTTTCCCTCAAATAGTGCTAGTAATTAAGAAACTTTAATCAAACAGCAACCTCAATAGAGAACCTTATAATCACACTAAGAACATAACAATATCAATAGGTGCAAGTTTTAACCTCTTAAGTCTTAATCTATCTTGCAAGCTTTTAACTTCTAATGAGGTTCCCGAGTTCGAGCTTAGGTCCTACTTCTAAGTTCTGAGATCATGTAGTTTATGTACATAAGGTCAATGTCTCGATTCCCAATTTCCGGGATTATGAATGTCTTGTTTCCAGACTTTCGGGGTCGTGTTCGATCTCTAAGATTGATTCTGGATCGCGTTTCGAGGTGATATGATTATAGAGATATCGGGTTTTGGAACTATGTGTATAAGAGTTTAAAGTGTCTAGTTTCCAACTTCCGAGATGCGGGTATATAGTCTCATATTCTGATACCAACTTCCGATTTCTGACATTAAACCACAATTGGCATTCCAAGACTTTCATAACTGTGTTTCCTATGTTCTGAGTTCCGACATTAACCCTACCCGATCTAATTCTTTATTTCACTATGTTTTGGGTTCAACCTTAAGTATTCCCGATCTAGCTCTTTGTCTGTTAAGTTCCGAACTTAACCTTAAGTATTCTCGATCTAGCTCTCTGTCTACTAAGTTTTCGAGTTCAACCTTAAGTATACTCTTCTGAGTTCAACCTTAAGTATATCTTTCCGATTTCCGAGATTAATTCGAGTTATCTAGGTTTTATCCCAAGCTGCCATACTGATAGCCAGAATTGAACCCTAGTAAAAGAAAATTCACCAAAAGTAGAAATCTAGGTGAAATTATGGAAAATTTATATTAATCTAAAGCTAACAGAACAAGCTTTCAAATGAAAGAAGTTGCATATCATTTGCATGGGTATAATTCGAGATATAAGCCCCGAAACTTGACCTTCTTGAACTACCTTATTCCAACCCGGGTTGAAATTGAGGTAAATTCATTGATGTACTGGGGATAATTGGCAACGAATCTAACTCTAAAATTTTTAGGATGTTCTCGTATGTGTAAGCTTTCTAAAAACTTGGTTTCATTCAATTCCATGTTGTATAAGGCGAGTTTTACTTTAAATAATCTAGTCTGCCTAGAATCAAACTCAAAAACTTAGGTCAAACTTCCAAAATTCATATCTCTCTCAATGCTAATCCAATGGCCTTATATGATATATGTATGGAAAGCCCTAAATGTCTAGTTTCACATAAAAATATTTTCATTGAATTTGAACAGCTATAGATGGAGCCGTACACTCCACCGTATGGACTGCCATGGGGTTCCTCACCTAGACAGCATTCTAATTCTCCACTCCCTCTAGTTTTCTCCTTCTAACTTCAATTCCAACTCAAAATTTCAAGTTAATCCAACTATAAACCATCAAATACATCCAATATATCAGCAAATAAGTGAAGGAGAGTGAAATTTCATGCAGCCACAGTTCATAGAAATTAAGAACAGAAATTGAATCCTACCTCCTTTAGGTGTGATCTTGCTGAATCTGAGTTTGGATTGATGGAACTTTGACAAAGCTTTAAGGTTCGATGGAGTTGGTTGAGAGGAGAAGAGAAGAAGAAGGCTGGAAGCAAAGAGGGAGGTGCAATCAGTATGAAAATGAGGAGAGGAAATCTGATTCAAGTATCAAGAGGGTAGTTGGCTGGGTAGGTTGTAATTGGATGATGGTTTGTGGCCAATTTTTCAGCCAAGTCTCCCTCTCTTTGTGGCCCTTGTGGCCCCACCAAGTGATGAACAAGTGGCTGAGTAGTCAGCCCTAACACAATAGAATTTGGATGTATAATTCTATTGATTCGGTTCCGATAGTTTAAAATACCGTAATCTCACCTATTTCTTTTAAATCGGTAAATCGGTTTTGAGAAATTTCTATGAAATCTCCTATGCTTCTAAGCTAATTCCCTCATATCTAAACTCAATTGATTGCTAATTAATTGATCCTAGATAAGTATTTAGTCGAATTTTAATTAACTTCAATTATTCGATAAAAATCGAATAATCGGGCGAAAAATGATAAGAAAAATTTCGGTGGATGTTACATTACCACCCTCCTTAAAAAAAATTTTGTCCTCAAAATTTAGTCACAAAACTAACTATTTATTATCATAAGAGTTTGAAAAAAAAGTTCACACATAAGCACATTGAAGTTGAATAAACATAGTCAAAGAAAACACAGTAAACCCAGTTATATAATTCAACATAACATAGTTAGCAAAAAGTGAATCCTTATCCTAGGTTATTCTTAAGTTTCACTTCAGTTACTTTGGAGAAACAGCCTTTTCAACATTCAAGGTGAAGACCCGTTCTGGTCATTACAGTTTAGGGGTAGACGGTTGATGCGTATATAAGCAGTCTCTGATCATGTGGCCCGGCTTCCCACACCTGAAACATACGTTTGTCCAGCTAAATAAGGTCTACCTCTATGAGCCTTTCCATACTTAGGGCATACTTGCCCTACGCTTGGCCCCTGAAATTGTTTATCCTCACGTCTACTAAATTGACGCAGCTTCTTTGGTGGTAAGGTAGGATGAAATTCCTGAGTCTCAGATGCTAGCCTCTTCTAAGAAGAATCAAACTGAGCAGTCTTTAATTTCCTACTGTATTTCTCTACGAGTCTACATTTATTTACTAGAGTAGCAAATTCCCTTATTTCCATGGATCCCACTACCTCCAAAATATCCTCTCGTAATCCTCCCTCAAACTTAACACATTTCCAGACCTCATCTGGATTATGTTGGTAGATGGTGGAAAATTTACACAATTTTTCAAATTTGGCAATATACGCCGATACGCTTTTACTTCCCTGCTGGAGTTGTAGAAATTCCAGTTCCTTAGCATTTCGGACAGAAGCAGGAAAGTATTTATGGTAAAAAGCGTCCTTAAATGTATTCCATGTAATCTCAGCCTGGGATTCTTCCATTAATCTCCTTATACCATTCCACCAGAATTCCGCGTCTGCTTCTAGCATATAGGTGGCAAAGGCTACTTTTTGGCCACCTGTACAATCCAAAACAGAGAAAACCTTTTCCATTGTCATAATCCATTCGTCAGCCTTGTCAGGGTTGAAAGCTCCTCTAAAACTGGGTGGGTTTGCCTTTCTGAATTCAGCATACTTGAGATACTCCAGATCCATCCCAGGGCCATGTGGATTTCCTTTATAACCAGCCTCGGGTCGCCTACCCAACTGGTCCATCATCTGATGAGTTGTGGTGGCCTGTTCCCGTATTTTATGAGCCATCTCACGCATCGTGTCCATAAAATTAACAGGATCTTCTGGAGTGGGTATAGTTCGTGGCCTACCACATCCTCTCAAGCCATTAGTTCTTAATCACACATAACAAAATATTAAGTTGATCTGGCTCAACAATAAGTTAAGTGTGACAGCAACTAATAACATCCATAGTTAGGCGGTCATACATATCTAAATCCCTATATTTTATCTGAACAGATAAGATTTGTCACATGACATTTTCAAAGGATTCCAGAGTGCACTGGAAACGTAGTCAGTCCGAATCCTCAGGTTTGGGGAGGATCGAACTGCTCTGATACCATTAATGTAACACCTTCCCAAGTATAGTACTATGCTTAAGCCATAATACCTCACCTACGAGCTGTTACTGTCACTTAATCGGACTTTGTCTGGCAGCAACCTTCGGCCACCTTCACCTCGGAGGGCCTTCTTCAAAACTTTTGAACTATCTAGAGATAACACAGAAATAAACATAGGAGTGAGAATTATAAATTCTCAGTAGGATTTATTATGAATCTTTATACCATGTCATCGTTATTATCTCCAGCTGCTTCGGTTTATTATGAAGAAGGTGATCATGCCAAATAAATTGTTCAGTTTTATAGTTTAAAAATATATTATCCGAAGCAGAGTTCTTTTTTATTTCACGCACTTAAGTCACATTGGCAATATTTCATATTTAGAAATAATAATCACTGCATAAGTAGATAGAACAGTCTCAGCATCAATAAAACATGGGATATAATTATGCAAATACTCATATTTGAACCCATGTAAATGCACTGGTATCTTTCTTTAACTTTCTTTGCTTTCTTTTCTTGGCACACCTAGGCATTACGTATCGCAATCCCTAGGGTGCTTGCATATGTTTTAATCTTTAGTCTTTACTGCCCTTGGGTAGCCTAATTTAGGAGTGAGCTCATCAGCTCAACTTGTGACCGTCGTCACACAGACTAACCTACAAGGGAATTCATATGCCTCTAGTCTTGGAGGAATCCCATTTTGGCCACGTGCCTCTAAATTGAAGGGATCTCTTCTGGTCATGTGCCTCAAGAATAGAGGGATCTCAGCTAACCACCTGCCTTCAATATAGAGGGATCTCATCGGACCACGTGCCTCCAAGGTAGAGAGATCTTGTAGTTTTATACTACCTTCACAGGGAGGGATTCAATGTGCAACTGCCTCCAAGTGAAGGGACCCAATCTTATCTTGTTCAGCTGTCTTCACAAGGAGGGATCTCATAACTGCCTCCAGGTAAAGGGATTCACATTTAATATATTCATATCCTTTCATTCTTATACATAATCATGCATAGACATGCTGAATGCACTCTTACATATGCTTCGTCATTTGCTTCATATATCCTTGCATATGGAATTTCTACATACATATTAACAACATATAAATGCTCATAACTTCCTTACTACTCTACCAAAAATTCGGCAGCAAAGCGGATCATGTCTGCTTCCCCTCGAATAGTGCTAGTAATTAAGAAACTTTAATCAAACAACAATGTCAATGAAGAACCTTATAATCATACCAAGAACATAACAATATCAAGGTGCTAGTTTTAACCTCTTAAGTCTTAATCTATCTTGCAAGCTTTTAACTTCTGATGAGGTTCCCGAGTTCGAGCTTAGGTCTTACTTTCGAGTTTCGAGTTCATGTAGGTTATGTACATAAGGTCAATGTCTCAATTCCCGATTTCCGGGATTATGAATGTTTTGTTTCTCGACTTTCGGGATCGTGTTCGATCTCTAAGATTGATTCTGGATCGTGTTTCGAGGTGATATGCTTATGGAGATACCGAGTTTTGGAACTATGTGTATAAGAGTTTAAAGCATCTAGTTCCCGACTTCCGAGATGTGGGTATATGGTCTCATATTCTGGTACCAACTTCCGATTTTCGACATTAAGCCATAATTGGCTTTCCAAGACTTTCATAAATGTGTTTCCTATGTTCCAAGTTCCGACATTAACCGTACCCAATCTAGTTCTTTATTTCACAATGTTTCGAGTTCAACCTTAAGTATTCCCGATCTAGCTCTTTGTCTGTTAAGTTCCGAACTTAACCTTAAGTATTCCTGATCTAGCTCTCTGTCTACTAAGTTTCCGAGTTCAACCTTAAGTATACCCTTCTGCATTCAACCTCAAGTATACCCTTTCGGGTTCAACCTTAAGTATACCCTTCCGATTTTCGAGATTAATTCGAGTTATCTGAGTTTTATCCCTAGTTGCCATACTCATAGCCAGAATTGCACCCTAGTAAAAAAAAATTCACCAAAAATAGAAATCTGGGTGAAATCATGTGAAATTTATATTAATCTAAAGCTAACAGAACAAGCTTTCAAATGAAAGAAGTTCCATATCATTTGCATGGGTATAATTCGAGATATAAGCCCCGAAACTTGACCTTCTTGAACTACCTTGTTCCAGCCTAGGTTGAACTTAAGGTAAATTCATTGATGTACTAGGATAATTGGCAATGAATCTAACTTTGAAATTTTTAGGATATTTTCGTATGTGTAAGCTTTCTAACAAACTTGGTTTCATTCAATTCTATGTTGTATAAGGCAAGTTTTGATCTAAACAACCTAGTTGCCCAGAATCAAACTCAAAAACCTAGGTCAAATTTCCAAAATTCATATCTCTCTCAATACTAATCCAATGGCCTTATATAATATATGTATGAAAAGCCTTGAATGTCGAGTTTCACATAAAAATATTTTCATCGAATTTGAACAGCTGTAGATGGAGCCATACACTCCACCATACGGACTGCTGTGGGGTTCCTCACTTAGACAGCATCCTAATTCTCCACTCCTTCTAGTTTTCTCCTTCTAACTTCAATTCCAACTCAAAATTTCAAGTTAATCTAACTATAAACCATCAAATATATCTAATATATCATCAAATAAGTGAAGGAGAGCTAAATTTCATGCAGCCACAGTTCATAGAAATTAAGAATAGAAATTGAATCCTACCTCCTTTAGGTGTGATCTTGCTGAATCTGAGTTTGGATTGATGGAATCTTGACATAGCTTGAAGGTTCGATGAGCAAGTGGCTGAGTAGTCAGCCCTCACATAATAGAATTTCGATGTATAATTCTGTTGATTCAGTTCCAATAGTTTAAAATACCGTAATCTTATCGATTTCTTTTAAATCGGTAAATCGATAAATCGGTTTTGAGAAATTTCTATGAAATCTCCTCTGGTTCTAACCTAATTCCCTCATATCTAAACTCAATTGATTGCTAATTAATTGATCTTAAGTAAGTATTTAGTTGAATTTTAATTAACTTCAATTATTCGATAAAAACCGAATAATCGGGCGAAAATTATAAGAAAAATTTTGGTGGATGTTACACTCTGGGGCTGTTTACCCTTGTTACCTATGGGTTTAAACTTCTTCTGTGGCTGGAAATTGGGCTTGAATCTCAAGCCTCGTGGTGCCAACCCCTTTTTGAAACCGTCGCTAGATGCCCTTGCCACTGCCAATTTCAAGTTACAATCTTCTACAAGTTAGCACTTATTCGCCAATGTGGAGAGGTCTCTAATCTCCATTGGCCCCACAGTCACGAGAATATCTTCTCATAATCCACCTTTGAATTTGACGCACTTCCAAGCCTCGTCGGGGTTTCTCTGGTAAATTGTAAAAAACTAACACAGTTCTTCAAATATGGCGATGTAGTCAGATGCCGTCCTATTTCCCTGATGGAGCTACATAAATTCTAGTTGCTTGGCATTTCGAAGGGAGGCAGGAAAATACTTTTGGTAGAAAACATCTCTGAACACCGTCTAGGTGACTTCTGTTTAAGATTCTTCGAATAGTCTTCATACGCCGTTCAACCAAAACTCTGCATCTGCTTCGAGCATATAGGTGGCAAAGGTCACCTTTTGATGGTTTGAGTAATCCGGGACAAAAAAAAATCTTTTCCATAGCCTTAATCCATTCATCAGCCTTATCAGGGTCATACCTCCTCGAAGTTAGGTGGATTCACTTTCCTAAACTAGCAAATTTAAAGTAGTCTAGGTCTGCTCCTAGGCCATGTACATTTCCTCCATGGCCGGCCTTAGGCCACCTACCCAATTGGCCCATCATCTCTCGCATTGTGTCTATAAAGTCAGTCGGGTCCTCTTGAGTAGGTGCTGTGTGTGGCCAACCTCGCCTTCTAGAAGCCATTAAGTTCTGAACACACAAAACAAAAGCTATTGAGTTAATCAGGCTCAGTACTAAGTCTAGTGTGCTAGTAAATAATAGCTCACACAGTCAGGCATTTCATATACATGCATCCTTACATCTTCCCTAAATAGATAAGATTCAATATATGCTATTGTCTAAAACAATATAAAGTGTGCACAAAGCATAGTCAATCCAATCCTTAGGTCTTAGCTAGGATGAACTGCTCTGATACCAAAATGTAACACCCTACTAATTTAATGTTATGCTTAAGTCATAGCATGTAACTTAGTACTTGCGTTATTGTGTTAGTATTCTGTTTGTCTTTTTACCTTGACAAAATATACCTTAGAGCGCAAGGAATATCTAAATAGAAGATGCGGTGCTTCATATATAAGAAACATGATCAGCATTGCAAAGTGTTATAAATAAATAACATAACATAACATAACAGAAAAGGTGGGGTAAAGTAGTATAACATCCACTATATATATATATATATATATATATATATATATATATATATGTATGTATATCTCAGAAGCTAAAGCTTCAGTTTTTGCAACAGATGGATATAAATGCTAGGCCAGTACACACAAAAAGACATATGGCCCGTGTCAGTGAAGTGTGATCCTATCTGGTCCCCAAGGGAGGTTTCAAGCTAGTGTATGTACTGAACTGCTACTCTTGTGGCCCACTGTTAAGTACTACCAAAAAAGGGCCATGCTATACGACATAGTCTGAAAATCAGAGTTTACTCCGTCAAGTAGCCATTGGCTATACTAAGCCTAGTCGAATCGTAATCTGCGTCAAGTCCAGAGGAGGAGGAGGGTGAATTAGTAGCCTCGGAGGGGTCGCTCTCAAATCTGAGCGAAATATCTGGGACCATCTGTGGAGGGGAAGATGGTGGAGGAGCTACTGGAGCTGTAGGTGCTGCAGGTGGTGGAGGAGGTGCTGGGTGTGCTACATGCAGAAGGATGGCAAAATATGGAACAGTAGGGTCAAATGCAGGGTGAAACAGGGGAATTGCAAAGTCTCTATGACTAAAAAGGTAAAAACGGAAATGGCAAGAGCCAACGATGTACAGCGAGTAGAACATTAGATCGTAATGCAGCTGCATATCAGGGACCTCAAGGAAAGGAATGACTATTGCATCTATCGCCAGAGTCTGAGAATTACGCAGAAATATGAAACAAAGTGAGAATTTGAAGAAATTCTCAATAGGATTCTTGTGTTGTGTTATACTGACATTGCATTCATTCTCAGTTGCTTCAATTTTAATTTGATTATAAAGAGATTTATATCAAAGTAAACTGCTCTCATTTATTAAGTTTAAGAAATACATGGTCCAAAGCAAGATTCAATTTTACTTAAGACAGTAAAAACAGAGTAAGCAATTATATGACATTATATAGTATAAAGAGTAGAATGAATAAGCAGGTAGTAGTAAAAGAACGTAATATTCAACTCATAAACAGCTAACATAACTATGAAATGCAATCATGTATGTGCTCATGAATCCTCTTTTTCTCTTTAGTTCTTAAACTTAGTGTCATAAACTCTTCTGTTATTTGGTCCCCTAGGAGTTCTTGCCCATACAACTCCTCGGTAATAATCTCTTTTCAGGACCGAGCTCGTTCTTATACAGGAATGTTGGGTTTGCTTTCCCCAACTTTCCCACTAATCTATTCCCCTTTACTTTAATCTGGGGCTGACCTAAGTATTATTGAACCTTTCTTATGACATAACCCATATAAGAATTCATGCTAGTAGGCATATGCATCAAAGTATATTTCATGATTTATGCATAATTTTTGCCAAAATTTGGTAGCATGCTGAATTGTGTCCACTTCCCCATGAATAGTGCCAGTACCATAGACAATCAATTATTTAGAAAATTACAAGAGTGCATTCACATATCAATATCAATCTCATAGAGATAATATTTGCACTTGAATTTATGTTGCTATCTATGCACCTTCATTCTGCTCGATTTTTGTAAAATAAGCCATAATTTATATGTAATTCATTTGGACATAAATTTTGAATATCTTAGAGTACTACTTGTCTAGTTTCCAACCCTTTTCGTCCCATCTCATTTTGATACATGTAGTTCAAGTTATTGGAAATTTACCTCGGACTACCCTGCAACTAGTCAAAATTGCACACTCAAAAGTAAAAATCGACTAAAAATCGAAACTTACCTGGATTTTTATCAAACCTATGTTTATTTAAATTTTGTTGATCAATTTTGGTATCGAAAAAGTTTCACTTCATTTAACTAAAGAGAGCTCAAGTTATGAGCTTACAAAGTTGATAGATTCGTATTGCCCTATCTCTGTTCCAACAGAACAAAGGGCAACTTCAATAATTTACTGGGAATTATAGAAAATGAATTTACTCTGAAATTTTTATAACATGTTCTTCTATGTCTTACCTTTCTAAAAAATTTTGTTTTACTCCATTCCAAGTTGTCTAGGACAAGTTTTACCCTGAACAACCTCCCTTGCCTAGAATCAAACTCAGAAACTTAGGGCAAATTTGCAAAATTCATATCTCCCTCAATACTAACTCAATGGCCTTATAATTTATATTTATTGAAAGCCTAAATGTCCAGTTTCACATAAAAATAGATTCATCAGGTTTTGGTGGCTGTAGTCGAGTCCGTACAATGCGCAAGTACAGATGTCGATGTGTTTTCTACTGAAACAGATCCTGTGTTACTTCTCCTTGTGTTTTTCATTCAAGTTTCAAGCCTATCTAAACAATTTCATGTAAATCCAATCCCATCATCACATACATACAATATATCATCAAATGAATAAAGATAAACAAGAGTTCATGCAACCACCAGCTAATAGAAATCACATGAGAAAGTTGAATCCTACTTTTAGCAAGTAAGTTTCCTTATCAGAATGGGTGTTTGTGGGCAAGAGAGTAGATGAGGGCTTGAGAGGAAGTAATATGGAGTAGGAGAAGAAGAAGAAAATGAAGAAGGAAAGAAAAGGGAGAAGTAACTGTAGCAACCAAGGAGAAAGGAAGAAAAAGGGCTCTTTGAATTATTGATGGTGGTTGGAAACTTTGGCATTTGATTGGAGGAAAAATGGGTTGTTAAAATGAAGCCAAGACCACCTCTTTGGGCAACAACTAGGTTTCCAATACCGTGGTGAGAGTGGCTAAATTTTAGCCACTCATTTTAAGGTCATAGGTGCATAATTTGGTTGATTCGGTTCCCGCAGTTTAAAATACTGAATCTCTACCGGTTTCCTTCAAATCGGTAAAACATTTTAGAAAAAAATTTTGTGAGGGTTTCTATGTGTTTATTCTAATTCCCTCAAGTCTAATCCATCTAATTAATTTCTAATTAGCTTTTAATTGACTTTTAATGAAATATCAATTGATTTTTAATTAATTGCATTGATTCGTTAAAACTGAACAAACATTAAAATGATAGAATTTTTCGAACATTACATGATTCATGCTCTTCATATGGCTCTGCCTGGTTGTATCTAACCATTTGTGCATGACTCAAACTGGTTGGACAAGTTTGCGGATTGGGCAAAGAGTAAATGTAACATCTCCACTTTCTTAAACATAGCGTAATAGAAACTTTAAATTATTTTCCATAGGCAGTGTGAAAATTTCTCAGGCAGTGCTATGTCCCGACGATCCTCACACTTAAAACTATGGGGTAGCATAACACCGCCATTGAAAATATGGCGCTGCTATATGTTAAAAATTAGGAAATTATAAAAATGTCCTTATAAGCTTTTGTTATTTGCAAGGTTGCCTAAAACTTTTGCAAAATTCCACTTCAACCCTACGTGGTTGTTTCCATAATGACACTAGAACTTTTTAGAAAATGACATTTATGTCCTCGCATTTGTAGAGTTAGCGGAATAAGACTTTAAACGGAGCAAAATCACGTGGCGGAACTATAGAAGTTTAAATCTCTGTCGATTAAGCCACGGAGGCATTCAAGTGTGAAATGACATACGCTACCTCTAGACTTGCTCAAAATTATGGAAATTTCATTAGTTACAGAAAACAAAAAGGCCTTAACCTTTGCAAAGCTATTAATTTGCGCTGCTAATTGATTTATTCGGTTTTAATAGTTACAAAGCAATTAGAAATTAATTAAAAATTAATTAGGAGTTAATTAGTGATTAATTAAAGAGATTAGTATTAAGAAAAATTAGAATAGACATGCAGAAAATCTTACAAAGTTACTAGCAATAGTTTGTCGGTTCGAAGGAAATCGGTTAAGATTCAGTATTTTATACTGTCGGAACCAAATTAGTAGAATTTTACACTAAAAACCGTAATTTGAGTGGCTGAAATTTGGCCACTCCTGCCCCACTTAAAGGCGCCACATGTTGCCCAAGGAAGTAAGGAAATTTGGCTTATTCATCACCACCAAAGCCTCCACCAATCACAAGCTTTCTATCTCTATTCTTTGTGTTATAAAAATTAAAACATTTCCTCCTAACTCCTCCTCATTTTCGGCCCCCACCAGCTGTAGTCTCTGTTAGTTGTATGCCCTAAAGCTGATATATGTATAAATAATTCTTATTAATGATAGTTTATTATTCTTTTGTTCATAATTTGTGTATGTTTATTAGAATAAGGCCATAAAAGACTTATCAAATACTTAATTCTCAAGAGTTGAGAATATAAGTGACGGAGTAATCTAATACAATATCTTTAAAATAGTTCACTATCAGAGGAATATTAACTGGACATTATTATTCCAGAAGATTGTCACCTCTATCTGTTTCCATGATTAGTAGAATATACTAATGAAGATGGAAGAGTGAGTCTCATGCTATATAACATTAGATGTCAAAACAGATATGTGGACACTTATGTGATAAGTGGGTCAAACATGACGTATAGATAATGTTTACATGGTATTTTACTAATATCAATGAAACATTATCTAGATCATATTAGTGCATATAATCCTTTGACCTGAGATGGCATGGTTATCTTCTACATAAGTAACTATAGTTTGCTACTGTTTATATACTTATGTTATGCATTAGCATTAGGCAATTTGTAGCTATAGTTAGTTATGTATGGAGATAAGTGAACAGTCAAAAAGGAATTCATTACCTTGAGTAAACAAAGATAGGTCCTATGGATATAAGGTTATTCTTGATCATGAAATCCTTAGCCAAGGTACTTGGACTTAAATGAAAAGAGTTTCTATTTCATGTCCCATTGATCAAAGAATAAAAACCTAGAAAGTCCATATGATCTAAGCTATAAGGTTTGACATTATCCATGACTCTAACTAGATCAGGATGCTATAATGAAAGGATTCGAGTGCATGGTAAATATGATCATTGGTTCATCAGAATATTCTAATAAATATATTCGTCCCTACTTGGGTGGTCATAGCATGTTGTGCTAGGTGTTACCCATGACTTATGAGAGTCGAGGGTATTTTGGAAATTTTACTTTAGATACAGAAATAAGTTTTCGATAAAATTAAAAGGTTGATTTTATAATCTCATTGCCAATTAAAGATGAACCTAGTTAGTCACACACAATAGGACATGTACTCGCCAAGAGTGAATTAATTCTAATTAAAATAGTTAATTAGAATTTAATTATTAGATTAGACTTGCAATTTGATTGCAAGGTTGCTAGCACATCCTGAGTAAAGTCCAGGGTGAAGGTGGATCCTCGTAAGAAAAGTTTCTATATATGGAAAGTCCACATTTTATACACTTGTGTCAAGGGCATTTTGGTCTTTTCAAATTTTGGGTTAATGTAAGACATGAGTTAACTTACATATGAATATATATTAATTTTTGGTGAATATCAAAAATTACATTGACCTATTTAAAATAAGAATTATTTGAGAAATTAATTCTATTTTTAAAAAATGGCTTTTGTTTATTATGGGAATCAATTGGGAATTGATTATGGCATAAATGCCAGCCCATATTTGCAAAAGTGTAACCCTAGAAAGAGAAGGCTAAGGGTCAAAATGAAGAGATAGAAACCTTTGAGCTTACAAAAACTTCTTTCTTTTTGTTGAAAACCTCTCTAACACCACCACCCACTCCAAAGTCATTTGAGATTCTTGTTCTTCAAGAGGGCAACAAGGAATGGATCTTGGATTGAGATCACGAGTTCCTTGGCGGATCGTGTTCGAGTGGACGAGCTAGAGGTCGTGCAATTGTGCGACTGTGTGTTCGTGAGACGAACATCAAATTTCTACGAGACATCGCTTCAAGGGGTAAATGCCTTATAAGATCTTTTTATATTTTCAGGTATTTACGTTGTCTAAATAATACGAGGTGATACCAAACTCATGAGATATGATTTTATGAGTGTTATTTGATCCTATATGAATATGTTCATCTGATGAAATTTTTTTTTGATTCATTCCGCTGCGTTTTTCTCTTATGTTTTCTAACAGTGATATCAAAGGCACCCTCGTGATTATTTAGATACGTTATATATGCCGTTGGTTTGTTGAGAATTTTTTTTTTTTGAAAAGTTCGAAGAATTGGATAAAAACCCTGTTGCCTGTTCATAGGTGTTCAAAGTTTTTCAAAATTTTCTTATCAATCCACAATCATAGAATTTGATTTTATGGCATACTAAATATTAGATATTTAGTCCATCATGAAGAGATGCCATATATGATACTTGCCATATTTTGAAAATTTGTTTTGGATATGATTTCTTTGTCCATGTCAATCTGCAAGAATTGTTCTTGTGTTAATAAATATTATATATTCAATAATTTTAGCAAATATTCTTCATATTCAGAATATACATAGAGTCTATGATTTTTGATTTGTAAGCTCTTTCCGGAAGTGGCAATTATAGCGCACAGCTATATTGGATTTGCTTTAAAATAGACTATCTATATAGTATGGGATATTTTTGAAATTGTTAACTTATGAGATAATTTGTTTGTTTCAAAAATAGACTATGTTATTGAGATAGTGCGTTTTGAAATTAGTAAGCAAATATGTGTAATTTGGTTTGTTTCAAAATATAATATTTATTTATGATATGGATATTTTATTTTTTTTCGAAATTGGCAAGTTTCAATATGGGTTTCAGCCATCTTGTAATAGTTACGTATTAAATGGCGAGTCTTAAATATGGATAATTGATATGTTTTGTATCAGTTATAGATTATATCAAAGGCAAGTTTTAATTATATGATAATTAAAACAATCATATCAAAGACATAAAATCGATACTTCTTTATTTATTATTGATTCTTTATTCGATTTTATTGCATGAGGCTAATCATGGACTGTAGGAAACCGGTGTGATTGGTTTTATTTTATGGGATGTAATTAATTTTGCAATGGTTTGTAATTTAATTTTAATTATTATTATTCATTGGGATGTAATTTTATAAATTTGAGTTAAGAGGCCTTTTGGAGAGCCCATTTTTTTTATTCTTGCCTTGGTATGCCAAGGATAATTTCTTGTAATGTACGAGATATCAAAGAAGAGATAAAAGTGGTGGAAGCCCAAATCCCAAGAAGAAAGTCCATGGAGATGAAGCCCAGTGGGAGCTTGAAGACTATTTAATTTCAATATTACCCCAGGGGCCCTACCTAATCCTTATGGCTAGGATTGGACCCATAGAAAGTCCATGATCATGCCTTTTATGTTTCCGTTTTGATATTATAGAGGCGTGTAATGTATGATATATTGAATACGGATGCGTGTGAAAAGTGAAACCAAAATAGTAATTAGGTTGCCCTAAGAAAATCTTCCAAATAAAATATTAAGTCTAAAATGGTATAGTTTTGGAAACTATATCTAGGCTCTCCACTAAAACATTAATCAAGAATTTTAACTGATTCCATCATTGGCTATGGTAACATAGGACCATGAATATTGGTTAATATATTTCTGAGTTAATGTTTAAACATGAGATGTTTATAGATAGTTAATTACCAAGAATGGAAGTACCTGAGGTAATTGATATCCAAGGTTTAGTGGGTCGGATTTAACTATGTATAATGGGCCAAGAATGGATATCAATTCTCCAAGAATGGATGTACCTGAGGAGGGTTAGTATTTTATAAGAATTCAATTACCTACTAGGAATCAAACTTGACTAAGATTCCTGTTTCCTATTTTGGAAGTGTAGGATTCGAAAAATTAGTGGGAGATCATTTTGATTATAAGACCATGATCATTATGATAAATACATATACCATGATCATTACTGGGCCTAATTTTGTGGATTGGTTTCGCAACTTGAAAATTGTCCTGAATTCAAAACGTATTGGATACGTTCTAGACACTCCACAGCCTGCTCCGTTGGTGGAAGGAGCCATGGAACATGAAATAGATGCTTATAATAAATGACAATTTGATGTCATGCAAGCACGATGTTACATGCTAGCTTCTATGACTAATGAGTTACAGAAGCAACATGAAAACATGAAAGTTGCGAGTGAGGTTTTGCTGCACCTTAAAGAGTTATATGGTGAGCAAAACAGGTCTGCTAGATATGAGATATCTAAGTAATTATTTTAGGCTAAAATGCCGAAAGGGTCTGATGTAGGAGCTCATGTGCAAAGGATGATCAGGTTGATTGAGAAACTTGAGAATCTTGAGTTCTACATAGATTTTAACCTCCATTTGGATTTGATCCTTCAGTCACTCCTAGAATCATTCTCTCAATTCATTGTGAATTTTCACACGAATAAGATAGAATGTATGCTTGCTAATTTGCACAACATGTTGGTCACGGCCCAAAAGGCTATGACCAACAAAGGGAAAGAAAAGCTTCTTGTAGCTTCTACTTCTAGTAAGACTAAGAAGAACAAGAAAAAAAAGAAGAATTATGTTCCCAAGTCATCAGTTGGGATGTCCACGAAAAAGGGCAAGAAGAAACAAGTTACGGATAAAGGAAAATGTTTCCATTTTGGCAAAGATAAGCATTGGAAGAGAAATTGCCCTTAATACTTAGAGGAATTGAAGGCAAGCAAGGGAATGGGTGTGCCTTTAGAAGGTATGTCTATTTCTTGTTGTTTTAATTCTAATAGTCCATATAGCTCATATAATGCATGGGTTCTTGATACGGGTGCAAGTTCTCACATTTGTACCTTTATGTAGGAACTAGCAAGTAGTAGGGTCCTCAGGAGAAATGAAGTCACCTTGAAGATAGGCAATGGAGCAAGTGTTACAACCAAAGCTATGGGTTCAACTTCTTTATTATTAATGAATAATCATGTTATGTTTTTGGATCATGTATTGGTTTTACCAAATGCTTAGCGAAACATTATCTCAATTTCTAGTTTGACTAAAGTTGGTTATTATTTTGATTTTAAAGGTAATGTTTGCAACATTATTTTGGAAATAATGTTGTTGGCATTGGTTACTTGCATGATGGGCTTTATTACTTAAGCACCAAAAACAAAGCATCTCCTAAGATTGCCGAAATGAATGCTATATCAAATTCAGCCCCTAGTCTCAAACAACTTTGGCACTTAAGATTAGGTCATATTGTAAAGGATAAGATAAACAAGTTGGAGAAGATGGGATTATTAGTTCCTTTGGGTTCTGAACCCACTTCAACTTGTGAATCATGTCTTCAAGGCAAAATGACTCGGTCTCCATTTGTAGGACAAATAGAAAGTGCCAAAGAAGTTTTAGAGCTTTGCATAGTGATGTGTGTGGCCCATTCAGTGCAATAGCTAGAGGTGGATATTACTACTTTATAATCTTTACTGATGATTTGTCTAGGTATGGGTATGTTTATCTTATGAAGAATAAACATGAATCCTTTGAAAAGTTTAAGGAATTCAAATCTAAAGTAGAGAAACAAATAGGAAAGAACATCAAAGTTCTTCGATCCGACCGAGGAGGAGAGTACTTAAGCACTGAATTTGATGAATTTCTAAAATTACATGGCATTATTTCGCAATGCACTCCTCCAGGAACACCACAATTAAATGGTGTTTTTGAAAGGAAAAACTGTACCTTATTAAACATAGTGTGGTCTACGATGAGTTATATAGATCTTCCTATCTCGTTCTAGGGATATGCGTTGTATACTGCTTACTACATTCTTAATAGAATTCCATCTAAGTCTATCCTTACTACTCCATTCGAAATATGGAAGGGTAGGAAGCCTAATCTTAAACATGTTAAGATTTAGGGCTATCCAGCATTCATTAAGAAGTTGAACACTGACAAATTAGAAACTTGGTCCCTAAAAAGCAGGTTTATTGGGTATCCAAACGATAGCTTTGGATATTATTTCTATTTTCCTACTGAACAAAGAGTTGTTATTAGTAGAGACGCTATTTTTCTTGAAAAAGAGTTTGTTCAAGAAGGAGGCATAGGAAAGGAAACAAAACTAGATGAAAAGTCATCGGCCTAACAAATTGATCAAGTGTCCAAACTAATGAATATTGATCAACCAATGAAAGAGGTCATTCAGAATAAGAATATCACAGAACCTCGAAGGTCAAGTAGGGTAATTCGTACTCCCACAAGATACTTTGATCTTCAAAAATGTGCAAGAGTTGTTCATACATGGAGATAATGATCATAGAGATGATCCTACTACTTATGAGGAAGCTATATCTGATATAGATTCTTCAAAATGGCTAGAGACCATGAAGTCCGAAATGGATTCCATGTACTCGAATCAAGTCTAGGATTTAGTTGATCCACCTAAGGGTATAGTACCTATTGGGAACAAATGGATTTATAATAGAAAGATTGGTCCGGATGGAAAGGTAGAGACCTTTAAGGCAAAACTAGTAGCAAAATGGTATCGGCAAAGGGATGGAGTTGACTATGATAAGACTTTCTCGCCTGTAGCCATGCTTAAATCCATTAGAATATTGCTAGCCATAGCTGCACACCATGATTATGAGGTTTGGCAAATGGATGTTAAAATCACTTTCCTTAATGGATACATTGAGGAACACATATTCATGGATCAACCCAAGGGTTTTGAATATGAAGATAGGTCTAAGATGTGCAAGCTTAAGAGATCCATTTATGGTCTTAAGCAAGCTTTGAGAAGCTGGAATCTTCATTTTGATGAGGCTATTAAGTCCTTTGATTTCATCAAGAATAAAGATGAACCATGTGTATACAAAAAGGTTACTAGCAGCAAGATCATCTTTCTTGTATTATATATGGATGGCACTCTATTAATCGAGAATGATGTTGGTATACTAACAACTGTAAAGGTCTGGTTGTCAAAGACTTTCTCCATGAAAGATTTGGGAGAAGCAACTTATATTCTAGGGATTCGGATCTATAGAGATAGATCGAAGAGATTGATAGGCCTTTCCCAAAGTCTTTACTTGGACAAGGTATTGAAATAGTTTAATATGCTTGATTCTAAGAGAGGTTTACTCCCTGTTAGACACGGTATTCACCTCTCTAAAGTGATGCCACCTAAGACACCTAAAGAGAGGGAGAAGATGGCTAAAGCACCCTATGCTTCTGCCATCGGTACCCTTATGTATTCAATGTTGTGTACTAGGCCGGATATCGCCTGTGCTGTTAGTATAACTAGGATATTTCAGTCCAACCTAGGACTGGAACATTGGGTAACTCTCAAGAACATCCTTAAACACTTGAGAAGGACTAAGGACTTGGTCTTGGTATATAGAGGAGATGACTTAAAACTGGACGGTTTTACAAACTCTGATTTCCAATCAGATGTAGATGATAAAAAGTCTATCTGGGGTTATATATGCACTTGTAATGGAGGAGCAGTTAGCTAGAAAATTCCAAACAGTCAACAATTGCAGACTCTATTACAGAGGCTGAATATATTGTTACATCAGATGCAACAAAAAAGGCAGTTTGGATTAGAAAGTTTGTAACAGAACTTGGTGTAGTTCCTTCCATATCATCACCACTTGCTCTCCATTATGACAATAATGGAGCCATAGCTTAGGCAAAGGAACTTAGAGCACACCAGAAGTCCAAACACATTGAAAGAAGATTTCATATTATCTGAGAAATAGTCGGGCAAGGTGATATAGCCATGCAAAAGGTAGCTTCAACAGACAATGTTGCTGATCCATTCACAAAAGCCATGATGCAATAGCAATTGGACAAACATCTTGAAAAGATGGGTCTTAGATAATGTACTGAATGGCTCTAGTGCAAGTGGAAGATTGTTAGTTGTATGCCCTAGAGCTGATATATATATATATATATATATATATATATATATATATATATATATATATATATATATATATATATATATATATATATATTCCTATTAATGGCAGTTTATTATTCTTTTATTCATAATTTGTGTATGTTTATTAGAATAAGTCCATAAGATACTTGTTAGATACTTCATTCTCAAGAGTTGAAAACATAAGTGACGGAGTAGTCTAATACAATATCTTTAAAATAGTTCACTATCAGAGAAATATTAACTGGGCATTATTATTCCAGAAGATTGTCATCTTTATCTGTTTCCATGATTAGTAGAACATACTAATGAAGATGGAATAGTGAGTCTCATGCTATATAACATTAGATGTCAAAACAGATATATGGACACACTTATGTGATATGTGAGTCGAACGTGACGTATAGATAATGTTTACATGGTATTTTACCAATGTCAATGAAATATTATCTAGACCATATTAGTGCATATAATCCTTTGACCTGAGATGGCACAGTTATCTTGTACATAGGTAACTATAGTTTGCTACTGCTTATATACTTATGTTATGCATTAGCATTAGGTAGTTTGTGGCTATAGTTAGTTATGTATGGAGATAAGTGAACAATAAAGAAGGAATTCATTACCTTGAGTAAACAAAGATAGGTCCTATGGATATAAGCTTATTCTTGATTATGAAATCCTTGACCAAGGTACTTGGACTTAAATGAAAAAAGTTTCTATTTCATGTCCTATTGATTAAAGAATAGAAACCTAGAAAGTCCATATGGTCTAAGCTATAAGGTTTGACATTATCCACGACTCTGACTGGATCGGGATGCTGTAATGAAAGGATTCGGGTGCATGGTAAATATGATTGTTGGTTCATCAGAATATTCTAATTAATATATTCATCCCTACTTGGGTGGTCATGGCATGTTGCGCTAGGTGTTACCCATTACTTATGAGAGTCGAGGGTATTTTGGAAATTTTACTTTAGGTATGGAAATAAGTTTCTGATAAAATTAAAAGGTTGATTTTATAATCTCATTGCCAATTAGAGATTAACCTAGTTAGTCACATACAATAGGATATGTACTCGCCAAGAGTGAATTAATTTTAATTAAAATAGTTAATTAGAATTTAATTATTGGATTAGACTTACAATTTGATTACAGGGTTGCCAGCATATCTCGAAGTCAAGTCCAGGGTGAAGGTGGATCCTCATAAGAAAAGATTTTATATATGGAAAGTCCACATTTTAGAAACTTGAGTTAAGGGCATTTTGATCTTTTCTAATTTTGGGTTAATGTAAGACATGAGATGACTTACATATTAATATATGTTAATTTTTGGTGAATATCAAAAATTACATTGAACTATTTAAAATAAGAATTATTTGAGAAATTAATTCTATTTTTAAAAAATGGTTTTCGTTTATTATGGGAATAAATTGAGAATTGATTATGGCATAAATGCCAGCCCATATTTACAAAAGTGTAACCCTAGAGAAAAAGAAAAGGAAAGGCCACTATTGATTACAATAAATAGAGAGAGGAGGCTGAGGATCAAAATGAAGAGACAAAAATCTTTGAACATACAAAAACTTCTCTCTTTTTGTTGAAAAACTCTTCGACACCACCACCCACTCCAAAGTCATCTGAGATTCTTGTTTTTCAAGAGGGTAACAAGGAACGAATCTTGGATTGAGAAGAGGAGTTCCTTGGCAGATCGTGTTCGTGTGGACGAACTAGAGGTTGTGCGACTATGCTACTGTGTGTTCATGAGACGAACATCAAATTTCTACGGGAGATTGCTTCAAGAGGTAAATGTCTCATATGATCTTTTCATATTTTCAGGTATTTACGTTGTTTAAATAATACAAGGTGATACCAAACTCATGAGATATGATTTCATGAGTGTTATTTGATCCTACATGAATATGTTCATGTGATGAAATTTTTGTTTGTTCATTCCACTGCATTTATCTCTTATGTTTTCTAACAGGCTCCCCTCTATTTTTTCTTCTTCTTCCTTTCTTTCCTTACGTCCATGACCAAGAGCTTCAAGCTCAAGATTGGAAGCCTTCTTGACCTTAAATCTTCTTGCTACTTTTATGAAAATTGATCCTCACCTCCTTTTATACAAAACCACTCTAACAATTTCATGATGAAACATCAAATGGAGCATCCCCATATTCATATGAGCTACTGCCATGGTGATGGAAGAAGGCTAGGAGTTGGTTTTTGGCTTCCTTGCTTCCATGGTTTCAAGGATTTTGAGGTAGATAGCTCAAATTCTTAGTTATTTAAAGTGTTGTGTGACTATATGGCTGCTATGTTCTTCTTTGTTATCCTTGGTTTATGCTTATATGATGATGTTATGATATTTTTCTAGTGATTTGAAATGGAGAAACTTAGTTTGGGTTAGGGAATTGAGCAAGAACTCAAAAGAAAACTCAAACAGAATCTGAATCAAGTGAAAACCCTACAATGTCCATACTTTCGAAGTGTACAGCTTCGCACATAGCCATCAGAATTTGATAAAACTAATTTTAAGTGAAACAAAACATTTAGAGCTTTCCAACCATATAAATTATAAGGCCATTGGAGCTGACCAAAGTGGGTTGTGCAAGGCATAACTCGCCCTATACAACTTCAATTTAAGTGCAACCAATTTTTTTAGAAAGTTTACACATAGGGCAACATTCTATAAAAAATTTTAGAGTCAAATTCAATCTTTGCTGCTCTTAGTAATTCCTCAAAATATCCCCATGTCTTGACTGGATAGAAATAGGACAGGCCAAATTCACCAAGTTTTGGAGCTTATAACTTGAGCTCTACCCATTCAAATAAAATGAAACTTTTTGGATATAAAATTGGCTCATTAGCTTTACAGTCAAATCCAATAAGATTTCTAATTCTGGTGAATTTTTACATTTTAGGCCTCTATTCCATTTAACACAGGCTAGACTTAGGTAAACTCCCAATATCTTGAGTTATACTTATCAAAATTGAATAAGACCAAAGAGGTTAAAAACTAAATAAACAACACTTCAACATAGTAAAAAATCAAAATTTAATAACTTAAGTAGAAATTGTGGCATAAGACACAAAATTGGGCAGATTTGGGTGCTATGAGCAGAATTGTTGATTAAGCATTTAACTACTTTAATGCATGGGCAAGTTCCAATTAGAGCTTGAATATTGCACACCCATGATAATACTGAAAGATTAATGTATGATGTTAGCTCTGCTGTTGTGACTTTTTTTTTTTCAGTTAAGCTAGCACTATTCATAGAGAAGTGGACCTAATCTGTTATACTAACTTCAATAGAACTTATGCATCTATTGTGTTATGTGTGTGAATTCTTATGATGTTCAAATTGAATTGATCATGATTATATGATCTACATGGACTATGTGAGTCCTATTTACATACTCATGAATGCCATGATAGTATCTTTTAGGTTATTCATATTTGGAAACCATGCATGCAAGAATGATTCAAGCATGATATGAAGTATATGGGCAAATGCATATAACATATGCATGCATGATCATGTCTAAAGAATAGTGAATATTATAAGAACTTGCAAGAAAGACATATTGAGCCTCCACCTCGCAGTGGGCTAGGGCAATACTGTCTAAGGCTTGGGTTAGCCCCTGACCAATTTTAAGGGGAATAGACCAGTGTGAGGGTTGAGGAAATTAAACCCGTCACTCATTATAGGTACGAGCTCGGACCTGAAAAGTAGACTATTATCTGGAGTGAGAGAGCCATTCACCTCTAGGGGACTAAGTATAAAGGAGCAAAATCAAGTGGCAAGTTAAAGAAAGAGATAAATAATGTCAAGTGCACTTGCATAAAGTCAAATACAAGCATCTGCATATGCACCTTTAAACATCTCATTATGCCATAATGTTATTATGACTCTTACTTGAGTATATTATATTATTCTTGTTACTATGTCTGCCATAGAATTTGCCAAGTGAATGTTAAAATATAACTTGTTTCAAGAAAGGTGTTTTCAACTTAAAATTGAACAACTGCTTTTGTGAATGTACTCACATTTTCATAATAAACCGAAGCGGCTGGAATGTTTATGGTGGCACCTTGCTTTTTTGTGATTTGAGTTTACCTACTAAGAACCTTAGTTTCTCACTAACTATCTGTATATTTTTCTGTAAACATTCTAGTACCTAAGCTATAGTTCAAGTACAAATCAAAGTCCTAAGACATTATTGTGTAGGACCCGGGCGTGAGCCAATCCAAGAGACTATGGAGGCCGACTAACGACCAATGAAAGCCACAATTGCAGTTCTGAAACAAGTTCTATGTATAATGTTAGCTATAACTTTCTCTTAAATTGTGATTATTTTATTGTGTTTGTATATATATATATATATATATATATATATATATGTTGTGTGTAATCACATGAAAACAGTCAAGAATGAATGTAATACAGGTTGAGAATCACAGAAAGTGGCAAGAGAAAAACGAGACACAGAGCTTTACGTGGTTCACCCCAACATAGGCTACGTTCACGGGCAGCAACAGACTTTGTTTATTAGAATCAAAATTGAGAGGAGTTTTTCACACACACCACAGAACATAGATATCACTCTCCTTATATACAAATATGAGAGAACCCCTATTAGAGTTCCTAAATAGTTACAACTATCATAACTGAATATCTTCTGATATAAGAAGCATTCTGAGGTGGAAACAACTAGAGAATTATTCTCTGAACCTTTAGTGCAGAGGTTCAAGACATTCTTCCACAAATCTCCACCTTGGATTGACACCTCTAAACTTTCAGAATACTAATTCACAATCTACTGCTGCCTGCCACAATGGACTATTTCCAACAATCAACATTAAGCAGGTCCAAACAATGCATGAACTTGCTTCTAGGAACAGGCTTGGTAAACATGTCAGCTGGATTATCTTTTGTATCAATTTTTTGAACCTTGATTGTTTTAGTAGTACGAATGAAGTGGTACCTAACATCTATATGTTTGGTTCTTTCATGATTTACCTGATCCTTTGCCAAACAAATGGCACTCAAGCTATCACAAAAGATTAAAGCATGCTCTTGAGAAAAACCAAGATTAGTAATTAAGCCTTTCAACCAAATTCCTTCCTTTGCTGCTTCAGTCAAAGCCATATACTCTACTTCTGTTGTAGATAATGCAACTGAAGGTTGAAGAGTAGCTTTCCAGCTCACCAATGAGTTACCAAGTGTGAAAGCATAACTTGTAACTGATCTTCTAGTATCCAAATCAACTACATAATCTGAATCTGAATATCCAGCGAGATAACAACTTGTATCAGCTCCATAGATGAGCCCGACATCTGACGTACCCTTCAAATAACGAAAGATACGCTTAGTAGCTTGCCAATGTTCCTTTTCTGGTTGACTCAGAAACCTGCTCACCACACTAACAGCATATGTGAGATCTGGTCTTGTGCACACCATTGCATACATGAGACTCCCAACAGCACTGGCATATGGTACCTAAGACATAGACTCCAAATCTGATTGTGACTAGGCTGCATGAGCCATGGATAGGCGTGTATTTGCTGCCGAGGGAGTACTTAATGATTTAGCCTTATCCATGCCAAAACGGGATAAAGTCTTCTGAATGTATTCCTTTTGTGATAAGAAGAGTTTTTCTGAGAGCGATCCCTATAGATCTCCATACCCAGAATCTTCCTGGCTGCACCCATGTCCTTCATGTCAAACTCTCCACTGAGAAGAACTTTTAGCTTTTGGATAACAGCCTTGTCTCGGGCCGCAATGAGCATGTCATCCACATACAAAAGTAGATATATCAATGAACCATCCTCCACCTTATTATGATATACACAGCAATCATAAGGACTTCTACTGAATCCTTGACTGATGATAAAGTTGTCAAATCTCTTGTACCATTGCCTAGGAGACTGTTTCAACCCATACAAAGATCTTTGTAGTTGACAAACGTGATCTTCTTTTCCCTGAACTATAAATCCCTCTGGTTGTTTCATTAAGATATCTTCCTCAAGCTCTCCATGTAGAAAAGTCGTCTTCACATCTAATTGCTGAAGCTCCAAATTCTGATGTGCTACTAGTGCTAGTAGAACCCAGATAGAGGTGTTTCTTATAACAAGTGAAAAAATCTCATTGTAATCAACACCTTCTTTCTGACTATAGCCTTTTGCAACTAAACGAGCCTTGTATCTTATTACTTCAGCACCTGGGATTCCAATCTTTCTCTTGAAGATCCACTTACAGCCTACAACATGTCTCCCCACAGGTAACTTGATCAACTTCCATGTCTGATTCTTGTGAAAGGACTCCATCTCCTCACCCATAGCTAGAATCCATTGAGCTGACTCATTACCAGTGACGGCTTCTTGGTAGGTGGTTGGTTTCGAAGTATCCACTTCTTCTGCTACTTGCAAAGCATAGGCAACCATATCTTCAAAGCCGTATCTTTGGGGAGGTTTGATTTGTCTATTTATTCTTTGTCCAACTATAATTTCTGATTGTGCTTGTTCAACTTCTGATTGTTGATGAGGCACTTCAACAACCTTATGTGTCCGAGACACTTCAGAAGGTTCTTTTTCAGCTTGTTCCTTTTGAGAAACTTCAGATGCTTCATCAACCTGATCCGGCTGAGGCATTTCACCATTCTGTTTTCTGCTTGGAGTAATTTCAACCTCCACCTATTTGGTGAATTCTTCCTTCTTTCCTGAAACAACAGACTCCACTCTCAGGTGAAACAAATAGGCTTCATCAAATATAACATCTTTGCTGAGAATAATTTTCTTTTCAGATGATGACCAGATCCTATACCCTTTCAACCCATTTCCATAGCTCATAAACAACCCTTTCTTAGATCTAGGTTCTAACTTACCCTCACTCACATGATAATAAGCAGGACAACCAACACTCTAAGAATTAAGTAATCAGCAGGTTTGTCAGACCATACCTCAATGGGAGTTTTATAGTTTATGGCAGTAGAAGGAGAATGATTTACTAGATAACATGTTGTATTAATCACCTCAGCCCAGAAACTCCTGTTTAGCCCAGCATTGGAGAGCATACAGCGAGCTCTTTCCAATAATGTTCTATTCATACACTCAGCAACACCGTTCTGTTGTGGAGTATTTCTAATGGTGTACTGCCTTACAATGCCTTCTTCCTTAAAAAATCATTGAATTCAGTAGAACAGAATTCCAAGCCATTGTTAGTTCGAAGACGTTTTACCTTCTTCCCTGTTTGATTCTCAACCAGAATCTTCCATTGCTTGAAAAGTTTGAAGGCTTGATTCTTGTGCTTCATCATGAATACCCATGTCAACCTTGAATAATCATCTATGATAGACAGAAAATATCTAGCACCTCCAAGGGATGGAACACGGGAAGGCCCCCAACAATTTGAATGGATATAATCCAAAGTGGCCTTGGTAGTGTGCAATGCCTTTTGGAAATTTTACTCTATGCTGCTTGCCAAAGACACAATGCTCACAAAACTGAAGTTCCTCCATCTTATGATCTCCTAGGAGACCTTGCTTGCTGAGAATTATTATACCTTTCTCACTCATGTGCCCAAGGCGCATATGCCACAAATTTGTCTGGTCTAGCCCATGTTTTTCAGTATGAGAAAGTAATGAAACTGAGCCTGAATTTGAACTTAAGATAGTAGAACCTTAAAGGATGTACATATTGCCCTTTTTGATTCCTCTCATAACCACAAAGAACCCTTTCTGATTTCCATTACTCCACCTTCAGCACTGCACTTGAACCCTTTGGAATCCAAGACTCCAACAGAAATCAGATTTTTCTTCAATTCTGGCACATGACGTACCTCAGTGAGTGTTCTTACAACTCCATCGTGCATTCTGATTTGAATAGAGCCTATACCAATTGTCTTACAAGGCTCATCATTGCCCATTAAGACATCTCCCTTAGGCTTCTTATTATATGTGAAAAACCAGCTTCTATTAGGACACATATGATAAGAACAACCTGAATCAAGTACCCACTGATCTGATGAATGTTGATGTTGGTCAACAACTGACAGTACCAATTCAATTTCAGACGAGGAGTCTTCCTGAACCATTGCAGCAACTGGTTTTAGCTTCTTCTTCTTTGGACAATCTTTCTTCCAATGCTCTGGTTCCTTACAATAATTACAAATGTCCTTTGGGTTAATCTTGGACCCTTTCTTGCCTTTGCCTTTCTTTTTCTTCTGAGTTTTGCCAGTAGTTGATATTACAAGGCCTGTACTAGAATTTTCTTCACCATTTCCAGATGCCTTTTATCGAAGTTCTCTAGAATGCAAGCTTGATTTAACCTCTTCCAAGGTGATGTAATCTTTCCCAACACTAAGAGAACTCACAAAATTCTCGTATGAAAGGGGGTAGAGATGCTAACAGAATCATAGCAGCATCCTCATCTTCAATTTTGACATCAATATCTCGAAGTTCCATCAAGATTGAATTCATTTGATCCAAATGGTCTTTCAGGGGCATATCTTCCTTCATTCGGAGACCAAACAAACGTCGTTTCAGAAGCAGCTTGTTACAGATTGACTTTGTCATGTAGAGTTTCTCCAATTTCGGCCACAAGCCAGCAGCTGTTTGTTCTTCAGCAACCTCATAAAGAACCTCATCTAATAGAGAGAGCAACATCAGTGAATGCGCTTTCTCTTCTTGTTCTACGAGATCCTCCTTGTTGAGATTGGTTGGTGTACCAGATAGAGGTGCCCAAACCCTCTGTTCCTTCAATAGAGCCCGCATCTTGATGCGCCAAAGATTGAAACTATTTTTCCCATTGAATTTCTCGATCTTGATGCTGTTAGACATCTTCTTGGACATTTTACGCAGACCCGCAGCTGTTTCAATGTGATTCTTGAGGACCCTCTCGATCAGATTGCGATTAAAACACCCACACTTTCGGATCCCAGGATCTTGATTGCTCTTGATACCAGTTTGTTGTGTGTAATCACATGAAAACAGTCAAGAATGAATGTAATACAGGTTGAGAATCATAGAAAGTGGCAAGAGAAAAACGAGACACAGAACTTTACGTGGTTCACCCCAACATGGGCTACGTCCACGGGCAACAACAGACTTTGTTTATTAGAATGAGAATTGAGAGGAGTTTTTCACACACACCACAGAACATAGATATCACTCTCCTTATATACAAATATGAGAGAACCCCTATTAGAGTTCCTAAACAGTTACAACTGTCATAACTGAATATCTTCTGATATAAGAAGCATTCTGACGTGGAAACAACTAGAGAATTATTCTCTGAACCTTTAGTGCAGAGGTTCAAGACATTCTTCCACAATATATATATATATATATATATATATATATATATATATATATATATATATATATATATATATGTATATATATATATATATAGATATATATAACAAAGTATACGTCATTAAAGGGCCATATATAATGTTTTCCTTATTTTAAATATTTCTCAACACGGTAGAAACCTCTTAGTATAACTTCATGACATGCATATGATTTATATGATAGAGGGCGTTACAGTAAACCTATAATTGAGATTGCTGCTGTGATAATGGTGTGGCAGGAAGTGTGGGACGCTAGGAATGCAAGCTGGTTGCGCAAAAAAAGTTTTGCCAATTGCTGAAGTAGGGAGACTAGCTTCTCAATTGTTGGATTCTTTCACGAAGGAATCAATTCCAACTCTTCCTTTAATGCAACAGACGTGTGCAACTTGGCAACCCCCACCTGAAAATGTGTTAAAAGTCAATGTAGATGCTGCATTATCTATGCAGCAAAATACTGCAGGTATTGGCATTGTTGTTCGAGACCATAACGGTCTATTCATGGTAGGAAGAGCAATTCAGCTTCAACGATGCTCTGATCCACACACTACAGAGCTTTTGGCTGCCAGAGAAGGACTCTTGTTTGCGTGGGAAGCTGGCTGTTGGAGGGGGATCTTAGAAGGGGATCCTGCTAATGTCTACACTAGTATTGAGAGTGCAGAAGAGGATTTATCTTATAATGGAACTATTATTAAAGATATAGTTTTCTTTGCTGCTTGGTTTCAATTTTTCAAATGCAGCTCTATTAATTAGAACTTGTAATAGAGTTGCAGATTTTTCAGCTGATAAGGCAAAAAGAGGGGAATCTGGTATTTGGCTAGAGGACCCTCCTAGTGACCTTTGCCTTTGTTATCTGATGATTTGTTGAGTTAATAAAATCAGATGTTCAATCAAAAAAAAAGAAAAAAAAAAACTCCAGTTGGCAAAAAATAAAAAAAATAAAAAATTACCCACAGAAAATTAAGATAGAAAGTTAGTAATATTTTATTGATTGGTTATTGTTAGAGTAAAATAAATAGTAAAATAATAGTTAGCTAATAGAGCGGTACAATTTTCCTCTTGTAGCCATTTTTTACATTTTCCTCTAAGCTTAGGAGCTCACAAATCTAATAGCATAATTGACACCTTAAAACGTTCCTTAAATTTGGTGTTGAATCACTGGTCCAATATGCTTCTGTACATATGGTTGAGTTGCTTGATATACCGCCAGTGTGATGTCTGAGTAAATGTAGCCGATTGATAACCTGGTTAATAAACTAGACCAGTGTAACTCGGCTGCCCACCTTGACTTGTCAATGGTGCCCCCAGTGTAATTTGGAGTCAAACCACTACAAAAAGGTGGCTGCCAAGCCTCTAGCTGTGAAATACTCCAAGGTTGCTCTCTACATGTATCTGAATTGGGGCACTGGCCATAACATTAGTAATAACCGGTGAACCCAAATTACCTGGAGTACTTTGTGGCTGTCTAGCCAAATTGACTTGCCCATACTAAAGATTGGGCTATGGTTGATATGGCTACCCGCCAGGATTAAACCCTGTCATAGGCTGTTCCTGGGGATCTCCATGAAAAAAAGAAGTCGGATGCTCTTTAGTCAAGTTGTTATTTCTTGCATCTTGGTCTTTGGCCACATGATTTTCAGCGTGGACGTTGGTTTAACAATCTCGGCAAGTTAGCGAAACATTTGATACATCAAATCATTAAGGTAAACTAAGGTAAATTATAGATTTGAATTTCGGTACACGCTTACAAAGATATTTATATAATTTTTCGTTAATAAAAGAATTTAAAAACTGAATACAAATTAAACTATAAGCGAAAATTGACTAAGTCAACCCCATTGGCCATTAACAGAGTAAGTAATAATTTTACAACCAACAAAACTACTGCATCATCTAAACATCGCGAAGCAACTTTAATCTCAAACAACAAGGAAGTCGCAACCGTATATTCCACCAAAGATAAAGTAGGAGAATCCTATCCAAAGGTACAAAATTCAAAAACACAAAATATACCTACAATATATTACATATTGAAAGGCAAGTTTAGATATGACTGCTTGAGCACAACAATAATCTCAAACCACAAGTGATAAATTCTACGCTCGACTGCTTGAACTTTGCTGGTCTTTTCTGGATTTACGGCCGCATATTATTTTGATGATTCTCGCGCCCCGAACAATAAAGCGTATTATGAGTAAAACCACGATTATTGCGGACAATCCAATCCACACCATAAGGACTATTTCAAACACACCGCTAGCAGTACCCCAAATGGCATCTGGGGTGACCATCATCGCGCCATACAAGTAGGTAAGAGCGAGGCTAGTGATAGTGATGCACATGCCAATTGATAAGAGCCATGTGGGGAATCTGTGATTCAGAGGCAGTCCACTCACAAGCAAAAGACAAACACTTAGTGATGCAATGAAACAGATGGTATTGAATACCAAGAACCGCAGATATTCATTTGGGCGCTGAACAGCTAAAACAGCTTGCCCGGGGCCTGGATGACTTGAATTGCTGCTTGGACAACTGATATCATCATTGACACCAGCCTGAAGCACATCACCTGGTGGGTTAAGGGCGGATTGAAAGGTGATGGTTGCGATTATGGAAGCCGTCATACTCAGGCTTCCTCTCATATCCTTCAACCATTGATGCTTGTCCTTGTATGTCAACCAACCTCCACACTTCCTCCACCATTTCTTTGGAGTTTTCTCCTTTGCACCGTTACCAGCACTGTCTCTGGATGGTGACCCAAGGTGACTCATTTGTCGTCTCGTCCTAGAAGAGCAAGTAATGGAGGAAGTTGTCAGAGACTGAGTACTATAGGTTGTATTTTTTAAAAAAGGAACAACACGATATTGCATAAATTGTTGGAAACCTTTTAATTTGAGCTAAACAAATAGGTAAGTTTTAACTTTGTCGTTTATATGTAATGCTTGGAAAGACGTTTGTTACATAAATATTTCGCAGAGTTGTTTAGATGTTGATTATGTTATACAAAAATATGTTTAATAATCTTTTGAAAATAATGAATAGGTAATAAATTATTATAACTCACTTTACATATAAATACTTTTTTGAAAAAATATTTATAGGTACAAAACAATATCTAATATCTTGATATCTAAATATATCCAAAAAAGTTGGATTTTTATGATTTTCTTGTTTCATTCATAACATTTTAAACTAATATATAGAAGCTTTTTGGCACATCATTCATTGTTGATTAATGCATAGTATTCAATTGTATAACGCAAATAGATAACTTTAGCACAAATGAATAAATATAATTTTTCAAAAAAATTGTAAGGAGTTGTTTAATTAAACTGAAATTGATAATAAAAAGTGGCATGATCATAAAAATTGTTTAATTATGGTTAGATATAATATTTTACTCTTAATATTCGCCTATAGAAATTACTATAAAAATTGATAATTTAAAATAATATATCATTATATAAATAATATCTTACAATAATAATAATGAAGAGTAACGGTAAGATAAATAAACAATAATTAAATAACTTGAAATTAAATAATAAGCAACTGTTAATATAAAAGAATGATAAATAGAATAAATTAAAATAATAAATAAAGGAGCAACTTTAATGTAAAGGAATCAAGAACTAAAGTAACTTGAAATAAATAATAGGCAACATAAATATAAGAAAATAATAACAGAGAAAATTGTAATAAAACTAATAATGAGCAACTTTAACCTAAAGAAACAATAATTAAAATAATTTGGAGCAATAAGGGACAATAATAATAAATAAAAAGTAATAATATAAAGGGACAGCAAGTAAAATAACTTGGAGTGATAAATAAAATAAATTGAAATGAGTAATTTTAATATAAAGGAGCAATAAATGAAATAACTTGAAATAAGCGATTATAACCATAATTTTATTTTATAAATAATTTAATTATCTACCTCAAAATTGTATATCTACCAATCTTCTTATCAATCTCTAGCTCTCTCTCTCCTTTTTTTTTCCTCGATAATTTCTCTTTATTCTTTCATGATATTCCTCCTAAATCTCACATTTTAACATTTTCGTTTGTTTTCTTTTTGCAATACTTCAATCCCACATCCTTCTATTTATAGAGGCACAACGACGTGCTTTCGGGGAATGTACCCGTCATTGCCATTTTTTCTACAAAGACTTGCTCAACCAAGTCTTCACGTGATTGTCGTGGCAACGACATGCTTTTGGCGAATGTACCTACCATTGCCATTTTTTCTACAGACTTGCTCAACCAAGTCTTCACGGGCTTTTTAATTTTATTATGGGAACAGTAAATTTAAAATACCATAATATAGAATTAAGAACAAAAATACAAAAATGTGGGATAATAACACAAATTTTGCCTTACACTAAATAGTATTTATATTTTATTAATTTTTTAACTGAATTCTACATGCTTCATGGTGAAAATTGAGACAGCATGCCCAGGGAAAGAAATGTTTGAGCTCCCCCACATACAAGAAATAATCATTTACAAAAGGCTGCAAAAGCCACGTGAGACATGGCCGTAAAACTTGCAATTAGTTGCAAACAAATCAATGAACAGTACACGCATGCACACAAATAGTAGACGGATGGTAACCGGGTGTATTGTTGCATGTAGAAAAAAAAAAATAAAGCAATGTTGGTCATGCTTTTTGCAAAGAGGTTGAATGGGAGCTGACATGTGTATAGATGCACAGTAAAAGAATATTGACTACTATTAGTAGTTGAATAAGAGCCGAGTGTGTTGTTGCAGGTAGCAAAAAAAGCAATGTTGGTCATGCTTTTTGCAATGGACGAGAGCTAACATGTATAAGGATACATAGTAAAAGAATATTGACTACTATTAATAATTGGACTAGAAGCTCTATAAGTGAAGGGGAGGGTGTTACTGATGCAAATTGCTTCATTTGATGAAGGAAGGCATTGTGTTTTTGAAGTGTTGAAACAAAAGAAGGTTGTGGGATTTTTCTGTAACGTGAGTAAGAAAGAAAGATTTTGAAGTGTTTTTGTGCTTTTATTTAATCTTTCATTTTGTGCTTTTGAAGTGTTTCAATTTGGAGGGTGGTGCTCGAGTGAGAAAAACAATTTTGAATGTGTGATCTAGTTTGGTGTGTGATCAAGAAGGACAGAACGAGACGGCAAGAATAAGCCGATGCAATCGATGTCGAGATTCAACAGTGGATTCAAGCAGTTATATTGCAGTGCAAGTTTTGAAGTAATATATATTTTCAGAAATTATATCTAAAAATTTATATTGATATTATGTTTAAAATTACTTTTAGTTTGTTAGTATCCTATGTATATCAAATTAGATTGACCATAAGATAAATATTGTAATAAGAGGTATTTTAATTTTGTGGTGATATTATGTTTGAAATTAATTTTAGCACGTTATTTGTTTTAAAATATTAGACAATTATTAAAAAATAGCTATATATATTTTTTTATAATATATTAATTTATTAGTCATTAGTATTAATTTTGTTCAGTGTTTTGTTTAGAGTTTTTGCTCTAACATTTCGCCCCATCAAAATAGAATTCTATGTTAAGTCTTAAGCCCTTGACTAACGGCCAAAATAATTTTTTTCTCAAATTCCTACACCATCAAAGTAGAATTCTATGTTAAGTCTTGACTAATGGCCAAAATAGTTTTTTTCTCAAATTCCAATACCTAGTGGGGCGAAATGTATGCAGACTTTTTGCTCTCACATTTCACCCCATCAAAATAAAATTCTGGGTTGAAATAATTTTTTAATGTGCCATATTTCTACTTGTGCAGGGCGAAACGTGTAACACCATTTTCCTGAGGCGATGCTCACGTAAGTGATTGACATAATGCGCACTTGGTCAATTTGGAAATAAATATTAAAAAAGAATAAAATATAAATTTTTAGGATCTTAAATAAATGTCGATTAAAAACATGAATGGTGTACAATATAGCTAAAAATGACATAACTACTTCAACTAATCATGTTACACTTAGATAAATTTTAATTCATTACCGAAAGTACAAAATTGTAACAGAAGATGAAATTTTTTCAACGGGGAAAGTTTATAAAACCTACGACATTGGTCATCACATACCAAGTCGATGAAGTTGATAGAAAATAAAGTTTATGTCATAAAACATGTGGTTGCTGCTATGATGGCCGAAGAACGACTATCCTCTTTGCTCAAGGTTGATTTATACAGGGATAACCTGGACAGCTGTTCATAGAGTGGGAGTCTAATGTCGACAATAAGCTTCGATTGTGGTTGGTGTGTTAGATGCTGTCATGAACTCATGTGGAAGATTAGATTTTGACTTCCTACATTTCTTCGCACATATGTAAATACACTGTGAAGTTGGTACATAATCGCCCTATAAATTGGTTTATACTTCTAATATACTTAAAATATACGCTCATTTGTCTAAGGTATATATAATACTTGTAAAATTATCGTATATTTTTTCTTTAATTTTTAGGATTTTTGGACAAACTATGTTCACATTATTGCAAAGAAAACTCTATAAATTTTTTTTGAACATATTATATCAATATTACCAGAAATTTATGTTGACATTATTATTGATCAAACTATTTTAAAGATACCTGAAACATTCTTCATGCTAGTATAAATAAGAAATAACAAATTTACAACAATTTGTACAAAATAAATACATAAAAAAAGTTGTAACATCATTTAATTATTAGGATTGCCGAGTATATGTGAAGATAGAGACTAGATTCGCTTAATATACAAACGCAGCTACGAGTTACTAAGGCTTTGTTTAGATCGACGAAAGAAATTGGAAGGACGACAGTTGAGTGGAATGAAATAGAGTGGATTTATATTTTTAAGAGGTATGTTCAATTGAACAGAAAAATTAAAAGAAAGGAAAATGAAAGGAAATTGCTAATCTCTTATTTATTTGTGTGGAAAAAGTGAAAGGAAAGAAATAAATAATCTTGTCAAATGGCAATTTGACTTTTGTGTTATTATAAGAAATATTTCATCTCTATTAATTAATATCAAATAAAAAATATCACTATTTTTATTTGAATTTAATTTAAATATATTGACAGTATAAAATAGTTTTACACTGTCAGCCAATAGAAATAATGGAAAGTGCCAACTCACACAAATAACTACTCATTATAATGAGGGATCCACCATGATTTCTCACTTTTCCCTATTTTTATTAGTTGACAATGTAAAACTGTTTTATACTATCAGTACATACAAATTAAATTCTTTTTATTTTAATAATTTAAAATAATATTAACCTATAAAATCAAATTCATATTAACAAAAACAAATTTTTTGAAATTATTTAAAAAAGAACAAATTTTTTGAAATTATTTAAAAAAGAACAAATTTTTTCAGCTAATATTTTAAAAATATCACTTAAAGGTATGTTTTACCAAAACTTATATAATTCTATGTTTAAAATAAAATATTGGTATTTAAAAAATTTAAAAATTTTATATAACTTATATTTTGGGTATTTTTATATATTTATTTTTAATAATATAATAATAAAGAAGTTCAAATTATTTGAATAAAAATTTTTAAAGTGTTGATTTCAAAAACAAAAAAAAAAAAAAAATGAAAGAAGGGACAGGTGATATTGCTTGGACTAAAGTCCTCCCCCACTTCATCATCTCTGGTCTCCCTGTGCAATACGGAGGGCCAGTATGGGAAAACCAAAAATCCCACCTCTCCCTCCGCGAATATTCTGCCGACAGTAGGAGAGGGGCACATTTGTGCACGGTTTATGTGGGACTCACCCATTATTATGCACTATTTATTCTTTTGTTTTTAATTTTTTGTCACAATCAAATAAACGAAATATGACATTTTTATTCTTATTTGGTTTTATTTCCGCCCTAAATCAATCCGATCAGACAAAGTCAAAGTGAATAAAGCTGACTTTATTAAAACTAAAATGGATAATAGATGAATAGCAAACAAAGAGTGAGCAAATAATTTGTTCATATTATTAGTGGGTGCTAACCACAACGTTGTTCCTCCTTAACAATTCTCTCATACGGAATGTAACGTAACTAACTACACGGCCAGTACAGTGGCATTGCAGCACCTTTGTCTTATCCACTGTGACCCAAGAGCGCGACGACCAAGGGGCAATGCCATTACCCCAACCTTTCGTCAGGGATCTTTACGGACACCACACTTGCAGGCAGTCAATCAGGCTGCAAGCATGTATGAGTCAGTGTTTTGGTCCAGTCTCGTCCGAATTTGACTACTTCACTATGCCTTCGCGTCGAAATTGAACCATGCTCGGCTGGTCCCCTCTGGCTTAGGAGGACGGGGGTTGTGGACAGACGATCACGAATTGGGCGGGCATAGTTCCTGGTGACCGTGACTCTAATGTACATGAACAGCATCTATCTCCCGTGAGTGTCAACGCAGAAAGGGCCGACAGATTCCACTCTTACAGATGCAGTCCGTCTAACCACCCCCACATGGGAGTAAAAAAAGCCTGACAACCCATGTGCACCTACTCATCCCTTGCCCAACGAAGACCAAATGTGGCTAAAAAAAATTTAATAAAATCAGAATGAATGTAATATTACCTAATATTACAATTGTACGGACCTAAATTGATCTCAAAATATTCTCAGATTTAATGACACTCATACTTATTATTACGTGAAAAACATTATCTTAGGTTCCTCTCACCCAATTATTTTTAAATTCGTAATTATCCATACGTTAAGAAGCTGGTTCGTGTTGGTTGGTTTACTTGGGTCGGGCACAATGTCAATTTTTGAATGTTTTTTTACAATCTTCAGTTTGCATAACCCCATTCATTGCCATCGGTCATACGTGGCTTCGATAACAAAAAAGTGAAAAAACAAAAGGAAAATTTCATTTATGGTTTTCATTTTTCGGCAAAATTAAACTGCTTTCGTGATTGTTGTATTTAGAAAAAATTATATCCATCTTTTTTCAAATATTGCATGTGTAGAGCGTTTCTTAATATATATATATATATATATATATATATATATATATATATATATATATATATATATATATTGCTTTCGTTATTATTATTCAAAAGGTTAGAAAAACAATCAACAGAGGCCTTGCAACTCATGAATTATTCTACGTAATTTGACTTTGTTACAAATTTTTTTCATGAAATGTTTTACTGGTTAACTTGCGACCTAGTGGTACTCCAACGAACTATATGACTATGTTAAGATTATCTTATGACACATACGCCGTTAGATTCAATTGTTAGTTTGCTTTATTATCATTTTAGTATATGTGAAGGATTGATTCGCTAGAACATATACTATAGTTTACTTTCCACTGATTTATATACTACTTCAGCCACATATCTGGACAATATACTTTTAGTTCAATTCGACTCTTTCATATATCATTGCTCCTATATATTCCCCCCCCCCCACTCTCTCTCTCTCTCTTCCTCCATCTATATGGGTGTATTTGTTTGTGCTTTTTTTAGCAAAAAATCAATTTTTTCATTAAAAAAATTAATTTTCATACATTTGGATAAATTTTTAAAAATAATCAAATTATAAAAAAAATCAGTTTTCAATTTTTTTGGAGAAGCTGAAAAGAGTAGCTTCTGAAAAAAATTAGTTTTTAATTTTTTTTATTATATATAAAATTTAAGTCTCAAAATTTGAAACAAACACACCATATATTTCTCTATCTAGATCTATACGTCTATAATGGATTATTTAAATATATAGTTGTTGGATGAAAATACAATCGGCTAAATATGTTAAAAGAAAGTTAGACAATCATTTGAAGAGGATCGGTCAACGAAAGTTGGAATAACAATTGAACTTGTATTAATCAATCAACGAATTCATACAAAACCTTCAACATCAACAATAAAAATAAACAAGTAAACTAAAGCTGAAAACATAAACAACAATGAAATAAAAAGCTACTAATTAAAATGGCATGATATGTTGATCTGAGTGATATTTTTATTCTCTGTGCATGAGTCTTTTATAATTTTTATTGACTCTCACCACTTCTTTATTACATACATGTAATGGTCCTCCAATGCATGTTCATTCTTAGTAGTGGGCCTAATCATTCTTCTTATCCCAACATTTCATTTAGCCGAACTAGCACTTTTAAGTCTACAATAATTTTTAAGCCGATAAATATTTGTCTTGGGTCTAATTATTTTCCTTGACACGTTCCAGCCTCCAATTAAGCCTAATTTTAGGTCATTTGCCAACCTATAATTATTTTAATTTATAGTGTCAACAACAGTGAACATGGTTTGTGGCCGTGCAAGAGTTACGATACGTTTATTTCATTCTTCAAAATTTTATTTACATAAACAACGATCACGAAAACTTAAATGTGACATAATGTTATTCTATACAAGTTTCTTTGCATCTAATAATTCCCACATGCACTCGTGTAGAAAGACTATGTTATGCCTCATTGTCGAAAAATTATGATTTTTTCAGGATTTATGTCATCTGAAATAGTTTTCAACGCAATTAAAAGAATATTCAGTTATTAAAAAAAAATAATTTGTCTTGTACAATTCAACTCGATACCCTCCTTTCTCCGATGGCTTGAGTGGGGGTCTCTGTTGTCAGGGTTACGGGTTCGAATCTTAGACACCGTTCTCTTCTTTGTTTTGCATTTGCTTCCCTCCCATGTTTTTTTGTTTGTGCTCACCACATTCTTCGGGCCACGGGAAATTTTATTCGCCCTTCCTCATGACGAGCACTACCTTCACATGTCGTTATTCGGTTTCAGCTCTATGTCGATGTCAGCAACTTCATCAGTGACGCTGCCAGAGCCGGGTAGGCAATCATATGTCATTCGTGTCCCCCTCATTGCAGTCCCACGCTTTGAACAATTATTGGCACCACTTCCGCAAACACGTCCTCCAGCTTCCGACCATGGTAAAATTAGCTACCACGGGAACGCACAATTAAATAAGACATGTGCTTTGAATTTTGATTTCGATTTCGGTTTTTTTTTTCTTTTAATAAATCTAATTATCGTCGCATTTCTTCAATTTTTACACAATTTATTTCTCAAAAATTTCATTTCAAATAAAATATGTGTCCACCAAAATTATATGATAACAACTCTATAAAATCCTTGATTCATAGTAAGAGACATTGAACGTAAAATTAATACGACTGCCAATGACAAATAACTTACTAAATAAGTAAGAAATTTGTATAATTTATATATTAATTTTACGCAATCTCAACACCACTTTTCTGATTATTTTCTTTCCTTAATTGGAAATTATTGATCAGACCAACTATATTAAATTAATTTCCTTCCTTTTGTTTCTTTTCCACTTTGTTCGGATATAAAGAAGAAATGAGAGGAAGGAAAATGAAAAGAAAGAAAAAAAAAGAAAAAAATATGAAAAGAAAAATATGTTTTCTTTTTTGCTGTTTTGTTCAAAAGAAAAGAGGAAAGAAAATGAGATAAAAAAAATTAAAAATAAAAAATTATATATATATCCTTATTATATAATAAAATATAAATATTTCTCTTCTTTAAATTTTAATAGTTTTTATAAATTATATAAAAATAATTTTATAATAAATGTTAATTTTAAAATATAATTTATTGACATTTTATTATAAAATTTAGTTTAAAATGATTTGTGTAAAATAAATAAATTTCATATGAATTAAATTTCAATATTATCTATAAAAATTACCTACATTTTAATTTTTATTATAATGTTTTTTATTTTACTAAAACTGCCCAACATTTTTTGTCATAAAGATGTCACATATTTTTTTTCGGTTAAATCTCATTTAGTTTAACTCATATGCACGAACATATATTACATGTGCTTTTAAGGATTTATTGCCTAATAATTCATGGACTTATTGTTGCCTAAAACGGGGGGACATATTTGGGATTTACTAGCCACAAATTATTTCTCGAACTTTGTCCATAAGTTCCCCAGTCATTTTCTCTGCTATTTACTCCATATTTACTATCTTTTTTGCATCTTTTCTTAATGGAATGCGGTACGACCCACAACAGAGTGATAAATGTCAACTTCATTGTGCAACGGAATTACCAAAAAATAAAAAACGAGGTCTGGGCTTCGGTGGTTCTGGGCTTACGACTGCACTGGCAAATGCAGCCCCGATTGACTCCTCCCGGCCCACTAAGTCCAATTCATGCGTTTGGCCCTTTTGCATTATTACAAAACACTCCAACCCACGAACACAAATTACTTTCACGATAATCTCACCCACATTAACAACAAAAACACGAAATCGAAAAAACCGACTTTCACACACCACTATCAACAATTGGTCAATTACTCACTATGTCCGACATGCATAAATATGAAAAATTGAACAATTTTTAAAACCATTTTCACTCCGACCGCGTGGCTTTTCCATCCAAAGCTCAGTTGCAGACGGTCTCATCAACTGTGGCACCTACTTCCTTTGACCAAGCAAGCTATCAATCTGGCCTGCCTTCACGTAAGTATTCATCCAATTACATTGCTAGACTAGCAGGGAAAACCTCCTCCTCTCATATGTGTGCAGCACCTCCGTTCATTTTGACAACAGGCCATTACTTCTTCTTTACTGCAAAGCATTCTTCATTCTCCTCTTTACTACCTATTACACACCCCAAACAGAGTCACAAACATGCAACACAAACCACATTAACAAAACCATGTCCAATATGCAATAAAATAAGCAAAACAGAAATTCTCCACAAAACCATAATCTGCAAAATTCCCCTATCTCACCCCATCACAAAGCACACACCCTTTACTGCCCCTCTTACCTTATACATCTCCTCCATGAATAGCTATTAACTTATCCCATAAGACCCCATAAACTACTTGCATTCATTGCACTGCTCAATGTTGCTTTCCTTCTTTCCCTGATTCACTAATATTTCCTGTTGCATCTTTTCTCAAGGTATTTACTTACATGCATTTATTTAAGCAGTTTCAAGTTTTTCAATCATCTCCATTAATTCAGTCTCTCCACATAAGGTTACACCATCTTTCCTTTTCCTTACTTTTCATTTTATCCCCTCCCCCAACAGTACGCATTTTCTACAACCATTTGTCTCTCTATTACAAACTTTTTGTAATTAACTTCAATTGCTTGCTGGCATAAAGGAGAATAACTCCCCTACATGGCATTAGGTTCTTTACTCTCCAACTCCCCCCATTGCATTAGGTTCTTTACTCTCTTCTTCGTAGATTTTCATTTCTTCTTCTTCACAATATATCTCATCCATGCTTATTCATACAAGTCCACTTTCTAACTTTCTCAACCAACTCTTCATTCCCACTTCACATCTAATTTAATCCCCGCCAACACTATTAACACATATATAACCATAACAATTAGTCTACATTTGCTTCTTATATGATTTTTCCTTACCTACCCCACAGTGATGACTTTTACCTTCTACAGATGTATCCGACTCTCCATGAGGGATGGGGAATACTTTTCAGGGGCACAGTTTGGAGGGTGGACCAGGCTGTCAAAAGGTATATAATGAGTAACCCTGTTCACTGTAGGCGATGCTACAACGAGGACTTCATTTCATCAATTTCCAACCCACTCATCATTACCACAACACACAACTTCAACGACATCCCATCGCTTACTATTGACACCGTTCGATCTCAGAGGATCCAATGCATACATCCTAACGACGATTCTGTCATTCAACCTATGACTCAACACAACAATGGAGATGATCTTACCACACCTCTACCAGTGGGAGCTGAATGAGTCAATATTTTTTACTATCCCAAGACACTGGAGCTTTTTCCACATATTGATAGGCTCATCCTTGCGATGCCAATCAAACAAATTTCGACATTCGAAATTTATATCTCAAATGTGCAGGTGCTATTATTCCACTCCTATTCTACTATATCATAACTCTTTCAAACCACCACTTTATTCTACTTGGACAAGATTTAATTTTCTCACTGATTTCATAACCTTCTTCCTATCAAGTGCTACAAAGAGATACCCCTCTGTAGCGTCTCACTATCACTCCCTTGGTTATGATCAACAGAAACAACCACGAGGTTGCTTGGGAGATATGGGCCGCACAATGTCCTATGCCCTTCCCAAACCAAGCAGTTCCCCTCAACATTCACTATCCACAAAACTTTGGCCCTAAACTACTTGTTCTGAATTGCGGCGCCATCACCCGCCCTAATTTCCTTCCAGCTGCTGCGTAATTCTGCTTCCAATTTCAGCCCAGCATGTTGATTATCACAAATAATGCCGGCCTTGGACTTACAGCCACTGACATATGCAGAGAACTACCTTTTAACAGCTTCATGTCCACCCTGCTTGATGGCCCAGGACAAGGGGTTTATCTACTGTGGCGATCAGATATAATTCAATGCCAAGCCTATAATTACACCGAACATGGATTCAGCTTTGCTGTCACTTCCGCTGCTGCATCCGACCATCGTTCATCGGCTAACACCCAATTTTGAGTCAGTTCCTTGTCTACATTGCTTTAAAACTCACTTCACCAACCTTCTATGCATTCAAGCTTATACTTATTATGTTTCCTTTGCTTCGTGTAGCATGCACTTTATCTCCTCTCTACGGTTAGCAGAATTCACCAAGCTGCCACAGATTGTCCAACGCCCTCTCCGATTTTACTCACTCTTGTATTCGCCATTTCATGTATTATATTGTCCAACACTGATTACTTATGCTGCCTTCTGCTTATATTTATCTCCATTATTCATTTTAACTTACATAATTGCTTTTTGCATGTTCAAGTCATCAAATTTCTTCCAAACCTATTTTTACATTCCTATTCCACACATCCCACCCCTCCATTATGCAAGTACGTTGATTACATATTCTTCTACCTCTAAGTGTTATTCTCATAAACTCTCCCCAACCCACGCTCATGGGATAGGCCATTCCCACCTATTGTTTTCTTTCCACCCATCTACACAATTACTTACTCTAAAAACCTCAAATCTACAACTACATTACCACTCAACAAACAAAGATGCTCAATCTACGCTCTTATTGCAAGTTTATATTCCTATTGCTACAAATTCATATACATACAAACCCATTCCACACATCAAAAATAAAGCTACTTGCCAAATACAGACATGCACACCTCTGCATACCAAATACTATGCTCACTTGCCCCATCACCGGTAAACTTGCTTGAATGCTGCATCACTTGTCCACCACCTCCCATCCACGCTTCATTTTCATTCGATGTAATTCTGTTATCAACTCAGCTTTCCGCAAGTCCATGCATCATCATACCACTTTAATGCGGATAGACCAAACCGGCGCCTACATTACATTATCAAGTCTTTCCTACTGAAGCCACTTCGCACTCATTGTTAACCATTATTCACGTACCTTCGCCAACTACTGACCTAGCCCTCCCTATTTCCCCCACACAAAGCATTCCTCGCAATTCACTTACACGGTCAACTCGCTGCCCTCGTTTTCTCTATCTACCCCAATTATACAAAGATGCTAACTCAACGCATCTAGAAATCAACAAAATAATAACATAAAAAACATTTATTTTTATCACACACCGTTCAACGCTACTATCATCGCACTTCAATTTGCCGTACTTCTCCTTAATATTTCAATTTGTAGCGCCTTTGTTTAACACACGAAATCAATGTATCCATAATGCGAAGGAATTCTGTTATACCAAGGGACATAGCCATAGCCATAGCCAAAGCCATATTAGGGGGAGAAATATTTGAGTGATCCTGAAATACTACATGATTATTTTCACAACCAATAATATAATAGTATTTTGGATAAGTGGTGGGTTCCATCTAAAATGTTATTATATTATTGGTCGTGGACACAGTCACGTAATGCTACAAGACTACCCAAATATTTCTCTATTAGGGGAAACGCGCCCATACATTGAACACTCGTTCATCCGCAAAGTCGGTCTCCAGCGGTCATATTTTCCAATTTCCATGACAGTTTTCACGTATAGACAAGACAAAAGCTTATAGATGGGACGAATTGTTCTCTTTGACTTGGTGAGTTCCAAGAGGAAGAGAGCGTTACGCACCATCACGCATTAGACAATAATAAGCAGGCTCTTAGCTTCATATGAATCATGCATGTATTGAAACATGACAAAAATGAGTAAAATAACAAAATATTGTAGCATAAAATATTATTTTGAAGAAGCTCGATGAATGCCTTTTCGCCCGCATTTACATCACTGGGCAAGTCACTGCTTTTGCGTAGCTTTCTTTATTCTTTTGTTTTTTTCGTTTTAACTGAATTAACTTATACATTTATTTACATGTTCTTTTTTAGGTACAAAGGTTCGATGGATGTCGTTATTGTGCAGCTTTCCCATGGGTTCCATCACATATCGTAAGCCACCCCCCAATGATTTATCATGCCAAATTATATGTAAACAAATGGTAATTTTTTAAATCGCGGTTTGATAGTTCATTGCAGTGTGTTATGTAACATCCCCACTTTTGTAAGCAAAGTATAATGAAAATTTTGAATTATTTTCCTTAGGTAGTGGGAGAATTTATCCGGTAGCGTTATGTCATGACAATCCTTACATTCAAAATTATAGGGTACTGTAATACTGTCGTTAAAAATATGGCATTGCCATATGTTAAAAATTAAGAAATAACAAAAATGCCCTAGTAATCTTTTGCTATTTGCAGTGTTGTCCAGGACTTTTAGAAATTATATTTTGACCTCAAAGAGTTATTCCCACAATAACCCTAAGACTTTCCATAAAATGACAATTATGTCCCTACATATATAGAATTAGCGGAATGGGGTTTTAAACAGAGTAGAATCACGAGGCAAAACCGTGAAAGTTTAAATCTTTGCCGATTGGGCAATGGAGATAGTCGGGTGTGAAATGACGTTGGGTTCCCCTAAACTTGCTCGAAATTAAGAAAATGCCATTAGCTACAGAAAACAGAAAACAGAAAGGCTTTGAATTTGCAAAAATGTCTAATTTACGCCGTTAATCCATTTATTCAGTTTTAATAGTTATGTAAGGGCAATTAGAAGTTAATTAAATATTAATTATGAGTTAATTAGATATTAATTAGAGAGATTAGACTTAGAAATAATTAGAATAGAGATATAAAAATTCTCTCAAAATCATTTAGTAAAGTTTTGTCGATTTAAAGGAAATCGACGAAGATTCGGTATTTTAAACTGTCAGAACCAATCCAATAGAATTTCATACTGAAGACCCCAATTTTAGTGGCTCAAATTTAGCCACTTCTACCTCATGTGAGTGGCGCCACTTGCAACCAAGGAAGGAGGAGAAACTTGGCTTAACTACCACCACCAAAGCCTCCACCAATTACAAGCTTTTGTGTTATAAAAATCAAAGGATTTCCTCCTAGGTCCTCCTCATAATTCGCCCCCACCAGCTGCCCTATCCTCTCTTTTTCTCTTCTTCTTCCTTTCTTTCCTTACCTCCATGACCAATAGCTTCAAGCTCAAGATTGGGGGCTTTCTTGACCTCAAATCCTCTTGCTTCTTTTATGAAATTTGATTCTCACCTCCTTCTCTACAAAACCCCTTTAACAATTTCATAATTAAACATCAAATGGAGCCTCCCCACACTCATGTGAGCTGCTGCCATGGTGAACAAAGAAGGCTTGGAGTTGGTTCTTGGCTTCCTTGCTTCCATGGTTTCAAGGATTTTGAGATAAGTAACTCAAATCCTTAGTTATTTGTTGTGTTGTGGGACTATATGGCTATGATGTGCTCCTTATGCTATGTTGGTCCATGCTTACATGCTTATGATTTGACATTTTTCTTGTGAATTGAAATGAAGAAATTTAGTCTATGTTGAAGAATTGATCAAAAACTCAAAAAGGCACTAAGCAAAATTTGTTTTTGTGAGAAAACCCTACGGTGTCTGTACCGACGGAGTGTACGGCTCTGCCTACAACAGTATAAAGTGGATGGAACCAATTTTAAATGAAACTAGACATTTAGATCTTTCCAAAAATATAAATTATAAGGCCATTGGATTAGTATTGATTGAGTTATGAATTTTTGAAGTTTAACCTGAAATTCTGGGTTCTCTTTTGGGCAGTATGAGTTGTAAGGAATATAACTCACCCTACAAAACTCTAAATTAAGTACAACTAGTTTGGTATGAAAGCCAACAAATAGAGAAACATTCTATAAAAATTTCAGAATTAGATTTGATCCCAATTATTCCCAGTGATTCAATGAAATTGCCTTAAGTTCAAACTAGACTAGAATAGGGCAGTCTAGAAGGGTCAATTTACGGAGCTTATAACTCAAGCTACACATATGCAAATGAGATGAAACTTATTGCAAATAAAATCTCGTTCTATTAGCTTTAATTTGATAGGTTTTGTATGATTTCACCTAGATTTCTATTTTTGGTGAATTTTTACTTCTATGGGTGCAATTCTGGCTAGTTGTAGGACAGATTGAGATAAAATTCAAATAACTCGAGTTACACAAATCAAAATTAGATGGGACCAAAGAGGTTAGAAAATAGACACACAAAACTCTAACATTTCCCAAATTTAGGTCCAAATGAGTTAAATAGAAATTATGGCTTATTTTACAAAAATCGGATAGAGTGAAGGTGCAAAGACAGTAGCTATATTTTAAATGCAACTATTATTCCTACGAGATTGATGCTGAATTGTGAATGAAATGTTGTGATTTTTCTCTAAGACTGGTTGTTTGAGTACTGGCATTATTCATGGGGAAGTGGACACGTTTCGTCATGCTACCGAAATTTCGGCAAAGTCTATGCATGAGTTACGAAATATATTTAGATACATGTGCATTTTGCAAGAAATTTACAAGGATTATAATAAAAGTTCCATTATACTTGGGCCAACCCTGGATTAAAGTTAAGAGGAATAGACCAGTGGGAAGGTTGGGGTAAGTAAACTCGATATTCCTGTATAGGAACGAGCTTGATCCTGAAAAGTAGGCTATTACCCAGAGGTAAGAGAGGCCATTCACCTCCAGCGGACCAAGTACAGAAGAGCAAATTCAAGTTGCAAGTTAAAGAAAGAGATGAATTAAGTCAATTGCACTTGTATATAGTTAAGTATAAGTATCTATATGTGCATCTTCAATTATCTTGTTATGTCATAATGTTATTATGATTCTTGTTGAAGCATATTACACTATTCGTGTTTCTATGTCTGTCATGTAATATGCCAAGTGGTTGTTAAAATATAACCCGCTTTGAGAAAGATATTTTCAACTTAAAATTGAACCACTGGCTGTGTATATGTGCTCACATTTTCATAAGAAACCGAAGCGACTGGAATATTTATGATGACACTATATGCGTGATGGTTTGAGTTTACCTACTAAGAACCTTAGGTTCTCACTGCTTGCTTGTATGTTTTTCTTTCCATAAACATTCCATATCCTAGGCTAAAACTTAAGAACAAGGCAGAATCCTTGGATGTTTATCATGCAAGACTCAGGCTTAAGTTACCCTGGAAGACTATAGAGGCCGATTGAAGTTCAGTAAAGGCGATAGCCGCAATGTAGAAGTAGTTTCTGTGTATAACATTAGTTACAAAAATTTTTCTTAAAGTGTAATTATTTTATTTTCTATGTATCAAATGTAACATCCACCTGAATTTTTTTATCGTTTTTCGCCTAATTGTTCGGTTTTCATCGAATAATTGAGATTAATTAAAATTCAACTAAATATTCATTTAGGATCAATTAATTAGCAATTTACTAAGTTTAGATATGAGGGAATTAGGTTAGAAGTATAAGAGATTTCATAGGAATTTTTCTTAAATCGATTTACCGATTCAAAGGAAATCGGTAAGATTACGGTATTTTAAACTATCGGAACTGAACCAATAAAATTGTGTACCTTAAACCCTGTAACCAAGGGCTAAATACTCAGCCATCCCTTCAGCTGTTGGTAGCGCAAGGGAGGCCACAAGAGAGGGAGACTTGGCTGAAAAATTAGCCACAAAGCATCCTCCAATCACAACCCACCAAGCCAACTACTCTTCTTTATACTTGAATCAGATTTTTCCCTTATTCCCTGTTGACTTGCGCCCTCTCCCTTCAATTTACTCTAGCAACCTTCAAGGCTTGACAAGATTCCACCCACCAAACTCCAAAATCTAACAAGATCGCATACAAAGAGGTAGAGATTCAACTTGTTCTTGTTCTTTTGGTTATGGATGACTTATTTGGGGTTTTATTTTCTCACTTCTTGATGTGATGATTGAATAAATATGATGATCTTTGGTTGGTTTGTTGGCTGTTTTTGATGTTAAAACCATTTTAGAAGTAGAAAGGAGTGAAAGTAGGATGCAGGGAGAGGCTAAGAGGTTACAATCCCTCGGCAGTTCGTATGGCATAGGGTACAGCTCTGCCTACAACTGTTTAAATTTGATGAAACCATTTTTATATGAAAGTAGACATTCAAGGCTTTCCATACATATATAATATAAGGCCATTGGATTAGTATTGAGAGAGATATGAATTTTGGAAGTTTGACCTAGGTTTTTGAGTTTGATTCTAGGCAGACTAGGTTGTTCAGGGCAAAACTCACCCTATATGACTTAGAATTGAATGAAATGAATTTTTTTAGAAAGCTTACACATAAGACAATATCCTATAAAAATTTCAGAGTTAGATAAGGTCCCATTTGTTCTCAGTGAGTCAAGAAAGTTGCCCTATCTCCAATTCGGGCTAGAACAGGGTAGTCCAATAGGGACAAGTTTCGGGGCTTATATCTCGAATTGTACTCATGCAAATGACATGCAACTTATTTCATTTGAAATTTTGTTCTATTAGCTTTACATTGATATAAATTTTGCAGGATTTTACCCATATATCTTTTTTTGGTGAATTTTCTCTTATAAGAGTGCAATTCTGGCTAGAGACATGTATGAATACTAGGTCAAGTTTAGTTAATATCCGAACTCGGAACCTAGCAAACAAAGAGCTAGATCGAGTATACTTAAGGTTGAACTCGGAACTTAGCAAACAGAGAGCTAGATCGGGTATACTTAAGGTTGAACTCGGGACTTAACAAACAGAGAGCTGGATTGGGTGTACTTAAGGTTGAACTCGGGATTTAACAAATAGAGAGCTGGATCGGGTATACTTAAGGTTGAACTCGGACTTAGTGAATAGAAAGCTAGATCGGATATGGTTAATGTCAGAACTCGGAACTTAGGAAATATATTCATAAAGGTCTTAGGAGACCAATTGTGGCTTAATGTCAGAAGTCGGGAATCAAGACAATGACCTTATATACATAACCCCGGAAGTCGGGAATCAAGGCATTGACCTTACATACATAACCCTGGAAGTCTGGAATCAAGATAGTGACCTTATATACATAACCCCGGAAGTTAGGAATCAAGACATTGACCTTATATACATAACTTCGGAAGTTGAAACTGATATGATCTCAGAACTCGGAAGTCGGTCCTAAGCTCAAACTCGAGAACATTAGTAAAAGTTAAAAGCTTACAAGATAGATTAAGACTTAAGACTCTAAAACTTGCACCTATTGATATTGTTATATTCTTGGTATGATTATAATGTTCTACATTAAGTTTGCTGTTTGATTAAAGTTCCCTGGTTGCCTGGCACTATTCATAGGGAAATGGACATGATCCGTTATGCTGCCGAAATATTCGGTAGAATTGTAAGGTGGTTATGAGTATTTATGTGTTAAGAATGATTTAAGTATGATATGAAGTATAATAACGATATTATGATATTTTCTGTTATGAATATTTACGATATGAATATGAAATTCTATATGCAAGGATATATGAAGGTAAATGATGAAGCATATGTATGAGTACATTCAGCACATCTATGCATGAGTATGTATGAGAATAAAAGGATATGAACATATTAAATGTGAATCCTTTCACCTGGAGGCAGTTATGAGATCCCTCCTTATGAAGGCAGTTAAATAAGATAAGATATGGGTTCTTTCACTTAGAGGTAGTCGCACATTGAATCCCTTTCTGTGAAGGCAGTATAAAACTATGAGATCCCTATACCTTGGAGGCACGTGATCAGATGAGATCCCTCTACATTGAAGGCAAATGGTCAGCTGAGACCCCTCTATTATTGAGGCACGTGACTAGATGAGATCCCTTCAATTTAGAGGCATGTGGCCAAAATGAGACTTGAGGCATGTGAATCCCCCAAAGACTAGAGGCATGTGAATCCCCTTGTAGGTCAGTTCTATGTGACGACGGTCATGAGTTAAGCTCACTCCTAGATCAGACTACCCAAGGGCAGTAAAGATTAAAGATTAAAACATATGCAAGCACCCTAGGGACAGCGATACATAATGCCTAGGTGTGCTAAGAAAAGAAAGCAAAAAAAGTTGAAGAAAAACACCAATGCATTTGCATGAAATCAAGTACGAGTATTTACATATGTCCCATGTTTTATTGATGCTGAGACTGTTCCATTTACTTATGTTGTGATTATCATTCTAAACATGAAATATTGCTAATGAGACTCAAGTATGAGGATAAAATGAACTCTGCTTCAGACAATATATTTTCAAACTATAAAACTAAACAATTTATTTAACATGCTCACATGTTTCATAATAAACCGAAGTAGCTGGAGATAATAACGATGACACTACATATGATAGTTAATTGAATCCTACTGAGAATTTTATAATTCTCACTATATTTTCGTGTTATCTCCAGATAGTTCAAAAGTTCCGAAGGAGGTCCTCCGAAGCAGAGTTGACTAGTAAGATTGAAGGTGGCCGAAGGTTGCTGCCAGACAAGCTTCGATTAAGTGATAGTAACAACTCCTAAGTGAGGTATTATGACTTAAGCATAGTACCATACTTGGGAGGGTGTTACATCAGAGATGACGAAATTTATGAACTAGTAATAAAGTGTGCAGTTAAAGGGTCATGTATTATATTTTTTGCATTTTAAAGATTCTCTTAGCACAGTGACAACCTCTTAATATAACTCCATGACTCGAGCATGGTTTATATGATAAAAAGTGTTAATGTTATGCAATGATCTACTGAGATTGTATATTTTGTGCTACTCTATGTGATACACTAGATGAACATTTTTACAAATAGGGCTCCTAAATTTTTTTCAAAAAATGAAGATGGAACTCAAATCATCTTATCGCTTCGTTGTTTTTAACATTTAATTCCCAATTATTTTCTCGTTAACCTTTAATTTTGTTTTCTGGATTTTTTCTTTTGTCTTCTTTTTTAATTTTTGTTCTTTCTATCTTTCCCTAAATTGTTAGAAACTAATAAAATAAATTTCTTATGCAAAAATATTTTAGTCCTTATTTTCATATTGTAACTTCTAAATGTAACAAAAATGCAAAAACTATTTTTAAGAACCCTTACTTTTCTCAAAGCTATTTTTAGATTTGATTCAAATATTAAAAAAATAAAACTTAAAATATTATATTTCATATACAAAGACATTAAATATAATCATTTTAAGATTCAAATTAAAAAAATTGAAAAAAATTAATTTTAATATACTGTTAGTATAAAACTTTTTTGGATAGTCATCCTATCATTTGTAACCATGTCATCAAATATGTTTGACTCTTATCATAAATTCATAACTATCTCAAAAGTCATATAAAGAATAAGAGTTAATAAATTGATAGTGCAAAATACTTTATATTGATAATGTACCAAAATTCATCTCAAATTAAAAGTTGTATACATATTAAAAGGATTTTTTTGTCTCACTTAAATATAATTTTATGAAAGTAGTTCATCTGATAATTTGAAGAAATGAGAAGATTGTGTAAGCTTAGTGAACACATTAGTGCACTACCATTTATATCATTTTCCACTTACATTAGCAACTTCAATACCATTTATATCGTTGTTAAGACCTACCCCAGAGCTGTGACCAATGCTTAGAGGTAACAGACCACTAGCAAGCCTATATTGACTAATTTTACAAAAAAATTGACAAAGTTTTCCCTATTAACTTCCCCAAATTAGCCAACTAGCAAACATAAATATTGAGGCTTTCAAAGCACTCTCCAGTCATTTGCATATACATGAATGAGAATACAATCCCAAAGTTGCAAATATTAAGTACAAATATCCTAACAAAATGACCAAGTCGCAGGACCCTATCTGTGGATCATGGAGCAAATCTAGGTCCAATGGTTCTATAATATATATGGTTGGATTTTGCTTGAAATCTAGTTTCATTTAAAATTAGTTTCATTCAAATTTGAGCTCTATAAGTTGCGAAATATTGTTTGTTGTACGACAGTGGTAGCAAGTGCCATAGCCCACTCCAAATTACAATTTTAAAACTTAATTACACTACTTGTAGGATAGTGCAACCAAGGTTGTCTCTCACAAAAATATTGATGACTATTTGATTAGCAGCAAAAGGGGTTTTGTTTGCATGTAAGAAAAATAATTAAGAAAGAAACTAATAACTAAAACGAACACTAACTCAAGGATTTCCTAAGGCCAAAGGTATATCTATCACAAACGCGCATATGATCAAACACATGGAGTGTGGCTAACTTGAGTTGTTAGTGCGACCGCTACTAGTAACTCTACAATTCACTTAACGACTGTCAAGCATTTGATTAACACACAATTAGTAGGTAGTTAAGACCTCAACCTCTAATTAACTCATGGTAACCTTTAGCCCCAATTGTATTAGCCTAAGTCTCAATCAAGACCCAATTCTCAATTCTTTAGTTAATTAAATATACATCAATCAACCAATCCACATACATCTAACAAACATCTTAGTCATGCATCCTCATATCAATACCATTCCACTATAGAATTAATTAGAATAGTGACCGATTTAGAGACCGATATGAGAAACCAAAATTTTGTTGATCAAAGGAAAAAATCAGTCACTAAATCGGTCTCTAATTGTTGGTCGCTTAATCAGTCACTAAATTTTTTAGTGGCTGATTTAGAGACTGATCAACAAAGAAAATTTTTGGTGAAAAAATCAATAGCTAAATCGGTCTCTAATTTTCAATTAGAGACCGATTTAGCGATTGATTTACTTTTTATATTAACTCAAAATCGGTCGCTAAATCAGTCTCTAATTTTTCAATTAGAGACCGATTTAGTGACCAATTATGAGTTAATAGTTATTACTACCTAAAAAGTAAATCGGTCTCTAACTGAAAAATTAGATATCGATTTAGTGACCGATTTGTTGAAGGAAATAATAAACATATGTAAACCAAAATCAGTCACTAAATTGATCTATAATTGAAAAATTAGAGACTGATTTTGAGTTAATAGTTATTACTACCTAAAAAGTAAATCGGTCACTAAATCGGTTTCTAATTGGTCATTAAATCGATCTTTAATTGAAAAATTAGAGACGGATATAGTGACCGATTTGTTGAAGGAAATCACAAACATATGTAAACCAATATCAGTCACTAAATCGGTCTCTAATTGAAAAATTTGAGATTGATTTAGTGACCAATTTGTTGAAGGCAATCATAAACATATGTGAACCAAAATCGGTCACTAAATCAGTTTCTAATTTTTCAATTAGAGACCGATTTAGTGACCAATTTTGAGTTAATAGTTATTTCTTTCTAAAAAGTAAATTGGTCACTACATTTTAAAATTTCCCAAAAATTTTAGAGATGTCCAACGCCTACTCCCCTCCCCCCCCTAAAAATCACTTCTTCTCTTTTCTTCCCTCTACACCTTTCCCCCTTTCCTCCTACCACCATAGTTGTCCCTCTGCCGCATGCTCCCCTCCGCTACACACTGTCTTCTGCCAGAAGTTGTCGAGCCACTGCCGTAATGTAGTCCAACCACCACCGCAGCACTGCGTCGTCTCCAAGTTGTGCTACAGCGTTGCATTTTTCGGTTTTCAATAGTAGATCCAGAAGCTGTAGTCTCATCCAAGCTCCACCATCAAAGCTACGCCATTACATCTCTCCATCGCTCCAGATCTGCGTCGTCGTCCTGTGTGCAGGGAAGGCAAACTGCTACCCCTTCTCTTCCTTTTAAGGCGAGTTTTCTGCTTTTTTTTTTTGGTGAATTTTTATTTGATAATTTGTTGTATTTGTTGTATTTGTTGTTTGTTGTGTAAAGTTGATGTTTTCAAAAGTTTTTATAATATCCACTTGATTTTTGTATTTGTTTTGGTAATTTGGTTGTTATCAGAATTTTATTCATCATGAAGTGTTTGCAAAACATTGTTGTGGTGAGAATTGTTTAAATTTTGTTGGGAGTGGCTGTGACTTTGCAGGGATAATGACTAAGTTAGAGATAGTTACTTTGCAGGGATAGTGACATAAAACCAATCTGGGAGAGATGGTGACGATGGCTACTTTGAAAATGAGATTAGCTTTAGCCAAAATCCTTTTATTGTCAGGTGCACATGGTCTTCCATTATCAATCTACTTGGCCCTTTCGTGATAGAAAAAAAGAAAATTCTCAATTCCTAAAGACTGTGAACTTTGACTTAAAAGAACCCAAGTTGAAGGAAAGAGATACATAGGTGGAAGAAATAAAAGTGAATAGGTACTTTGAGAAAGCAAGAAAATTATCAAAGAGAATTTCTAATGAAATATTTTGGGTTATCTAATCTTATAAGTTCTGCCCATTTTTGAAAGATACGTTTAGTTATTGCAATATAAAAACAATTAAAAGTTCAAATATTTTGAGTTTGCTCCACCAATCATGGATATAAAGCCAAACATGTGCTGGCAAGTGGAGATAAGCTGTGCCATATTGATTATTGGCAAAACCTAGAATAAAAAGGCATATTTGGCGAATTCAACTACTCCACACTACTAATTTTTTGGTTTCACAAGATTGACGTAAAAGTAAAATAGAAATGCCACATACTCCAAAGAGCAAAAGAGACAAAGGTTTAATTTAAATAATACATTATTAAAGTAAATGTATATGTGTATCAATCAAGGAATACAATGGCTTTACACAAAAGCTTATTTCAAAAGAAACTATTATTATAACCAAAGGAAATTTCTTGATTGCTTATGATTACCCCATGCAACTTTTTCTTTTGGTGGATTTTCAGTGTGTAGCATTGAACTTTGTTTGGTCATGTTAGTTACAAAATTTCCCCTGAGTTTTTTTTTTTTTAAGGTTTTCTTGAAGATAAATTGCTATGAAAAATCAAAATTTTCTTTGGGCCTTTTGAAACATGTATATGATGTATTTAATATGAGTATGGTTTACTATTGTAGTTTTTATATTTCTTGTGTTGATTTGGTGTATGATTATTATTGATTTGATTTTTTTTTTCTCTTATTTATTTTTAGTGATTAGAGAATACGAAACAAGTTATTTAATTGAAGATATTGTCAAAATTGTGAGGAGTTTCTGATGTAAGTTCCTTTGTTTTCAATTGAATAGATCTCATGCTTTGGTTTGGTGTGTTGTTGTTGTTAGTTTGATTTTTTTTTCTTTTTTGTGATTCTAGTGATTAGAGAAAGGGAAGAAAGTGATTTAATCTACATAAGGATATTATCAAGTTTGTGACGAGTTTTTCATGTAAGTTCATTTCTTTTAATTCTTAAAAGTTGTGAGTTTTGATTTAACTCATATTAAATCTTTTAAAAATATGAATTTTCAACTTCCTGAGTTCCAACAACTAGCAGAAGACACAAATCGGAGGGAAGAGGAGCATGATGAAGAGGATGAGGGAGATGATGAGGATGACTAAAGGAGGACTTGTGTTACTAACTTGTAGAGAGGGACTAAGAGTAGGACTACTATTAAGACTATAATTTGACTAATTATTTAGACTACAATAGCACTACTTGTTAAGACTTAAATGAGACTATTTATTGAGACATAATTAGGATTAGATATTATCTAGCTTTATTTTTTTTCTAATTTAATGAATATTACTTGTTTTTGTATGATGTTTAATACTTGTTTTGTATTAAAAGTTTATTTACTTGGGCTGATATATAAAATTTATGTCTCTTTACTGGTAAAATTGTCTGAATTTTAGGTACTTAAAATTGGGATTTCAAATAGTACAAAATAATCATTTTAACATCATCAAGTATTAGTGATCGATTTAGTGACCGAAATATAACTTAGCGACCGAAATTCAAACTGGCAGGACCAAGCAAAACTCAATGATAAAATTAGTGATTGATCTAGTGACCGTTTTAGTGACTGATTTTGTGACCGAAATTGGTTCAGTCACAAATTAGAGACCAATTTAGTGACCGAAATATCATTTTCAAAATTAGATTACTGAAAGTTATCGATTACAATTCAATGACTGATTTAGAAACCGATTTAGAGACTGATTTTTTTGGTCTCTAATTTAGTGACCGATTTTTCGGTCGCTAACTCTTAAACTTGCAACTACCCATTTTCGCTACCAATCTCTCAAATCGGTCACTAAATAGGTCTCTAATTTTAGCGACCAATTTTTTGGTCGCTAATATTTTTAGCAACCAGCGTTTTAGCATCCGAACATTCAATCACTAAATCGGTAGCTAATAGGTGTTGTGACTGATTTTCTTTTTTTAGTGACCAAAAGTACGATCACTATTTACTGATTTTCTTGTAGTGTTCAATAAGAACACATAATCAAGATTATCTTAAGCATAAACCCCAATCTCAATACCATTCAATCAAGTTTCATAATTAGGAAACCTCAACTAGCTAAGTTCATATTAATCAACCAATTAATAATCACCAAACTAATTATCCAATTACATACCCACACATCAATATCATTCAATGCAAGCATATAAAAGAGTAAGAGGCAAAGAATAGTGAATATTATAAGAACTTGCAAAGAATATGATATGAAGTATATGGGTAAATGCATATAGCATATGCATGCATGATCATGTCCAAATAATAGTGAATATTATAAGAACTTGTAAGAAAGACATATCGAGCCTCCACTTCGCAGTGGGCTAGGGCGGTATTGTCTAAGGTTTGGGCTAGCCCCCAACCAGTTTTAAGCGGAATAGACCAGTGTGAGGGTTGGGGAAAGTAAACCCGTCACTCATATATAGGTACGAGCTCGAACCTGAAAAGTAGGCTATTATCTGGGGTGAGAAAGGTCATTCACCTCCGGGATACCAAGTATAAAGAAGCAAAATCAAGTAGGAAGTTAAAGAAAGAGATAAATAAAGTCAAGTTCATTTGCATAAAGTCGAGTATAAACATCTGCATATGCACCTTTAAATAACTCATTATGCCATAATGTTATTATGACTCTTATTGGAGTATATTATATTATTCTTGTTACTATGTCTGCCATAGAATTTGCCAAGTGAATGTTAAAATATAACTTATTTTGAGAGAGGTGTTTTCAACATAAAATTGAACAACTGCTTATGTCAATGTATTCACATCTTCATAAGAAACCGAAGCGGCCGGAATGTTTATGGTGTGACCTTGTTTTTTTAGTGATTTGAGTTCACCTACTAAGAACCTAGGTTCTCACTACCTGCCTGTATATTTTTCCGTAAACATTTCAATACCTAAGCTAGAGTTCAAGTACAAGGCAAAGTCTTGAGACATTATTGTGTAAGACCCAAGCGTAAGCCAATCCGGGAGACTATGAAGGCCGGCTAACGACCAATGAAAGCCACAACTGCAGTTCTGAAACAAGTTCTATGTATAATGTTAACTATAACTTTCTCCTAAATTGTAATTATTTTATTATATATATATATATATATATATATATCAGAAAGCTGAGATTTATGAATCATTATTTAGTAACAAAGTATACGTCATTAAAATGTCATATATTATGTTTTCCTTATTTTAAATATTTCTCAGCACAGTAGAAACCTCTTAATATAACTCTATGACTCGAGTATGACTTATATGATAGAGGGTGTTATAGTAAACCTATAATTGAGATTGCTGCTGTGATAATGGTGTGGCAGGAAGTGTGGGACGCTAGGAATGCAAGCTAGTTGCGCAAAAAAGTTTTGCCAATTGCTGAAGCAGGGAGACTAGCTTCTCAATTGTTGGATTCTTTCACGAAGGAATCAATTCCAACTCTTCCTTTAATGCAACAGACGTGTGCAACTTGGCAACCCCCACCTGAAAATGTGTTAAAAGTCAATGTAGATGCTGCATTATCTATGCAGCAAAATACTGCAGGTATTGGCATTGTTGTTCGAGACCATAATGGTCTATTCATGGTAGGAAGAGCAATTCAGCTTCAACGATGCTCTGATCCACACAGTACAGAGCTTTTGGCTGCCAGAGAAGGACTATTGTTTGCGGGGGAAGCTGGCTTTCGGAGAGTGATCTTAGAAGGGGATCCTGCTAATGTCTACACTAGTATTGAGAGTGCAGAAGAGGATTTATCTTATAATGGAACTATTATTAGAGATATAGTTTTGTTTGCTGCTTGGTTTCAATTTTTCAAATGTAGCTCTATTAATTAGAACTTGTAATAGAGTTGCAGATGTTTTAGCTGATAAGGCAAAAAGAGGGGAATCTGGTATTTGGCTAGAGGACCCTCCTAATGACCTTTGCCTTTGTTATCTGATGATTTGTTGAGTTAATAAAATCAGATGTTCAATCAAAAAAAAAAAAAAGGAAAAAAAAAACTACAGTTGGCAAAAAAAAAAAAATTACCCTCAGAAAATTAAGATAGAAAATTTGTAATATTTTATTGATTGATTATTTTTAGAGTAAAATAAATAGTAAGATAATAGTTAGCTAGTAGGGTGTTACAATTTCCCTCTTTGCAATTTCCCTCTTGTAGCCATTTTTTACATTTTCCTCTAAGCTTAGGAGCTCACAAATCTAATAGCATAATTGACACCTTAAAACGTTCCTTAAATTTGGTGTTGAATCACTGGTCCAATATGCTTCTGTACATATGGTTGAGTTGCTTGATATGCCGCCAGTGTGATGTCTGAGTAAATGTAGCCGATTGATAACCTGGTTAATAAACTAGACCAGTGTAACTCGGCTGCCCACCTTGACTTGTCAATGGTGCCCCCAGTGTAATTTGGAGTCAAACCACTAGAAAAAGGTGGCTGCCAAGCCTCTAGCTGTGAAATACTCCAAGGTTGCTCTCTATATGTATGCTGAATTGGGGCACTGGCCATAACATTAGTAATAACCGGTGAACCCAAATTACCTGGAGTACTTTGTGGCCGTCTAGCCAAATTGACTTGCCCATACTAAAGATTGGGCTGTGGTTGATATGGCTACCCGCCGTGATTAAACCCTGTTATAGGATGTCCCTGGGGATCTCCATGAAAAGAAGAAGTCGGATGCTCTTTAGTCAAGTTGTTATTTCTTGCATCTTGGTCTTTGGCCACATGATTTTCAGCGTGGACGTTGGTTTAATAATCTCGGCAAGTTAGCGGAACATTTGATACATCAAATCATTAAGGTAAACTAAGGTAAATTATAGATTTGAATTTCGGTACACGCTTACAAAGATATTTATATAATTTTTCGTTAATAAAAGAATTTAAAAACTGAATACAAATTAAACTATAAGCGAAAATTGACTAAGTCAACCCCATTGGCCATTAACAGAGTAAGTAATAATTTTACAACCAACAAAACTACTACATCATCTAAACATCGCGAAGCAACTTTAATCTCAAACAACAAGGAAGTCGCAACCGTATATTCCACCAAAGATAAAGTAGGAGAATCCTATCCAAAGGTACAAAATTCAAAAACACAAAATATACCTACAATATATTACATATTGAAAGGCAAGTCTAAATATGACTGCTTGAGCACAACAATAATCTCAAACCACAAGTGATAAATTCTACGCGCGACTGCTTGAACTCTGCTGGTCTTTTCTGGATTTACGGCCGCATATTTTTTTGATGAGTATCACGCCCTGAACAATAAAGCGTAATACGAGGAAAACCCCGATTATTACGGACATGTAATCCACACCAGAATGACTATTTCAAACACACTGCTAGCAGTACCCCAAATGGCATCTGGGGTGACCATTATCGCGCCATACAAGTAGGTAAGAGCGAGGCTAGTGATAGTGATGCACATGCCAATTGATAAAAGCCATGTGGGGAATCTGTGATTCAGAGGCAGTCCACTCACAAGCAAAAGACAAACACTTAGTGATGCAATGAAACAGATGGTATTGCATATCAAGAACCGCAGATATTCATCTGTGTACTTAATAGCTAAAACAGCTTCCTCGGGGCATGGATGACTTGAATTGCTATTTGGACAACTGATATCATCATTGACACCAGCCTGAAGCACACCACCTGGTGGGTTAAGGGCGGATTGAAAGGTCATGGTTGTGATTATGGAAGCCGTCATACTCAGGCTCCCTCTCATATCCTTCAGCCATTGATGCTTGTCCTTGTATGTCAACCAATCTCCACACTTCCTCCACCATTTCTTTGGAGTTTTCTCCCTTGAACCGTTACCAGCACCGTCTCCGGATGGTGACCCGACATGACTCATTTGTCGTCTCGCCCTAGAAGAGCAAGTAATGGAGGAACTTGTCAGAGACTGAGTACTATATGTTGTATTTTTAAAAAAAGGAACAACACGATACTGCACAAATTGTTGGAAACCTTTTAATTTGGGGTAAACAAATAGGTAAGTTTTCACTTTGTCGTAATGCTTGGGAAGACGTTTGTTACATAAATATTTCGCAGTGAGTTGTTTAGATGTTGATTATGTAATACATAAATATGTTTAAGAATTTATTGAAAATAATGAATAGGTAATAAATTATTATAACTCACTTTACATATAAATACTTTTTTGAAAAAATATTTATAGGTACAAAACAATATCCAATATCTTGATATCTAAATATATCCAAAAATGTTGGATTTTTATGATTTTCTTGTTTCATACATAACATTTTAAACTAATATATAGAAGCTTTTTTTGCTTATCGATCGTCTTTGATTAATGCATACTATTCAATTGTATAAAGCAAATAGATAACTTTAGCATAAATGAATACATATAATTTTTTTAAAAAATTGTAATGAGTTGTTTAATTAAATTGAAATTGATTATAAAAAGTGGCATGATCATACTTCAATTTATTTTTTGTAATAAATATGTTAACTTGAAATGCATTCCACCATTTTTTTTTTTTAACAAGGATAAGTAAGGTATTAGAAAACACATTTCACCTGTTCCGCTTGTCTAATATCCCTGTTGTTTTGGCTCCGTCAGTCTATAAAGTCAAGAGAAGTTCTTATATGCTCTTAGGCAGCAATAACATTTTTTTGTTAAAGTAAAAATATATAAATAATTCACAAAATTAAATTATTGAACAATAAATCATGCAAAATAATAGCTTTTTCTTTCTCTGATAAAAGCATTTGGGAATATTTCTTTAAAATTAAACCTTCTAGTCACTCTTTGTCGCTTTACACTAAGCATTTAATGATGATTCTTATCAAATTTAGAAAACGATGACTAAAATCATATGTGGGCAACAATAAGGCCCAGTTTATCATTAGCTGAAACAAACTGCGCGCATATAAAAACGATTAATTTCAATATTATTTCTTATATAAATAAAAGTGATCAAATGATAAACTTTTATAAGATGTAAATAACTAAATATATGTACTAAATGAAAATAAATTTAAAATAGGCAAATTTCTCCATTCTAACGTACTTGGCATGGCCATGCCTCCCTCTCTGAATGGAATAATGACGATTTTTCTTTCTATACAAAAAATAATAATAAACTGACCATTCCTTAATTTTTTCTAATATAAAATAAAGAGTGTTCATTTTAATGTTCCGCGCGGATTCTTATTTGGCAAGAGTTAAAACATGCCGAATGTCAACACTACTCGCAACTGAAGCAGAACTTTTGAATACTTATAATTACTGCAAATTTTGTTTGTCGACTGGAAATTATTTATGTGAAAAATTTTGGTGATTTCTAGTTAAAAGTGGTGAGTGAGAGGGCTGTGTCTCTTTTCCCAATTGATACAAGTTTTGCTTGTTCGATTGGAGATTTATGTAGAACTGGGAAGATTTTTAATCCAAGAGTGGGGAGTGAAAAATTTGTCCTTTTTTTTTTTCCTTCGTTTGACTAAGGATTTATGTAGAAAATTTGAGAGATTTTCTGTTCAAAGGTGGAGATTGAGAAACCCTCACTCTCTTCAAGATTTTTTTCTCTCTTCAAAGTAAAGAAAGATAAATTCTCAATCCACTCTTAAACAAAAAATTCCCCAAATTTTTTATATAAATCCTTAATAGAGCCAAACAAAAAAAAAAAATGGCAAGGATCACTTCTCATTCTTATTAAAGTGAAAATTCTTTAAATTTTCTACATGGATACCCAATCGAATAAATGAAAGTTGCGCCATTTGTGTCTTTTGAAAACTCCTAAGTGAGTATCGAGCAGACATCCTAAAACATGTATATCATTAGGCTTCAATTCTCCATATAAATAAATAAAAGCATCACCACATACATTCCTTAGGATAACACGGCTTGTGCCTTTAATTACCTTGCTATGAGTATGGCAGGTATCTGCGTATTGCAGCGCGGAAGCAAAGTCTTGAGGTGTGATTTTGAGGCCAACCAAGGCATTTATTTATATAGTTGTAGGTTAGTAAGCTGAAGAATATTCCGCTTTCTACAAGTTTAAGAGAAAGCGATGCTGATATTGACGGTTTTAAAAAACTACAAATCCCATCAATGTCATGTCGCAAAAGGATCTATGCATTTTTCTATAATAATTTATGTTTTCACTAAAATTATCACATGATATTTTTTTTCAATTTTGATTATTTTTAGTATTTTCACTTATAATTTCATTTTATATTTTTGACTTTTCAATCTTTGTTCTTTCATATTTTTCTTGACATTTCATTTTTTGCAATCTTGTAAATCTTTTATTTTTAAATTTTTTAACGTTATCTTAACCAAGAATTAGTTAGCGTTGGCACCAAATAATTGATAAGTGCCCTCGATCGTGGACAAAACTTAGTCGAGTATGGTTTTAACTCTGCTCATAGCACTAGTCGAGCTATAAGCTGGCATGACCGAAAAAGATTGTGGCTGAGGACATAGCACAAGCATTAATCAAGCTGAATACAAGTTCAAGTGACTGCTAGGCTAGGACATTAAACAAATCTAGAATACAAGATGGTGGATCTGAAAGAGCATAAGAAGACTCTTGGATGAAAGTTTCTAAACCCAGTGTTTGGGATGCAAATACAGATTAGGCAAACATGTGTCAGTCTCTCCACAACATGACCTGGAAGAGCAAGCCATCCATGGTAGTTGTGGCAATTATCAAAGGGCAGTTATGGAAGAGATCTTGCCTATGAATAGAACAAGACCAATCCATTGCAAGGGTCTGCACCTCAAATCCAGACTTATAGCATTTTTACTTTACTTGTACTTTTACCCTTTCCTTTAGTTTCAGCCTTTTAGTCTTTTAGCATTTCACTTGTACTAATTTCTTTCATTAAGCTTTCCACACGGATTTGCCATGGAAGCTTAAGAGAGTTGTAACTTAAAAAAAGTTTTGCCGATTGCATTACATCTTTGTTTTACTCTTGGTTTTGGATTCTGTTCTTGGATTGATCTTAGCCAAGTGCTTTCTTTGAGTAACTGGGGAGCCCATATCCAAGGAGCATATTTCCCTCCTTGGAGTAATTATTTGACTCTTGGAATCGAGGGCTCTGGCTAGCCGATTTTAAGGTCTGGCATGCATGGCACACAAACCCTGTAGCCGAAAAATAGCCCAAACATATTTTTTGGCACACCCAATAGGACTTCACCAATAAATCAAGTGAGATTTCCAAAATTCAGATTAGATCATACTCGGTGTATGATCCTAACACTACTAGAAAATTGTCTAATTACGATCGATTTTTCGGTCGCAAAATGAGACAAATCGGTCGCAAACAGCATTTGTGACCGATTTTGCGACCGATTTTGTCGGTCGCATTTAGGTAGGTTGCAACTGTTTGCGACCGATTTTGTCAGTCGCATTTAGGTAGGTGGCAAATATATTTGCGATTGAATTTTTCAGTCGCAAAAATTTGCGACCGATTTTATGACATGCCTAATTTGGTCACTTGTTGACCTTTTTTGCGACCGATTTTTTGGTCGCAAATATCAGATTTTGCGATCGATTTTTCCGTCGCAAATTTTGCGACTGAAAAATTGATCGCAAATTGCCAATTTTGAGACCAATTTTCAGATGATAAATTCAAAATTGTGACCGATTTTTCGGTCGCAAATATAAACAGTCGCAAGTTTTAAAACAGAAAAAAAAAGAAAAATTAGAATCTTATCAAATCCAAATTTGATACACCTGAATTTTACAACAGCCCAGAAAATAGTATCCAATAATCCATAAGCAAAATTAGTTAACATTTTATATAACTAAGAGTTAGTACCAAAAGTTTAGAACATGCAAATAAAAATTTAGGTAACAATATATAATCTAAACTACAGATAATAAGAAATATAAGTTATCCAACATATACATCACTGTCAATCACATATATCCTAAACATAATATATATAAACTACCACAATATAAAACTACAATAACATACATTGAAGACCAAATTATAAGGTTCTTCTCAATAAAACTTTGGAAGATAAATTTTTAGTATACTTATAACTAGTTCTCGTTTCCATGGTTCTTCAATTCTTTCCATAGAGTCTTCAACTTTCATTGATTCATCATCAACTTCTGTTATATCTTCAACCTTCTTCATTGAATCTTCAACTATTTCTATTGAGTCTTCAATTTTATCTATAGAGTCTTCAACTATTGAGTCTTCCACAAAATCAATTGAGTCTTTAACTTGCTCAATTGAATCTTCCGCGATCTCTATATTATCTTCAAGTCTATCCATTTAATCTTCAACAAATTAAACAGATATTTAATAATCATTAATTTTACATTTATTTAATATAGATTAACTTTACATCAATATAATCAAACTACCAACAACATAATCAATATAATCAACCAACAACACCAAACTACCAATAACATCAAAAAATCAATTTCACAACCTCAACCAATCAATATAATTAACCAACAACACCAAAACTACAATTATTTTAAAAAAAACAGATATGAAAATTTAAGAAACAAAAAAAAAGAACAATATAAACTTAAACTCAATCAATAACATCAAAAAATCAACCAACAACCTCAACCAACCAATATAATCAATCAACAACACCAAAACTACTATTATTTTCTAAAAGAACAGATCTGCCAATAACAAAAAAAAAAGAGGAACTAAGGAAAGATGGAAGATAACCAGGATGGAAGAGCGACGGTGGCACGGTTGGATAGCAGCAGTGGCGGCGGCGGCAGTGGTGGTGGCAGTGGCGGCAGTAGCGAGAGTGGAGCAGTGGAGATGGTTGACAGAGGTGGGGGAAGGGGAGAGGTTAAGGAAGAAGAAAGAAGAAGAAAGGGGTGGAGTGGTGGAGATGGTAGAGAGGTGGGGGAAAGGCAAGGGTTAGGGAAGAAGAAGGAAGAAGAAAAGGGAAAGGAAGAAGAGAGGAAGAAGAAAAGGAAACGGAAGAAGAGAGGAAGAAGAATAGTTCTGATTTAGGGATTTTGATTTTAAAGACGTCGGAATTTGCGACCGATTTTTTGGTCGCAAAATCGGTTGCAAATAACTAAAATTTGAATTTTGAATTTGCGACCAATTTAGCGACCGATTTTGCCTTGACACATAAATCCTCTACATTAAAAAATCGGTCGCAAAATCAGTCACAAATTTCATGTTTTGTGACTGATTTTGCGAATGATTTTGCCTTCACATATAAATCATCTACATTGAAAAATCGGTCGCAAATTTAGTCGCAAAACATGAAATTTGCGACCGATTTTGCCTTATACATTGAAAAATCAGTTGCAAATTCAGTCGCAAAACTTGAAATTTGCTACCGATTTTGCGACCAATTTTGCCTTCACACATAAATCCTTTACATTGAAAAATCGGTCGCAAATTTCAAATTTTGCGATCGATTTTGCCTTCACACGTAAATCATATACATTGAAAAATCAGTCGCAAAATCGGTTGCAAAACTTGAAATTTGCAACCGATTTTGCGACCAATTTTGCCTTCACACATAAATCCTCTATATTGAAAATTCGGTCACAAAATCGGTCACAAAACTTGAAATTTGCGACCGATTTTGCCTTCACACATAAATCATCTATATTGAAAAATCAGTCACAAATTCAGTCGCAAAACATGAAATTTGCGACCGATTTTACGACCGATTTTGCCTTCACACATACTCTATTGTTGACCTTACACATCGGTCACAAAATTGGTCGCAAAATTTAGTTTTGCGACCGATTTTGCGGCCGAATTTTTTCAAGCTTCCATTTACAAAATCGATCGCAGAATCGGTTGAAAACCTAAAATTTGCGACTAATTTTTTTAGCATGAATTTGTTTCCATTTTACTCAAATCGGTCACAAAATCGGTTGCAAAAGCCTTTTTTTTGCGACCAAAAAAATCGGTCACAAAATCGATTGCATTTCCGTCAAATTCTAGTAGTGTAAGTTATAAGAAAAAAAAACTATACCATTTATTGTGCAGCATCTTGTGCTTGAGCATACCATCAACTAGAGCTGAGGAAGTTCGAGAATTAGACCATGCTCCAACATGGTAGCTTATGCTTGAGCATAGCCTACACTCGAGCGCAACAAAGTTGGTGGAGAAAAAAATAAATAGGGGCAATGGCCCCAAAATAGAGAAATACCTCTCTCTCTTTCTCTCTCTCGTGTCCCTCGAGCTCCCCCTCTCCTCCCTCCCCAAAGTAACTCACATACGGTATTTTCACTATTTTATATCCCATTTATTGACTCGAGTGCCGAGCTTGATCAAATTACAAAATCGAATTACTAAAGCTTGTAGTGTAGTGTGTAACTCAGTTCGTCTCCTAAAGATGTTTATGCTATATGATAAAAAAATTCAAGGGATTTTAACATTAAACACAAGATATGCTGTATGTAAATGCAAAGAGCTAAGATGAATTTAAATAAAATTGACATTCCAATCCAAGAATCAAGATGAATAATGACTACTCTATCACAGGATTTTGATTATGCACCAACACTCCAATTTAGTGGTTAATATGGAATTCGAATCACACCTCAATTCAAATCCATGCATTTAACATGAAAATCTCCATACATCCAATTAACACACATATTCAATTGAATTCAGAAATCTCTAGAACTAATTGAATTTGTGTCAATTTCAAACATCAATGCCATTAACCATTAGATCCAGATTTGAAATCTAATTCATACTTTTTCAACAATTCAATTACATATATCAATTGATTAATATGCAACCAATCAAATTCTCAATCAACAATTCAAAATGAATTAATTCGAAAATACAATTAAGAATAGAAGAAAAGAGTAGAGGAAACTGAATTGAATTGTGAAATTCGAGTGAACCAATCCTCAAGAGTGTCAAAGCCTCCATGAACTCTTGGATCAAAAGAGAATTTACTCCTCCATCGATGGAGGTGAAAGCAAATTCAAAGATGAGAAGATCAAAGGTTTGTAGAGGGAGAAGAGAAAAAAGAAAGAAGAGAGAAAAAAAATACTAAAATTCAAATTTTGTAAAGTGAATCCAAAACCTCTTTCTGAATTTAGGCTCCCTCTATGTATACCTATAATTAGCACACTAATTATCTAATTACATTAATCCTCTCTCCCTAAGCTATATTTAGACATCTTATTTTCCTAATTTGGAATTTTGGAGGGAAAGTTATGCTTAAACCATTAAATTGGGTGCCCTACACCCATAAGTGGACTTCAACTGCATGTTTGGCCCAGAAGACGCCTTTATTTGGATTATTGCTTTGAAGATAATTAAAGCCCGGATGTTAGCTTTCAAATGGCACCGATTTTGCCTCAATTGGGCTCCTATGGCCTGAGATATAGCCTAAACACTACCTTACTTAGGATCTGGCTGCATCCCTTGACTCCACTTCCAAGCCCAATTCTAGCTCCATAGCTTGAGAATCAGCTTCTGACCTCTTCATAAGAGTTGTAAGGCTAACTCTCAGCTTTCCTACAAATCAAGAATCACAATCAAATGAGGTATAGAACTCAAGCTATAGTCTAAAAACCAAAGCAGTGTTAGAATTATCACAATGCTAGGAAATTAAACCAAGACCCAACCAAAACCCAATCAACACAATATGATCCAAATCAATCCAATTAAGAACAAAAGATGATTAATGAACTAAATATGAGGGAAAATATACATATAAAAATCCAATTCATCATTTATCCCTACCCACTCTTTCCCATGGTATTCCTAACCTTTATACTAATTCATCTTGCATTAGTAAGCAAGAGAAGATAAGCTTTGGAAGCCTAGGAGAGGACTCAGATTCCCTTTTGGTTTACTCTTTCCCTCTCTATGCTATGGGTGCTTCACTCTGCTAAGGTTCAGCTTCCCCAACAGTAAGCGACTTTGGTTTTTCTCCCCAAACCAACCAATAATTAGTGTTGAGCCATCTTCTCTCTCTCTACACTTTGTTTCTCATCTTTGCAAAGTTAATGGCCATGGCTAAAATAGTGAGCATTTAGGAATTACTCGTAAAGTTAGGAAAAGAGGGTGGAGTTAGAATCTAAACCAAATTATGTTAAATTGAAAATAATCACTTATTTATAATTTCATATTCCCCAGGAGATCAACCATCTAGTTTAGCAGCTCCAAGACGTAGATTGGATGCTCCCTAAAATTTTGTGAGTTGGCGTATGTATTTGTTTTGCAAGTAGTATTTGGCTTGATTTTAAATGGTTTTTATGCTTAATTAATTTTGAATATTTGTGGTTTTAGTTAAATTAATCTATATTCTAGGTTGGCTATTAGTTATGGATAATTGCAGTAATTTTGAAAAATGTTTGGAAATATATTATGAGTTTTATAATTTGTAGGACAAGCTCTGTGGAAAGTTAGCTGGTTTACCATTTTGTCTTATTGAGAAAATTATGGTTTGAATTTGGAAATCTTGTTTAATATTTATGCATTATGGAAACTTTGTTAATATATTTTCACTTTGGAAACTATATTGATATATTCTATAGGAGGATTCTTAGTTCAACAGTAGCTAGCAGTCGTTGATGCTAGTCTTGATGCACATTGGTTTGAACCCAGCTAGCAAGGATGTTGCTAGCTTGGTGTGTGTGTGTGTGTGTGTGTGTGTGTGTGAGGCCTACGCGCATCGTCAACTTAGTTAGATCTGAAAAGGCTAACCCTTATTTGGAAATTTCTAAAAATTGGAAGCCTCCTAGTTTTGGTAGTTATATTTAAGACATATGTTTTCTAATTCATGAAATAATGTAAATTCTTTATATACACACAATAGCTTCTAATGTTGATTCTTTATGTATATATTATCTAAAATGGTGATGATTCCTTATTTATGCTTAATTCATGATATTAATTCTTTATTTAAGTGTACTTTGGTTTACTTCAAGAGCTTATCCTCATATGTTATAGTTTCATTGTCCCTCACTGAGTCATTTAGACTCACCCATTTTCCTTTCTTGTTTGAGACTCTAGCACTACACCTGACTCTGTTCCCCCAGGTTCATAGAGTGCAGATACCTTCGGGTAGCTCTTTCTACACATGAGGGTCTTTTTGTAACCCTTTACTCTGGTATTGGGATTTATTTGCTACTTTAGAGTTGCTCCATGATCCACAGATAAGGTTCCTGTGATTTGATGATTCATTTTGGATGAGACATTGTATGTAAGCCTTATATTTTGGAACTACATTTCCTCAGAATCTATAGTGTAAAGGATATGTAATTGCATATTTGGACTTATAGGATTGAATGAATATGTTTATATGTGTTGCTATCAACAGAAATGAATCCTTTATAAATATGTAAATTACTTGAGAGTGCTCTGAGATCCTCATTTTTGGATATTTGTTGATTGGTTGATTGGCACAAGTTTGATTGTTGCGGAAAGGCTAGAAAACAAAAGGAAACTCCATCTGATTGTCATGAAAATTTGATGTCATCGGCTTGCTAGAGGTCCTTTGCCTCTAGCACCAATCATGATTCTGGGGTGAGTCATGATAAAGGCATTATCAAAGCCTGGCTAGGTCTATCTATGGTTGGTGAAGCAAATGGCCTTTAGTAGTATTGCAATTGTGTAAATAATAACTGGCCTGTTTCCATAAAATGCAATGCTATGAGGCTTTAGGGAACCTCTTTCTAATTGTTCTTGGTTTTCCTTGAAAATTTGAATTCCTGTAGTCTCTATTTAGAATCTATAATGTTTCTTTTCTTGAATAGGTAAAGATGCCACTAAGGTGCAACCCTAGAGGTAGTAGGCTAAGGAAAACAAACAAACACTAGATTAGATCGGGCCTCATCCCTTATGCCTAGGGATAGGGTTAAAGGCAGAGGCAGGACTAGAGGCAAAGGTAGAAGCCATGGTAAAATGGCCAGGCGAGTAGCAGAGATAGCCCCTGAAGGGGATATGGTTGAAGTAATTACTGAGATGCACAAGTTGCAATAAGCTGATGAAACTCTAGTGGGGGTTATGGTAGGGCTGTAACCAAGTAGACCATAACTTCAGGTAGGGGCTGGTCTACATGCTTAAATACAAGCCCCGCCTTTTCCTAAAGTGGAGGTGTTCGTGCAAGAGTTCCTAAATCTGAAACCCCCTACATTCTTCGATAACTTAGTGACAAAGGATCCACAATTGTTTATAGATAAGGTAGGTAAAGTAGTTAGAACATCCAGGTGTTTTAACACCACAACAGTTGATCATGCAGCCTATTAGTCAGAAGAATTGGTTGAGCGATGGTACGAGAATATGTTACAGGTAAGACTAACTGGGTCGCCGCCTATAACTTGGGAAGAATTTACAGAAGCTTTTTTGATGAGATTCCTTCTTGCAAGTACAAGTGCAAGATTTGCCATTGAATTTGAGAGACTGACGCAGACTCAGGGGATGACCATTGCAGAGTATAGCACAAAGTTTACCTAGCTATTGCTTTATGCTCTACATCTGATGGAAACTGAATACATGAGAATGACCAGATTCATCAATGGGTTAGTCGACCCATATTTTATAGCATTGTCATCTCAAATTGGTAAGCTTACATATGCAAACAGTGAATGTTGCCTTGGAGATTGAAAATGGCAAGGCAAACAGGAGAGCTGCCAAGGAAGTAACTAAGAAAGTGAAAACTCAAGTTTCATACTCTAGTCGCTCTAGTTTCAGTAGAGCACATGGCTACCAAGGTGCATAGCATATTCCTTTATGAAGGTCACATCTTCCAAACCCTCCCCTATGAGTGCTCTTGCCTTTGGTTCTTAAGTAGGGAGTATATCCCAATCTAATCTTCGGAGTTCTGGACATTTAGCCCATTCTAATCCATTATGCCAGATGTGCAAAAAAATGCATTTTGGGTTGTGCCACCGAATAATGGGAGCTTGTTTCCAGTATGGTCAAATTGGACATTTGAGGAGAGATTGCCCTCAAGTATCTAAAGGTCAAGGCCAAGGCTCAGCACAGCCTGTTGCTCCTTTATCATCATCTTTTACTAATCAGTCCCAAGGTGGCGCCATCGGATTAGTAGGTAAATGAAATGGAGGTAGAGGTGCCAAGGGTAAAGGTGTTGGTATAGCTAGCAAAGGGCAGCTAAGGGTTTATGGATGGACTCACCAGGATGCACAGGCGTCTAATGTAGTGGTAGTAGGTATTCTATCTATATGTTCTTTCAATGCTCATGCTTTGATTAATCTAGGTTCTACCCACTCCTTTGTGTCAGTATATTTTGCTTCTCAATTTGGAGGATTGTCTGAACTTCTAGATCAATCATTTTGGATTGGCACCCCCATAGGAGAATATCTTTTAGTTACTTTTGTGTACAGGTTCTATGTGGTAACTATGAATGGCAAGGACTTTAAGGTGGATCTGATTGTTTTGGATCTGGTTGATTTTGATATTATCTTGGTGATGGATTGGTTGGCTTCTTGTCATGCCACCATTGACTGCCATAAAAAAATGGTGTGATTCGCCATGCTAGGTGAAACACCTTTTGAATTTAGGGGCAATGTTAGTACCTTCTGGTCTAAGTTAATATCTTCTCTAAGGACTATGCACCTCTTGAAAATGGGGTGCTTAGGGTATTTGGCCATGGTGCGGGATGTTTTATTTGAAGCACCCTCAATTACACAGATTCTGATAGTCAAGGAATTTCTGGATGTGTCCCTGATGAAATGTTAGGGATGCCTCAGATAAAGAGATAGAATTTTGTATTTACTTAGTTCTTGATGCTTAACTTGTGTCCGTACCTCCTTATCTCATGGCTCCAACAAAGCTAAAGGAGCTAAAAAAGCAACTACAAGAATTATTAGACATAGGTTTCATTCATCCTAGAACTTCAACTTAGGGTGTTCCAATGCTATTTGTGAAGAAGAAGGATAGATCTCTAAGGTTTTGTGTTGACTACTAGCGGCTTAACCAATTAACGATATGAAACAAATTACCTCTTACTAGAATTGATAATATTTTTGATTAGTTACAAAGAGCAACATACTTTTCTAAGATTGATCTTCGCTCAAGCTATCATCAGCTGAAGATTAAAGAATCAGATGTTCATAAAACTGCCTTTTGAACGCGTCATAGGCATTATGAATTCTTGGTAATTCTTTGGGTTAACAAATGCTCTAACCACTTTCATGGACTTGATGAATTGGGTGCTCAAGCTTTTCCTAGATCGCTTTGTTATTGCTTTCATTGAAGATATCTTGATTTATTCCAAAAGTCGAGACAAGCATGAGCATCACTTAAGAATTGCTCTGCAAACTCTCCAAGATCATTAGCTATATGCCAAATTTTCAAAATGTGAATTTGGTTAAATAAGGTGACATTTCTTAGACATGTGTCTAGTGAGGGAATCATGGTGGATCCCAAGAAGGTGAAAGCCATCCAACAATGGCCTAGACTGACTTTAGTAACAAAAATTCATAGTTTCTTAAGCCTTGCCGAAGATTACCATCGATTTGTTAAGGATTTTTTCAAGATTGCTGCTCCATTGACTAGACTTACTCAAAAGAATTTATGATATGAATGGTCGAATGAGTATGAGGCTAGTTTTCAGAAGCTTAAGGATTATTTAACCTCAGCCTTGGTACTTATGTTACCCTTAGGTTCAAGAAGGTTCTCAGTGCTTTGTGATGCTTGAAGAGTAGGTTTGGGTTGTGTTTTCATGTAGCGTGGTCGGGTGATCGCTTATGCCTCGAGACAACTTAAGAGGCATGAGCAAAATTACCCTACCCATGATTTAGAAACAGCTACTATGGTATTTGCTCTGAAGATTTGCAGGCATTATCTGTATGAAGAAACTTGTGAAATTTATACATACTACAAGCGTTTGAAATATATCTTTCAGCAGGGAAACTTGAATCTTAGGCAGCAGCGATGGTTAGAGCTGCTCAAGGATTATGATTGTACCATATTGTATGATCCTGGGAAGGCTAATGTTGTGGCAGATGCCTTAAGTAGGAAGTCCATAGGTAGTCTATCTCATATAACTCCTGTCAGGAGACCTCTAGTGAAAGACATTCGCAAAATGGAGCAAGGAAAGGTGCACTTTGGTCTCAGAGAGTCAGAAGATGCATGCACATATGAGAGCATGGTATGAACATTCATGACCAAACAAATGAGAGGATGAAGATACATGTGCATTCATGTAACTTCTTAGACTATACCAGAGTCTTTCTTTAACTTTACTTTCATATTTAACATGTACTTAACATTCTTTACTTTTTCTTTGAAATAGATTGCTTTTAGACATGAGTTCATTCTATGACCATCATCATGCAATACTAAATCAAATCAAACTAAGCTGATAATAGTTATCTCTAAGTTGGAGGGTCTTCTATGTCACCCTACCTCCCCCATAGAGTTTTCTTAAGTCTTTGTGGATTGTCGTCTCCCACTTCCCTGAAGTGATCAAGGAGTCGTATCCTATTCTTTCTTTTTCTATCATTATACCTTACATGCATAGTACTGCTTGATAAGATATGCCAGGATATGACCAAGTCCATAATTTTGACAGAAATCTGGCAGCATAACAGTTAGACCAGAGCTTCCCCAAAATGTCAATCATAAAACTTTCAACTAACAATCCATTATATCCATCTCATATCATCATACCAATCATTCAATCATGAGACAATGCTTAATCAAACTTGTCATTCATCATGCCTGATGGCATCATACATTCTTACCCTAAAAGGGTTCATAGTTGTGTTATTCTTTGTGGAAAATCTTACGAGCCATAATATGATTCTTCATGTCTACTCATGAGAGAACCATATAGTTAAAATAAATGTGTATGTAGTCTTTTAGCTACTTAATGCTTGAGTGAAGTTACTCCTTATCTAGGTGCATATCTTATGGAATACTTTATTCAAGTTAACTAAGTTAAGTAATTATCTCCTTTTCTTATCTTGAGACAGTGCACTTAGTGATTCCTAGGTTCATGGTAAACTCAGAGGCCTAAATCATACTTCTGTTCCCAAAGAATTTCGAGATCGCTCTAGTCCCTTGGGTTATGACAACTTATAACCACACTCATGAACCCAACAACACCATGTTCACCAAGCATCAAGAGATGGTTTTTATTTCAACAAGTTACAAGATTCAAACTTTAGTAAGTGGAATAGCAAGATTTCACTTTTATGGTTATAAAGTTACATAAAGTTTGATCCTTTATGAAAGTATGAGTCTCTAAAATCATATCCTTGTCTTAAATATTCAACCTTTATATGGAAAATGATACAAGATGCTAACTTTATGACTAAAAAGTATTATTCTTTAAGAAAAGTTAACACTCTTAATTATTATAAGACTATTAAAGTTTCAACTTTATGATTTAAAGTTGTCTTAAAGTCTAAAAGATTCTTTCTTGAAGAAAGATTAGAACTTTACTCAACATCTCCATTTCAAGATTTAACCTTTACGAGATTAGAGTGCAAATCTATATCTTTATGACTTAAAAGTTACATTTTTAATTAAAGTTTAAAATTTTATGAAAGGTCTTATCTTCAAGATTAAATCTTTAAGACATAAAGTGACAAGTTCTCATTTTCATGACTTATAACGCTTCATGTTCCAAAAAGTTTAAGCTTTTACACATATTCTTGTCTTCAAGAAGGACAAAATAAGACTTTAGGGAGATACAAAACTTGTGCCACTTTTAAGTTTGCAAGAAATAAACTTTTTAGAATTTTTATGCATCAAGAATGTTTTTAGTCTTATCAAATCAAGAGAAAATGATAAAGATGACAACTTTTTCAATCATAAATATCATCATAAGAAAATAAACAACTTTTATCCCAAACACCAGCAAGAACATCATTCTTTTTCCAACAACTCACAAGAAACATCAAGATGTCATGCATCAAGAAAGGAAAATAGAAACTTTGAAGCATTCAAAGAAAGAAACTTTCAAAAAAATAAAGAACAGCTCATGAACAAAAACATGAACACATTTTACCAAAAATAGAAACTTTTGCTCATGAAGAGCATAAGAGTTTTTCTCAAGCTTTCACTTGAAGATCTTGGTCATGAGAGGAACCAAACTTCAAACTTTCTTGAGTAAACAAAAGAAAAGAGTAAAGATCATTACCTAGGGCCAAAAAGTGGCGTCTTTTGCAAGAGAAGAAGAAGATGATGAAGGCTCCTCCTTGATGATGATGGTGGCGGCCTTGCAAAGAGAATGAAAGAGATCTTGAGTTCTCTTGAAAATGAGACTTATAGTGTATAGATCTTCTCTCCAAAGACCAAAAGATGTGGTCTTTGAAGAAGGAAGGAAAAGATGAAGAAGAATGAAGAAGGTGTAGAGAGAAGTTGGAGAATAAAAGACTTAGAGAGAGAGAGTAAAAAGTCACAAAATGAAAAATGGATGTGCAAATGAGGGGGGAGTGGCCATAGCTTATTAGACAAGGGGGGAGAGATATTTTGCTTCACTTTGTGTTAATTAATGATTAAGGAGACAAATTGGATGTTGGATGAGACAAAGAGTGGTCAACTCTTACAAAAAGCAACTTTGTCTCATGTTTTATACTTTTATGACATCACCAATACTTTATTGTTTAGTTGACTTAATTTGAATTTTAATGATGTGATTAAGTACTCTTGCAACTTAATTAACATGATTAAGCAAGGATTACTGATTAACTCATGTGATAATGATTAACAAAAATTAATATTGCGATTAAGCTTGATTATCCTTAATTAAACTTGATTAAGCTAGTTATGTATGATTAGTGCTTAATTAAGCTATAAAGGGCTTGATTGCTTAATTAGAGATTCTTTAATCTTAATTAAGTGTTCTCTTAACTTTTCTCCTCAGAGTTAACTCATAAACACTTCGTTAATCCCTTAATTAAGCCTTAATCTCATAATTTCTTATTAAGTGCCTAATAATTTCTCATTAAGTGCCTAGTTACACAGGGTGACTGAGGTAATTTAGCACGACAGAAAATTGAGGATGTTACAAATCAAATTATTAACCATATAATCATATATTTTTTCTCGCATTCTTTTTTAAAATTAGTTTATACCTTTACTATATATTTAATTAAAGAATGTTTTATTTCAAGTTTCATTGATATTGAAGGTGGACTACTAAAGATAGTGAGATTTTGTCACTCTTTTTTTTTTTTTTTGCTTAGATTTTCTCACATTTAGTCATACTTAAGAAGGGAACAGGACAAAAGGAAGAGATGAAAAGTCCCAAAATAACTTGACACGCTTATTGGGAAAGAGGATGAATTATAGTGACTTGACTAGACAGACAAACAATTTACAGACTAAGTTAACCATAGAACTTCAACAAAAAACAAAAAATCATCCAAATAAAAGTAAGGGGTGTCTTTCCAAACAAGAAAAATAAGGATAGAGGTTAAAAGGCCCAAAAAAAAAAAAATTGGCAGACTTATAGATAAAGGGAACAAATTAAAATGACTTGAGCGGAGAGACAAACAATTTAGACTAAATCAACCATTATTAACAAAAATAAAAGGACCTACTCAACCATGGAATGAAGTAAAATAAAAAATAATCAAGCATACATTATCTTTCAGCCCTTAAATTCCATTAAAAAAAAAAAATCTTTCAGCCCTAAAATCAATTCAAGTGAAGAAAATTTTATCTTAGACAAGTGGCTAATACTTTTTTTCAAAATTTGATATTATTTAATAATTTAAGTTTTTGATATTTTTTATCAATCTATATATTTGATAATTTAAATTTATTTATTAATTGAATTTTTAATATAAATCAAATTATTAACCGTATAATCGTATATTTTTTCTCATTGCATTCTTTTTCAAAATTAGTTTATACTCTAAATATATTTAATTAAAGAATGTTTTATTTCAAGCTTCATTGATATTGAAGGTGGACTATTGAAGAAAGTGAGATTTTGTCACTCTTTTGTTTTTTTTTCTTTTTTTTTTTTATTGCGAGGTTTTCTCACATTTAGTCATACTTTAGAAGAGAATAGAATAAAAAGAAGAGGTAAAAATGGCCAGAACAACTTGATAGGCTTACAGGGAAAGAGGATGAATTACAGTGACTTGACCAGGCAGACAAATAATTTACAGACTAAGTCAACTGTAGAACTACAAAAACAAAAACAAAAAAAAAACAAAAAACAAAAGAAGCCAAAAAATCATCCAAATAAAAGCAAGATGTGCCTTTCCAAACAAGAAAAATAAGGATAGAGGTTTAAGAGGCTGAAAACAAATTGGCAACTTATAGATAAAGCGGACAACTTAAAATGACTTGAGTGGAGAGACAAACAATTTAGACTAAATCAACCGTAATTGACAAAAATAAAAGGACCTACTTAACCACAAAATGAAGTATAATAAAAAATAATTAACCATACATTATCTTTCAACCCTTATATTCCATCAAAAAAAAAAAAAAACTTTCAGCCTTTAAATAAATTGGAGTGGAGAAAATTTTATCATGGACAAATGGCTAATATTTTTTTATGAAATTTGATATTATTTAATAGTTTAAGTTTTAAATAGTTTTTATCAATCTATATCTTTGATAATTTAAATTTATTTATTAATTGAATTTTTAATATAAATCAAATTATTAACCACATAATCGTATATTTTTTCTCATTGCATTCTTTTTCAAAATTAGTTTATACTCTTAATATACTTAATTAAAGAATGTTTTATTTCAAGTTTCATTGATATTAAAGATGGACTATCGAAGATAGTAAAATTTTGTCACTCATTTGTTCGTTTGTTGTAACATCCACCACGAATTCCGACTTCATCTTCAAGTTCCCATGATTTCATGATTTCCGACTTCCGACTTCATCTTCAAGTCCCATGACTTCTGACTTCTGATTTCATCTTCAAGTTCCAAATAAAATGGACATTATTTCCGACTTCCGACTTCATCTCCAAGGTTCCAATAAAATGGAGTGATTCACGATATCCGACTTTATTCCCAAGAGCTTTTCATTTCTATTGGTGTTCCCGATATTTTCGAGTTCCGAGTATAAGTTCCGACTTCCCGGTAAAGAAGGTTAATGTTTCGATTTCTAACTTCCGGGGTTGTGAATCGATCTTCGAGATTAATCTTAGACCGAGTTTTAGAATTATGTGTAATAAGAATTTTAAAGCGTCCTAGTTCTTGACTTCTAAGTTTTTGTTAACATCCCCGACTTCTGAGTTTAAGTATTTAGGGTGTCATATTCTTGTCCTTGACTTCCGATTTTAAGGTGATTTGTTTACTGTGTGATTTCCGGTCTCCAACCTTAAGTCACAATTAGTCTTCCAAGACTTTTATGTGTTTCCTAAGTTCCGAGTTCAACATTAGGAGTAAAATATACATGAATTCTGATTTCTGACTTTATCTATAAATTTCAAATAAAATGGAAATGATTTCCGACCTACGACTTTATCTCCAAGTCGACATGAGTTCCGACCTTAACCAGAATGGAGACGAGTTTCGACTTCAGACAGAACAAAAGCGAGTTCCAATGTTTAGGCAAAATGGAGAATAATTTAGCCACGAGTTCCGATTTCAGGCAGAATGAAAACGAGATTCAATTTTTAGCCACAAAAGAGGGAAACATGGCTGAACTTGACCCACAAAATTTCAGCCAATCAAAACTCACAAAGCCAACTACCTCTTCAATGCTTAAATCAGATTTTTCTCTCCTCATTTTATGCTAATTTGTGCCATTTCTCCTTTGATTCCAGCGTTCCTTTTTCTCTTCTCCTCTTCTTCTTCTCTTCTCCTCTCAACCAACCTCCAACACTTAGCAAAATCAACTACAAGAAGGTAGAGGTTCAATTTTGTTCTTATTATTCTGATTATCGGTGGCTGCTTTTGGCTTTATTTTCTCACTTCTTGATGTGATTAGTGAATAAATATGATGATCTTTGGCTATTTTTGTGTTTAAATTTGATTAAGGAGTAGGAAAAAAAATGAGAATAAGAAGCTTGTGAGGGGCTGGGAGACCAAATTCCCTCAGAGGTCTGTACGCCGTAGTGTACGGCTCTACCTACAGCCAGTTAAATCTAATGAAAATATTTTTATATGAACCTAGACATTCAGGGATTTCCATACATATATCATATAAGGCCATTGGATTAGTATAGAGGTAGTTATGAATTTTTGAAGTTTGACCTAGAAATCAGGACTTTCATTTGGGCAGTGTGAGTTGAGAAGGGTGTAACTCATCCTATACAACTCCAAATCGAATGAAACTAACTTTGTTAGAAAGCTTACACATAGGAGAACATCTCATAAAAATTTTTGAGCTAGATATGGTCCTGTTTGCTCCCAGTGGTTCAATGAAGTTACCCTATGTCCAAACTGGGCCAAAATAGGATAGTTCGGGAAGGTCAAATTTTAGGGCTTATAACTCGAGCTCTACAAAAAAAAAAAATGAAATGGAGCTTGTTGAAAATGAAAGGTTGTCCTGTTAGCTTTAATAAGTTACCAATTTTGAATGATCTAAGCTAGTTTTGATTTTTAGTGGATTTTCACTTTTAAGTATGTAATTCTGACTAGTTGTAGGGCAGGCCGGGATAAAACTTAAATATCTTGAGCAATACTTGTCCAAATGAGAGGGGACCAAAGAGGTTAGAAAATAGACACATAACACTCTAACATATCAAAAATTAAGGTCCAGCTGAGTTAAATAGAAATTTTGGCTTGATTTACAAAAATTGAGTTGAATGAATGTGCTGAGACAGCAATTATGTTTTCAATGCAACATTTATTCCTATGAGATTGATGATTGAATTATAAATGAAACATTATGATTTCTCTGTACAATTGACTGTCTGAGTACTGGCACTGTTCATGGGAAAGCGAACACGTTCCGTTATGCTGCTGAAATTTCGGTAAAGCCTATGCATGAGTTATAATCTACATTCAAAGCCATGTGCATTGTAAGAAGTTCATAAAGATTATGTTATGATGAACATAAAGGTTATGATATGATGAAAGTTCCATAATACTTGGGCCAGCCCCTGATTAAAGTTAAGGGGAATAGTCGGGGAAAGTAAACCCGGTATTCTTATATAGGAACAAGTTTGATCCTGAAAAGCAGACTATTACCCAGGAGTCCAAATGGCCAAGAACTCCCAGGGGACCAAGAAATGGAAAAGTTGATAAAAATAAGTTCAAGAATCAGTTTTGCATGGTCACATTGATTAGTCATTATAAGTTGATTGCAGTTTGACTGTTATGTTTACTTACTGTTGCATATTCATCTATTCTGCTTATTGTTCTATTTCTTATATTGTCTTAAGTAAAATATACTCTTGCCTCGGACCAGACGATTTCTTAAACTTATTAAATATGGATAGCTCAATTTGATCCCATGTTTTCATAATTAACTAAAAACCGAGGCAACTGAGATGAATGTGACGTTAGCTACACGAACCCTACTGAGAATTTCTTTAAATTCTCACCTCGCTTTGTATTTCCATATCATTCTCAGACGCTAGTGATGGACTCGACCGCCACCCTTTTTATTGAGATTCCCAACCTGTAGCTCCACCATGATCCCGTAGTGGACTCCCTGTATATAGTCGGTTCCTGCAATTTCCGTCTCTACCTTTTCAGCAATAGGAACTTTGCTGTTCCCCTTTTTTACCTTGCTTTTAATCCTGCCGCTCCATATCTTGCGGTCCCCGTTGCATATAGCACACCCTCCTCCAGCACCTTCAGCACCCGCAGCACCTACTGCACCTGCTAGTCCTCCACTCAGGTCGCCTCCGTAGATAGTCCCTAACATTCCTCTTAGTTCCAAAAGCGATTCGTTGGAGGCTACCGGCTCATCATCCTCCTCCTCGGGACCTAGCATGGACTACTCCCCAGCCGGGTCTGGTATGGCCAGCGGCTATTTGACCGAGTAGGTCCCGGCTGAGAGTTCTACTGTACAGTATGGCTCTCTTTTGGCAGTATGCAGCATTTTGGTCATAAACTTAGCCGTAGTATATTTGTACTTAAACTAAAGCATCAGCTTCTAACATATATATATATATATATATATATATATATATATATATATATATATACAATTGATGATTTATTTCTTGTCTGTTATAGATTTTATTACGTTTTGCGATGCCAATCACGTTTGTTATATACCGCGCGCCGCCTCGCCCATTTAAAAAAAAATAAAAAGATGTGACATGATAAGTAATGAGTAAGTTGAGTATCAACACGGTAATATAATCTACTTAATTTTATGCTATAACTTAAGTATAACATTAAATTAGTAGGGTGTTACATTTGTGTTTTTTTTTTTTTTTTATCGCGAGGTTTTCTCACATTTAGTTATACTTAAGAAGAGAACAGAATAAAAAGAAGAGGTGAAAATGGCCAGAACCACTTGACAGGCTTATAGAGAAAGAGGACGAATTATAGCGACTTAACTGGATAGACAAATAATTTACAGACTAAGTCAACCGTAGAACTACAAATATATATATATATATATATATATATATATATATATATATATATATATATATATATATATATATATATATATATATAATTGAGTAGGTCCTTTTCTTTTTATCAATTACAGTTGATTTAGTCTATTTATCTCTCCACTCAAGTCATTTTAAGTTGTCCCCTTTATCTATAAGTTGCCAATTTGTTTTCAGCCTCTTAAACCTCTATAGATAAAAGGGCTGAAAACAAATTGGCAACTTATAGATAAAGGGGACAACTTAAAAACTTAAAATGACTTGAGTGGAGAGACAAACAATTTAGACTAAATCAACCATAATTGACAAAAATAAAAGGACCTACTCAACCACAGAATGAAGTATAATAAAAAATAATCAACCATACATTATCTTTCAACCCTTATATTCCATCAAAAAAAAAAAAAACATTCAGCCCTTAATTAAATTGGAGTGGAGAAAATTATATCATGGACAAATGGCTAATATTTTTTTATGAAATTTGATATTATTTAATAGTTTAAGTTTTAAATAATTTTTATCAATCTATATCTTTGATAATTTAAATTTATTTATTAATTGAATTTTTAATATAAATCAAATTATTAACCATATAATCGTATATTTTTTCTCATTGCATTCTTTTTCAAAATTAGTTTATACTCTTAATATATTTAATTAAAGAATGTTTTATTTCAAGTTTCATTGATATTGAAGATGGACTATTGAAGATAGTAAGATTTTGTCACTCATTTGTTCATTTTTTTTAATCGCGAGGTTTTCTCGCATTTAGTCATACTTAAGAAGAGAATAGAATAAAAAAAAGAGGTGAAAATGGCCAGAATGTAACATCCATCGGATTTTTAATCGTTTTTTGCCTAGTAATTCGGTTTCTATAGAATAATTGAAATTAATTAAAATTCGACTAAATATTTATTTAGGATCAATTAATTAGCAATTGATTGAGTTTAGATATAAGGAAATTGAATTAGAAACATAAAAGATTTCATAGGAATTTTCTTAAAACCAATTTACCGATTTAAAGGAAATCTGTAATATTATGGTATTTTAAACTGTCGGAACTGAATCAATAGAATTGTGCACCCAAAACCCTATGACTTAAGGCTGATTGCTCAGCCATTCAAGCCCCTATGGGTTGCGCCACCAAGCCCACAAAGGGAAGGAAGCATGGCTGAAGATGAGCCACAAAATAGCGACCAATCAAATTTCAAGTTTCCAACTACCCTCTCAATACATGAATTAGATTTTTTTTCTCCCTTCATTTCAGCTGACTTGCGCCTCCTTCTAGTAGCCTTCTTCTCTTCTTCTCTTCATTTTCTTCATCTCCTTCTTCCATTTTCAGCCTTCATCAAGCCTCTTGCATCCATATCCTTTACTAGAACTCAAGACTAGCTAGTTGTTACATCAAAATAAAGGTAGAGATTCAACTTGTTCTTGTTCTTTTGGTTATGGATGACTGATTTGGGGTTTTATTTTCTCAATTCTTGATGTTATGATTGAATGAATATGATGATCTTTGGTTGGTTTGTTGGCTGTTTTTGATGATTAAATCGATTAGGAAGTAAGAAAGGGTGAAAGTAGGAAGATGTGAGGAGCTGGAAAACCAAAATCCCTCGGCAGTTCGTACGGCAGAGTGTACGGCTTCGCCTACAACAGTTTAAACTTGATGAAATTTTTATATGAAAGTAGACATTCAGGGCTTTCAATACATATATAATATAAGGCCATTGGATTAGTATTGAGAGAGATATGAATTTTTGAAATTTGACCTAGAGATCAGGACCTTCATCTGCGCAGTGTGAGTTGAGAAGGGTGTAACTTACCCTACGCAACTCTAAATTGAGTGAAACTAACGTTGTTTGAAAGCTAACATATGAGAGAACATCCCATAAAAATTTCAGAGTTAGAGTCGTTGCCAACTATTCCCAGTGCATCAATGAATTTACCTTAAGTTCAACCCGGGCTGGAACAGGGTAGTCTAGTAGGTCAAGTTTCAGGGCTTATATCTTGAGTTATACTCATTCAAATATTATGCAACTTGTTTTATTTGAAAGCTTGCTCTGTTATCTTTAATTGATATAAATTTTGCATGATTTTATCTAGATTTCTATTTTTAGTGAATTTTCTCTTATAAGAGTGCAAATCTGGCTAGAAATAGGGTAGTCTGGAATAAAATACAAATAACTTAAGTTAATATCGGAACTCGAAACTCGGAATTTGGCAAAAGAGAGCTAGACCGAGTATACTTAAACGTTGAACTTGGAACTTAGTGAATAGCAAACCCGATCAGGTATAGTTAATGCCGGAACTCAGAACTTAGTGAATAGCAAACCCGATCAGGTATGGTTAATGTCGGAACTCGAAACTTAGGAAACATATTCATAAAAGACTTAGGAGATCAATTGTGGCTTAATATCGGAGGTCGAAATCACATAGCGCATAAAACACTTAAACCCGGAAGTCGAGGATCTTCAACATAATCTTGGAAGTTGGTACCAAAATATGAAACCTTATACCCGCATCTCGGAAGTCGATAACTAGGACGCTTTAAACTCTTATACCCCTAATTCCAAAACTCAGTCTAGAATCCATCTCGGAGATCGATTCTAAACAAAACCTCGGAAGTCGGGAATCAAGATATTGACCTTATATACATAACTCCGGAAGTTGGAACTCGTATTATCTCGAAACTCGGAAGCCGGTCCTAAGCTCAAACTCGAGAACATCAATAGAAGTTAAAAGCTTGCAAGATAGATTCAGACTCAAGATTTTAAAACTTGCACCTATTGATTTGTTATATTCTTGGTATGATTATAATATTCTATATTGAGTTTGCTATTTGATTAAACTTTCCTGGTTGTCTGGCACTATTCATGGGGAAGCGGACATAATCTATTATGCTGCCGAATTTTCGGCAGAAGTTTGTGAAATTATGATAGTTTCTGTTATGAATATTCATAATATGAACATGAAATTCTATATGCAAGGATATATGAGAGCAAATGATGAAGCGTATGTATGAGTGCATTCAGCATGTCCATGCACGATTATGTATGAGAATGAAAAGATATGAATGTATACTAAATGTGGATCCCTTCATCGGGAGGCGGTTATGAGATCCCTCCTTGTGAAGGCAGTTAAATAAGATAAGATTGGGTCCTTTCACTTGGAGGCAGTTAATTAGGTCCTTCTATGTGAAGGCAGTATAAAACTATGAGATCCCTCTACATTGAAGGCAAGTGGTCAGCTGAGATCCCTCTATTCTTGAGGCACGTGACCAGATGAGATCCCTTCACTTTAGAGGCACGTGACCAAAATGAGATCCCTCCAAGACTAGAGGCACGTGGATCCTCTTGTAGGTTAGTTCTGTGTGATGACAGTCACGAGTTGAACTCACTCCTAGATCAGACTACCCAAGAGCATTAAAGACTAAAGATTAAAACATATGCAAGCACCCTATGGACAGTGATACGTAACGCCTAGGTGTGCCAAGAAAAGAAAGTTAAAAGAAGACACTAGTGCATTTGCATGAATTCAAATATGAGTATTTGCATAATTATATCCCATGTTTTATTGGTGCTGAGACTGTTCTATCTACTTATGCGATGATTATTATTCTCATTATGAAATATTGCCAATATGACTTAAGTGCGTGGAATAAAATGAACTCTGCTTCGGACTATGTGTTTTCAAACTATAAAACGGAATAGTTCGTATATTATGTTCACTTTTTTTATAATAAACCGAAGCAGCTAGAGATAATAACGATGACACGGTATGAGATTTCTTAACGAATTCTATTAAGAATTTAAAATTCTCACTCCTATTTCCGTGTTATCTCCAGATAGCTCGAGAAGTTCGAGGATGGCTGAAGTTGCTGTCAGAAGAGGTCCGCTCAGGTAATAGTAACAAGTCTTGAGTGTGGTATTATGACTGAAGCATAGTATCGTACTTGGGAGGATATTACACAGAACAACTTGACAGGCTTATAGGGAAAGAGGACGAATTATAGTGAGTTAACCGGACAGACAAATAATTTACAGACTAAGTCATATATATATATATATATATATATATATATATATATATATATATATATATATATATATATATATATATATATATATATATATATATATATATATCATCCAAATAAAAGCAAGATGTGCCTTTCCAAACAAGAAAAATAAGGATAAGGGTTTAAGAGGCTGAAAACAAATTGGCAACTTATAGATAAAGGGGACAACTTAAAATGACTTGAGTGGAGAGACAAACAATTTAGACTAAATCAACCGTAATTGGCAAAAATAAAAGGACCTACTCAACCACATAATGAAGTATAATAAAAAATAATCAACCATACTTTATTTTTCAACCCTTATATTCCATCAAAAGAAAAAAAACTTTCAGCCGTTAAATCAATTCGAGTGGAGAAAATTTTATCATGGACAAATGGCTAATAGTTTTTTATAAAATTTGATATTATTTAATAGTTTAAGTTTTGAATAATTTTTATCAATCTATATCTTTAACAATTTAAATTTATTTATTACTTATATTTTAATATATATTATTTAAATCTAATATTTATTTATTAATTCTGGTAAAAATTATTTATTAATTAAATTTTTAATATAAATCAACTTATTAAACATATAATCATATATTTTTTCTCATTGCATTCTTTTTCAAAATTAGTTTATACTCTTAATATATTTAATTAAAGAATGTTTATTCAACGTTTCATTTGTATGCTGCTACCAGTGGCGTAGAACTAGGGCACAAAACACATGACAATTATTTGAGAGGTGAGTGTCATGTATCACTGAAGAAAAAGAGGACTTACAAGGATTGGGTTTACTATCAAGCAAGTTCCTCCTTTAGATAGAAGATATGGGTTCAAACTTTAGAGAAGACAATTTTAGGAGGGCCTCTTAGTTACTATAATTTTCGATGATAGAAATACTTTAAAGACTAAAAATAAATATAAAAAGAAAAAGAGAAAGAGTGACTGATATACTAATGTTTAAATACACAACTTCAAAATTTTATGAATAAATTAAAAAATAGAATAATTGATTGAGCGATAGAGTTGAATGTTAAGAGTTTTAAGCTGAAAAATTATAAATACACAAATCAGACCAATAACAATTAGTTTCAATTACACATAGTTTGAAGCGATTTAATCATTCAATTCAACCTATACCAATTTAAGTGGTTTGTTTTAGATTATCAAGTTTCTCCTGCAATCCAATCTAATTACTAGTTGCTCCGAGGTGTGCTCTCCTCTCCTACGAAGGTTTTGAGTTTTATGCTTTATTAGAGAGGCTTGCGTTAGCTGAATTTTTATCAATTAATACAGATATTTGTCTTGAGCTTGCTAGATTATTCTATTGAAACTTAGAATACCATGATGAATGCTTTGTATCTGAGGTGCAAAAGGTGAAATTAAGAATAGATAGAAGATTGTGGTATAAACTGACTTGCCTATCTATTGATGGTGAGACTTTTACGTACTGGGGGAGGACCTGCTAGAGAGTGGGAATATGAATATAAACATGATGTGCTCTGTGCTTTTTACCATGAGAGGGCGTGCCTATGAGAAGTAAGCTCATGGTTGGTGGACTAGATTTAAACAACTGCCTTCTCCATTATATTGTGAGAGTCCTTACTTCCTGAGGGAGAAACTATCCTCCAATATTGATTGGATGATGACACTTACACCCTATGGGCCATGCTGACTGTTCATCCCATAAATTGGGTTTATTATGTCACAATGCATATGTGAAAGTGAAGAAGGTTGTACTACCATCCAATATGCTCATTATGAAGATTATGTTCTTCAGTGTGCCTCTATTAGGAGAGTCTTCTATTGTATATGCTCCCATTTCCGCATTCAGAGAAGGAGCTTTACACAAGATGGGGTGTAGAAAATTTGATGAAGAATGACTTGGTCCCAATAACAAAGACATCCCTTCATCTCTTGTTGAGGAAGTGCCTCCACTTCCGCCATACATAGGATATTCTTCAAGGTACAGTGTTTGAACACTCGAGTGGACGAGTTTGACATCCGAAAGGACCACATTGATAGAGATATCACTTTCGTTCGGAGCCACCTATAATCTTGCCCCTATCATATGCCACTGCGACTGGATCAACCTCAAACGTCTCCACCAATTGCATTGATTCCTTATATGGGTCCGACCAATGATACTGGTGCTGATGCTAGTGATGATGACCGCATGATCATTGATTCCTTTGATGAGTAGTATTCGGTTGTGTCATTTTTGCTTTTGCTGTCTTTCTACTAATTATCTTTGACTTCTATTTTACTTTCCTTATTTGGTGATGTTAACCCAGATATTTGGTTTATATTATATTTGATTTTGGTTTGGCTTAAATGTGATTTAAGTCCTTGCACTTATTGTATATATTAAGGGAGAGACATTTTATAGATATATGCGTTGATTAAGGGGAGATAGATATCACTTTATTTTATCGTATCATTATTATCTATCTTTTCTTTATCTTCCTGTGTTTGTCATCGTAAAAAAGGGAGAGAATGTACTTGCATGTTTCAAGCCAAAATTTTGATGATAACAAATGACATCAAGAAAAATATGGACCTAAGCTTCAAAGGAAGATAGAATAGGGTCCAAGAACGTTAAATGATGATTCAAGCTTCAAGGACGATCTACAAAGGATTGCATTAGATTTAGAACCAGCATTTATTGTAAGAGCTCAATTTAATATCTCACTCATGGCCTTTTTGGAAAAATATGCTTTCCAAAATTTTCTACTTTGCAAAAATGTTTTAGAAAGATCTGAAAATGTGTTTTAAAAAGATTTAATCAAATTTAAATTGATTTGGAATCAACTAAATATGTTTTAAGTCTTTGAAAGCTAGTTAAGATATTTCCCGGACTTTAAATAATCAATTACCATGAGTTGATATTCGATTATTACTCTCTGCCTCAAAAAGAATGCTTTCGAGGAAGCAATAATCAATTACTCCTATGAGTTAATTGATTACTTTGCTCTAAAATGCACTCCAAATTTCCGTTGAAGGCAATAATATAATACCTTTTATGCACTAATTGATTATTTTACCACTGCCAAGTTTTGAAAAGATTTTACAAACAGATGATTGTGTACCACAAGTGATAATAGATTGCCTTAGATCAAATTCAAAGCCTTGTTTTGGAAATGAGCAAATTAATCGGTTGCCCTCTTAGAGTAATTGATTATTGTGATTTAAAATGTACGGAAATAACTAGTTTTTTATTTATTGCTTTCCACATATGTTCCCGATGGTCACATGCTTTCTAATCTCTATAAATAGGGCCATTTGAGCTTGTCTTTTAGAAGAGAATAACAAGTGAAACATTTTCTATCATTCTACTCTTTCTTTCTCATCACTCCATGCTATAAGTGAGATATTCTTGAGAGCTCATAGGCTTCAATTTTTTTTATTTACTCTTTTGTAACACCCTCATAACTATAGTACTATACTTAAGTCATAATACTATTACTAAGAGTTTGCCACGTGTGGACATTCTATTTCCTTAGTGCTTAGTGTTACTTTAATCTGAGTTTCATTGCACAACTAAGGTAAAAGAATATACGCATAAAGTTCATATTCGAGGCGCACTACCTAACTTATATGTAAGGAATTAGTTATAAAATCATACATGCATTGAGAAAATTACTTTACATATCATTCAGTATCATATTTACATCTCACCAATATTGTACTTCCAAGTCTTTGGATGCACTTGATGTGAGATCTCCATCTAATTCACATCAAGGAAGCCAGAACTTAAGATGGCCCACATAGGGATGCTTATGAAAATATAGGAGAACAAAAGAAATAAAAGTAAGGTTATGATGCCGCAACCATAAGTGAAGAACACTACCGTCATTGTTACCATCCTCTAACAATGACAGGGATATGTACAATAGGTATGAGAAATTGAAATCCTCCATAGGATTCCCAAGACTATCACACACTGATATCGCAATCATTTTCAGCTGCTTTGATTTATTTTTAAAATGTGGAAAATGCAAATATTAAAGCATAACTTCTAGTTTTATAATTATTGAAACCATAGTATCCAAAGCATATTCCATTTTACTCATACACTTAATAAATAGAAAGTAAATTCCATAATAATCACAATAGGGCAATAGGCAATTATATCCCATGCATAACACATATGCAAATGATTCATGATGCAAGTGCACTTGACTTTTCCTTTCCTTTACTTGTGTCTTACTTATCCATACTTGATCCCCTGGGAGTAATTAGCCATGTAAACTCTTGGGTAATAGCCTATTTTTCAAGACCGAGCTCGTTTCTATACGTGATTATCGGGTTTACTTTCCCCGATGTTTACACCAACTTATTCCCCTCAATTCATTCTAGGATTGGCCCAAGTAATATGGAATCATAATCATATGAGAAATCATTTGTACTTTAATGTATGAATATGATCAATCATGCCACATAGGTCATATACTTCCATCAAAACTCCGACAGTATAACAACTAAAATATGGAGGGTCCCAAAATAGACAATACAACTAGTTAGCTAGCCATTCATAGTAATCATAATCATCATAAACAATATATCAATATAACACCACTTTGGTATGGAATTACATAAATATTCATGCCATTGTATCCCTCATGGTTTGTGGAACCTCTAGACTATGAAACCTTCAAGTGACTCTACTTTCCTTAAATTTACCCTGAATTTCTAAATTATACCAAAATTTCATTTTAATTCATTTTAATCTCAAAAATTCATAGAATTTAGTCTTGTAGTCTACTTTTGAACCTATTTGGTTTCACTAAATTTTGAGGTATATAACTTAAGTTATTAAAGTTCTACTCAAAGCTGCCTTGTTTCAACTTGAACAGAGTATAGGTTAATTTTAAGGAATTACTGGAAACAATCTACTCATAATATGATTTTGAAATTTTATGGGCAAGATTCCCTATGTATTAGCTTTCTAACAATATTAGTTGCACTTAAATTGAAATTATATATGGCTAGTTATTCCCCCTCATTTCACACATTGGTAAGGACTAGGGGTACTAACTAGCAGCCAAGTTCTAAAAATCATAACTCTCTCATTTCAAGTCCAATGGACCTATAATTTGTATAGTTAGATTTGTCTTTAAGTCTAGTTTCATCTAAAATTAGTTTCACTCAAATTTGAGTTCTATAGGTTGAGATATAAGTTTTGTTGTATGGATGGCCCTTAGGGTTTCCTCCAACAGCTTTTTTATTTTGTATCTATCTTAGTGTTCCAATCTATTTCTCAACCTAAACCAACTCTCTCTACCTTAAATCACCAAAAAAGAGTCTTATTAACACTATACAAGAACAAATCAAGAATGATAGAAGAAAATCCTAACATCCATAAAACCCTAAGAGACCACAAATCTAAGAAATCTTACCTTAAAATCAAGATTTGTAGCTCCTCAACTTGAAGCTTTGGTGTCTTTATTTCTCTAAAGCCTTGAGATAGTTGTAAATCCATTCTTACTCTTTAATAGGCTGAGGTTATATGATCAAAGAGAGAAGGTTTTAGGCTTGTCTTAAGACTTTGGTGATGATACACAAAGGAAAGAGTGGAAGATTTGGGCAAAAAGGAGCAAGGTGTAAGGGTTTAGGTGGGTTGGAGAAGAAAATGGAGATGGAGAGGAAGGCTAGGGCAACCGAATTTTTGAGGGCCAAAATGGGGAACAATAGGCTTTCTTCCTTCATAAGTTAGTATGACTCATGTAGGGTCCTGATTGGTGGATATCAAAGGAAATTTAAATTTCCTTAAACTTGAAATTTTGGTGGTCTCTAAATGGCCACCAACAGGGTGTGAGTGGCTAGTTTCCGGCCACACAACCTATGGTTTTTAACTGGTATCAATGCCATCCTGTAGTATAGGTCTCTACCAGATTGAATCTTGTATTACAATACATCGTTAGTAAGATAATTTTCCTCATATAGCAAAACCTTGCCGATTTTTCTACAATGAAGACTTAAATCCATCATACCCTATAATCAGCACTCTCTTATTGCCTGGTTGTATATCTATAATGTATCTAAAAATTAATCATTTAACAGTGTTAGCTATATGCATTGTTATTCAGGATATTACATCTTTGACAAAGCCAATTCCTTTTACACACCATTGTTTTTTAAAGGCAAGGTATCCCTTGCGATTTAAATGGAGTGGCATCACTTTAAGTGGGTGATGTAAATGTGAATCGTAGTTGGCTTGAGAAAGGGGTTAAATCGTGCCGTCAGTTTGCCTTTTCAAACTTGAAAAACTCAAACAAGTTTCTCAAGTGTGTTTGCACTTGGAATATAAAAGTGTATGAATTAGAAAATAAAGAATTGATTTTTATCTTTATAAAATTAGTTTTATGAAAAAGGTCTTATGATTAATTCTTGTTCGAGAACTTTTTATCACAATTAAATTGAGTTAAGAAAAGATAAATATGTGATTAAAAAGGAGAGATAAAGAGAAGAGAATCAAACAAAAGGATTTATCCTAGTTCAACCAAAATGCATGCCTACTTTTGGGCCCTTAACACAAAGTTAATATTTGCATTATCTAAGTAGTATTATACAAGCCTCTCCAAGCTTGAAATTTGAGCATTATTGTACTAGCCTCTCTAAGCTAACTAAAGCTAAGTAGGATTGCCCTAACCTCTCCAAGTTAACTTTTTTAATAATTATTGGCTCGAGCTATGAAGATTTGATAAGGAAGGGTTTAAGTATAACACTCACTCAAATCACACTTGAAGTATGGATCATATAATGAAGCTTAAGTGTGAACTATTTCTCTACAAATCTCTATAGAAAGTTGTTTTCTAATAAGCTTGCAGAGAAAGTATACTTTTTTGAGTAGTTCAAAAGAGTATAACTTTGGAAACTTGATTAGAAGAGTAGTGATTGATTCAATGATTACTTAAGCAACTTTAATGAATCTTCTTCAAAAGACATCTATAGCTGAATTTATGGATGTTCATGAGTATGACCTTTATTCATGAGACTAGTCATTATTGTTGTCTTATTCAGCCTTGCCAAGCTTATATTTTTGTTCATTTGTTAGGAAAGCCAAAGATAGCAACTAGCCATTGATGCCAATTGTCTATTGTACTTATTTCAATGTGAATTCAAGCTTTTCCCGGCGTTTAAAACTTGTAGCAACCAAGCTTGTAATGTACTTTTCTTGAGAAGATTTTTTGATGGACTCCTTTTTTATGGTTGTAGTTGCTGACGATGCTGACCTTTATGAGGTTGCACCTTTCTAAACCCTGAAGTTTTTAAAGCCTCGTTTAATCTTGGTGTATGAATCTTGATTTAATTTTGGCACACTCGGTGGGACCTCTAAGTTTAGAACAACGAAAATTCTTGGTACTTGTCTAGATCACACCTGGCATATGAATCTATGATCAAGCAAGACCATCAATATGGATTCTTCAAATCCTACTTCAAAGCAAGCTAACAAAAGGCTAGGAACAGCTGGTAATATATGTGGCTGCCTTAACTACACCTCCTAAGTTGACCTTAGAGGAGCCAACTTCAGTTGCTACTTTAGCCTCACCCTTCCAATGTGTCTAGTTTATCTCAAACTAGACACAAGGAAAGGCAGCAGGTTGTGATGACAACTTTATTTATTTAGTAGCAAATAGACTCAAGTCTAAGTGATATGATGCATCAGCTATCTAAATAGAGGGTCGAGATTATGAAACCAATGGTGCATAATGAGATTAAGTTAGCCTAATAGTAGAAAGAAGCATCATCAATTGAAGATCACTCAGCTAGTGCCTTGTATGCAAACATGCCTGAGGCTACCAATGAAGCAATACCTTATGCTAGTGGGCATCATCAAAACCTACAATATGGTCAAGTAAGCATGGTGAAATTGCCCCCTATCTTCCTAGAAACTTAGGTTTACTAGCAAAAAGTGCAAATTATTAGCATAATCCTAGTACTAACGTGGATCAACTAAATTACTTGAGCTCTACTCTAATAGTTGGTCTTCTTGGCCGAGGAAATTCACCTCAAGCAGATGCTCCATGGGCCACCTTTACTTATGGGGGAGTTACTCGTTGATTGGACATTATTTAGCCCAAATTTCATGCCCAATTTAGCCTACATATGTTGCACTACCAATTTATACCCCATAATTACCTAGACTCCAAAGCAGCCTTCATATAATCCACAACCAATTGAGAATCATCCACCACCACCCCTATATGTGTGCCTCAATATAGGATCTAAGGTGTTGATCAAGGAAGCAATCAACAAGCGGTATCGGTTTAGCTACAACCCTTTGTTGAGCCTCAAACGACCATGCCTCAGCTGATTGATCCAAATATAATTGCTGAAGCCATTCAGAGGTCCAACTAAGGCCTTTAAAATGACCAGTGAGTAGACAACCTTACCCTGAATAGGTTGATAGAGTGCCATTCCCTAGGGGTTTCAGAAATCCATATTTTACAATATTTTCTAGGGAGGATGGCAAATCTACCATGGAGTACGTTAGCCAATTCATAGCTTAGTGTTCTAAGGTAATTCATAATGACTTTTTGAGGTTGTAACTTTTCCTCTTGTCATTGATAGGCACAATATTCACTTGGTACTGATCATTGCTACCAAATTCTATGCGAAGTTCGATAGATTTGGAATATTTTTTCATGACATATTTTGTAGGCCTCAACGAGGCATCTATTCTAGATCTGTTTGGTATCAAACAATAGGTTACAAGCCTATCATTGATTCTTTGGAAAAATTTAGAAAAGTCAAAGGAAAATGCAATGTGCAACTTGCTGAGCCGAGTGCACATCAATTATAGCAAATATAGTGACTTGGCTTAGCTATCTTGGAAAGTATCCTATGTAGAACAATTTATTTTGGAAAGGAAGCGAAAAAGAGCAAATAGAGCTGAGCCAAGAAGCTCTCTTCTCATTGTTATAGTTGATTACAACTCAACTGAGGAAGAGCTAAGCGATGAAGATGCTGCTTTGGAGGGGGAGTCATAATCGCTAAATTGTTATGGGGCAAACCATTTACATGTCCTACCTTTACCCCTGCTAAAGGCAAGGAAAATGTCAAGATTGAAGACAAAGAAATTTATCTTTTTGACATTTTAAAAGCTGATCAAATCGTTGACATCTTAGTCAAAGACAAATAGGTTAAGCTTCTAGAAGGTCACAAACTCCCTCTAACTAAAAAAATACAAAATATAAACACAACTCCTATTCTCACTACATTAACAATTGTATGATCTTCCACATTATTCAAAAGGCCTTGAAAGAAGGAAGATTTAAACTTACAAATTAAAAGGGAGCTAGAATGATCATTGACACAAATCATTTCCTTTCAACCACTATCAACATGGTTTCGATTTTAGCCAAATGCAAGCATGCTAAGAAGGAAGCATCATCTTCACAATGGATTCAACGTACCAAGCAAGTTTGGAGGCCGAAATCAATAGTGGTTAAGGAGCACTCTAGAAGCTTGCAAGCTTCTACAAAAAAGATAAGCAAGTATGGACTTGAATCTAAAGTTAGAATGGAGAGTAGAGGACAATCTAAGCTGCCTTGGCAAAGTGTGCTTGAGAGATTGCAATTTCCTAAGAAAGGAAACCAGCTGAGGGGATCAAGATCAGAGTAGAAGATCACATGTTTTTGATCATCCGATCCCAAGAGGGCCAAAAGGGGCAGTTAAAGTCAATTTTGAGCAAGTAGGTTGACCTTTAAAATAGTTGCTATGGATGATGGCTCACCTAGTAGCTCTGGAATGATTAAACCAAGGGTGAATACTAACAAGGGTAAGTGGTTCTTGAACAGGTATTGTAAAGGACAGAAATATAGAAGAGCACCCTATTTAGTTGACAAAAACTCAGAAAAGGAGATTACAAAGGAAGGGATCCATTCAGAAGATGAGAAACTTGGTGGCCATTTGGATTAAGCCAAATATGTGGAAAGAGAAGAAGTTGTGACTCCTAAAAAGGAGAAAATACAGGAAATTCAAAACCAATTTCAGTTCCAGAAAAATACAAATCATCAACTGGTGTGACAACCGAGTAAAGACAATGGCCTGATGCGAAATTATGAGAGAACATAATTAATGATATTCTCAATGATGATGACCTGTTGAACCTGGCTAATGATTTACGAAATGATGTAACCTTAACAACAACAATTGCGGTGCTTCCACCTAAATTTGCCATGAAGAAGGATTAACCACTGCAACTTGAAGGTGATATCTTAGTCGAGGAGGTAGAATAGGCTAACTTGGCAAAGGATGAGGAAGAAGCAGTAAGAAACACTAAGAAGGAAAGAAGGAAAATAAGGTTGAAGTTATGAAGTTTGAGAAGCCTCAAAAAGCTTGGCATTTGAGGCCTCTTTACATAAAAGCCACATTGATGGTAGGCCAATTAGCCAAGTGTTGACAACAAAGCTTAGATATTCCCTTCTCTTAGGAAGTGTCAAATACATTCTAACCAATATGTTCCCTCTATAAACTCCAGTGCCTTTCAGAAACCATCTCATAGTTTAAACTGTATCGACTTTTAAGGTTTTGATGAACAACAAATCAAGCTTTAATAAAATCTTTTGTCAATTAACGATTCATTTAAAGTAGATATATGCTTTTGTGAGCAAGATCTTTCATTTCAAACTGAAATATGTTTCAAATAACACGAAGCTCAATGTTCTTTCCTATATCTTATGAATATATATCTTGGGAATGAATACTTTGTGGAAACTATGAGATACACATTAGTAAGTTCAGAAGGATGGATTTCATCATCGAAAAGGAAAATAAGCCATCAGAAGGATCACAAACTATTTAGAAGGATGATCTATCTAGAAGACTCTGTCTAGAAATGTGACCATCAGAAAGATGCTTCTCATAAAGTACCTCACCTTTAAAGCTTCTTCTACACGATTCAAGGATTAGGTTCAAAAGTCAAATGTGATGTAACAAGATCCAAAAGCAGCACTAACAAGTCTAAAAAGTTAGTGAACCATCAAACAGCTAATTTTTTTCTTCTATGTTATTTTCAAAGGTTGAGAAAGAAGGAAACTTCTTCTCTATCCAGTATTAGACTAGTGAATCAAAGAGGCTTAAGGCTCAAGATCTGAAAGCTTCAACAGATATATTTTGAAGTCTTTAAAAAGTTGGAAGTCAAAGAAGAAGTGGTTAAACATTTTGAAAATTTTACGCGTACAAAAGCTTTCATCTTTCAACCTTCTCTACTTTCTGAACAACTAAAAAGTTACTTGTTGTAACTTCTATTTTGAAAATCTTCTCATTTGTATTGTATTTAATAATATCCTCTTGCCGAGAATATTGAGAAGTCACACGCACACTATACTTATTTGATTATACTCCTTTGAGAGTCTTAGTGTGAGTGCATTAAACACAAACCTTAACAATCTGCTTATTGTAGCCTGACCTATTAGTGGTCATTGTGAGCTTGGAGGGGCTAGGATTAAAGACTACTCGTTTGTAAAGCTTGGAGAGGCTAGGATTAAAGACTACTCGTTTGTAAAGCTTAGAAAGGCTTGAGAGAGACTACTCTATTGTAAAACTTGGAGAGGCTCAAGTAAAACTACTCTATTGTAGAAGCTTGAAAAAACAATACTCTGATTATAAAAATCTCAACAAAGTGTTGGGGACTGTACGTAGGCAAAGTGGTTAGTTGAACTAGTATAAAACTCTCTGTGTGATCTTTCTATCCTTTTTACTGTTTATTGTTTTTATACATTGAATTATTTATTTAATTAGCAACAAAGTATTTTTTGAAAAATAATAGTGTTTATATCTAAGTAAATTGCTTTCGTATGCCAAGTCAAAGACTTAAGAAAATTGTTTTTAAAAGATTTTTAGGAACGAAAGATTTATAACAAGCATAATTCAACCCCCCTTCTTGTGCTACTTCAATCTACAATTGGTATCAAGGCCACGCCTTTGGGGTTGAGTTTCCTAATGGTTGTAGAGGATAAAGATTCATAAAATGGCATAACAAATCAACCATATTGCTGAGGGGCACTCTATCAATTGCCCTCCATATTTCAATGGTGAAGAAGGATAGAATGAGACTCTTTATTGAGTCTACTAGTATTGACATGTGAGAGATCATAGAGAATGGTGGCTATATACCTACTATTGAGCAACTTGTGCCTTAAGTGGTTGCTAATCCTGATCAACCTCCACCAGTAGTGGTTAGAACCATCTCAAGGAACTAATGTACTAACCATTACAAAGCTAGCATTCAAATGAATGCCGAGGCAAAGTATCTTCTTACATGTGCCTTGAGCAATAGTGAATATGATAAGATCATATCATGTGAATCTACTAAGGAGATTTGGAATAGACTTTAAGTTCTCCATGAAGCAACTAATCAAGTCAAGGAAACCAAGATCAACATGCTAGTCCATCAATATGAAATGTTCAAAATGTTAGAGCATAAGAATATTGATGAGATGACAACTAGGTTTATGCACACCATAAATTAGTTAAAAGCATTGGGCAAGAAACATACGAATGCTGCAATGGTAAGAAAGATTCTAAGAAGTCTTTCTACGGCCTAGCGCCCCAAAGCAATAGCTATCCAAGAAGTGAAGGACTTGAATGTGCTAAGCTTGGATGCACTCATTGGGTCTCTAAAGACTTAGGAGCTTGAACTCAATGAAGCCTTTGAGCTATCAAATAGAAAAGGCAAATCCATTGCGCTAAAGTCCACTCAGAGAAAGATTAGCTCCTCTAAGGCCATGAAAGTTGCAGAAGAGTCAAAAGAAGATGAAGAAGACCCTTCTGATGATGATGACGATAATGAGAAAGATGAGATTGCTCATCTAGTTGAGAGAATATCCAAAGCCCAGATCAAGAGGAAAAACAAGAAAAGCTTTATCCCTAAAAAGGACAAAAAGGGAAAAGCTAAGCAAAGTGAAGTAATTTGCTTTGAGTGCAAAGAACCTGGACATGTTAAATCAGAATGTCCAAAACTTAAAAAGAACTCCAAGAAGGCTCCCAAGAATAAAGCAATAATAGCTACATGAGAAGATCTTGATGAGGAGCAGGGAAGTGTAGAATCCTAAGAAGAGGAGGAAATAGTTGCAAATCTCTGCTTCATGGCAGATATAGTTTCTAAAGAAGAAACTGAGGTATTGGATTTTGATCCTAAACTCTTATACAACGATCTTATGAAAGCATATTATGAGCTCTTGGATGACTCTCAAACACTTGCTTCTCATTATGCTTCATTAAAGAAAAATTTTCAAAAACTTACCCTTGAGTTTGAAAACCTCAAGATGGAAAATGAGAAGCTTAGGCATGAAAAAATCAATCTTTTAAAAGAAATCACCCTTCTCCAGAAGGATGTAACTGCCCTAAAAATTGAAGTTTCTAAAGCTACTTAGAAAGCTTTTTCTTCTATTTCTGAACTTCAGAAAATAGTTAAACTTCTCAAATCAAATCTTGAGAAGATGGTGAATAGCTCCAAAAATTTGGATCTTATGCTTGGTGGCCAAAGACCATTCCTTGATAAAACTGGACTTGATTTTGAGAAGGAAGAAGATGAGAAATCATCCATAGTGTCCCAAAATAAAAATTTTACATGTATTTATTGCTTTAAGAAGGGACACACTTCTGAAAGATGCTTTAGAAAGAAAGCAAAAATATAGAAAGTAAAGAACCTTCAAAAGAAAACTAACCCAAAAGAACACAAGAAAATATACCTAAAGTGAAAATTATTTCTGATGTAGGTGTGTCTTAAATCACATCACCAAAGGGAGATGAAGTGGTATCTAGATAGTGGATGCTCCAGACACATGATTGGAAACAATCTTGGTTCAAAAATCTCAGACTTGAATATGGAGGAGTTGTGAAATTTGCTAATGGCATCAAGTCTAAAATTGTTGGCATAGGTAATGTTGGTAAGAATGATTTTGACTTAATTGCTATGTTATTTTAGTTGAAGGATTAACTCACAAACTTCTAAGCATTAGTCAATTTTGTGACCAAGGCTATAGAGTTGTGTTTGAACCTTTTCAATTTGTTATAAAAGACTTCACATCTAACAAAATCATTCTCACTGCTAGAAGACATGATAATACTTATGTATTATATCTAGATGACCTTCTAGATTATAATGTAAAATGCTTGGTATCCTTTGATGATGAGAAGTGGATGTGGCATAAGAAGCTTGGTTATGCCCATATGAGATTAATCTCTAAGATTTCTCGAAAGGAGCTTGTCAAAGGATTACCTAAGGTCAGCCTTGACATGACTCAACCTGTGAGTTCTGCCAAAAGGATAAACAGACCAAGACTTCTTTCTATAGTAAAAACGTAGTCTCAACTACTAGACCACTTGGCTTTTTATGTCTTGATCTTTTCGGAACAACAAGAACTGCTAGTCTGGGTGGTAAGAAATATGGTCTAGTGATTGTAGATGACTTCTTTAGATTTACATGGGTTATATTTTTAGTCCATAATGATGAAGCTTGTGAGGCCTTTAAATGAATTTCAAAAAGAGTTTAAAATGAAAAAACCTTTTGCATTTCTTCCATCAAATCAGATCATGGTGGTGAATTTGAAAATTATTCTTTTGAAAATTTTTGTAATGAAAATGACATTTCTTACAATTTCTCTTCTCCTAGACCTCTTCAACAAAATGGAGTTGTTGAAAAGAAGAATAGATCTTTGCAAGAAATGGCCAAAACCATGCTTCTTGAAAGTGGTTTATCAAAAGGTTTTTGGGCAGAAGTAGTAAACACTGCCTGTTACATTCAAAACTGTGTTTTTAAATGCAATCATCAAGAAAACCCCTTATGAATTATCGAAAAGAAGAAGACACAACATCTCTTACTTTCATATCTTTAGATCTGAATGCTTTATTCCTAACACCAAAAACAAGTTGTCAAAGTTTGATCCTAAATCCAATCCTGGTATATTCTTAAGATATTCTTCTATATCTAAAGCTTATAGGGTTTATAACAAGAAGACTTAGGTTATGAAAGAAACCATACACATAACCTTCAAGGAAAAAGGAAAGATATAGATAAAAAATTTCAAGACTTAGAAGAAGAAATAGAGAATCTGTTTCTAAACAATGATGCCAATAATCAACAAATTCTTTAAATAGCCACAAGGGATGAAAATGATGATTATGAATTTCCCATACATTAGCATGTCTCTGATAACATACAAGAAGAATCAGAAGATACACCTATCAAGAGAAGATACACATGAGACAAAGATTTGAGAGTTGTCTCTCAAAATCAAATTATTGCTTAACTTTACAAAAGATTAGAACCAAATCATCTCTCAGAATAGAATCCAACTTAGCATTGATATCTGAAATTCAACCACAATGTCTTAATGAAGCCTTACAAGATCAAAGCTGGGTTGAAGCCATGAAAGAGGAACTAAATTAGTTTAAGAAGAGTAAAGTCTGGAATCTGGTCCCTCTGCCTAAAGGACATTCTACCATTGGCATAGTATGGGTGTTCAGAAACAAACTTGATGAAAGTGGGAAAGTGATCAAAAACAAGGCAAGGCTAGTGGCTTAAGGATACAATCAACAAGAAGGCATTGATTATGATGATACATTTGTTCTTGTAGCAACACTTGAAGCCATCAAAATGTTGCTTGCATATGCAGCATATAAAGGGTTTGTTTTATATAAGATGGATACGAAATCTACATTCTTAAATGGTTTCATTTCTGAGGAAGTTTATGTTAAACAACCTCCTAGTTTTGAAAATGAAAATCTTCCTCATCATGTTTTAAAACTTTCAAAAGCCTTATATGGTCTGAAAAAAGCTCCAAGAGCTTGGTAGAAAAGACTCAATTCGTTTCTCCTTAAAAATGGTTTTAAACGAGGAAAGGTTGATGTAACTTTATTCATTATGCATGAGAAACATGACTTTTTGATTGTACAAATTTATGTTGATGATATAATATTTGGTGCTACTAATGTACAAGAACTTTTCTAAGCTTATGTAGGGAAAATATGAGATGAGTATGATTGGAGGGCTAAAGTACTTTCTAGGGCTACAAATCAAGCAACAAAAAGATTGGATCCTCATTCATCAAGAAAAATATGTAAAGGATTTGCTCAAGAGATTTGACATGGACAAAGCCAAGAGCATTAGTACTCCCATGCACCCTTCTCAAGTTCTGGAAGTTGATGAAGATGGAGAGAAATTTATGATAAATTTTACAGAAATATGATTGGGCCACTACTCTATCTTACAACTAGTAGATCTGACCTACAATTAAGTATGGGAATTAGTGCTAGATTTCAATCTAATCCCAAGCAATCACACTTAAATGTTGTCAAAAGAATTTTGAGATATTTAGTAGGTGTTGGAAATGGTAACACGAGAAGGGGGGTTGAATCATGTTATCGATAAAAATTTATGCTTGAAAACTTTTAGCAATACAACTTTCTCAAGTACAAGACTTAGAACGCGGAAGCAATTTGGTTAGAAATAAAAGTACTCTAGCTTACTACAAATTGTTAAAATAGGATTATAATAAACACACAGAGTTATATTCAGAGTGAAGACAGTAAATAGAGTAAAGGAGATAGAGAGATCAACCAACAAAATTTATCCTGGTTCGGCCAAACAAATGCCTAAGTCCAATCCCTAACTCTTTATTGAGATTTTTATATCGTGAGTACTCTTTTTCCCAAGCCTCTCCATGTGACACCCTAATAAACCCATACTACGCTTAAGTCGTATTACGGCATTTTATTAGTTATTACTTATGCTCGTGGAAAACTAAACTTCACTTGAAATTAAGTTACGCGGAAAATACAGTAAACTTTTTTTTTTTTAATACGTTGTCGTTTCGCAGCGTTTTGAAATGTAAAGCCTTGAGCGAGAAGACAGATAGAAAAAGAGCGTGTCGCATAAAATACATACCCCAATACCACAAAACATGAGAAAGGTAAATAGTAATTCACAAATACATTACAATACATAGCAAATCATTACATCCACATGAGTCCATAATATATATATATATATATGTTCATACATATGTATTATCATTACATCAAAAGAGGCTCAAGGTCGTGCCATAGCCCAAATACTAGATATTGAATATAATTTAAATTGACATAGTTCATCACAAAAAGGAATATATGGAGGTGCAAAGCGGCGGCAACTACAAGTCCAAATCAGCACCGTCTGGCATCCCTCATCCTACACCTGCTTGTAGTGCAGTGGCTCCAGGCTCCACTCCGTTGGATGTGCCATCATAATCTAGTGACGTTGCGGAAAATAACTACGGTGAGAAATGGGATTTCTCAATAGGACTTGAACTCGACATGAAAGTGTCATCATCATCATCCTAGCCACTTCGGTTTTATTAATGAAAATAGTGAGCATTCATGAAGTTCAGTTCTTAGGTTTTCGAAAACATGAATATCTGAAGCGGATTCAATTTTAACATACCCTCTAATCATTTATATCATAACATACATGGGCACAAGTATAATTATATAGAACATGCATGATTGTGCTATAAGCTTCTCTTAACTTTTCCTTTCAAGGGGATGGACCGAAGTCCCTTTTCTTTTCTTAACTTAACTTTATCTTAAGTCCTTTTCTTTTCACCCACTAAACATAAGTGGTAATGAGCTCATACCATGGCCGTCACTACCATAAATTTTTGGTACTTACACTAGCTGGGTCATGCCACGCCTCATGTAAGCCCTATCCCCTATACTCACACTAACTGGGTCATGCCATGCCTCATGTGAGTCGCGGGTGAGGGGAGCTTAAATTAGGTCACTTTCCCTTTTGAAGGATCACACACTTAATTCAATCTCTTCTTATTAAAGCTTATGATGCAAAATATTTCTAAGTCCATAATTTTTGCAGAATTTTGGCAGCATAACAGCTAGACCGAAGCTTCCCAAAATTTTGCCAAACAGAGAATCCAATATCACATATCATTAAGCATCATGTCATATTCATATCATCAACATATCATATTCATATCATCATCATCACTCATCATCATCATAGCATCATGCTTGCACATAAACATAGGCATATTCTCAAGCAAAGTTTTATGAGCTCGGCTTAATAAATTTGGTGCAAGCTTTTAGTTGAAGTTGTCTCTTGTGTAAACTCTTTTATTAGGCATAGGGCCAATTTCGTCTATTATCCTTTTTGAAACTTTTAAGTTGAATTATGAAGGTTTTCCAATACTTAGTGTAAGGGTCTTATTGTCTTAAAGCTTGTTTCTCATTAACCTTTAAATTTCACCATAACTAGTTTTTACTTTTATAGTGGGGCAGTAACTTCAAAAATTCGCCATAATTTCATATTTTAATCTCTTGATTCAAATTTTGCTATGATTATACTTCTCTGAGTCTATTTTTAAACAAAAGACACCCCACTCAAAAATCCATTTTGTAACTTGAGATATGCACATTTTATTTTGACTATGCAGACTTGAAAGCTCATCTCGAGTCAGTGGCTTGTCAACTCCACTGGGAGTTCCTCACATGGAATCTGACAAAACTGTTTTATGGTGGTGTTCCTCAATGTCTTAGCTTTTTAAAAACTTGGTCCCACTCAAAAATAATTTTTGTAGCTCTAGTTATAAGGTTTTTAGTGCAAACTGCCCAAACAGAAATCTAGCTGGGAACCGTCCACTTTGAAAAATCATATCTCCCTCATTTTAAATCCAAATTTCACGTATTTTATATGTGTCGAAAGCTCTTTGAGTCTACTTTCACAGAAAATTACATTTAGAGTTTTGTAGAACGAGTTATACCGTACGCATTACAGACTGTTAGAATTCCAGCTTAACTAGTTTTTATGTTTTACATATCAAACTTGTGGAGATGTTGCTATACCACTTCAAATCACCATTTTTATGTTTTATCTCACCATCATATTCAAGGTTTTAATCACCAAATCAGTATTTTAAAACAAAAATAAAGCAAGATACATAAAAACCATCATATCACAAAATCTCATTTTAAGACAACATTTTCAACAAGGCAAGAAAACTCATAGAGCAAGATATGGTCATGAGACCTTGAAGCAAGTCCTAAAACCACCTAGCTATGAAGAGCTTAGGGATTCTAGTGCTTGAAAAATACATGAAAAAGAAGGGTTAGAGTCACTACCAAAGAGAGCTTTTTGAAGGATTTGGAATGTGGAGAAGGTTGGAGAGAGCCTTCCTACTTGAAAGCTTGGAAATGGAGCTTGTGTATGGGTGGTTTTGTTTCTCCAAAGACCAAAAATGGTCATTGACCTTCACTTAACTTGTTGACTTGCCTTTAATTTACTAATCCTTTGCTCTCGAGATTAGTCAATTAGCTCTTAATTAATGGCTAACCCCTCTAACTAGCTGGAGACACCGAGCTAATTAGCTTAGATGAAAATGGGGATATTACATTTCTCCCATCCTTGAAAAGAATTTTGCCCTCAAAATTCGTTACCTAAAAATAGGTGGAGATAATCTCTGCATCTCTGCCTCGAGTTCCCACGTGTGCTCTTCCAAGTTTCCTCTTCCCCAGGCCACTTTTACTAAGGGCATAAACTTGTTCCTCAGCTGCTTGGCCTTTCTATCTATGATTCTCATAGGCGGTAGGTCGAAGGTTAGGTCTTCCCTTAACTGTACACTTTCTGGCTCAAGAAGATGATTGGGGTCAGAGTTGTATTTTCTCAATTGGGGGACATGGAAAACATTGTGAAGATTTGACAAATAGGGTGGTAATGCTATTTGGTAGGCAACTGTTCCTATTCGTTTCAAGATTTGAAAAGGGCCAAGAAAATGAGGGCTCAACTTTTTGAGTCTAAGGGCTCTACCAATACCTGTTGTAGGAGTGATTTTCAAGAATACGTGTTCTCCCTCTTGGAACTCGATTGGCTTTCTCCTCTTATCTGTATAGCTCTTCTGACAACTTTGTGCAGTGAGAATCCTTTCCCTTATCCTCTTAATTTGTTCGATGATTTGTCTAACCAAATCAGACCCTAAGAGGCTTTGCTCACCCTGTTTATACCAACAAAGCGGAGATTGACACTTTCTGCCATACAGGGCTTCATAAGGCGCCATCCCAATGCTAGCATGGAAACTATTGTTGTAGGCGAACTCATGCTCTCAACATATCCTCTAGGGTTTGTATGGTTCTTTCCGATTGTCCATCAGTCTAGGGTGGTAGGCTGTACTTAAACAAAATCTCGTCCCAAATGCCTTTTGCAAAGCTCCCCAGAACCTAGAGGTAAACCTTGGTTCTCTATCAGACACAATGGTTGCAGGTACTCCGTGTAGTCGTACAATCTCTTGAATGTATAGCTAGGCTAGCTTATCCAAAGGATAATTCGCTCTTATAGGTAAGAAGTGAGCAGACTTTGTCAATCTATCCACAATAACCCATATGGCGTCAAATCCAGCTTGTGTTCGGGGTAAACCCATCACGAAATCCATAGAGATTCCATCCCATTTCCATTCAGGGATCTCTAATGGCTGTAACATGCCTAAGGGCTTTTGGTGCTCAATTTTTACTTTTTGACAAACTAAACGCTTATTCACAACATCTGTTACGTCCCGTTTCATGCCTGGCCACCAAAACATCCTCTTGAGGTCTTGGTACATCTTCGTCATGCCAGGATGCATGGTGAAATGACCTTTGTGAGCTTCTTCTACAATCATCCTCCTCAGGTCCTCCTTAGCAGGTACATATATCCTCCCCTGATACCTCCACATGCCATCAATACCTTGAGTAAATCCTTTCAACTTTCCCTCTTTCACCTGGGCTACTATCCTTAAGAATTCTTCATCCTCTTCCTGAGCCTACATAATTTGTCCTTTGAACTCGCTCGTCACCTTGATCAAATTCAACCTTATGCTATGAGGGGTCAGGGCAACTCCGAGGTTCAGGTCTCTAAAACTCTCAATCAACTCCGCTTCCTTGACCATCATCCATGACATATGTAATGACTTGCGGCTCAGTGCATCTGCCACCACATTGGCCTTACCAGGGTGGTAGTTCAAACCGAAATCATAGTCCTTCAAGAATTCCATCCACCTTCTTTGCCTCATATTAAGCTCCTTCTGATCAAACAGGTACTTCAGGCTCTTGTGATCCGAGAATACCTTAAACCTAACTCTATATAAATGGTGCCTCCATATCTTCAAGGCAAACACCACGGCCGCTAACTCTAAGTCATGGGTTAGGTAATTAACCTTATGAGGTTTCAGTTGCCTAAAGGCATAAGCTGCCACATTATAATCTTGCATCAGAACACAACCTAAACCTCTTCCAGAGACATCGTAGTAAACCTCAAAGGCCCCCTTAGGGTCAAGCAGAACTAGCACAAGTGTGGAGGTCAACTTCACCTTCAACTCTTGAAAACTTTTCTCACACTCTGCAGTCCAAACAAAAGCAGCATTCTTCCTAGTGAGTTTAGTCAACGGTAAGGATATATGAGAAAATCCCTTTATAAACCTCCGGTAGTATCCGGCTAGGCCGAGAAAACTCCAAATCTCTGTCACCATCATAGGTCTTTCCCAGTTCATTATAGCTTCCACTTTGCTTGGGTCTACGGATATCCCTCCCTTAGACACGACGTGACCCAAGAACTTCACTTCTTCTAGCCCAAACTCACGCTTCGAAAACTTCGTGTAAAGCTTCTTATCCCTCAAGATTTCCAACACAATCCTAAGGTGCTCTTCGTGTTCCTCCTTTGTCCTTGAATAGATGAGGATGTCTTCTATAAAGACCACCACAAACTTATCCAGATACGGCCTAAAGATCCTGTTCATATAATCCATAAACACGACCGGGGCATTGGTCAATCCAAACGACATTACTCTAAATTCATAATGCCCATACCTAGTCCTAAAGGCCATCTTAGGAATATCTTCCTCCTCCACTCTAATCTGATGGTATCCTGACCTCAGATCTATCTATGAAAACACCTCTGCTCCTCTAAGTTGATCCATCAGGTCATCTATCCTTGGCAAGGGGTACTTGTTCTTCACTGTGACCTTGTTCAACTGCCGATAATCCACGCACAGCCTCATGCTTCCATCCTTCTTCTTGACAAATAGCATCGGGGCTCCCCAAGGTGAGGCACTTGATCTCACAAACTTCTTTTCCAGCAACTCCTCCAGTTGAGTTTTTAGCTCCTCCAACTCCAAAGGGGACAATCGGTATGGTGCAATAGATATTGGTCCAGTTCTTGGCACCAATTCTATGGAAAACTCTATTTCTCTCTTAGGGGGAAACTCAGGGATATCCTTAGGAAAGACTTCAGGATACTCATTCACCACAAAAATCTCATCAAGAGCTTGCTCTAGTTCAGCCTCACTAGCCGATAGGAGAACCTATTCTTGATTCTCATTCTTACAATAGTATAACACAACGGGTTTCAAACTTAAACTAACAGGTTTAGAAGGTATAGAAGGAAATACGATCGACTTGGCAGCACAATCTAACATAACATGGTTGGCTGAGAGCCAATCCATGCCTAAGATTAGATCTAAACCAGATAAAGGAAGGCGGATTAAATCAGACTCATAGGTTCTATCATCAATGTGAATTTGACATTTCAAATAACACAGACAAGTTCTAACTGGTTTTCCAGTGGGAGTAGAAACAAGCAACATATAAGGCATTTCAAAAACATACAGCCCTAATCTACTTACGCAATCATGGGAAATAAAAGAATGCGTAGCACCAGAGTTATACAGTACAGTTAAGATGTTACCGTTCACTTCACACATACCTCGAATGAGATCATCAGACTCCGTGGTCTCCTCAGCATTCATGGTGAAGACCCTCCCTTGGCGTTGCGGTTTAGGGGCAGGTGTGTCCTTGGTGCAGTTCTTGGCGAAATGCCTGGGCTGTCCACACTTGAAGCAAACATTTTGTCCGGTGTAGCAAACCTCTTTGTGTTGCTTCCCACACTTAGGGTAGACGGGATTTGTTGCAGGCTTCGAGGGCTAGTCAGCGGGTCTTGGAGGATTGGCTGGGGGCCTCTGTGGTTGCTTGCCTTTAGAACCTTCACCATGATAGGGCTTCTTTTGCGGGGGCTGCTTCGGGTGTTGTCTTTGAGATGTCTACCTTCTTTTATGGGCCTCCGACCTCTGGATTGCCAGTTTACGATTGCATTCCTCCATTACACGACTCTTATTAACAAGGGTCGCATAGTTGTGAATCTCCAACTGGGCTATGGATGCGAGGATGTCAGCCCTCAAACCTCCTTCATATTTCATGCACTTCCAGTGTTTGTCAAGGTTCCGCTGATATAGTATGGAGAACTTACACAGCTCCTCAAACTTCGTAGTGTATTCAGCAATGCTCATACCTCCTTGGTAGAGCCTCAGGAACTCCATCTCCTTTGCATTCCTTATAGATATCAGGAAGTACTTCTCATAGAAAGCTGCCTTGAAGACGTCCCAGGTAATTTCTCTTTGGTCGCTCTCCATCAAGCTCTTCGCTCCCTTCCACCAGAATTCGGCATCAGCCTTTAACATATAAGTAGCAAAGGCTATGTAACATCCCCATTTTCATCTAAGCTAATTAGCTCGGTGTCTCCGGCTAATTAGAGGGGTTAGCGATTAATTAAGAATTAATCGATTAATCTCGAGAGCAAAGGCTTAGTAAATTAAATGCAAGTCAACAAGATAAGTGAAAATCAACGATTAAGTAGAAAATTCAACAATTGAAACATAATGCATTAAAGGTTACAATTAAAAGCCTAATGACCCAATCCTTGTTAATTCATGATTTAGAACATAAAATCAAGGTGACTTAACCTTATTAACTAAATGCATGAGAAGCATCACATCCTAATCACATGAAAAATTAACCTTCACACCCTCTTTACATAATTAATGAGGAAAATCCTTTTCAATGAAAATGTGTTAAGGTGTAATTGAACCAATTGAATTAATTAACATTTAGATAATTGTAACAATTATAAAGATTTAGAAACTTTCTTTTAATTATTGTTTGAAAGTTTGGTCAAGGCAAGAGTCATGTCCAACCATCCATTCGCCTTCTCATCATACACCACTAGATCAAGAGTCTATGTTAGTAGTATTCCTTGAGTCAAGACAAGAGATGTACTCTCCTCCATCAAGATTATGACACTTGGAGTGATCATAGCCACCCAAGCCAAATCCTAAGAGAGGTCATGCTTTTAACAACTTGAAAAACACTACATAGTCTTTACCCAAGTGCCAAGACTCAAAGGAAACACAACTCCTTCTTTTGCCCCAAGGTTTTTCCCACTCTCTTGCTTATTGTAAGAAGCAAAATCACATCACTCCCTCCCCCCTCATTTGCGCCATTCAACCTCCTCTCTCTCCTCCTCATTTCATTTTTCATTTCTCTCACTAAGACACAAAGCTCTCTCCTCTCTCCAAGTCTCATTCCCACTCTCTTGTTCTTCCCACCTTCCTTGTTCTTCTTCCAATCTCCTTACTACTTCCTACCTCATCTCCATGACCACCCTCACAATCCCTTCAAGGACTACCATTTTGGTCTTTGGAGAAACAAGATCACCCATACACAAGCTCCACTTCTAAGCTTCCAAGTAGGAAGGCTCTCTCCAACCTTCTCCATATTTCAAATCCTTCAAGAAGCTCTCTTTGGTAGTGACTCTAACCCTTCTTTTTCATGTATTTTTCAAGCACTAGAGCCCCTAAGCTCTTCATAGTAGGTGGTTTTAGGATTTGCTTCAAGGTCTCATGACCACATCTTGCTCTATGAGTTTTCTTGCCTTGTTGAAATTGTTGTCTTAAAATGAGATTTTGTGATATGATGGTTCTTATATATCTTGCTTTATTTTTGTTTTAAAATACTGATTTGGTGATTAAAACCTTGAATATGATGGTGAGATAAAACATGAAAATGGTGATTTGAAGTGGTATAACAACATCTCCACAAGTTTGATATGTAAAACATAAAAACTGGTTAAGCTGGAATTTTGGCAATCTATAATGCGTAGAGTATAACTCACTCTAAAAAACTCGAAATGTAATGAAACTAATTTTCTGTGAAAGTAGACTCAAAGAACTTTCCACACATATAAAATACGTGAAATTTGGATTTAAAATGAGGGAGCTATGATTTTTCAAATTGGACTATTCCCAAATGGGTTTTTGTTTGGGCAGTCTGCACTAAAAACCTTATAACTGGAGCTACAAAAAAATTTTTGAGTGGAACCAAGTTTTTTAGAAAGATAAGACATAGAGGAACATAAAAAATTTTATCAGATTCCATGTGAGGAACTCCCAGTGGAGTTGACAAGCCACTGAGCCGAAATGAACTTTCAAGTCTGGACAATCAGAAAAAATGTGCATATCTCGAGTTACAAAATTGATTTTTGAGTGGGGTTTATTTTGTTTAAAAATAGACTCAGAAAGTATAATCATACCAAAATTTGAAGCCAAAGAGTTAAAGATGAAATTATGGTGAATTTTTGAAGTTACTGCCCCACTATAAAAGTAAAACTGGTTATGGTGAAATTAAAGGTTAATGAGAAATAAGCTTAAAGACATTAAGACCCTTACATTAAGTATTGGAAAAACCTTCATAATTCAACTTAAAGGTTTCAAAATCGATAATAGACGAAATTGGCCTTATGCCTAATAAAAGAATTTACACAAGAGGTAACCTCAATTAAAAGCTTGCACCAAATTTACTAAGCTAAGCTCATAAAACTTTATTTGTGAATACACCTATGTTTATGTGCAAGCATGATGCTATGATGATGATGAGTGATGATGTGGATATGAATATGATACGTTGATGATATGAATATGGTATGTTGATGATATGATGCTTAATGATATGTGATATTGGATTCTCTGTTTGGCAAAATTTTTGGAAGCTTCGGTCTAGCCGTTATGCTGCCGAAATTCTGCAAAAATTGTGAACTTAGAAATATTTTGCATTATAAGCTTTGATAAAAAGAGATTTAATTAAGTGTGTGATCCTTCAAAAGGGAAGGTGACCTAATTTAAGCTCCTCTCACCCACGACTCACATGAGGCATGGCATGACCTAGCTAGTGTGAATATAGGGGATAGGGCTTACATGAGGCATGGCATGACCCAGCTAGTGTAAGTACCGAATTCTATGGTGGCAATAGCCACGGTATGAGCTCATTACCACTTATGTTTAGTAGGTGAAAAGAAAAAGAAAAAGACCTAAGATAAAGGTTAAGTGAAGAAAAGAAAGGGATCTCGGTCCGACCTGAGTAAAGAATGAAATTCTTAAGATGTTCATGCATGATACGAATTGTCATATAAGTTCTTATGTATACCATGATGTTAGCATATGAGAAATACGTACTTAAAATGGAACCCGCTTTGGATATAGATGTTTTCAAAAAACCTAAGAATTGAACTTATTGAATAGTCAGTATTTTCATTTATAAAATCGAAGTGGCTGGGACAATGACGATGACACTTTCGTGTCAAGTTCGAGTCCTACTGAGAAATCTTATTTCTCACTCTAGTTATTTTCTGTTTCGTCCCCAAATACCTATGGCACATCCGGTGGAGCAAGGACCCTCCGCACCATGAGTGGGCCTACGACGCTGATGCTCAGGCTATCATGGCCACGACCACCACGTAGTCCACACTTACTTTTACTTAGGTCGTATACATGAGGGAGAGGAGCCAGATATCCCGCCAGCCCCAGTAGACATCTCTTCGGCATACCTTGGACAGCCGTTGGGTCCTTGGGATTTCCCCCTGTTCCCTTGCCAGATATGGAGATGGAGCCGATGTCTCCGGACCTACCTGTAGCCGAGCCTGTGTGGCAGCCTATGATTCTTATGGTTGACGTGAGCTCTACGGCCACTCCAAGGGCTACAGCCGCTTCGCCACCACTCCCTGAGTATTACCCCATTACATCTGAGGAGGATCCCTCCGAGGAACATTTGTCGATAGCCAGCTATACTCCAGGTCATCGCATTCGTCGCATAGAGGTGATCAACAGGCACCCTTGCATCATCCATACACCTCACGTTCCCCGAGGCCGAGGAGCAAGGGGAACCTGGCACTCAAGGACTTAATTCCATCCGATCGAAGGGCGCAAAAGGGGCAGAGAAACCAGCACGTGTCTACATGGGCCTATTTTATTATTGCTCCTTATCGTATATATTTCATTTTGTGATGAACTTTGTCATGTTTGCTTATGTTTAATATTTTGGGGCCATGGCGTGACCATGAGTTTCCTTTTCATGTATTGTTGGATATTATGAGACTTTATATATATATGGTTGTTTTAGTAATGTGAATGTATTATATTTCTATTTATCTAATGTTTCTTTATTTTACGACTTGAATTTATTCGACACGCTAGTTTATATCTATCTTCTCATTCAAGGCTTTATTTTTCCCAAAACGCTGCAAAGCGACGACCTATTTCAAAAAAAAAAAAAATTTACCGTATTTTCTGCATAACTTAATTTCAAGCGAAGTTTAGTTTTCCACGAGCATAAGTAACAACTAATAGAACGCCGTAATATGACTTAAGCGTAGTATGGGTTTATTAGGGTGTTACAGGCTATCCTTTTGGGTCTCGGAGCAAGTTAGCACAGAGTAGATCTTTTCGATCTTCTTAATGCATTCATCAGCTTCTTCAGGGTTGAAAGCCCGTTTGAAACTGGGCGAGTTAGCCTTGCGAAACTCCAAGAACTTTTGATACTCCGTACTTACTCCATTTCCACCGACAGACTCTTCAGACCTTCGGTTTAGTTGATCCATCATGTGTTCGGCTGTTGTAGCTTGAGCTTGCATGGCGTTCGCCATTTGCTGGAAACTCCTCATGAAATCGGCAATGTTCGTGCTGTCGCTAGGCTCATTGGCAGTACGTCTGCGAGTTGCCATTAGTTCCTAAACACACCAAAACAAAAATATCAAGTTGGTCAGGCCCAGTATCAAGCATAAGCATGGCGGCAACTAAAGGCAATCTCACATGACGGTCATGCATTCTAAGTCTTACATCCCATCATACAGACAGGACCCACAACATGACTTAACATAGCACACATAGAGTTATGCTTGGAAGCATAGTCAGTCCACCCTCAGGCTTTAACAGGATGAACTGCTCTGATACCATAATGTAACACCCTAATAAACCCATACTACGCTTAAGTCATATTACGGCGTTTTATTAGTTGTTACTTATGCTCGTGGAAAACTAAACTTCACTTGAAATTAAGTTACGCGGAAAATACAGTAAACCTTTTTTTTTTTGAAATACGTCATCGCTTTGCAGCCTTTTGAAAAGAAAAGCCTTGAGTGAGAAGACAGATAGAGATAGAGCGTGTCGCATAAAATACATATCCCAATACCACAAAACATGAGATAGGTAAATAGTAATTCACAAATTCATTATAATACATAGCAAATCATTACATCCACATGGGTCCATAATATATATATATCATCATTACATCAAAAGAGGCTCAAGGTCATGCCATAGCCCAAATACTAGATATTGAATATAATTTAAATTGACATAGTTCATCATAAAAAGGAATGTATGGAGGTGCAAAGCAGCGGCAACTACAAGTCCAAATTAGCATTGTCTGGCATCCCTTATCCTACACCTACTCATAGTGCGGTGGCTCCGGACTCCACTTCGTTGGATGTGCCATCAGAATCTAGTGACGTTGCGGAAAACAACTGGGGTGAGAAATGGGATTTCTCAGTAGGACTTGAACCCGACACGAAAGTGTCATCGTCATCGTCCCAGCCACTTCTGTTTTATTAATGAAAATAGTGAGCATTCATGAAGTTCAGTTCTTAGGTTTTCGAAAACATGAATATCCGAAGCGAATTAAATTTTAACATATCATCTAATCATTTATATCATAACATACATGGGCACAAGTATAATTATATAGAACATGCATGACTGTGCTACAAGCTTCTCTTAACTTTTCCCTTCAAGGGTACGGACCGAAGTCCTTTTTCTTTTCTTAACTTGACTTTCTCTTAGGTCCTTTTCTTTTCACCCACTAAACATAAGTGGTAATGAGCTCATACCGTGGCCGTCGCCACCATAAATTTTTGGTACTTACACTAGTTGGGTCATGCCATGCCTCATGTAAGCCCTATCCCTTATTCTCACACTAGTTGGGTCATGCCATGCCTCATGTGAGTCGTGGGTGAGGGGAGCTTAAATTAGGTCACTTTCCCTTTTAATGGATCACACACTTAATTCAATATCTTCTTATTAAAGCTTATGATACAAAATATTTCTAAGTCCACAATTTTTGCAGAATTTCGGCAACATAACAGCTAAACCGAAGCTTCCCAAAATTTTGCCAAACAGAGAATCCAATATCAGATATCATTAAGCATCATATCATATTCATATCATCAACATATCATATTCATATCTTCATCATCACTTATCATCATCATGGCATCATGCTTGCACATAAACATAGGCATATTCTCAAGCAAAGTTTTATGAGCTCGGCTTAATAAATTTAGTACAAGCTTTTAGTTGAGGTTGCCTCTTGTGTAAACTCTTTTATTAGGCATAGGGCAAATTTCGTCTATTATCCTTTTTGAAACTTTTAAGTTGAATTATGAAGGTTTTCCAATACTTAATGTAAGGGTCTTATTATCTCTTGTTTCTCATTAACCTTTAAATTTCACCATAACTAGTTTTTACTTTTACAGTGGGGCAGTAACTTCAAAAATTCACCATAATTTCGTATTTTACTCTTTTGCTTCGAATTTTACTATGATTATTCTTCTCTGAGTCTATTTTTAAACAAAAGAAACCCCACTCAAAAATCCATTTTGTAACTTGAGATATGCACATTTTATTCTAACTGTGCAGACTTGAAAGCTCATCTCGGGTCATTGTCTTGTCAACTCCATTGGGAGTTCCTCACATGGAATCTGAAAAAACTATTTTATGGTGGTGTTCCTGTATGTCTTAGCTTTTTAAAAAACTTGGTCCCACTCAAAAATAATTTTTGTAACTCCAGTTATATGGTTTTTAGTGCAGACTAACCAAATAGAAATCCATCCGAGAACAATCCACTTTGAAAAATCATATCTCCCTCATTTTAAATCCAAATTTCATGTATTTTATATGTGGAAAGATCTTTGAGTCTAATTTCACAGAAAATTAGTTTCATTACATTTTGAGTTTTGTAGAATGAGTTATATAGTACGCATTACAGACTGCCAGAATTCCAACTTAACTAGTTTTTATGTTTTGCATATCAAACTTGTGGAGATGTTGCTATACCACTTCAAATCACCATTTTTATGTTTTATCTCACCATCATATTCAAGGTTTTAATCACCAAATCAGTATTTTAAAACAAAACTAAAGCAAGATACATAAAAACCATCATACCACAAAATCTCATTTTAAGACAACATTTTCAACAAGGCAAGAAAACTCATAGAGCAAGATATGGTCATGAGACCTTGAAACAAGTCCTAAAACCACCTAGCTATGAAGAGCTTAAGGATTCTAATGCTTGAAAAATACATGAAAAAGAAGGGTTAGAGTCACTACCAAATAGAGCTTCTTGAAGGATTTGGAATGTGGAGAAGGTTGGAAAGAGCCTTTCTACTTGAAAGCTTGGAAATGGAGCTTGTGTATGGGTGGTCTTGTTTCTCCAAAGACCAAAAACGGTGGTCGTTGAAAGGATTGTGAGGGTGGTGATGAAAATGAGGTAGGAAGTAGTAAGGAGATTAGAAGAAGAACAAGGAGGGTTAGAAGAACAAGAGAGTGGGGAATAAGACTTGGAGAGAGGAGAGAGCTTTGTGTCTTAGTGAGAGGAATGAAAAATGAAATGAGGGGAGAGAGAGTGGGCTAAATGGCACAAATGAGGGGGAGGGAGTGATGTGATTTTGCTTCTTACAACAAGCAAGAAAATGGGGAAAAACCTTGGGGCAAAAGAGGGAGTTGTGTTTCCTTTGAGTCTTGGCACTTGGGTAAAGACCATGTAGTGTTTTTCAAGTGGTTAAAAGCATGACCTCTCTTAGGATTGGCATTGGGTGAATATGATCACTCCAAGTGTCATAATCTTGATGGAGGAGAGTACATCTCTTGGCTTGACTTAAGGAATACTACTAGCATAGACTCTTGATCTAATGGTGCATGATGGGAAGGCAAATGGATGGTTGGATATGGCTCTTGCCTTGACCAAACTTTCAAACATTAAGTAAAGGGAAGTTTCTAAATTCGTACAATTGTTACAATTATCTTAATGCTAATTAATTCAATTGGTTCAATTACACCTCAACACATTTTCATTGAAAAGGATTTTCCTCATTAATTATATAAAGAGGGTGCGAGGGTTAATTTTTCATGTGATTAAGATGTAATGCTTGTCATGTACTTAGTTAATAAGGTTAGATCACCTTGATTATATGTTCTAAATCATAAATTAACAAGAATTGGGAAATTAGGCTCTTAATTATAACCTTTAATGCATTATGCTTCAATTGTTGAATTTTTCTAATTAATCGTTGACTTTCATTTATCTTGTTGACTTGCCTTTAATTTACTAAGCCCTTACTCTCGAGATTAGTCAATTAGCTCTTAATTAATCGCTAACCCCTCTAATTAGTCGAAGACACCGAGCTAATTAGCTTAGATGAAAATGGAGATGTTACACTCCAAGCTTTTACAACTAAGTAGTCTTTCTCAAATATCTCCAAGCTTTTACAAACAAGTAGTATTTGTCCTAGCCTCTTCAAGCTAAACGAGTAGTATTTTTCCTAACCTCTCCAAGTTCATTCTGACCACTATCAGGTCTAGTTACAAGAAGTTAATAAGAAGGTTTGTGATTGAACACTCACACTAATCTCTTTTTAGATTATGATCAACTACGAACTATGTGTGTGACTTCTCTAAATTTCAATGAGAGAATCTTATCTATTACAAATCAGTAGAGAAGATTTTACAAGCAGAAGTTACAGTGAGTAACTTTTGATGATTTAGAAGATTGAGAAGGTTGATGAAGAATGTCTCTTAAGCACAAAAAATTATTCGATCAATCTAACCATTTCTTCTTCATTTTACAGCTTTATATAGACTTCAATATATAACTGTTGAAGCTTGCAGATCTTGAGCCTTGTGCCTCTTGGATCCACTGGTCTATGATTGGAAAGAAAGAAATGCAGTTTTCTTCTTCAAGCTTAAAAAAGATTGTATAAGTATCAGAGCTAAGAATTCTTAAACAGTCATGCATAGAGTTTATAATAAATAGAATAGATTTCATAATCTATCAGAGACAAGTAATAATTAACAAAATATATGATTCAAGAATTAAGATTATCAACACAGAATCATTACAACTATTAGAGTAAATGATTTAAGCTAGAATAATATAAGCACTTATTAGAACTAAAAAGTTTACAATGATAACTATGATATCAGAACAATAATATACTAATAGAGATTTTAGAGCATAATTTATATTAAAGCATTAACGTGATATTGTAGCATAGCTGAAATGATATAGATAGATATAAATTGTTTAGAATAATAACTAGAAAATTTTAAACATAGCAAAATATGTTCTTGAATTACAAAGCATGAAGTCCTAATACTAGTATGAGTGATATGCAGCAACTGTTTTTTTTTTAAAAAAAAAGAAAAGACTTTAACAAAAATCCTAAACAAAACATTAACTTTAATCCTAACTCCCCCTAAAATTGTGCTCCCCCACAGCATAAGCTTTTCTTCAATCTTTTCCCCCTTTGACATCATCAAAATAAGATGAGGATGTGAGAATCATAGAAGAGCCATCACTAATTGCCCTTTCCTTTCTAAAGAGCCTTCAGAATTTGCTGCATGAGTTGTTGTATTCTAACCATTTTTCTTTCCATATTGCTTTGATTGGTTAGGATAGTGATATGATTTTCTTGAATCAATTCGATCTGAGTTTGAATAAGGTCTAGAACATCTTCTGCTATAGATAGGGCCCCAAAAAGTATGTGGTCAGAGCGGTGGCCTTGACTAGCCGATGGGTTAGCAGGTATTTCTTGGGTAGGAAGTGCTGGTGTTGGATTTGGTGTTGAAATTGGAAAACAAGCAATCTCAGATACAGCTTTTGTAGATTTAGATTCTAACACCATAGTAATTGTTCTTTCCAACTCTAATCTTTCTAGTATAGTGTCTCTTTTGCAGCCTTTTTGGAATTTTCTCTTGATGTTTTAAGGGTATAACAACCCTTCTCATTTCTAGAGGTGGATTTGTGTCTTCAACGACCACAACCTATTGGTCCACTTTTAGAGAGTCAAAGGAACATCTAGTGCCTCTAGCAGAAGCACCAATTCCTGCAGCTATGTTTCTTTGCTCTTGTAGCCATGCCTCTTCTCTAAATCTGTGCTCAGCAGCTTCCTATATTGCTTTTCTCAAAAGTGAGGGAGTTGAGTCTCTAGTGGATTCTTTAGAGGCCTTGTCCATCTTCTTTTTCTCTTTTCTCCTGTAATTAGGGCCCCTATTATCACCAGAGGCTTCTGCTTCAATATATTTTCTATGATCATCTTGAGGGGAGGATTCCTTGATTATAATTCCTCTTTCTCAAAGTCTTGAGGTTCTGTTTACAAGCTTGATGGGAGCAATATCTAAGGAGTCTGTAGCAACGATAGATGTTACATCTTCAACTCTAAAGAAGGTGGTTTGTCTTTTCTTGCCAATTTTTCTTTCAGAGCTGGGAGAAAGACTTCTCTCTGGTCTCTTCCTCTACTTATTCTTTTTTTTAGTCTTCTTTTCAGGATCTTCTGGTTTCAGCCCAAGGTTTATGAAAGTGTCGACTATTGCTATGGGTCTACTATCATCTGACTTGTGTCCTCCAATTGGAAGCTAAGCTCGTTCAAAAATCCTCGTAAGAAGCATGCCATAAAGAAGAGTAAAATGTCTTCTTCTTTTAGCATGAATAGAAGAAAGAATGAAGTCTAGGATTAACCTCACAAGGTTGATCTGTCTTTCTGACAAGAGGCAAAATAAGACCATTTGATATACATCAGTCATCACTTCTGTGTCACACCTCTTAGCAACACTGTGTGTTGAACTACCGAATAAACAGCTCTAATAGGGGTAAGAAGATGAGAGGTTTGAATGTCTCTTATATATATACTCCTCTGACCAATGAGGACATTAGCAACCTCTTCTTCAGAAACTTCTAATTCCTCCCGCCATTATTCACCTGGTCTACACAAAATGCCTTCATTTTGTAAGTTTCGAATATCGAAAGGCAGCACTTGAATCTCGAAGTTTCCGATAATACTTCTAAGAGATGTGTTGTCTTTATTTGTGGAAAATAGTATACTGTAGAATGCTGGTACCAACCCTGTGTAGGTGTCTTTTGAAATTCCTAGAAACTCATTCCATCATTGAAATTCAAAAATTTCAACTATCTTAAGGAAAGAAGAGAAACTTTCTAGATGGAAGCTCATTCCTCTGGCTATTGGTCTAATAAAGAAGTTTTGTGGAAGTTGACTTATATGTCTTCATCTTCAAAAGTATAAGGAACGCTTGAGTTTCTTTTTATCATCATATTAAAATTGCAAATATTGAGGCCAAGTAATATAATGTGTAATGTAAGGTTTGAGATAAAGTGGGGAACAAGATACAGTAAGAGCTTGAAGTTTTGCAAAATGAAGATGAACGGTTTCAGAGTAAAGGGCTATTAGGTAGATGAGGGTTAACGATAGTAACTAGAGGTTAAATGATGTAAATGGTTAAGTATTAAGGCAAATGAAACGTCATGAGGTAGAGACGGTCATATTGAAATGTAACAGAGGCTTTAGGTTTTCCTACTTTGTTCAATATGAGAACGTGGTAGAGTAGGAGGTTACTAATTAGGCACACATTTCAAAGTCATTACAACTTATGCACAACTCTACTTTGATCTGAAATACAAGCTATCTTTCTAGTTAAATGCACCATTCTGAACCCATAAGTTTCATCCATTTTCTAAACCAAACATTTTGATTCCTCCTTTCTCAACCAATCCTAATCCCATCTTTCTCAACTAAAACTGCATACCCTTCATCTCAACTAAAATTGCATACCCTTCATTCTCAAACAAGTTAGCAACGTATTCTGAATCATCTATTTGAACCAATTTTCAATTCTTCTTGATATGATCTTTCTGAAGCAAACTTGTCTGTTCTTTCTGAACAACCTTTGATATATATATATATATATATATATATATATATATATAGCCTTGAGAATCTTTCTCAAAAAGGAATTCCATAAGCGAGCAGCGATCTCAACTTTAAGCTTAGCTTATAAGGAAAAGCACCAATGGAATATAATGCATGATTAGAAGATAGTCATGTTTAGAAGGTTCTTTATGTTTCAGAAACGATCTTCAACTAAGGATTTTGCGAAAATGTCAGCAATCTGACCTTCTGTATTTATGAACCTTAGCTCAATATCTCCTTTATGAACATGCTCTCTTGTAAAATGATATTTGATATCTATATACTTAGATCTAGAATGCTGAATAGGATTCTTAGAGAGGTTAATTGCACTGGTGTTATCACACAAGATGGGGATTCTGATATACCTTAGATTGAAATTTTCCAATTGATGTTTAATCCATAGAATCTGAGTACTATAGTTTGCTATAAATACATATTCATCTTAGCAGTAGAAAGAGCAATCATGTTTTGCTTCTTACTAGACCAAGTTATTAGAGATTTTTCAAGAAAGCAACAGTAGCCACTTGTGCTTTTTCTTTCAAGTTTATCTCCAGCAAAATCAACATCACAGTAACCTGTAACATTACAAATAGTACCTTTCTCGTACCAAAGACTAAGATTGGTAGAACCTGCTAAATATCTTAAAATTCTTTTAATAGCATTTAAGTATGACTGTTTTGGATTGGATTGGAATCTAGCACAAATTCCTACACTTAATTGTAGATTAGGTCTACTAGCTGTAAGATAGAGTAGAAAGCTAATCATACCTCCGTAAAGTTTCTGAGAAACTTTCTTACCCTCTTTATCAGCATCTAAAACTTAAGAAGAATGCATGGGAGTACTGATGCTCTTGGCTTTGTCCATATTAAATCTTTTGAGTAGATCATTAGCATATTGTTGCTTGATTTGTAGCCCTAGAAAGAATTTCATTTCATCCATCATGCTCATCTCAAATTCTCCCTGCATAAGCTCAAAGAAATTCTTGCACAAATTTTAATTAGTTGCACCAAACACTATATCATCAACGTAAATTTGAACAATTAAGAGATGATTTTTCTTATGTAGAGTAAATAAGGTAGTATTAACCTTCCCTCTTTCAAAGCCACCTTTGAGAAGAAAAGAGCTAAATCTTTCATACCAAGCTCTAGGTGCTTGTTTCAATCCATATAAGGCTTTTGATAGTTTAAAAACACAATGAGGAAGGTTTTCATTTTCAAAACCATGAGGTTGTTTGACAAAAACTTCTTCCAATATGAAACCATTTAAGAAAGCAGATTTTACATCCATTTGAAATAAAACAAACCCTTTATAAGCAACATAAACAAGTAGCATTTTGATTGCTTCTGTAACATCCACCAAAATTCTTTTATCGATTTTCACCTAATTATTCGGTTTTATCGAATAATTGAGAATAAATAGAATTCGGTTAAATAATTATTTAGAATCAATTGATTAGAAATTACTTGAGTTTAGATATAAGGGAATTAAGTTAGAAGTATACGAGATTTCATAAAATTTTAATAAAAACCGATTTACCGATCTAAAGGAAATCGGTAAGATTACAGTATTTTAAACTGTCGGAACTGGACCAATAGAATTCCAATTCTTTTACCCTACCTTGAGTGGCTGATAACTCAGCCACTTAATGCAAGAGAGTGGTGCCACTTTGGCCACAATTCATGGAGAGGCTTGGCTGAATTTCAGTCATACAAGAATCAACCAATCAAATGCCAAGGAAGCCAACCACCTCTTACACCTTTAATCAGATTTTTCCTCCCTCTTCTCACCCATTCAAACCCATACTTCTGCGCCTCTTCTCCTCACTGCAGCTCTCTCCTTCTCTTCTTCACTCACATAACTCCATCAAACTCTCAAGTTCAACCAGGTTTTGCTCACCCAAACCCCAAAAATCAAGCCAAATCACCTATAACAAAGGTAGAGGTTTAATTCTTGCATCAATTCTGTGATCTTGGGTGGCTGAGGGTGGATCATTTTCCCACTCTTTGATGTGTTGATTGAATGATTATGATGATATATGGCTGGTTATTGGTTGTTTGTTTGGTTAAAATCGAATTTGAAGCAAGAAAGAATGAAAATAGGAAGAGCTGATGGGCTGGAGAACCAAAAACCCTCGACAGTCCGTACGGCGGAGTGTATGGCTCTGTCTACAGATGATTAAAATTGATGAAACCATTTTTATATGAAACTAGACATCTAGGGCTTTCCATACATATATCATATAAGGCTTTTGAATTAGTATTGAGAGTTATGAATTTTTGAATTTTGACCTAGATTTTTGACTTTAATTCTGGGCAGACTGGGTTGTTCAGGGTAGAACTCGCCCTATACTACTTGAAAATGAGTGAAACTAACTTTGTTACGAAGCTCACACATAGAAGAATGTTCCATAAAAATTTTAGAATTAAATATGGTCTCGTTTGCTCCCAGTGATCCAAGAAAGTTGCCGTATGTCTAAACCAGGCCAGAACAGAGTAGTTCAGGAAGATCAAGATTCAGGGCTTATAACTCGAGCCCTACTAAGTCAAATAAAATGAAACTTTTTTTAAATGAAACTTTGCCCTGTTAGCTTTAATATGACATCAATTTTGTATGATTTGAATCAGTTTTTGATTTTTAGTGAATTTTTACTTTTAGGTGTCTGATTCTGGCCAGCCACTGGGCAGGCCAAGATAAAACTAAATATCTTGAGCTATAGATATCAAAATTAGATGGGACCAAAGAGGTTAGAAAATAGACACATAACACTTTAACATACTAAAATTGAGGTTCAAATGAGTTAAATAGAAATTATGACTTGATTTATAAAAACCGGGTTAGCTAACTATACTGAGGCAGAAACTCTGCCTTAATGAGATTGTTGTTACTATAAGTTCAATGTTAAAATATGTATGCAATGTTGTGATCTCTATGATAAATTGGTGTTCTGATGTACTAGCACTATTCATGGGGAAGCGGACACGTTCCGTTATGCTGCCGAAATTTCGGTAGAATCTATGCATAAGTTATGATATACATGTTAACACATATGCATTTTCAAGAAAGCTATGAAAGTTATGATAAGAATTATATTATTATGAAAGTTCCATGCTACTTGGGCCAGCCCTGGATAAAAAGTTAAGGGGAATAGATTGGTGGGAAGGTCGGGGAAAGTAAACCCGGCATTCCTATATAGGAACAAGCTCGATCCTAAAAAGCAGACTATTACCCAGGAGTCTAAATGGCCAAGAACTCCCAAGGGACTAAGAGATGGAAAATGATGAAAAGTAATGGAAAAGCTTATGAAGAAAGGTTCGTGATTAAGTCTGCATGATTACATGAATGCATGGTTACATGAAATAATTATGTCAAAATGGATGCAGTGTCTATTAAGTTTATTTACTGCCGATTATTCATTTATTCTGTTTATTATTCTGTGAAGCATTATTAGTAATCTATTCTGTTCCTTATGCCAACTAAAGTATTAAACCTTGCCTTGGACCAGACTTTTCCTCAAACTTATTAAAACGGATAGCCTAGTTTGAACACATGCTTTCAGAATTAAATAAAAACTGAGGCAACTGAGAATTCATGTGACGTCAGATAACCACTAAACACGAACCCTACTGAGAATTCCTTTAAATTCTCACCTCGTTCTGTATTTTCCGCATCATTCTCAAACGCTGGCGATGGACTCCACGGCCACCCTCTTCATTGAGATCCCAGATTTGCAGCTTCACCATGATCCAGTATTGGATTCTTTGTATAACTTCCGCCTTTACCTATTTAGCAATAGGAACTTTGTTGTCCCTCTACATCATCCTGTTTTCGACCCTGCGACTCCTTACATTGCTATCCCACTACACATGGCACACCCACCTCTAGCTCCTCCTGCACCTACAAAGACAAAGTGCTCCTGCCGACCTGCACTGCAGTCACCTCCGCAGGCAGTTCCAGATATGCCACTTAGCTCAGAGAGTGACCCTTCCCAGGCCACCGGCTCATCACCCTCTTCCTCCTCTGGACCCAATGCAGATTACTCTCCAGCCAAGCCTGACATGGCCAACGGCTATCTGACGGAGTAGGCCAGTCGCAGGAGACGTTGTACAGCATGACTCTCTTTTGACAGCACATAGCTTTGGGTCATCGATGTAACAGTAGGACTAGCAGTAGGTTTTGAAATGTCCTTTGAGGACCATAGGATCATTTTGGCTGATACCGGCCTTATGTCTTTTTGGTACGCCTACCCACTTATGTATTCCACTTTGAAGCTCTTTTGACATGGCGATCACACCCCGATGGGGTATGACATGGCGATCATCCTCTGGAATATGGAATGATGAGCACATCCTAAGGAGTGTGACATGGCGATCACACTCTGATGGGGTATGATATGGCGATCATACTCTGGAATGTGGCATATAAAGATTCTATGACGAAAGATATGATGATGAGTCCATATTCCTAAAGAACGTGACATGACAATCACGCTCTGATAGGGTATGACATGGCGATCATACTCTGGAATATGGCATAATGATCCCACACCCTAAGAAATGTGACACGGTGATCATATCCCGATGGAGCATGACATGATGATCATACTCTGGGACGTGGCAGGATGAACATATTCCTAAGGAGTGTGACATGGTGATCACACCCCGATGGAGTATGACATGGCGATCGTACTCTGGAATATGTGTAACAAGTAAAGGAAGAAAAGAAAATTTATGTGTATCTGCATAAATTCAAGTACAAGTAAAGGCATGTGTAGATTTTATGTTTTCAGTATATTGGTGCTATTGTATTTTGATACGTTTCAATTATTATTCATAGTATAATTCATGAATTGACTTTGTATTGGCTCACCCATGATAAGTATATGAATAAAATGAACCTTGCTTCGGATAATATGTTTTCTAACTATAAAATTAAACAGTTTGTATAACATGCTCACCTTTTTTCATAATAAACTGAAGCACTGGAGATGACAACGATGATATTATGTATGATAGTTAATGAATCCTACTGAGAATTTATAATTCTTACTCCTATATTTCTTTCCGTGTTATTTCCAGATAGTTCAGAAGTTTCGAAGAAGGCCCTTCGAGGCGGAGTTGACTAGTAAGATTGAAGGTGGCCAAAGGTTACTGCCAGATAAGGTCTGATTAAGTGACAGTAACAACTCCTAGATGAGGTATTATGACTTAAGCATAGTACCGTACTTGGGAGGATGTTACAGTAATAGCCGCCACAGCCACACCAAAACCTAAAATTAGCCATGTAGCGGTTCTTCCCTGTTCTTGTTCCTCTATCTTCATTTTGATTTGCAGCAAGCTTCATCAATAGGCTGGGAAACTATTGAACTAATAGAGGGGAAAAAGATGGGGAAGAGGAAGAGAAAGGTAAAAAAGGTGAGGTGGTGGGGCTAGATATGGAGCTGGGTGTCTCTAGAATGGGTGCTACTTGAAGGGGCTGAAGGGTAAGAGGATGAGAGGGAAAGACTGAGGTTGTGAACTCTAAAGATTAAGGTGGGGCTGAGATGTATAGGTAGAAGAAGATAAGAGGAAAAGCTTGGGGTGAGCATTGAAAATTGAAAGGACTGGGGCAAGCTCTAAGGCATACAGGTGGGAAGGAGAGGTAGAGGAAAGTGACATCGTTGAAAAGTGAAACTTCCAGAAGATGGTTGAGGGAGAGATCTGCTAATATATTGGGAGGATTTAAAATTAAAAAATTGTGAGAAAATTGAATTAGTTGGGTATTGATTAGAATGAGTGGGAAAAATATTAAAATTTGAAAATTGAGAAAATTTTAGAGAAGACGGAAAGTGAGAAAATTTAGGGGATGGAGATATAGAAGGATTTTGAAAAACTGATATGAAAAATTTTAATTTTTAAACTTTTAATAGTTCGAGAAAGATGAATATTTGAAGAGAAAATAATTATAAATAATAATAGTTAATTATAAATTTATGATAAAGATTTAATTTATATGCACCATTAATGTAAAAAAGTTTTATGCAAAAATCCAATCATATATTGCCATATTAATAAAAATATTTGACCGAACAACTCACTAACTTAAAAGTCTTATGAACATAAGCATCTCATTGAATAACAGTGTAAAATTCTTTTACATTGTTACTGAATAGTAATTAAACTCAATTTATTTAAATTCAAATATTGTTAATTTTCTTATTCTCTTGTTATTGTTATATTTATATATGCTTAGATAATTCTAAAATACCTATTTATAATCATTGTCATAATAATTATGTTATTTATTTTGTTATGAACTCAATTTAAATTATTCGTTAAGTTGATATAAAATTCTAAATATTAATAAAGTCATATACAATATTTTTAAAGAAAGATATATAATAGTCATAATGATTATACTTTTTTTTTTAACATTATGTGCAAGCATTAAAAAAAAAAAATTATGCCACAATGACTGCAGCCCGCATTGCAATTTAAAACCCTGGTCTAATTAGCCTTGGAAACTACCTCAAAGGTCCTTGGTAGGTTTTAAATGTGGTATTAGCCTTAAGAGCGAAAATCTCTTGAAAGGGACATTAATGGAATCTTAGGTGCAAGGACAAAGGCCTTTCTACGGGATGCTCAAATAGCTGTTCTTGGGTTCCCCACCTCTTAGTAAATGAGTCCTAAATTTACACCATTATAGTAAGGTTCCATTGATAAATTATTAGCCCACATTCCCATTGTCCTAGCTTGAACCAAGTAATATAAGACAAACCTATCTAAAAGTACAGAAATGTCACTTTCACCAAGTCAAAGTGCCTTGTCTCCTTTCAACTACCAAATCCCAAGGGATAGCTTACTACCCACAAATGTAAGATATCTAGTACTCCCCAAGTCTTAGGAACATAAGACACATGAGTTGAGTGAGTAAAAGACTAGAGACAGAGAACCTAAGAGTGAACCTAGTACCCGTGCATCCTAGTGCACTACAGGGAAGCATCCAGCACTCATCCCCCCATCGATTTCCTTGGAGGCTACATCTGTTCACTACTAAAGTCATCCGTTGACAAGTGGTTTCAATCCTTCCATTACTCACATTTTCCACTAAAACTTACAATCCTAGAATCTTAGAGTTTGGATAGTGTTAAGCCATTCTCTAAAAATGGCATTAAATCAACATGTAATCAAATTGCCTCTCATCACTTGCAGACTTTGACCTAGTTCGGTAGTGCTCTTTAAGGAGTGCACCTGTTTATGAAAAGTATAAGTCAATCTTTCTATTTGATAAACAAAAAAAAGGCTTTTAAAAGTTAGGGAGTACTCTTAAGATTTCTCATGGGGTGCTTTTCAAAATTGATTTATATTCTTTAAAATTTAAAAGACTAATATAACGTTACTATCTTTAATGATAATAAAAATAAAAATTATTCTCTTTAATATTTGTATCCATTATAGTTATTTTAGATTTTAGATTTTAAAAGTAACTTTGTCAAATACTACTTTTTATATTATTTTACAAAATAGTACTACTATAATGTTTTATGAGCAGCTTTTAGAGAGCACAGAGAACTCAGTAGCTCTAAAAAAGCCATAGCTATACCAAACCAGTAGTTACTACCATTTTGCCACTTGTTTTGGGACATACAACTTCTCTAAAAGACCTTCCATCTAGAGTTCTAGTGGTATTCCACGTCACATTTTTGGATAATGGCCACTCCAACTCCTTTGACATTTGCCTTTTCGCTCCTCTCCTCTTGAAGTCTGCCATTTTAACTTCAATCTAATTTCCCCTAATTTCGGCTCCATTCAGGTTTGACAATGCGTTTTGAGCCTCCTTCTTCACAGCAAATCTTATAAACATAATCGGCATTGTCGATGTTCTCCTTATCTTTATAGACAAATATATGTCTACAATCTTCCCTTCAAACTTAATATCTACCAGAGTCATGATCAGAGTCTACAAATACAGTAAAAGAGATCTCCTCCAAACGCCCGACAGTGTCTACTCCCTTCCCTCCATAACCACCCTCCATTTCACCAAGAAAAGATAACTACGTCAATCGCATAATGGGATCACCAAGAAAAGATGCAAACAGGGCATTCCAAAATAAAAGGTAAGCACGTTACACATTCCAACACACTGTGGAGCAACATTACAAGGCACTTGCAATCACCAGAGATAAAGTAAAGTATGAGAATGCTGGACAATGTACAATATTCATAAACAGTAAATAAATATTCATAAACAGTAAATATACTATCCACTACTATTACTTATTGGTAGACAATTTAAACATGACTATCTGAGGACAACATTATTCTCAAACCACAAGTAATATATTCTACAGGGATTGGTTGAACTTGAAATCTCCTCGTTTTTCCTTGGAGTTACGACCCTCTTACGTTTCTTCATGCATTTATTCACACCCCCAATAACAAAGCGGATTGTGAGGAGAAAACTGATTATTATTAACAACAAAATCCACACCTTAATGGCCATTTCAAAAACTCCTAGCAGTACCCCAAACAGCCTACGGGTTGACCATTGTCGCGCCAAACAAGTAGGTAACATCGAGGCTTATGATAGCGATGCACATGCAAATTTATAAGAGCCAAGTGTGGAATCGATGATTCAAAGGGAGTCCACTCACAAGCAAAAGACAAACACTCAGTGATGCAATGAAACAGATAGTATTGCATGTCAAGAACCGCACATATCGATCTTGGTACACAGCAGCTAAAACAGCTTGCCCGGGGCATGGAAGACTTATTTCATTGTCACTTGCCTGCACCACACCACCTGGTGGGTTAAGAGTGGATTGAAAGGTGATAGTTAAACTCAGGCTCCCTCTCGTATCCTTCAACCATTTACTCTTGTCCTCGTATGCCAACCAATCTCCAGCACGCTCTAAAGACTTACTCCACCCTTTCTTTCGAGTATCTCCTCCGAAACGTTAGATGCTGTCCCAGGATAACTCATTTTAGTTTATGATTGTCTCACTCTCAACCTAGAGAAGCAAGCAAGGAAGGAAGTTGTTAGGGACTGAGAACTATAGTGCATATATTGTTGGAAACCTTTTCTCGGTAAACAAATATGTAGGGTTTAGCTTTGTCATTTCCAAATGAGAAATGTTTGATAAACATATTATGTATGGAATATCGTACCAACTCATATTACATACATCATTTGATGGGTTTAGACCCTATATGTTCATCTAAGATAATTCTATTCAAATAATCCTTGGGAAGATGTTTGTTACATAAATATTTCATTGTGACTTGTTCAATATTTGTTAGTTGTTTCAGTGAATGATGCTAAAGATGGTTGGCTAAAAAAGTGTAAATTAGTTATTCATCAAAAAATTAGAAATAATGCCATATTATCCTAGAGACAAAATTCTGAGTGTTGAGCATTTTTGTTGTAAATTATGATAAACATAATTATGTTTATTTTTTTTATGTTGTTTAAAATTTTATTAAAAATAATCAGTAAGTATTAAACTATTATAACTCTAGATTTAATACTGTTTTTGGAAAAACATATATAGGCATAGAATAATATCTAATATCTTGATATCTAAGTATATCTAAAACAGTTGGATTTTTTAGTGTTTCTTGTTTTACATTTTAAGCTCACATATAGTGTTTAGCCTTTTAGCATATCAATCATGATTGATTAATGCATACTGTGACGGCATTAGATTAAAAAAAAAATGAATAGATAACTTTATTATAAATGAATAAATATAAATATATATATTATTGCTCAAAAAAATATATAATGAGTTGTTTAAATAAATTGGAATTGATAACAAAACATGGCATGATCACTGTTTCATACTTAAATTTATTTTTTTTTCTAACTAATTATATAACATGAAATGCATTCTCGTGTTTTTAACTAGGATAATTTATCAATTGAAACCACATTCAACTTATTCCGTTCATCTGGATTTACCCTCCTATTTTGGTTCCCGCACGAGTCTGTGAAATTGAAAGAAATTCTTATATCGTCTTAAAGAAGAATTTTTTTAAGACTCTGCAATATTCACTATTTAATATTTTAGTTATTATATTAAAAATGTAGATAAAATGAAAATAGGAATGATTAACAAAATTAAAGTATTAAACAATAAGTAATATAAAATAATAATTTTTTTGAGCACCTAAGAATTTCTAAAATTAAATCTTCTAGTTTCTACCGTAACATTCTTTTTCGCTTACACTAACATTTAATGATGACTCTTATGAAAAATAGAAGACGATGGCAAAAATCATACATAGGCAATACTAAGGCTCGATTTACCATTGGCTGAAAAAAACCGCATGCGTATAACTCTGTATACAGGATTAATTTTCTATATTATTCTAAAGGTGTGATCAGGAAAAAAGTAAGAAGATGAATACAACGAGTAACTTCAAAAAGAAAGGCAAGAGATATGTGAAGAATGCCTACGAGGCAAATGCGCAGCAAGATGTATTTCTTGAGGAGTGTGAGATAGCAAATGAGTTGTCTGAAGATGACAAGATTGAAGAAGCAAAACACACATGGGAGCTTGTCAAAAGTCTTGGATTATACGCTGGAAATGAGGTGGAAGTAATCCACGCATTAACTGAAGCCCATGAACCTATAGATGCGGATCATAATCAAGAGAAAACAACGGGCAGGAAGGGTCGGTAGAAATGAGTTAGTCCTGGGAGATATTGAAAATGTAAGGAATGTGTTTTGAGAGAGCATGAGATGGGATGATAGATTTTTGGATCTTGCTCTTTAATTTATTTGTAAAGTTCTTTGAGTACTGCTTTGTAAACATCTCATCCTTGATGAGATATGAGGAGTTTATTCTTACTCCACTCTGTACGAGTGTTCAGCTATCATTTCAACTATTGAAAAAGAAAACTCTATATCATTCTTATGTAAATAAAAGTGATCAAATGAGAATTACTTTTAAAAAATGTATACATATTTATCAAATGAAGAAAGATAAAAATAGAAGAAAGTTCTCCATTCTAACATACATGGCCATCCCAACCTCTCAAAGTGGAATAATGCGATTTCTGTTTCTATCAAAAAAATAACAATAATAACGAACTGACCATTCCATAAGATTTTAATTTCAAATAAAGGAGTGGTCATTTTAATGTACAACAGGGACTCTTACTTGTTAGGCAAGGGTTATAAATATATACATCTTTAGCTTCGACCCTCCATGTAAAAATAAAAACGAAACATGAGCATCTTTGAGAACACCACAAACATTCATCAGGATGACAAACAGTTTGTACCTTTTCTTGCTTTGGTATGAGTTATGAGTATGAAAGCTAAGTGCTGGACGCTATTTGCATTTGCAGCGCGGAAGCAATGTTTAGGTATGGTTTGAAGCCAAATAAGGCATTTATATATATAATAGTAGGTTGGTAGCTTGGTAAGTTGATAAATATTCTGCTTTCTACAAGTTCGTGGCAAAGCAAAGCTGATATTAACGGTTTTTTCTTTTAGGGGGAAAAAATTGTCAAATCCATCAACGTGATTTCATCGAAGGACCCATGAATTAACAAAAATACGGCAACTAGCGTTTCGCCAACGAATTTCTTCTTATTTATTTTATTTTAGTTTTCTAACCATGCTTGTTTCTCTATATAATTGTAATGTTTCAATTTATATGTAATTTCTTATTGTTTATAATGTTGACTTTGACGATAAGTTCTTATAGATGATAGTTTTGTCATTTACTCTTGAAAGAGGAAGGGGAGGGGGAGGGGGGAGGGCTCCTGACGATAACATTTAACTTAAACATACTTGGGAAGGTTTACCTTAGAAAACTATACTTGAGAAGTGTTGGGTTTAATATTTTGATTGATTATATGAATATCTTATTAATTTGTTTAAATCTAATGATTGATTATATTCTTGTTAAAAGAAAATGTCATGTTCAATTGTGTTCTTTTTTATCTTATTGAAATTACTCCACTCTTAATGTCTAAAAATAAAATCAATTTGATTACTGGAATCTGTCTAATCTATTTTTACTCAGAAAAATCAAGATTAAGGAAGGAAATTATGTTAGCAGCAGTCCAAAAACTGAATTAATGGATGAATATGCTAATAGGGAAAACCAGCTAGCAACTAGAACTAGCAAATATGGATTAGGAGCCAGCGACAACATATCAGGAACAGTAACCATGCAAAAATCGATTGGGCAAATCTTCTAGACCCAAGGGCTAATAGACATCAATGGTTCATCATCTACATAAAGCCTTGAAGAATGAAGAGGAGTGTATGAACCTCTATCAAGAAAATTGAGAGATTGCCTTGCTCTATCTTGTTTATCTTAACTTATAGGCTTTGCACCTAAACTTGCTCATCTTCTTTTGAGAATTTTTGAAACCCATTGTAGTTCAACTATCAGAGCATCCCTACCTTGTGAGATTGCCTTACTTTGGTTAAGATAAGGGGACATTTGGTGGTGTCCTTGTGAGAAAGAAATTTCTAGTATACTCTAAATAGAGAGGTGTTTTGTGGCGTCCTTGTGAGAAACAAACCACTATATACTCTACTAGAAAATTGGGTAGAAGAAGATTTATCAAATCCTTATAAGCAAAAATTTAAGAGTGAAGAAAAATCTCAAACAATTGAAGACTGGATATAGGTCACATATTATGGCTGGAACCTGTATAAAAATAGCTTATGTTATCTTCTCTACTCTTATCTCTTTTATTTTCTGCACTATTATGTTTGATTGTTCAAAGTTTCAATTCTAAATTTTTTCTGTTTAATTATATTTTAATTTTAAAATTTTTTTTATTGAACCAATTCACCTTCCCTCTTGGTTCCTTCAAGAAGGGATGCCGAATGGAGCAAAAGGAAGATGTCAAAAGGCCCAAAACAAGTGAATGGCTCATAGAGAGAGAGGACAAATTAAAATGACTTGACTTAAAATGACTTGACTGGAGAGACAAACAATTTCATTTACTAAACCAACCAAATTCCCCTCCCCTATATATTTACTCAACCATAATTGAAAAAGGAACAAAAAAAGACTAAATCAAATTCAACCATAGAACAAAGACAAAAAAATAAAAATGGTGTATTAGATCACTCGAAACTAGGGGCTGCTCGGAAATATTTTTATTTTTTAGTTTTCTAAAACAGTTTTAGATGACAAGTTTAAATTTAATTTTAAAAAATAAAAGAATAAAAAAATCTATTTGGCAAATTAACTCCCAAATTAAATTTATAATGGTCCAAAAAAAATTGTTCAAATAGTTATTTTTAATAGACAAATTTCAAAAATAATAAAACAAAAAATTTGTTTAGCAATGCACCAATGATTATTGAGAACAAGATGCCATATACGCAAGTATGAGTTCCCCTTATTTGAGTACGTGATATCATGTATGAGTACAGATTCCCAGCTTTCAAGTATGAAATGCCATGTACTCGCATATTCGGGTATAGCAGAGATTGTGAAATACATACTTGAGTATGTATTCAAGTACAGGAAGCAAAACAGTGTTTCATCAACTTATTTCTAAATTGAATGAGGCAAAGCTGCCCAAATCTCAAGATAAGTTATGTATAATGTAACCACAGGTTAGGTTTAGATTCCATAATTTTGCCCAATCACACCAAAATCCCATTTTAAATCCCTAGTATGGCTTTTTTTAAACCACTCAATCACATAATTAACCACTTTGATGACATGCCTATTTAATCTATATATAAGATTATTTCCTTTGATTTATCATGCTCAAAGGAAAAAAATGTTGTTTCTAGAACTCATCTCAAATAATATCCGACCCTTGAGGTTTAATTTAAGATGTCCGGTATTTAATTTGGGTACTTAAAGTTACTGAAGTTATTATTTATGTGTGTGAGTAATATGATCACACTCTTATTTAAAACCATGTGCATAAAACATTATTCATAAGGTTATTACATATATATTATTTAGCTCTTAGTGTCCTGGGGCCCACATATTTCCAGAATTAGGATTTTTTTTCTCTAATGCCCCTCTAACAACTATAAGTCATTGTATATAGTTTTGCCATTTCTCACTATAGTTCAAATATTTATCATTCTGCACCTATCTTGAGATTGGCTTCCCTCTCTAACTAGCTATTCTTAGAGTTAGGGACGTTACACTTGGCCCAATAAATTTTGTGAGCTGAAACTAGTATCGCACCTTGTCCTAAATTTTTATAATATTAATTTTCATGTTTTCTTAATTAAATTATTAATTTTTAATTACATAAGCTTTTAATTAATTACTCAATCGCACAAATAAATTTTATTATAAGTTTTCTAAAAAATTTTCTAGAGATTTGGAATCTTCTACTCTTAAAAGGCTCAAAATGTCCATTGATTATTTAATTACCATCCATATTTTATTTTACTACAATTTCTCTATCATAACATGGACTCCGAGTTATGTCCGTCAATTATCTGTTGGTTAACAGAAGTCTCTCTCACAGTGCTTGAACTACACGAGGGTCGAGAGTTATGACACTAAGCGTATTTTCGTCACATAGGCTTTATAAATTCTATACTTCGAAAGTTTTGGAATGTTGCACGCTAACTCATTAAATTCATCTGAAGACTCGACTTCGACTTCGCCTTCGCTGCTGTCTAATTTGCATTCCATCACATCATTATGGGGATTTAAGGATTGCATGTGTTCCTTTGTTTCAATCATTCTTTTATCGAGACAACCTTTGGTTTTAGAGTATCGTTGTTGCAAACCATTGGGCCCAAGAGTTGAGCTCTCCACCGAGCCCCTTGCATGCTTCCTAGATGGGCTGCAACATTTACCACCGAGTCCATTGTTGAAGACATGACTACATTCTTATATCCACCTATCAATTGGTGCCCATCACAAACTCTGATTTTTGCTCTAATCGCTTCTTTGGTCCATCTATTTAACTATCTTCACTAAAGACCGTCGTCTTTGTTAAAAAATAAATAAAAAAAGATTCTCCACCACTAAAGACCATATCTTCACTAAGTATGGTCCTTGTTAGTTTTAGACCATCATATGGTCGACCAAAAAATTATAGAATTAACCTTAAATAATATCTCTACCACTAACATCATTTTTCCCAAAATTTCCAAAGCTCCGTCCACTTCTCTGGTAGCTCACTAACCTGTTAAGCGCCCACCTCGATTCTCTTCCCTCTCTGGCGCATCTCTCCTTAACAGCCCTAGGAATAGTGTTTTCTTTGTCTTTGTCAATACAGTACATCCCCCACTTTTTTTTTCTTTTTAGATTAGGTGCATGCTATGGTACCTTTGCAAAAATGTGCATTTTGTGCATTTTTGTGATGAACGGTGAGGATCGTGCCATAGATTGTGAGGTGTATCAATGCACCAATTACCTATGATGCACTATAATAATATCTAATTTTAAGAAAATTTAAAAATATAATTAAATATATTTTAAAAATTAATTATCATACACTGACAGTATAAAATTATATTGACAATATAAAATAATTTTATACTGTTAGTATAATCAAAAAATTTTATCAGTGTAATTTTAATTATCATACATTGACAGTGTAAAATTATACTGGCAGTATAAAATAATTTTATACTGTCATTATAACTAAAAAATTTTATCAGTTTAATTTTAATTATCATACACTGACAGTGTAAAAAAATTTTATCAGTGTAATTTTACAATACTGCCAGTATAATTTTACACTGTCAGTGTATGATAATTAAAATTATATTGATAAAAAATTTTATTACACTGACAGTATAAAATTATTTTATACTTCCAGTATAATTATACACTGTCAATGTATGATAATTAAAATTATACTGATAAAATTTTTTGATTATACTGACAGTGTAAAATTATTTTATACTGCCAGTATAGTTATACACTATCAGTGTATGATAATTAATTTTTAAAATATATTTAATTATATTTTTAAATTTTCTTAAAATTAGATATTTTTATAGTGCATCATAGGTGATTGGTGCATTGATACACCTCACAATCTATGGCACGATCCTCACCGTTCATCACAAAAAATGCACAAAATACACATTTTTACAAAGGTACCGTAGAACTCACCTTTAGATTATCCAATACATCCTCCACTCAAAATTGCATGCACTAGCCACGTCAACCCGTCTGCGATGTAGTTGAGGTGATGGATATGGTCCATTAAAACCAGCCCCATACAAGGTTCCCAATTGAACACCAAATTTCATGTTCATAATCCACAAAATAATTAATAAATACAAAACATCTAGCAATTAGGGGTGGAGATGAAATCGGAGCTCCCAACCTTGCTCCATGTCCAACTCTCTTTCCACTAGTTGGTGTGAACAGTTGATAGTGATTAGCCACCATAAGATGGGTGGAGCAGGTTTTTTTCTTTTTTTTTTTTCTTTTTAACTTTTTAATTCGTGAAGAGGATGGGTTTAATCTTAGAGAAGATTTAAAAAAAAATTGCTAAAATCTCCATTTATTAGTTAAGGATAATTTTGTAATTTTAAAAATAAACTATATTATTTGATAAATATTATAGTTTATTTGATAAATATATAATATTTATCAACTATTAATATCAACCTTCCATTTAAATTTGTTTGTAACCCAATGGTAAAAATTAAAAGACCATAAGACGTTCCAAAAGATATGCTGATCCGCCGCGGCATCCATCATCTCTCCTTGGCGTTCCTGTAGAATTAGTTTCATTGATTTAGATAGACACGTAACCGCCAACCTTTGTCCTCCAAAGATCGATTGTTCAACTTCATCCTCCTTCAAGACCTTCTTATTCTCCACCTTATCAGACTTATTCAAATCACTACTCTTGCTTTCGTGACTAAATATGCACTATCTTCTTTTGACATTTCAAAATACATTGCATGATTCTTCTTCACCACAAGAGCTTTTTCTGATAATTTGATTGCATCATAAACCCCATCATCAATAAAAAGGAAATTATGTTGTGTCAATCACTATCTTTGCAGAACCAAAATTTTCACTATTTTTAGTTGGTAAATCAAAACATGTAACTTTGCCCCCAAACTTCTTCAATTAAGTTTGACTAGGACTATATATGTAGAGGTATTTCATGGCATTCCAGCCACACACTTTTGGTTTGGCACAACCTCGGCAAACCACCTTCTAATTTCATTAAAAAACCATCTTTAGAAAATCCAATCTTGACTTCAACACTTCTTCCATATCTTCCTTAGATGAAAAAGTCAAAAGAAATATATACTTGCTCATTTCTCAGACTTTATGAATTGATATCCATTCTTTGGCAAGATTAGCAAATAAAATCTCGACCTCTATCAGGTGCACAATCCCTCCTACTAAACTCCTTTGAAGCCGTTGCTTAATCTCCATACAAACTTCATCCTTAGCCACCTTGGTTTCGCTTTTCTCCTTAGCACCTTACTCATAGTCTTCATGCCACCTATTAAACCAGGCCATTGACACATTGTTGTATGGCCTTGTTTTCTTACAACCACTTCCTTTTAAGACCTACCATCTCTAAGGGTGTGTTTGAATGGCGGAAAGAAATTGGAAGGAAGGAAGTTAGGTGAAAAGAGGTTGAGTGGAAAGAAATAGAGTGGATTTGTGATTTTCATAGGTATATTTGGATGAAAGAAAAATAAGAGGAAAGGAAAATGGAAGGAAAATAATTTTTCATTGTTTGTTTATGTGGAAAAATGAAAAGAAAGAAAGAGAAAATGCTATCAAATGACAATTTTACCCTTACGTTGTTATAAAAGGGATTTCAACTATATTAATTAATGTCAAATAATTTTTTGTATTTTTACTTTAACAATTGAAAATAATATCAACCTATTAAATTACAGTAATTTTAATAAAAATAAATTATTCAAAATCATTTAAAATAGAATTAATATTTTCAATTAATCTAATATTTTAAAAATATTACTTGAAAATATGTATAACCAACTAAATAATAGCACAAAAGAAAAATTTTAGAATTATATATTACTTGTGCTTTGGAATACAATATTGGTAACTGAAAAATTTTAAAATTATATATTACTTGTGCTTTGGATATTTTTTGCATTTATTTTTAATAATATAATGATAAAGGAATTAAAATTGTTTAAATGGAATTTTTAGAAGTATTGATTTGAAAAAAAAAAAAAAAAAGAAGATAAAAGCAATGAGAGACCACACAACACCTTCAATGGTGTTGCACACTGTAAATCTCTGCCTATCATCATAACACCTTCTATCCCTCCCTCGCAATACAGAAGGGCAAGAATGGAAACATTAACCTACGCCTCTCCCCACTCCAGTTTTCCGCCCAATAGCAGATGGAAAAAAATCTCTACTGTTCATGCGGGGCCCATTAACTTGTTGGTACTATTCAACATTTCCTTCCCAACTTTTCCCTCGAACCAAACAATAGAAATATACTCTTTTCCTTTCTCTTCCTTTCCTTCCTTCCTAAATCACTCCAACCAAACACACCCTAAATGATGATAGAGCTCCCAATCCTCTTCTCCCAAAGGTCAATTTATCCTTTGGAAACATTCTACTACTTGGGTATTGACCACCATATGCAGCGCCTCTCATACTTATTCAATATACCCTAATCACCAAGTCATCTAATTATCAATAGCGCTTGATGCCTTATTTCTATTTTGGAAACAAACAAAATCAAACAACCTATCATTGTTTTAACGCTGTTTAAACGAAAGAGAAGCATCTTCCATATGTTCTTCAAACTTGAAAACTTACCGAAGTCACTATTTTAACATGGACTAGGGGAGATTATCTACAAAGCAACAACCCCCCTTTTCTTCAATATTCTATTGTTGGAAGCTTTTTACAAGCCCCCTCCTTTTCCCCTTATCTACATTAACACCATCGGATCTTCGTCTTCACATTACTACCATTGAACTGCATCTCAATTATCCACCTCCTGCTGCCATTTCAAATACAGACTAACAGAGAGAAAGAACTTAAGAGTTATTGTTGTTTAGGCCATCACATGATAATAACACTAATCATCACCTCGGCCATTCATATAATCCAAGTACACTAACATCAAAATCTAAATTTTTTATAAACATAGTAAAATACCGAGGATGTTTCATTTGAGAATGCTTTTCTTATGTGAGAAAATGAGAATGCTTCCTCAGCCTTTGGATTAAATCTTATGGCTAAGGTTAGATAGTCAATTAAAAAACCCACATGACCTCTCTCTACCTTGGCCTAAATGCTCCTCCTTCGTTCCTCATCAACCTTGACATACACGCCATCTCTATTGTGCCTTCTCTACCGCCATCTTAACCCCTCTGGATGCCAGCTTCCTACATGCGTGAGACATGGCGGCTCTAATGGTGAAAGTAGAGATACAAGAGGTGCAGCGCTGGTGCCATGGAGTCAGTCCGGAGGTGAGGCAAGATGGTTTCGAACCTTCATGTTGTAAAACGCGAAAGGCTGAAAGAAGTACCACACAACTTCAATTTTTTGCGTTGCCTTCTTGACTGTGTTTGCTACTTCATTTATTACAACTCATTCCTCCCTATTTTTTTGGGGGGAGGGGGGGTAAGGTAGCCTCTCTCTTTTCTATCTATTCTTTTATTTTCTATGTTTACATTTGATGAAAAAAGGGGCTGCAATTTTACACGAATTCATTTTTGTTTTGTTTTGTTGCAATTTCATAATGAGGTGAACATTTGTATGGTTTCTTTGAAATTTTTCTACAAACCGTGGGCCTCAATATGCGATCTTCTTCTTGTGGGTTCTCCAAAGAAATAAGTTTTAACTTCAACTAAGTAAAGGCTTCAATTTTACTCAAATGTTCACCTCATTATGAAATTGCAGCAAAACAGAACAAAAATGAATTCATATAAAATTGCAACCCCTTTTTTCATCAAATGTAAATAGAAAATAAAAAGTAGATAGAAAAAGAGAGAGGCTACCCTACCCCCCAAAAAAAAAAAACAAGGAGGAATGAGTTGCAATGAATGAAGTAGCAGACACAGTCAAGAAGCCAACACAAAAAATTGAAGTTGTGCAGTGCTTCTTTTAGCCTTCCACGTTTTACAACATGCAAGTTCGAAACCAGACTGACTCCATGGCACCGGCGCCACACCTCCTATATCACCGCTTCCACCACTAGAACCGCCATGTCTCACACGCATAGGAAGCTGGCATCTAGAGGGGTTAAGATGGCCGCAGAGAAGGCACAACAGATATGGCATGTATGTTGAGGTTGAGGAGGAACGAAGGAGTCATGTTCGGGTCAAGGTAGAGAGAGGTCATGGGGGTTTTTTTAATTGACTACCTAATCTCAGTCGTAACATTTAATCCAAAGTTTGAGGAAGCATTCTCATATGAAACATTCCCGTAAAATACCAGCTTCCTATCAATAATTTAATTAAATATTTAAACATAAATATAATTTAGAGTAAATATATACTTTAGTCCCTAAAAGATTTTTATTTTAACACTTTAGTTCTTAAAAGATTAAATGCATATATTTTAGTCTCTAAAAGATTTTATATTTTAGTTCGTAAAAGATTTTCGTTTCAGTACTTTAGTCATTAAAAAATTAAATGCATGCATTTTAATCTTTAAAAGATTTCACAATAAATATATTAATCCCTTAATGAAAAATTATATACACATTAATCCACCAAAAGATTAATATATAAAAGCCAATGTTTTAGTGACAAATAATTAATGAATTTAATTTAAATGCATTGACAGTGTAAAATTGTTTTATACTGTCAGTCAATAGAAATAGTAAAAAATACCAACTCATACAAATAACCACCCATTATAATGAGGGACCCACCAGATTTGACTTTCCCCTATTTCTATTGGTTGACAGCATAAAACTATTTTACACTGTCAGTGCATACCAATTAAACTCATAATTAATATGTTAAAACCAATTTTTTCAGGGATTAATAAGTTAAAAATTGATTTTTCAAGAATTAATGTATGATCTTCATATTACAAAGATTAATGTATTTAATGTGAAATCTTTTGAGAACGAAAATATTTGCATTTAATCTTCTTAAATACTAAAGTGGTAAAATAAAAATCTTTTATGGGGCGTTTGCTTCAGGTTATATAAAGTTATTCCCAGGAATAATCACTTGGGAATGATACATTTCCTTATTTGTTTCAAGTTTTAAAAATATATTCCCAGTTACTAATTATTCCCAAGAAAGATTTATTCACATGATTTGATAAGATTTTATTCTCATCATAGAATTTGGGAATAAAATATTCTCGAGTTATGGGAATGAAAAATGTTATGTAAAAATACCAAAATATCCCTCAATTATAAGTGGAATTATATGTTGCCTTCCTATTCTAGTGTTTTACTTGAAAGGTGCATACTCTGATGCAAATACAAAAAAAATCTACACAATGAAGATATTAGTTGTATCAATGACACCTAGATAGTCTACCATTTAGCTGATCCCATGTGGTGCACCATAAACACTCTCTCTCCCCCAATCTCATTTCACTCTCTTATGAATGCCAGAACGCACTCCCTTTTCCCCCAAAAAAAGCAAGAAGCCACTGTCGCCACCATCTACACTCCTGTCAAGTACTTCCCCTCCACGCCCATCCTCGCTTACTCCCCACTCTATTGCTGCATGCATCGCTCCATCCTCAACCCCTTTTGCGTAGTCGACTTGGCCACCAAGATCTGGATCTACCCCTTCTGCTTCTAGTGCAAGCACTTCTCACCACGCTATGCCTTTATCTCCAACGACAACCTCCCCACAAAGCTTGACCATCGAGTATGGGATTGCACTAGTTCCCACCCATGTTCCTCTTTGTGCTCAACATGGGCATTATCGAGGAGAAGATCATGTTCTTCTGCGTGGCAAAGAGCGGCGGCGACCACCCTGAGGCCGCTAGCAAGAATGGATTCTTACTTTGTCTCTATTTTTTCTAGATTGGAAAGTATACTGAGATTTGATAGTGCTGGATTATGTGCTTTGTCTAATCTTCTGTTATGTTTAAAAAATGCTATGATTAATTGTTTCTATGTTTGTAAATGTGGGATCTTTTGTCATCCTTCGAGCTTATCTTGGTGAAGCAAGGGCGGAGGAAAGAGGATCGTAGGTAGCATTTGCCAGAGGCCAAGCTTGTGTTAATGCCACAAAGGTAAAAGGAGGTTGAGGGCTCTTGAGGGAGAGAGAAAAATGTTCACGGTGATTGGCCCCTTCTCTAGTACATCATATGTGATCAACTATATGGTATACTACTCCACATGTCATCTACTCATTTGATATAATTAACATCTTCATGGTGCAAATTATTTTGTATTTGGACCAGAGAATGGCCCCTACTGGAATCTTAGTCTCAAGGGTGTTGGATATTGGAGGCTTGGTCCCTTGGTTATTGGTGCCAATTTTGTGTGTTTGCTAATTTATATTGCTATTCTCTTTATATGGTTCATCGGCCTTTTAAAATTGTAGCATTTGAGTTCTTGTTCTTTGTTGTTGGCCTTTAGACTTGTTGCATTTGAATTCTTGCTATTTGTTGTAGGATCTACAATTTTTTTTTTCTTTTGTATGATGATTACCTATTTCTATTTTGTTTTTTTTGAAAGTGTAATTTTTCATTTTAGATGGTGACGAAGACGATAATAATAATAATAATAATAATAATAATAATAATAATAATAATATAGTTAAATATATTAGGGATATTTTAAGAATTATAACATATATTCCAAAAAATATGTATTATAAATCAAACAAAATTTTTAAAATAACAAGAAATGACATTTTTTAATATAATATTCTTAAGAATATGATTCCTGAAAATATAATTACAAATGCCCCTTTAGATATTAAAATATATATTTACTATGGCTAATATTCTTCAATGTCTATTATATTTAAACAATTTTTAAATTGTCATAATTATAATTTACTTAATTATTTTTCTTCACCATTTCAAGAGAGCTTTTATTGAAGCGAATGAGGCAAAAGCAAGTAAAGGAATTAGACATGTGCCACTTAAACTACTTATTAACATTTATTTCATATTTTTATTTCAACTCATCAAAATAGTACAAGCGATAGTCAATTTACGAATTAAAAGTCCGACAAACATCAATTACAATGCAATTCTGGCTAAATATGAACTAATGAAAACAAAAGTGCACAAAATATAATCCTCTGAAAAAGCCGAGATTCTCGAATCTTAGGTACTTTTTAATGTGCAATTGTTTATAGTTTTTACTTTTTTATTTTTATTTTTATTTTTTATATCTTTCAATATTACTGACAAAAATATTTCATTTTCATTTTATTTTCTTCTCAAAATTCTAAAAACAAGACGAAAATAAAATATTTTTATAATTATTCATAAAAAATATTAATGCAACACAAACCAAAAACAAACCAACAGCCCTATATATAGTTATTATTGTATGTCCTGACCCCTACATTGCCATTAGGCGAGTGCCAAGAACGTGTATAATAAGATTCATTGAACGCAACAACAAAGATCTTGTTGATTAATGAAATAATATCTGTACATCGAATTGCAACACTATACAATATTCTTTTGCAGACTGCCAGTACTATACAAAATGGGAAGGGACCAGAGACTATTTACACCCCTCCCCTTCCCCTAACATATTAAGTGGTCAAATCTACAATGTTTCATTCAGGAGGGAAAGTTGCACTTCAACTACCCATGTCCCCTGAATGCTGCACAAGCTCCAGCCACTGAAATCAGCCCAACAAAATGATAATTGTTAGCTGAAGAGAACCTACAAACTTTCAACTGACATAACCAACTCACTTTGTTAACTTTAATAATCACATTTTTAATTTTTCTTTTTCTCCCCAAGGAAATTAGGCAATGTCCTTACCTGTCTAAGTAGGTTTGCAAGAGTCCTTGGCAGGGCTCCAATGTTCCTCAAAACAATATAGTAGGGAAAGGGAAAAGAATCCATGTACTTCGAAAATTTCATCTCTCCGCCCTCAAAAGATGCTTCCTGCAAGTCCATAAAGTCATGACCAGGGGAAAAGAAAAGTTGCATATACTCTCATAAAAATATCAGTTGAACAAAATGAATAATACCATGAGATCCATAATTGACTCCTGAGAATTATCCAGAAGCAAAAAAGCAACCATTCGATTGCCAGTCAGTAAATCTCTAACACATCGCTTCAATCTCTCCTGGAAAAATCAAAATTATAGACCAGTAACCAAAGAGATTGGTGGTTATGAAGATAAATGGGAAAACCCCAGCTAAATTTAATCAGATACCTTTTCATGAAACCGACCGTCTGCAATTATTAATACAAGTTGCTGTAGGGGGTTACGACCAGATGGAAGCCGCGCTTGTGCAGCCGCAGCATCTAATTTGTCGGTCAAGTACTTTAACAGATCAACAACTGGCTCATCAGCAATAGTATTCTCTTGCTTGAATGTCAAATTGGAGATCATCTGCTCCTCGAGTTCAAATCAACAGTTAGATCGTTTTCAATGCATATACAACACACATGCATAACAATGCCAAGAAAAAAGATAACCAAACTTTATGTTAATCCTACTAACCTTAACCCCAGCCTCTGCAGTAAATGGCCTATCGAAGTCATGAAGTAACTTTATGTTTCCCTTTGTTCCAAAGCTCGCAACAGCCAAGCTCCCCATTTCCAGTTGAGAAACGGCACGACATACTGTGACCAAAGCTTCAATGGCAAGATCACCACAGAAACTCTCTGACATGCTAAGTGAATCATCAACAGCAATCACCACTTGGTAATCACGCTTGTTGGGTCGGGTCCGTCTCAGCCATATTTTATCTTTGCGATACCCACTTGCTATGTATGGAATCACCTGAGAATTTTTTTGGAAGTGTTGAAAAACAGAGAAATTCATTAGTTATTCTTCCAAGATGCACATTAAGGTCTAGTCCTATTTATAAGAATATCAGCATTTACCCTTTTCATGTTTATCCTTTTGCCAGTTCTATAATCCCCTTGGAGCTTGTTGGCCACAGTCGGCTCCAATACAAGGCGCAATTGTTCAGCCAACTCCAGATACAATTTTGTTGTGCTAAGTTCATATCTTCTCCAAAGAGCAGTTGTGTTGTCTTTCACATAATTAGGATCGTCACAACGATCATGACCTTTGCCCAAATCATTGTCATGCACAGAAAGTTGGCTTAATTTATCTGTGTTTTCACTAAAGTATGATTTCTGGAAAGAAACCAAATCTTCAGAACAATTTTCGGGATCAATACCTTCACTGGAACCAGGCTTCACTGATCCTTCATCCGGTGACTTCTCAATGTCTGACACATTAATTTGCTCCCTTTTTTCATTTTTGGGGATTAACGACGAATTACTTGCCGAATCTATTTCCGATTTTTTCTTCTCAGACTGTAACTTGGCATCTTTTTCTCCAGCAAGACATTCTTTATCAAGCTTATCACCATCAATGTTTTTGTCAACTTGCTCCATTGATGCAGGCCCCAAAGCCTGAGCTGTCCCCTTTTCGAATTCAGAAACATAGCCATATTCATCTGCGTTATCATCCTCCATTTCACCCTGCTGCTCTACGTTATTTTCCTGAAGATCACCAGATACTCTAACTCTTTCTTTCCAGTACTCAAGTGCATCACCTATACTTCGATAAGGATTAGGTTGGTTTTCCTGAATAAATGAATGCTCATTCTGTAGAAGATCAGATTTAGGTTGATTTTCACTTAGTCCCCCAGTATTTGATGAATCTGACATCTTAACATCCATCTCAGACATACTACTAGAAGGAAACCCTCCCAAGGGAGCAGGATTATCGATGTCATGATGGCTGTTTGACCAATCAGGTTCTGCAGCTATATTTTCAGAACTGGAAGTGTGCCAATCAACTTTGGAATGTGATGCTGATTTAGCAGTGGAAACTTGCTCATTAACCGCACCAGAAGATTCAGATGTATCTTTCTTTGGTTCCATAAGATCCATCTCAGCATTCTCTTGATGGCCCTGTCCCAGATCATCCTTTTCTGAGGTTATATCAACTTCAGTATGTGCTTCTTCCATAATTTCGTCAGGGGGGCACGTCTCTTCACCCGGGTTCCCTTCTTGCATTTTATTCTCAGCTGAATCACTTTGCCCTTCAGGATCTCCCTCTTCCATAAGATCTGCATCTTCCTTTACTTCCAAATCCACATCCATGTCAGAAGTTTGATCCAACTCATCAGGCATCAATCCAGTAGGTTCAGAATATGCTGCTTCTTTGTCCACATTTAACTCATCTCCATCACCAGTGTCGTCCTGGGTTGTGGTTTCATCATTCTGAGCATCTTCATCATAATTACCATCCTCAGGTTCATCGGTAGCAGCATCATCCTTGGCCCTTAGCTCTTTAGTGCTTCCATCTCTTTCCCTAACCGAAGGTCCGGATTCATATTTTTCTCCTGAATCATTGGGAGTTTCATCTTCATTCTTATCCCGAACTTTCTCATCAACTGCTTCACTGTCTGGTCCGGTGGGCCCCATTTCAGACTCAAGTTCATCATTCTCACCATCAATATCTTCATCATCCCCAGAGTCCTCACTTAGGCTTACTGCATCAGCTGTAAAATCCTGCTCCATCTCAATCCCAGTGTTATTGCTACTTGGAACATCCTTGGAGTCATCTTGTTTTTCATTTTGCTGCAGCATTGACATAAGAACAAGATATATAGCTTAGAAATTCAAGTCCAACAGAAAACCTTACCAGATGCAAAATAAGCATGTTCCAATGCTAACCTGGTCACGCGTTCCCAGCAACTGATCTTCATCATTAATCTGATCACTGACATCATCAATTCCAACACCCTCCCCCATGCCTGTCCCACTAGCATCTTCAGATGCATTGAGGGTTCCATCATCATCCTGGTTTTCAGTAGAAACTCCAAAACCTTTCGAAAATAAAGAAGCTAAAATATTTGCAATCACATGAGTAGTAACTGAAACCTGCAAATTGACAGACAGAAGTAGATCATCCAATTCAGCTATGGGCAAAACACAGTGAATTATTAATAATTTACAGCACTTTAGACAATGAGATTATCTCTAATGAATTATCTGAACACAGAATATGTCAATTACATAAAATATTAAAATATATTATTGAAAGAAAGAAAAAAAGAAAAAAAAAAACAAATGATGCTTGCACACAGAATGAGGTGAGAGATTAAGCTTACTGATCTGTGCATGTCAAGGAAATTTTTCAAGAGCTCATCACTGAAATTCAGTAAAAGATCCATGAACATATGTAGATCTCTAAAGCAGGCTCCTACTTTGCAAGAATAGCTGTTAACTTTATTGTCATGATGATTAACCAGCTTCTCCTACACAGCAAAGATATCATCGATTTAGTCATCTAGCAAGAAACAGGACCAAGAATACCTGCAACAAGACCAAACTTACCCCAAAAGCAACTGTTTTTAAAAGCTTCTCACACAGAATGTCCAAGCTGAGACTTGCAACAAATGAGTCAAAAAGCAACTGCCCTGAAGCAAGATTTACCATGGACTCTTCACCAATAGGATTGTTGCTTGACAAACATAAATTCTGCAATAAAGTTGCAATATGCTGATATGTAGACATAAGGGCCTCATCAAAGCAAGCAATGAGCTCTGCACAGCTTCTTTCATCAGAGCTATCTCTTTCAGATGACTCTATGGGAATAGAATTTGCCTTTTTTGCATTGGTTAGCTCTTCCTCAATTAATTTTGCCTGAGAAGTAAATGTTTTTAAAACCAATTTTCTCATTCAAATAACTAGATTTCACTTGGTTATGTGAAAAGATTAAATACCTTCTCAATTATTTCCTGAAAATGATGAATCAAAACTTCTTTAACTGTGCACCTATCTACATCATGCTCCCATAGTGCAAGAAAACATGCCTTAAAGTCCTCTATGGCCTTGAAATTCTCAGATACCAGCTGCTCCATTTCTTGAGCAACAATGCAAAAATGTGAGGAAGAAGTGACTACAGTGACAGCTTTCGTCCCCCCAGTCAGGCAACAATCCAATGATTCCTGTAATTATGTTTTCATAAATAGAAGGAAATAGGAGCTTGTGCAAATTCAACGCAATTCGTAAACAAAATCAATAGATGAACCTTTGATTTACAGAACAGTGGTAAAAATTCTTCAATGGTAGCAATCATCTGACTGGCTGAAGGTCGTGCTCTTTGACAAGTGTTTAAATGGCTATTTTCTAATGTCCTTAACAAAAGCAACTCTTCATGTAATACAGCACAGAGACTATCAAATAGTTGCTGCAAGATGAGAGAGAAAAAAGGCATCAGAAGCACAAAAAGCAGTAGCAATAACAAATATTAAAATAAATCTGTAATGGTAACACACCTTCTGTTGCCACATGCATTTATAAGTGGCAAGCTGGTTTGGACTAATAGAGCACATATGAATGGTGTTGTCATCAGCGGACAAGGAAAACTTAAACAACTTTCCCAGAGTGGAAACACAATCTCTTAAGCATTTCAGCTGCTTGTCAAAAGCACTGGCAGAAGCTAGTTGCCTCTTTTGTATTTCAATGAGCTGATTGAGGAAAGAACAAGACCTATCAACCTGCAGAAAACACTTTCACATTAAATATACCAAATGCAAAATACTAAATGCTTTCAGAAGCCATACAGCAATTGGTGGGTGGGTCAGTCTGATATTAAATACTTCATTTACTATCACCAAAGTATGACACAGTCGATGCAGTGGACATGTAAAGCAGAAAAAGCACAGCAATGTGCAAGAAAACAAAGTGAAACTAAAAAGGAAATGCTTTTTTGAAAAAGAAGAAACTAAACAATTCAAAAAATTAAAAATGAAACTAATCAGTGATAAAAAACTTATCTGCATAGATTGTCATAGAAAGTGAGTCCTAAGAGTGCCAATGTTAACAGAGATATTTTACCTGTTCAAGAGTTATATCTTTATGAGGATTGAGGCATATCTGCTGCAGAAAAAGCACAGACACAACACTTTTGAAATAATGTTCAATAGCTGTTTTCCATTCCATATGTAAGCTTTCTTCAGGGACATTCTTATCTTCAACTCCAGCAGCAATTTCCGAAGTTACACAAGGCAGCTTACTATTTGTTAGTAATAAATGCTCTATGTTCCCAGAAAAGCAAAGGAACCACCAAGTTTTATGCTGATCCTGTATGTGTTTATTTAAATGAAGGGGGGGGAAAAAGGAGGAAAAAAATTAGCATTTTTTTAATAAAGAAGTAATGTAACCTTTCATGACAACAAAATATCTAAGTTCCACACCTCTTCATATGCAGACTTGTGTCGAGACAACCCACTGGTTTCTAAAAGCTTAAGAAGATCAGACAAAGCTCTTCTCTTCCCTTGACTCTTTTTTTCTTCCTTCCAAAGATCACCACAGCAAACTGCTGTATCATATATGTTTTCAATCATATGCCACATGGCCTTCCATCCCTTCAAGTGAAGTTTATGCTGGGAATCACCACAAGGTCTAAATATGCTTCCAATATCTGCACAAATTGCAAAGTTCTCAAAATTTCTGAAGAAACCAACCAAACAAAAAAGCATGTACACAGATTTGAGTTCTCAATATTTCTAAACAAAAAAGCAACCAGACAAAAAATTTCAGTATGAGTTCTAAATATTTCTGAGCAAGAAACCGTCCAACAAGAAGACTAGGAACACCAGAGTGAACGGTGAAAAACGAAAAGAAAGGGGGGGAGGGGGACCTTCAACATTTTTCTGTTGTAAACATAGAACACTTTTCTTAAGCTGCAAATTCTGCAGAGCACTGTCTAATCTTTTGCCGCAATTCTCAAACCACAGTGACCTACATCAGAGAAAACACGTCAGCAACTTAATATTTAGGAAAGTTAAAGTATACAGAATGCCAGTCAAATATCAGATAACCTGTTTTCATCACTGAACAATGTCAAATCGACCGCACCACTAACCAAGCCCTTATTTATAACATCGTGAATAAGCTTATGACCATGAAAGGACTGAGCTTTTGCTCCTCTTTGTGCAGCTTCTTGGTTAAGGAAAATCAACACAGGTTCTTGCAGAATATCCTTCATCAAAAAGGAAAGAAAGCAATATATTAAAAAATGCTTGAAGAATTATATATAACTTTGGTGTTCAGGGAGAAGAAAATGCAGAGTTGGAGACTAGTCAGGAGGAGGAAAAAAGAATGTAACTTTGCCCAAATGAAGGAGTAAAAACAAACAAAAAATCATTTCAATGCAAAACCTAAGGAGTCACTAGCACAAGACTTGCTTTCATTCCGGATACCAAAATGCTTTATTTTCGTAATGGATTTATGGATGCAGCAAGATTCAATTGTTCAGTGTCCACCAAGGGCCCAAACAAACTTTAACCTATTTTATTTTGGTTTTGTACAACAGAAACATTTATTAACAGAAGATAATTACAGAAAAAAAGAATTAGAAATGCTACACAAAGTAAGGTAACCAGAAAGACGAGACAACAGGAGAAAAAACCTCTGATTTTAACTCACAAAAAACCCTAGTGCCAATGAACTCAACATCACCTGCCACAATGTACAGTTACTCATAGCCTTACTAGAAAATAACTAGAGCCAATGTAGTAAAATGTATATGGGAAAATCATTGCAACAGGTAAGTTCAAGCAGGGAAAAAAACACTATCTAAAGTTTCAGCATTCAGAAAAAACATTGCTTATTATTACTCCTTTCATTTTATTTTCTTGCCAAGGCTGCTGTTGGTGGGAGAGGGAAAGTAGCCAATGCAGTACCACAGTTGAGTATTTCAACAGAAAGGTCCACCCACCAGAATAAATAGAATTAACATAATCATGCCAACTATTACAATTATAGTAACTAAATTTTTCTCAAGAATTCCTTTTTTCATCAAGCAAAATTCTCTTAAGAGTTTTGATACTAGCAGAATAAATAAAGGAAGGCAACAATTTTAAATTGAGGGAAAATCAAAAACCCAGTATGAAGCCATAAAGGTGTACAGTAACACACATAGACACAAATATCTAACACACGAAAAATATATATCACGTGTTAAAGAACCTTCAAAAGTCTTGATAAATATTGACACTATAAATGAGGCTAACTTGACTTGATTATTTGCTTAGTTGCCAATAGTTCATGTATAAAACTAAACAAAGGGAAAGAACAACCAAAAACATAAAAAAGACTTATGCTAATTATCAAATCTGTTTAGCAAAGCTTGACACTTACAGTATATTTCTGTATAAGCTTCCTCAGCTTCTGCCGGCTCTTCTTCAAGTATTCAATTGATGAATAAGTCTTACCATCATCCCACCGACATAGTTTCACCAGTTCTTTTAGTTCAGTCTCAATTTCTTTCTTACTGGCATCAGTGTACTTCAATACTCTGCAGTAAGTGCCATAATTTATCATTCACAGGCATATAAGGATGAAAAGTAAAAGACAAGAATTGGATAAACAATAAGTGAAAGGAACTCACATTGGTAAGAACTGCACATAAAAACCAAATATATTGTACAAATATGTTGACTGTTCCATCCGACAAGGACTGCATTGATCAATAATGAAGACTATATTAAACATCTGGATTATAATTTCAAATAAAACTAATTTAACAAATATCATACGTTTACTGCTAAATGTTCACATCAATATATGATGTGCCAAAACAAATAAAACAACCTACAGAATTGTCTTTGGGGGAGGGAAGGAAGATGAACAAAATTATCTATTGACTTCCACAAGGGCTTTCATTATTCTTTCTTGGGGTTTTGAAATAAATCAACAGCTAGAACTACAAACAAATCAGACCTGGAATTAAATTCCAGGCATGTACTGATATGGTTTTGACTAAGGAAAGCAAAAAGAAGCTGAAGACGTTTCCCAAATTCACCAATGCTGGATGTTTGAATGAAGTCCTCCAGGCTGCAAGATTCAAATGCAAAACAAAAGTAGCTCATAGAACAGGTAAACAAAATATAAAAGACAAAAAACTTCAAATGAACAGGCTGAATTTTTATCTATAACATGCCTCTGGACAATTGATTGAACAGAGGAAGAACTGGTTTGAAGTACTGAATACAGAGGAAACCACAACTGCAACAAAAGCGAGAAGGTAAGAAAATAAGCTATTGGCTAATACAATAAATCAGAATATTCATAAAAAGAACAAAAGAAACAATGAGATCAAAATTTTTGCCTAGTTCCTTAATATAAAGAACTGTAAGCATCATATATTTTAAATAAACTTCCTAAACAGGAGATAAACAAAGCAAAGGCTAACAAGAAGGTTACAACAAAACCAAAAGAAAATAAAAATAAATAAAATAAAAATCTCACAAAAAAATGAAATAGGTATGCACAATAGAATTCGAAACACCAGAAGAGTATATACAACCAGAACAAACCTGCATGTTTTCAGGTCTACGGGTACTACTTTAAATTTACTATTTGATAAACACAACAAAAGCAACAATAATTAAAAAAATTGAATCGCCACTTACTTTTCCAGCATTATGCTCATACTGATCCATCACCTCATCAACCAAACCAGGCCAAGAGCCCAGTTCAATCTTTTGCCACGATGACAACAGATCAAAAACAGGTTTTAATTGATCTACATGCAAATTAAACCAGGAAAATTAGTAAAATACAAAGTACACAATGGCAGAAACAAAATTTGAAAGAAGATTCATACTTGAGAAGGGGAACTTTGAACCATTATCTTGCATAAGTTGAGCCTTGTGCAGTAAAAACTGCAACCCTGAAAAAGCCTAAAGAAGAAAGAATAGATAAGACTACACAGTAATGTCATGAATGAAATCATTTTGCTTCCTATTTTCAATAAGCATATATTGTATAAAGAAAACTGTGCTATTCAAACAACTTTCCAATTCAAAACAAAAAAAATATCAAGAAGTTTTCAGAGGATAAACTGTTTAACAAAAATAGGATAATAGATACATGAGAACCCTTGAACTGGATTCTAAAAAATTAAAATAAAAATTGGATTCCAAAAAAACTTGAAATCAAATTCAATGCTAGCAAAGTAGCTATAAATAATTGTTAAGGGCAGCAATAAATAATAATAACAAATTTAAGTCATACATAGGCTTGTTTTCTCCTTAAGTGTATCCGCATAATAAACCAATCTGTATAGAACATTTGAGTCTAGCTCGTCATCAATTACTACCTTTGCTAAAGGGAGACCCGAAGGAAGAGACAAGAGCATCTCAATTACATCCAAAATTTTCTGAAGATCATTATGATCTTCCCACTGATTTAGAACGGAAAGAATCTGCTGTTGGAGAGGTGCAAGTACTTTCAACATCTTTGCCATCTCAGGAGCATTTGAATCCTAGATCCCAGAAAGAACAGAAAGGATATGCAGGTCATCATGCAAAACGAAAACAGCAAAGGAAAAGAAATACAGCTCTAAAATGTCAAAACAACATAGCTCAGTGATACCTTGTAAAAATTGTATCTGGTAGCAGATTTGTGAGATGAAAGAAACTTCCTTCTATAGTCTAAACAGAGATAAAGTAAGTGCTCTGGCATGAGTTTAACATCTAATCTGGGCAAAATTGAAGAATGGACACCTGAAAGGGTTTGAAAACGACACACAGTTGTAAGCAACAACCAGAAACAAAAGTCAAAAATATTCATAAAAATCCTGATTTCTACCTCTCATTAAATCAATTCCCAAAGAATATGAGTCACTGAAGGAGAGCAACCGATCTGCATCAGAAACTTGGAAAGACCCAGGCTGAACCACAAAAAATAAAATAAAATAAAATAAAATTTGCAAATCCATGAAAGATGGACAGAAGTCACAGAAATATTAAAGACGAGAATTCTTCACAAATAAATGTACAAGCAGTCACTTCAAAAATCTTGAAAGTTAGATCTATAGGGAACACAAGGCTACAACCACTCACAGTCTGGACAAGATCACCAGATCCAAATAACTGACTGTGGATGAAAACCACATTGTTGAGGATAGACTCTTCCAGCTGCTCCCATTCTTCATCCAACGTTTCAGATTCCTTTGACAGTTCCATCTGATTGAATGAACAGATTTCATTTCAAATACACATGCACAGGATGGAATCAACTAAGAAAAGATATTTAGTGTTATGCATTACTTCGTCAGAGGATTCTTCTTCAGAAGAAAATTGTTTCCATTCTGAAAAGGTTTCAATTGCACATGAATTTGCAAGAATTGGTATTTCAACTTCAATAACACTCTCAATTTGGAAAGCTCGAGGTTTAAACTTGTATTGTTGAGCATCATAATCACTTTTTGACTTTGCGTGAACTTTCATACTCATCCAAAGGCTGGCAAACTCGTCAAATATCTTGTGCAAGAGCTGATGCAGAAGATATCAAATGTTATAAGCAAACACTTGTTTCAGTCAGTAAAAATGAATCAGTGAAAATTAAAACCAAAGGAAGGATACTGACCATATAAGTTTTATTATCTATTATTTTTACATACGCTATAGAATGTGCAAGCTGTACAAGAATGTTCCGACAGATACAAGCTCGATATTGCAACGACACCTGCTTTCCATGATTCAGTTACAAACTGCTGAACAAAAAACAAATTGATTCTACAGATTATTATTTTAGGTTTGGAACTTAATCCAGTAGTATGTACCTTCTTATCAGCAACAATGCCACTAGAGAGAGTAACAAGCCTTTCCATCAAACCAATATCAACCAAATAAAAACCTTTACCAAAATCTAGTCTGTATGATGTATGCATATCCTGTCCAATGTCATTCCCAACAGAAATAAACTTGGGTGAAGCAGCACGGGGGAACCGCATAATTGTGTATATCATTTCCTGGAAGGCACATCATATCAGTTGTCAAACAAAACCAGAAAAATAAAAAGGAAGAAGAAATTCTGAGATACAAAACTTCATGACATGCAATACCATATCCAGGCTGATGTTTTCCTGCCCAATTTTAATCAGACATTCTTTTTCCAGGGCACTTGACAGAATCAGTGACAATCCAAATCTCATCTCATACACAGCAACTTGAATTGGTTGAATAATGTCATTAAAGGCAATGTATTCATCCGTCAACCGGTCAATAAATCGGGTTGCTGTTTCCTGGAATTCAAAATCGAAAGCAAAATAAAAAATGATATGGCATGATAAGGAATTGGACAACCGGCAGCATGCATCATTTGCAGTCAATATATCTGAATCTCAACCTGGTAAATTTGTCTCACAATGGTCTGTTCATTTATTTGTTTTCTTTCAAATTCATGCAGGGTTCTCATATCAGATTTTTGCAGGAGTTGTGAGTCCAGGACAGCCCTGTCGCTACTCCCTACCTTTGCCTGCTTTGCTTATCTTTGATACAACACCCAATTAGCACCTATTTTCCTTCCGTTTCATGGAAATTCCATTTCTCTCAACCATACTGACAAACATTTTCAGGGATAATTTATTTTTTTCAGAGGGATTTCTTTGTTGGACAATACGAGAGATTGGTGTCCATTGCTTAGTCAATTACCTTGCCTAGGCTGTTTTGTTAACTGTTTTAGGTCCATTTATCCATCTACTATTAATTGCTTCTCTAGGGTTTCTAATAACTTTTCTTCCTTTGTGATACAAAATTATATAATAGACATTTACTTGCAATGAAGAATCTATTTTTCAAATTTCTTACTAACAGTTTAATTTCAGATGCCATGAAAAAACTATGCATCCATCACAAAATTAAAATACGAGACATTGTTTTTAAACTATATAGTGACCCTACCTAGTAGAAAAAGCTTTGTTGTTTTTGTAGTTGTCTACTAAGTATTTTAATCAGAAAAACAAAAACAATCAATGAATTACAATACTTACATTCAAGTTATATAGAATCCAAATTAGTTCAACCATTAAGACATGCCTAAATAGTCATACCTGCCAGTTGCGTGCCTGGTCAACAACCTGCTGTAATTCCTTTGCTTTAATACTACACTTCAGATCTTCCAAAATAGCAACTTGTTTCAGAAAATCATCACATTCGTTCATTAATTTCTTGTATTTCCATGGTTCAGGGCGGAACACAATCTAAGAAAAAGACAACAAAGGGAGTGGTGACAAAGAGCAATAAAGCACAGATATACAAGATGCAAAATAATTTCCTCTCCTGACCAAATTAGAGACAGGAGGTTTACAAATATATATATTAACTTGAAAGCAATATTGAAACATAAAATGCCAGCAAATCACAGTAATCCCCATAAAAGTGGATCAGACAAAGAATTAATTGGACAGTAAATGTTTCAATTGATCCTCAACTTGGTAGATCAAATTAGTCCCACAAAGATTTTTAACATCAATTTATTAGTTTGTAAAAGGACTAAATTAATGAGTAAATATACATTAAAAGACTAAATTTCATTTTAAACATTAAAAGACCGAACTGATGCTCACAATCATCAAAGGGCCAACTTGATATTGCATATATTCCCAAATGAAAAGTTCAATGCTGATTGTCATAACTCTTCTGTGAGGGATTCTGACAGCATTTCTAGGGATTGTAGTCTTATGGATATTCCTCCCAACAATTTCAGGTTCACTTGGTTTAGCTAAAACTAGAAAGCATTATGCTATTGCTTCTTGGTTGGACGGATTCCTCTCCTCCTTTCCATGGGAGCATGCTTTTTCTGATCTTACAAGAAAGTTTATCTTGCCTTTTATTCTGATCACTTTCCAACTATGTTGGAATTTAGTACAGGGAAATGGGGTCCTGCTATTCTAAATTCCACTCCATATAAGTATTTTAGAATATGCATTTAGTCTTCATAAATATTGAAAATTTTGTTTTTGGTACCCATAAATATTTTAAAAATCTTCTTTTTGGTGCTCATAAATATTAAAACTTGACAGTGTTGGCTAACGGGACTGACCAAAAACATGATATTAGAAAATTGAGAGACCATGTTAGGAACCTGGTACCAACCATGGAGAATAAAAATGAAAATGCTGTATTAATTCACTGGAGAACATGATATCAGGGTGATATCAGTCTCCTGAAGAGATACAATAGTTTCTAGATATTAGAGAGACCTAGAACTCTCCCAATTCCAAGTCTGCCCAATTCTGAGATGCCACCCTCAGCACCTCTCCCCTTGCCTATATTGCGTCCCACCTCTCTCCCCTAACAGATTCAGGATATTCTCTCTCCTCTGCCTAGCTGGCAGTTAGTTACAAAACCCCTCATCCTTGCCTTTACTACATGCCCTATATACATTAGCTCTCTCTCTATTTCTTCTCACATATACTACTAATAACAGCATTAATATCAATATTAGGAGTCCTAACAATACTCCCCTCCTGAAAAATCACCTTGTCCTCAAGGTGATGTAGCTAGAGGGAAAACAATGATGCTGAAAAATAGAAAGCTGCCTCCCGGGTCCCAAATCTTGAAAAAGATGGAGGGAAGTGTGCTTGTATCATAGGAAATCAACATAGTGACCAACACCTGCTGCTTTGGTGATGAGTGACAGCAAATGCACATCTCTTCCATATTGTCCTCATTCATAACCCAAATCAGAATTCCTGCTTGAGCAAGCTTTACAACGCAGTCCGGAACCGCATCTTGGAGTCTGTTGTCTACAGCAGGGCCACTGATAAGGATTAGATTCAGTTTAATCCTGTTTGATATTTCCTTCAACCCCTGCAGATCTTGCTTGTCTTTGCCTGAATTCTGTTCAATAATAGCGTTACTAGTTTCTGAAAACTTTCCCTGAAACTCAGTTCTTCTGGTTGCTCTCAAAAGCCAAGGCCACATAAAACCCAAAGTGCAAATAGGAAGCAAGTTGAAGAGTTCAAGCCCATGCCTATGTGATTCTAATTCCACCCCATTAACAGTAAATGGAATGGCTGTTGGAGCATAAAACTCATCCCATTTAAGGTAAACTCCTCTAGCTTCTCCATAAGACCCTTCTGTTGTAGGTGCAGTCCATTTTAGATAGTGATTCACATCTATAGCTATCTCTTCCTTCACCATCCATGCATTCCCAGCCCCTCGAATTTCTCCACTATCCACAAGGCTTGCCCTCATTCCATATGAATCAGTGACACCTTTATCAGTATTAAAGGTATAATTGGCAGATGCACAGCAGGATGGAACACAACCAATTTCTGCCCACGCTTCAGCTTCATCTCCAGTAAGTAATCCCGCCTTGATGCTATTTGGTAGTTGCAGAAGATCTCTCTGAGGAGCATAGATCATTCCATCCCCACTTTTTCGGGCTTGGCCCATCAATTTCATACCATAATTTCTTCTCGTTCCTAAGCCATGAGCAGTGGCTTCTATCCTAACAATGCTAAAGCCCAATAAACCTTCTTCAACAGCAGCCAACTTTTCCACGTTTCTTAGCTTAAGCCCAATTTTAATTTCATAAGGCACCTTATTGAATTGGGCTGAGTCAAATGGTTTGCACACATAACTTACTTCATTAGAACACCAGTTCTTATCCCCTTGAGTTTGGGCCCAGCCCATTAAGTCAAGAGAGGGACCCAATTTCTAAAAACATTTTGCCTGTGCTTCCTTTCTTTCGCTGTTCACATCACTACAGCTGAGAGGCAGTTCTACAGTGGCCGTCACGGCCACTTCGCGGCCACTATCACCATCTGAACCTCCGCCGCCATGGTCGTCGCAGCCACAGGGTCTGATGGCTCTGGCGATTCTGGCCATGGAAGCTTCACGCGGCTGTAACTTTCCAGCCACCACCACCTTCTTCTTCCCCTGTAGTACCCCGGTCACCCCTTTCACAATGGCATCTGCTGTCGCGACCCACACCATCGCCAGCGCCTTCGGCAGGGCGGCCACATCTCGCTGGTGGTTCTGGGGGTGGCCTTGGGTATACCATCATTCTTGTAACCCAGAGCACCATCATAACCACAAGTTCCTCTCCCTTCTCAGTCTCTTCCCCCATTTTTGCTATCCCTCCGCTACCTAACTTCGGTGCTTCCATCTTCACTACATAATCTGCATTGAACTCGGGGCGTTGTTGCCCATCTTCTTCATGTTTCATGATTTTACCCACTACAACTGCTTTCATCAATTCCCCGATTTTGTCTTCTACCTCGATCTCGGAATTCAAGTTCTGAGAATAGTGACCAAAAGCCACCTCTCCATCTTCCTCTTCTTTCATCAATTCCTCCTCATTTAGATTCAAGGTCTGAAAACAGTGGTCAACGACCACTTCCTCCGCCTCCACATCTTCTTCCTCATCTTCACTCTCTTCTTCCTTCTCATCAACATCTTCATTCTCTTCCTCCTTCTCATCAACCTTTTCTTCCTTTTTCCTCCTCATCCTGCTTACTTTCATAAAGAGCACGAACATTAGGAGGCCAATCTTCTGTGGAGGATCTCCGTCCTCTCCTCCACCACCGAGCTTCATCATCCTCCCAAACTAGTAGTCGATGTAGCCGTTGCTGTCTTTTTTTCAACATCTTTGCGTTTTCCTTTAGCGTCCGCCATATCCTCTTCATGCGCTCCTCCCAATACAACTCCATTGCAGCAGCTTTAATGGTTTCTGGCACGGGGCCCCCAAGATCGGAGGCTCTGATACCATCTGTTAGGAACCTAGTACCAACCATGGAGAATAAAAATGGAAATGCTGCATTAATTCACTGGAGAAGATGATATCAGGGTGATATCAATCTCTTAAAGAGATACAATAGTTTCTAGGTATTAGAGAGACCTAGAACTCTCCCAATTCCAAGTCTGCCCAATTTTGAGATGCCCCCCTCAGCACCTCTCCCCTTGCCTATATTGCGTCCCACCTCTCTCCCCTAACAGATTCAAGATATTCTCTCTCCTTTGCCTAGCTGGCAGTTAGTTACAAAACCCCTCATCCTTGCCTTTACTACATGCCCTATATACATCAGCTCTCTCTCTATTTCTTCTCAAATATACTACTAATAACAGCATTAATATCAATATTAGGAGTCCTAACAGACCACAAGGCAAATAAATAAATAAATGAAAATAGAGGGACTAAAACCGAAATGACCAATATTTATAGGAATTGAAAAACATATTTGAGCCTTTCTTTTTCAATCAAAAAATAATACCTTGGGCGTTCACTCTTAACCAAATCTTCCACTTAAAAAGTTGACCATAAAATATATTTATGAAAGACAGTTTTGCAGTGATAGAAAGAGAAAAGAAAGCTGGGCATGAGAAAGTAAGAGAAAGAATTCTTAGATTAGAGAGTAAAATTGAAACTCTGCTCAAAATTTATGTTTGGATGAGGTCTCTGATACAAGCTTCATATATAGGGGGGATTAACCACAGGTGGTTAACTTACTGTAACTGATCTAAACATAGTTGTGAATAACTCTCTGACTGACTGGTTTACATTTACTCTCTAACTAACTACTCTAAACCATTCTGCCACGTGAGCTGAAATTATTCATGTGGGTTGAACTGATTCTTAGCTCACTCTAACATGCAGTACCAGAACCAGAAGTAGAATCCTTCCAGAGTTCAAGTATGAAGATATCATAAAGATTGCCATGTAATACTGCCCATAATAAGTCTTTGCCCATAAACACCATTTTTTGTTTTTTGATAAAAGAAGATATTTAATGAAAGAAGAGAAAAAAATGAAAAATTAGAGAGAAGTAAATGCATTCCCTCAAACAATAGAGATTTTGAATAACCAACCTCCATTTTAAAGAACAGGTGCAGCATTTATTTTGCTATAGCATCAGCCATGACTACAATTAACTTCTTAGCCAAACTGATTGTCCAAATAATTAAACTCATTTAAAACACATTGCACTATAGACAAAGACAAAACTAATAACAATCGTGAACATCACTTATGAAAAATAAAAACAAAAAATTTACTAATTTCACACTAAATGACATGCATCACTCTTGAACAAATTTCAAACCCCCATTCAAGAGATAACAATGATGGAAGTCAGTAATTATATACACATCATTCAAAACATATAAAAAGCTGGAAAAAGAATGAAAAGAATCCAGAAACCTTTCTTTGCAGCTTTGTACGTTCTGCTTGAAGCTTTTCTAGCCTTTCTGCCATTCTTTTGTCAGCTTCTCTTGTCAAAAACTGTCCTGCTAAATAGCAACACTCTTTCCGCACCTGAAAGAGTATATAGTAAATGTAAACTAATTCTCCCTGAAGACAAACAGACCTGTTTCACTTAGGAACTATGATAGATTATGTAAATAGTAGTAGAAGATGTAAAATACTATACAAGGAAAAGCTTAATATGCTAAAAGGTAAAGGAGACAGCCTCGATCAAATTAAAGCTGTTTCTGGAGTACCTGAATTTCAAGTTCGAGTGATGATATTGTTTCTACAGTCTGAGAGTACTTGCAATGATACTTCATAGCAGGATCGACATCATAGCAGCTAAGCAAGAGATGAATGCGTAATCCTCCAATGTGTACCCATGCACAACCAATAGTATAACTGAAATCTGAGATAGAAAAAGATAAAGAAAGTTAGAATATATGAGAGAAAGATTCAGTACCACGAGAATATAAGATATCTGCTGGTTGACTATGATAAAATAACGGATTTATAATGCAACAAGATTATATGGAATTATATGCTAAAGAATTTTATATACTTTCACTGTAAACTTTATGGCCATATGTAAAAGAACGAATACTTAGTAATTATATTTGTTTATTAAAAAGGATAAAGAAGAAATAATTACCATCAGGAGTGGACTGAAGATACAGCTCACTAAGCAGTGGAACTATGAACTTATGCACTGAGTTTTTCAATCTGTGGTGACTTGATGAAGCAATGAGAGTGCTCAGCAAATGGATTCCTTCCTCCTAGATTCAGTTAAGAAGGGAATGAGGATATGAGAACCCAAGTTTGGACTTTGGGCATCAACAATTTAAACAAATAAGAACCAAAAATACACAACATTAAATAAATAAAGTGCAACGTGAAGCAGAAAATGCATCAATAACACATTACAAATTTGAGTGCCTCACTCTGTCCTCCATTGTATTTCATGCTTACGACATGGACCTCCCCATTGCTAGTCCTCCCTCTTATAAAAACCCCAAAAAAAAACCTCCCATGTATCTGCTACAGATACAGCAACTACTTCCGAAAGCTAAAGAACAAGATCATTTCAATTGACACCAAATGAACCTGTTTTTCTCATTTTTCATAATATATAAGGTTGAATAAGGTAAGAATAAAAATTGCGCACAAAACACTGAGGAGCTGACACATCAATTAATAAGCCCAATAGAATTGACAGCATATTAGATGTAATGTTTCTTCTTACAAATACAAGGAAGTTTCGTGTACACATTCATAATAAAGGAAAGAGGTGAGTCATAAATGGCCAAAAAAATGAGTAAACAGAAAAGACGATCCATAGCCCAATCTAACAGCATTTGGCAATTTCATTAAACAGGAATTTTCTAACATATTGTATCATCTACATGAATGAAGAAACTGAACTACACAATGCTCAACTTCTTTTAAGTATTCTAAATCATTATATATATAGCTAATCTTACAAGCAAGTATATTTCTAAATGTTTATTCCAAAAATTCTAATCTAGGTTGCCCATTGACACATTTGCTTTAAAGGTACATCTATATGCATATTAGTGCTCCTAGATTTTTCAATTTCCACTCATTATGTATATCGACACATTTATCTGAGCATTATATGATAAAGGTAATAAAGTGTCAACCAATTTATTCCATTTCAGGAAAACATCTGGTATCACACCTGTTTAACTGTGTTTGCCTTTAGCAATAAATAAATAAAAATAAAAATAAATAACCACAAAAAGCAAAACAAAATAAAATAAACATACCATAGCAGCGTCATTCTCCAAAGAAGAAAAACTAGACTTGATTGTAGCAAACTGATCCACATCAAAAGATCTTTTGTGTGCATAAACAATCTGCATTTAAGCAACGCCAAAAGCATGAATTAGTTGAGCAATTTAAGAAATAATAATACAAGACATGAATCATTGTGCAATCATAGGAAAGCAATACCTGCTGAAAAAGAGCACGAGCAGCAGATAAAAGAAAATTGGGCAAATCTAGCCCACGATGAGAGCATTGCCACAAATTGGACATGGTAACTCTATACTTAAGACATCGCACCGAAAAGTCCTTGATAGCATGTGACCTTTGCCTGAACAATGATCCAAAGAATAAGACATTCAGTTGCAAAATAACATGACTTTATATGCCAATCTGACAACATAAGGATTTGAGAATAGTTTTTTTTATTTTTTAAATATCCATGCCAGGTATAAAACTACTCATAGGTCTTCACCTAAAAGCCTAAGTTTTCGGGAAAGTCAGTTCTCAATGTGGTATCAAAGCATCAACAAACAAGTTGTCTAGAGTTGAATCCTTGCCCACCATATTGTTCTAAACTATAAAGAAAAACTTAGGTTTCAGCACTAGGTAAGACAGCATCTACATTTAATACCACATGGGCTCGTGCATGAGAAGAAAGCAAGTTAGATATTAAACTATTAACAACACTTCACATGATAAGCATTTAGAGTAACTTCACAACAATCCACAAGAGAAACGTCCTATATCCACTAGCAATAGATAACAAATAATCAATATACAAGCAAAGGCACTAGGTCCTAATGGGTTTACTATCGGTTTTTTTAAGCCTGCTGGGATTGTACCAAAGCCGATTTTCTATAGGCTTTTGAGGAATTTCATAGGAATGGTAAGATTGGAATTAATTTATCTTATCATGTATCATATTTACAGTTAAATCATTAACATCTAAATCTCACGTTAACAACCATATAATCTTTTTCGCTTTCACATTGACCAACATTTAACAAATCAGAAGGAAGAAAAAATAGCTGCCTTCAAATTTAAATTTGACAATGATGTATGCCCAGAGATAAATTAATTAGCAACATGCATGACTTAGAGAAACTAATCTGTGAATGAGCCCCGACACAGAATTTCAAAATCAGTAGTGAACTTCATTTATTGGAAGCTACTATAACCCAAAATGACAATAAAAGTTGTCATCAATGTAGTAATGACGTAGTAGTTTATGGGAAGTCACCCCGCCATCCTATCTCGAGTCTCTAATTTGACTTTTCACAAATTTAAGACTCCTATATTTTTATTAAGTGTAACACCTCTTTCAAAATGTCAAAACATGGCAATATTATGCATTTTTTTTAATTTGAGACAAAGGGTGATTTTAAAAAAAAAAATGCAAAATGACTGCCCAAAATTGAAAATGGGACAGGGAGTATTACACCAACTGACAGAAAAGACAAGAGGTCTAGAACAAAAGGCTGTAAACATATAAAAATCAGATACTGATATTATTTACGACATGATCTGCAAGACAGATGATGCATAAAAAATCTATATGGTAAATAAACTGAACTCACGTGATCTGCAAGACAGTTGATGCATTGACAGGTTGAATGAGTATGGGGGGTATAGCAATACTGATAGTATCAAAACCTTCAATCTTTGAGAAATTCTGTTAAAATCAGATATCATAAATGGGTCAAAAGGCATACAAAGAGGACAACAAATTATGAAAGCAATGTACACTTGCACATACCTTAATATATTCAGGAAAGCATACCCACAACGATTCATGCCACCTAAACCACATCTCTAGAATAAAGCTTGCAATTTTCTTATTCCCTACAATATTCCCCAATCACCCGAGGAATAAAGAAAAGAGTTAAAAAGCCTTATTTGAGAAAATGGATAATACGAGTCATGCAGAGCTCTTGCACCAACCTGCATCCACGGAGGTCCATTCACTCAGGATCCACAAGATCTTCCGATGCGGCGAAAACATTTGTGGAGGCATTGATGAGAAACTCAATGAAAACTTCAATGCATTGTCCAAGTTGTTGGAAAGATATTCAATAACCTATTATCAAAGAAGCATGTAACATTAAGCATAATTCACTTCTATGTTCAAAGTACAAGAGTACCTTCTTTCTATATTTTACAAACATCTTTAGGATACATGAATTAAGCGATATGATCAGGTACAAATATTAATAAAAATACAAGATTAATCAGAGGCGTGCTTCGTTAAATAACAAGTAAGCAGCCAAACATGCAAAGTCAATCAAGCAGCAAAACAGACAATAAGCCAAAAAGGAAAAATGGTTGTCAACATTACTTGGTGTTCCCCTTTGAGATCATCCCAATGAATTGACGTGAGCTCCTGTAGCAATTCCATATCCCAGAATAAGCTGGTATAATCAACCGGAGGAAACATATCGTGCCAGCCCTCAAATGCAGACTTTTGGCACAGCATTTCAGGAGTAATTGAACAACAAGCAGCCGAACATTCAACAAGAGATGAAAGGTCTTTGTACCCTATATTCATGTGCAACTTGTTTTTTTCATATTCAAACCTTCTGAACAGCATCTGCAGACCAAAATGAGTAACTAAAATGAGAAAAACACATTCTAAAAGATTTCATTGACAACATGAGAGGCACAAACCTGATACATCTCCTCCAACTGCTTAACAATTTGCGCGTCATCATCGCCATGATCCCATTTCTCCATTACAGATGGTGACATTGAGACAGCTATAATCGTTAAAGAATACAGAATTAAAAGATATACATTAACAAATAAGCCAAATGTACGATAAATCAAGCATGAACACATCTGACATTTCTACACCAGCAACCAGGGATAAAACCATAAACATTCATGCTGCTATTTCAATATGTACACTCCTGATCTTACCTTTAAAATCTAGCATTCAACTTTTTTAAGCAAAGAAAATAATACCTAGTAAAAATAAAATCTAATCCAGATACAGAACCAGAAGTTACATGGAGAACAGAATGGAAATAACAAACAATAAAAATCTTAATACCCTCAACCGAAGGTTTGACGCTACATCAGTTTTGAGCAGGAAAAATACCATAGTGTGAAGCCACAAACTATTGTTTCTGTTTGCAAGAAGAAATCATCATAGAACAAGAACAGACCATACAACATATATTCTGAGTCTTATTATGTATCATTGTGTTGTCTATATACATTCAGAAGGAAAACAAATTAGAGACAATAACCAATTAGACTAAAAGGAGACAATAACCAATTAGACTAAAAGGCCCTAGGACTTATCAAGATCTCCATCATAATTCATACAGCAAATTCTTTTAGACAATAACTCTTCAAAAAAACAAAACCATTTACTTGCCTAAGTCCTATTCCAAAAATCAGCATCTATGTATTCAACTTTCAGATGTGCTGTGAACTACAGCATTCCAGTAAAAATATGTAAACATTTTCATAGGTAAGAATAACAGATGAACAACTCAACCAATGATACAAGCAAATAAATATACAACTCAATCAATCAGGGAAAAAGGAAGCCATGCGGCCAACAATATACCTTCCATCACATGGAAGCGAAGATCACGATCAAATGATGCAACAACCTCCAAGGGATGCCTGCTTAAGATTCCTGATTCTGGAGAAAATTAAAACATGAATAAGAAAACCACTACACCAGCAGTATAAGATTTAGGGAAAATTACAAAGGGTTAAATTTTTGGCAAAAATATTTCCAGCTTAAGATCAGTTAACCACTAAACTGGTTTTGATGTTCAAAGAGTGGTTACTTAGCCAACTACAGAATTAATTAACCCCCTTCGGTGGTTAAATTTTTCGAAGCTGAAAATATCTTAACCAAGAACACCTTTATCGTAATTTTCCTAGAGATATAGACAACAGAAAGGAATTTGATTTTAAACCTTGGTTATTGGATGCTGTCTTTCTTGGCCAAAACCTTTCAACAAAATTTAAAAGCTGATGCTGTTTATCATGTAAATCGGAAGACGAGGGCAAAAATGGGTGACCACCATGGATCCACAGCAAGGATTTTTCCAGAAATGAATACTTCTCCAAATTTTTGCTCTCCATCTATTTAATGTTAAAAAATAATTAATTTTCCAAAAACTACAGAAAATAATAAATATATATTATCCTTATCTTACCAGAAAATTGTCTACCGCTTCTGAACAGATATTCATCAGCTTTCCAGCATCTTTCACCAAAGAATGCCAAGAAATTATCAACAGATCAAACTTGCAAGAAATTAAGTGACGCCAGAATAGCACATGATCCTCAATAAGGTCAGAGTATGACTGTAGTAGATAATCAAATGATGAACTCTCAATAAGCTTAGGGCTTGAAGTAACAAGTTTATTAAGGAATTCTTCTTCCAATACATGAAGAGACTTTAAAAGTGGAATAAAGCAGCAAGCTTCATCAGTAAAACTATGCTGGCTCTCAGAATCCCATTGCTGGTAAGTAAGCCTTAACGGATCAATGCAACGAATCGCATTACAGATATACTTAATTTTGCTATTTGATGCAACCAAATCAACTAAATCAAGTGATAAGATAGGAATTGATTGCAAATCAAAATCTAGTTTGCCGCAGCATGCAATATATTCCCAAATTGGATGCTTGATCATCTGCTCTATCAGCATGAGAAAGTAATGAAAAAACTGAGAGAATGGACGCAACTGAGAATTAAACCGACTAAACCAGAGCAGATAGTACTTAAAATCACTTTCTGTTGCTTGTTCAATGGTCCAGTTGGCTGCAACGGATAGCATCTTATTTGTCAACTCCAAGTCAAATTCAGTTTCCTTTTCACAGTCTGTAATAGACACATTTGAAGCCATAGGAAACATAATTTCATGTAATGTCTTCATATCCATAAAACAATCCCTCGCATATCCATCAGCTGGTTGCAGACAAGCTGTTGAGTACTTTCTCTGAGCAATATAATATTGCTGTGCTGCGGACTGTCTTCCCAGGAACTCCAGATACATGCAGTTTTGTTTGATACAAGCTTCTTTTGAGTAACATGTATAATCTGCTAAACTCAATGGCACTGGCCATCCACCTGGTAAACCTAAAGGACAGGCCACCGAACAATCATATCCAGTCAAACTAGTTTCTGATAAATATGCAGTTCTTGCAAAATTGATTACTTTCTCTCCTTCAACATCACCCAATGAGGAGAGATATATATGCTCCCAACTTATTTGCAAACTCCAAATAGGACGACAACCATTCATAAGAAGCTGCAGAAAAAGATGAACCCAATGAGACAGTTCAAGATACGTAACGTGAACATTAATCTCTGAACCTTCATTCTTAGCATAAATGTGGGCTCTGGCCATGGAATCAACCAATTGAGCAACAGGGATTCCAGACAAAGCAAGAAATCTCTTCACATCTTTGAGTTCATTATCCTCACAGTTGTATCCACCTGTGTCATTCAGTGCCCAATATGGCTGCATCATAAATATTTCAACACCCCTATTTCGCATTGCTCGAGAAACTTCACCATGATGTGGATTAACTGTGAGAAACATGCGGAAATTAGGGTGCGGACGGAGAACCAATGGGTTTCCATCAACAATTCCACGCTCATTGACCACAATTGAGCCACCAGGTTCCACCAAAGAGTTAATTCTATCAAGAACCTAGTAACAAAGAAAAACGCAAAAAACACTTAAATAGATACAAACATTACCCAAAAACTTACTGGCAAATGATTCTTTTTTTATAAAAGAAAAATATTACTAAGAAGAGAAGAATGATTATGATACAAGGAGACGGGAGGATAAAAGATCCTCCCTACAAGAGCAAAGACAAATGAAAGAAAAAGCAATCAATGAAGCATAGCTTTCCAATCTCTTAACATGTTTGAGATAGAAATTCCTCTTAAAAAACCACAAGATTTACACCAAATAGAGGCAAATGCCTAACTCTTTCCCACAAATACTGGCAAATGATTTTTGCTCAATACAACTACTATATTACAAATAATTACTCATTTAAACAAGGAAAAGATTATGTTCAAATAGTCTATAAATTTTAGCTTCTTTGTTTTTTTTTTTTCGTTGGGGAGGGGGGTGTTAAAATAATATACATCAATTTTAAGCTATTCAGATGAAATAGGAAACATTGAAAAGATTTGAAATTTTATGAACAAGATGAAATTGACACAAACTTCTCAATATCTGTACAGAGACACACATCCAGAGAGAGAGAGAGAGAGAGAGAGAGAGAGAGAGAGAGAGAGAATAATCCATTTACACATACTGATGAGTGCCACTCCACATAAAAGCACAGACAATATGGTGGTGTTCAGGCATTGTACTCTTAAGAAGCATGCATGAGGCATTGAATAATATTATTCAATATCGGCATCACATACCGTGGGGTTACATAGATTTGCATTCTCCAAGACAATCCATTCCCCTCTCTCTATAGCCTTGATCAGTAAACCTGTAACCCACTCAAATTTTGTAGAAACCAACCTTTTCTGATTATCATCTTTAAGCTTCAAAATTGTGTTCAAGGCCAAATCTAGATCCTTGATTGAATAAGATATGGGAAGGGAATTCTTTTCTATATTCAACTTCAGTTGTTCAATGATCTCAGCTAACAAACTAAGAGAACAAACAATTTTCTTCCAGTTTTCAAAATAATTTGAAGCAGAAGCTGCCAATCTGTCAAATTTCAAGTTAGACAAGAAAGTAATCCATCTCCTATATAAATCTCTTTCCCTGAAAATTGCTTCCTTTGAAGCCTCCAGTTGCAAATTGCTGAACTCATTAACAAAGCGCTCAACTTGAGCAACAACAGAGTGAAAATTACGTATGGCATCATATTGTTCAAAAGATCCAAGCAATTCAGATATATCAGTCGCAGATGAAAGATTTATTTCATTTAGTACATTGCTTGTAAGGTTGGCAAGTAATCTTATCAATGAAGTTTTTCCTGAGCATGATGGGCCAATCAAGATACACAACCATTGACGCTCTACACACTGAGCAGCAGCTTCCAAACTTTGACGAACTTCAGGCAGTATAAGGAGCTTACTGCTTGAGGGCACATATAGTTCGACATGATTCCTCTTGACAGAAACATTCCCCACAATTAAATGATTTGAATTAAGCTGAACACGGGGATATGGATTTATAAACGGCATCACCCCAAATACCTCTGTGAAAAGCCGTAAGACTTCCTGGCGATCAGATGCTGTACGCATTCTCTGGATATAGACAATGTTCAAGAAGGAATATGCTCCCAAGTGCTTGGGTGACCCTAAATTAAGTATAAGGAAATATTAAGATGGAAGAGTGGATTGAATATCACTGGGATATAAGAAAATAGATGAAAACAGTGAAAAACAGAAGCATCAAAATGGAAGTGAATGGATAGAAATAATATGACCTTCAATTATCTCACAAGATCGAAAAACATCACGCAGATTGAACTCCCATGGAAAACCATCCTTGGCAAACTTATGATTCAGCATGGTCTCTTCATGCATCCTTTTATTGAATAAGATTAACTTCAAGAGTAAAGGCCTAGGGATAGTTGAAAATTTTGATTCGCAAATGGAAAGATAGTCTTCCTCAACTAACTCATCCACATATACCTGTAATCAACATCCACAAACACAGTTGATAAGCCTTGCATATTGAGAACAAAGAGAAATCTTGACCCACAACTACATTGTAGGGACAAAAGAGGAAAAATATGAAAATAGGACATATTTATCAAAAAGAAGAAAGTTCATTTCAAGGCTTACATTTTGCTCGGAAAGAGAGAAGTTAATTACTGTTCCTTTTTGTTTTACACGTTTTGAATTATCACCTGACTAATCCAGTAGGGGATTTTGAACTTTGAATTCTTCTGTTATGCTTGGTTGAGAGACTTCCTTTCAACTTCTAAGTGGCTCAAAATAATTACAAAATTAAGATACTACCAGCATACCTTCGTGAAACGATTTAAAAATGATCTTGGAAGGCCTTTCCGGCCACCACCTTGATGTGATGGGTTTTGACAGGCAAAAACTCTAAATGACGGTGGACATTTATAAGTATTTCCCAGCTCCGGTATGAATACCTCAGCTCGGTGGTCCAAAATAGCATTTAAACCCTGAGTGAAAGAACTGAGTTAAAACCCATACTGTACACTGGAAAAGACCTTCACCCTTTTCCCAAACAAATAAGCATTGAAAAAAAACAAATAATGACAAATTAAGGTGGAATGAATGCAATTTTGCTGGTTAAAGAATAAGGAGGAGAAAGGAGAACAGAGAGGATGAAATAGTTATTTAAACTGATAAGGAAATTACCTCTAAAACAGATTGTGGAGCAAGATTAAGCTCGTCCAACAAAACCCAACAGCCTTCCTTGAGGGCCTGCAGAAACAAAGAAGTTACAAAACACACACCAAAACAAAAACATAGATCAACGTCACAAGTTTCAATGCAAAAATATTCAACCTGCAATAGTATCCCATCAGACCAAGAAAACGCCATGCCCTCGTCACTTTCCACTGGTAAATCAGACCCTAATAGATCCATCATATCAGTCTGCACCAAAAAAGCACATAAAATAAAATGCACAAAGTAAGAACTATGCCCGGACAGAAACAGAGTTGAACAAATTGCTTCAGTAAGGACGATGAAGCAGTGTAAGACATAAAGATAAGCAAAGACTAATTACTGACCTGCTCAGACAAGTTTATCCGTACTACTCTATGCCCAGAACATTTCCCCAAGGCAATTATTAAACTTGTCTTCCCAACACCTGGACTACCTTCCAGTAAAACTGCAAACCAGCAGTCAATTAAAACACAGAGATATAACAGTTTAAATGTACATTTTCTGAAAGAATTTAAGGAAAATCTAATGCAAATGAAGAAACATACCAGGCCTTGGAAGCTGCATGGCACGCAAAACTCTCAATGCATTTCTGCGGGTAGTTGGTGCCATAAATTCAAACGAGCCATCCTCACAACCACCAAAACCTACAGGCATTAACACAAAGTCACACAGAATAAACCACAAAGGCAATATGCTATGTGGTACTCAGTTAAAGAGCAAAAATAATAAAATAAAATTAAAGAGAAATTCATTATCACACAGTGACTCTCTATCCAGTTGCTAGATGATGGTATATCGAATATATCTGTAACATTTGGACCAAACTAAACATGGAAAGCTATTTAAGTGACAGAGCACTCAGCATTCAGCAAACAGAAACCAAGTGATATGGAAGTAGAATGCTATTGTTGAAATTATAGGTTTAGGTAGAGAATTAGCAATCGAGAATAAGATAATGAATAATAGTAGATTGATACTGATATGACGTGATGCAAACGATAAATCATCGAAATGTACTCATATTAGGAGTTATTTAGATTAAGTACAAGACTTCTAGTCCTAATCAAATAAGGGATTAAATAACTTCCTAAAGATAAAATCCCTATGAATAAAACAAGGTTCCTGACAAAAAGATCCCCCAAAATGGAATCACAAATATACACAATTGCCCCTAAAATAACATAGCCTACCCAAATATATTATGCATCATCCTCCTCCCTCAACTATATATTGTAGATATTCTAACAGACGCTCAAGGTAGAATTTACCAGGCTTTACGCTATGTTTGAATGATAGGTAAGAGGGGGACTGGAAAGGAAATGATGAGAATGGAATAGGCTCCCTTGTTTTGAGCAAAAATACATATAGGAAAGGAAAGGAACTGTGAACAACTTCCTTTCTTTTTCCCTCAAAGACCGATTCTTTATCCCCACCCAGGGGCGGGAAAAAAAATTGGGGCACACTAAGGGAACAAAAAGTCACCAATGAATTGATCTTATGTTGCAAGGCACACCCAACAGTCACCAAAGATAACAAACAAGGTATTCCATGAAAAGTCTGTCATAGGATAGCGCAAAAACAGATGTTTATCTTAATAAGCCCCCTCACGCCAAAGCCCTCTAACTTGAAGCGTCAACAATGAATAGACCCACTTCCCTTGTGCTAAATTTAACTTTCTTATTTAGAAGAAAGGGGAAAACAAGAATCAAACTCAAGACGACTTGGTCATTGAGGCTCTAACACCATGTACTGACCATATCTTTCAAAAACTTAAGCAATTGAGTGAAGGCACATGAATGGCATTATATCTTTAACATTCCCAAAAAAGACTAAGTTTAAGATGGTTTTTTTTTTAAAAGAAATAGTATCGGATTAGAAGGGGGAATTACAAGAGATCATAAGCTATCCTCCAAAAGAAACCGCTAACCTAAGGAAAACAAAACAAAAAGCAAAAGAAGAAAACTCCACAAAACAAGACAATTGAACAAGAAAAAAAAGAAATGAAACCACCATAACTTCCCCAAAACCCTCCTAGGAAACCACCCTCAACAAAACACTTCCATTTAAAGGGGAAACATAAAACAATATACACATAAAAACAATACTCCCTTTCTCCTTCAAAAAGAACAACCTACTTAAGCCTTCTAAATCCTTTTAGCCATCCATAATTCATTGGTGCTTCTAGTCTTTAAAGTCCCTTTTCCACCTCCTTCTTTCGACTATATGTATTTGGTGAGAAAGCCACCTTACCTCCTTACCCAACAGATTCACCAACTTTATCCTCATGGCGTCAAGAAGAGATTGTGGATCATGCAAAAGACTTGCATTGCCCAAAGGCCTAATAGAAATCATTTTTGCATCCAGAACCTCCTCACTCAGCTTTCCCAACAGGAATATGTAGAATTCCCTTTTTAGAAGCAGCACAAATAGAGTGGAGATAAAGGAATTATCGTAATGGAGTTTCATAAGTTTTGGAGCTCAACAACAAAACAGTAACAGAATCAGGATACCGTGTCATACTCATTAGGATTACGGGTTAGTAAAAGACAGAAATAAGCTAACAAATAATCTGAGGTTGATATTGATCTTATGTGATTGAACTGATGACGCACAAAGCCCTATTTATGCTAGGAGTTAGGCTAAGTTCTAGACTACTAAATCCTAATCAAATAACTTACAAAAGATATAATAAAATCCCTAAATCCCTAAAAGTAAGTTAAGGTTACAAAAAGACAGCCCTAAAAATAATGTATCACAATTTACTCACAAAATTAGGAGATATTCTACCATGATTACCTTTCTTGATATAGAATGGATCAATGCCAAATAATTCATCACGTTGATTATCATCAATATGTGACACATCCAAAGTTGTGCCAAATTCACCCCAACCGTAGCTTCCCATTCTCGAAAGCTTCGAACATAACAAATTACTTTCATCAACCTGTAGCAATAATCCAGTCATCATCATTTACAACTAATATACAGGAATAATAATGATTCAAGACACGAAAATAAAATTTTTTTATATAAGACATTAAAATGAATTACATGGCATACTAAACAAGAACCACAATGTCAGCATTTTTATTTTTATAATTGAAAAGCTATCTTTACAAAGAACCGAGAGAATACTTGAAAAACTGGAGCATATGCAATCTGCCTAACGAACAAAAAGAGAAAAATATAGTAAAAAAACTCGTCATACCGCAAAAGAGCTTCCCAATTCTACTGCATACCTAACATACAGAACTTCTTACGCAAACCATGGAGGGAGCACCAGAGAGAAAACATAGAAATAACAATGTCCAACAACGGCCCTAAAGATATGGACATCTCATTAAAAATATATGAGCATTAAGCTCCAGCCAAACACCCCAGGGGTCCACATACATTAAAAACCTCTATAAAGCTTCATTAGGTCTTTATTACCGCCATAGCCTCCGGAAGTAATGATTAAGAACTGCCCAAAAAATGACCATCACCCAATAAAACTTTCTGAAAAACTATTTCACATAATGCCATTGTCATGCATGCACATAGAAATGGAGGAGAGGTAGTACATAGTGGATAAGCATGGAAATCGAGGAAAGTGTACAGTAGATGAACAATGAGGGAAGAGACATACTCTCAGCTTTTGTAGAAGAAAAGATAAACAGCTCTTCCGAAGCTCTTCAGCATCCCTTTTTGAAATTCCTGTGCCTGATGAAAATTGAGCAACGGTCAATAGAGAGAGAGAGAGAGAGAGAGAGAGAGAGAGAGAGAGAGGAAAATAAAGCACAATGGCTCAATTCATCGGACATCAATGCATATAAAAAATCTAATTAGTGTCTACATTAATTGTGGAGGATGTGTGCTAGATGATTGTCACCCAATCATACCGGTGTTTATTCTTGTAAGTCACACTTTCAACTTCTGAAGCATTCTGTCTTTTGATTGGTGCATCAGCGAGATGCAAGCTAGTATAGAACCACACATTTATTCATTCCTTAGTAAGCCAGCTACTTATGGTTAGAGGCATTATTTGGAGTCATTGGTGAATAATAAATCCTCAACAGTGAAAAGCATCTCCGTCGCCACCACAACGACCATTATAACAGAAGATTCAGTTAACTATTTATATTTATTTTAAAACTATTATGACAATATTATAGAATTCTTTTCATAAAAATGTAGATCATGAAGAAGAAAAAAAGTAGAACAGAGCTCAAAATTACAATTTAATTCCTCGCGAACCCAAAAAATCAAATGGAAAATTCAATATTCCAAATTTATATCAAGGTGGACAGAAAATCCTACTTAAAGCAAAGAAGAAAAACCAACTTTTTCAAAGCCTGGAGTAAGCCATTCCAATATAAACAGCATCCAGACATCAGCATCAATGTCGCATTATAACAAACAAAAGGGATTTAAATTATATGAATAAGTAGATATTAGGAGATTAAAATGAGATATTAAAAAACAAAAAAACACAACAACAACAAAAACTTAGCCTTGTCCCATGAGGTGGGGTCAACAAAATGGATCAAATGATGCCATAGATTTAAAAAATATCAAGTTGAAAAAAAGAATTATTCAATATAGCAATTATACAAGAAATAAGAGAAAGTTGAAGAAATGAAAAATCAACAACAAACCAAATGTACCTAGACTTAATCCGTCAAGCAAAACAAGAAATACTCCATGAAGAAGTGCATATTCAGGTCCTAAGCTTTCTTCCGTCACATCAAAAAATGCAACCCAAGAAAGGAGATCCCTCACAGTAAGCATTCTCCCGGGATGTAATTGGTTGAACCACTGGCAAGCAGAGATACAATGAATACAAACTTAATAATACTATATGATAGATCTGATTGAATTGGTAGAAAAAGCATTAACACAATTCTACTACATGGCACAAATTCCCACTGTGCACCGATAAACAGAAAGATTTGCTCTCAGTGTGACAGAGATTCAATGCATGCCAAAAGTGAAATATTTAAAAAATGCAGCACCACCCATATCAGCCCAATGGCAAAAATTTTAAATGCAAAAAAATATACAATTAACTACTTCAACAGTCAATCTCCAGATAACATACCTCCCAAAAACTTATCATAGCATTAACAATAAGCAAAAGTCTTTCATGATAAGCTTGATCTAAGTTTCCTGCAACTTTAAACTTGGAAATTCTGCAAAGAAATCAAATAAACCAGAAATCAAATATATGTTTACCTAAATATGTATCCTCTAACAGTGAATCTTAGAGAGTTACCTTCTCAGAGTAATGTCGTGAAGCTCATCTAGATCACTAACAGGGGGAACCCATATCTCTGTGAAGCGATTGCGTAGCGCCGGAGAAAGCTCCTTCTTTCCATAATCACCACCGGGGTTCATTGTTGCAAGAATAAAGAAATTTGAATGTGCAGTAACTTTCTCCAGATCAGACCCTCCTTTTTCAGCCAAAGACTGCAAGACGAAGGAAAAATAAGGGTAAGATATTGAAATAGTGAAAGGAATTGGTGACAAGCAATTATGCAGAAAACATCCATCACAAGCAACAATGCCATAAACATAAGCAATTGCTTCTGTTTATTGCTTGTATTGGAAATTGCTCTCTCCATGCTCAACATACTCTCATTTAAGAGAGCTTCCCTAGAAAATATGCAAACTTAATGGAGACCCCACTCATTTTAACACTTTCATCTACATTTTCTTTTTCTCATCTTTGTGGCTTAGTTAGGGGGGGGGGGGGATATTTTACCCTCCAAATGTGAATTTTCTTTCATACTTAAAAATACTTCCTCTTACACCAGCTCAGAAGAGCTCTCCGATCCCTCAATTACTGTCCTGCAAAAATGGAAGGCTTAGCCTCTTCATTTCACCCAATACCTTCTGAGTGGGCAGCAATAAGGAGCAACCAACATGTTAAGTAATTTCAGATGCATTAATTTTATTCCCAGTGAATAAAAACCACAATGATCATTAATCCGATAGGAAGAAAACACGACGACACTTCCAACACCATGAGTTCTAAAGCTATATCACAGACTGGCGTCAGAAGCAAGTTAAAAGAAACACATCTATATACATAATTAACTTACTAGCATCCTTTCTGGCTCCAACACACTATTCAACCTCTCAAGTACACTATCATCAGCCAAGGATATCTCATCCACAAGAAAGAGATCACCATCTCTCATTGCTTTTACAAGGGGACCATCCTGCCACACAAATATGCTCTGCCACTTCTGATGCAAGACATCAAGGTCTAACTTTGATTGCTCAAAAGCATAAAGATCTTCTCTGCTGACATTAGGACTATGAACTTGACCTTCTTTATATTTCCTTATCATACCGCTCAGCAGATCAAGAGTTGAAGCAGCTTGATGTATGTCAGAAGAAACCAACTATAGCAGAAAATGACAAAGTATTTGTGTTATAAATAACATGGATTGAGAAAAGGGGGAAACAGAATAAAATTAGTGTAGAAAACAAGCCCTCTGAATATGGCAAAAATAGGTCTCAGGTCTCTGATTATGTCCATAAAACTCAACTTCGAAATTCTTTTGTCTGATCCAAATGGAAAACAATAAAAAAGAAATATAGCACTCACAGGCTCTTCAGGAAAGTTTCTAAAAGCCTTTAGCTTCTTCAATTGTTCAATGATCTCTTTATAGTTAGATATCAGTCTAGATCTCTCTCGTACAGGACGGAACCCCTGGAACACAATTTTTAGTTAACACTTCAGCCAATAACAGTATTTCACTAAACACTCCTTACAAGAATAATTAAAAGAAAAAGCATGAGATTGGTACCCCAATAAAATCAGATGTTTCTGTATACTGATGACAATTCAAGATATGTAACTTCAACTGCAAACAGGCACTTAGGAACTGACACACAGTAGTCTTCCCACCCCCTGTTTCACCGACAAGCAATACAGGCTCACGTAGTTTAAAGCAGCGTTCCACAAGGAAGTATAACCTCTGCATGCTTTGGGTCAAGATTACACTGCATATTACAAAACCATCAGCAAGCAATAGTGAACCTATGATTTAGGACCAGAGGGAAAAAGCAGAAATGAGCCCATACCTATGAAGACTCTCTAAACCTCCAACCCCAGCAACCAGATTGGAAGAAGAGTTACCTCCAGATAATATCTGAAATACCATCAAAAATTGCACATTGACGATATATTTAATGCTCAGCCAGAAAGGAGCAGAAATTATCATAGATGGCACATAATCAATACAATAAAAAGGTACACAAATAGTTCAAATTTGAATCCAAATTATACGATCCATTATCAAACAAACAAGAATATGTAAATGAAAAGAAAGTGAAAATAAAAAGGGTAACCCAATATATGAGGCTCTCACATGATGGGCTTTGGGGAGAGTAGATGTAGGCAGTCTTACCCTTACAAACAAAGAGGTAGTTTCCAAGAATTGAACCCATGACCTCTAGTTCACAAGTCATGGCAGCAACTTTACTATTATGCCAAGGCTCACCCTCTTATCATTTGGTTTGAAACAACGTAAACTACTAATCACTTCATGCCAAGATAAAGTTACAGAGTAAATGCCAAGTCCAGGAAAGCATCCAGAGTGACCTTTTATTCACTATATTTTCTTTAAAGTATATACTGATTACTCAAAGATCAAATCAGAACTCCAAAAGCTATGAAGCATATGAAAAGTCAGGCAACACAACAGTAAACAATGCAGGAAACACTAAAAGAACAGGCCATACCTGGTCATACAAATTCTTTATGTCTAGTTTAACCCGAAGATGTTTTTCTAGAACTTCTCGAACCAAGGACTTCTCAACCTCATCCCGTAGCCTTTCTGCCAAAAGATAATAACCATCTATGGCCAAATGTTCATAAGAGTTACCAAATTTCTTGTAACGATCAGCCCAACGGAACAAGTCCCGAGGAGTAATAAACCCATGTTTACCAGCATAGACTCTGCAGTCTCCGCTACTCTGTCTGTGCAACTGAAGATCCTTCATAACTTCAACCATTTTTTTGGCGTAACTATCAGGAATTTCACATCTCTTAGCCACTATTGTGCTCATCTCATCATCTGGAATTTCACCAACATGAATCTCTACAAAACGATTGCGAAATGCCCGAGACAACATTTTGCGCCCACCATAAAGTGTAGGTGGATTTTGAGTGGCAAAAAGCATAAAGTCTGGATGTGCTTTAATTGTCACTTGCAGTTCAGGAACAAAAAGCTCTCTGTTATCATCAAGCAATCGGTTCAATGCCTCCAGCACATCAGATGGAGCCAAGTTAAGCTCATCCAGCACAATCCAGTGACCATTTCTTACAGCTTTAACCAAAACACCTTCATTAAAAACAAGCTTTCCACTAGCATCAGTTATATAAGAACCTAGATACTCTTGCAAATCAGTGTGCTCATGATTATTTATTCTCACGAATTCATGACCAGTTATTGCAGCAAGGTACTGAACAAGGCTAGTTTTTCCACTAGATGTGGGTCCCTGTAAGAGGACAGGATATCTCTTTATTAGAACAGCACGATTCAAATTCCCAAGATGCTCCTTGACACTTTTAGTTAGAATATAACCCCCATCAGATTTGAAGGTTAAATGTCTGTCATCTGGAGGCATACGCCCTCCTAACAAAATAGACAATATCTTTTGCCTCATTATTTCAGTACTGGGTCCATCCAACAATGTGAGGAAAAACATACTAAAGCCATCATATAATGCCTTCTGAAATCCAAATTCTATCTCTGCTTTCCTTGTATACTCTAGAGCACGATAAAGAGACCTTAAACTGTATTGAGGTTTCTGATTAGCGCCATCCAGCAACCTCTCTTCAGATTCTTTTTTTGATGCTTTATAGAAGCACACAATTTTATTCACCAGCTGTTGATCCTTATGGCCACTACTAAGGAACTGACTAATAAATAGACTCAAATCATCATCATCCAAAACATCGTCAACAAAATACTCAGTAAACCTACTTCTCAAAGAGAAGGGCAAATCCCGCTTCCCAGCATCTGTTGGTGGATTCATGCAAGCAAATATACGAAAGTTTGGATGACGGCTTATATAATCAACATCACCTCTTTCAGCTAAACACAGAGCCCCATTTTCCCCTTCTAGAACACCAATAATTCTCTGCAGGGTCTCCGGAGGGGCCAAATTCACCTCATCAAGTAAAATCCATTCACCATTTCTAAGAGCAGTTACAAAACTTCCTTCTACAAAAGAAAACATCACCCCCGAAGATGGATTACTTTGACAGACACTTTCCAGTTTTATAGAAAATCTCTCCCAAGCTTGGATTTTTTCTTCTTTTAGTGGTCTTTTACGCTTTTTGGAATGCCCAGGTTTTATAAGCTCAACTAACTTCTCAACTCCTTTCCGAAAGCCTTTAAGCAGCATCTCCCAATTCTTATCCATTAAAAACTTCTGTAGATGACTAAGATATTCCACATTTCCCTGAATAGAAGCAACCAATTAAAGCCATTAACAAAAATTACAGATGAAATCAAACAAATAAAAATATTAAATACCTTCATAGAGAATGTCCTGGAAAATAGATCCTCAAACTCCTTATAAAGAGGGAAATACACAAACTGTGCATCAACAGGCTTAAACCCCCCTAGTAAGTCCGCAACATCACTTTGCTGGCTCAAGTTCTGGAGAAAAAACCACCATCATGAGTAAATCAAACACACTTGAAATACAACTTGAAACAACAAAGAAAATAATATAGAAATATGTAACATACCAGAACAGTAAGCTTCTGACCAAGCCTCATAGCCAAATTTTGAACAAGTGTAGTCTTCCCTGTACCAGTTTCTCCAACCAACAGTACAGGCTCATTATACTTGACAGAGCACGCTATGCACTCTAATACATGCAGAGAACTTCGGATCTCAACAAATGTTCTTATATTTTCACGTAACTGCATAAGAGACACAAAAGCAATGCCAAGGAAACATGAGACCTTTCCACTAGAACTGCATCAACTATAAATTTCAAATTGAAAACTGACTACACCGACAGGTTTTTTTGTGTACTGGAGAGAAACTCGGCCTATTCTTAAATCTGTGACAGAATCCTGCATTTTAACATCAAAAATGAGAAGCTGATGCAGGCCAAAATTAACATTGTCATCAGGATACATAGTTCACTAGATAAAACCTGAATTATAGGTTTGTAATGGGGATACAAGGTCTCAGCAGCAGAAACTGGTACTTTCCACAACTTTGCTATCTCTTTCATTACAGTCAACCGGTTTTTAAGTGAAGTTGAAAATGCTGCAAATACATCAACAGCCTGAAATAAAAGACAATAGCGACACATGAAGTAACTCTACTATTTAGATGACATGGAAAAGAGGAGAGAAATAGAAACCAAAAATCAGACCTCTCTATACACACAATGAAGTTGGTATTCTGATAAGCTACCATCAAAGCAAAAACCTAAACCTACAATCCTTTTGCACCATTTAAGGAGATCCCTGCCATGGAGAATCAAAAGTCACATCAATTAAAGAAAATAGTCAAAACAAGCACAGGAAGAATTTAATTACTCTAAATACCTTACTGAGAACCTGCTGAGACAATCAACAGAAGCAGAACTTCCCACGTGAAAACCCGCAATTTGAAGCATGGAAATAGTGTTAACTCTTTCAAAGGTTTCTGCAAAAAAATTAAGCCATGCTGATATTTTACATCGAGAAAATAAAGAATGAGTTTGTATTAACCACATACAAGTTACAATTAAAAAAAAAAAAAGTGAAACAACGTATTAACATAATATCATATCAATACCTATGATTTTCTCAACATGAAGCTCCAAATCGGGATACTTCACTTTGAGTATCTCTTGCAAGTCTTTATTATCTGGTGGCCTAATCATCACTCTTCTCCAAAGGACGCTAAGTGAATCTCGACCTACAAATACAAAAAAAGTCAGTATCAAGTTCATACTTCCAAAACAAAAATAACAGAAATTTCATCCAACAACAACAACCAAGCTTTCCACTAGGTTTGGTCAGCTACACCAATCAAAATATATTTAGGATCAACCAGAAACCTTATAATGGAAATTTCCATCTAGCCCAAAAAAAAAAAAAAAAGACTGGTTTTTGCAAAAAATAATAACAACAACAACAACAACAACAATAATTGTCATCAGATGTGGATGATTTGCAGTGGGGGATCACTCTCTCAAATTCCTATTATCTCACTTATCATTTATCCTCTTTGCACAACACATGTAGTTTTCTTCTATGAATATCCTCCTTTTCTTGGAATTTCCACTTTGTTTTGGAATCTAAGTGACAATTTTTTTGGAACTGTATTCTCTCTTACTCTTTCATCTCTCTCAAGCATAGGTAGAAGGACTTGGGTTTTAGACTCCCCAAAAAGGTATTCCCACAAATCCTATTTGCAGCTCCTCACTCAATCTCCAAACAAGAAATACTTTTGCCATACTAACCCCATTTGGAAAGCTAAGGACCCTAAGGTTACTTATATCTTTCCATCTTGAAAGCATTACTTAATAAGCAAAAGGACACTTGGGAGAGCACAGTATAATAGACAGTCATATGCTGCATTCGAGAAGAATGAATCGCTTCCAAAAAAGAATCTACTGATTATCTCCCAAATTGTTCAAGGATTTTTTTTTTTTTTTTGGTTTTTTGGGCCCCCGCCCCTTGGGGGGGGGGGGGGATTTAAAAATGGTTCGATAGAAAGTAAGGGTATCTGCTTGGATCCTATAATGGAAGAGTGTTGAATCAAGAGAAGACAGTAAGCATCAACAAAAGCCCCAAGTTATATTAGGATCTTCAATACAATAGAAGTTTTCACTTGATGAACTAATGCAAAGAGACACTATAAAGTCAAGGAAAAACCACAGAATGAAACATTTCCCACTAAGACAACTTCCCAAAACACAAGTACCATAACAAAGTTGAAAGAAACCATTTGTCTAAAAGAAAACAAATCCCTGTGAAATAAAATCCCATGGGCAATGATTGCTGGGATAGAATCCCACCCATTCTAAAGCAGTGATACTTTGAATCACTTGTTGCCATAACGAAGTAGTAGCTCACAAGTAAAGCATCAAAGCCATTGAACTACTAAAGCATATGTTTGGATGCACAATTTTGGATTTTTGGATAGATGAAAAGAAAGCATGAGTACAACAAGGGCAAGGATAATAAAGCATGGGAAACAAAAAGGATAAAACGATAAAAAGGGGGGGGGGGATACAATCTAATAATGTAGCAGAGATGCCCAATCTCATTGTTAGAAAAGCAACACCCTCGAAACAATCACAGGCAGCAAACCCTGAAAGATGCATGTGATGTTTTCAACCAACTACATCAAAGGATTGCATGTACTGTACACTGCCACAGAATTTCAGCCTTTCATACACCCAATATGTTTATCGGAAAAGCCACATAATTTCAGCCTTTCCTTAAATACAACCTCTTTCCACCTTGATAACCTATTTGGAAGTCCAAAGTCCCTCTAAGTTCAAATCCTTTATTTGAACAGTTGTACTTAATAGAATTAATACCAATGACATTTTGCAGGTTCGAAGGCCACATAAGGCTATTTCCCTCATGTGTGTGTTATGTGTGGGGCGAATTCAAAATCAGTATCATTTTGTTTTTGCATTGTCCTGTTGCTGAAATTTTATGGAACACTTAGTTTGACACCTTTAGGAAGTGTTGGGTGCTCCCTGCAACCTTAGATCAGTTCTTGTTAACTAATTTTGCCGGTTTTGGGAGAAGGAAGGAAGCCAAATCTTTGTGGCAGTGTGCCATATATGCCACTATTTGGAGTATTTGACTAGAGTATAATTCTCACACCTTCAATGACAAATTTTCATACAAGCATGTTTTGTGGGATAGGGCTAGGCATTTGGCCTCTATTTGGTGCAAAGCTCTTGCTCTTTTTAGAGGAGTTTTCCTCTCAGACATGTTGAGAGATTGGATAGCTATGCTTCATAGATAGTTTTTTTTCATTTTTCCGTTGTTTGTTTTTGCTCTTGTCCTCCCACCTTATTGTACTTTTCTTCCCTTCTCCTTAATAATATTCTTCTTTTATACCCAAAAAAAAAAAAAGAAGCTTATCGAAAAGGATCCCTACTAAATTACCAGATATCATGGGTACATCATCAACTTGAGATATACATGGTCAGCACTCCAAATTTAAGAGGTATTTATGACAAGTAAAACATCATGATACCAAAAATAACAATCAAACATATTCATTATGACTGAAAAAAAAAATATGAAAACAATAATTAAATAGAAAAATGAAAGGGTAAAGAGAAACCTGCACTGTCAAGCTTTGAAACAGCAACAGTTGAAAACATTCTGAAACTTTCTGCCACCCGTATTACCTGTAAAATATTTAATGCTTCAACAATTAATTACCAGCACAGAGGAACAGAATAAAATAGACATAAATCAATCACCTAGCACTCTGCTGAGAGATGTATATCTTTCCAAAAGATGTATATCTTATGATATCTAGGTAAGGGGCATATAGAAGATGCCAAAGGAATCTGCCATTGTGTTATCTTATTATTTTCCCTTTTACTTCCAAGAAAAATAAGCAATATAACATTTCGTTAACAAATTGCACTCTTTACGCAGCAGTTTGGTGTATTTGAACTTCTATTTGAACAGAACATCACAGCAGGCTTCCTGACATAAGTTTCCTCCACTACCCTCTTTGGTAAGATTGGCTTATATTCTTTAGAAAAATATTTAGGGGATGCACTTTTTGCCATGCACTACACGACGCATACAGGAAAGAAGAGGAAAACAACACCAATGCTTGAATGCTAGGTCCCACATAGGCATTAATATTTTTATTCAATTTTTTTTTTATTCAAAAACTTATCAGCGTCTGCACATTCACGCTACAAAAGACGCTGGTAAGTTTTTTTTTTTTTTTAACAAAACTTACCAGCATGAACAATGCACACACTAGTAAGTTTTGTGTATATTGCACAAAACTTAGTAGCGTGTGCACTGTCCACGCTGCTAAGTTTTTTTTCTTTTTTTTTTTTTTTTACAAAACTTACCAGCGTGAACAGCGCATACGCTGGTAAGTTTTGTGCATACTACATAAAACTTACCAGCATGTGCATTGTTCATGCTGGTAAGTGCACACACTGTTAAGTTTCTGAATTTAAAAAAAAAAAAATTGAACAAAAGTAACAATGATTATATGGGACCCATCATCCAAGCATTTTTGTCATTTTTCTCACGTTCATAATGCGTCGCGTATGCCTCTATTATTTGTGCATCCCCCTATCAATTCTCTATTCTTTACCTTATTATGATATTTGGCCAATGGTTATTTCCAATGGGTGTCTTCACCGGAGCCCCATGATATTCAGCTTGTTTGGATGTGATTTTGAGATTTAAAAATAAAAAAATTTTAAAAAAAAATCATTTTTTAATTAAATAATTTAATATTTTTCACACATTTGGATGATCTTTTTAAAAAGAATAAAATAAAATCATTAGAAACAATTCCAAAAAAATAAATCTTTTTTCAAATGCTACACTTTTGATCTTCTAAAAGAAGACCTTTAACATAAAAAAATATTAACAAAAATATTGTTTTCAAGAGGCTCATCCCAACAAGCCCATTAGCTTCTTTCATTTGTGTGTTAGTACAATTTTATTTACACTTGTTTCATACAGCAGAATGCCTCATACTCTCCACATACAAGAAATGGATATCCAATCAAAACAACCATGAGCATAGTACCACTAAGAGTTCACAAACATAATCCTACCCCACACAATTATATATGTAAGGGCATCAAAAATACAGTCATTGCGCTCTAACCATGTACTTTAAGGCTCAGCCATATTATCTTGTCAAATCAAATCCTTTTAAAGTGTATCATGGGAAATAGCAACAAGGTGATAGGATACCACAACACTAGTTAGGAACTATAAACAAGTTATTCCATAAAAAATTGCCACCATATAATGCTATAATCAATAGCCAGAGTTTCAAACAATAGCGCCGCACATAACACATACCAAGAGAATGATCAATGTTATGCATATCTGCAACATGTCATTAACTACAGACTACCAGGCTACCAGCGTCAGCAATATGATCTCACAATGCCATTTAAAAAGGTATAGACCTAAATTTTCAATTTTGGAGTCTTATATAAGTTTGATCAAGGCCTTCTTAAAGATACATGATTATGGTCTAAGCAAATACACCATATTGTAGTATAGAATGCACAATGCATCAAAATCTTAGCCTCGAACTTCTGCAAAAACCATGAAAACTAAGACACTGTTATTTGGAGCTTTACAAACAAGGTGTTAAGGGAGAGAGAGGTTTGGTCCTAGATGAAGAAGCTAGATCCTAGGTTGTCTCGCAACAATGACCATTTTGGTTATTGTCAACATAGAGCTGAAAGGTTGATTTCATGGTCAAAAGGATGTAAGGCAAAGAGATCCTTTATCCCCCTTTCTATTAACTTTGGTTTTTAATGTTCTTAGTCATTTGACTTCTAGAGTAGTGATGAGTGGATTAATTAAAGGTGTCAAAGTAGGATCAAAAGGGGTTGTAGTCTCTAGTTTGTAATTTGCTTATAACAACATCCTGTTCTTAAGCCCTTTCTTCCATCACTTCTTTGGCAGGTCATCAAAATTTGGAGTGGTCTATTGTTTACTTGGTTGTTCCTTTGGGTGGTAATCCTAGATCTGTTTTCTTTATGGAATCCTAATGTGGACAAGGTTTTTAAGCTTTTTGACAATTAGAAAAGGGCTTATTTTTGTTTAAGAATCCAAATCACCCTCATCTAGGCATGCCTTTCTAGCATGCCACTCTAATCATCTTCTGCTAGCCCAGATAAAAGATCTTGATGTCTTGAACCTTCTAGGGTGTTTCTTGAAAATCATTCTTTCAATTATTAACTCATTCCTTAAATAGAACCTCTTTCCACCTTGATAAACCTATTCAGAAATCCAAGGCTCCCTATTCGATTAAATCCTTAAATTGAGAGTTTGTTCTTAATAGAATTAATGCTAATGACATGGTCTAGGCTCGAAGGCCACATAAGGCTACCTCCTTGGATAAATGTGTTATGTGTGGTGTGAGTTCCACTTCAATTCCACATCTATCTCTGCACTGCTCTATGACTAATTTACGTAATACTTTCTTCAGTATCTTTAGTGAATATTGAATTTTCCCTACTACCCTAGATCAATTCCTATTGATCTGTTTCACTGGCTTTGGGAAAAGGAAGAAAGCCAAATCTGAGTTAGTGTATACTCTTTGTCATTGTTTGATATATCTGGCATAAAACTCACAATCTTTTTTGATAAGTTTCTCTCTCAAATATGTTGAGAGATTGGAAAGCTTTATTTTATTGATTGGTTTTTCTTGTGTTAGTTCTTGTTTTTGTAAATATCTTGTCCTCCTATATCTTTGTTTTCTTTCTCTATCCATCTTACCAAAATTTTTCCTTTATCCAAAACAGAAAGAGAAGAGTCTTATGAGGCCAACAAAGCTACAACATCTCATAAATGTTAATTATATTAAGTACTGCAGTGCAAATAAAAGACGTGACCTTAAAGGGAGGCTTAAATTTCCACAATGGTTTATAGAGAAGAAAATTATCCCCATTCAAAGAATGAGGGAAATCCTATAAGAAAAAGTTCATGCAAAAATTCCCAAAAGGATCAATAGACCAAATCTTCTTATCCTGTTGAGAAGACAAAAGAATAGACTCAAGGAAGGAGGCCCAAAAAGGAATCCAATTTAGAATATTTGCCACATTTAAATTACAAAAAAAGAGAGCACCATGAAAAGAATGTATATTGGAGACAGAATTGATAGGAGGATCATGTTAGGAAGAAAGAAAATACAGGCATCAAAAGGCCCAGGTAAAGGAATATCTCATAACCATACGCCCTACTTAAATTTAATGTGAGAGCAGTTACCCACCTTCAAGGATCTAAACATCCAACAGTCAAGTAGACAATGAAGAAAGGATGGCCATTCTTTGAGGCAACATTGTTGAAATGTAGTAGACATATACAACTAACAAGAAGCAAAAGCTTATAGGACAAATAGAACTCTATGAGCACTAACATACTTATGACACGACCAGCATATGAATCCAATTACTTCATTCAAGGAAAAATGCAAAATGCAAAGAAATCACCTCCCCATGTCCTGTCATAAATGAACCAGCCCCTTCCAATAAAGGCGTTAAAATGGCGTGTACATCAGATGGTGCTTTGTTGATATCCTCAAAAACAATCCAAAGACCATTCTGCACAGCCTGTGACAAAGACAATACACAAAAATAGGATAAGAAACTTTCTTGCAAAGTTGTCTGGGCACAGATATCAAAACATCTGCATCCGCCTGTTGATAACGTATGAGAGCAACAGTTAAAACAAACCTGGGTAAGTGACCCAGGTTGCCATCTAAACTCCCCAGGCCTCTCTGTACATACATAACTTCCAACCAATGTTCTACCATCAATTTGATCATCCATCTGGATAGATAGGACTGCAAAAGAGAATTAGAGCATAAGCAATTATTACTGTGAAAATTTATTATCATAATATGAACAATAATCTGCAGTAAAAATGAAACAAATATAAAAAAAAGTAAAAATTCGAAAACTTGTAGGTTAAGTAAGCACATATCAGGTATATAGCAGATGCAACTCCAGAAAGGACGTCACATCAGCTTACTTCCAGATGATCTCTTCTATTAAATGTATTTGAGTGCTCACAGAGGTTTATTTTGTGAATATGGAATTGAAAACCCAGCATACTTGAACCATAAAGCCATAACATGTATATAAAGCCAAACTTATGTATCACTTTATCATGTTCCACAAAACAAGCAACAACACATACCTCGGTTTCCACTATCCTGAGCCAGCTTGGCAATGAGAGCAGATTTCCCAGAACCAGAGGGACCATATAAAAGAACAGGCCACTTCTGACTAACTGCTAACAGAACTCTCTCATAGCTTTTCTTCAATGATGGGGTCAATATGAACGTATTACCTGCTGATATGTCATCCCTAAAATAACATACAATATCAAAAGTTAATCATTAATACAAATAAAATATGGAGTACACTAGTAAGTGTCACCAAAGAGAAGCCACAAGAGATAAACCAAGGGAAAGCATAAAAAGGAGAAGTTAAGAAAGTTCAAGCTCAATAATTGAAAGCAAATGAATAGCATTCAAGCTAAAATGCAAAACAAAACTATAAATGGCAGAAAAAATGCAAGTGTTTGAATTCAGTGTAAAATGAGCTATACCCCATTGCTGTTCGTTGACTCCTCAAAGGTGGCTGCAACTCATGAAGCTTTGGTGAGCTAACAGACCGAGAGTTAAAGCCAAAAGAGTGTGAACAGCACTCTCCATTGAAATCCATGCTTCTGTTAGGAGAACCAGGCACATAATCTGCTACTGGCTCAATATACCAACTAGCTTTCTCTAGTGATGTGTCCTGACAGAACTCTTCCCAGCTGAATTTAGCAAGTTGAAGATTGTGATTAAACATTCACTACTCTTTTAAGTACACTACACAGCAGAAAAGAAGTAAACAATACTTACCGCAATAGGCATGCAAATGCTTCCTCAGACCCAATATTCAAGCTTTCTGTGGCCCTGAAACCTAATTTGAGCACAACTCTTAATATCTGTACAGCACACCATATAAGGTCCGGCTTTTGTGCCTCTTTTATGAAATCCAAAAAACAAGACCAGTCCCAAAGCTTTGAGAAAAATTCAGGTTCCACTAGAAGGAAGCGGTATGATATTCGGGAAACATGCAACTCATGGGTCACAACCTAAAAAAGAAAAGGTCATTACTTGTGAACAGACAAAAGCTTAAATCAATATTAGGATATGGGAAGATAGGGGAAACTAATGCCAAGTCATTACAAGAATACTACATTAGTACTGACCATAACCTGTCTTGCTAAAAATCTCTGAAATGGAGGAGGAGCAAAATTGAAATAGCTTAATACAGAACTGCATCACATAGAAAACACCAATCAGAGAAAGTTAGGTCACATTAATACAAACTTTCAATTAGCAACCAACACTATCAATTACAAAAAAGAGCCACCTGTGTAGATAGAATAATGAATGATAACAAAATACCACAACTCAGAACACACACCACTATATGCATTATCATTTATATAGAGATTCAGAACCACAAGGGAATTTTAAAGTAAATATCCAAATATGTATATTTGCACTTATGTTTTTCAAAGTTCAGTTGCTGATAATATGATCAACATTTTCGCTATACTACTATATTTTACAGGAAAAACACCAACCTCAGCAGAAAAGGAAACATGTCAAGAGCACGACAAAAGGCCAGACAAGCGAACTCATGAAGATCTAGACCCCTTCCTCGCTTACTATAAAACTCTATGACATCCACAACTTCATCCAAAACTTTATCATTTTCCAGAGCAGTATCCGTAGTATTAGACCTCAAATTCTGTACAAGATGAAGCATGGTAATAGCTTTATCTACAAAATTTCGAGCAATTGGACGGAAACATCCCATCAACGGAATTGTATAACTGGGGTGAAGAAACACCCCCACCAACATATTAACTACTACATCTTCTGTAATCAGGCATCCCTGCAAAAGAAAATGAATTAAAAAAATAAAAAATCAATGCTATAAAAGATATAGGAAACTGACAAATATCAACTGTAAATTACCATTGACTAGAATCAGAGAAAATCTAAGTCTTGGTCTTATCAAAAAAAGAAAGCAAGAAAAAAATTCTACACTATGTACCATTACTTTTTTTTTTCTGTTTTTGATAAAATACACTATGTACCATCCTAAGTAAACTAGGAGTGGTCTAATGATGAGGGATTTGGGTAATATGCATGAGGTCAGGGGTTCGAACCTCATTGCTACTGATGTAAAATGCACATAAATAAGATAATGTAGTAAGAGTTCAAATTTTTTAAGTAATACTTGATACTTGATGTGATATGGTAAAATAATGGAAAAAATTTAAATGCAAAAGAATATTCACTATTTCGGCTAAAACATGAGAAGTGTAAGTGGACTAAGAATAATAATTGAGAAAACTGACATATTAAACAATGAATAATACAGGATAATAACATTTTCTTATTCAGAAAGCACTTACAAATTTCTCTTGAATAATTTCATTTGGCAATTTAAACTTTGTAAATAATTTGTCATTCACATTTTCTATACATATATAACCACTCCATTCAATGATATATAAGAGGGGAAAAAGGAACAATTTTTCCTAGTATCTGCAGTTCTATCCTAAATTTGCATGATTTGTATTTGGGGAATTTTAGAGCTCGGTCTGGACAACTCCGGTAGTATCATAGCAGCAAGAGTATCTTTAGCTTGAGCTGGCTGAAGAAGGACACAGCTAGATATGCGCAAGATCAAATGGATAATAGAAGTCAAAGCCCCCGAATGCACCACCTTAGCCTGGGCACAGGCGTGCAGCTCCTCCACCATGTTCGCCGCCACACCTGGCAACAATGTCTGCAACATCATAAGTCACTGGTTCCAGGGGAAGTCCCGAGGCATGATTGGTGGCAGAGAGCAAAGGAAGAGGGTAAGAACCGCTGGCAGCGGCGAGGCCCAGGACAAAGTGAAAACTAGAATCCTATATCTTTGAAAGCAATTCCTAGTTTCCTAAACTTACTCCTCTATTTGTTTAGGCAATTCCTATCAATCATTGAACTGTTATATATGCAGAAACCCAAAAAAAAAAAAAAATGGAAATTTAATCTTTGAGTAGGTTGAAGCAATACCTTCTGTGCTAAAGAATCAAACGGTGGAAGTGATTGAAGCTTCGGGCAGCGGTCAAAGAATCTCCGAAGCGAAGAATCAACGCTAAAACTCCCGTCTAACGCCATCTGAACCTGAAAAAAAAATAAAAAACTTGCCTCCGCGCGTAACCTGGCTGAAAACTGAAAAGGGTATCGTATATAGAAAAACAAGTAAAAATAATAATAATAAAATTGAAAAATTGTTAAAAGGTTGAAAAGGAAAATTGTTCGAGTCCTTTAGTTTGGAGGTTCTGCAGTAGGTGTGGTGTGATTGCCTGGGTCGCGTTGTAGCTGAGAGTGGCTCAGACGGAAGACGGAAGCCTGAAAAGAAGTGGGTGCAGCGGGAAAACCAGCAGTTAGGGTTTAAGCGATGCGCACAAACAAGGGTTTAGGGAGTCCTATTAAAAAGCTAGTTATTTTATACCGCGAAGCTACCGCCTCCACAAGTCAAAAGTACTTACTAATCATAAAATTCATATTCATATATTTCATGTTTCATATTTCATATTTCACATTTCATTTCATTTCATGTATTTCATATTTCATATTTCATATTTCATTTCATGTATATTTATAAGACACAGTTGATTCGTAGTGGAATTATACATGTGGCACAATATGGTGAGGTGTTATTCCTACCCAAATTTTGGCTACTTCTTTCAACCAATCAGAATATAATTATTTTTTTTCCATTACATGGTGTATAATCATATATTCACTATTCATTTCAATAACTTCTTATCTCTCCTATGCCTACTCCTATCTAGGAAGCTTTCAAATGCTTCTTGAAGAAGCTTTTACATTTGTCTTCTATCTATACACAATTTTCTATTCTACCTTTGTTTATTTCTCTTCATTCTACCTCTCTACCTTTTCCTATTCTCTGTTCTCCATTTTCCCTCCCCACTAGTGTTTCTCTTCCTCCTACTCTTACTTTCAACTAGGTATAGTCCTAGACTACTATGCATGATGTTGATATCAAGGTTTGCAGTGAAGGTTGGTCGCGATGGAGGGTGGAGATTGGCGGCTTGGCAAAATCGTAGTTGGGTTTTTGGGCACCACGCCTATAGCTTCCATGGATGACAGGTAGTTCCACTCTCATTTTCTTTCTTTCTTTCTTTGCAATGTTCAAACACGGCTCTTTAAATGCTTCAATTGCTATAAATTTTTGCAGAAGAAGCCTTTTGCATTCCATTTTAGCCAATTTCATCGCACCTAATTGGTTCTTTAGCTTCTATTTTGATTCATCACATTGTTATTTCTTTTAAAGCTTTTTGATCTGCTTGGTAAAATTTCTCCACTCTTCTTCTTCTTCTGCTTCTTCTTGAACAATTATTGATGTTTCCTATTACTAATTGATACATTTTACAAATCCAAAAGATGATCATTTTGCCAAAAGAAGATTAAAACTAAAAGAATTAAGAAATAGGAGAAAATGGACTACAGAACTTGAGACTCGTTACATGTGAAGGCCAAGTGATTCAGGCATCTTTTTCTCTTCTTTATATTTCTTATTGAATTATTTTTCTTTAAATTCTCTTTAGTTGTGTTTGGATAATACCTTTTTCTAGATTATGTTGTTTCTTACTTCAATTCATTGATTTATTGGCCTTGATCGGGTGAGGTAAATTTCTATAGATGCCAAAGGAAGAATTAAATTGGATTAGCATCCAAATACAACATTAAGATTTATTACAGGCAAATTTTAATGGGAGGAAAGTATGAATTTCTTAATACCACCACTTTCACTCCAAACTTGATTATTGTAGGTGTAAACTGAAAAATGTAAAGTGAAGTTGGAAAAAAAAAAGCAAATATATTAGTTTTTTATGAATTATTGAAGACTTAATAGTATTTAATTTACAAGATATCATTGCTTGGCATATCTAATCCTATATTCTGGTTTTGTTTATGAAATACTGCACTTTTTGTGGAATTAGCCAACAGGGAAGAGTGTTTTTGCAGCCTCCAATGATGTTTTTTCAACTTTTTTATGCACTTATGCTCATAGTTCAAAAGGTAAAGTGTGCCTTCACATTACAAAAGGATACCATAGCATGAGTTTGGTGTTTATTCTTCTATGTTTGATGATTAATTTCCTGCTATTATAAATTTAAGCTAACACAACATCATATGAAGCTTTACCATATTTGGGTGGTCATGTTAGAAGTTTCACACATGATCCATTATTCTTTTTATGTATTTTGCTACCACTTATGGTGCGCAAGTAAAGGGATTTGGATTTGTAACATGGGTAATTTGATTTGTCTTTTCCAATTTTATATGTTGGTGTTGCGCTTAACTTCTCATAATATGGATTCCACATATCTGAAACCCTAAATAGTACGTCGAAAATTACAAATCGTCAAACTACGTGGCTTCGAGTTCCTTATTGCACCAAAAAATACGTAGGAGCAAAAGTCAAGCCAAAATTAATTTTTTTTAATTTTGTTTTCCTTTCTGTAAACATCATATTAAATTTTCTTTTCTTTTTCTTTTATAAATAATTGTTATATTAATTTTACTTTTTTTTTCTTTTGGAAATAATTATCATATTAATTTTGCTTTTCTTTCCTTTTGTAAATAATTGTTATATTAATTTTGTTTTTTTTTATAAATAATTGTTATATTCTTAAGGAGAAAAATAAATATTATTATGGTTATTCATTAATTTGCCTAACAAGCTCTAGGATAACCGTTATAAAATGGATGTATTAGGGGTGCAGTGGGATTAAGTTTTACCTTTCCCAATGCATAAATAAACTCCCCAATCTAATCTCTTTAAAAAGACCAATTTTGCAAATTTAAAAAGTTTTTTCGATTTTTTTCCTATAATAAAAACTGGTGGCGACTCTATTGAAATTTATTTTTTTCAATATTTTTGTTGCCTCTCATCACAGCACCCTCCAAGCACGTTATGACAGTTTGGCAACTTCACTGGGGATGGTTAGAGAGTCAAGCCTATTAGAGTAAATTATGCAAATTATATAACTAAAATAATATTTATTTTTCCTCTTTCTTGTTGCTTTTCATTTTTTTGGTTGTAAATAATTATTTTTGTACATAATTTTTATTTATATGTGTTTATTTTATTTGTAATTATTTCTCACTCAAACCTTACGGTAGCTAATTTCCTTTTGTCCTTTTCTATATTTTGTATATATCTCAAACCTTAAGATAGTCGATTTTTTGTATATATTGTTTGGGTTTTATTGTAGTTTTAGGGTTTTAAGGCTTCTATACTCCTTGCACACACTTCATCATCACTCTTCTCACACATCATTTGGGCTTTATACCCGAGCCTTGGAAAACCATAGGGCTAGAAGGGGTTTTGACGAAGTTATTGTGAGGCTTATACTTCCTTAACAGTCGTTGACCCTCTGCTCAAATTGTTATTGGGATTATAAGCTACCATATTTTAACTTCTATACCTCCATAGGGGTGTTTGGTATGGGTGCATCTTAAAATATTCCTGGGAATGTGGTATAGGAATCTTGTATTCCCATGTTTGGTGCATAGATTAAAAAATAACTCCTAGGAACATTTCATTCCCAGGAACAAAAATGACTCCATTTTCAATCCCACGGCCCCCTGGGAATATAACATTCCTGTTTGAAGGGAATGGTTCTGCCAATGTGAAAAGACATCTTGGCTTTGGCTCGCCGTTGTTGGCTTCACGTCTTCGCGTCTCCATCGCCGGGTTTGCATCTTCTGCCCTCCGTCACCGGTTGCGTCTTCGCGCCTCTGTTGCATCTTCGTCCAGCCCACATCTTCAGCCAAGCTTCGCCTATCCACTTGCCTTCTAACCCAGGTATAATATGTGCTCTAGATCTTCAATTTTTATGATGGTTTTATGATATTAGCTCTGACCCAAATTTTCTATGTTTTGGTGACCTTCTTGTTATTAGCTCTACCCCCATTTTGCACATGCCTTGATTTTTTGTTCTGATCTGGTTTAATTCCAAATTTGGAACCGTGGAAATCAGTTTTCCAGCAACAAGATTTCGTTTTTGAAACTTCTACATCACACTTAACATTGTTTTTTGGATAGATATAACTCCAGAATCTTAATACTCAATACTCACTAATCTTTCACTTACCATCCCTATCATGTCTGAGAAGTTAATCAGTTAGCCAAACATTTGCAAATTTGTTAAAGATGTTCATTCATTTACTAGTAGAAGTGCCTTTTTTTTTTTAGAACAGGCAGTAGAAATGGATATAGCCATTAGGCTTTTCCTATCATTATCCGTGTTTTTTCTACTCGTATTTCTATTAATTTAATGTGAGACTACAATAAATTGAAATGGTTTAATGCATGAAAATAAATAAATAAATATATCTATATTTATATATATAGTTGTTTCATTTGATACTTGTGATTCGGTAGATCTTTCTAGTTTTTTCCCCTTTCTAATAGCAAATTAGCTAATAAAACAATTTCTTTAACAATGACAAAAATGGCATGAACAATGGGGTAGTGATCAGGTTGTTCTTACACCAAAAAAAAAAAAAATGTAGTTTTCTTTTAAAGTGGTTAACTTTAATTTTGAACTTTTTTTAAAGCATAATTATTGCTCCGTTGTTGATTAAATTGATGATTCATATGAAAAGATTAATGTGAACAAATGGTAAAAGTTGAAAGTTGGAAAATTGGTTATTTGAAGCATTTTTTAGTTTATATTCAAATTCTACATCAGGAACTTTTTGTACAGATATATTGATGAGTACCTATTTTAATTGTTTCATAATTTATTGCTATTAACTATTGTTTATAGTGGTTTGAGTAATTGAGCAATATAGAAATAGGTTATATACATTGGTATGGTGGCTACTAGTATTGTTTTGTAGAAATGGAATATTAACTTTCATGCTTATGTTTTAGGCATTCTACAATATTAACTTTTTGTGCAAATATATTTTTTGTAAGAGTTAGTACATGATTTGTTCCCCCCATCATTCAATTTATCTCCTTAATCACTAATTAACACAAAATAACATAAAAATATCTCCCCTATGCCTTAATAGCCTACGGCCAAGACACATGCATACACACATACACACACATACTCATTTTTCATTTTCACACTTTCATTGTCCACTAAACTCTCAAACTCTCGAACTTCTCTCTACATTTTCTCTTCCTCATCTTCTTCTCTATTCTCCACCTCCATAACCAAACCTTCTTCACTTAGCCCTTCAAAGACCACATATTTTGGTCTTTGAAGAAAAGATTCAAACACTAAAAGACTCATTTTTATCAAAAACTTAAAGAGCTCTCTTTTTTTCCTTGCAAACTGCCACTTTCATCCACTTGGAAGAACACCATCTTCTTTATTTTCTTCTTTTTCAAGGCGCTAAACTCATCACTAGATAGTGATCTCTACTCTTTTCTTTTTGTTACTCAAGAAGCTTGAAGCTTGGCTCTCACCATGGCCAAGATATTCAAGTGAGAACTTGAGAAAGTTTCCTTTTTTGGAAAAAGTTTGTTTCTTGAACCTTGTTCATGAGTATTCATGTGGATGTCTTGAGTTTTCTTTATGAATGCCTTAAAAGTTTCTATTTTAGCAAAATATGTTCTTGATCTTGTTCATGGGTTGGTCTTGTTTAGTGAAAGTTTCCCTCTTTGAATACTTTAAAGTTCCATTTTTCTTTCTTGATGCATGAGCTTCTTGATATTTTTTTTGTGGGTTGTTGAAAAAAGAATGATGTTCTTGGCAATATTTGATTAAAAGTTTGTTTCTTCTCTTATAATGAGCTTATAATTGGAAGAGTTCTCATTTTTACACGTTTTTCATGACTTGACAAGACTAGAAACGTTCTTGAAAGTATAAAACTTTAAAAAGTTTGCTTCTTGATGTATGAAAGTGGCGCTACATTCATGCTTCCTTTAAGTTTCATTTTGCTCTTTTTGAAGATAAGGATGTGTATAAAGGTCCAAACTTTTTAGAATATGAAGCTTTTTAAGTCATAAAAATGAGAACTTGTCCCTTTCTATCTTAAAGATTGTTTTTTGAAGACAAGACCTTTCATAAAGTTTCAAGCCTTAATAAAAAATGTAACTTTTAAGTCATAAAATGTTGACTTACAACCTTTAAATTGTAACGATTGAATCTTAAGTCAAATCATAAATAAAAGTATTACTCTTTTCTCAAGAAAGAATCTTTTAGACTTTAAGACAACTTTAAATCATAAAGTTGAAATCTTGATAGTCTTATAATGATTAAAAGTGTCAACTTTCTTAAAGCATAAGACTTTTAAGTCATAAAGCTAGCGCCTTGTGTCATCCTCTTATAAAGGTTGAATCTTTAAGACAAGAATAAACTCCTAGAGACTCATACTTTCATAAAGGATAAAACTTTACAATCACTTTCATAATGTATGCAACCTTACAATCATAAAGATGAAATCTTGCTATTCTAATTACTAAAGTTTGAATCTTATAACTTGTGAAAATAAAAACTATCCTTTGATGATCAGTGAACATGGTGTTGTTGGGTTCATGAGTGTGGTTATGCGTTGTCATGACCCAAGAACTAGAGGGATCTCGAAATCCTTTAGGAATAGAAGAATGATTATGGCCTTTGAGCATACTATGAACCTAGGAATTACTAGGTGTACTATCTCAAGAAAAGAAAATAATTACCTAACTTAGTTAACTTGAACAAGTATCCCATAAGATATGTACACAAGTAAAAAGTAATCTCACATAAGGAGTGAGTAACTAAAAGATTACACACATTTATTTTAACTATGTGGTTCTCTCATGTGTAAACATGAAGAATCATATTATGGCTCATAATACTTTCCACAAAGGATAACACAATTATAAACTCCCTTTAGGGGATGAAGGTATGATGCCTTTGAGCATGATGTATGATTAATTTGATTAAGCATCGACTCATGATTGAATGATTGTGGATAATTGGTATGATGATGTGAGATGGACATAATTGGTTGTTGGTTAGATTTTCATGTTTGGCATTTTAGGGAAGCTCTGGTCTAACTGTTATGCTACCGGATTTCCACAAAAATTATGGACTTTGCTATATCATTACATACCCGCATGTGTCTTGTCAATGATTACAATGCATGAAAGATGTGGTTCATGAGTTGAATTTAGATAATAATTTTATTCCTCATATTTAGTGTTTTATCCTCTGTGTTGCATGTTTGTTTTCCAATTACAAAAATTTCATAGTTCGGTGCTAATTTGCCTTTTTTGCCAATTCTTGCTTAAACATGCCTTTTTCCTTGATTTTGTGTTTTAATGCATTCTAAGAGCTTTGGATCCTTGTACATGTTGTTTTTGACTTATAGGAACCAAACTTGTAGGGATTTGAGGATTAAAAGTGATTGGAAGCCCAAGTTCAATGTTGATAAAATTTTAGCTTGAACATGATGCAAAGATTGAGCCATAACTCTCTTATCTCAAATCCAAATGAAGCAAATGAGGTGTCCATTTTGAAGGTATCTATTTTGAAGACAAGAGAAAGATCTACAACTTTCATGAAGACATTGAGAGCTAATTCGGAGGTTTTACGACTGAAATAGAGCTTGAAAGTGACTAGAACATGAAATTCTGCAAAATTGCTGTTAGGAGCATGATGCAAAGATCGAGCCATAACTCTCTTATCCAAAATCCAAATGAAGCAAATGAGGCATAACTTCCATTACTATGGAGGAGTAGACTCAAGCTAGCTCATAGGGCTTCCAAAAGGCTCATAGGTTGTATCTCGAAACCCTATGCTACATTTATGATATGTGATATGTTTTCTTTAATTCCTTGCTTTCTTCCTTCATTCATTGCTTACATTGAATGGTATTGACATGTTAGTTTTGAATGAAATCATTAATTGAGTTTGTGTTAATAGGTTAATTAGTAAGGACTCAATTAACTAAGGAATTGGGAGTTAAGTTTGGGTTCAAACTTAGGCTAATACAATTGGAACTAAAAATCAATATAGGTTAATTAATTAGAGTTGAGGTTTCAATTTCCTAGATGATTTCATGTTAGTTGAACACCTAGAGGTCTGTAGGTAGAATTGTGTAGTTATTGGTAGGGGTCTCTCTAATAGCTCAATTAGCCATATATCATGTGTTTAATTATTTGTGCGTTGATGATTGATCAATCTTATGCTATAGGAACTTCTTGAGCTAGTGCTTGAATCATATACAGTTTCTTATTTTAGCTTTTAACCATTGCATGAAACACAAAAACCCCCTTTTTACTAATCAAGTAACATTAACATCCACATGAGACGACTCGAGTTGTACCACTTTGCTGCAAATTTTACTGCAACCAGTGATTGTAACGTGGGTGAATTGCAACATTCACTATCAAATTTTGGCACTGTTGCTGGGGGTGTTGGTGCTATTTGACTTGTAAATACCTGCACATATCTACGCTTGCTTTATTTTTCACGTTTTTTGGTCGTTTTCGGTGTTTTTGGTGCATAATTAAGTGCTTCCCTATTTTGGACTATCTCTGATTGAGTTGAAACTTTCCAATTCAAGGTTTTTTGGTGTTTTGAGCAAGACTCACTAGTAAGTGAGCCCTACTCTGTTTTGCCCAAATTCCACTGTTTTGACCACTTTTTTAATTTATTTTGATTTTTTCTTGCATTTTTCAATTTTATTTTTGTGTGATTCCTTTTGTTTTATCTTTTTCAAACCCAAAGATATCAATTGCGATAGTTTTTAATTATTATAAGTCATTTTGGAGTAGGTTTTACTTGTTTCTTGTGTTTGAAATAGTGTTCTTGTATACCTCTTTTTGTGCATGACTAGATCTCTGCCTAACCAGAACTTAGTTCCTTTGGACCTTGAGATAGAAAGAACTTTAAGACAATGAAGGCAAATTAGGAGAAGGTTATTTGATCCGAGTGGATGATCAGAGGACTCTTTGTTTCCTTTTGGTTTTACTTTTGACCAAAATACTGTTTATAATTCTAATTTTGTATCTGATCATTCTGATATCTCTGCTAGTGTTTCAAATACCATGACTAAACAAGATAAGACTCTTAAGGAGCTTGTTGCTCCTAATATAGCCTATCAACCATTGGGTATTCATTATCCAAAGTTAGATACCGACTTTGAGTTGAAGTCTAGGCTAATTCACCTCTTGTCCAAGTTCCATGGCCTTGCGGGAGAAGACCCACATAAGCATTTGAAGGAGTTTTATATTGTTTGCTCCACCATGGAACTGCAAGGAGTGGATGGAGATCAGATAAAGTTTCGTGCATTTCCTTTCTCCCTTGAGGGTGCCGCAAAAGATTAGTTGTTCTATTTGCTTCATGGAGCGGTGATCGGATGGTTGGATATAAAGCGAATGTTCTTAGAAAAATTCTTTCCTGCATCCAGAGTTGAAGCCATCAAAAAACATATTTGTGGTATTTAGCAGTTGCAAGGAGAGACACTCTGTGAGTATTAGGAGCGATTTAAGAAGCTTTGTGCTAGTTGTCCACACCATCAGATTCTAGAACAACTCCTCATTCAGTACTTTTATGAGGGGTTGATGCCTATAGACTGGAACATGATAGATGTTGCTAGTGGCGGTGCTCTAATGGATAAGACTCATGCAGCTGCTAGAGATCTTATTGCAAATACAGCAAAAAATTCTCAACAATTTGGGTCTAGAGTGATCACAGGAACTAGAGGGGTTGGAGAAGTATCTCATACTGACTCACATCAGTAAGAGCAGAAGTTGGATGAGATGGCATTCCTGATGAGACAGCTTACTTTGGGGCAGCAATCTACTTCCTCACTTCCATCGGAGCCAACAAGAGTCTGTGTTATCTGCTCTTGCCACACCCACACCCACACCCACACCCACACTGCTCATACTTGTCCACAACTTCATGAGGATCCTTCAGTTGTAGCTGCTAATGTGTTTCCTGGGAAACCCCACTACCAGGCTTCTCCGCATAGATATGACCCCTTCAGTAACACTTATAATCCTGGCTGAATGGATCATCCCAAAATGAGGTTGGGCAATTCATCTCAACAACTGTTTCCATAGCAACAGTTTCAACAGAAGTATGAGCCACCCTACCAGAGATAGCAGAGTATGTCTCCCTTTCACCAAGCCTCCTAGCAGCCCAAACCACCTACCTTTCAACAACCAGTGCCCCCAGCTCCACCTCCGTCCTCTGAGCCATCTCTACAAGATATCATGAGACTGCTGTTAGAGAACCAACAGAGGACTGATACTGCTTTTTAGGATATCCACACCCAGTTAGGATATATTATATCTTCACCTAGCCAATCTCAAGGTCCTGGCCAGATTCCCTCAACTTATCCCCAATCCTAAGGGGAATGTTAGTGCCATCACATTGAGATCCAGGACTAAATTGCCAGATCTAGTGCAAGTGTCAGAGAAGGGTACTGAGGGGCTAGCACAGAGTTCTGAGCTAAGTTCCTCACAACAAAGACCTATAGTGCCGGATATGAGACAATCTAATACTTAGCAACGATCTACACTTCTCCCATTCCCACAGAGAGCACCTTGAAGCAAGAAATTAGAAGAGGTTGACAAAAAGTTGTTAGATGCCTTTCGGAAGGTGGAGGTGAACATTCCCTTTTTAGATGCAATAAAGCAAATCCCCAAGTATACCAAGTTTTTGAATGAGTTGTGTACACACAAGAGATGATTAAAAGGTGATGAGCGAATCAGTACGGGGAGGAATGTGTCAGCCATGATTCAACCAATGCCTAAGAAGTGTCTGAATCCAGGCACTTTCACTATTCCATGTGTTATTGGCTAGAGTAGATTTAAGGATGCCATGCTTGACTTAGGAGCTTCGATCAATGTCATGCTTGTCTATTTTCAGCTCCCTTGGGCTTGGTCCCTTGATGCCTACAAGGATTGTGATTCAATTATCTTACAGGAGCAATGCTTACCTAGTAGGGGTGATAGATGATGTCTTAGTGTGAGTGCAAGAATTGATCTTCCTTGCCGATTTCTACATCCTGGAGATGGAGGCAAAGACACCAGGTAGCTTAGCTCCTATCATCTTGGGGAGACCATTCCTTAAGATAGCGAGGACTAAGATTGATGTATATGCTGGGACACTCTCCATAGAATTTGAAGATAATATTGTACAATTCAGTATTTTGGATGCCATGAAGCATCCTGTGGAAGAGCACTCTGTCTTCTATGTGGATGTCATTGATGATTTCGCTATAGAGATTTTTTGTGAGCTGTTTTGGAAGAGTTTTGAGACATCTAGCTTATAGGATGCAATTGACTATTCCATTAGTTATGAGTGTTTTCATGATGATTCTAGCTAGCAATTTATTGAGTTGGCAGAGTTCTTAATGGATGATGATTTTGGGACTATTGACACTGAGGTGGAGGCTCATATAGTTCAGATGTTAGTTGTAGAAATTGCATCTTGTGCTCAACCACAACCTTCTATAGTCCAACCACCACAATTAGAGTTGAAACTACTGCTTGACCACTTGAAGTATGCATATTTGGGAGATAGTGAGCAACAACCTATTATAGTAGCTAATGGCCTCTCAGATGATCAGGAGCAGAGGTTACTTCAGGTGCTAAAAAGAACAAGCGGGCTAATGGTTGGACATTAGCAAATATTATTGATATTAGCCCCTCCACATGTATGCATAGGATCTTGTTAGAGGAGGATGTTAAACCGGTAAGGCAACCCCAGAGAAGACTCAACCCACTAATTCTTGATGTGGTGAAGAAGGAAGTGACTAGATTACTGCAGGCTGGCATCATCTATCCTATTTCAGACAGTGAATGGGTGAATCTAGTTTAGGTAGTCCTAAAGAAATCAAGAATTCCAGTGGTAGCCAATGAGAAGAATGGGTTGGTCCCGACACGGGTTTAGAATAGTTGACGTTTGACTATAGGCGACTTAATCAGGCAACTCGGAAGGACCATTACCCCTTGCCTTTCATTGATCAGATGTTCGAGAGGTTGGCAAGAAGGTCTCATTTCTACTTCTTAGATGGCTATATGGGGTATTTTCAGATGCATATTGCCCTAGAAGATCAGGAGAAGACCACATTCACATGTCCCTTTAGCACTTATACATATAGGCAAATGCCATTTGGCCTCTGCAATGCACCAGCCACATTCCAGCGTTGCATGATGAGTATTTTTTCAAACTTGCTGGAGGTATTCATGGATGATTTTACTGTTTATGGCTCTTCTTTTGATTCTTATTTAGATAGTCTTGCTAGAGTTCTACATAGATGCATTGAGACTAACCTTGTTCTTAATTTTGAAAAATGTCATTTTATGGTGGAACAAGGTATAGTCTTAGGCCATGTAGTCTCTAGCAAGGCATTGTCGTAGATCCTGCTAAGATAAATGTTGTTACCTCTTTGCCTTACTCCGCATGTGTGCAGGAGGTTCAATCTTTTCTTGGCCATGCAGGTTTCTACCGGAGGTTCATTCGAGATTTCAGCAAGATTGCCTTCCCCTTATCAACCCTACTGCAAAAGGATGTGGATTTTGTGTTTGATGAGAGATGTCAGGTGGCATTTGATTATTTGAAGAGAACTTTAACCACCACACCTATTATCCAGCCATTAGATTGGACACTCACTTTCGAGCTAATATGCGATGCTTCTAACCATGCATTAGGAGTTGTCCTTGCTCAACGGGTCGGTACGGTCTCTCATGTTATTTATTATGCTTCTAGGACTTTAGATGCAGCCCAGTCAAATTATATTGCTACTGAAAAAGAGCTTTTAGCCATTATGTTTGCTTTAGATAAATTTTGTTCCTACTTGTTAGGCTCCAAAGTAGTAGTGTTTTCTAACCATGCAGCTCTAAATTACCTTCTAAAAAAGCCTGAGGTCAAGCCTTGACTGATTAGTTGGATGCTCTTGCTCTAAGAGTTTGATATTGAGATTAAGGATAGGAGTGGAGCATAGAACTTAGTTGCTGATCATTTAAGTAGAATTGAGCGTCCTACCTTTAACCCCTTCCCATTAAAGATGATTTTCCTTATGATCATTTGTTGCATGTGCATTCTGTTATACCTTGGTTTGCTAAGATAGCTAATTATCTAATTGCTGGAGTCACATTTGCACATTTCACTAGAGCACAGATTGACAAATTGAAGAATGATTCGAAATATTATGTGTGGGATGACCCTTATTTGTGGAAATTTTGTAGTGACCAAGTGATTTGGTGTTGTGTACTTAATTCTAAGTTTGAGTCCATACTTAGCTTTTGTCATAGTTATGCATGTGGTGGACACTTTGGTCCCCAACGTACAGCTAGGAAGGTATTAGACTATGGTTTTTATTGGCCTACCCTGTTTCGAGATGCTTATGAGTTTTGCAGGTCATGTGAGCAATGTCAGAGAGTAGGAGGTATTTTTTGGAGAAATGAGATGCCCCAGCAGCCTATTCTTTTTTGTGAGGTGTTTGATGTTTAGGATATAAATTTCATGGGCCCTTTTCCCCCTTCTTCTAGTCTTGTTTATATTTTACTTGCTGTTGATTATGTTTCTAAGTGGGTGGAGGCCATTGCCACTCAAACTAATGATTCCAAGGTTGTTGTGGATTTTGTTAGATTACATATTTTCTACAGGTTTGGAACTCCTAAAATCATCATCAGTGACCAGGGAACTCATTTCTGCAACCGAAGCATGGATGCCTTGCTCAAGAAATATGGGGTTGTTCATGGGTATCCACTCCGTACCACCCCTAAACTAATGGGTAGGTTGAAGTATCAAACTAGGAAATTAAGTAAATCCTGGAAAAGATGGTCAAGCCTAGTAGGAAGGATTGGAGCGCCTGACTATATGATGCTCTGTAGGCTTATAGGATTGCCTATTGAAAAAAAACCTGCATATACAAAAAGAGAGAGAGAGAGAGAGAGAGAGAAAGAAAAAAATCTGCACATAAAAAAATTGTTCATAAATAAAGAAGTTTTAGGGTTTTGTGGTTGAATTTGAAGGATTAAGGCTTTTTGTAAGCATGGTTTGTAATAGAATGCATTTCTTACATTTATGGTCTTGTGCATATGCCTATGCTCTCTTAGGCCTTAGGTTTCAATTTTGCATATCCTTATGAATACCCTACCCCTTACCTATACCCCACTACAACCTCGAATAAGCCCTCTTGACTTATGTGTACATGTGTTTGACTAGTAGAGGACTAGATGATTAGCAAGCCTATGGTAGTGCATTTCCATTTGAGGTGATTTAAGTGTCAAATCCTAAGCTTAAACACTTTGAGAGACTTGAGTGTTAAAACTTGCGTTGTAAGGTATTCCATGCTTGGTCCATACTATTTAAAGTGAATTCTAACATGCTTGCTCCTTTTGTGCATTTGTGTCTTGCTTGTTGGAATTTTAGTGCTTTTGTGCACTCTTTGTCTTTTGGCTTGCATCTTTTGAAAATCCTTTGGAAATTTTGTTTTTCTTTGGTTTTAGGTGTGTGTCAACCTTAGGGATAGTTGTCACGAGAAGTTGTCTTAGCTTAAGCTTGTTGGTGAAGTTTCTTAGGATTTTGCATGAGGACATGCAAAAAGCTAAATGTGGAGGAATTTAATGAGTTGAATTTAGATACTAATTTTATTCCTCATATTTAGTATTTTAGTCCTCTGTGTTACATGTTTGCTTTCCAATTACAAGAATTTCATAGTTCGGTACTAATTTGTCTCTTTTGCCAATTCTTGCATAAACATGCCTTCCCTTGATTTTGTGTTTTAATGCATTCCAAGAGCTTTGGATCCTTATATATGTTGTTTTTGACTTGTAGGAACCCAACTTCGAGGGATTTGAGGCTTAGAAGTGATTGGAAGCTCAATTTCAATATTGCTAAAATTTCAGCTTGAATATGATGGAAATATCAAGCCATAACTCTCTTATCTCAAATCCAAATGAAGCAAATGAGGTGTCCATTTTGAAGCCAAGAGAAAGATCTACAACTTTTATGATACACTGAGAGCTAATTCGGAGGTTCAGGGATTGAAATGGAGCTTGAAATTGACTAGAACATGAAATTTTGCATAATTGCTGTCAGGAGCATAATGCAAATATTGAGCCATAACTCTCTCATCCGAAATCCAAATGAAACAAATGAGGTATCTATTTTGAAGCTAAGAAAAAGATCTACAACTTTCATGAAGACACCAAGAGCTAGTTCGGATGTTTTGGGGCTCAAACAAGGCTCAAAATTGACCAGAATGTCTAATTCTGCATAATTGCTTAACGCAAGGGGCTGTGCTATAGGGCAACCAGAAAAGTGCAAAATAGTAGAAAGGTTGCAATCTCGAGTTTTGGGCCACTTGGGCCCACTTTTGGAAAAACAATACATGGGAATTCATGTATCAATACCTAGGACTTCACCAAATTAAGTAAACAAGCTCATTTTAGGAAAGAGGACTCTCTTTCTCTGGTTTTTAGGTTTCCTTTCTCTCTAATTTTTCTTCTTCTTCTAAATTTTTCTTCTCTTTTCATCAAGGATTGTAAGAACCAATTTGTAGTTGTTGTTTGTAACTTCCATTACCATGGAGGAGTAGACTCAAGCTAGCTCAAGGGGCTTCCAAATGACTCATAGATTGTATCTTGAAACTCTATGCTACATCTATGATATGTGATATGTTTTCTTTAATTCCTTGCTTTCTTCATTCATTCATTGCTTACATTGAATGGTATCGACATGTTAGTTTCGAATGGAATCATTAATTGAGTCTGTGTTAATTGATTAATTAGTAAGAACTCAATTACCTAAGGAATTGGGAGTTGGGTTTGGGTTCAAACCTAGGCTAATGCAATTGGAACTTAAAATCAATATAGGTTAATTAGAGTTGAGGTTTCAATTTCCTAATTAATTTCATGTTGGTTGAACACCTAGAGGTCTCTAGGTAGAATTGTGGAGTTATTGGTAGAGTTCTCTCTAATAGCTCAATTAGCCATATATCATGTATTTAATTATTTGTGCGTTGATGATTGATTAATCTAATGCTATAGGAACTTCTTTAGCTAGTACCTGAATCATATATAGTTTCTTATTTTAGCTTTTAACCATTGCATGAAACACAAAAACCCCCTCCTTACTAATCAAATAACATTAACATCCATGTGAGACGACCCGAGTTGTACCACTTTGCTACAAATTTTAGTGTAAGCAGTGATTGTAATTTGGGTGAATTGCGATATTCAAATCTGAATTGCAACTAGAGTCTTGGGAGTCCTTAAAATCCGAATTTTTTGAAGAATGAGATTTAGTGATAAGTTATATTTATTTGTTTAGGTGTCCTTAGTCAATAATTATTGCAAAAGAATTTGAAAAAGAAAAAAATTTAAATAATTAGCCAACTAATGTGATTTACCAACGTATTGAATATGATTATTAGTGTCTTGATGCAAATTTACTAGCGTTTTGAGATAGTTTACTAACATTTTAGGAATTCCTCACAATCTGAATTTTTTGAAGAATAAGATTTAGTGATATGTAATATTTATTTGTCTAGGTGCTCTCAGTCAATAATTGTTACAAAAGAAATTGATAAAGAAAAAAAAAATCAACAATTAGCTAACGAGTGACATTTATCAGTGTATTGAGTACAATTACCAACATCTTAGGAAGTCCTTAAAATACGATTTTTTTGGAGAATAAGATTTAGTGATGTGCTAAATTTATTTGTCTAGGTGCCTTTAGTTTATAATTGTTACAAAAGAAATTGACAATGAAAAAAAAGTATCAACAATTAGCCAACTAGTGACATTTACCAGCGTATTGAATACAATTACTAGTGTTTTGAGAGAATTTACTAGCGTCTTAGAAGTCTTTAAAATCTAAATTTTTTGAAGAATGAGATTTTGTAATATATATGTTATATTTATTCATTTAGGTACCCTTAGTCAATAATTGTTACAAAAGAAATTGAAAAAGAAAATTTAAACAATTTGCCAACTAATGACATTTACCAGCATATTGAATACTCTTACCATTGTCTTGATATAAGCATTTTGAGAGAATTTACTAGCGTCTTAGGAAGTCCTTAAAATATAAATTTTTTTAAGAATGAGATTTAGTAATATGTTAAATTTATTTGTTTAGATGCCCTTAATCAATAATTGTTACACAAAATTGAAAAAAAAATTTTGAAGTCATTAATTATTATTTTAAGAGTGAAATAATTTTTGAAATATGATAACATATAATTAATTGATAATATAAAAAAAAATTTATACTAAGTACATCAAAATAAATTATTTTCATTATGTTTTTGGCAAATTTTACATGGGGATATCCTTGTTACAAAGTTATTACAACCGCAGTAAATAACATGAATTTAATTTAAATGCACTGACAGTGTAAAATAGTTTTACACTGTCAACCAATAGAAATAGTAGAAAGTGCCAACTCATACAAATAACCACCCATGATAATGAGGGACCCACCATGATTTCTCACCTTTCCAGGATTTCTATTGGTTGACAGTGTAAAACTGTTTTACACTGTCAGTGCATACCAATTAAACTCAAATAACATACCCTTAGTCAATTAATTCATTAGGTTTAAGTAAGTAAATCAAATCACAAACATTTCAATCCCATAGCAGGTCCACACACAACTAGTGAGAAGACATGTCTTACTACCACCAGCCACTTAACTGTGCAAATGCCTAATCATGAGGAACTTATGACAACCTTTTGAAATCTAAACCTAAATAGTTATAATAAAGCCTAAATTCGTATTAATCTCGATACTATCGTGTACTAAACACTAACACCATAAACATTAAGTTCACTATCATCACCGTATATAGAACACTGTTACCATCAACTAACACTCTTAGGGCACAACCACTTTTACTTTTTAATTAACCATCCTACATTGACTAGGCAAGAATAAGTTCTAAGGTAGCAAAACCCACAACACAACAAATTAAAATTAATCCATCACTACATACTAATATTCTCAAAATAACATCTTATTTTTTCACCACAGACTGCGTTATTGTTATCAGGAAAATGCATGCATGCTCACCACCCTGAAATGTTAACTACCCCATTGCCGAAGGACATGTAAAAATCCTGCATCATGTACACCGGTGTTAGCATTGAAAATAACTAATGTTAAATATAACGCAAACTAAATCCATGCACACCTACTAACCAGATCATCCTCTTCAGTGTCATAATCTCCATCACTACCCTCTAACTCATCGTTCTCTTCATGAACGTGTTTGCACTCCATACTCTCAGATTGGGCAACCATTTTCAATTTTTGCACTTTAGGGCAAACCATTCTTGTATGACCTTCTGCTCTACGTACACGACACTAGATCACTTGCTTGGCCTTGCCACCGAAAGGTTTAGTAGCTACACCACATCCTTTGGTCTTGATTCACTAGGGATCCTTAACATTGCATCGTGCAGCTTGCTTGGCATTCTGTGGCAATATTATTTCCTACTCATGCTTCGCACATAATTCAGCTATTCTACTTGCAATCCAGTCCATCGCATCATTGTAGTCATCAAGAATTCTACAAGCAACATTGGTCAATTCTCTCCAACTATCATTCATAGAGACAATGCAACTCACATAGCACCCATCTTCAAATCCTAATGCTCACCTATTTCTCAATGCATGTCCTTCCTTTGCTTTCATGGTACATTTCTCTGGTGTTAAGGACTAAGGCAATAATTGTCAATATCTAGAAACACCATAACATTAATTATATGCTCACATGGAATGCCAAACAATTCCATGTGCTGACGGAGCATCTAAACTCCATATTTTGTGGCCAAAAAAATATGTGCCATATCTTATTCAAATCACAATATTTACCAACAACAAAGATAACACTTGTGAAAGTTTCCTTCCACACAATAAAGATAGAACACCTCCCGAGTGTATACCTTTGCAGCTGATAGCTCCAATGCTTCTAGTTGAGTTTGTATGACAAGAAAACCAAAAATCAACTTAAAATCAGTCTCTACCTCATTGTCACACATGGCCTCCAAGCAATGATCAAAGTGCTATACAAACTCTGTCAAGTTATGACCAAACTCCACATACCTACCCATTTGTGAATGTAAGCCTTTGCATCTTGAAGTGGTCCTCAAACTAGCAAAGAAATTACCTCTCATATGTGTTGTTGCCTACATACCCCTCTTCTCATATGTATCTTGAACCGACATAATATCCTAGACCCCAAACTTCCTCACCATTGCTACCCACTTCTACTGAAATTGGTCAACCTCATAGTCTTCTAACATACACTTCTTGAACTCCTGAATGAACCTTGGAATAACCACAATCGATGTTGCATTCCTTATTAAGTGCCACCCACATAATCGATGTTTTGCCTCTGGACATACCCTCTAAGTTGCATTTTTCATTGACAAGTCTCCATCCATAATCACCGACTTTGGAGATTTTCCTTTCATTACCTCCACAAATTTCTCCATAGCCATACATAAGTACCTTTAGATTCATTAGAAACTATATCACAACCAAAAAACATTGTTTGGAGATGATGATTGACTCTGGAGAACACAATCATAGGACACTTATATTTATTCTTTCTGTATGTAGCATCAAACGCCGACACATCTCCAACACTTAATAATCAACTTGGCCTCTACAATCAGACCAAAACAACCGCCATATTATATTTTGCCCATCAACTTCATGCCTCCAAAACAATAACGGATCTAGCCTTTCTTGCTTACAGAGGTACCCTATGGCATTGTTTGCATCTCCACCTCCCAATTGTCAATCTTTATCAATTTGGTTATACATATCCTTTTTTCAAAATCCTACTTTATCAAAACCACTAACTTGAGTAGTAAAAAACCCATAAATCTTAGGAGTGCTAATACCTTCTTTTCTCATGTTATTAAACCTTAAGATGTCACCTCCACCCATATTTCTATCTGACCGAAGCAATCTACAATATTCTAGGCTCAATAGATCATGATTGTGGTCATCATCAAATTCTATCATAAGCCATCTATTCCTCATGCCACCAGAATGCACACGTAACTGAGCTTAGCACCCACACCTAGTCAGTTGTTTCGGCTCCCTTCTCCAATTAATGTTCTCTAGATATTTTGGCTCCCGATGGCCATGTCTAGAGCGAACAAATGTTTGCCAAAGTATTTTGTTGTCAGATACACTTCGACCAACTTTGTACCTTAGAATACCAAACACATGGAATTTGTTGTATAGATTATAGAATGCATATGCTAGGTCCATATTAGCAAAATCATACTTTTTAACCTCTTCTCCACTCAATGAGATGTAGTCTACTCTATGAACACTCCCAATAGAATCAATGAACAACTCTTCTTCATCATTACCCTCTCCAACTCGATGCTTGTCATCTATTCCTCCTACTCCCTACAAGAAATTTAACTTCATTATGTTATTCATTATGTTATAAAAAAAATTACACCAAGTAGACATAGCCCAGTTCAAGCAACACTCAACACTAAACCAAATTTAACTCTGTCGCCATCTTATTCAACTGGTCCGAAGAAGAATCTTCAATTAGTTTTGGCATTTATACTTCTCATTCTCTCCTTCACACAATTAACATTGCATCCATATAAAAATAAAATCACAAATAAATACATACTTTTAAGAAATGAAAAAACCTTAGCCATCATCTTGCAATTTAATAGTTGCAGGCAACCCAACCTGAGATTCAACCTTGCTCTTGCTAACTGTTGCCAAGTTCCAACTTCACTTAACATTAAATTGTAACTATAACTAACCTGAATGACTAAGGTGAAAACTAAAGTAGACAGATAACTCATTGTCACCAAACAAATCATAACGATAGCAAAAATCCAAGTTGACAGCAACCTTCATTCAAATTTTCTTTCTACAGGATGTAGCTAACCATAAAAGTCATCTACCTCTTCCTCACCCACCCAACTAACTAACACATTAATATGAATTTCTCACCAAAACATCTAAGCTCTTGTTGTGGATCTTAGGTCAAAGAAACAACATCAATCAATTTTTGGATATAAATAGGTTGGCATTCTTATGCTTTACCGGATTCTAGAAAAATAATAAATATATCACAAATTTAAATTAAAGGAACGGCTATTAGAACGAGGATAACCACATACCCAGTACATGCAACTCGCACGTTGCAATAGATACTTGTGCGGTCACTGACCAAATCCCTGTACCAAGCTTCTCATCCAACCAAATCTCTTGTGTGCACTACTTCGACAAGAGGTTGTGATGGTTAAAGCATGGGGTGGTTTTCCCTTCTCTTAATGGGAAAATAAGATTAGAGGAGATTTTGAAGGGAAACAAAAGGAATAAGTGGACACATCAAAGCACAACATTATCTTATAAAGCCACCAACGTTTGTCCGTCGTCTCACTTGTGTCGACACCGCCGTATGCAACCAACCTACATCATTGATTTCAGAGGGATGAAGGATTGAGGGACTCTTCCCTTCCCCTTTTCGTTCTGATAAGACTTTGAAAGGGAAAGAGGAAAAAATGTTTGTCTCCAACAAGAAGACGCCGGTAAAAAGTAAATTGGAGCTACTACTAGCGCTGCCGCTAACTCACCTCTACTTACCAATAGCAGCCCACAATTGGTGCACCGTATTAAATGGTGCATGAAGCACCTTAGTTTATAAGATGCATGCTAACATGCACCTATTTTTTAAGCTATATCCTTTTTTCTTTTCAAATGCTATCTATTATTATTATTATTGCTTTTACTTTAATATAAAAAACTTTATCAATTTTATAATCATTACTAAAATTCTAAAATATCTATAACTTGGTAAGTCTAACGTGATTCTTCTTAAGAGTTATTTTAATATTATAATATAGTTAAAATTTTACTTTTACTAATTTATTTATTTTAAACTAATTACTTAATCAATTATTTAATTAATCTTTTAATTAATTATTCTTGTCAAAATAATTTGGATAACTTAACTAAAATATTTCAATTCAAAATTATTTTACATAAGGTAGTTTATAAAAAAAGAGGGTGTTAAAGACAACAAATACTGAAAGTTATAGGGGGATAATTTGGGCAACAACTGGACTAGCAATAGTCCTATACCAAAACATGAGCTTGTACTCATACTTTATAGTCCTGTCAGAGCCCAGATTTCGAACCACGCTTAGATAACAAATCCTATAAACTTCACCCTCTAATAGCTGCTCCTTAAACTTTTAAAGCAAAGGCTTTCTAATTGTGGTTTGGCTTTTGTCACCCATTTTATAAAAACAGAATGGGCAAAAATTAGGATAGTGCTACTTCAAATTTCAAAATAATGAAATAGATTAAAAATATAAAAACACTCATAGCTTCATCTATAAGCATCATGTCAATAGAAGGATTTGTTTATTGCTAAACGTGGGAATCCATGCCTCCTTTTGAGGATAAATTATGATGATTTGATCAATAGGAGGAACCATTTTCTTTGCACCACAACAAATAATCTCTTCAAATTATGAGAAAATAGAAGCATTAATACTTGGAGAATATAGACGAAGTATGTTCTGATTTTGAATACTTATAGGTAAATACATTTCATAAATTTGAAAAATGTTTAAGAGTCAGAGGCAGTGTTTTAAATTGCCGTTGTGGTTGTGGATGCGGTCGCAGTTGCAGTTGTTGCGATTGTGGACATTGCGGCTATTGCCATGCGCATTGCGGCTGTTGCAGTGTGAATATTTTTTTAGTTTGCTCCTGGAAATTAAGCTTGTTGCGGCCCGTTGCGGCCTGATGCGGCTCTGATACGGTCTGTTGCGACTCCGATGCAATTACGTTGCGGTCAATTTATATGAATTGGTGAAACACCGCAATTGCGGTGTGATGCAGTTGCGGTGGTGACTGCAACCACAATATTGCGGCTACATCACGTGATGCGGTCCGCAATTTGAAACACTGGTCAGAGGCAAAAAGAAAAAAAGGAGAAACTTATCTCCAAACTAAACAAGACCAAGTGCACACTTGAGGACAATGCAAAGTGTGTTTTCGAAAAGAGATCCTAAAAAATATTTACCAACCTAGACTCTGAGTTCCTGCCGAACTTTTGAGAAAAGAAATAGCATCAATACAGAAAACAAAATCATGATAATATAACAAAAAGAAAAATATGGCAGCACAACATACTTAAAACTAATAAACAACAAAATACATATTAATAGAAAAGCATGAAGATTGCAGTATGTGAGATACAAAACAAATAAATCAAATAATATCAAAATAAGACAATATTTAAAAAAAAAAATTACATCATTGAACATAGCACAAGTCTAAAAATTTTTCTCCCTAGAAAGTACCGTTGTAGCATCCACAACCACCATTCAACTCTCCTCAGATTGACTGTGATTGGGCATGCATTTATTACAGTAGATACTCTCATCACTCTAAGAAGGTAGAGAATACCTACATGTTGGAATAAAAAATCGATCAACAATGAAATAGAAAACATGATGAGATGAATGGCTTAAAAATACTTGAAGAAATCAAACATAGGACAGGAAAGAACACGCTTGATTAAGCCACAATTATCGTTAGATTTTTCACCCATCATCACCGGCGACACGTGACACATATAAGGGCAGTGGCACATGAAACCTAAGAAAACCCTAAGTCTCTCATCCTCACCACAAGATCTAAGTTAGCTAAAATATGGGGGTAACACAATACAAAGCTAATATGTGTCTTGCAAGCATACTTCAATCCACTAAAAGGTGAATGTTATGGTGGATTTCTATAACCATGAATTTGGTGGATTTTGTAGCGTGGATGGTGAGGATTGTGATGCGTATCCTTAGAAGGGTGTACATTAGAAAATTATGGTGCATATTAGCAGACGTGAAACTCGAAACTCGCGTCAAAGCGGAACTCGGAACTTGTCAAAGTGAATCTTGGAACTCGCATGGAGTCCAACCCTGTCTTCATCATCTTTTAAACTCGCATCAAAAGTGGAACTTAGAACTTGGAACTCACTTTGATTCCAATTTCAACATTCTCATCTTGAGAGATTTCTACTATGCACCACTAAATAACAAAAATCCACAATATTCACAATTTTACGTATCCACCAGAGAATTGGCCCCACTTAAAAGCTAGCCACAATGGGCTCAATTTTGAAAAGAAGGCCAAAACGTGCTAAGACCTAAGTCTCTCATCCTCACCACAAAATTTGAGTTAGCAAAAATATGGGGGTAACACAATACAAAGCTAATCTATGTCTTGCAAGTTTAGTGAAATTCTTTATATATTATGAGCTGGCTACGACATTTTGTGAACTTCCTTATTTGTTTAGATTTTTTTTCCCCAAAAGTTTGTGGAAGTAACACATGACTATCAGACTCAATTTGTGGAAGTATCCTATATCCTTATTAGTTTTTTATTTCTTGGACACTCAAAGCCAGAGAAATTCTCGGATATGGAGGAAGAAAATTCTTCCTCCAAATGAATCCTGTACCATTAAATAACTTTAAAAAATAGAAAAGGTAATGAAATTAATAAATATGGATGGTGCATATCACATGTGGAGGAAAAAGAAGGTTTCCTCTATGGATGAAGCAAGGATTTCTCTACAGATATAATTAAATTCATTAAGTTTACAAGTTCACTAACTTGCCTTGTAGGTAGAATATTACTGTTGGATGCAAATCCACTACACTTTAATGAATATCATAAAATTCTGAACCTTAACAAATATCTTATTTATGATAAAATAAAAATTACAAATACAACTTAATAAATATGAGCCCTTGTATCAACAACTCTGATAAGATTTCCAAGAAGACAATGGTATCATTATGAAAGAAAGGAGATGAATGAATATTGAAATAAGAACAAGGTAACCCCATGCTTTCGGTCCAAAGGAGGCTCCTCACACAATTCTACAACATTCTTTCCCTTTCCCCTTCCATTCACTTATTTATATTAGTCTCAAGTAGTTAGTTAGTTAGTTACAATGAAGTGTAAAAATCCCTGGTCCAATTTGGTGCTCCTATTATTCTAACCTTTTTTTTTTTTTTAACTAAAGCTTGCTAAAGTTTAGTTACTTACAATGAAGTTTTTTTTTTTTTTTTGGGTCTGAATTACAATGAAGTTTATTTCTTGCAGGAACGACCGCTTGTGAGCTCTCAGGCCCAATTTGAACTTCTGTCGGCACATCTTCGTGAACTTCCACGTTACGCCTTGCATCTTCATGTATTTGGGCTTCATGTAGTTGGGTCTCTGTCTTCTTCCCATTAATCGTATCGAACTCCAAGGCCATAGTTCTTTCAAACTCTTGGCCATGCAGAGGAACTCACAAGTTCGTTAGCGGCATTATCTCCTCCCAAATCTCTCAGCCGATTCAGCTCTGGTAGAATCACAGTGCCAAGGTCTGGTCTGTCTCGTTTCCTCATCTCACAACACTTCAAGGCCAACCTTGCATACGATAAGGCCTCTTCAACTGGCCAATCAGTCACACTTGGATCAAGCACCTCTTTGAAGCGACCATTCTCGATAGAATTCCCAACCAAGTGGGACAAACCCATTGGAGGCCTTGCAGTGATGATTTGCAGCAGCATCACACCTAATGAATATATGTCTGATTTCACACCCAACAATCCTGTTTGTTGATACTCAGGGTCAATATAGCAGAACGTTCCGGCAGCTTTTGTCACGTGATATTGGGTGGTCTTGTTAGGCACTGAAGGGGGAACAAGCCTTGCCAAACCCACATCACCGATTTTGCTCACATAGTTTTTGTCCAAGAGAATGTTTGCTGGCTTGAGGTCCCGGTGCACCAGTGGCTCTGGCTTTGTCTGGTGAAGGAAAAGAAGGGCAGTGGCAATCTCTGATGCTATGCCGAAACGAGCTTTCCATGGGATTGGTGGGGTGTTGTCTTTCCGGAACAAACGATCTTCCAAGCTGCCATAGTCCATATATTCGTACACAAGGCATCCGTACTCGGGGCATGCACCTAGAAGAAGGACCATGTTCGGATGTCTTATGGTGCTCAACACATCAACCTGCATTGGAAACCATTAATACATATAGATAAATGTTTGTTTTACATCCAAACACAACATTAAATGGGCTACTTTGTGATTTTAATCAAAGAATTTTGGACATTTTTAATTAAGTCTCATATCATGGAACATGACATATGCTTTGAGAGTATTGCCCCATTTAATGTCTCAAAAATGAGTTTAAATAATGAGACTCGTGAGATAACGGTGACTCGATTTTTCTATTATAATAATTTCTATTTTCTTTTTGTGGCCCAGTACACAAACAATCCCTACATATTAATTAATACTTCCAAGCTGCATGTGATTTTCACTCATCTTTTGTATTTTTTGCATATTTTGCTGTGATTGCCTCTCCTCGTATATTTGTGACATCATATTACATGATTCACTCATCAAGAGTTATTGAATTCCTTTATACCAATCACCAGTGCACATTTGATGAAAAGAAGGAAGTTCTCATTGAACGAAAAAGTGCCCACTGATGTCAGTGTCACAAACATGTGATTATTGAGCTCAACAAATGGTAGTATGACTTTTGACATGGAACAGTTTTGGTACTTCAGACATGCAATATTGTCCTTGACCCTTCTTTGCATTATACTCTTTTCTTTTGCATAAACTTCATGTCAGTAACTTGTAAATTTGACAGACCTCGTACATATATTGGGGTTTACATGCGATGTGGTTCGATTAAACAAGTGGCATATTGTTCTTCGTATATTGAGATCAACACAAATTGAAAAAAGTTTTGGCTAGTAAAGTAGTGATACTCCTTGTATAGGATATATGCTTGATGAGGTCAATCTACGTTTTGACAATAAATAATTGATCCAATGCCATTTATCATTTTATAAAAGCTAGCCTCCAATTTGTTTGAACTTAAATATTCATGCTCCATATTTCTAACAAAAAAATTATAGTTACCTCCTGCTGAAATTGCCTCTCCCCATGGGATATGTCTGGCCTCACGACCTTAATGGCAACAAAAGTGTGGTCAAGCACTCCTTTGAACACTGGTCCGTATCCACCTTCACCAATTTTCAGAGCATTGTCGAAGTAATTTGTTGCAACTTCAATTTCTTTAATGTGGTATCTTCTATATTGAGTATTCTTACATAAGGCAGCATTTAAAGCTCTTTGCTTCTCTTCTTTTTCATGCTTGGCTCTTATTTCCGCTTGCTTTCTCTTTTGGGTTTCTATTTTTGCTAGGCGTTGTGCCTTTTCTGCTGATTCCATAGCAGCCTTGGTTTTCAGCCTCTGTAACTTTACTGAAGCTAATGCAGCCTCTTCAACTAGCTTAGCTTTTTCAATGTGGTGCTCCTTTTCTTGCCTAAACTTTTCGAGTTCCATTGCCTAAATAACAAATAGTAGCTGTCTTTTTAAGTCATCTTGTTCAGCGGATTTATTTTATTCTAAAATTAAAATGCAGCGGATCCACTAAAATTGTGTGACATGACATTACCTTATGTTTTGCTGACTTGGCTTCTCTGCAAACCATACCATATTGCTCCGTTGTTTTCTTCAAATCTAGTTTTAGTTTCTTTATTTCTCCATCCAATCTTTTCTATAGGATAAGTTATGCAGAAAAGGGGAAAAAAAAAGTAATTATTCACATGCGAAGAAAATATGTATTTTCTATTGGATATATGCTTGGATACTTTTCTATTGGTGATTGAAATACTGGGTGAAGCATCAGTAATGGCAGTCTGAATTGCAAGTTTGCATTACCTACTAAAATGTCAATGCTCAGTAGTTTCAGCACTCTTGTTATAGTTAAAATATCATTAGATAGCACACATAATAAATTATAGCTAGAAGAAAGAAGAAAAATGGAGGGGCAGAGGAGAGGGAACTTTATTACATAATTTAAAAAAACTGGATTCACTTCAACCCAAAAAAAAGAAAATAAAATGGATTCACTCACTCACAATCTATCTACATATCCAAAAGGTTTAAGTTTTGAATTCCACTTTTCTCTTATTTTCAATTTTCAAATGATCTAGAGAATCACATCAATACTTATTCCTTATCTTTAGAGATTTATATAAAGAAGACCCAAACAACAACATGATCAAGGCCGATCGACTGCCTAATCATCAGAACTTAAAATGAACCGGAAGGTAAGGCTAATTGACCGAATAGCTTTCTGCATTATTCTGAGTTTTTTTTTTTTTTTTGGGTGGAGGAGAGAATTGCAGTCTAACATGCTTGTTAATAGATTAGGAGAGAAATGAATATGCATATCAAAGCCAAGTATTTTGTAATTAATTATCTGTATTTATTTCCTAACTCCTACAACAATATGTTTTGTGTTTATGCAAGGGGACATATATTAACACTCAAGCCTCATTCTTTTGGTTCATGCTCGATAGGATTAATTGATCAACTCGATAAAGCACACTTCATCATTGTTATGATTCTGAACTGCATAGATACGCCAATTTGATATTTTACAGCATGCCAAATTACGCCAGAAGCAAATGGCCTGTCTTTTTGAATAATAGAGTACTTACTTTGGGTTTTGAAGAAGTGATGCACTTGGAACTATTTGAGTTTACAACTACTTCTTGGTTTCCAAGTGACGTATCAGTCAATTCAACACCAAGTAGCCCTGAACTATCATTGTTGGCAGGAGAACTTTGATCTGATGAATTTTGTGAAGAGGAGCTTCCCGCTGATAGTCTTGGACCTCTTGGAGAAATGATGATGTCTTCATTGGACTTACGTGAGGTCACCAAAGCAGCATCTTTGGTTTCATGTAAAGACACCCAAACGTTGCTGGGTTCTCGTGCAATTGTGTCTTTGCATGATTTACTGCACAAGTAGGTCAAAATGCCAAGAACATATATTTAGCCAAGGGAACCACCTTAAAAATGTATAGCCAATCAATAAAATTAAATAGAAATCAATTGATCCTCGGACTCCCTCTTCAACCTTTTCTTCTCCTTAATTCAGTTGATTAAAGTTTAGCTTAGCTTAGTTTGGGAGTGCTCTCGGAAGAAGTGCTCTAACTTATGAAAAGTATAAGTCAATTTTTTCTGTTTGGTAAACCGAAAAGCTGGAGTGCTTTTACTCCTGGCTTTTGAGAGTCAGGAATGCTCTTGAGAGCCCTCATCGGGTTCTTTTTGAAGCTGACTTGTGCTCTCTAAAATTTAAAAGGCCAATATAACCTTACTCTATTTAATGACATTAAAAATCGAACTTATTCTTTTTAGTATTTATAACTACTGTAGTCATTTTAGCTATTAAGAGCAATTTTATCAAATATTATTTTTATAACTTCTGCTTATTGACAGCAATTTTTATATTATTTTACTAAACAATACTATTATGACTTTTTGAGAGCAGCTTTTAGAAAATCGAGAGAGCTCAGCAGATTTTAAAAAGCCACAGCAATATCAAACCAAACCTTTGTTAGTTGGTTTAAGTGTGTAATTTCATTTAGGAAAGAATGGATTTTACTATCTTAGAACTTAACTAGTCTTCTTTAGCTTGAATGCATGAAATTATTTAATAAAAGATATAAATTTTTACTATTATTTTAAAAATATGATTAAAATATATATGCATCAAAAACTTTGATTATATGTTTTAATTAATAGTTGAGCTATATACTTATTGATTTAATTGATGATTTAATTTAGTAACTTGATATTAAAGTTCAAAGTTTATGATGGATGCTAGTTTAGGAAGAAAAAATTGAGCATGATGATCCTATATGACGTGGAATATGCAGCTAGAATTTTTAATATAATAATATTATATTAGATATTAATATATTAAATTTAAATTATTAACTTCTTAAAGCTTACAACAGAAGTTAATTTTAAACGAAGATAAATAAATATGGTGATGTCACGTGGCATCTTTTGCCAAAAACCTTCTTTTATACAATAATTAATGTTTTAACATAGGTTAAGCTAACTTGTTAAGAAACTAATCATGGAAACAATTTTTTTGATATGGTATTATGGAAACAAAATTTGAAGTTTTAATGAATTTTCGTATGAATTATTATAGTTTAAAATGTTATAACATGTTTTTAAACTTAAGAAAAATTAAATAGGCCCTTATAGAAGAATTATGTTTTTAGTTAAGTTCCTACCAATCATAAGCTTTTATAATTAAGTCATTAAAGCCTTTATCATCACAATGATTTATATAGGACTGTAAACATGAATTAATAGAGTTTAAATGAATAGCTTAAAAGAATAGCTAGCAGAGACCAAGTTTAAAATTTTTTGGAAGTGTAGAATAATTGTTAAATTTAAACTATAGAAATCTAATTAAAATTTTATTTAACTATAAAGACTTATAAAACGATTTAACCAAAAATTTTCTATGAAAAGAATCATCATGCTCTTTTTTTTTTTTTGGACGAGAGAATCATCATACTCTTAAAATAAGAAGACACGTACAAATTAATTAATTATAATTAGAAAATGTACTTTCATTAATGATACATAGCTACGGCAATGAAATATTTGATATACATATTTGAATTTTTTATCTATCGATTAGATGTATTATAATTATAATTTTCTTTCATATACCAAAATTTATAAATTTATCATTGATTGAATCTACACATCATTGCATGCTATTTTATGATACTGATAGCTAATATTATGAAAAATAACATCTTATTTTATATTGCAATCTGGTAGTGGTTGAACTATGTTGTACACAAGGCCCCCATACGATCCTCATCCCAATTTACTCAAATACCGAAATATGCAGTATATGCCATTGAAATCTAATAATATTTAAAAAATATTACTAAATTATAAAAAGTGTTGCTAAAATTATTTAATAACATAACTTATATACTACTTGTAAGAATGTTATTAAAGGGTTTTAACAATATTTTTTTCATTTTTAATATTTTTTAAATGTTATTTAAAAATTTTAATAACACTTTTTGTTAATGAATGTTGCTATAAACTAAATATATAGTAGTGATGATATAGTTCAGGATTTCCTTTACTTCAATCACTTTTATTTGTGTTCAGCATTTTTTCTATCGCTTTTTCATTTCAATTTTTATATATTTTTTGAAATAAACTCGTAAATTAAATAATTATTTTATAACTAAGAATTATTGATTTAAAAAATGAACATAATCATTAGACAACATTTGCACAAATAATGCATACATATATTTTATTTTTAATATTTAATACCCTAATGACAAGATTGACAATTTACAAGATATTTTGGTTAAAATGAATTCGTCATAATATTCAATTTTCCTGTACAAAATTTACATGGTATGCTAGCATACGCAATCGGGAAGCAATATATATATATATATATATATATATATATATATATATATATATATATATATATATATAGTCTATCAACGTCAACCAAGCAAGAAATGCAAGAAACCTAGTATCTAACTATCTATGGCTCCAAAGTTTACATACTCTTTCTCTCTCTCTCTCCAAAAGAAGAAAAAAAATGATATTTGTACATATATTCATTTAGTGTGTCCATCAATATTACAAAGTCACATGTAAATAGTAGAAAATTTGAGTTAATAAGGGGGGAATCAAGAGGACTCTAATTGTAAGCGATAAAATTGTCACCCAATTTTTCAATCATAAAATTTGTAGTCATTTATATATGAATCTATTATCAAATGATAATATTATCATATATTATTATAATTCCCTTGTTATCAATGTGAATTCTTCATTATTTATATATGACTCCCCAATATCAGTAGGCAGAATATGTATAAACATTATTTCTCATTAGAAAATTGTTTTTTTTTTTTTTTTGCATAGTCCACAAATACTTCAATTAGTTGACATGTAGTGTTTGCAGTTTAAATAAATATAGATTTTGATTATATAAGTGTTGAATATGATGTTAAGTTAGAATAGATTTACACAATTAGTAAAGGTAATATATATATTTAATATTAATATAAATAAAATTTATACTTATTTGAATTGTAATCACCATATATCAATTTGAGTGTCTAAATTACTATGCACAAATAATGAAATTGTAAATATCATGCACAACTAGACTCTTAGATGGTTATGATCCATTACCCTTTCAGTTTTTTCAGGGTTTTATCATAAAATATTGTGAAAAAAATTCCTCTAGGACATGGCCCCAGCGTGATTATAATTTTGGGTTGTGTTATGTGTACACATGCAGCCAACACACTTCTCGACATATTATAATATCCAGGGTCAAAATCACTGGATTTTTCATTTTAAATTTTATATCTTATTATTTTTAACCAATCCAACGATTTTTAGAAAAGTTTGTCAACTTATGTTATGTACAAAAATAATTTCCGCATAATTGTTGTCTACGAACATGCTTTGGAAGTCATAGTGTAAAGGGTTAAAAAAAAAAAAAGAAAAAAAATAGTAATTATGCATAACCAAGATAATTAGTGTACATACCTGTTTATATCTTCAGAAGCAGGAGGGGTATCGGGAGTAACCTTAGGTGAATGAACCAATGGAGAATCTTGCAGCAGAGAGATAACATCTTTTATAGTTGTTGTTATTAAGCCTTTAATATTATGAGGAGGACCTGTTGGCCGGATATTTTGCACCTTTCCCTTCGATATAACATGTAATGTGCAAGACTCTGGCAAAGACTTCGCTAATCTAGTTGGCACATCTGTATGTTTTAATCTCCTGACAAAAATGAGATGAGACCATTAGTTAAAAGATATTTAAAGGCTTTGCTCGCAGACTCAAAAAAATGCATTTTAATGCTCAGGAGTCACGGCATAAACATACCATAGGAAGTAGGTAATACTAAAATCTGATAACTTTTGATTGTTATCTAACTTACAAATGCAATCCTTTTCCAAATCTGACATAAACGTGTTACATGAGCTTGAAATTAAAGCAAATCCTCGTAAATGTAAGTTGTCAATCACGAAATATCACCAAAAGGAAAGTCAATTATTTCATTACTTTTTCCTTTTCTTGGAAGTTCTTCAATGGTTTTGAAGAAATTAATGTTACATTGCTTTAGCACTGCACTGAGAAAGACAACATATGTATCTATGTTAAAGAATATATGCCCAGAGGCATAAATATGTCACAGCAAGAAATATTTACATGCAAGTGCATATGAGTAGTGTGTTCATGAGAGAGAGAAGCACCTTATAAGAGAATTCCATTGGGAAGCCCCAACAACAACACCGTTGATATAGTTTTCATAGACGTAATAAGTAAGCGCACTTGGAACGTTAATGCCATGTAAGACCAACTCAGTGGCTACAATCTGAAATGATTGATGTCCACAATTATAAATGAATATGATTTTTAGACTTAGACATAATGCATGATATACTTAAAATTTGATCCTTTTTAATAGTTGATAGAAACTGTTGAAATTTATTGCTCACCCCTTTTCGAGCACAAATTCCTCGGAAGGGGAGAAAAAATTGGTGCAATTCTTCTTCAGTTGGTGGACGACCGTGTTTAGGGACAACAACATCATCTGCACCAAATTTAAAAAGCTATAATATAAGGGATGGAAATCACGTAAGGAATGAATTCTTACCTATTTGTTTATAACGGCTATAATACATATTATTCATCAACAATTTTTTGAAAGTGAAAATTTATAAATAATCTTGTAATTGTGTCTTTAATAGAATTCTCTTATAGCCTATAGTCGACCAATTATTTTAAAAATAAAATTTATGAATAATTTTATTCTACTTTCAATAGCAAAAATAATATCACATAATCAGAAAAGTTAGCAAAAAATTTTGACGTAAAACACAAAAATATTGTCATGTGATTTTAATAAATATATGCTGATAAAAAATTTTGATAAATTTTGACATAAATCACAACAATTAGCAAGAAATAAAGTGTTTATGAATCATTTATTTATCTAAAGATAAACAAACTTGTCACATGATTGTAAAAAATATATGCTGATAACAATTTTTTCACTCTAATATTTTTCCTAAAAATTACCATGCAAAGGTTGTCATTATATTGTGATTACCGTGTTTACGAAAGATTACCACAAAATACAGATGATACAATCATAACTGCTATGATGATACTGTTGTTGCAATTGCATTTATGGACCACAATTTAAAACCTTCATACATAGCTCACGTCTAGATGGTACCATATTCCGAGGTTCATAAAGGGCCGAAGGAGGGGGTACCTACGGTGGTGCAAGCAGTTGGTCTGAACGTGAATGAGGACGCAAGAGGAGTTCTTCTTCAGAAGGTGTTCCACTGCCCATTGGACGGTGTATTGGCTATTCCGGCCACCGTTTATGGCGATCACGGTGGGGCCTCCTTCTTCCGCTGGTGATGACGGCGTTTGCGTGTGGACCATTCACGACAATGTGGCGCAGATTGGGAATGCACGGTTGAGAAAACAAAAAATTATTGGTCGAGATCAATAAGGTTGTCCCACTCCCATGTATCTTGTTTGCTATATATGGCGCTAACGGATTAGACGAAACTGTTATTGACACTTAGAAATATGTCATCCTCCTTTCTTTCTTGACCTGGCTGCAAGCATTTGTTGGATTTGATTTCTACAACACTTATTTACTATCTACATGACGTTACCAACTAAGTCGATCTTGGCTGGACAACCTAACTCAACTTTAATAAGTTGAAATAAGAATGTAATAGGGATGCAAAAGGTATGTTATTGTCTAGAAAAAGCAAGTATATATGGAACTCATTAATAAATTGTCAACCTGTGATTTGTTAAAACAGTAGGAAAGAGAAAATGAAAAAATATAAACGCTTTTTTGGGATTCAGATCCTCTGTTCAAAAGTTTCTGCCTCCAATCTTGTACCTCCGATTAAAATTTAACACCTAAGCAAATTTTTACATGTCATCTATTTTAGAAATTTTCCAACTTTTGACATCATTAAATGGGGTTTTTTTTTTATGGTGTTAGTGTGATATAATTATCACAATATGAATTATTTTGATTGTTTACAATTGTGTAGGTTTAGGGTTTCTTAATCCACCATACAAAAAGTAGGATCACATGTTTTTTTGTTTTCTTTTTCAAATAATCGGATTCCTATACCCTTCCTTGGGCGAATTCTGGAACAAAATGAAAGGCATTAACATTGAAAAAGCTCTCCAGAAGCCTACCTATTTTTGGGTGGATTCTGAAACATTGAAAAAGACATTAAAAAGTATTGATCAGATTCCTACCTATCCTTGGACGAATTCTGGAAAAGCACTATCAAAATCTCTACAACATGCATAGAGGCTTGAAAAAGGATGCCAAGAAATCCAACCCCTCCTTGAGTGGATTCTAGTATATCCAACGCACAAAATGTCTGCTGCACAAATAAGGAATCTCTCTTATTCACTTGTGTGTGAGGAGGGTGGGTGAGAGGGCAGAAATGGTTATAGAGTTACAAAGTAAAATTTTGAGGGTGCCAAAGTGAGAAGAGTGAGTGTGAAGGTGAGGGTTGGTTAATTTGTGGTGAATAAAGAAAGAAAGGGTTTGAAGGAGAAGAACAAAGAGGTTTAGTGTAATAGAGAAAAAAAAAAAGGTTTTACAATAACGCCGCGACGTAAGAAAAATGATGTAACAATGGATCTAAGTCGTCATATTTCTAAGCAAATTCGTTTTAATAATGTAATGTGTATATATATTTTTTAAGAGATTATTATTGCCTTGCTTGGAAAGTTTATTGTTAGAATATTATTATGTAAGTTGTGTTTCCCTTAATAAAATAAAAGAAGCATTTTTAACTATAGAATAGATTAGATTTTTAATGAAATAAATTTTTGAATTGTTTTTTTACTTCTTATGATAGATTTTTTTTGGTTTTTCATTTTTTCTCTAACTTTAATTTTTTTTATATTATGGTTTTTTTTTTTGGTTTTTTTTGGCAAGAAAGGACCAATAATAACATAAAAGTAAGTTTTGAATATATAGTTTAGAATTTAGATGGTTAAATATAAATGATATTTAATTTCTAAAATACTTTTAAAAAGAATTAACATAAAGATTTAAAATAACATATCTATTTAAATCTATCCACTGAAGATTTTATATTTTATAATAAAAATTTATTTTTCAATTATATAGTTTGAATATATATAGTTTATTAATATTTTATTGTAACAAATTACAATAAAATATATATACTCAAAAATTAAATTTGAATAAAAGTATATATCTTTTGCTGCAATTTGTTACAATAAAAAAATTTATAAACTATAGATTCATTAAACCAATATAAATTTTTTTATTGAACTTTTACAAATCTTAGAAAATATTTTGCTATAAATTTACAAAATATCACTTTATTTGCATTAGTCTTCCTAATCTAATATATTTATTTTCAAAAATTATATTTGTTATGAGATATTATAGTGATATTGCGTATAACATTTGTTTTAGTATTATGTCAAAGAGTTGCACAATTTATATTATTGTTATTATATCAAATCATTTTATATAATTCATTATTTTATAATATAATAGGAGAAGAGAAATATGTGTGCTCGACATAGGAACTTGGAGCAACCGTCACTTGAAGTAGACAAGATCTTACATGTAACATCCCGAGTTACAAAAAGTTTAATTTACGCGGTTAATCAATTTATTCGATTTTAATGGTTATGTAAGAATAATTAGAAGTTAATTAGAAATTAATTAAAGATATTAGGATTATGAGAAATTAAAATAACTATACAGAAAATTCTAGGAGTTTATTAGTAATGCTTCACCAGTTTAAAGGAAATCAATCGAGATTCAATATTTTATACTGTTAGAACCGAATCAGTAGAATTTTATAATGTAAAAACCTAAAATTAATGGCTGAGATTTAGCCATCTCTATCCCTCTATATGGCGCCACATTCAGCCATAAAATGGGAGAGATTAGGCTAAATTCTAGCCACCCAAGGATCCACCACTCAAATGCTACATGTCTCTTTTCTTCAACATGATATAAATGCACAAAATTCCTCATAACTCCCTTATAATTTTTACCCCCTTCAGCTCAGTGTTCTCCTCAATTTCTTCTCCCATTTCATCTTTTTCTTCTTCCATCTTCTGCCTTCATCAATTTCCTCAATCAAAGACTCAAGTCTAACTAGCCTATACATCAAAACTAAGGTAGGATTCATTACATTTCATAGTTTTTCTTATTTTGTGGCTGATGAGGATTTTATTTCCACTCTTTTATTTGATGAAATATTGTGTTTATGTGATGTTTTATGGTTGGATTAACATGTAATTATAGGATTAGAACCGAAACTTGAATGAAAAACTAAAAGAGGAACCAACCAGAATGGATTAAGTTGAAGAACCCTAAGGCTATCCATACTGCAAATTGTACAGCTTCGCCTACAGACATTAGAATTTGATGAAATCAATTTTATATGAAACTAGACATTTAGAGCTTTCCAACATATAAATTATAAGGCCATTGGATCTGTATTGAGTGAGATATGAATTTTTGAAATTAATCTTAGATTTCTGCCTCTAATTTTGACTAGGCTGAGTTATGTAGGGTATAACCCACCCTATACAACTTCAAATAGAGTGCAACAAATTTTGTTAGAAAGCTAACGCATAGGGTAACATGTCATAAAAATTTTAGGACTTGATTCGATCGTTATTTTCCCCAGTAATTCACCAAATTTGCCCTATTTTATAACTAGACTGAAATAGGGTAGACTAATTCAACCAAATTTGAGAGCTTATAACTTAAGCTCTTCTAACTCAACTGAAGTTAAACTTGATGGAAATAAAACCTGATTCTGTTAGGTTTAAAATGATATAAGATTCAACAAAATCCAATAGGATTTCTATTTTTGAAAAATTTTTACATTTTAGACCCCAATTTTGCCTAACACAGGGCAGACCTAAGTTAATCTTTAATAACTTGAGCTATACTCATCAAAACTTAGTAGGACTAAAGGAGAATGAAAATAGACTCATAATGCTACAACTTAGTAAAAATTCAGATTTAAATAAGTTAAGTAGAAATTGCAGCATAAATTAAAAAACAAGACAAAATTGGATAGTGTAGGCAGATTTGCCAAATTGGAAGTTTAGCTATGTCAATGTGTGTAGGAGTTGCAATTAAGGTGTGGATGATACAAATTTATGAAAATACTGAAAGATTAATGTGTTATATTATACATGCGAGTATTATTATGATAGAATATAAGACACATGCATAAATGCACAAGGAACCTGCATGCATGAACATATATGGAAAAGAAAAGATAATAAGACCTTGCAAAGGGATATACCGAGCCTCTACCCTACAGTGGACTGGGGCAATACTGTCCAAGACTTGGGCTAGCTCTCGACCAAATTAAAGGAGAGTAGACCGGTGTGAGGGTTGGGGAAAGTAAACTCGTCACTCATATATAGGTACGAGCTCGGATTTGAAAAATAAGTTATTAGCCAGGGGTGAGAGAGGTTATTCACCTCTGGAAGACCAAGTACAGAGAAGTAAAATGTAAGTAAAGGGAAGATAAGTAAAGGATGCACTTGAGGATAGCGATACATAACACTCAGGTGCAGGCCTAAGTAGGCATCCTAGGAATGGCAATACGTAATGCCTAGGTGTGCCAAGAAAAAAATAGTAAAAAAAGCTAAAGAAAGACAAGTGTACTCACATCAAAAAGTCATTTGCATTCATTCATGTATGTTATTCAATTGTTCCTTATTTTATTATAAATCGATGAATCTTATTCCATTGTCCTTCATATTGTTATGTTAATATTTGGATTCTTCCTCTGTTTAACATGTGTGAATAAAATGAACTCTGCTTCGGATAATATGTTTTCAAACTATAAAACTAGAAAGTTTATATAACATGTTCACCTTTTACATGATAAATCGAAGTAGTTGGACATAATAATGATGACAAGATATGCGGTAGTCTAAGGAATCCTACTGAGAATTTATAATTCTCACTCCTATGTATATTTTCATGTTATCTCTAAATATCTCAGGAGAACTAGAAAATGATCATACTGGACAGAGTTAGGAAGATTGAAGATGGCCAAAGAGCACTGTCATATAAGGTCCGTTAAGTAACAATAACAACTCCCAGATATGGTACTATAACTTAAGTATGATACTGTATTTAGGAGGGTGTTACATTATAGGATGCAAAATTATATGACATAGCTCGGATTAAGGCATTTCACATAAATCGAGATCTTGTCAGTGCTCTGGTTGAATAGTGGAGATTGGAGTGTCATGAATTTCATTTTTCGTACAGAAAGTGTACGGTGACACTAGAAGATATCGCACTTCACCTTGGACTCCCCATAAATGGCAATGTTGTTATTGGAGGCACAAATTTCAATGTTCCAATATTGCAAGATGTGCCAGTTGCTGCTTGGGAAATAACCTGAAGTTAGAGATTTTGATGGCTATGCAATTAGGCTGAGTTACCTAGCGCATAATTTCAAAGTTCGCAAAGAAGAAGCCAACGAGCACAAAATTCAATGCTATGCTCAAGCTTATATACTGTGGCTGCTAGGGCATAGAATAATGATGGACAAGTTCTCGGCCTTAGTGCATACAAAGTATCTTCCACTACTTACACATCTAGAGGGGGTCGACGCGTGTAGTTGGGGGTTGGCATGCCTCGTGAGGCTATACCAAGGCTCACGTCACGCTTCATGTAGCGATACATGGGAGGTGAGCTGCTGCATAAAAATTCATCACACGTAACAATTTTTTAATTTCCTATTGTCAAGTTATATTTAATCTAATTAATATAACATAATATTGCATAGATGGGAGAATGAAAAATACCCATGGAATTTTGATTACAATAACATTAACAACATAAGGATGGGTTTGGATTGTATCAGCTTGGATATTCAAGTAGCGATTAAAATATTGTAGCAATTCATATAATTTAGTAGTTAATATTATATTTATATCTCTTTTTTTTAATTTTATAATTTAGACCTAGTTTTTGTGGCGACCTTATGAGATTCCTCTTATTGCTACCTTAATTCCAGTCCTTGTGTGGAATAAACATGCAGTGTGCTCAGCTATCATTACACTTAAATGCTTTGAGATGGTTGAGCGGCACTTGAGTGATCGGCTTATGCATTAATTCGGCCTTCATTAGGTTGTTATATCTAAGCCAATCAGACTAGAAACATCTCATAATCAAGACTTGAGGGGCAAGTCCAACTGGAACTGGATAGTTACGCACAAGCAGTGGATCAAGACATCAGTTAAGTGTTTTGAGAACATATTGCATGGAGATATCATTATTGATTACACATCTTCCCCCAGAATATTGGCGATGGTATAGCTAGCACTCTATGACTAAGAGTAGGTGGTTATTTAGGGATTCTTACTTGTAAGATCCACAACAATTGGGAATTCTTCATATGCACTAATAGTGTGGCCATATGCTACCCCGAGCAATTGATCCATATGGATCCACCAAACTACTTTGTTGTTCCTAGGTTATCTCATGATGATGCTGGGTGCAATTGGTAGCATCTCCGTCAATCAAGATGCATGTCTGTCAATTCATCTAGTTGTCATCGAATGTCAAAAACCTTCATATAGATTATCATGTTCAACCTAGGGCTTGCCTTACGAGGCCAGGGTTGGCTTAGCGGTCAGCCCCCATTTGATTCCCAGGCTCTTTGGTCTAAATGAGCTAGTGAAAACAATTATGGAGGAGACAACGAATGCAGTTATGGACTAGCTAGTGGACCACCCTATGGAGAATGTAGGAGACCACCTAGTGGACCCACGTATGGAGCCAACCGACGATGTCTAAATTCCGATTAATGATCTCATGTGGACACCCCCTATGGATTCTCAAGCTATAGCTGTCGTTGCTAATTGGGATTATGATTGGGATTTTTCATGCAGGACCTTTGGAACCCTAATTTCAGGGCTATGGCTTTGGCCAACCATTTGCTCAAGAGGTGATGTCAGTGATGGAGTAGCAGAATGAGGAAGAGGAGCCAGAGGAAGATGAGGAGGAGTAAAGGAGGGTGAGAATGGTGACAGAGTTGACGTTGGTGGGGCCAGTGAGGGTGGTAGGGGAAGAAAAAAAAGAGAAGGAGGGAGGTTTAATTTATTTGATATTATTAAATTCCCTGGCAAATGGATACCTTCATTGACAAAGAAGAAAAAGAAGAGCAAAGGCATGCATAGTTTAGTTTCTGTGTATTTTGTTTGTTGGTGTACTTTTCATGTATATTTAAATTATTTTTCATACTATATTATTTTGTATACCTTTTGTGTATATATTCCGTCCAAATTTTTTATTATTTAAATTACAAGTGAACTTTTTTCTCATTGAAAAAAACCTCTAACTCATAATTTTATACATCAATACAATAAAAATCAAATTCAAATGTAAAGAGAAATTGTAAATAGAGAGAGTGTAAAAATTACAAGTAAAAAATTAGAAGCAATTACTACAACTTTCCAAATTACTAGAATTCCAAATTACAAGAACCATTAAATGTTTAAACAATAACAATTTACTCATCACTACAAAGTTGCTCCAGCTCTACGTGGACATTCTCTGCAGGTATGTCCTTCACCATGACATATCCCACAATATTTTGGTATGCTCATCTCATGCATATCCATTTCATTTAGGAAACATGTTATTCTTGGCCGACCTTTTACATTGCACTTTAACTGAGGTTTAAGACGAATCAATGGGCTATTATATGGAGACCACATACTTTGGTACCCCACGAATTGAAACTCCCTTGCATACCCTTTACAAATTTTCTCCATGCTATAAATACCATCAACATACACTTTCCAGTCGATGTTTTGAATTGAGCAACATGCAATTATATGACGACATGGATATCGATTAGTTTGAAAATAGCCACAGTCACCGTCACAGTACCGCTGCCTCAGATGAACGTTGAATTCTTGCCTATTTGATAAGTCTTGATCAAGGAAAACTGGATTCTGTCTTGCAAATGCAGTGACATGTACATTACCAGCTGCTTGCTAGATTTGTCCCAATTGCATCGTGAGGGCTTCTGAAAATACAAATCTTGTATCTCTCAAAGCAAGTGCCTCCTTTCATTTCATAGCAAACAATTTAGCCAACCGAGAGTACATTGCTCGAACCAAAGCCATAATGGGAAGATTGTGGGCCGCATTTAACATAGAATTGGTGCACTTTGTAACATCCTCATATAACGTAATAGGAAATAATAAAAATAAACTTTTATTATTCACAATCTTACCCCTGAACATTTTAGAAAATGATCTTTAGGTCCTTATATATTATTTACAGCCTTGCCCCTAAATATTTTAGAAAATGACATTTAGGTCCCTATATCAACAGGATTAATAAAATAAAGTTTTAAACGAAGCAGAATCACGTAGCGAAAACGTAGAAACCTAAACCTCGGCCGATTGAGCCACAGAGGTATCCATATGTGAAATGACATGGGATGCCCCTAAACTTACCCATAATTACGAAAATACCATTAGCTTTGAAAAACGGAAACAGAAGTCCCTAAAATTTTGCAAAACATTTAACGTACACTATTAATCGATTTACTCGATTTTATTGGGTTTGTAGAGTTAATTAAAAAGTTAATCAGAGGTTAACTAGAAGTTGATTAGAGGTTAAATTAGAGAAGTTAGAGCTAAGATAGAAACTCATACAAACCTCACACAATTCTTTAAAATCGATTTACCGATTTAAAGGAAATCGGTAAAATTACGGTATTTTAAACTGCCGGAACCGGACCAATAGAATTGCAAGCTTAAAATCCTAGCATCTAAGACTGATAACTCAGCCACTTTGCCCCATAAAAGTGGCGCCACAAGGCCACGCTCTATGGAGAAGCTTGGCTGAATTTCAGCCAAGCATTTTGAACTAATCAAATTCAAGCCAAACCACCCAAAAAGCAATCAGATTTTCAGCTCCTTTTGACTCCCATTTAGACCACATCCAACGCCGCTTTTCTCTCCTCTCATTCAGCTCTCTTTCTCTCTTCTTCATACACCAAACTCCAGCCAACATCAAGCCACTTCAAGCTTTGCTCATCCAAGTTTTCAAAATCCAGCAAAATCACTTGGAACCAAGGTAGGAGTTTTGATTCTTGCTTCAGTTCTGTGGCCTTGGCTGGCTGAGCTTGAATTATTTTCCCCTTCTTTGATGTATTAAATGAATTGTTTATAATGATATGTGATTGGTTTTGGGTTGTTTGTTTGATTAAGACCGAAGTGGAAGCAAGAAAGCATGAAAATAGGAAGAGCTGATGGGTTAGAGAGCCAAAAACCCTCAGCAGTCCGTATGACAGAGTGTATGGCTCCGCCTACAATTGATTAAATTGAGTGGAACCATTTTTATATGAAACTAGACATCTAGGGCTTTCCATAGACATATCATATAAGCTTTTGGATTGGAACTGAGGGAGATATGAATTTTTGAATTTTTACCTAGGGTTTTGACTCTGGTTCTGGGCAGACTGGATTGTTCATGGTTGAACTCGCCCTATACTACTTGAAAATGAGTGGAACCAACTTTTTTAGAAAGCTTACACATAGAAGAATATTCCATAAAAATTTCAGAATTAGATAAGATCCCAGTTTCTCCCAGTGATCCAAAAAATTTGCCCTATGTCCAAACCGGGCCAGAATAGGGCAGTTTAGCAAGGTCAGAATTCAGGGCTTGTAACACGAGTCCTACTAAGCCAAATAGAATGGAACTTTTTGCAAATGAAACTTTACCCTGTTAGCTTTAATATGAGTCCAATTTCGTGTAATTTGAGTTAGTTTTCGATTTTTAGTGGATTTTTACTTTTAGTTGCCTGATTCTGGCTAGTCATTTGGCAGGCCGAGATAAAATCTAGATATCTTGAGTTGTAGATATCAAAATTAGATGGGACCAAAGAGGTTAGAAAATAGACACATAACATTTTAACATATTCAAATTTGAGGTCCAAATGAGTTAAATAGAAATTATGGCTTGAATTATAAAAATCGGGTTGGTTGAATATGCTGAGGCAGGAATTCTGCCTTAATGAATTTGATGTTGATATGAGTTTAATGTTGGAATATAAATGTGATGTTGTGTTCTTTGTGATAAATTGATGTACTGGTTGGCTGGCACTAATCACGGGGAAGCGGACTTGATCCGTTATGCTGCCGAAATTCCGGCAGAAATATGTGAATTATATGAATGTGATAAACATTTATGTGTTATGCTCATAAGATTCATATATGCAAAGATGATTGAAGTATAATATGAATATATTGAATGTGGGTCCCTTCATCTGGAGGCAGTTACGAGATCCCTCCTTGTGAAGGCAGTTAAATAAGATAAGATGTGGGTCCCTTCACTTGGAGGTAGTTGCACTTTGAATCCCTCCATGTGAAGGCAGTAAAACTTTTGGGTCCCTCTATGTTGGAGGTAGATAGCAAACTGAGTCCCTCTGACCTAGAGGCACGTGGGTCCCCTTGTGGGTGAGTCGGTGTGACGACGGTCACGAGTTGAGCATATACAAGCACTCCGCTTACATGAGGCATGGCATGACCCAGCTAGTGTAAGTACCGAATGAAGGTCCCATATCCATAAGGAACGTGACATGGCGATCACGTTCTGATGGGGTATGACACGACGATCATACTCTGGGATATGGCATGTAAAGATTTTATGATGAAAAGGAAGCAAAAGAAAGAAAAGTAAACTTTATGTATATGCAAGAATTTAAGTACGAGTAAAGTTATATGCAGATGTTATGTCCCCAGTATATTGATGCTATTGTATTTTATTATGTTTCAGTTACTATTCCTAATATAATTCATGAAATTTATTTTGTATGGGCTCTCCCAAATTGCCAAGTGTATGAGTAAAATGAACTTTGCTTCGGAAAGTATATTTTTGAATTATAAAATTAAACTGTTTGTATAGCATATTCACCTTTTTCATAATAAACCGAAGCAAATTGGAGATGACAACGATGACACAGCATATGTTAGTTTAATAAATCCTACTGAGAATTTATAATTCTCACCCCTATGTTATTTCCGTGTTATCTCCAGATAGTTTAGAAGTCCCGAAGAAGGTCCTTTACGGCGGAGTTGACTAATAAGATCGACGGTGGCCGAAGGTTGCTGCCAGACAAGGTCCGATTAAGTGACAGTAACAACTCCTAGGTGAGGTATTATGACTTAAGCATAGTACCGTACTTGGGAAGGTGTTACATTAATGGTATCAGAGCAGTTCATCCTAACCGGACCTGGGATGGGCTGATTATGCTTCCAAGGAGGCATGCTCTGAAAGTTTAGAAAGACCGTGCTTAGGGTCCTTACATGACAAGGACATAATTATCCATGCTTGGCAGCCTTGTTGTATGTTGTAACTTATCTGTTGCACTTGACAACATATTGAGCCTGATCACCTCAATATGAAGTTCGGTGTGTGTGGAGATCTACAGCATTCAGCTGGCTTTCTAGGGAAAAAGGAATTTTGAGGACAAAATTCTTTTTAAGGGGGGTAGTATGTAACATGCCCATATAATGTAATAGGAAATAATAAAAATAAATTTTTATTATTCACAATCTTACCTCTGAATATTTTAGAAAATGACATTTAGGTCCTTCTATATTATTTACAGCCTTGCCCCTGAATATTTTAGAAAATGACATTTAGGTCCGTATATCAACAGGATTAGTAACATAAGGTTTTAAATGAAGCAGAATTATGTAGCGAAAAACGTAGAAACCTAAACCTCGGCCGATTGAGCCATGGAGGTATCCATATGTGAAATGATATGGGATGCCCCTAAACTTACCCATAATTACAAAAATGCCATTAGCTTTGAAAAACGGAAATAGAAATCCCTAAAATTTTACAAAACATTTAACGTACACTATTAATCGATTTACTCGATTTTATTGGGTTTGTAGGGTTAATTAAAAAGTTAATCAGAGGTTAACTAGAAGTTGATTAGAGGTTAAATTAGAGAAGTTAGAGCTAAGATAGAAGCTCATACAAACCTCACACAATTCTTCAAAACCGATTTACCGATTTAAAGGAAATCGGTAAAATTACGGTATTTTAAACTGCCGGAACCGGACCAATAGAATTGCAAGCTTAAAACCCTAGCATCTAAGGCTGATAACTCAGCCACTTTGCCCCATAAAAGTGGTGCCACAAGGCCACACTCTATGGAGAAGCTTGGCTGAATTTCAGCCAAGCATTTTGAACCAATCAAATTCAAGCCAAACCACCTAAAAAGCAATCATATTTTCAGCTTCTTTTGACTCCCATTCAGACCACATCCAACGCCACTTTTCTCTCCTCTCATTCAGCTCTCTTTCTCTCTTCATCATACACCAAACTCCAGCCAACATCAAGCCACTTCAGGCTTTGCTCATCCAAGCCTTCAAAATCCAGCAAAATCACTTGGAACCAAGGTAGGAGTTTTGATTCTTGCTTCAATTCTGTAGCTTTGGCTGGCTGAGCTTGAATTATTTTCACCTTCTTTGATGTGTAAAATGAATTGTTTATGGTGATATGTGATTGGTTTTGGGCTGTTTGTTTGATTAAAACCGAAGTGGAAGCAAGAAAGCATGAAAATAGGAAGAGCTGATGGGTTAGAGAGCCAAAAACCCTTGGCAGTCCGTACGGAGGAGTGTACGGATCTGCCTACAGCCAATTAAATTGGGTGGAACTATTTTTATATGAAACTAGACATCTAGGGCTTTCCATAGACATATCATATAAGGCTTTTGGATTAGAATTGAGGGAGATATGAATTTTTGAATTTCGACCTAGGGTTTTGACTCTAGTTCTGGGCAGACTGGGTTGTTCAGGGTTGAACTCGCCCTATACTACTTGAAAATGAGTGGAACCAACTTTTTTAGAAAGCTTACACATAGAAGAATATCCCATAAAAATTTCAGAATTAGATAAGGTCACAGTTTCTCCCAGTGATCCAAAAAAGTTGCCCTATGTCCAAACCGGGCCAGAATAGGGCAGTTTAGCAAGGTCAGAATTCGGGGCTTGTAACTCGAGCCCTACGAAGCCAAATAGAATGGAACTTTTTGCAAATGAAACTTTACCCTGTTAGCTTTAATATGAGTCTAATTTCATGTAATTTGAGTCCGTTTTCGATTTTTAGTGGATTTTTACTTTTAGTTACCTGATTCTAGCTAGCCATTGGGCAGGCCGAGATAAAATCTAGATATCTTGAGTTGTAGATATCAAAATTAGATGAGACTAAAGAGGTTAGAAAATAGACACATAAAACTTTAACATATTCAAATTTGAGGTCCAAATGAGTTAAATAGAAATTATGGCTTGAATTATAAAAATCAGGTTGGTTGAATTTGCTGAGGCAGGAATTCTGCCTTAATGAATTTGATGTTGATATGAGTTAATTGTTAGAATATAAATGTGATGTTGTGTTCTTTGTGATAAAGTGATGTACTGGTTGGCTGGCACTATTCACGGGAAAGCAGACTTGATCCGTTATGCTGCCGAAATTTCGGCAGAAATATGTGAATTATATAAATGTGATAAACATTTATGTGTTATGCTCATAAGATTCATATATGCAAAGATGATTTAAGTATAATATGAATATATTGAATGTGGGTCCCTTCATCTGGAGGCAGTTACGAGATCCCTTCTTGTGAAGGCAGTTAAATAAGATAAGATGTGGGTCCCTTCACTTGGGGGTAGTTGTACTTTGAATCCCTCCATGTAAAGGCAGCTAAAACTTTTGGGTCCCTCTATGTTGGAGGTAGATAACAAACTGAGTCCCTCTGACCTAGAGACACGTGGGTCCCCTTGTGGGTGAGTCGGTGTGACGACGGTCACAAGTCGAGCATATGCAAGCACCCCGCTTACATGAGGCATGGCATGACCCAGCCAGTGTAAGTACTGAATGAAGGTCCCATATTCCTAAGGAACGTGACATGGCGATCACGCTCTGATGGGGTATGGCACGGCGATCATACACTGGGATATGGCATGTAAAGATTTTATGATGAAAAGGAAGCAAAAGAAAGAAAAGTAAACTTTATGTATATGCAAAAATTTAAGTACGAGTAAAGTTATGTGCAGATGTTATGTCCCCAGTATATTGATGCTATTGTATTTTATTATGTTTCAGTTACTATTCCTAATATAATTCATGAAATTTATTTCGTATGGGCTCTCCCAAATTGCCAAGTGTATGAGTAAAATGAACTTTGCTTCAGAAAGTATATTTTTGAATTATAAAATTAAACTGTTTATATAGCATGTTCACCTTTTTCATAATAAACCGAAGCAAACTGGAGATGACAACGATGACACAGCATATGTTAGTTTAATAAATCCTACTAAGAATTTATAATTCTCACCCCTATATTATTTCCGTGTTATCTCCAAATAGTTCAGAAGTCCCGAAGATGGTCCTCTACGGTGGAGTTGACTAATAAGATCGACGATGGCCGAAGGTTGCTGCCAGACAAGGTCCGATTAAGTGACAGTAACAACTCCTAGGTGAGGTATTATGACTTAAGCATAGTACCGTACTTGGGAGGGTGTTACACACTTGACTAAGTTTGAGTTCATATGCCCATACCAATGTCCGCCATCAAATGCTCAAGCCCACTTTTCTCATGGAATTTTGTCAAGTCAATTTGTATATATATCACCATGTTAGTGCATCCACTCACAGTAATGATTAAATTCATGCCCGATTCTCGAATACCCTACAAAACACAATGTTAGATAAGGCTTATGAGAAAAAAAAAATCACATGAACAAATACAAACAAAATGTAAGTTACCTATACTCATGAAAAGTCGGTGCAACACAACTTTTTATATTTCCTTAGGAAGTTGGTCACAATGTGTCTAATGCAATACATGTGAAATGCTCTCGAAGGCTTCCATTAACCATGGCTCCATCTTATCATGGATTTAATTGACTCGTGCTAATTGGAAATATTGCCAACTTGATCCTCGTGCACTACATGTGTATGTAGATGAGACAGGAAAATAGACCAAGAATCTACAGTCTCACCTTCGATGATTGCAAAAGCAATTGGCAATGTGTTTTGATTGTCACCCCGTGCAATAGCAACCAATAAAGTGCCCTTGTATTGCCCATAAAAATGTGTCCCATTAACTTGAACTAATGGTTTACAGTGTCGAAAAGCTTTCCTATAGGGACCAAAAGTCCAGAACATCTAGTTGAATATTTGAGCATTCAACGTTAACTTATTGCCATGGTAGGCTAATATAGTTTCAAACTCAAGACATGTTGATCAGAAGCACACAATGCTTCTAGCCATCTGGGTAATTGTTCATATGAGCCTTTCCCAACTACTATAAATTTTTTCAATTGCCTTTTACTTTGCCATCTATGCTTTCCAGTATATTGTCGTGTATCCATATGGATTTTGGACCTCTGCAATCACATATTTCACTTTAAAGGATGGGTCAGCTCTTACCAAAGGCTCTATATATTGTGCAATCATATTAGAATCCAATTTCGTATGATCCACAAAAAGTATTGCCGAAGTGTAAGTGTGCAGGTCATTGTATTTCCTAATATCTCAAAAGTCCTTGTTCTTTCTGAAATTGACCCTAATAAGCCATTAAAACTCGAAGCCAAAATATTTGCACTTCCAATAAAATGTCATTGTTTCTGACTCATGCATTTTATAATCCACTGATTTGGATATGATGTAGTTGTTAACTACTCGCACTTTAACTTCTCGATTGCTGAATTACATTCCAACATGCAATTCACTATCTGCAACATAACCACTAGTCATATTCGCATACTCTGGAAACTCAAGAGCATGCATAGCTTCAAGATGTAAAGCCCGCATGAAGGTTAGAGGATCCTTCTGCATGCTAAACTCTCATCATTGTGTTTGGTACACACTCATTATCTGTATCATCATTTACACTATCGCTGCCACTTTCATGCTCTTCTTCTAAGTAATTGCCATCATTTCACTATTGTCAACTCCTCATTCTACTCTTCTTACTAGAAATGGGCTATTCTTAGCTTCAAGCTTATGTTGGATTATTGAAAAGAATTAATTAAATTAATACAGATATTATATTAATGAACATAGATAAAAATTCAGCTCAAGTAAAGACAACCTATTGTCTGGTCGAACAGGAACTAGTACTAGTTTGAGCAACATGATAGTAATGCAAGGATTATTGAAAGGTATTAAATAAAATAATGTAGGTATTATATTAATTAATATAAAAATTGAATTCAAGTAAAGAAAAACTATTAATTAGAATAACACATAATTATGGAATTAAACTAATTAATAAATAAATTACACCATAATAAAAAAATTGTTTACATAAATAAATTTGAAATAAAAAATTTAATAAAATTTCTGGTGACTCATTGCATATGAATTGGATATAGTGTTGTCATGTCATATGAACTTCAAACAGTTTTGTTTTGATGCAAACTTGTGGGACTAACTTTAGCAACAATTTCTTTGAAGTCAATGAACAACTCAATAGCAATAATGTGTTGCTAATATTGCCTATATGTTCTAAACATTATTTACATGTCCTATTGTTGCTTATTTTAACTAGTCAATATTGTTCTTATTATTAAGATTTATGATTGGATATCTATATTTATTTCTTACCACCCTCTTCTGAGTGCCAACACTTATGCCTTGACAAAGTCCAATATTTAGTTCCTCAAACAACATGGTTTGAGGAATAAAAAAAAAAAAACTGGCTCATTAGACATAAATATCACATTATGCTTTGTCATTAAAATATACAATAACAATAATATATGTACTATTATACATGATTTTCTCTCACTTTTTATATTATTTTTCACTCTTAATTTAAAGGAAGCAAAGAAGGATATATAAAGAAGAGGAACAACAAAAATGAAAAAAGAGAGAAATGGGTTGCCTTCGAAGTGCTTGAGTAAGGGAGAAGAGGACCTACATATAAGCAAAGTTTTTGACCATTTGAGCTTTCGATCATTGGAGCATCGCATCGTTGAGGTACTATCAAAATCTGCCACACTGCAAGTAGGATTTTGAGGAAACAAAAATTATCTCAAAATCCACGCTACATGATGTAGGATTTTGAGAAGAAAAAATATTCCTAAAAATCCTACTCCCATTTAAGCGGATCATCCAATATTCTTGCCCCAAATTTTTTTATTCCTCCAACCACAATCCTACTCATATTTAGACAGATTGTATAACAAATTTGAATTGAATATCCCAAATTCCTGCCCTTTGGGTGGCAGATTCTGTTTAAAAAAAGAAAAAAGAAAAAGAACCCATATGACCATGATAACTTCCAAAACACCATATCATGGTGTTAATATTTCTCAAACACCATATCCAAAAAATGAAGCCTCAGTAAACACCATTTTATCTAAAATCCCTTTTTTTTTCCTATTGCCACACGACTAAAACCACCCAATTTTCTTTTTAATACTATTGTCCGTTGGAAGCTCTGCAAGGTTCAAGTTATTTTGCAATTTTCATAGGTTTTTCACATAATTTTTGATTTTCCCCCTCTCCTTCTTTGGAACGATCTCTCTCTCTCTCTCTCTCTCTCTCTTTTCTCTTTTTTTTTTGTTTAAATATAGGTTGATGATATCAATACTTGGATTCATCCCCATGGCTTACTGCAGCTTAGTTTCCTATGGTCGTCACACCTGTAGTGCCACAAGCGGTTGCACGATGCAATTCATTTCCCACAACCAAACTAAGTAGTGCCAAACCTTTCTATCACGATGATGTTAACAAAGAAATTTTCGCTTACCCGGAGGCCAGGGAACCTAAAATGCAAACAACTAATGTAAACTCTTCACTTCCCATGTGGTATTAGAAGGAACTTTTACTAGGAGGGGAACCAAAAGTAAAATTTTTGAATTTGATATCTAGTACAAGCTATAAGTTTTTTGCAGTACAATGATACCTGAGAGCAAGTTTAAAGAGAGGAATCATTGTTGAAGCTTAAGGATCACTTCTCGGCTTCGTTGCGGCGGCTAACCTTACAAGCACGTAGTTTTAGCCAAGCGACAAAGCTAGCAGATTTCAAAGCGCAGAGGCTCGCAGAAGCAAAGGAATAGGAGCTTGGGAGCTTCTGCAAATCGAACTTGAGGGTAATGTCAGCTAGACCTGGTTCTCTAGTTGAACGGAGAAGACGAGGTGTCAAAACAGATTTTTAATGTCATAAAAAAAAAGTTGACAATTTTTTTTAAATAGCTGACGTGGAAAATTTTGCATAAAGTGTTATATTTTGATTGGAGGGACAGGGTGGGTAGCAAATAGTTTAGACAGAGGATTTTAATGCTTTTTTGTTGCAGTAAGAAATGAATCCATCATTGAGTGATACAAAAGTGAATGAATACATCCATCATTAGCGTATGTATTATGCTGATATATACTAAAAACAAGAGTGTTATGCGGGTAAATATCAATCCTAATAAGCTTAGAGTTATAAATTATTTAAGTGATAAAATAATAGCCTTATTTCATTAATTTAAATATTTAAATATTTAACTTAATTAAAAATGAGGAAATACTGTCACGATATTTCTAAAAGTAACATGATGTTGAAATATAACATTTTTAATTTATTACAATATAAGAAAATAATGCAACCATATACCCAATGGTATATCCAAATAACTTTATTTCCAATATAACAATATCACCTTTCCAATGCAGCAATATCACTTTTTTTTTTTTTTATTGACGATAAGTTTAGGTTGATGGTTAGACTTGTTCTAATCCAAAATCAAGGGCTATATCAATAGAGAAACCTAGGGAACTCAAGTTAGTGGTGCATAAATAGAAGGCTAATTAGATGAGTCAACTCCCATTGCCTCCAATACAAAAATATATCAACAATGTAAGAATACTATATTAAGAATAGTATTTTCTTTTACTTTTATTAGAATATAAGCAGTGGATGCAGTGGAACTTTTGGCAATGATAGGTCATAAGATCTAGCTTGCAAGAAATAAGTTGTACTTCGAAGGTGTTTTGTTCTCAATTCTAGTACAATCCGACTGATCCTCAAATCAAAGTTACTTACGTTAAAACTAACAGACCTTTCTCACATAATTGCACCCCGACACAGCCGAACTGAAATTGGTAGAACGAAAGGTCAATTAATGAGAGGTGTGCCCCGGCACAATATATCCTATATATCCCCATATTGGTCTCATGGACAATCCCAACTGCGATATTGCTTTAAAACAGAAAAGAAAAAGAGTGATAATAACAGGATATAACCCAACACGTGTAAACTAAGTCATGAATGCTAATTTATGAATAAAATACGGGATAGTATCCATACACGAGCACATTTCATCTTCTTTTCTCCTCATCACTTAACCACCACCTCCCTCTTCCATTTATCCTCCATTATTGAATCCCCAAATCCCTAACAACAATGTGCAACAAGTCAAAGGACACATACAATAATAAAGTTCCATAGAAGCTAACGACAAAAGCTTTTGATAGTTAGGAATCTATTCCACTCACCACAACAGTTCCTTACCGGTGATGAGATTTTAAGTCGTTTGCCACCATAGCTCCACCGCCATCACCCTACAGTCCTCGTCCATGGTTTCCTATTATGTAGTGCTATTCAGTGCAGAGACAGAGAGAGAGAGAGAGAGTTGCTATTTTGCATCTTAAGTGTTTAACGAAATGTCACAATTCCTTTTTCCCAATTTTTTTTTAGTACCAAATGCTTTTAATTTTTAAGGGATAAGATTCTTTACTCGGTTAATATTTAACATATGAGAAATTTCATCATAATTTCATCCTTAAATTTAATGTTGTACTAAATGCAGCTTCAAGAAACTTTATATTTTGAAAAGCCTGAATTCTATTGTTCAAAAGCAACTCCTAGATAAGTAGTAACCCAAGTTCTTCCAAACATAACGCATTATCTCCCTATCATATCATATCATATCACATATCTATATCTTAAAGTAATACTATAATTTTTCATATTTTAGATACTAAAAATCTCAATTTAATACTCCGAATTTATTATATTTTATTTTTATTTTTATCTTTCTCTAGAATCTTGTATTAAATAGTTACATGCACCATCAATTTTAAATTTCTCCACCCATTTATTGATAGCCATTTTTCTTCCCCAAAACCAAAATTTTTCAATTTTCATTAATTCATGCATTTCCAAAATATGTTTTTTTGGTGCAAAATCAAATTTTCAATCAAATGATTTCAATATATCTATAGAGATTTCTTATCCTGTATTATTAGTGTATTGATTAAAAAACAAAAAATCATATATCTATATTTTGAAGTAATACTATAGTTTTTCATATTCTAGATACCAAAAGTTTCAATTTAATACTCCAAATTTAGTATCTTTTACTTTTATTTTTATCTTTTTTCTAGAATCTTGCATTAAATAGTTATCCCACCAATTTTAAGCTTTTCCACCCATTCAATGATAGCTATTTTTCTCCCCAAATCCAAAAATTTTCAATTTTCATTAATTCATGCATTTCCACAATATGTTTTTTTTATACAAAATCAAATATATTTTCAATTAAATGATTTCTATATATTTGTACAGATTTCTTATATGTATTATTAGTGCATTGATTAAAAAATAAAGAATAGAAATTTAAATAAAAAATTTGATATATTAATGTCTCAAGCATCTTTATAAATTCTTATTTTAAGTATTTTACATTTTCCAAGGCAATACTAACACATTTCCAAATATTTTTTGTCATGCACATCAATTCTAACAGTATATATACATACATACATATATATATATATATATATATATATAGAAAGTAAAATAATCAAATATTTTTATTTTTAATAATATATAAATAAATTTACTAAACATAATTTTGCTATATTATTTATGTAATTTTTTTTTTACTTTTATGTGTTTCATATATTTATTTTGTAGTTATAATTTAAAAATTTTAATTTAATTTAATTCAATCAAATTACATAAATAATGATGTATATATATTTTCTTTAAAATATTCATTTCGCTTATTGCTTATTCTATAAAAAAAAATGGGAATATCTTAATTTATTTGAGGAAGACAATATCTAAATTTTGTATTATTTTAATATACTTATATTATATATTTGTTTAATCTATGCTAAATTAAACTTGACAAACACAATATCTATAATTTGGCTTGATTAATTTCAAAATTCTTGAGATTAATAATTATGCACACTCATCAAATAATCATAATATATATAAATATCATTATTATAGTTTAAAATAATTGCAGTAATTATCATCAATCCATGACCAATGTATTTATGTTAAATTTAACCTAATAAAAATAATATCTAAATTTTAATTTAATTAATTAGTTTCAAAATCTTTATATCTTTATATATCATATCATTTCAACTAATTTATTGTTTTATTAGGTATTCAATTATTTTTAAAAAATTATGTTGTTAACCAAATTATCAAATAAATTACCTTCAATTTTTGTATATTTTAACTTATTAACAAAATTCATCTTATAACCATGTTTGGGTGTATGTTTTGAAAAAAAGAAAGAAAGTTGTACAATGAAAATATCTCTTAGTGAAAAGATGTCTAATTTATCTTTTTTTTTTAATTTTGCATTAACTAATAAAAATATATGTATAAAAATACATATATTCAAAAATAAAATCATAAAATTAATTTGTACCCAAAAAATTATAAAAATTAATTTAATATCTGATAAAAGAAAATAAATTAATAATAGTTTTAAAAATTGTTTCTCTAGTTGATTTCAAAAGAGACTGGACCATTTTTACAAATTAATTCCAATGAATATAAGACCCATTGAATTGGAGCATCATTAAACCAAGTTCGTCCTTTCCAAATAAAATTTTCAAAAAATAATGACTCTGAAAGTCCTTACATATAGCTCACGATTGGAATTAAGCATTGCACACTTCAAAAACTCTGTCCATATGGGATCCCCAAACTTTGAATTATCTATATTATCAAGCTACCCGGCATCACTTTATAGTATTACCCAAACTTATAAGGGAATCTTACAACTATTGCATACAAGAAATATATTTTCCAGACTCTACAAAAAACACACAGAAAATCGACGACACTACCGATAGATTTATTGATAGGAAATAAATTAGTAATGACCTTATCGATGAATTGAGGATAACGATAAAACATATGTTGGTAAAAAATTACCAACAGAATTAATTTCTGTCGGTAGATATTGACGAGTACTGATGTATTATTAATTACATTCCATCGGAAAATATTTGGAAAATTTGTCCAAAATTTCATCAATTTGTAAATATATTTTGACGGAATTTTAATTTTACCAATGGCTATTTAGTCGGTAAGTGTAATTTTTTTTAAAAAAATAATTATATTTTATTAATTTACCGATATATAATTTGTCGATAATTATTGAACATATATTTTTTAAATTTTTTATTTAATTTTTTCAAATTATTTTTATTAAATTTTACATTAAATTTTAATTAAATTATTATTTATTTTTAATTTTTTTATTGAAAAACTATAAATAAAAGACTAAGTATAATAATATTCAAATTAATATAAAAAGTATCAAAATATTCAAATATACAATTCAATAAAAAAAAAATGAAATTACAATGGCGGTCAATGATAGTCAGAGTCCATGTGATCGGGATTGGCATCGATAGAGGCGTCGTCATCCGGGTTGGCATCGGAAGAGGAATTGGAGCTATTAGAGGACTCCTCTAGGATGGGCAGAAGAAGAACATTAGCTGAGGTGCCCGCTTGCACTACTTATTGTATGAAGGTTTGCATGCTCTCTTACATCGTCTTGTTCTTTTTCTTTGCCTTCTTTTTCATTTTCTTCATTTCCTTTTTATGATGTGCCTTTGCCTCTTGGAACTATTGTGCATAACTCTAGAGTTCAAAAGTCAATGCATGGACACGGTCTCAAACCTCATGATCCTCTACAACCCTGGTCACAAATGCAGGGGATATACTACAACTTGAATAGTAAGTCCCCATCCTATATATATGACCCTTGTAAGGGCCACCTATAACCTGTGACCAAATGTCATTCTCACTAATAGGAGGGCAATCGTCACCTTCCTATTGCAAGTGCTGGCTTTGTGCATCCTCAAGTCGCTAGGTATATTACTTACCATCCACACCCTAGTGCTCTCATCAGGGGTGGTGGAGCCCTTGCTCACCTTCACCTTCTGGGCCTTTGTCTTGAACTCATCTATCTCTTAATTCCCCCGCAACACCTGCAAGTGCTCTTTTGTCAACTAGCGATGGTAATCAGTCATCAACCCCTGGTGGATGTCACAATAAATCTCTCACAGCTGCTTGCCTATCCACACCTTCCTGATGAAGTGCTCCTCAACAAGATCAATTATAAAATTTTGCTGCAAAAGAAATATATTATGTTAGTCATTTAATTTATATACAAGGTGAAATTAAATTTACAGCAAGTGTCTACTAAGTGTTTTTACCACCCACTTTTTATACCATATCTCCTTTATTGTCGGAGGAACCTTGGAAAATGTGGGATATGGACCCATATACTTCTACTATATAATCTTCATGATCTTCTTCAAGCTAGGCTTCAGAGGGAGCCAACTATGTCAATAAAATAAATTAATGAGATTAAATTAATATTGAAGTGAAATAAATACAATTATATTAACATTGAATAATAAAAACTAAATTACTTATCAATCCTTCCTGTCCTACTTAAGATAAATTCGCCTCCTAGTGGGACCTTGTAACTATCCTAATGAGCCATCTATCTGCTCTTTGGTCCAGCTTGTGTAAGGGTAGTTGTAGGGTCGCTAGAGGGCATAGAAGGCTACTGAGGAGATTGAGATTGAGGGTGACGAGTCTACTGTGGCTGAGGTTGAGAAGCTGACTGCTGTTTGACAAATCTAGGATTTGATACCATGACAAACTTTGAGCCTGTGACCGGGGCAGGTGGTGGCGGCATATCAGTCACCTACATGCTGGAGGGAGTGGTGGAGGTGGACTATTGAGTCGTGGTAGGGGTGCGGTGGAGGAATGAGGTGGGCCATCCTTCTTAGGTCTGCTTTTGCCTCTGTCTGTCGTATCTAAAACACAAACATAGGGAATTAATATAAGTCGCTGAAAAGAAAAACATATATATAATTAATACAAGATATAACAAAAACAAACTTATAGGAATAATCATAAAATTTTAAAATACTATCATTTAAATTTTAATTTCTCTTTAGTTTAGATTATTTTTTAATTTCTTAATTCTTAAATTGTTATATACGATTCTATTTGTAATTATTATTTGTTATATGTTTATATATTTGTCATATTTATTCTTTTCATTGTTATATACAATTCTAAATTGGAACAATAATTTAAATAATAATAAGAATTTTGGCAGAGTCTCCCTAAAAGTAGGAGCCTCCCTTAATTATATTCAATAAGTTTCAATTAACATCAACTTAATCAATAACAAATTAAGTAATAAATTTGAATAACAAATTATTTTAAAAAAATTAAGCAGAGTCTTCCCTTAAATTAGGAGCCTCCACTAAAATTAATTAAACATTCAAACAAATATTTAATAACAAACACATATAGTCATGTAATTCAATTAATTTTAAAAATCACTCTAGAGCATATCTCTTTACTTCACAATATGCAGTCTCATAACACCACAACATACAATTCAGACAGTTAGGAAGGAACTTTAGGTTTTCCCCCAATCATGTAATCCTATTCTCTTTCTTCTATCCTAGAACTCTATTCTATAAATCATAAGTCTCTAACTTTCCTACAAAATATAAATTGAAGACCTAAATTAATATTGTACTTATTAGCAAGCCAAGAGCAGTAAACTCGATGAAACAACTGCTCCTAATGGTCCAAATATGCTCCTTAATGAACAAAATAAGAAAAACATTTAGTTAACAAAGATTCTCAAGTAACAACATTGAGTAAAGAGATGAAATGCAAAAAAAAAAAAAAAAAAAGGCCAAATTGAAAAACTCAATCGATTAAAATGGTCTAAAGAGTAGGGGTGTTCGCAGTTGGTTTCAGTTCTGTTTTCGGTTTAGAGCTTTAAAAAAAAAAAACTTAAACTTTCCTACTCCACCACAAAACAAACCCAAACTAGATAATCAAAACTTGCAATTTGTAACATTCTCACATAAACCAACCAAAATTAGAATGTTAAACACAACAATCATAATACAAGCACAAATCTATCAAACCCAAAACAGAATCCCACACACTGCATGAGCAAATCAAAGGCCAGAAAACATTATATCTCAAATATTGAGGATAATGTGTTCACAAATCAAAAATCAAAACTAAAAGAAAATAGACATCAAAATTCAAAATTTAAATTAAAAAAACCAAAAAAAAGAAAAACAGAATAATATGTTGTTGTGGAAAGATTCAAACCACCAACTTGCCCTTCACGGTCCATTGAAGTGAAAAAATAAGACACAAAAAGGGACGTCGAAGAGGCATGGTGCGAAGTGCCAGAAGAGGATGGCCATCGCCGTCAACGAAGTGGAAGGCTGTTGACATCTCAAGTTGTCGAATAGTAAAGGTGAAGAGTAGATAAGGGTTGTGCTGCCGTGGGTCCAATCGCATTGTCGTGCTCAAAGAAGAGAGTAACAACATCGTTATGGGTCAGTTTGAGATTATTGTCTTTGGTGAGTAAGAGAGTTTGAGAAATGTTTAGATGGAGAGATGGACTAATAAAGTTGATATTTTGCAAATAGAGGGATGATGAGATAGCCTAAGGGAGTGGAGATGGTAAGATGAAAGGAAACTCCAACAGTGAATTGGTGATGGGTGGGTGCAGTGTTAACAACAAGGAAGAGGGTGGAATTGTGAAAGTAAGTATTTAGGGTTTCTATGGGTTGGGCTTTGGGCCGTGTAGGTAGTAAGAATACAAGATGAACATATGGGTTGACCAAGAAAAAGATGGGATGTTAGTTTAATTAGTTCAGTTCGGTTCGGTTCGATTTGATTTTCAATTTTGGAACCGAAAATTGAACCGAATCGATCAATTTTTGCATAAAAAATATTTTTTTTATTTTCAATTGATTTTTTATTTTTCAATTCAATTTTTTCGGTTTGGTTTGGTAATAAACACCCCTACAAAAAGAGTACCTGGAACACAATGGCGATGTCCTACAATAGCAATGGAGCTCTAGTATGATGGTTCGGACATTGGCCAAAGCTGGTGGTGGAGAGGAGAAAAATAGGAGAGAGAGAGAGGCATTGAAATTGGGAAGAAGAAGAATGTTGAGATAGGAGAGAGAGAGATGGGGCATTGAAATTTGAAAGAAGAAGAAGGTTCTCAAATCTCATATTCATGTATTACCAACGATAAATCTATCGGTAAATTAAAAGTAAAACGCATCGTTTCACTTAAAACTGTTATTGACAACAAATCTGTCGATAACGACGTTAGTGAAATGGTGCATTTTGCATTCGATGGTAATGTTGTTAGAATTTGAATGATTTTGACAAACCAACAGGTGCTCAATGATGTGAGGTTACCAACGGATAACTTGTTGATAAAGTTAATTAAAAACTAGAAAAAAAAATTGATTCATATTGACGGATACTCCGTCAATAATAAATACAAAAGAAAACATAAATTAAATAAGAAATTTATCAATGACATTATTGTCAATAATTAATTACTCGTAAAAAAATAAAAATTAAGTTAATAAACACCGAGAGCTTAGCCGTCGATAATTTTGTTAAACAATTTAATGAGATTTTCGATATGTATAATGTTGGTCAGTATGAATTTGTGCCATGTGGCATGTATTTGCACCACATATTACTAATGGAGTTATCAATTGATATATTAACTTTGATTCAAAATCAATTTTATTGCAGTATCCATTGGAAGATTCATCGGTAATATCAACGGAATAAAATCCATCAATAATGTCCATCAATTTTTCGCATATTTCTTGTAGTGAGATGGTTTCATATTTCTCCAATTATTTCTTCAATTTGAAATTTCTTGAATCCTACCATTGGATTATACTTTTTCTTATAAATTACCCAATCCAAATTCTACATGGGCAAGCAAAGAATGTAATGGAAAATTATGATACAATTTTAACTTATACCTCATCGTCAAGATTGCAATTTCAAAATTGTGTTACTTAAAAAAATCCCTCAAGCACCCTATGGGTTTGAAGAATTAAAAATGCATCTACTTCAAGAATTAGCATGATGTTCCTAAGAAGAAATATATATAAAAGCTCAAAAATCTCATATCTTAGTGAACCTAGGGAAATTCTAAATCAAGTGGGGCTACTGTCGACTATCTACATCAAAATGAAGATGGCTATTTTGGAATCAATCTCAATATTGTGCAAGAATAATGCATGCCAATTTAGATTTTAGAGTAACAAGAAGACAATATCCATGTGCGATAAGTTTCACAAGTACCTTAAGCTCGGATTCCAAACCCTTTGAACTCTGCACAAACTCCAAGCCCTTTGCATTCTACTTGGATCATCTCATCTAAAGTCTGCTAGAACCATTATAAAATGAGTCAAGGAAGGCTTTTAGAGACATCTCAAAAAATTTATTCTCTCAAAACTTCTACATTCTCTCATAACTACAAATTATGAGTTAGTTTTATGTCAAGATTATTTTTATCTTCTTTTTAAAAGATATATTGCTCGTTTTATAACATTATTTTATTTGAGGACTATTCGTCCTAATTTAAGATTAGAACATGCCTTTAGACTCATCATTTATTACTTATGAATAATTCACTAACAACATAATTTAAGAGTCAAACCTATGTCATACTAGGGTATGAATGAAAGAGCAATTAGGTGATGATCTCCCTCTCATAATCTATGGCTTTTGCAAGTGGCTTTAGGATATGTTTGGGAGATTAAACACAATGGAAGGGAATGTCTAATAATCGAATAAAATGAAGTATCAAGGAATGGAGTGAAATGGAAAGAATTAAGTCATCCTCTTGTTTGCTCATTTAATGAAGGAAGAAAAGGAACATCCATTAAAAGCTTTCCATTCCCTCCTTACCCACTAATTTATAGGAACAAAAATGTCGATGGTTTGAATAGCAAGGGAGGTACACCTTGATCCTCCTTTGCCATTCCACTCCGATGTTTGAAAACACTCCCAAAAAGCTTTAATTAAATTTTTGCCATTTTATTCCTTGCCATTCCCTTACTTTTCATCATTCCAAACACAATCCTAAAGTTTTATTTAATGAAGTTAAGTTCATGGTTAAAAAAATGATTAAATCCTTATATAAGGCATTCCTAAATTTATTTTGGAAAGTTATAGGAAAAATAAATTAGGTATACAACATTGGTAGGGTTCAAAACATGTTAAGTTCATTAGGCTCAATTGTTTATATGCTAGAGTTAAATGGATTAAGGGTGCATTTGGGCAAGATTTTTTTGGCAAAAAAATCTCTTTTTTCACTAAAAAAACTATTTTTGATATATTTGGATAGTTTTTTAAAAATAATAAGAATTTAAAAAAAAATCTATTTTCAACTTTTTAGTAAAAGTTAAAAAGAGTAGCTTCCAAAAAAAAAAATCTATTTTTAACTTTTTTAATTATATAAAAAATTTTAATTTCATAATCATTTTTTTTCAAAAGGTAAAATAAATGCACCCTAAGTTAGAAAAATGTTAACATGCTTTTGGTCTTTACAATATCTACAAAAATATTGTTGTACGATTAAATTTTCAAGTACTGGCAGGTGTAAGGGGCTTTCTTAACAATTATCTTTTCTAAAATTTGAATTTTGGTCCTTATCGTGGAAGTACAACTCGTTTACTATTACACCCAACCTTTGTTGGTAAATGCTAATATGTTTAAAAATATTAAAAAAAATGAAAACTAGTCCAATATAAATAATTATTTAAAAAACTTAAACTTAAGGACTTTATTTTAGAATATAAAAACTTAAAAATAATATAAGTTTGTTTTATGAGTTTGAAATTCTTATAATTTTTAATTTTAAAATTAAAAAAAATTTAGTTTTAATATAATTTTTTAGATAAAATTTAACATGATTTAAAATTTTAAATATTATCAATTTATTATATAATAAAAAATAAGGTAGCCCATTTACACATGCTGACCTTAACTGAGTTAGAGTATTTAGAGTCCGTTTAGATAAACTTTTAAAAAAAGTGCTTTTTTCTCTAAATTTTTTTAGTAGAGTTTTAATTTTTAGAAAAAGTTATTTTACATTTAGATAGATATATAAGAAGTATTTTTAATTATTAAAAGTATTTATAAATCTATTTAGATACAAAAGAATAAAAATACTTTTTTTATAGCCAAATTATAGAAAAATATTTAAAAGAGGAAAAAGAAATAAGGTTTGGGAAAAAATAAAAAAATAGTATATATTATAATTTTAATTAAAGATAAATAATATTTTTAAAAAATTATTTTATTAAAAATTGTTTTTACGTCTATTTTTTTAGAAGATAGGTATTTCTAATTTTTTTTAAAAAATAAATTAATTCTTGTAATTAAATATTTTTTAAAAAAATTATATTTCAGTAATTATAAAAATTTATAAAAATATTTTTTTTAAAAAAATAAATACTTTTTTCTTGAAAAAAATTAGTCAAAGCGGTGCGTTTAACCATCCCGTACTCTGCTCCGGCTGTACAGACTAGAACGCCCACCGTTTGGTATATAACGTTTTTACCTGGCGACCGGTCCACGATGGAGAGAGAAATTTCCACTTTCCACTTTCCACTTCCCACTCACTTCACTGTTACTTGTCCTTGTATCAACATTAATGCACCCAACACTGTTCGTTGCCGCCATGTAGAAGAGAAAGCGCTTCCTCTGCGGGGAAGGAACTTGCCTTTTCTTCTTATTCCTCTTCATCTATTTGATTTTAAGCGTTAATAGCTTCTCCGCAGAAGCTTGTTCTTCTTCGTTCCCATTTCTCTTCGCTTAAATTTTACGGGTAACTCTTTATACCTTCTTTTTCTACCCCCTTCCCCCACTCCCCCTCTCTCTCTTTATTTATTTATTTTTTATGGGAAAAATGGAAAATTGGTTGGTGGGATTGAAGGAAAATTAGATATTTTGATTTTTTTTTAATTGACAAGAAAAGATTTTCAAATTGTTCTTTTGTTGAATGCTTTTGGAAGGGGATTACCGTGAGAAGAAATTTCCCTGTAGGATGAATTATTATCGTTTTTATTATATAGCTCAAGAGCACCATGAACTTTGCTTGTACGATACTGCTGGTTTTAATGTGGTTCTCTTCTCTTTATTCCTGGGTTGATTGTGAAGTTTATGCGTTGTTATGCTTAACTTGTGTGTTATAATTTTGTTATTTGTGCGAAACCCTCTTCTAAAGTCTAGGATTTTAGTACCAACTATATAGTTTGAAATGCAATCAGTAATAGGGAATTGGCTAATGCGATTGCCTTCTTGCTGTGTTATCGGTGTTAAGTCCTCCAGCATGTATAAGGAAGCAATGATAAAGTCCAATTAGCGTCCGTAATTGGGCATTGCTTGAATGTTGTGGTGCATTGAGTGTCAATTGAAGTAACGGTACATAATTCACTTTCTGTTGTGTGTAATCTTTTCACTGTAGATGACAATTTTATATTTTCATTGGATAAAGGTGGCTATTACACATCTGTTCTGTAGTAATTTGGTTTTTGGGCCTTCTGAGCTAAGCTCTAGATCACCTCTCGAGCATCTATATACATTCTGTGGACAGTTTACCTCTTAGTTGTGAAGCTGATTGGAAGTTAGGACTAAAAAGTTTGTGGTTTGAAACCTTATTTCAGAAACCAGTTACGTGAAATCCCGTATTGATATTTGAGACTTATTATTAGGAGGCAATTTTTGTGTCCGAGGGCACTTTTTAGTGAAATGTAGCAATTCCATAGCATGTTGTTTTCAGTCATCCTCTGAAGGGTGCAATTTGTCTAGTTTGTTAGGGTGTTTATGTATACTATTTCAAATGACCTGCTTATTTCTGCTGCTGTTATGGTGAGGTTCTAAATTGATTTTTATTTTTACTTTTTTTTTAATTTCTTGTGTAAGTTAAACAACAATATCAACTAAGCTTTGTCTCACTAGGTGGGGTTGGCTACATGGATCAGATGACGCGATAGAGTTCTGTCATGAAACAGGTCTACATTAAACCATTCAAATCTAAATCTCTTTTAATAGTTGTACACTTTTACTTATAGTTTTTCTGGGTCTCCCTCTATCACTAGCTATTAGATTACCCTCCATCTAATCTACTCTCCTTACGGGGCTTTTATAGGTCTTCTTCACACATGCTGAAACCACCTAAGACAAGATTCTGCCATATTTTCTTGTTTAAGTTAAACACTGCTAAATTTTCTTCTAGTTTAGTGGCTCCAGTTAGGTAGAATTGAGCTCTAAAGTTTACTCTGCTGTTTCTGCTATACTATGCTGAGTGGCATATATTACCATTTGTATTGCCCCAGAAACAACTATGCTTGTTGCTATAGTGCCAATCATTTGGTGGCTAGTTCTGTTGGTTATGCTTCCCTGGATTGTTATATCCTGAATTATTAAACAAATCATGTCCTACAAATAAATGGTCTGAATATGCAAATGTTCCTTGGCATCTTGTGTGTAATGTTGAGCCAGAAATGGTCTTTTGAATTGAACTGAATTGTGAAACTATGTAGTACAGTTTAAAGATCATTTTCACCTTATAAGAATTTTTTGCTTTTAATAAACAGTGTGGGTCCGTTTTTTAATCCACAATAGGGTGGTTATCTCTTTATCATTCTGGATCTAGCTCCCCCCCCCCCCTGCCCCCCCGAAAAACAAAAAAATTCAACATTTTAGTTCAAAATGTAGCTTTCCTTTCAATAGGGAGATTATAAATTGATAATCTTATAGTAAAAGGGTCATTGGAGCTGCAGAAACTAGAACTTATTCAGTTTCATCTCTGTAAAATGGGCAGTGATTTATATATTCAACAATTGAAGCACTTCAGCAAAAGGTTGTCCTCTGCAGCAGATTCTGGGTGAATTTTTGTTGCATTTGTCAGAAGGAAAAACATAATAAAATAAAGCATATTAGCCATTTGTGGGTTGGCCATGAATAGCTGCGTAGTGCCTGCTTGGTAGTTTAAGTGACAGAAAGTTTTCAAATGGATAGGCACCTCTGAACTTTTCAATTTTTTGATTGGCTTCAGGTTAACACAGTATATGCACACGATAGACTTAAAGGGGATGAGGAAAACCTTTGCCTCTTTGTTAATGCTTAGTTTAAATATTTATAACTAAGCTATTACTATGTAATCGACTAGGAAGCTCTAATTGTTGTTGGAAATTTCTCATGGCTTGATGGAACTGTTGTTGGAATGAGATGCAGATGCTCTTCTCAGTTTGCTTTAATACTTGTCATTACAGTTATTGAATAGTCTTTTTTTTTTTTTTAAAAATTTTGGGTAATAATCATGAGCCTTGGCAGTTTAAACCACATGAATTCCTGGTATGCTGGCAGAATGACTCGTTTTAATACTTACCTATTTCTTTTTACTATATTTAAATTTCTATTTTGGTTTCAATTTATTCCCACCTCCTTTGCGGATTATGATAATATCCATGCTTTGTTGCTAAGGTCTTTCTATGCAATTATGCATTTTATGTTAGTGAGAAGAAAGTGAACTGAAGTTGAGTTTTATTCGTAGGGCTCTAGATGGATACATCTGACCAAAGCAATGGTGAGTATGCTCCTATCAGGGATTCAGAGGACCCACAATTGGGAAAATTTGACAAGCCACTTCCATGTTTTGGCTGTGGAATTGGATGGTTCTCGTGAGTTATTTTCTACACATTTGCTCTTTTCTTACTTTCTTTAACCTGCATACTCTGATGTTTGCACACTCTCTTCTGTCCTCCCCTCTCTTTTCTTGCCAGTCTTCTGCTAGGATTTGTATGCCCATTGGTGTGGTATTATGCTACATTTCTCTACTTTGGAAATTACTATCATAAGGATCCAAGAGAGCGTGCTGGACTTGCTGCTTCCGCAATTGCTGTAAGTGTTGTGCTTGAGACCGAATTCACAATTTATCCGGCATTTTGGTATTCAAAATTGCTACTTTGCATTTGCCGGCTATCCTCTTTCTAGTATATATTCTGTTTCATTTGCCATGTTAAAGCTTTTCTATTTTTTTATTTTCACATAGGAGTAGCTGACTGACTGCTTCTTTTTTTTTTTTTTTTTAATAATGATAAACTTTCATTGGTGTTGCAGGCTCTAGTTTTCACAATTGCTGCGCTGGTAGCAGTAGCTGTTATTCTCTTGTAATTATAGTTTCAACTAACCTATGTCTAGTCAATTGACTTTTTTGAAAAAAAAAAAAAAATTATATTTAGTATCAGTCTCCACACGAGGAAGGCAAGGCTGATGCAGTGTGAATCAAAGCTCTTGTGATCACTTCTCTGGTCATCTGCAAAATAGGTATCGAAGCTAGTTCCATGGACATACATACAGCTGCTTCTGTTACCTTATTAAACTAAGATTTCATTAGAAGATGGTTCACTCTCATTCACTTGCCTTTGGTATGTATAATATGTATGACCTTGGACTGGTAATTCGAGGCTATCATGTGTCTCAAGGTGTAAATTTGTATATCCTTTGAGTAGCATCTGAATAAGCTCGTTTCTTTTCTTATAATAAATCAACAGGCACATTATTTATATTGATGCTTTAAGCACCTTCTAGTTAATGAATTTAATTTCATGTCTTTAGTGGTTGTGTTTTTGGCGGAATGTAAAAAATGTTCTGCTGCTGCTTTTTACTTTCTGCGCTATGTGCTGCTTTCTTTTGAGTTAGAGCAAATATTGTATAATATTTTAAAGTTGAAATAAGTTTGGTTCAGAAAAAAAAATTTGAAATTAATTTAGTCCTAATAATTTGAATTTTGACATCAATTTTATTTTTTCGTCAAATCATCAGTAACTGTTGTTATTATTAACATTAGTTTTAAGTATTTACTTATTTTCCTTCTTTGACTGATGTTAGGGACAATTTTCACCTAATCAACTTGATTGACAAATTTTGTCACACTTGTTGCATTTAGTCTAACTATCAATTTACTTTTTTCTCTGAAGTTGATAAAGTAACAATTGTTTTCTCTCGTTACCCAAGGTGTAGTCTAACTATCAATTCATTTTTTTCTTTGAAGTTGGTAAAGTGAAAATTGTTTCCTCTCATTAGTCAAGGAAGGTAAATAAGTAATATAACACAGAACTAATGTATCAATTATGATGAATAGTAATAGAAGTTAGTGATAATTTGATGGAATAATAAAATTGATATCTAAATTTGAAATGTTAAAATTAAATTGATATTAAAAATTATTTCTTGGAGTTAAATTGATGTCAACTTGTGAAAGGTTTATTTACTCCCCCTATAAAAAAAAGGTTTATTTGCTCAAGTTTCAATCTTGCTTACGGGCCTGTGAACAAGCATAAAATTTAAACTGCCCTTTTCATTTTTCTGATGAATCTAAACTGCATCCTCTAAGCTTCTCTCTCATTCCTTGATGACATAAGCAAACAAGATGCCCAAAAAGGTTTAGAGTAAAACAAATATAATAAAAATAGAGAAGGCACTTTCCCATACGATTGTTTTTTCGGGTTCGACACCGACTATGATTCCCCCAAAAAAGGCGAAATAGTATGGTTATACGGGAAAGGTGGGAGACGTATATGGTGAGCGCGTTTGGATAAGTTTTTTCAAAAAACTATTTTTCATTAAATTTTTTAATAAAGTTTTATTTTTAAAAATAAAGTTATTTTACATTAGTAAAAGTACTTATAAGTTTATTTTGATAAAAAATAAATAAAAGTGTTTTTTTAATAATCAAACTACAAAAAAAATATTAAAAAAAGAAAACGAAGATTTGGTAAAGATATAAAAAAAAACATATAAATTGTAATTATTAATAAAAGAAAAGAATATTTATTGATGATAATTTTATTAAAAATTATTTTTATTTTTACTTTTTTTAGAAATTAAGTATCATTAATCAAAAAAATGATAAAATAATTTTTTTAAAGAAACCAATCCAAACACTCTGAAAAACACATAAAAATATTTTTTTTTGAAAAAGGTATTTTTTTTCTCCAGAAAAACCTGCCCAAAGTTGTTTACAATGTTGAAAACACATGCGAGGAGTATGTGATTCTCACAAGTTTTGCACTTAATTTTTGGAGAATTTAATATGTTTATGGAGGAATTGAAATTCTTTCCTTTTATCTTTTTGGTATTTTATACATTTATTTCTTAAAATTTTATGTATTAATATATGGAAAATTTAATTTATTTATTGGCAAACAAATGAATTTACAGAAAAAATACAAAAAAAGAAGAAGAAGGAGGAGTTTCAGTTCTTCAGTTGAAAAATTAAATTTTCCGTATATATTAATATATGGGTCTCCAATAAGCGTATAAAATATTAAAAAGGTAAAGTGAGTAAATATATTGAATTTTTTTTAATAAATTAATACATAATTTTCACTCCCGACGCCCTTTGTATCCTCTCCCCCCGTGTTTTTTTTTAACTCTTTTTTACTTTTTTTTTTCTAACTTCTTTTCCCCTCTCTTTTTCTGGGGAGAAGGCTTATTTGAATGTATGGATGGTTGGGATGCATCTTGAGATGTGTTATCAACTTTTTTTTTTTAGGTATCAATTTTTTGAATTAAAATTATCAATTTTTTTGATTAAATTACCAACCAATTATATATAAAATATCCTGTAATATTATATTATAACTGATGAATAATTCAATCAAATAAGTTGATAACTTTAATTTAAAAAATTAATAATAAAAAAGAAATTTGGTAATATATCGAATACTTCTATTTAAATGCCTCCAAATAACACAAACTCTTTTCTTGGAGTTGATGAAAACGAGGGAGCCATACGTACAGAGAGCATGGTTCTTTCAGTAATATCATGAACTGTAAAAAAGGCTGGGTGTGTCACATGTTCTCAGCATGTGTTGTGAGCTTTTTAAACGTATAAAAAACAGTGGGAACATTCACCCTGAAAAAGAAAGTGGCTTCTAATATACTTCAATTACATGCTAACGCGTGGTCTTGAATTGTTGCATGAATATTGTAATTGACTTCTCAACATAGTCTTTGTTGAAATGCTTCACAGCCACCGCCTGCTTTCTTAACTTTCTTTGTGTTGATGTCTTGAAGATAACCATTTCAGTCCAACTGTATCTTTGAACAGCATATAATGCCCCAGTAGATGCCATTTGTGACTAAGAAAATAAGAGCATGGCACTGTTTCTTTTTTTTGAGAAAAAAGGGGGTAGAGCATAATACCCTTCTAAAATATATGGAGCAGCATGAGTTTATTTTAAAAGCTTTTTTTTTTTCCCTGAATTTGGAACATAACTTTTTCAATTCACGAGGGCTCCTTTATTAATTAATGAAGAAGAAATAAGGATTGAGCTCTAAAACTTTTGCATCCTGTAATACTACGTAAACACTATGACGTTTTTTTTTTAATTTAAATTATTAGTACCTAGATTTTATTGAATTTCAATTAATCTGACTTAAGTCAGGTCGATTTATTATGGAGATAAAGTTATTTTGGCACTAATTTTTTTTATTACACAAAACCTAAATCCAAAACTTTATTTAAAAGAAATAAATATTGAATCATTTGAATTATTCAAATGATGGTCACTTTGAATCCCCTTAATCCTTGTTAATTATGCCAAATTTTCTGTCTTAGTAATTGTTTGCATTATTTCAGGTTAGAAGTGATGGTTAACCAAGGCATTTTTTTTTCTTTTTCAAAATGGCAATATGTTGTAGATTAAGTTCTTTTAGAGTTACAATTTAGGGTTTTTTTTTAAAAGAGAATAAATACTAAATTATTTGAACTATTCAAGTGTTGGTCACTTTAAGTCCTTCTAGTCTTTGTTGATTCTGCTATTTTTCTGTCTTAATAATTGTTTGCATTATTTCAGGTTAGAAGTGATGGTTAACCAAATTTTTTTTTTTCAAAGTGGCAATACATTCTAGATAAACTTGCTTTAGAGTTCTAATTTACTTTTAATGCAACTTATCACTTTAATTTTGAATAGGAGAAAGCTAAAATAGGAGAATATTCATTTACAATTAATTAGAGAATAATTTTAAATCTTCTTTAGTTATGAAGTGTTGAACAACGAAGATCCCAAAAGAGTCTATTTTTGTATTAGCGTGCATAATGTTGTAGCCAACAGGTTAATTCAGACAAAGTTCAATCTTTTGTCGTCGGAAAGAGAATATTCCCTACATCTTACACTAAAGTACCCACAGAGTGAATGCTTGGGGCAGCAATATTTGAACAGTATTTAATTTCATGTAAGATGCTGGTTTGTTTTGGCATAAACAATAAAACTCACAACTTGTTGATAAGGACTTAAAACATCACACTTCAACGTCTATGATCCGCCGTTCACCATTCTCACTAATTGTCACTTATCTAAGACGTCACTCAATTTGCTTTAAATCTAACCACTGAAGTTGAGTGTCTCACACGGAAAGAATGACGATGACTGCATCTAAGGCATCATTTAGTGTCTGCTACAAAGCCTACACCAGATTCTGTTGCTTATTACAAGCTGCATATGTTAAATAATGTTTTCATATAAAGAGCAAACATTCATTTTGGATAACATGCACGTAACATTAATTTGATTTCTAAAATTTACATGCCATCAAATAGATTATTGAAAGTTAGAACATGATATTATTTTAATTTTTCTATTTGTGACGTTGTAACAAAAAAACTAAACTAATGTCACGTTTTATGGCACTGTCTTTTTCCCTCAAACATGAAAGGAATATGATTATGAACGGGAAAAGAAGTTATAATATGGAAAATAATCTGATGTTATATTTTAACTTTTTGAGATCTATTTAAAGTCATAATTTTTAGAACTAAGTTGATGTCCTCTATTTTTAGGGACCAAATACATGTTTACTTTAATAGAGACTAATAAATACATTAAAATAATATCACATTTAATTTATTTAATATCACATGACCTTCAAGAACTAAGTTGACGTTGTATAAATATTTAAGGGACCAAAATAAATGCTTAAGAAATACAATAAAACTAACCAAGGGAAGCAATCAGTAATGGGAACACTTTCCTGATAAGAAAGAAGAAAGCAAAAAGCATCTGTACCCACTTCGAATGCATGAATATATTATATAGATATATTATTTGTATAGAGTGCCTTAAACATTCAAATTAGTATATAGAGTTATGTCTAAATAAATAATTTTCAAGTTTAGGTGGATTCAACGCTAATGATCCCACCAATATCATGGCAAATCCTTAGGATTTTGAGAGTATTTATAAAAGATATACAAATTGTCTATTAATAAAAAAATTCTCATATCTATAGTGAGATTTAGACTTTTATCCTTGGAAAATATGTGATAATTTCTTACTAATTAAGTTAATCCTTATTAACAAATAAATAAGATTTTTAAATATATTATTAGTGAATATGTTTGTGTGAAAATATAATAAAAATATAGATAGCAATGTGTAATAATAATCAATTATTTGTTATTTTATTAATAAATTCAATAAAAAAAGTTTTTATCTATTATTGATTACCACTATATTTATCAATAATTTAATTAAAATTTTCACTTATTTACACATAATTACTCTAATTACTCGTATATGGATTTGAGTGTCTAAAAGCTAAAATGTAAAAACTATGTTAAGAAAAACATTTCCCTATATTATTTATAGCTTGATGGATAAATAACACATGCGAGGCACTAATTTAGGCATTGTGAATTGCTGCTGATTTCCAAACTTCACCCTAGCGAGCTAGATAATCTTCGTCCCCTATAGCATTGAAGACCCTTTTTAGTTGGAAAAATATTATTTAAATATATATAATATAAGATATTATATCGACTTATATCTCATTTATCGTTTAAAAAAATTGTAAACTCAATTCAAATGGGATCTATATCTCATTTAATATAATTAATGAGATATAAATTAGTACAGTGTCTTATATCAAAAAATATTTGTATAGTCAAAAAATATCATATAACTGTACTTTTAAATTAATTATATAAATATATTTTACATAAAATCTATTATTAATACATAATTTTATAAAAATATATTTACATAATTAATAAAAAATACAATCATATAATAATCTAAGAAACATGTAAGAATTTCTCGTCCCACACCGCATATGGTCAAATTACGTAACTCTTCTAGCTGTCATTCATGCAAGACAGCTAGCACTAAACTGCCAACAGTTTCTGTAGACTCATTTTCATATGACCAACCCCACCATTCTCGCCAATGCAAATACTTAATATAATTCAACCAAACCACCCCCAAAAAGCTTTGAGAAATATTTTTTTTACATAAGTTTTTCTTACATACCTTCACATCTTGTTTCTATTTCTCTCTTTTTCCCTTTGCTTTTTTTATTTTTTTATTTTCTTTCATAATTTTTTTTTCTATCTTTGTAAAAAAGTGTTGGGAGGACTATAATTTGGAGTGATACAAATAACAAATTAAAAAGCTTTTAGGCATAACCAACCCATAAAAGCAAACACAAAGCAAAAGTACCTACGAAAAGATCCCACTTTCTTCCACCAAAAACAAAAGGGGCACACTCACACACACACCCATCATCCCGAGGAAATTACACAATGGAACAAGTGGAAGAAGAGACGTTGCCAATGCAACCCTTCTGGCTCCCAGACGCCGACCATCGCCACCGCCGCCGTCTCCGCCGCTCGTACTCCCTCCTCCTCGCCTCCACCTCCCTCCTCGTACTCTTCCTTGTCACGGCACTCGCGTTGGCGTTCATCGTACTTCCCGCGTTGCACTCCTTCGCTTCCCACATGATCAAGCCCCACACCGTCAAGAACAGCTGGGAATCCCTCAACCTCCTCCTCGTTCTCTTCGCGATCGCTTGCGCCTTCCTCACCAAAAACACCACCACCACCACCGAACCCGCAACCGAAACCGAATCCCCGAACCGAAGAAGCTTCTCGAACCTTCCACAACAAGATCACTATGCGAAACAGAACTCAATAGAGTCACGAACATGGTATGAGTATGAGTATCCCGGTGGAACGTACTATAAGTCGCTGAGCAGGTTGAGGAGCTTCAACTCCTACCCGGATCTGCGGCAAGAGTCGCCGTGGGTAGCCGCCGATGAACGGCGGCGATTCTACGACGACAGTGACGCCCACCTCTTCCGGCAGCCGAGGCCGGAGGAAGAAGAAGCAAAAGAAGAAAGAATTATTGAAAACGTAGCAACGGTCACCTCCGGAGAAGTTGCCAGCGCGCCGCCTCAGCCTCCTCCGTCTCCGCCGCCACGGTCGCCGTCGCCTTCGCCGCCGCCGCGAACGAAAGCTGTTAGAAGAAACGCAAAGCGAACGTACCAAGCTGAAATTATTGAGAAACCTTCAACGCCTCCGCCGCAGCCGCCTATAACAGCGGAGAGGAAGATGGTGCAGGGTAAGAAGAGAAGAGGTAGCGCAACGATGGAGTTCTTGACATCATTAAGGGGGAAGAAGAAGAAGAAACAAAGGCACACAAGCGTTGAAAATTTGGAAACCATTCTGAACTCCGAGACTATTTCTGTTGCTTCGCAACCTCCGCCGCAGCCGCAGCCGCAGCCGCAGCCGCAGCCGCAATCGTTATCACCTTCAGTCCTTCAGAACCTGTTCTCTTCCAAGAAGAGCAAACAGAAAAAACGCCACACTGTTCCCGTGGTGGCAATTCATAATCCAGGCTCTTCAAACAAGAGAGAGCGGTTTTATAGCTCGGAAGGGAAAAACGATGTGGTGATCACCGGTAATGAGTCGCCATTGATCCCTATACCGCCTCCGCCGCCGCCGTTCAAGTTGCCGGCGTGGAAGTTCCGGGTGCAGGGTGACTTTGTTAGGGTAGATAGCATTGGTAGTTCATGCAGTTCTGTTGTTGATGAGGTTGGGGATTCGCCAGTTGGTCAAGAAGCAAGCCAATGCAACAGTCCTTCTGCAGGGTCATTGTTCTGTCCCAGCCCTGATGTTGATACTAAGGCTCACACCTTTATTGAGACGTTCAGGGCTGGCCTGAGGATGGAGAAGATTAACTCCATGAAGGAGAAGCAGGGGATAGGGAGGTCCAGTCTTGGCTCTTCAACAAGTCCACAAACCAAACAAGAAACTACACTGAGTTGAAATTACAAAGTTGGTATATACTTTGTTATTCAATTGATTTGTTTTTGTAATTTTTTTTTTATAAGTATTTATTTAAATAATTTTTTGTAAGTGAATTGTTATTAAATTCATATAGAGGAATAGGAGGACTGGATATTGTGATAAACATTGTTTAAGTTTCCAATGGCAATGGACATTTTAGACATTTCAGTTTGTTTATACTAATAATAATGTTGCTTTAGAGAGAAAACTAAGAATTTTGCTGCAAATTAGGCAATAAACTAAAGCTTACTCAGTTAACAGACTTGGCATTTCATGAACTTAACAAGCAAGCATATAAATACATAGTTTAATGTCCATTCAAGCATATAATTATATAAATACTTAGTTATAGACATTGTGTTTGTTCATTCAAATGAGGATGGTATAGACTTTTCTCTTTTGGTCTTAAGGATAATACAAACATTAAGATATATATGTAATGGTCTTTTTGGACTGACCCAATTTCCGATTTGGAAATTACCTCCATGTACTGAAACCAAATTAGGAATTTACCAGAGGCATAACAGGGTGCTTATTGGAAACTAGTTTTCTTAAATATTTGCTTGTAAGGAAACTGCTGTCAAAGCTATCATTTCCTCTGAGCTAAATGTTTGATTAGGTCTGGCAGAGAGTGCTCTTGCCTTACACTCTGGATCCATCTTGCCTTGATACGGATTTGCTCAATGCTTAACTTCAAGTTCATAACGATGGAAGGGTTCATGCGACTGGCAAAAAATGCTTCTATTTCATCTGCTATCTCGTTGCTATTAACCTGCCAGATCATGAAATTCAAGGTATTAGAGGTTTTCAACTTTGAAGACTTACAGATACTGTGACGTCTCATTCCACTAGAAATTGCATCATATATTGCATTCTTAATCTTCTCATATGCTGTGTAATTAAAGATATGAAAGCCAAGAGCCACAAATCTCAAATGAGCAGTTACATTGTTGTGGCGATGTTGACCAATTCATCAGAACCCACATTTGATACATAATGTTGTGGCTTAATTGGAGGGAGCTGGCACAATACAGTTATTGGCGTTATTGGTCCACTGATACAGTGTTTTATGTGCTATTTGCTTACCAGTGGGACGATCTGGTTTATGAAGTTGGTGAGCAAAAGCGCACCATATTTGGCCGAGATTCTTTCCCAATTATCCTGCATTTGGCATCAAACCAGAATAATGAGTCCATAAAATCAAAGTAGATATCCACTTGTTTTAAGGTGATTCTCAGAAACTGCTTTCCAAACTCTTGGAAAGACTATAAGCTAAGTATTGCATGCTTATTGCCGTTACGTATTCCCCACAGTTCAAATATGGTAATGTCAGAACTCATAACAACTAAGAACTTGTTACCATGGAAGCACATACCTTCAACCATCTCCATGCAGTTTCACTGCTTTCTAAGCCTATTCCTCCTAGTACATAAATCATATCTTGATCTGGAATCTAAAAAGGAATTAAGATAAACGAAAGTCAAACAAGAAGGAATTCAGCAGCTTATAACCTGAAATTGCATAAGTGAAAAACCATAATACCTCATCAGACAACAAAAGATTGAGAACCTCTAGAACTAGATTTGGGTCTGCACTTGATGCAATACATTCTGCATTGAGTACACAACGAACACATTTAATCAAGTAACTTAGCCAATGTAATGGAGATTTTGGAATTCCAGAAGTTGCATTCAGTTTAAATGTGTCATACGCAATATCCTTTCCCTTTCTTGCAACACATCAGTACTCCTATAGAGACTTAATAGGGACTCCAATCCAGTCCTATTTTCAGTGGTAGTATTCCTCATTACAGCTACATAAGCAGCCTGAAAAGTATTTTACACATATACAAGTCAAAAATAAGTAGAATCAAAGCAATGACAGAGTAATCTTGACAAGAAAAGTTTGAAAGGTTACCCTTTTTGTGTTGGCTGAAAGCAGAGGAGTATTTCTGTCATCCAAAAATATCCGAAAGCGCCGTAATGCTTCTTGATGAGTTTGATCATGACCAAAGGACGCTAAGGTCCGAAGAACTTCTCCCCTCAAGAGTGAAACAGAATGGTCTTCTCCAGATATAGAATCCCAGCCTAACTTTCTGCACAAACAGTAAAGCTTGTGTCATTTTCCTGCAAGCGGAGGCATTGGACCTTGAAAGGAATGGGTTCTAAGTAAATACTAAGATTATAAAATTAGTGATACATGATATCAAGATGGATGCAGAACATTATATAGTTGTACAATTTGATAAATTTGTACCCCTTTAGCATATTAAATTGATTCTACAAGTGCACAAATTTGATGGAAAGAAAGCATTAATATGCACTGAACCTGACAGAATTTCCAGTCAATGTAAATATTCCCTCAAAAGAAAAGTCAAACCATTAAGTGCATTATTTTGAGGGAAGAAAACATGAGAAATTTAGTCCTTACTCAGCAGAAAACATGAGAAATTTAGTCCTTACTCTGCAGAAAACATGAGAATGCTGATAAGATATTGCTTCAACTCATTTACTGAATCTGGAATGGCATCAATGGAGATTTCCAGAACATTGTAACAAACCTGAAACATAAATGAATTCTTAAATCATGTTCTCATGGATATATGAAGTCATTAGAATAGAGAACTTAATACTTACATTGATTAGCTTTGATACAATAACATAGTCAAACTCTTCTCTATAAACATCCATCAACATAAGCAAAGATGACAATGACTGTTCACAAGCCTGGCAAAGAGCGTTTCATCATCCAAAATGCCTGTAAAGTCAAAAGGGATATATATGAACCGTCACTTCCATTTAAGATCAAGAGGAACACAAAACTAACTGAAAGATGCCTCCAATGCCTAAAAAGAACAACAGTCCAAATTCACCCAAGATACATTTTTACTTGTAACTGATGATTTGATGCAAAAAATTTACAAAAATCAATTCTAATTTTCTACAGAACTTCATACCCAACATTCCTGTCATCTTAAACCTGTCATTTTCAGTGCCAACCATGCAGTGATTTATTGTGTACATCATATCTCTTAAATTAACATGCCTAGAAAAAAGCTGTGTCACTGGTTTATATTGATATATCACTTGCACTTTGTACACACCAAATTTATCAGTAGGCAGCAAGCAATTGTTTTGTATGGCTTTCCTCAGTCGAACAGCAAGTTTGTCTTCGTAGTTTACCCTATAAAAACCACACTGATCAACATTGACTTTGATCCATGGATTTTCTTCACTATCATTGCCAATAGATTGAACCAGTTCTGATATGTCCACCCTTCCATGGTTTGTCTCAAAAAGAAACTTTTTCTGTCTCTTATATGAACCAACACACAAGGTTATGGGGACACTCCATTGTCCATCAACATGCAGGCCAGATAAAAGGAATTGTGACTGCAATTCAAAAGCTACATCAGACAGGCTCCAGTAACAGTTATGTTCGATGGTGAAAGTTAAAAAGTAATGTCCAACTAAATGAAGCATACTAGTTTTGGTTGCAACTCCATGATACCTGTTTGAATTCCAAAATATTATCTTTTAATTCAACATAAATAAGTGGATATCCAGCCTTCTTTGTCCAAGTGTTCATCATTGAGTTGACTGGCACACCAGATACCTCTGAAAGAACATCCCATAGATCTTCTGTCCTTGCATTTTGGGCTTGATATCTTCTTATATATGTGCTTAATGATTTCTGGTTGGAAAAATAAAATATTTAAGTCAGAAGGATAACCACAGAGAAATTCAATAATCATCACCCGTAAGAAGTTGCATGCAAGCTACAATTATCACTTTCAGAAGCTACAAACTATGAACTAGCAAAACTACATGTTTTGACTACCTTCCATAGAAATGGTAATTAAACTATCTCATAATATCAATCTTCTTACCAAAAGCTACAGGAAAGATTATTTCCGTTTCAAACATAAACAAGGTTTAGGGCACTCAAAAACTAAGAAAAATTTGGGGATAAAATAACTTGGTTTTCAAAATGGTGGCTTAATTTGGGACAGTGAATATTTTGAAGAAAATTAACAAGCTCAGAAAATTTTATTGATGAAAATCCTATCTCGATCTGAAGGTAAACCAAAAAATTTGACTTTTATGTGTTATAAAGATAGGTTGGCATTTTAAGACAGAACAAAGTAAAGCCGCATACAAAGAAATAAAAATCTAACAGGAAACAGCATATATCCAGTGGTTGTTCCTGTAAATCGTCTCTTGTTATGCAAAAAATTGCTATGCGGTTATAGAAGTTATGCAAGTTAAATTCAAACAAATACTGAAAGTTTAAAACTTTAACTTCAAAAATAATTCATATTTGAAAGTTATCTTCATAAACCATTCAATTTGAAGATTTTCATATGAAGGGTTCAGCACAATAGCAATATTCAATCAAGTACAAAAAGGAACAAAACACCAATAGTCTTCCAAATGTAGAGACATAACTCCAATTGAATAACTAAGAACTAATAAACATAGCTTTATCAGTTCTCACCTGAAATACATCATCTCCAAGACAACCCTGCAACATTCTAATTACAGTAGATCCTTTTTTATAGCTAACAGCATCAAAAACTTCAATAACTGAGCGGGCATGGTGTATTTCTACCTGAAAATATGCCAACCAGTAGTACATTATGTCAACAGATAGCTTGGCGCAATTATTCATGACAATCCCTTTTCCAATGTAAGTTTCCTTTTCTTTTCGCGGAAAAGGAGACGAGATATAAACTAATTAAAAACCAAGAATAAAAAAAGTGGACCATTATCTGTTTAATTCAGAAATATAGAAGAATATCCTTCACTTTCATCACTGTCTGTGACAGTTAAGCTGTGCCTTTTATTTAAATGTACTTGAAGGAAGTTCAGTGTGGTGCTTCAGTTCAGATACCTTTCTTGAAATAATTGTTTGAGAAGCACTTTGCAAAATATCAAATACACTGTTTTACCAAGTTGATTTTAGTACCACTGCTGTTGATATTAATGTCTAAATGCATTTAATGAAGAGCTTGTTTCAAAATTCAAATACTGAGATTTTCTCACCTCAATTGGATGTGATTTCTCCAGTGCATCCATTCGTAAACCACCGGCAGCCTGTTGAAGAAACTGAGTCCAAATATTCCATTCTGGAAATAAGATGCTGGTAGCCATATAACTTACCTAGGGTCATGTTAGCATATACAACGATCATTCATGGAACAATGGTTATAATTCAAATCCACCAGGTTAACAGAACCAATTACCCATGTTGCAAAACCTTCATTGAGCCATAAATGAGTCCACCATTCCATAGTTACGAGATTGCCAAACCATTGGTGAGCTACTTCGTGTGCTGAGGCAATTGTTATCTAAAGGAAACAGAAAAAGGCTTAATTCATATATGGTTGACTATCTAACTTTCCAATTTGCAAATCAAGAACAGAAGGAAAAATATGATCATGTTGTTCCTAAAAATCAGAAAATTTTCAATAAAGTGCGGCCTAGTGCATGAGGCTCCCACTTGGTGGATTTTGAGGAAGGTATATGCAGCCTCGTGTCTGCATAGCGGAGAGGCTATTTCCAGCATTTGAACCTATAATCTAGATATCACAAGGCAACAAACTTACCTTTGCACCAAGAATCACCCTTAAAAATGGGAAAATTTTCAATGCAAAGATAAAAATGAAAGTCAAAGCAAGATTAAGCCTGTAACTTACTATTTGCTTCTTAGCAGCTGTAGAGTATATGTCATGGTAAAGCAGTTCATTTTCACGGTATATGATTAAACCATAATTCTCCATGGCTCCAGCAGAAAATTCAGGAACCGCAACTAGATCCAGCTTGGGCAGCGCATAAGGCACTGAGAAGTACCTAGATGATATCACAAACTACATCAACTAACATCAATGACAGAAACAATACCACGACCTCAATTCCCGAACCAAGAAGGAGAAGTAATGTATATTTCTGGAATTATTGCCCTTATTATTTTATTTATAATAGCTACTTCAAGGAAGCTAGCCTTCCATTCATGTAGGTCCTCTACTGAATCATTTACTTCCTCTGTATTTCTTTTTCCTTCAATGAGATTTTTACTTCCGTGTGTATTGTACGGTCTCCAAAGTCTATATGTTCGTATTAGAGAAAATAGTGAGAACTCATCATCACCTCTCTCATAAAATTACTAAATAGATGTAAGATTCTTTTAGTGTTATTACAAACAATGCAGATTCTAGATTTCCTTTTCTCTAGACTGTTGTTTTACAAAATTAGGGTGATTGAGTTTTCATTTAAATACTGATTTATGTATAAAATGAATCTTAGAGAGTGCTGTCTTTTGACCTGGAGGTCGCTAGTTCAAATCCTACAAATAGCCTCGCTGCTTGCGGGAGTAAAGCTATGTACATCTACCCTCTCCAAACTCCACCAAGTGGGAGTCTCGTGGAATGAGCCGCCCTTTTTAACTATAACATGAATCTTTCAAAATCAAAAGATAACTCACTTGGTATATATGTCTAGTGCCTTAACAGCTATATCCATTGCAAACTTCCCTTGATCACTCTTTCCAACAGCACAATATACACGAACTTTTATCCCTACAAAAGAGTACAGAAATAATCCACGCATCAGAAGAGAATTGGATAAACAAATTTATGTAGTCACCGGCTCATTTGCATACCATCAGTAGTTGTATGCTCGATGTGGTCAAATAAGCCAACAACAACAGCCACCAAATAAGTTGACATCAGAGGGGACTCCTCAAAATAAACAGTCTTTAGTTCTCCATCATGCTTTTCATTTACAACTGGCATATTAGACAATGCAGTTAACTCTGATGGCACAGTAAGTGTTACCTTGAAAGTTGCCTGTTAAGATAGGTTGACACTTGTCAAAGCAATTAATTTGATCATTGATGGAAGGAAAGCAAGAAATAGAATTGTTGAAACCTTCAGAGCAGGTTCATCCCAGCATGGAAAACACCGCCTTGCATCTACTGCCTCAAACTGGGTAACGGCCATGTTTTTTTTTGCCCCTCCATCAACATAAGTGCTGTCGAAGTCAAATATACGCATTTGATTGTAAATAGCAGACAGCTTGTCATGTAGGTGCTCAGATAAATAGCACCATACTATAAAAATTCACATATCAGCTAACGGAAGTCAGGGGTACTTTTTTCTCTAAGCATCATCCACCACATCAGGAAGTGAAATTTAATATATATATATATATATATATATATATATATATATATATATTCCACAACATCTATGATTTCATTCATTTGTCCTCAAAAGATACACAAGCATCAAGTTAGTCTTTCAAAAAAATTTTTACATTGATTTGATCTTTCATAACGTAAAATAACCATCAATTTATACCCCAAACTGATATCCAAATATACACTGAAGGACTCAAAACATGAACCAAATTGAACTCAAATCTTTAGAGAACTAATTTGATGCCCTGTATCTTTAAAAGACAAGCATGGGCGTTTACTCTTCATTTAATAAATGAGGGCAAAATCCACCTATTTATGACTGTGGTTCTACAAGGAGAAACACGAAAAAAGATTCTGTTAAATTTATAAATGACAATTGTTACAAACTATTAGGAGATTATGGTTAATAGGCTGAAGGATTCTTGCACCATCTTTTCTTCCATTAGGTGAAAACTAGATAGGAACATGGAAACGTTGCATAATTGCAGTATAGTACATCGAGTGAGTGTTATCATATTGATCAAACAAAAAGTTATAGGATGAAAATTTGTAGAATTGGATTTTGAGTAATGTTAGACTGAAGACTTTTTATTTCCTTTTATGTGATTTTTTTTTAATTTTAATTTTTGTTAAAAAACTGACATTTTGATAGTTGTATGAGAATTTTATAACAGCTTGGGAGATTATTGTTGATAGCGACTAATTTCTAGTGGTCTATATTGGTTCATAAAATAATAATCACGATAGCATTAAAAAAACAAAAAGTACATTCAACAAATAGTGAGAGATGAAAATTGTTACCATATCTTTTTTACCACCACATAACGAATGTATCTACTTATTTGCTAATCAACAAAATTCTTACGTATTTATTACAGAAAAATGGAAAAAGACGCACCATCTATATAGTCCTGTCAGGTGCTCATTGAGGACACCAGAAAACTCGATCCCCAAAACTCCATCTCCAGCACTCAATGTTTGATCAAACACCATGACAAGTATCTCATCTTCATCACTTACAACAACATCACATGGAGAGTACTGTTGAAGAAATTAAATCCCAGAAGAGTCACCAAAACCCTCCAATCCAAATTCATTATTAGCTTGAAAAAAATAGCTCTGATATTACCGAAAACTCACCTGCCCATGCGAGTTGGTGAACCAAGTGTTTTGGATAACAAGTTCGAGGGAGTTTAAGACAAGGAACTTGGTGTTTTCATTGATCGTAAGGCTAATTTGCACTGTGCCAGAAAAAGTACATGCAGAGAGATCGGGTTTTAAATGAAGTTCGTATCTTTTTGGAGTTGCAAAATTGGGTAACCTCGTCTGGCCTTTGAATTGATCTATGTTCTGCTGCTGTTGCTCCATTTTCCTCTTAAGAGCTCAGTTAAACTTCGCGTTTCTTTGGTTAGTCATATAAGTGAAGACTGCAAAGAACATCATTTGATGAGTGAAAGCGACACAGATATTTCTTTTATAAGGATTGTGTGAATGTTTACGACACGCGATTTTATTGATTGTACGTTGAATTGATCTATTATGTACTGCCTTGGCGCGTGTTCGTTACTCCCTTTAACTTTGGGAGTAACGTAATTCCGTCAAGAATGTTATAAAATATCCCAGTCTAATATTGTTAAAAGAGAATCAAATACTTTTTGTTTACACTAGTAAATCATGACTCATTCTAACTTGGTCCTCCATGACTTTTGGACCAAGTTGGTCTTTGGGGCCATTTTTTATTTTTAAAGAGCATGAGGTCGTTATTGTCAGTTTTGTATATTATTTTCTTAACCACAGGTAAGAGTCAAGCTTATATCGGCAATCAATTAGAAAGAATTGATGAAGCTATCCTATTGTTCTTCGCTAAGCTGCATCAAAGTAAATGTTGGGTGTATAGTTGACATGACGCAAGAAGAAGAGGTCGGGTTCGTGTCGTCGGCAACTCGGATCTGGCGTGATATGAAGAGAAGCAGGTTGTGGTTGCATCTGAAAAGCGAGGTATCATAGCAGTTGTTGTAGATGGACCCAATCCCAAGCGGTCATTATGCTAGCTTCGCACTTGGTGAAGGTTTTCTGTTTTAAGGCATTTGCAGTCAATGGCGGAGTTTAAAAAAAATTCTGAGGGGGGCCGAAGAAGTTGGAATAGTTAAAATAAGATAAATCAATCTATTAATAGTAATTTTATTTTTTTATTTCTATCAAATATATCTATATAATTTATGAATAGTTGATGAATTTTTTAATTCTGGTTGTTGACAATCATCAATAATAAATTGTTGAAAAAGGCAGATTAGTTTTCTCTTGTTCACTAAAGTTCATTGGATAATATTTGTCAATAATAATACAAATATTAGTGTATATTGTATTAACTGTGATATTAAAATTATTTCAATAATTGGTTATAAGTATAATTGATTTTTTATAATTGATTTTGTGAAAATCAATTTTTATATTTGAATAACTTTAAAGTAATTTTAAAATAATGTATTTTGTTTCAATTGCATAAAAATAATTGCTTTTGTATAAAAAATTAATAAAAAGGGATATAAAATGATTTGTTTATATTTTATAATAATGCTTAGTGTTATTATGGTGAAAATATGATTATTCTAAAATAATAAGCTTTTGATTGTAATAAAAAAATTTTAAAATCTGCTTTCATTTGTATTGTAAGTGGATTAATTTAAGCTCTAAAGCAAAGCTTAGAGTTAACAAATCTATTATTTGATTATTGAACTTGCTATTTAACTCTTACAATTATTTATTTGTTATTAAAAAATATTTTTATTCTAAAATAATGCTCAATTATGATGTAATTTTTTTATTTTTACTTTTTAAAAGAAACCTGTTAATATAGAATAGCATCATTTATGTAGAGTGACACTTACATACTTGAACATATTTATCAAATAAAACACACACACACACACACACACACAAATATATATACTTTTTTTTTGGGGGGGGGGGGATGCCCCCCATTGTCTAAACTAAGATTAGCCATTGTTTGCAGTGGTTTTATTCTTTAATGAGCAATTTTGGGAAGTGATGGAGGCAAGATAGAAGAGAAATACTGTAATAGTAATCATATTTAGTGAGTGGGTTATGTGACAAGGAGGAATATGTTGCTATAAACTGGGAAACATGTTAGGAAATGGAGTAATTAACAAAGTATCCAATGGTGAGTTATTATGAAAGCATATTTTTGATCTGCTAGAAGATTTTTATAGTAAAGTAGCATTATTTGGCCCACGCTTTTGTCAACATATACGCTTGATACCGTAGAAAATAGAAGAAAACGATAATATTATCGTATGAAGGGATTGAGTTACAATGGGTTAATATATGATGGGTGTAGCATGGAATAACCTTTCTCCCATTTCTCATTTCCACTTCCAAGCCTCACTCTAAGAAGTTCAAAGTTGACATCTCCCGCTACCAACAAAAATGCTGAGAAGAAAACCAACGAAATTGAAGTCAAGATCAAAGATAAGGAAGAACTCAAGGAAGGTTGCCGCTGCAACAACACCACTGCCGCCACTGCCAGTTTGATCACGCCAAAGATCCCTCTTCCAAAGCTCATCGCATCAGCCTCTCCTCCTAAAAACCCTTTCTCGTTCTCCCTACAATGTGTCTCTCATCTCCTATTCTCGAATAGAGGTCGAAGTCAAGCTCCGCCTCACGAATGCCAAATCGCACCACAGGGTAAACCACCTTGCTTTCCACTTTCCACACAGCAACGTACTACCAGCGCAACCTCTTCTTTGATGGTGCCGATTCGGAGCTCTTGGCGTGAGTTTGGAGTTGTGGAAGGTTGGGAATGTGGAGTTTAGGGTAACAAGGCAAGTGAAGTTTCCCTTGAGTTTTGACTTAGTATGTCTTATTGAGGAGTGAATAGCTTTCCCAGCTTGCATACATAATTAATCTTAGGTTTTCGAAATCTCTCATGGTTAAGTCATGCCTTTGTCCTTGTTGTTGCAAAAGACTCTGCATTAAGCATTTGCCTTGGCATGATCAATCTCAAAATAAGAATCAATGATTTACTGAAAATTTAGTTTTCAATGTACCCAATGGCATTGATTGACTCATGTAGCAGATCTCTCAGCAAATGAGATAAGGCCTATGTAATACCCTGTTTAAAATAAAATACCTAGTTAAGATAAAAAGTTGGTAACCAGAAATTTTTTTAGATTTTACATAACTTATACATTAGGTATTTTCTTTATTTACTTTTAAGAATATAGTAACAGAGGAATTAAAATTATATAGGTAAATTTTTGAAATGTTTGTTAAAAAAAAAAAAGAAAAGATGGGGGACCACGGTGCACCATAAGTGGTGTGGCACATCGTAGATGCCCCTTTTCTTCAAATCCACCGTCTGGAAGCTACTTTCTCACGGTTTCTTCTTCTTTCTTTCATTTTTTTTCCTTTCCTGCAGCGCTCCGTGTCTCGTTCTCTTCCTCTCACTTTCGTCTCTCACTCTCTCGGCATCTCTCACTCTTGCCCCCACTAGTCGCCATCCGTGCCACCCCTTTTCGTCGCCACCACCACCGCAGAGCCTCTTCCTTTGGCATTTTCTCTCTCTCTGCGTCTCTTTCTCTTCGATTTGTCTCCCTCTCACCCGTCTCTCTCTGTTTTTTTTCGCAGCTATTGGTGATTTATTCATTGTTGATAACTTATGTACGAGGATATATAAGTAGTAGGCTAAATCTTAATCTATGGATTAGTGACCAAACTAAAATGGGTGGTTCTATGATTTTGGGTGGTTTTGAGTATTAAGAGAGAGGATGTGAGCAACTACTATCGTTTATGCAAATTTTAAACTGCTACCTATTTTGTTACTTTATAAGTATAGTTTAGTTAATTTTATTCATCTATTAATATGTTTTGTGTCAAACTATCATAGAAATATTCTGACTGAGCTTTAGAACTGGATTTTCCTTTTTGCAAAAGATACTTATGTATATGAGAGTAATGACTAGCAAACTTCTCGATACTTTCTTGTAATTTCGCTTTATGCAAAAAAAATTACCTTTAAGTACTACTTCATTGTCATGTTTTGGTTTTGTTAAGTCAAAATTGTATATTGTTTTGTTTGTAAAGTTTGTGACTTAAAATATTAATTAATTAATTAATTAGTTAATTATGTATTTAATTGTTCCAAAATTTCCTTGAAAGTTTTATTTTTTGGAGCAAGATTAGAGAAAGAAGATTGGAGTTAAACAATAAATCGAAGCATTTATGGTTAAATCAGAAATAACCATTTGTGTGTAATTTTAGATTCCCCAGGAGACTGATCTACAAGTTTAGTGGCCCCAGGACATAGACTGGATGTTTTCTAATGTTCTGTGAGTGGACAATGCCTCTATGACATATGGTTTTCTTATGCAATTAGTTTTGGTTTGATTTTAATGTATATTGATAGCTCATTTATATATATCTAGTTAACTATGAATGTTTTGTTTAGTGATATAATGGTCTTATGGTTTAATATATTTATCTAATTGTAAACCTTTGATTCAATTTTGAGGAAATTTTACTAATGTTCAAGTGTTGAATGTTTTGAAGTTGTTTTTGTAAAAGACTATGAATTTTGTAAATGAAGGACAAGCTCGAATCTTTGTTTGGATTACTGAATTGATTTATTGAGTAAATTACATTTTGGACCTTCAAACTTTGATGAATACTTAGTGCTTTAAAAATTTGATTTAATATTTGTTACTATTTATTACTTTGTGCTTTTATTAATATTTATTACCTTAGTTCCTATATAAATTGTGGGAGGATTTTTAGTTAATCGGTAGCTAGCGGTCACTGACGCTAGCCTTGGTGCATCTTGGTTCGATCTCAGCTAGCAGGGGTGTTGCTAGTTCGGTGTATGTGTGTGAGGCCTACGCACACCGCCGACTTGGTCAAATCTAAAAGGGTTATCCCTTAATTGGAAGTATCTTTGAATTGGAAACCTCCCCACATTGGCATTTAAATTTGAAAAATATATTTTTTTTTGTTATGAGATAACATTAATTCTATATATATTTGAGGAGTATAGTTTCAAGTTATGAACAATGTTAATTCTTTATATACACGCATAAATTTTAATGATGATTCTTTACTTATATATTATTCCAAATGATGATTCCTTACTTATATTTAGTTTGTGATATTAATTCTTATTTATATATAGTTTGCTTTATTCTTAGAGCTTGCCCTCATATGTTATAGTTTCATTGCCCCTCACTAAGTCACTTCGACTCACCCCGCCCCTCTCCATGTTTTAGTTTTAGGTTTTGTTGCAGAATCAATTACTTTTGTTCAGTTGTGCCACACCTACTTCAGGGAGCCCAACCCTTATAGTGGGGGCCATTTTTGGATTTATGACCAGTTATTTGGGTGTTCTAAGTTTGAATTCCGTAACCCTTTCGAATCGCTCCATTAGTCTGCAGGCAGGATCCTATTTTCGCTATTTGGGTTATTTAAGGATTATTTTGTTGTATATATATATATATATATAGTTCCTGTTGCTCTGGCTAGTTATTCTAAGAATGCCATGCTGTTTAGCTATCATAAAAATTGATCGATTTGACATGACTTGGTACTTTATACTATGGGAAATGCTCAGTTTTTCTTTTAAGGAAACTTTGTCTTTTTTTTTTTTAATTATTAGTTAGGCTTGCAATGGGACGAGCACCCCCTATGCATCGGTCATGGCTCGGAATTGGGCTGTGACAGCCTAGTTGTCAATTGTTGAAAGTGCCACTCCCACGTTGTTGCCTAAGTCTAGAATGCAGTGCATGAATTTTGGATTAAAATGTTATTAGTGTTTATTACATGTTATTTACATATTAAAAAGGCACCATATTTTTAAGTATTTCAAAGTACCATAATTGCATCCGCGCATGGAATTGAAATGTGCAGTTTAGTATGTATATTGGATTTTGGCCTTTTGTGATGTTGAACTTCAATGCTCTGTATATTTTCCCGGGTGGAATCTTGAGGGGTTCTGGGAGAGAAAGATTATTAAGTAAATTTATTGAAAATTTGTGTGAGAAGATAGGCAGGCTAATGGAACTATACATGAGGTAGGTTGGACTTGCCCTCTTCTCTTTGCCAAGTTCATGATTGTTAAACTTACTCCCTTTATTTTAAGCTGCTAGTAATCAAGTTTAAAGCAGTACACATCTTTATAAGTATAGAATTATAAAAATTGTGGTAGTACTATTCTTGATTTATAGCTTATATTTTCATTTGAGCATACTGAGTTTATTTTTCCCATTGGATATTTAGATAGAGTCAAAGTAGAAACCGAATGGTTGAATCAAGTTGAGCTTGATGACTTGGAGGTAGTTTACTTCTTACTCTACTTCTATATATTGTGTTGAAACAACCTTTTTTGAGCAAAATTTAATGTTCCTATTTTTTATAGATCGATGAAGATGAGAAATATAGCTGTAAACTGGAATGTGAACTTTATACCCTTCAGGTAAGATTTTTTTTTTTTTGTGGACTTAATAATCCTGAGAAACGACTTAGGAATAGTTTTTGGTGTTTTGTGAACTCATACACAAATGCTTCAAAAAATGGTAGTGCCTTTTTAATTTATGATTTCTTTGGAAGCATGCTTGGAAGTTGTTCTTTGTACTTAAACAACTGTATAAATATTAACCAAAAGGATGTTATGAAGTTTTAGCTTGTCTCGTTTTTAAATTGCATTTAGGGATGTTGTAGTGAACACTAGTGTAGCTTCTAATAGCACCATCTATAAACAAGTAGATATCAATTTTATAGTACCTTTTTGTGTTGACAATTTTATATATGATTCTGTAGTTGGTTGCTGTTTTTCTGGGTCATATTTAGTGCCTCAGAGTAAGTATTTGCATCTATAAATTAAAGAATGTTAAAGAGATTTGATGTATATGTTTTCAACTGACTTGTCTCGATTAAACACTTTGTGGTCAGGCACCCATAAATGAGAGGAAGAATTGAGCTACTTCTCAAGCAAAATAAACTTAGTAAGAAGCATCTCAATGATATACTTACTTCAGGTATGTGTCCTTTGTGGCTAATATTTGAAATAATGATTTTAAAGTTTATTATTTGCTTATTTTTTTTCATTTTTTTGGTTGTGGTTTCTATAGTGACCATGCATTGATGGAATCCTAAGTCCAAGTGTAATATCATTTTTGTTTCTCTTGAAGCTGCTGTGGTCATTCATTGCTGCTCAACTGGGTGAAGATGAGACAAGGCCATTCAGATTAGCACAAGCAATTCCTGGAGCATCTAAAGTTCTGGACTATGAACGAAATTCAACCTTTGAGGAATCAGGGCTTGCCAACTTTATGATCTTAGTGACTTGGAATGAAGTTCAAAGTCATTGCTTGGTTAAGTTTATAAGACCTTGGAGAATTTTTATTGGTGATTCCCATCTATATGATCCCTTATTTTCATCTTTTGAAATGATGAAGATGGTTTATGATCAAAGAGAAGGGGATGTTTTATTTCAATAACTTGTGTATATTTTATGAATATGAATGATGGGTTAAATTTTAATTAATGGAAATATATCAATGTTTTTATTTTTTAATTATTTTTTGGTGCAAAGAAATATATTAATTTTATTTGTACTCTCTTTTCTCCCCTTTGGGTTTTTTAACTGTGCAAGTTGCATAGGACAAAATGTTGATGTAGGTAAATAGACAGTTAATGAACTTATATTTCAATTTGTTTTTAATTGAGAAATCTCACTGTAAAGTTTAAAATAATTCTCCAAGGATCAAATTATTAAGAGTGTATTTGTCTAAACTTGAAAAAGAAATACTGATATAATGTATTTTTTTATAATGTAATTTAATGCAATTGGTTGACAACTATATACATTAGGTAGTAGTATGTGGTAGATATTATTTTTGTATACACCATTGTATAATCCACATGTTCTATGAAATACACTATTTGACATTTTTATATGCCAATCATGTATCAAAAATTAAAGTTATGCAACGGTCAATTTCAATTGCATATTTACAGGTAATATGTGGTCTGTTGGCAGTAAAATTTGCTCTAGTAAACCTAAATACAATATGGAATTACTGCTACACTAAACAAGTAACTTTTCATTGTTGTGCACTCAGTTGGTAACCTTGATACAAATATTGATAATTTTAGTTTAGAGTGTTGGCAACTCATTGAGAATGTTGATAAGTTGTCTAAGTTTTTAAGATTCGAAAGATGTTAGGATTTTTTAACTAAATTTTTGTTAGGGACCAAATTAAAGGGACTCCTTGGACTATAAATTGATGAAGAAAGTCAAAATATAACATGGAATTAGTGATATGATAGCTAAGTAGCTTCAAATATATTCACACTTGGTTGGTAACTTGGAATCAAAAGCTAGTAATTTTTTAGGTCCGGAATTTTGAATGTTTTTGGGATTTTGGAATAAATTTGTGTTTTCAAACAAGAGGACTCCTTCTAATCATATATTGATAAAGGGACCTTAAAATTAGCATGCAAATAGAGAAACAATGCCAAAGAAGCATACTTTTTTTCCTGCACAGGGTTGGTAACTTGGGCTCAAAAGTTGATAATTTGAGTTCAAAAGGCTGGTAACTTCTAGAGAAAACTAGTAACTTTTCAAATCATAGGAATTTAGAAAGTATTGGGGTTCTTGGATAAATTTGTGTAACCGAACAAATTTAAAGGACCCCCTATGATTATAGATTGATGAAGGGAGCCTAAACATAATATGAAAAGAAAGGTGCAATGTCTAAGAAGCATACTTTTTTTCCTATATTGGGTTTGTAACTTGGACCCAAAAGTTGATAACTTTAGTTCAAAAAGCAGGTAACTTTTTGAAAATGCTAGTAACTTTTCAGATCATGGGAATTTAATAAATATTGGGGTTCTCGGATAAATTTGTGAGATCGAACAAGTTTGAAGGACTCCTTATGTTCAGGCTTCATTTATCAATAAGTTGGTAACTTTTTTAAAAAGCTGGTAACTTATTAGGAATTTTGGATTTTGGTTTTATTGGCCTTAGGGAATAAATTGGTGCAATCAAACACATTAAGATCACATGGGGAGAGAATTGCAAGGCCTTGGTGAGTATTACTTCGTCCTGCCCTTGGTTGATAATTTAGGCTAAAAAGCTGGTAACTTCAATTCAATAAGCTGGTAACTTTTTTAAAAAGCTGGTAACTTAGAAGAAAATTTGGATTTTAATTTTATTGGCCTTAGGGAATAGATTGGTGCAATCAAACATGTTAAGATCACACCTTAGGATATTAGATCACATGGGAAGAGACTTCCAAGGCCTTGGTGAGCACTGCTCCATCCTGCCCTTGGTTAGTAACTTGGGCCAAAAAGCTGGTAACTTATTAGGAAATTTTGATTTTGATTTTATTGGCCTTGGGGAATAGATTAGTACAACCAAACATGTTAAAATCACACCCTAGGATATTAGATTGCATGGGGAAATAATTGCAAGACCTTGGTGAGCACTGCTCTGTCTTGCCCTTGGTTCGTAACTTAGGCCAAAAAATCGGTAACTTCAGTTCAATAAGTTGGTAACATTTTTAAAAAGCTAGTAACTTATCAGGAAATTTGGATTTTGGTTTTCTTGGCCCTGGGAAATAAATTGGTGCAACCAAACACATTAAGATCACACCCTAGGATATTAGATCGTATAGGGAGAGAATTGCAAGGCCTTGGTGAGCACTGCTCCGTCCTATCCTTGGTTGGTAACTTGGGTCAAAAAGTTGGTAACTTCAGCTCAACAAGCTGGTAACTTATCAGAAAATTTGGATTTTGGTTTTATTAGCCTTAGGGAATAGATTGGTGCAACTAAACATTAAGATCACATCCTAGGATATTAGATCACATGGGGAGAGACTTGCAAAGTCTAGGTTAGCACCTCTCCCTCATGCACATGGTTGGTAACTGACCCCAAAAAACTAGTAACTTCAGCTTAATAAGCTAGTAACTTTCTAGGTACTTGGAGTTTTGTTTCTATTGGGCTGCGAAAGGGATTGGTGTAGGCAAATGACTTAACACCACAGCCTTTTATGTTATATTGCTGAATTGAGCCTCAACCCTACATGGGGAGTGACTTGCAAATTCTAAGTGAGGACCTGTATTTGGTTGGTAACTACACCCAAAATGTTGGTAACTTTAGTTCAATAAATTAGTAACTTTTGTAATAAGCTAGTAAATTATCAGTTGATTGTTGTTTTGGTTCTATGGGCATTGCGGAATGAATTGGTGCATCCAAACAAGTTAAGACCACACCCCTTTGTGCTACATTGGTGAGGGGAGCCTAAACCCTACGTGGGGAGTGACTTGCAAAGCCTAAAAAAGGGGTTCTCCAATCTTGTTTGGTGAAGCAAGTTTATTTATAAATCAACGTACTTCCACAATTTTACAACACCTGAAAAGTTACTAGAAACCTAAAAAAGTTACCAATTTCTTGAGAAAATGTATAGTACAAATGATATCTCTCAACCTATATCTTTACATGAATTTAGTGAAGAAGCCATAACCCTTACAAATTTATATAACCTCAAAAGTTAAGCACACTTTTACCAAAATTGCCAACCCAATGGGCATGCTTTGGTAGTTGATTCAGGAAATTTCCAAACAATAAGATCACCATTTGGATAAGCAACTAATTGGACTAGAGTTCAAGCATTTTCCCAACAATCATAAGCTTGCATCCTATAGTGCCAAGAAGTCCTCTTAACTTGTTTCCTAATACAAATATCTTTATGAGTCTTGTACTTCCAAATTTTCCAAAACTTGAAAAGTACTAACATCTTGGATAGTTTACCAACATCTCTTTTATGCATTTTGATATTTTCTATTTTTTACTATGAAAATAACCAAAAAAATAACTCCATCTTGTGTTGAGGTTTAGTTGATCAAATTTCATTTCAAAAGTGTTGTCTTAACTTATTCCTAACTTGTTGATAACCTAGAAAAAATTTAAAATTTTCTACGAATAACACTTATGCCTTTATGTCTTGTGTATTTAAGGAAAACTTATAATAATTCTTTGATACCAAAGTTTGAAAAACTCCTTTACAATTAAGATTTTAGAAAGTGCACTTAAGAAAAATTTGTAACTTTCACCTTGGAATCTATAAGTGCTAGTGCTTCTCTAAAAGATTTGGTAACAATGATAAATTTGTTGGTCGTGTCCACTAGATTATAAAAACTTTCACCTTGGAATTGTTCATCCTTTAAAAACAAGCTAACAATTAATAGTAATCAAAGTTAGAGTGCTAGTGCTAGTACTTTTAGTCATGATAATTGTAAGTGCAAAAACCAAGTTCAGCACTACAAGAAGTTGTTGCTTGAACTTAGAACTAACAAGGTAAGGAATGTAATGGACATGAACACAGTATATGGAGGTTTTTTTCCATGGTAACAAGGTAAGTTATCTAATATTCTTAATATTGGCTCCAAAGAATGTGTTGGTTTCAATTCCCCTTCTTCTCCCCCTTTCAGCCATGATATCAATACCTAATAATCAGATTATAACTTAATTTCAACATCTAAATCCCTTGAAATCTGTAAAGCCTACTTTCATATTTTTTCCTTGGCAATGATTTCAGCTCGAAGCCTTGAATATGTCTTAACCAAATCCATTATGCAGCATATGGCTTTATTATTGGCATATGAAATAATACCTCTTACCACATGTCTTCTTCTTTCTATGACATCTCCAACACTAAATCGAGACAGCAAATTCTGAATTTGAAAAAAAAAAAAATTACGTAATTGAATAACTGGAAAGGGGGTATAAGACAAAAAAAATAGAAAACACAATAGCAGTATGAATAAACTATCACTAACAGTTCAACAAAAAAAGGTAATACAAAACCTTAGAATATTGCTTTTTAATGGTTTAAAAGAAAACCAAGAAAGGCAAAAAAATGCACTTTTTCTGTTGTAAAGTAAAACTTTGGTGAATAAGTAGCAGGAGTAAAACTCTCCTTTATGAGATACCTTTAGACCTTCCTCCGTTACATCTAAAGCTGATGATATCTGCCAAAAGAATAAAAATAAAAATAATTTCACAATACCTTCAATTGAAAGAGCATACAATGAAAGAAGAATTATTAAAATAGATAAATTGAGAGAAGTTCATCAACTCCCACAAAATGCATCATTATAACAAACTGGCATGTAATGATATGCAAGCATTTCATTCCATTTTCTCAATTTTAATGTTCAGCCAATAAATATAGTTACTACAAGCTAGAACTATTTTCTCAAGTAAAATGAGCACTAAACATATATTCTAGAAACGAACATGGTAAGAGTGAATAATTTATTTTTAATGAGCACTGGACATATATTCTAGAAATGGTAAAAAGGAATAAGCTTGTGCCTTTCTCACACAAAAGCTTTGGAGGAAAAGCAAAAAATTGGTAGCTTTACTTACACACCAGAATGTGAGCTTGAGAAATCAATTTGTTATGAGAAGAGTAAATTGGTGCTCAATTTTACATCAATTCCATTCTGGCAAATTTGCAGCAATATCATACAAGAAATTTTTCTCAATTGAGCTCTAAATAATCAAAAAAGGGAAAGATAGAAAAGAGAGAAAAATTAATAATAAATAGCTATCATAAGATTAAACAAAAATTGTCTACAAAAAAATCGATGTGAACTGACAACAGACAACTTAAAATACAATAAACCAACAATCTCACTTGGGGAAGAGCAAGTTCAGAGCTTGCTAGTATCATCTCCTGCAATAGCAACCATCCATTAGGACAAAAATGCAAAACTATTTCAAACTTTTAGTTAACTGATAGATGCACCATGATTCCTATGCACAATAACTAGATATTTATAAGAAAATAATATATGCACAAGTAAAAGCTTTGTCAACTTAGACTCTCCACAAAAACACAGGGAATGGACATTGGAAGATATTTAGACAACCTTCTAAAGCTATCTTGAAGATGCCTAGTGCTAAGCTTCCAAGTCTTCTTCAACTAAGCACCCTATCTAATATCGGCAATTTTATCAACTAATTTAGCTAATGATGCTTAACAAATAATATTCAGAACTTCAAGATACTTAATAAAATAGGAAAAAGACAATTGTAAATATTAGCATACCTTGACTCTTTTTAGCATCTAAGGGTCAACATCAATATGGTGTTCATCAACAATGTAATTTATCGTTTGACTGACATTTATTCATGTGACCTTCAAAGTCCAAAATATCACACATATTGACTGAATAATGATCATAAAAAAAAAAGAATATTAAGAAAAACTAGATAACATATAGACACATTTTTTTAGGATTTTAGAAACATAAGAAAAACCTCCCTTTATAGGATTGCAAGGAAAAAGTGTAGAGCAAACTTAAATAAATTAGACCATTTTATATTCAACAATATATAAAGATAAGAAAAACAAGAGTACCAATGTGAACCATTGATAACTTGAGGAAGAAATTCACGTTCAAATAAGTGGCTGAATATGTAACACCCTACTAATTTTATGTTATGCTTAAGTCATAGCATGAAACTAGTCGGGTTGTGTTACCGTGTTGATACTTTACTTACCTTTCTTGTCTTTAAGTTCTCCTTAACTCGTCTCTATTGACGAGGCAGCGTCTTTGTTATATTACAAACAAAATAAGCGTAAATATCAACAAAATGAACCAAGATAGACTATCATCAATTAAGTATGGTACATTAAGGTCACTGCATGCGTGTAAACATATGTATATATATATATATATATGTCAAGAGCAGCTGTTTTTAGTTTATGTACAAAGGTTCAAAGTAAAGAAACACATACATGGGCTAGTGTATCAAAGACCATCTTTGCCTCATCTATCGACTACCCTATGGTCCTCATAGGACATTTCATAATCTCTTGCTAATTCTGATCAAACCCATGACCCAAAGCTACATCTTGTCCAAGAGGTCATGTGCATACAACATCCTGCCAACTACTCAGTCAGTGGCAGTTAGTCATGCCAGGCTCGGCGGGAGTATAGTCGCGCTAGGTCCCGAGGAGGAAGGAGGCGACGAGCCTGTGGCCTCGAAGGAAGGGTCACTCTCGGAACTTAGAGGGCGTGGGGGCTGCTGTGGTGGTGACTCGGGGCGAGGGTCAGCGGGTGCTGGTGCAGGAGGAGCAGGATGCTTGGTGCGCCATATGTAGAGGGATGGCAATATAAGGGGAATTAGCGAGGGTCGAATAGGGGATGGTGCAAAGGAACATCAAAGTTCGCTGCTAAATAAGTACAAGCGAAAGTTACACGAGCAGGCTATGTGCAGAGAGTCCAACTCCAGTCATGGTGGGCCTGAAGTCACGAGGATCTCAATAAAAAGGGTGGTAGTGGAGTCCATCCTTTGAATCACGAGAATGATGCGGAATACACACAGGCGGGGTGAGAATTTCGTGAAAATTCTCGGTGGGGTTCGATTACACCGGATGACATCACATACATCCTCGATTACCTCGGGTTTTACTTAATTATTAAAATACGTGTTCAAACTAAAGTCCATTTTCATGAGTTTAAAAACATGTGCAATTCAGAGGTAAGGTTCAATTTTACTTTAATTGGCATAAAGCGAAATAAGTACTAATACTAGTGCGGAAGGATAAATGGAATAAATCAATGAATAGCGATAGCAGTTACAGACAATTGTAAACATCGATGCAACTATTCCATGGATTTATGCATTCATGTAATCATGTAAACTCATTCTTGAACTTTCTTTCATAAACTCTTTCATTACTTTCTATCATTTTCCATCTCTCTTGGTCCACAGGAGTTCTTGGCCATTTTAGACTCCTGGGTAATAGTCATATCGAGGATCGAGCTCGTTCTATCTGAAATGCCGGGTTTACTTTCCCGACCTTTCCACGATCTATTCCCATTAACTTTCTATCAGGGCTGGCCCAAGTAGTATGGAACTTGCATAATGACATGCTTCTTTTCACGACTTTCATGACTTTCTTAAGAATGTATATACATTCATATGAAATTCATAACTTGTTCATAGGTTCTACGAAACTTGACAGCATAACGGCGTGTCAAACTTCCCCATGAATAGTGCCAGCCAATCAATACATCAATATATCACAAGAAGCACAAATTCACATGTATACTCCAACATGAAACTCCAATTCATATCAAATTCATTAAGACAGAAATTCTGTCTCAGCATATACAACCAACCCGGTTCTTGTAATTCATGCCACAATTTCATTTTAGCTCATTTGGACCTCAAATTTGAGTATGTTACAGGGTTGTGTGTCTATTTTCTAACCTCTTTGGTCCCATCTAATTTTGGTATCTATAACTCAAGATATCTAAACTTTATCTCAGCCTGCCCATTAGCTGGCCAGAATCAGGCAACAAAAAGTAGAAATTTACCAAAAATCGAAAACTCACTCAAATCAGACGAAATTGGTCTCGTATTAAAGCTAACAGGACAAACTTTCATATAAAAAAGTCATTGCATTTGCCTTAGTAGGGCTCGAGTTACAAGCCCCGAAACTTAGCCTTCCTGAACTGTCCTGTGTTGGCCTGGTTTGGACATAGGGTAACTTCTTCAAATCACTGGGAATAACTGAGTGGATAACAAACTCTGGATTTCTCTGGATGTTGTTCTCTTATGTGTAAGCTTTCCAACAAAGTTGGTTTCACTCAGTTTCATGTAGTATAGGTCGAGTTCTACCCTAAATAACCCAATCTGCCCAGAGCCAGAGTTAAAACCCTAGGTCGAGATTCAGAAATTCATATCTTCCTCAATTCTGACCCAAAACCCTTATATGATATGTCTATGGAAAGCCCTAGATGTCTAGTTTCATTTAAAAATAGGTTCATCGAATTTGACCTATCGTAGGCGGCGCCGTACGCTCCGCCATATGGTCTGCCGTGGACTCTCCACCAAGACAGCACCTCCAGCCATTTAATCCTCTTAGTTTTCTTCTTCTAATTCTACTTCTAACTCAAAATCTTCTATTAATCCAAGCATAATTATTCAATTCACACATCAATTAAGGTGAAACTAATTCAGTCCAGCCAGCCAAGTGCATGGATTTGATGCAATAAATTTAAAACCCCTACCTTTGATTTAAGTGTTTTGGTGCTGAGCTCTTGAAATTTGGATAAACAAGGCTGGAACTTTGCTTAAGTCTTGGATGTGTGAGCAAGAGAAAAGAGAGCTGATGGAGAAGAGGAAAGGCAACGTGAATAATGGTCTGATTCAAAGGAGGATAGTGTGTTATATAGGCATGAGTGGGGAGTTAACTTGAAGGTGTGATTGGTTGCCCTCTTTGTGTGGTAGAATCACTCTCTCACGTCGCTTCAAGTGGTAGGAGTTTACAGCATATTCGGAAACAAAATCGAGAACTCGTACTCTACATAAAGTCGCACCTCGTGAACTTCCTGTATATGAAGTCGAACTCGGAAAACATCAGTCTAATTGAAGCGTAAAAAGTAGAGCCTGGTGAGAAGCCAAGCACTTAAGGTCGGCTCGTAAATCATGAACTTTCTATCCCTAGGAACTTCGAAAAAGATATAGAAGTGAGAGCTTCTAATATTGAACTCAAGATCGGATCTCGTGCAAGTGAATCATAATGTCGGAATTCGGAATACTTTCAGTTCATCGAGCCTTAGAGGCAAGTCGAAATCGAACATTTTACTCTTTGATCGATAAGATCGAAGTCGTGAAAGAATCTTTGAAAGTCGACAACGAACTCGTAAGTTGGAAGCATCAGTCACTCTCATTTCATCTCGCGAAATTGGAAGTCGGAATTCATACCGAGAAGGTCAAAATTTATCCACGCTTACAAGGTCGGAAATCGTCAGCTCCATCCATTAAATCGGAGTGCGTAAGCTGCATGCCTTAGGTCGGAAATCGGAAGAAGTCCCTTGCAAGCCTTGAAACGAAGTCGGAAGTCGAAGCTAGTGTTGAGGTCGGAGGCCAAGTGTAAGGAAACTCGGAAATCGGAAATGTCATCAATAATGGGGATCGGAAGTCGGAATTCGCGGATGTTACAGAATAGTCCATGTCTCACATCATGCATAAGTCCTACAAAAAATGATGACAAGACTAGTAAAGGTGATATACTGGATTAAAATCATTAGCAGTTATAAGAACCATTATATATCTGCTAGTTTCATTGTTTGAATATCAAATCTATCAACACCAACCTCCATGCCCTACATGTAACACCCTACTAATTCAATGTTATGCTTAAGTCATAGTATGAAATTAAGTAAACTGTGTTACCGTGTTGTTATTTTGCTCACCTTTCGTGATTCGTATCACATCTCATTTTTTTTTCTTTTTTTTTTTGTAAACAGACGAAACGGTGCGCTGCTATATAATGAGCGTGATGAAATTTAACAAAATACCGTAAAAAAAATAAGAATAAGTAATATAACATCAACTGTATACGTGCATATACAGATTAGAAGCCAATGCTTTAGTTTATTTACAGATTTAAAACAGGATACATAAGTGGGGCCGGTGTACCAAAAAGACATAAGGCCCGTGTCAGTCAAAATAATCCTATAGGGTCCTCAGAGGACATTTTAAACTTACTGCTAAGCCTATGGCCCAAAACTGCATACTATTAAAAGAGGGCCATGCTGTACAATGTCATCTGCTGCTGACCTACTCAGTCAAATAGCCGTTGGCCATGCCAGGCCCGGCTGGAGAGTAGTCTGCACTGGGTCCCGAGGAGGAGGATGGTGAGCTGGTGGCCTCAGAAGGGTCGCTCTCGGAGTTGAGTGGGATGTCAGGTACCACCTGCGAGGGTGACTCTGGCGTAGGGTCAGCAGGGGCTGCAGGTGTTGCGGGTGCAGGAGGTGCTGGAGGTGGGTGTGCCATGTGCAGTGGGATCGCAATGTATGGGGCAGCAGGGTCAAATGCAGAATGAAATAAGGGGACGGCAAAATTCCTATTACTAAATAGGTAAAGACGGAAATGGCAGGAATCGGCTATATACAGTGAGTCTATGATGGGATCATGGTGAAGTTGCAAGTCTGGAATCTCGATAAAGAGAGTGGCCGTCGAGTCCATTGCCAGTGTCTGAGAATGATGCGGAAGTATGAAACGAGGTGAGAATTTAAGAAAATTCTCAGTAGGGTTCGCGTGTGGTGTTTATCTGACGTCACGTTCATTCTCAGTTGCCTCGAGTTTTATTTAATTATAAAAACATGAGATCAAACTTAACTATCCATATTTAATAAGGTTGAGAAAATATCTGGTCCGAGGCAAGGTTCAGTTTTACTTAAGACAGTATAAGAAACAGAATACTACTAAATAGTGATATACAGAATAATGAGCAAAATAAATAAACTTATAGCAGTAAGTAAACATAACAGACAAACTGTAAACAACTTGTAATAACTATTCAATGTAATCATGTATTCAATGTAATTATGCAAAACTCATTCTTGAACCTTCCTTCATAAACCTTTTTTCATTACTTGGTCCCCTAGAAGTTCTTGGACATTTAGACTTCTGGGTAATAGTATGCTTTTTAGGATCGAGCTCGTTCCGATATAGGAATGTCGGGTTTATTTTCCCCGACTTTCCCACCGATCTATTCCCCTTAACTTTAATCTGGGGTTGGCCCAAGTATCATGGAACTTTCGTCATCACACATTCTTTATGTTTATCATAACATAACTTTCATAACTTTCTTGAAAATACACATGTATCAACAGGTATATCATAACTCATGCATAGACTTTACAAAAATTTTGGTGGCATAACGGAACATGTTCGCTTCCCCATGAATAATGCTAGTACTCAGTACACCAACTCATCAAAGAAGTCATAACATTCCATTCATAATTCATCATTAATTTCATAGGAGCATTAATTACATCAAGACAAGGTTGCTATCTCAGCACAATCATTCAACCCGGTTTTGTTAATTCAGGCCATAATTTCTATTTAACTCATTTGGACCTCAATTTTGGATATATTAAAGTTTTATGTGTCTATTTTCTAACCTTTTTGGTCCCATCTAATTTTGATAAATATAGCTCAAGTTATATAGGTTTTATCCCGGCCTGCCCTATACCTAGCCAGAATCACACACTTAAAAGTAAAAATCCACTAAAAATCGAAAAATGATGCAAATCATACAAAATTGATCTCATATTAAAGCTAACAGGACAAAATTTCATTTGGAAAATGTTCCATTCCATTTGACATAGCAGGGCTCGAGTTATAAGCCCCGAAATCTGACCTTCCTACAATTGCCCTGTCTTGGCCTAGTTTGGACATAGGGCAACTTTCTTGAATCACTGGGAACAAACGGAACCTTATCTAACTCTGAAATTTTCATGGGATATTCTCCTATGTGTAAGCTTTCTAAAATCGTTTCACTCAATTGCAAGTAGTATAGGGCGAGTTTTGCCCTGAACAACCTAATCTGCCCAGATTCAAACTCATAAACTGAGGTCGAAATTCAAAAATTCATATCTCTCTCAATACTAATCCAATAGCCTTATATGATATATGTATGGAAAGACCTAGATATCTAGTTTCATATAAAATTGGTTTCATCGAATTTAAACGGCGGTAGGTGGAGCCGTACACTCTGCCGTACGGACTGCCTAGGAATTCTAGGTTTCCAGCTTGTCACATCTTCATTCTTTCACCTTTTCTTACTTCCTAACTGAATTTAACATCAACAATAGCCAACAAACCAGCCAAATACCATCATATTCATTCAATTATCACATCAAGAATTGAGGAAATAGAGCCACCAACAACCACCCATAATCTGATTAGCAAGACAAGATTTGAACCTCTACCTCTTGTTATGTGATTTGGCTTGATTTTGGAGCTTGGATGAATAGAACTTGGTTGAGCTTGATAGTTTGCTGGAGTTGGGTTAGTGGAGAAGAGAAGAAGAGAGTTGGAACAAAGGGAGAAGGTAGCGCAAGTCAGAATGAATAAAAAGGGGAGGAAAATTTGATTAAAGGAGTAGGAGGGTAGTTGGCTTCAAAGGCTTTGATTGGTTAAAACACAAGAGGCTGAAATTCAGCCAACCTTCCTCACTTTTGTGGCCAAAGTGGCGCCACTTTCATGGGTTAAGTGGCTGAGCTCTCAGCCACTTAAAGTAGGGTTAATGAGTTAAAATCCTATTGGTTCGGTTTCGACAGTTTAAAATACCGTAATCTTACCGGTTTCCTTTAAATCGGTAAATTTGTTTCAAGCAAATTCTTATGAAATCTTCTATACTTCTAACCTAATTCCCTCATATCTAAACTCAATTAATTACTAATCAATTGATACTAAATAATTATTTAGTCAAATTTTAATTAATCTCAATTACTCGATAAAAATCGAACAATTAGGCAAAAAACGATAAGAAAATTTTGGTGGATGTTACACTACAAGAATCACAATACACATGCATACATGAGTATACTCTCAAAAAAGACTTTATTGTTCCTTTATTAGCGTACAAATAAAACTTATACTTGAAAATTTTTAATCTTTTCAATAGATTGACTAGCAAGCCAATACCCCGAAGTCCTCATTCTCACTTCAACTTTTCTTCCTCTTGTCCCTTTTATTGACGGAGTCAGGGGACAACCTTTTAAAACTTGCAGGCCTTTCTATAGCCCACAACAATTTGTCTCTCTCATGATTAGTGAAGTAGTATTAGTAAATATGCGTGCACTTGACCAACTTGCAAGCACTAGTCACATGATTATTATTATTTCTAATAGTTGGGAAGCAAATACATCTACAAAATAATTTTGAGAAGAATAAGGTTTTAATTGGAAATAAAATATTAGTACCCAAATGTTGATATTAGATTTATTATCTTCAAATATAGATTATGTTTCCCTGTTTCACTGGGATCACCATAGCATATATCAACTAACCTAGAAACTTCGGAGAAAAAAACAAAAAACAAGCAACTTTACTCAAAAAACAAGCAACTTTACTTACACATCATAATGTGAGCTTGAGAAATCAATTAGTTATGAGAAGAGTAAGAATTTCCCTTGCAATAATAATACACATAATCATACCCTAGTTTATATCTAGTGCCCCATAATCATCACCATCATATAATAAACAATTAAAATACACTAGAACAAGTGAAAAAACATAACATATTAGATTTTTAAGAATAAAAATTGCAAACTGAATAACAGTGAATTAGATTTTTATTATAGCATCTAGTAGCCCAGTGAATTAGAATACCATTCACAAACTGAAATTATTTTAATGGATAAATTAAGCATTTCTTTAGTCTTACGCACATTAGAAGCTAATGGCTAAACTAGAAGTGTAGTGACATTCATGCTTGTTATTTGCACATGCAGTACAGATCCATCAAATACAATGGATATAATGTACTTCAAGTTATAACATGCAGGAAATTGTGTTGTTAGCATGCAAGGGAATTGAATAAATGGAACTATATTACAAGCCTTATTTAAGCATAAAAATTACTAGGAATCCTAGACCATAAATGTGCATATTAGAAATGTCAACCCGATCCCAAGTTTCATGATATAAATTCTTTCATGTTACTGAAAATATTGTCTTAACAAAAAAATTGATCACTTGTAGTAAAACTGCATCATGATTATTGCTCTGATTCTCTATGTCTATTAAGGATTAAACTGTCAACAAAAGCTTTGATCAACTATAGCAGACTTGGATCATTATACAATGCTATGTTCCTCTATGTCTATAGTTTCATATCTGAGAGAAGGCCATTTATGCTCGGCATTAAAAATAATGTCAAAGAAAAATTACTAGATTTAATATACTTAATCCTTCATGAACATTTAGAAATGTGAGTGAAAAAATATGATAAAATATGTTAGGTAACCCTTTTTTATTACTAAGAAAAATTCAATTCATCAAACCACTTAAACTGTAAATGTTTTGAATAAAACATCTCCACTCTCCAGGAAGTATTATATAGTTGGCGAAGAAATATAGAGCTTCTATAGATCAAAATATATGTTAGTTGTAAAAGGTGATATGTTGGAAAAAGCTTCAAATAACATGGAACTCTTACAACATCATCAAACAAGTACCCAAGTCATAACCCATGACCCCCAAAGAGTAACTCAATTAATCTCTAACTAATGCTAAGCAACCTCCAATCATACTCTAACTATACTCTAAAGATATTCTATCTTCTAGTAATTGAATGAGCAAAAATGTGTAGAATAAACAATTAAAAGCAACCAACTTGCAACTAACTAAACTTCTTTCTAACTAACAGTAACCAAATCATAATTCCTTAGTAACTAACTTAACTAAGTTGTCACGACTGATAATCAAACTCAAACTATGGTAATAAAAGAGTATACAATGAACCACTTCAATGTATAACAAGAGAAAAATAACCAACCATTAAGGCTAATCAAACTAACTCATAATGCTGACCGATCACTTTCACTCCTCTTTTTCTTGATAAGTGACAAAGCTCACACCACTCCAAATGGAGGGGAGCGTAAAACTAAGAAGATAACAAACAAAGTTTGATAAAGTACAAGCTAGAACTACAAGCAAAAAGGACCTAGCAGCAACTAATAAAAGCAAAGCTAATCAACTTAAGAATACTGATTCAGCCACATGATGATCCAAAAAAAAGAGCTTGTCCCTAAGGTGCTTACTTCACATAATGTGTTGTTCCTTGCAGCAGATTTTGTTCCTCAAGGAGACAATTTATACTTGATTCTAAGCACTATCAGCCCACACACTTTTCAAATACGGTTCCAACACTCAATGAGCCTCAAAGATCCAAAATCAACATGTTAATCCTAGCATACAATAAGATCAAGAAAGATGTCTAGAAGCTCCATATCAGTAGCATCAGTGGTTAAACCTCCTAGAGACATATCAGTACCTTTAGAAACATGGTCAAGATTATCCAAAAAAGGATTATTCTTTGCTGCCATGATGAAAATGACAAAAAAAAAGTGATCTGCTATACTTGAATAGAAGCACCAATAAGTCCTGCTTATTATGCATTGATTTGAGACAGAGAACTAACCTTAAACCAATCATAACTCATCGACTCCTCATAACCTCTATCGGCACACACTGCCAACACATTATTCTCTGCTACCATTCTTTTCTATACCAAAAATCCCTCCTTCACTCACGGAATTCAAGTCTCACTCATGCAATTCCTCCTTGACAAAGGATGCAACAAGTAGTTTTGACCATACATCAAGGTAAATCTACCAATAGGAACAACTTGGCAACTAAACGCATATAGAGTAATTACCAAAAGGAGCCCTCCCAACAAAAACAAAAAAACAAAAAAACAAAAAATGAAAAGGAACCAGTTTCAACTAATTAAATTGCATTGGATACAACATATGGCTATTGGAAATTGAAATTCTTACTAGGTACCCTATTTACATAAGCTACAAGCTTTTCTTTGACAATACTTTCAGCCAACTTCTCATCTGCACAATCAAGTAAAGAACATTAAATCCCAAAAAAAAAAAAAAAGAAATCATAGGAAAATCATGTAATGTAATTTCAATATCCCCAACCCTTATCTCAACAAATAGTGTAAATCTCAAGTATACATTTAGGATTAGAAATAGCTTAACTCTGATTATAATTAAAAAAAAATTGAGTCATGCTTATAGGCATTCATGTGTGTGTATTTGTGGATGGATTTGGTGGGGGAGACTTGGTCACTCATGGGTCCACGCACAAACATGGGTATTGCGGTGATGGCGCCGGGCTTCATTGTCGGACCCTAGCAAGGCTACACAGTGGTGTGGGGGCACTGCGTTGAGGCTAGGGTGTGGCTTGGTCGCTGGTGCTTTGGGTTGTGGCGGAAGCTAGATTACCAGTGGTGTGGGTCATGGTGGTGGGATTAGGGATGAGTTCACAGGAGGAGAGGGGAGAGTTTCAGACAGTGAGTGAGTTCGCGGGGGGAAATAGGAAGAAAGTTTTTGAAAGTGAGTGAGTTCACAGGGGGAATGGGTGGGGTAGGCTAAAGGAGGCTTGCGTTCGCGAGTGGGGGAGGAAGAGTCAAGGTTTGCGGGTTGGTTTTTCATTTTGGTTTTTAAATTTTTTACTTCCCTTTTGTCCCTTTACCGCTACCACCATATCCAGCCCCTCCATATGGTGGGTTTTTGTCGTTTCCTTTTTCTCATACGGTGTCGACCATATATGGTTGATTTGGAGTGGGCAAAAATAACATTTCTCTTTATAGTACTAGCCATGAAAACTTAGATAAACTCCAGATGAGAGCACTTTAATAGAAAAAATGGTAATGAGTAAAGTAAAAATGAATAGCTAAGATTTGTGGAGAAATAGAATTTTTTTTTTCTGGTAATAAATGGTAGATGGAAGATAAGCTCTGGGTTTGTTATTTGTTGCTGTTTGTGTGGTTGAATTATAAGTAATTTGTAATAAGTTATGTTACTATTATTCAAAGGTGTTAGTATGGAATTGTGAAATGTTAGTACGTCATCTCAATCAAACAACTTCTAACCAACAAGTCCAACATAGCATCAAGAAATTTGTTAAGTAATTTGTTAATATGGATTAACAATGGTTAACCATGTAATTTAAATATGACAAACTAATTTTGGTATGAAATTGAGGCTCTAATGTAATTCCACAATTCTTATTCTTCATTCTTCAGGGGTCAGTTTTGCAACTCTGGGAGAGTCTATCATGCCCTCAATCTGAGCCCTCCATAACAAATTTGAGGGATGTGATTCAAGGACTGATTTAGTCCTTGTTTGAAACTCCACATGTAAGAAGAAGCCGTAAACCATACTCTACTCCCACCCATTTACTATAAACTGCAAATTCATCCTAAAAATCATACTAAAAACAACAAGTTCAAAATCAACCCATCAATCCAAAGTTTTCGTGACTCCTCCTTCATTTCACATAACTAAATCAACCCCTTAATCACCTCGAGATTTTTTTATTAATCCAAACAATTTTAACCCACAACCCAAACAAAATGGGTACAAAGTGTTAGATCAGGCTAAACATCGATACTAAGTTTAGGAACAGTAAATGGAAATAATCTCACCAAAGTTTTACATACCATATTTGAAGATAACTCACCCACCAAGGTCAATAAAATTAACAGACAAAAGTACACCAGTCAGCCAGAATTGGCACCTATAATTTAATCTAAGCAATCAGGATGTTAACTTATAAGGGTGGTCGGGTATTCAATCGCTGTCTGCCTCAACATTACCTTTTCTATCGAAACACAGGCTTTGGAACAAATATGATAATGGCTCTCGGTACCCTCAGCGGGGGAGTCGATGGGTCTAACCCGATCTGCTAATATGCTGCTGATCCGCTATTGTGCTATCAATTTGTTGCACCTAAACCACCTCCACGGCATCACCAATGGCTCCACAGGATCAACAGTGGCTACGAGGTCATCTGAGCACCTACTTTGAACCAAGATTTATTCTTGGAGAACATAACACTTACTTCAGGGAGAGGTCTCTATTTGCAAAGAAAAAGTATTTGACACCCTTGTAGCAATATTGGGTTAGGATATTTTATAATGTTCTTAAGGGGACTAAGTTACTCCCAAAGTTAAATGGAAGGAATGCAACATGCATTGTGATTTCATTTATTGAACATTGAATATAATGGTGGCTTTGTTGTTGGTCTTCACAACATGTAACAAGTATTCAATACTCACAATTTGTGCAATTTTGTTTTGGTCGCCTCAGGAAAGAAATATGAAAGGTGTCCGATTTTTAGTTTGCGATTGAGAAGTCAGAAAATTGTGTCTCTGTTTATGTGCCATTGCAGAACTAGGGATTTGAGCATTATTTTCTAGTTATTGTAGTTCAAGAATGGGAAGTGGGAAACAATTCTCGATGGCTTGAAGAGAGAAAATTTCAAATAAGGAGGAAACTTTACATCCTTAATCAATGTACTAAGTGCATCCCTAATGCACCTTAATTTGGTCCCAATTTTTTAGGGGAAACTGTAAAATGGGACTATCCATTTTCACACACCCATTAGAGTGAATCTCAAATTTAGGACTAGTCCCAAGTCAGAGGATCTGGACCTAATTTTTCCTTACCCTATAATTTTGTGCCACATGGAGTTTGTAGGACCATTGATTTCTATATTTTTCAAGAGTGAACATGCATTGTAGTTCTTAAAAGATCTATGTGACATCAATTTAGCTCTTGAAAGATTTTTGACATCACATAGGTCATCAAAAGTTAAAATGTGACATGATATTAGTCCCTAAAAGTTTTATGGTTCCTTAAAAGCTAAAATATGACATTATGTGGGACCAAAGTTGGTCCTTTTCATTGAAGAGAAGAGTCTAATTTTGGAAGAGTTCCAATTTTTATGAATCACTGATTAGGTGACCTAATATGGTAAAGAGTGGGGTCAAAATTGTTATCCAAAATGGGCATGAATTAGAGATACTATAAATCCCATGAAAAATAACACTTTAGATCTATAGTCATATGATGACATACAATAAAAAATGGAGAGAGATAATTTATTTACTCCCCACTTTTGAATTGAAATCTCACAACTTTCTTAGATGGTCCCTTATTCGAACAAAAAAAAAAAAAAATACACATGCTATAAATATTGGAAACTCCTTACACATGTTGTGAAAACCAAAGTCTTGTGCTATAATCGTTGTTACTTTGTATCAATGAACTGCTAAGATGCGACCCACAAGGAGCACTACTTGAAATGGATACCGATCTATGGCCATTTTGTAGTTGGGCCCTTGGAGTAAGACTATGAAGAAGAGGAGGATCGTCCTTTCTAAGATTACATCATGAGCGTCCCATTACTAGCAGGTTTTCAACATCCAAAGGCAATGGACACTTATGATATGACAACAGACCCTCAGGAACACATGCATGCCTTTCATCCATCCATACATTTATTGGCAAATTCTGACCCTACGAAGTGCCAAGCATTTCTAGGAATGCTACATAGATCGACAATGAAATGGTTTGTGTAACATCCCCAATTTTTGTCTAAGCTAATTAGCTCAGTAATCCTGGCTAATTAGAGAGGTTAACGATTAACTTAGGACTAATCAGCTAATCTCGATGAGCTAGAGCTTAGAAAATTGAGTCAAGTCAATAATTGAATCATAACGCGCTAAATGTTTTAGTTAAAACCTAATTATTTGAACCTCATTAATTCGTAGCTTAAAAATATAATTAAGCTAATCCAATCCTATTAATTAAGTACAAGACAATTGTTTTACCTTAATCGATTGAGATAGATTAATTCTTATACCCTAATTACATAATTCATAAGAGCAATTCTTTTAGAGGAAAATGTTTTAAAAGTGTAATTAACCAAAATCGGTTGAAGAGCAATTTAATTAATCAAATTGAATTAATAACTTAGGTAATTCTAATAGCTTTGAAGATTTAAAAATTTCTCCTAATTGATGCACCTAATTTTGGCCAAGGATAAGAGCAAAATCCAACCATCCATTTGCCCTCTCATCATGCACCATTAGATTAAGAGTCTAGGTTAGTAGCATCTCTTTAGTCAAGACAAGAGAAGTACCTTCCTCCCTTAGGATTATGCCACTTGGAGTGATCTCATTCAATCAAGCTAATCCCAAGAGGGGTCCTTGCTTTTGTCCACTTGAGAAAACACAAAATAGTCTTTATCCAAGCACCAAGACTCAAGAGAAATACAACTCTCTCTTTTATCCCATGGTTCCTAGCCTCCTTGCTTGCAAAAGAAGCAAAATCCAACCACCCTCTTGCATAGAGTGGGATGCCACTCTCTCTCTCCTCTCACACTCTCATTTTTGTAATTTCATTCTCTCATTAAGCCACAAAGCTCTCACCTCTCTCTAAACCCCTCTTTGCTCTTCCTAATCTTCTTCTTCTTCTTCTTACTTTCCTACTCTAACTCATCTCATCTCCACCACCCTCTTTGGTTCTTGAGGAAGCACAAACAAACACTCACCTAGCCCCAATATCAAGTTCAAGGAGGAGGAGGCCATCTCCAACCATTTTCATCCTTCAAGCTTTCAAGAGAATCCTTGTGGTAGTGACTCTAACCCCTTTCCCTTCTATGTTTTTCAAGCTCTAGAGCTCTTAAGCTCTTCATAGCTAGGTGGTTTTAGGACTTGCTCTAAAGGCCTCATGGCCATGCTTTCATTATATGAAGTTGTTTGTGATTTTTGCTCTTTTCTTGGCAAATGTCTTTGGTGGTGCATTTTGTTTTATGTTGAACCCAACTTTTTAGAACTCAAAATATTGATTTTTACCAATATCTCAAAGATTAAAAGTGGTTTGGAAGAGAAAAGTGATCACTTGAAGAAAAAACTTAATGTTTTAACAAGAAAACTCATTGAAACTAAAACCGTGGAAACTGGAAAATTCTGGCAGTCTGTATGGCGCGACCAATAACTCTTTCAATATAACTCCAAATGGATCGAAACTAATTTTAGATGAAAATAGACTTATAGAGCTTTTTATACATATAAAATATGTGAAATTTGGCTTTAAAATAAAGGAGATATGATTTTTCAAAGTTGGCTGTTCCCGGATGGATTTCTGTTCGGGCAGTATGTAATAAAACGTGCATAACTCAAGTTATACAGAACATTTTTGAGTGGGACCAAGTTTTCTAGAAAACTAAGACATATAGGAACACCCCCATAAAACAGTTTTGTCATATTCCATGTGAGGAACAATGGAGTTGACAAGCCAGTGATTCGAGTTGAACTTTCAAGTTTGAACAGTTAGAATAAAATGTGCATATCTCAAGCTTCAAAATGAATTTTTGAGTGGAGTTTGTTTTTTTTAAAAATAGACTCAGAGGAGTATAGTCATATCAAAATTCAAAACAAAAGAGTAAAAGATGAAATTATGGTGAATTTTTGAAGTTACTGCCCCACTGTAAAAGTAAAACTAGTTATGGTAAGTTTTAAAGGTTAATGAGAAATAAGCTTTAAGACATTAAGTCCCTTACATTAAGTATTGGAAAACCTTCATAATGCAACTTAAAAGTTTCAAAAAGAGATAGTATATGAAGTTGGCCCTATGCCTAATAAAAGAGTTTACACAAGAGGCAATCCCAATTAAAAGCTTGCACCAAATTTACTAAGCTAAGCTCATAAGACTTTGTGTGATATGTATGTCTCTGTATGTCAATATGATGACAATGATATGATGATGATGATATGATATGATGATAATATGATGTGATGATGATCATGATGATGATGGTATGATAATGATAATGATGAGATGACATGATGATTATGATAGTGATACGATGATGATAAGAATGATAATGATATGATGACGATATGATAATGAATAATGGTGATATGAATGAAAGGATTAATAAATATGAACACTCTGGGGATGGCGATACGTAACGCCCAGAGGTGATTGATAAAGGAACCACATTTGGGGACGGCGATACGTAACGCCTAAATGTGGACAAGAATCAGAATAATTTTGCATCATAAGCTTTAATAAGAAGATAATGAACTAAGGGTATGATCCTTCAAAAGGGAAGGTGACCTAATTTAAGCTCCCCTCACCCAAGACTCACATGAGGCATGGCATAACCTAGCTAGTGTAAGTACCGAAATTTTTATGGTGGCGACGGCCACGGTATGAGCTCATTACCACTTATGTTTGGTGGGTGAAAAGAAAAGGACTTAAGATAAGTCAAGTTAAGAAAAGAAAGGGACTTCGGCCCGATTCAAGTAAAGAATGAAACTCTAAACATGTTCATGCATGTGATGAATTGTTATCTAAGCTTTTACGCATACCATGATGTTGTTATTATAGTGGGAATATGTACTTAAAATTGAATCCACTTCGGATAGCTATGTTTTCGAAAATTTAAGAATTGGACCTTATGCATGCGCACTGTTTTCATTTATAAACCGAAGTGGCTGGGACGATGATGATAACACCTCCGTGTCGGGTTCGAGTCCTACTGAGAAATCTTATTTCTCACTCTAGTTACTTTCCGCATCGTCTCCAGAATCTGATGGCGCATCCGGTGGAGTGGAGCATGGATCCCCCACACTGTGAGCGGACGTATGACGTGGGATGCCAGATGAAACTATTTTGGGACTTATAGCGACCGTTGCTCTGTGTCTTCGCATATTTCTTTTTAAGATGAGCTTTGTCATTGAAGTTTGTATTTAGTATCTAGTATTTGGATCATGGCACGACCATGAGCTTCCTTCGATGTAATGCTGTTATATATATGTATGTATATAAATATTATGAACCTATATGGATGTAATGATTAGATATGTAATGTAATGTATTTGTGAATTACTATTTATTTACCTTTCTCATATTTTATGATATTTGGGTATGTATTTTACGCGACACGCTCTTTCTTTATCTGTCTTCTCGCTCAAGGCTTTACTTTCCAAAATGCTGCAAAGCGATGATGTATTTCAAAAAAAAAAAAATTTAGTGTATTTTCCGCGTAATATAATTTCAAGTGAAGTTTAGTTTTCCACGAGCATAAGTAACAACTAATAAAACGTCGTAATACGACTTAAACGTAGTATGGGTTTATTAGGGTGTTACCGTTTGCTTTGCTGCTGTCCAGGTCAATGCATGTAACATCCTCAGTTTTACCTTGTGGTAAATTACCTCAATGACTCTAAATAATTAGACACTTAATGAGAAATTAAAGAATAAAGGCTTAATTAAAGGGCAAAAGGGTAATTATGAAAAGAAAAGTTAAGAGAATGATTAATTAAGATTAGAGAATCTCTAATTTATGCAAATCAAACTCTTAAGGGCTTAATTAAACACTAATCACTCATAATTAGCTTAGTCGAGTTTAATTAAGGTAATTAAACTTAATTAAAAATTTAATTTTTGTTACTCACAACTGTAACATCCCTAATTTTTCTCTAAACTAATTAGCTCAGTGATCCTGGCTAATTAGAGAGGTTAACGATTAACTGAGGACTAATCGGCTAATCTCGATGAGCAAGAACTTAGTAAATTGAGTTAAGTCAATAATTGAATCATAACGTACTAAATGTTTTAATTAAAACCTAATTATTCGAACCTCATTAATTCATAACTTAGAAATATAATTAAGCTAATCCAATCCTATTAATTAAGTACAAGACAATTGTTTTACCTTAATCGATTGAGATAGATTAATTCTTAAGCCCTGATTATATAATTCATAAGATCAATTCTTTTAGAGGAAAAATGTCTTAAAAGTGTAATTAGCCGAAATCAATTAAAGAGCAATTTAACTAATCAAATTGAATTAATAACTTAGGTAATTCTAATAGCTTGGAAGATTTAAAAATTTCTCCTAATTGATGCATCAAATCTTGGCCAAGGACAAGAGTAAAAATCAAACCATCCATTTGCCTTCTCATCATGCACTCTTAGATCAAGGGTATATGTTAGTAGCATCTCTTTAGTCAAGCCAAGAGATGTACTCTCCTCCATCAAGATTGTGACACTTGGAGTGATCCTATCCACCCAAGCCAATCCCAAGAGTGGTCATGCTTTTAACCACTTGAGAAAACACAAAATGGTCTTTACCCAAGTACCAAGACTCAAAAGAAACACAACTCTCTCTTTTACCCCATGGTTCCTAGTCTTCTTGCTTGCAAAGAAAGCAAAATCACATCACTTTCTCCCTCCCCTTTGTGTGCCACTTCAGCCCCTCTCTCTCCCCCTCATTTCATTTTTCATTTCCTCTCTCAAGACACACAAAGCTCTCTCCTCTCTCCAAGTCTCATCCCCACTCTCTTGTTCTTCCAACCCTCTTTGTTCTTCCTCTAATCTCCTCACTACCTCCCTCCCCATTTCTATTACCACCCTCACAATCTCTTCAAGGACCACCATTTTTGCTCTTTGGAGAAACAAGATAACATACACACAAGCTCCATTTCCAAGCTTTCAAGGAGGGAGGCTCTCTCCAACTTTCTCCACTCTTCAACTCTTCAAGAAGCTCTTTTTGGTAGTGACTCTAACCCCTTTCTCTTCTATGTTTTTCAAGCTCTAGAACTCCTAATCTCTTCATAGCTAGGTGGTTTTAGGACTTACTCTAAAGGCCTCATGGCCATGCTTTCATTATATGAAGTTGTTTGTGATTTTTGCTATTTTCCTGGAAATGACTTTGGTTGTGCATTTTGTTTTATGTTGAACCCAACTTTTTAGAACTCAAAATATTGATTTTTACCAAGATCTCAAAGTATGGAAGTGGTTTGGAAATGTAAAATGGTCACTTGAAGAAAAGACTTAATGTTTTTACAAGAAAACTCATTGAAACCAAAACCGTGGAAACTGGAAAATTCTAGCAGTCTATATGGCGCGACCAATAACTCTTCCAATACAACTCCAAATGGAACGAAAATAATTTTAGATGAAAATAGACTCATAGAGCTTTTTATACATGTAAAATACGTGAAATTTGGCCTTAAAACGAGAGAGATATGAATTTTCAAAGTCTGCTGTTCCTGGATGTGTTTCTGTTCGGGCAGTATGTAATAAAACGTGCATAACTCAAGTTATACAGAGCATTTTTGAGTGGGACTAAGTTTGTTAGAAAGCTAAGACATATAGAAACATCCACAGCAGATTCCTTGTGAGGAGCTCGTAGTAAAGTTTAAAAGTCACTATACCGAGAATAAACTTAAAAGCTGAGTAGTCAGAATAAAATGTGCATATCTCAAGTTACAAAATGAATTTTTGAGTGGAGTTTGTTTTGTTTAAAAATAGACTTAGAGAAGTATAATCATACCAAAATTTGAAGCAAAAGAGTAAAAGGTCAAATTATGGAGAATTTTTGAAGTTACTACCCCACTGTAAAAGTAAAACCGGTTATGGTTAAGTTTTAAAGGTTAATGAGAAATAAGCTTTAAGACCTTAAGACCCTTACATTAAGTATTGGAAAACCTTCATAATTCAACTTAAAAGTTTCAAAAGGGATAATGGGTGAAATTGGGCCTATGCCTAATAAAAGAGTTTACACAAGAGACAACCTCAAGTAAAAGCTTGCATCAAATTTACTAAGTTAAGCTCATAAGACTTTGTGTGATATGTATACCTCTATGTGTCATTATGATGACAATGATATGATGATGATATGGTATGATGATATGATATGATAATGATCATGATGATGATGGTATGATAATGATAATGATGAGATGACATGATGATTATGATAGTGATACGATGATGATATGATGACAATATGAAAACAAATGATGATGATATGAATATGATATATTGATGATATGATACTTAATAATATACATTAAAGGAATCGCATTTGGGGATGACGATACGTAACGCCCAAATGTGGAAAAGAATTAGAATAATTTTGCATCATAAACTTTAATAAGAAGAGAAAGTACACTAAGGGTGTGATCCTTCAAAAGGCAAGGTGACCCAAAGCAAGCTCCCTTCACCCACGACTCACATGAGGCATGGCATGACCCAGCTAGTGTGAGCATAGGGGATAGGGCTTACATGAGGCATGGCATGACCCAGTTAGTGTAAGTACCGAAATTCTATGGTGGCGACGGCCACGGTATGAGCTCATTACCGCTTATGTTTAGTGGGTGAAAAGACAAGGACTTAAGATAAGTCAAGTTAAGAAAAGAAAGGGACTTCGGTCCGACCCAAGTAAAGAATGAAACTCTCAACATGTTCTTGCATGTTATGAATTGTCATATAAGCTTTTATGTATACCATGATGTTGTTATTATAACGAGAATATGTACTTAAAATTGAACCCACTTCGGATAGCTATGTTTTCGAAAATCTAAGAATTGGACCTTATGCATGCTCACTGTTTTCATTATAAAACCGAAGTGGCTGGGACGATAACGATGACACCTCCGTGTCGGGTTCGAGTCCTACTGAGAAATCTTATTTCTCACTCTAGTTACTTTTCCGCATCGTCACCAGAATCCGATGACGCATCCGGTGGAGTGAAGCGTGGATCCCCCAAACTGTGAGCGGAAGTATGATGTGAGATGCCAGATGAAGCTGTTTTGGGACTTATAGCGACCGTCGCTCTGTATCTTCGCATATTCCTTTTTGAGATGAGCGATGTCAATTTAAGTTGTATTTAGAATTTGGATCATGGCACAACCATGAGCTTCCTTCAATGTAATGTTTATATATATATATATATATATATATGAACTCATATGGATATAAAGATTAGCTATGTAATGCAATGTATTTGTAAATTACTATTTATTTACCTTTCTCCTGTTTATGATATTTGGGTATATACCTTATACGACACGCTCTTTCTCTATCTACCTTCTCGCTCCAGGCTTTACTTTTCAAAGCGACAACGTATTTCAAAAAAAAAAAATTTCGTATTTTCCGCGTAACTTAATTTTAAGTGAAGTTTAGTTTTCCACGAGCATAAGTAACAACTAATAAAATGCCATAATACGACTTAAGCGTAGTATGGGTTTATTAGGGTGTTACAACAACAATATGAGTTAATCACTAATTCTTACTTCATTAAGCTAATTTAGTTGCAAGAGCATCTAATCACATTATTAGAATTCAAATTAAATCAACTAGACAATAAAGCATTGATGATGCCATAAAAGTAAAAAGCAAAAGACAAAGGGGCTATTTGAAAAGTGTTTTGTAAAATAATTTTTAGTTTTAAAAACAAAAAACCAAAAATGCTTGTTTAGTATGTTATTTTTCTATGTTTTTTTTAAAAATTAAAAAATAGAAACTGATTTTTAAAAATAGAAAGTTGAAAACAGGTTAGAGTTGTTTTAGTTTTTTTGTTTTATAAAACAATTGAAAACACGGTGGCATCTTTTGTATTTTGGCTATGTCCTCCTTTCGATTCTCATCAACCAGATTGACACCGAGAATACAAAGCCGTGACACAAATCCAATAAAAAGTGTAGGTCCAGTGGTGTATGCATACCATTGGCACAAACCCAATAAAAAGTGTAGGTCCAACCGTGGAACATGATGAAAGTATCCAAACAATGTTTTTTGTTTTTTACTTTTCAAAAACTATTTTGTGAGTATTATTGCCAAATAAGTTTTTTGTTTTTTATTTTTAAAAATTGAATTTAAACTTATTTTTTAAAATCATTTTAAAAAAGTAAAAAATAAAAACAATTTCAAACAAACCCAAGGTTGTTTTTTGTAAGAGTTGGTAAGTGATTTGTCTCCCTTATTATCCACTTTGTCTCCCTAAACCTCAATTAACATAAAATAAAAAATATCTCCCCCAAATCCCCCTATTTACATACACAAACACATACCCTCACTTCATTTTTCAAATTCTCATTCTCTCTCTAACTCTTCTAAGTTCTCTCTGCTTCTTCTTCTTCTTCTTCTGCCATAACCAAACCTTCTTACTAGCTCGTCAAAGATCACACTTTTTGGTTTTTGAAGACAAGGTTCAAACACTCCAACCTCCATTTTCTCAAGAACACAAGAACTCTTATCTTCTTCTCTAGTAGCCGCCACCACCACCACTTTGGAGGAGTCATCTTTACCTTCTTTTCTCCTTCAAGAAGGCGCTACTCATATCCTAGGTAGTGATCTTCTACTTTTCCTTTTTGTTGTTCAAGAAAGTTTGAAGCTTTGGCTTTCACTGTGGCCAAGAGCTTCAAGTGAAATCTTGAGGAAAAAAAAAATCCCTTTGTTTTATGAAAAAAGTTTGCTTCTTGAATTTTATTCATGAGTATTTTATGTTGTTTGCTAAAGTTTACTTCTTGATGCCCTAAAAGTTTTTCCCTTTTTAAAATAAATATATGTGTTCTTGGTTTCTTGTCATTTGTTAAAAAGAAAAATGTTTCCTTGAAGATATCTTCCTTAAAATTTGTTCTTTGTAATAGGAAAAGTTCATGATTAAAAAGATTCTCTTTTTACATCTCCAACATGGTTTTTGTGTGACCAAAGAACATTCTATAGCATAAATATTTAAAAAGTTTGCTTCTTATAGTCTAAAAAGTGGCGCCTAAAGAATGTACACTTTAAAGGTTCATTTTGTTTTCCTTGAAGACAAGCAAGATAATGTGTAAAAGCCTAAACTTTCATAAAGTATGAAACTTTTTAGTTATAAAATTAAAAACTTGCAACTTTATTTGTAAAGATTGAACCTTGAAGACAAAATATTGAGTAAAGTTTCATTCTTTAAAGTTTCAAACTTTCTTCAAGAATGAAACTTTTTTATCATAAAAGTGAGATCTTGCAACTTTAAGTTACAAAGATGGAATCTTGAAGATAAGATAAGGAGTAAAGGTTCAAACTTTCATCAAGAATAAACCTTTTCAATTATAAAAAGTGGGATCTTTCAACTTTATTTAATAAAGATTGGATCTTGCAAATTTATGTAAGATAAAAATCACTTCTTGGTCATAGCAAGCACATGGTGTTGTTGGGTTCAAAAGTGTGACCATGCATTGTCATGACCCCAGGGACTAGAGGGACTTCAAAATCCCTTGGGAATAGAAGCATGATTAGGACTATTGGTCATACTATGAATTTAGGAATCACTTGTGCACTATCTCAAGGGAAACTAAAAGACTTGAAAGCAAAAATGTTAGCTAAAACCCCATTATAGGCTTCGGCCATGATAAAAAAGAAAAGGGGAAGATAAGTGTTAAACTTTTTAACTTGAATAATATGTCCCTTACGGTGTGAACATAAGAAATCTATTAAGTTATTTGGTGAAAATGGATCCCTAAAGTAAAGTATGATCGCACTTGAAATGTAAATGGTTAAAAGTTTATGACATACATTCCGTTTAAGTTATGTGATTTTCTCATGAGTAGACATCAGGATTCTTACTATAGTTCTTAGGATGTTTCACAAAGAACAAGGAAACCCTAGATACCATTTAAAATGTGGATGTGATGTTATTCTTATGCATGCCATGTGGTATGACTGTTTGATTTTTGGTTTGTAAATAAATGAATTATTAGTACTTGATATGATGTTTTGTGATGGATATGATAGATTGTTGGTTAAATTCTCATGCTTCACAATTTTGGGGAAACTCCAGTCTAGCCGTTATACTGCCGGGTTTTCATCAAAATTGTTGACTTAGATATATCTATTGTATGCCTATATATATATATATCTTATCCTTGAATGTAATGCATTGAGAATGAATGATGTAATATCAAGTATTATGTTAAGAAAAGAAAAGAAATGCTTGGACATGATCTTTCAAAAGGGAAGGTGATCCACTAAGACTTGAGATCCTTCTACTTTGAAGGCACGTGGCCAAATTAGATCCCTCTAATTTAGAGGCACATAGATCCCCTTGTCTCTAAGTCTGATTTAGAAAGGTATTATATGACAACGGTCATAGAATGAGCTCATATCCTTTAATAGTCTATCCAAGGGCACGTAAAGAGAAACAAATGTTAAGCATGTGCTAAAAATGAAAGTTAAGCAAGTTAAGTTGAAGTAGAGTCAAGTCAATGAAGCCATATGAATGTGCACACATCTTTATTTCCTCACATACATGGTCTTGGATGTTTATACTATGCCTTTGTATATATGGTTCTATCTTATGACCGTCTGTCACTTTATGTTATGTATCTATGATTAAGATTAAAAGAAACCCGTTTCGGGAACTTATTTTTTTTTTTTTCAAAACCTTAAATTGAATCTATGCATATTTACTATTTTCATAATTAAACCTGAAGTGGCTAGGATGATGACGATGATGATGACACATTAATTGACTAGTCGGGATCCTATTGAGAAATCTTGTATTTCACACTCTCATGTTTCTGTGTCATCTTCAGAGGATGAGATTAGGTAGTGTGGTGATCTTTGTTGAGTTTCCGGTCTGCGTTGGCATTTCAACCTGGTGTTGAATGCATCTGTGATGACTGCTCGAGCAGCTATAAGGGTCTACATGTTCCATGCTATCAGTTTTGTGCACTTGTGATAAGTTTGTTCCTCCACCCGCATAAGCCATATGATGACATCACTTTGGATAATGTGTGTCTACGTTTTCATCCTCCGATGTACCCCATTGATGGAGAGTCTAACTTCGATACCTGCCTGACCCTAACATATTATGTGAAGTCAATCCTTCAGACTCATCATATCCTTCTGTGATTCTCATGACCTCAGATTCCTCTTGTAACAACCGAAAATTTTATCGTTACTAACCGAGTCACTCGGTTTTTATCAAATAAATGGATTTAATTGAAATTCAATTAAGCATTTAACTAAAGTCAATTAAATGTGATTTAGAAGTGATTAGGCTTGATAGAACTAGATTAGGAACATAGGAAATCTCATAGAATTTTTTCTAATACCGGTATACCAATTTAAGAGAAATCGGTAAGATTTCGGTAATCTTAAACTGTCGAAAATGGATCAAGAGAAATTATACTGTGAGAACCCTAGAATGAATGGCTAGGATTCAGCCACAACACTCCTATAGGTGGCACCATCTTCAGCCAAGAATGGTAGCCACAAAACCAAATTGAAACCCCAAACTCACATCCACCAATCACACAACTCCTTGCTCCACAAGTTTCTATGCAATTCCTTCTTTGCCCTTAAGCACTTCGATCAAGATAAGGGGCTGACTCCCCTTCATTTCTCTTCCATTCACACTCCTCTTTACTCTCATTTTTAACATCTCTTCAAGCCTTGTCAAGAGTAGCTTCCATCTAAGACACTAACTCAATTAAATTTCAACTAGACAAGGTAGGAATCCTACTCTTCTTCTTATTCTCCTTAGTTTGGAGTTGTGTGTGGGTCTTGATACTTTGTGTTACTAATGATATGTGGATTGATGATGATGTTTTATAGTTGATTATACATGTATGTTATGATTAAAACTGGAATTGGTAGGAAAGAACTTGAAGAGAAGAGAAAACTCAAGAAGCTATTAGAGTTTTTCCTCGGTGGTCCATACGATGGAGTGTAAAGCTCCGTCTAAAGCCGTCTAAACTCCATGAAACTATTTTTATAAGAACCTAGACATCCAGGGCTTTCCACACATATATAATATAAGGCCATTGGATCAGTATAGAGGTAGATATCAATTTTTGAAGTTTGACCTAGAAATCAGGACTTTCACCCGAGCAGTATGAGTTGAGAAGGGTTAACTCACCCTATACAACTCCAAATTGAGTGAAACCACTTTTTAGAAAGCTTACACATAGAAGAATATCCCTTAAAAATTTTCGAGTTAGATAAGGTTCTGTTTGTTCTCAGTGAGATGAGAAAGTTGCCCTATGTCCAATCCGGGCTAGAAGAGGGTGGTCCAGTAGGTTCAAGTTTCAAGGCTTATATCTCGAAGTATACTCAATCAAATGATATGAAACTTATTTCATTTGAAAGTTTGTTCTGTTAGCTTTACATGGATATAAATTTCCTATGATTTTACCTAGAATTCTATTTTTGGTGAATTTTCTCCCACAAGAGTGCATTTCTAGCTAGGAGTAGGATAAGTCTGGGATAGGTCAGAAACGAGTTAAGTTAGTGTAGCAACTCAGGTGAGTATACTTAGGGTTGAACTCGGAGAGTATACGTGAAGCTTGAATTCGGGAACTTAGTTGATAGAGAGCTAGATCGAATATATTTAACGTTGAATTCGGAAACTTAGTAAATAGTAAATTAGATCAGATATAGTTAATGTCAGAACTTGGAAACTAGAAAACACCCTCATATAAGTCTTGGAAGACCAAATATAGACTAAGGCTGGAAATCGGAATCAATCTAGATCGGGAAGACCAAATATAGACTAAGGCCAGATATCGGAATCAATCTAGATTGAATGAAACCCCGGAGGTCAGGAATTCTATATCTCGAAAATTGAATACAACGAGGAAGTAAAAGCTTAGGTAATCTCGGAACTCGGTAACAATGCAAAATTTGGACGAACTCGGGAATAGTAGTTAAAAGCTTGCAAGATAAATTTTAAAGGTTGCACTATGACTATAATGTTATATATTGAGTTTGCTATTTGATTCAAGTTCCTTGATTTTCTGGCACTATTCATGGAAAAGCGAGCATTATCCATTATACTGCCCAAAATTTCGGCAGAAATATGTGAATTATATGGATGTATGAAGTACATGAATGAATGCATATAGCATATGCATGTATAACTATGTCCAAAGAAGAATAAGACGTACCAAGTTACCACATGAGGCATGGTATAGACCTAACTAGCGTGGGCCAAAGCGGTACTGTGTAAGACTTGGGCCAGCCCCTGAACAAATTTAAGGGGGATAGATCAGTGGGGAAGTCGAGGAAAGCAAACCTGGCGACCCTGTATAGGAACGAGCTCGATCTTGAAAAGCAGACTATTACCCAGGAGTTTTATGGCCACTATACTCCCAGGGGACCAAGTATGGAAAAATATGACTTAAAGACAAAGTGCATTATCATCTCTACATATCCATAGTTTCTGTTACCATTCTTTGAATTAATTGCACTATTATCTGCTATATATGCACTTTATTTACGTTTTAGTTGCCACTTAATTATGTCAAAAATACATGTTTTGCTACTTATTTCTCAGTTTAATTTCCTTTATCTCCTCAAATAAAACTAAGTTGTGTTTCGGGCTATAATTTCTATAATTAATTGAGTAGGACCTCTTATTAATGTAACGTTTTCTTTTAATTAACCAAAACCCGAAATACCTGAGAATGGTGATGATGATGATGATGATGATGATGATGATATATATATATATATATATATATATATATATATATATATATACACTTAGGATTCCTATTGAGAAATCTTTATTTCTCACCCTACTATACATTTCTGCATCATTCTCAGAGCATGGAGAACGCAGCTACCGGCGTCCTATTCATTGAGTTTCCAGAGCTCCACATCCACCTCGATCCCTTTATAGACTCTATGTACATATCTGATAGATGTCAGTTTCGCCTTTACTTTTTCTTCTAGAGAGATTTTACTATACCCCTTATGCATCCGCTCTTTGATCCTGCCATGCCTTACATTGCCATCCCTCTCCACGTGGCTCATCCCTTTCCACCTCTACCCGCAGTAGTAGCACCAGCCGTGGCATCGCCAATTGCTTCACCGCAACCGATCCCCTCTGCCTCCATGTCCGAGGAAGATTCGTTGGAGGCAGCGAGCTCATCGTCATCATCTTCTACCCCGAGTATAGACTATACCCTTGCTGATGCCGGTATGGTGAATGGATTCCTTTCTTCAGAATCCATTTAGTTGGAGTACCCGCTGTAGCAGTAGTAGACGTATTGGATGACCTTTTTTTGGTAGATTAGGTTATAGGCATATGGATAGGAGTTATTAGTTATACATGCAATATCCCATGGGGACCAGATAGGGTGCTGTTCATGTAGATAGGCCGATTTATTTTATGTTAGCGGCCTCATTTTTTACCTTGTACTGTACGTTATTTCTTTTGACAACTTTGAAAAGAAATGTATGTGCATGTATATATATATATATATATATATATATATATATATATATATATATATATATATGTATATATGATGCAGTTTGGTTATGTCGAAATTCTATTTGTGTTACTTTATTTTCAGTACAACGAGTAACTAGTGTTTATCTCGCTACCAAACCGAAATTAATTATAACGATAATTCTTAGTTCACCACATGTACTAACTTATCAGGTGATATACTATGACTTAAGTATAGTATTTTGTCTGGTAAGGTGTTACATTTTTGGTATCAGAGCAGTTCGTCCTGATATAGACCTGAGGATTAGACTGACTATGCTTTGCATATGCTTTGTATTCTTTAGATATTATCATACATTGGGTCTTGTCCATATGGATAGGATGCACATGGGGGAATTGCCTAACTGTATGCTATTTTTTACTAGCACACTAGACTTAGTATTGAGCTTGATCAACTCAATTACTCTTATTTTGTGTGTTCAGAACTTGATGGCTTCCGGAAGGCGAGGTAGGCCACGAATGAATCCAGCTCAGGAGGAGCCTGTTGGGTTTATGGAAACGATGCGGGAGATGGCCTACGCCATGAGAGAACAAGCAGCTGCGGTAACACAGATGATGTGTCAACTAGAAAGGTAGCCAGAGGTAGGTCTTGGAAGGAATCATAATGGCCCTAGCGTAGATCTAGAATACCTCAAATTCGCTGAGTTCAGGAAGGCTAACCCACGCAGCTTCAGGGGAGCCTTTAACCCAGATAAAGAAGATGAGTGGGTTAAAGCTATGGAGAAGGTCTTCTCCGTATTAGACTGCACAGACCATCAGAAAGTGACCTTTGCCACCTATATGCTGGAAGCAGATGCAGAGTTTTGGTGGAATGGAGCACATCGGCTATTAGAAGAATCCTAAACAGATATTACTTGGGAGGTATTCCGAGATGCATTTTACTAGAAGTACTTCCCTGCTTTTGTCCGCAATGCTAAGGAGCTGGTGTTTATGCACCTCCGTCAAGAGAATAGCAGTATATCTAAGTACATTGCTAGATTTGAAGAGCTATGCAAATTTTCCACCATTTATCAAAGGAACCCCAACGAAGCCTGGAAATGCATGAAGTTCGAAGGTAGGCTGAGAGAAGACATCCTCATCACTATAGGACTAATGGAGATCAGAGATTTCCCTACCTTGGTGAACAAGTGTTGCTTAGTAAAGGATTGTAACAGGAAGTTGGTCGCGGCTAGGTTAACCGGCAGTAACTTTAAGAAGGGGTTAGCTCTACAAGGCCCACTGTTCAAGCCCAACTTTCAGTAGTAGAGAAAGTTTCAGTTTGCGGGCAACAAAGGCAAGCAACCTCAGAGGCCTTTTGGGAACCAGACGTGCAGTCAGTGCGGCAGGAATCATGGCAACCGCCCCTACTTAGCAGGTCAATACATTTGTTTTGGATGTGGCAAACCAGGCCACAAAATCTATGAATGTCCTGCCAGAAACCCCTAGCCAACTCCCAAGCCACAACGCCAGGGAAGAGTTTTCACTATGGATGCATAGGAGGTCAACAAATCAGAAGATTTGATTCAGGACACATGTGAAGTGAATGGTAAGACCTTGACTGTTTTATATGATTCAGGTGCATCTCACTCTTTCATCTCTCATGATTGTATGTCAGCCTTATAGTTACCTATTTCTGAATTACCTTATGACTTGTTAGTTTCTACTCCTACAAGTAAGCCCATTAAGACCCATCATATCTGTATGAATATCCCCCTTCAGATAGGAGGTTGAACTTTTTCAGCCAATTTAATTTGTCTCCCTTTGTTTGGACTTGACATTATTTTGGGTATGGATTGGCTCTCTGCCAACCAGGCCCTGTTAAATTGCTCTAATCAATCTATTGAGCTTCCCTCTGTTTCATCTTATAAATCAGTAATTCCGGTAAGCCTTTATGTAAGCTTATTAGCAGTACACCATAGTGGGGGGTGAAAGCAAGGATATATTCTTTTATCAACCAATGTAGCAGAGGTTGATCAGAAGTTAGATAACATTCCAATTGCTAGGGAATATCCCATGTATTCCTTGAAGATATTCTTGATTTTCCTCCTAAGAGGGAAATTTAATTCGCCATTGAATTGATACCGGGAGCAGGACCAATTTCTATAGCGCCATACCGAATGTCACCCTTGGAGCTGACCGAACTTAAGAAATAGATTGAAGAGCTCCTGGGAAAGAGATTTATTAGGCCAAGTGCATCACCATGGGGAGCCCCAGTCCCACTAGTTAAGAAGAAAGATGGAGGCATGCGACTGTGTGTGGATTACAGGTAGCTGAATAAGGCGACGATCAAGAATAAGTATCCATTGCCAAGGATTGATGATCTCATGGACCAACTATAAGGGACAATTGTATTTTCCAAGATTGATCTACGGTCTGGATATCATTAGATTTAGGTTTGAGAAGAAAATATTCCAAAGATGGCGTTTCGGACTCGTTATGGACATTATGAATACACTGTGATGTCCTTCAGGTTGACGAATGCACCAGTAATATTCATGGATTACATGAATCGGATATTCCGACCCTATCTTAACAAATTTGTGGTGGTATTCATTGATGACATACTTGTTTACTCAAAAACAGGGTAGGAGCACGCAGAACATGCAAGTTCTAAGAAACTTTACGCCAAGCTATCTAAATGTGAATTTTGGATGAAGGAAGTAAAATTTCTTGGCCATGTGGTATCCCATGGTAGAATTTCTGTGGATCCCAGTAAGGTGGAAGCGGTATTAAGCTGGAAACGGCCAATGACAGTCACGGAAGTCAGGAGTTTCTGAGTTTGGTAGGGTACTACAGGAGATTTGTGAAGGACTTCTCTCAAATAGCCCTGCCCTTAACAATGCTAACCAGGAAAAATGCCCCATTTGAATGGACACCTGAGTGCGAGCAAAGTTTCCAAGAATTAAAAGGGAAGTTGACGACAGCCCCAGTACTTACTCTACCAAATCCTCATGGACTGTTCGAAGTCTATCGTGATGCTTCTAAGAAAGGGTTAGGGTGCGTGTTAATGCAGAACAGGAACGTCGTCGCGTATGCTTCCAGGCAATTGAAAACTCATGAAAGAAATTATCCAACGCATGACCTAGAGTTAGCGGCAGTGATATTTGCTCTGAAGATATGGAGGCACCATCTCTAGGAAGTAAAGTTTGAAGTATTTTCTGATCATAAAAGCTTAAAGTACCATTTTGATCAGAAGGAATTGAACATGAGGTAGCGAAGGTGGATGGAATTTCTTAAAGATTATGAGTTTGAGTTAAAGTACCACCCTGGCAAAGCAAACGTGGTGGCAGACGCCTTGAGTAGGAAGTCTTTAACTGTGGCATGGATGATAATCAAGGAGACGGAACTCATAGAGGGTTTCCGAGACCTCAACTTGGGAATCTCTATGACCCCCAATGGTATTCAGTTAAACCAACTTAAGATAACCAGTGATTTCAAAGATAAAATCCAGCAAGCACAACAAAGGAATGATGACTTCCAACATACAGTGCAACTAATACAATCTGGCAAGCTAACAGGATTTACTCGGGGTGCAGAAGGAGTATGGCGGTATCAGGGGAGAATATGCGTACCTGAGGAGGATAATCTCAGGAAGAAGATCTTGGAGGAAGCACATAAGAGTGAGTTTACTATACATCCTGGCATTAATAAGATGTATTAAGATCTCAAAAGGATGTTTTGGTGGCTAGGCCTTAAAGCAGATATGGCAAATTTCATGAATAAATGTCTAACCTGCCAAAAGGTAAAAATAGAGCATCAGAAACCCACAGGGACACTACAACCCTTAGAGATTCCAAAATGGAAGTGGGAGAGCATTTTGATGGATTTTGTAATGGGCTTACCAAGAACACCCCCAGGATATGATGCTATATGGGTCATAGTGGATAGGCTAACCAAATCCGCTCACTTTTTACCCATCCGAGCGAATTATCCTCTGGAGAAGTTGGCTCAATTGTATATTCAAGAAGTGGTACGGCTACATGGTATTCCTTCGACAATCATTTCAGATCGAGATTCAAGGTTTACCTCATGGTTTTGGGGAGCACTCCAGAAGGCATTGGTACTGGGCTATGTTTAAGTACTGCGTACCATCCACAAACAGATGGTAAGACCAAGCGAACTATTCAGACTTTGGAAGATATGCTACGAGCATACATTCTAGAACAGCGTGGGAGCTGGGATTGATACTTACCATTGGCTGAGTTTGCATACAACAATAGTTACCATGCTAGCATCGACATGGCTCAATATGAGGCTTTATATGGATGGAAGTGCCAATCTCCTCTGTGTTGGTATGAATCAGGAGAACAAAGCCTGTTGGGATCAAAATTAGTTAGACAAACTACAGAATAAATCAAAAGGATCTGTAGCAAGATACTTGCAGCTCAAAGTCATCAGAAGAGCTAAGCGGAGGTTAGGAGAAAGCCATTGGAGTTCCAAGAAGGAGACCATGTGTTTCTAAAGATCACACCCACAACTGGAATAGGCAGAGCCATCAAAACTAGAAAGTTAAGCCCTCACTTTATAGGTCCTTTTCAAATTTTGAAGCGAATCGGGCCAGTTGCGTATTGAGTCGCCTTACCCCCGCATCTGTTAAATCTTCATGATATTTTCCATGTTTCTCAATTTAGAAGATACCAGCCTGACCTTACTCATTTCTTGGAACCTGAATCAATCCAGTGATAACTCCTTGTAGTGAGTTATATTTTTAGTTAATTTTTATTTAATTTAGGATATAGTTGTTTAGTTTAGTTAATATTTTGTTTTATTTTCATTAAGTAGTTTAGATTAGGTGGTACTTTTATTTTTTGTTATTTTCTTATATTTTAGATACTTATTTATATTTTTGGTCTACTTGTTATCAGGTAGAAGCACTCAAGTTAGAATTTGGAGCCATGAGAGAGCTTATCTTGCATAAAATCAAGATTTTTCAGCATTAGAAATTCAATATCTAGCTCTCTAGAAGTCGGATTATGATGGTTCAAGATTCTTTCGAAAGAAGGGAAGAAGATCTTCAACTTTGTTGTTGGACACTTTTTCCAACTCTCAAGTCTTCTAGGAGAAAAAGGCGAAACAAGAGTGAAGCTTCATCTGTTTCTAATGCTGTCAAGTTTGACCTTTCATCACTCTTTCACTTGTATCTTGAGCTAAAAAACTCTGATTGAGGTGATACTTATTGCGTTGGAAAGCTTACTCAAATATCTACAATCGCTATTTCTACCCTTGAGGCCAAATTCCAACTATTATGACCGCTACAGAGCTCGGAATTGTGTAAAAACTGTTTGCACTGTCAGGCAGGCACGCTATAGCGTGTTGTCTTGCGCTATAGCGCGACACCGTTTGGCTCCGGGTATTTTAGTTGCACTATAGCGTAACTCTTACGCTATAGCACGACCCTGTCTGCAGCAATTTGCTAGTTCGGGCCAAAATTCGAGAAAAGGATCCGTAGACTATAAAAGGCAACACATAAGGCCAGAAAAAAGGAGCCCCTAGACACTCACACACCCTTCCGAAGACAGAAGACCTTTTTATAGAGAGATTGAAGGCGAAGATTTAAGGATTTCAGAGCTCAAGTTCAACACGGAGAGATCCACATTCTTCCGAATCTTTTGTCTCTCACTTAAATCTTTATGGCTTTTGTTTCTTCTATCTTCTCATCTTCATACTCTTTCATTGTTTTCTTTTCTTCAGTTATGAACTAGTTTTCTTTTGCTAGGGCGTTGATGGACCCTTTTTGTATGACAAGTTTACTCATAAATTAATGTTAATCTTGTTTTCTATCTCTATTGCTTAGTGTTTTTGTTTGTTCTTAATGCTTTTAATTGCTTGATCACCAATTAATAGATTTGGGGATTTACAATAAATCGAGAGAGGGTTTGTGAATAGAGCCTCTTAACATAAACGCCGTGAACTGAGCGAAAACTAGAGATAGACAAATGCGGTTCGTGCGGTCAACATAGGAACCTATAGAGCTTCAACATTTACCTAGATTAGTTTGTGCTAAGAGATTAGGCAATCAGTTTAGGATAAAGAGTATTGCTTGACCTCGAGAGAGGCTAGGAATAGATTAAGGGGAACCGACCGTGAGTCAATTAGGATAGGAACAGATTAACAGAAATTAATAGTAAATGTGTCTGCAATAGGTGAAATTATTTAGCCCTAGCATCCATCCCATTGCATTTATCCATACTGTCAGAATTTTTTTTGCATTAGTATTTTTCTTATTTATTTTCTTTTATTTAAATTTTAATTTCCTCATCAATAATTCCATTCTGTCCAAATAGTTATTCCCTTAGACTATTTCGGTATTTGATCTATCCTCGTGGGAACGATACTTTACTTATCACTTTATTACTCGTACGATCCAGTATACTTGCCGGAGCAGCGTCAAGTTTTTGGCGCCGTTGCCGGGGATAGTATCAATATCATTCTTAGTTGACGGGATACTAGATTGGATTTTTTTTATTTTATATTTGTTTTTGTATTGTTTATTTCTTTTATTATTATTTATTTTTCCTTTTGTTTAATTTTTCTTTCTTTTTCTTTCGTTATTTATTTTATTTAGCTGTTGTTTTATTTTATTTTATTCCTACTTTCATTTATTCTTGTGTTTTATTTTGCAGTTTATTCGAAGAAGCCATTTCACAGGAGATTTATTCTTTGATCCAGAGATCGAGCGTTCTTTGCGTCAGCTCAGAAGAGAACGAAGAGCAGTTGAAAAAGACTTTAAAGCTACCATGGCAGATGAAAATGAGCAAAATGACATGGCCATGAAGGATTATTTGGCACCCACTCTTCAAGAGTGCTCATCCAACATTGTGAGGCCACCCGTCCAAGCAAACAACTTTGAGCTGAAGACGTCACTCATTTAGTTCGTGCAACAAAATTGCCAATTTGCTGGACTGCCTAGTGAAGATCCTAATGAGCATCTGAGCAACTTTCTAGAGATCTGTGACACCATAAAAATTAATGGTGCCACGGATGATGCTATTCGGCTGAGATTGTTTCACTTCTTATTGAGGGACAAGGCTAGAGCCTGGTTGAAGTCTCTACCACAGGGGACACTCACTACTTGGGATATGGTGGACAGAAAATTATTGGAGAAGTACTTTCCTCCTGCCAAGTCTGCCAAGATGAGGAATGACATCACCTCCTTCACCCAAGCAGATGGTGAATCTTTTTATGAAGCATGGGAGAAGTATAAGGAGCTGTTGGCTAAGTGCCCACATCATGGCATCCCGCTCTAGATGCAAATCCAAACATTCTACAATGGTCTCCTCATGTCCACCCAAATCATGGTTGATACAGCAGTTGGCGGCTCTTTGAATAATAAGACACCAGAACAGTCATGGGAGCTATTCGAAACAATGGCTAGCAACAATTACCAGAGGCCTAGTGAAAGAACCCAGAAAAGGGGAGTTCTGGAAGTTGACACTACCACTGCCCTCTTGGCCCAGATGCAAGCCCTTTTTGTCCAAAATGCAGCCATTCAGAAGCAATTGGGCTTGCTCAGCACCACTTCACCAACACATGTCATGCGTTGTGATTTTTGCCACGGGAACCATCCGAATGGAGAGTGCACTACAGCTCCTTCTGCTGATGAGCAGGTTAACTACATGAATGCCCAGAAGCACAACTTCTACTCCAACACGTATGTTCCTGGGCAACAGTTTGATCAACCTCCACAAGAGAAGAAGCCTAACTTGGAAGACATGTTTCAGCAGTTCATGAGGAGTCATATGTCTTTTGTGCAGAAGACTGAAGCTTTTATGGAGAGAACAAAGGCTCAATTTAGAGCTCATGATGCTGCAATCAAAAACTTAGAGCATCAAGTGGGGCAAATTTCCAAGCAGTTAGCTGAGAGGCCACTAGGTTCCTTACCTAGCAATACCACTGAAAATCCAAAGGAGCATGTGAATGCAATCATACTAAGAAGTGGTAAAGAATTAGTTGAATCTGAAAAGGAAGAAGTAAGGGTAGAAGAAAAGCCTACTAAATATTCCAATATGGCACCACCTGAGGAAAAAGGATATGTGGCACCTCCTGCTTATGACCCTCCAATTCCTTATCCTCAAAGGGTGAAGTAACAAAAGAAGGAACCAAAAGAGCAGCAATTTCTTAAGGTTCTTGATGTGCTTAAAAAGCTCCACATCAATATTCCGTTTGCTAAGGCATTAGAGCGAATGCCAAACTATGCCAAGTTTATGAAGGAGCTACTCTCTAAGAAAAGGAAATTGGATGCTGATGAGACTGTACCACTTACTGAAGAGTGCTCATCAATCATTCAGAGGAAACTGCCACCTAAGTTGAAGGACCCTGGGAGCTTCACTATTCCATGCACCATCGGTGATTTGAGGATTGATAAGCAACATTTTGATATATTGATTAACCCTCATATTTAGTTCATTGTACCTCTTTTGTGCTTAATTGAATAATATTGGACACATTTTATAAGTTTGGATTCTAATTGGGCTTAAGTGTATTTTTTACCATTATTACAGATTTATACTATTTTTGTATTATGGCTGTATCTTGAGTTGTAGATATCCAAAAATCACAAATTTTATATTGTTGGAAAGCTGAGAGAAAGATCTACAACTTTGATGAAGAAGTCGAAAAACTAATTCAGATGTTTATTTGGATGAATTGGGCCACGAAGTCAGAACAGGGCTGTCACGCTGGAACCTGATCAGTGTGCACTTATTGGGTCATAACATGAGTTGTAGACATTGGATTGAGGTGAAACTAGTGCCATTTGAAAGCTAAGATATAAAGCTTCAATTCATATGAAGAGCACTCTCCCAAATAATGACATCTTGATAGAGTTATTGGCTGTTGAATTTGACTGACGCGGATAGAGATACAACCTAGACATGCTATAAAGATTGGGCCATAACTCTCTCATTGTAAGTCCAAATTAAGCAAATTGGGTGTCCACTTAAAGCTAAGAGGCAGAGTATTAAGTTGGGCTCAAGGGTATTTTTGAATTTTGACATTTGAGGTCTGATAAGAGGAGAGAAAACCGAGACGCGAAAAAAGACTCTCATCTCCAACATTTTTCATTTTTCTCCCTTCTCTTCTCCTCTCCTCTTCTTTTCTTTTTCTTTTCCTTTCATTTTGTAAGATACTTGTTTTGGGTTCTAGTTTGTAACCTTCATTGCTATGGAGGAGTAGGACTTCAAGCTAGTTCAAGAAGACTCCAAGGGTATTATGGTTGTAATCTTGAAACCCTATACTTGAATTTCAATCATGTTCGTTTTCTTGATTCTTTGCCCTCTTTTATTTGTAAACTTGCATTGAATGATATTGATGTGTGGGTTTATGAATGAGGAACTAGTTGGGTGATTGCTAATTGGTCAATTGGTATGAACTTGATTAGTTAAAGAATTAGGAATTGGGTTTGGGTTCAAACCTAGGCTAATACATTTGGGGCTAGAAATCAACATAGGTTAATTAGAGTTGAGGTCTCAATTATTTAATCAATTATGTGTTAGTTAAATTCCTAGAGTTCTCTAGATAGACTTGTGGGGTTGTTAGTAGAGATCTCTCTAATAGCTCAAATTGGCCGCACTCCATGTGTTTGATATATTATGCATTAATGATTGATTCACCTTATGCCAAAGGAACTCTTTGAACTAGTGTTTTTATTTTCATCTAATTTTTTTTATAGCTTATTTACTACATGCTTGCACATACCCCCTTGTTACTTAACTAGATAGCAACAACATCCTTGGGAGACGACCTTAGTTGCACTATACTTCAAATTTAGTGTAATTAAGTATTTTAAAATTGTAATTTGGAGCAAGCTGCGACACTTGCTGCCAAGGATTGACAAGGCACTATGTGACCTTGGAGCAAGTATCAATCTGATGCCTTTGTCACTTGTGCATAGATTGGGTATTACTGAAGTGAAGCCTACAAGGGTATCTCTGCAGTTGGCTGATAGATCTATCAAACTTCCATATGGTATTATTGAAGATGTTTTGGTGAAGGTGGATCGTTTCTTTGTTCCTACTGATTTTTTGATTCTTGATATGGAGGAAGATGTCAATCTCCCTCTAATTCTTAGGCGTCCATTCTTAGCCACTAGCAGAGCCCTGATAGATGTAGAAGAGGGGGAGCTAACTCTGAGATTTCAGAACAATAAAGTGAAGTTCAAAGTGTTCCAAGCAATGGACTCTACCACAAGGACAGCTCGATGTTGTAAAGTGGATGTAGTGGAAGCTAACTTGAATACTTCAATACCTGTATCACACGCCATACCTCCTTGGGAGCCTCCATTAAGGAAAAGTGAAACAAAGAAGAAAAAGAAAAGGATAGAGGATGATGATCTTAAGCCACCTGAGAAGCCGCCAGAAGCTTTCCACTTGCCATTCGAGCCTAATTCTATCTCATTGAATTTTGGGAAGAAGTACCACTATCTTGGTGATAAGTCACCAACGAAGGAGAGGAAGAAACCACCATGAGTGATAGGACCATGTCTAACTTAGGGACATTAAACCAAAGTGCTTGTTGGGAGACAACCCAACTTTTCTAATCTTTCTTTAATTTTAGTTTTTCTTATGTAGGATCTTTTTTTTGTTTTTTTATTTATTTAGGTAAAATTTTAGTTTTGATTAATTTTAATTTATTTAATTTTGTTTATTTTGTTTTGTTAGGTTTATTGAAGCAATTAGAAAATGCATTAGAGGAAGAAGCCACATGGGGCATGCAGCAGAGATACATGCGCTGGGGAGTAACTTTCCTTTCCTTTCCCTCTTGATTTTATTTTCATACATTAGGGACAATGCATAATTTTAAGTTGGGGGTGGGGAAAGTCCATTGTGCACTTTGTTATTTGTTTCAGTTTTTGTTTCTTTTTTTTTTTTTTTTAGTTTAGTTTAGCTATTAAGTTGTTAGTTTTTTCTTTCTTTTATTGTTATTATCTCAAAAAAAAAAAAGATTTTTTGTTCATTAGGTTGTTAGTGTTTTTAGTTTCAAATTTCTGGTAAAAAAAATACTAAAAAGATTTTTGTTTTTAAGTCTTTTTTTTAGTTTTTGTTAGTCAACTGGTTGTTGTCTGCCTGTGCTTATGATATAAAAATGCTCTGTTTATTAATTTTTAAGTAACTTTGGATCTAGATTTAAGTCTTGAAAATCTTCTTATGCTTTTACTATTGAATTGAAAAGGATCATTTTCTTGTACTTTGATAAGAGTTAGCAACTTAGGATAGGTGATCTTTATATTTTTATGCTTTATTTAGGTTGAGACATGCATTTTTATTCATGTGAATCTCTTTTGAAATATATATGAGTGAATCTTAGCCTCAGAAGTGATTTAGGCCATGTTTGGTAGCCATAATTGAGCCTCATTGCCCACCCTTGGTCATTGATCTTTAGTCACCTTATTTGAACCTTAAAGTCTATTCTTGGATTGAACCACGTTATAAGCCTAATGCCCTTCCTTTCTTTCCCCTTTTGATCCCATGGTTTACCCTCAAGCCTTAGCTTCTAAATTCATTTGAATAGGGTAATATCTCCACCACCACAACCTCACGCTTGCTAAAATCAAAAGGTGGAGTAAGAAAATATGAAAAAATGAGAAAAAAAAGAAAGAAGGAGAAAAAGGGTGAAAGAATGAAGGTGTAATGAAAAAAAAAAACAAGAGAGAAAAATTAGCAATACAAGGAAAATATAATGCCAAGGTTCAATAAGAAAAGCATGATGGTTGCCAAGCAACTAAGTTGGAGGTACCCCAAGGAAAATGAATTAGGGGTGAGGGTTCCTTAAGTTGAGGGAATTAATTGAGCTTAAATGACTATTCCATCATACCCCTTACCTTGGCCTACCGTTACAAGCTAAGATAAGTCCTTTTGATCTTTGGCTAAGTGACATTCATGTAGAAATAGAGAGAGAGGATTGTGGATAGTGTGATGTTTTTTTTTTGTCTTTTCTTAAACATGGCAAAAGCATAAGGTGAGTAAATTCTTTGTTGCTTTTCTCTTGTACGCATACACTTGATCCATTCTTTTGACAATGGCATTGCACAATTAGATGTCTAGGTACTTAGACTTTGATCCTTGGTAACTTTTGAGTTAAGTTATGGAGTAGTGATGAGGAATTTCATAGACAACAACTTCTATCTTGACCATTTTGTCTAGTGATTCCTTTTGTTTTAAGTGTTTTTAGTTGAGTCTTTTGTTTTTCTATTTTTGAGCCTTTGATTTAAGTTTTGCTTGGGGACAAGCAAGTACTTAAGTTGGGGGTTATGATAACTCCTTGTAGTGAGTTATATTTTTAGTTAATTTTTATTTAATTTAGGATATAGTTGTTTAGTTTAGTTAATATTTTGTTTTATTTTCATTAAGTAGTTTAGATTAGGTGGTACTTTTATTTTTTGTTATTTTCTTATATTTTAGATACTTATTTATGTTTTTGGTCTACTTGTTATCAGGTAGAAGCACTCAAGTTAGAATTTGGAGCCATGAGAGAGCTTATCTTGCATAAAATCAAGATCTTTCAGCATTGGAAATTCAATATCTAGCTCTCTAGAAGTCGGATTATGATGGTTCAAGATTCTTTCGAAAGAAGAGAAGAAGATCTTCAACTTTGTTGTTGGACACTTTTTCCAGCTCTCAAGTCTTCTAGGAGAAAAAGGCGAAATAAGAGTGAAACTTCATCTGTTTCTAATGCTGTCAAGTTTGACCTTTCATCACTCTTTCACTTGTATCTTGAGCTAAAAAACTCTGATTGAGGTGATTCTTATTGCGTTGGAAAGCTTACTCAAAGATCTACAATCGCTATTTCTACCCTTAAGGCCAAATTCTAACTATTATGACCGCTACAGAGCTCAGAATTGTGTAAAAACTATTTGCGCTGTCAAGCAGGCACGCTATAGCGCAACACCGTTTGGCTCCGGGTATTTTAGTTGCGCTATAGCATGACCCCGTCTGCAGCAATTTGCTGGTTCGGGCCAAAATTCGAGAAAAGGATCCGTAGACTATAAAAGGCAACACATAAGGCCAGAAAAAAGGAGCCCCTAGACACTCACACACCCTTCCGAAGACAGAAGACCTTTTTCCAGAGAGATTGAAGGCGAAGATTTAAGGATTTCAGAGCTCAAGTTCAACACGGAGAGATCCACATTCTTCCGAATCTTTTGTCTCTCGCCAGAAATCTTTATGGCTTTTGTTTCTTCTATCTTCTCATCTTCATACTCTTTCATTGTTTTCTTTTCTTCAGTTATGAACTAGTTTTCTTTTGCTAGGGTGTTGATGGACCCTTTTTGTATGACAAGTTTACTCATAAATTAATGTTAATCTTGTTTTCTATCTCTATTGCTTAGTGTTTTTGTTTGTTCTTAATGCTTTTAATTGCTTGATCACCAATTAATAGATTTGGGGATTTACAATAACTCGAGAGAGGGTTTGTGAATAGAGTCTCTTAACATAAACGCCGTGAACTGAGCGAAAACTAGAGATAGACAAACGCGGTTCGTGCGGTCAACATAGGAACCCATAGAGCTTCAACCTTTACCTAGATTAGTTTGTGCTAAGAGATTAGGCAATCAGTTTAGGATAAAGAGTATTGCTTGACCTCGAGAGAGGCTAGGAATATATTAAGGGGAACCGACCATGACTCAATTAGGATAGGAACAGATTAACAGAAATTCATAGTAAATGTGTCTGCAATAAGTGAAATTAATTAGCCCTAGCATCCATCCAATTGCATTTATCCATACTGTTAGAATTTTTTTTTGCATTAGTATTTTTCTTATTTATTTTATTTTATTTAAATTTTAATTTGCTCATCAATAATTCCATTCTGTCCAAATAGTTATTCCCTTAGACTATTTCGGTATTTGATCTATCCTTGTGGGAACGATACTTTACTTATCACTTTATTACTCGTACGATCCGGTATACTTGCCGGAGCGGCATCATCCAGCTAAGGGATGACTTGACTTTTCATGTACCTCTAGCATGGATAGTGGACAAGAGCACCAAACACCTTTGGAACAAAGCCATACAACTAGTAAAGGTGGCATGGGGACACAAAGACTCAACGGATTGTAAGTGAGAATTAGAAGCCGATATACAGAAGGAGTATCCTAAATTATTCTCAAGTACTAAATTTTGAGGACCAAAATTTTTTTTTAGGAGGGTAGAATGTAACGATCGAAAATTTTATCGTTACTAACCGAGTTATTCAGTTTTTATCAAATAAGTGGGTTTAATCGAAATTCGATTAAGCATTTAACTAAAGCCAATTAAATGTGATTTAGAAGTGATTAGGCTTGATAGAACTAGATTAGGAACATAGGAAATCTCATAGAATTTTTTCTAAAATCGGTTTACCAATTTAAGAGAAATCGGTAAGATTTCGGTAATCTTAAACTGTCGAAAATGGACCAAGAGAAATTATACTGTGAGAACCTTATAATGAATGGTTAGGATTCAGCCACAACACTCCCATAGGTGGCACCATCTTCAACTAAGAATGGTAGCCACAAAACCAAATTGAAACCCCAAACTCACATCCACCAATCACACAACTCCTTGCTCCACAAGTTTGTGTGCAATTCCTTCTTTGCCCTTAAGCATTTCGGTCAAGATAAGGGGCTGACTCCCCTTCATTTCTCTTCCATTCACACTCCTCTCTACTCTCATCTTCAACATCTCTTCAAGCCTTATCAAGAGTAGCTTCCATCTAAGACACTAACTCAATTAAATTTCAACTAGACAAGGTAGGAATCCTACTCTTCTTTTTATTCTCCTTGGTTTGGAGTTGTGTGTGGGTCTTGATACTTTGTGTTACTGATGATATGTGGATCGATGATGATGTTTTATAGTTGATTAATAATGTATGTTATGATTAAAACTAGAATTGATAGGAAAGAACTTGAAGAGAAGAGAAAACTCGAGAAGCTGTTAGAGTTTTTCCTCGGTGGTTTGTACGGCGGAGTGTACGGCTCCGCCTACAGCCATCCAAACTCCATGAAACTATTTTTATAAGAAACTAGACATCCAGGGCTTTCTATACATATATAATATAAGGCCATTGGATCAGTATAGAGGTAGATATGAATTTTTGAAGTTTGACCTAGAAATCAAGACATTCACCCGAGCAGTATGAGTTGAGAAGGGTGTAACTCACCCTATACAACTCCAAATTAAGTGAAACCAACTTTGTTAGAAAGCTTACACATAGGAGAATCTCCTTTAAAAATTTTCGAGTTAGATAAGGTTCCGTTTGTTCTCAGTGAGATGAGAAAGTTGTCTTATGTCCAATCCGAGCTAGAATAGGGTGGTCTAGTAGGTTCAAGTTTCAAGGCTTATATCTCGAAGTAGTCTCAATCAAATGATATGAAACTTTATTCATTTGAAAGTTTGTTCTGTTAGCTTTACATGGATATAAATTTCCTATGATTTTACCCAGAATTCTATTTTTGGTGAATTTTCTCCCATAAGAGTGTAATTCTGGCTAGGAGTAGGACAAGTCTGGGATAGGTTAGAAATGAGTTGAGTTAGTGTAGGAACTCGGGTCAGTATACTAAGAGTTGAACTTGGGAGAGTATACTTAGGGTTGAACTCGGAGAGTATACGTGAAGCTTGAATTCGGAAACTTAGTTGATAGAGAGCTGGATTGAATATATTTAACATTGAATTCGGAAACTTAGTAAATAGTAAATTAGATCAGATATAGTTAATGTCAGAACTCGAAAACTAGGAAACACCCTCATGTAAGTCTTGGAAGACCAAATATAGACTAAGGCCAGAAATCAGAATCAATATAGATCGGGAAGACCAAATATAGACTAAGGCCGGATATCGGAATCAATCTAGATCGAACGAAACCCCGGAGGTCGGGAATTCCATAATCTCGGAAATCGAATGCAACGAGGAAGTAAAAGCTTAGGTAATTCGGAACTCGGTAACAATGCAAAATTTGGACGAACTCGGGAATAGTAGTTAAAAGCTTGCAAGATAAATTTTAAAGGTTGCACTATGACTATAATGTTATATATTGAGTTTACTCTTTGATTAACGTTCCTTGATTTCCTAGCACTATTCACGGGGAAGCGGACATTATCCATTATGCTGCCCAAAATTTCGGCAGAAATATGTGAAATATGTGAATTATATGAATGTATGAAGTACATGAATGAATGCATGTAGCATATGCATGTATAACTATGTCCAAAGAAGAATAAGACGTACCAAGCTACCACATGAGGCATGGCATAGACCCAGCTAGCGTGGGCTAGAGCGGTACTGTCTAAGACTTGGGCCAGCCCCTGAACAAATTTAAGGGGGATAGATCAGTGGGGAAGTCGAGGAAAGCAAACCTGGCGACCCTGTATAGGAACGAGCTCGATCCTGAAAAGCAGACTATTACCCAGGAGTTTTATGGCCACTATACTCCCAGGGGACCAAGTATGGAAAAATATGAGTTAAAGACAAAGTGCATTATCATCTCTGCATATCCATAGTTTCTGTTACCATGCTTTGAATTAATTGCACTACTATCTACTATATGTGCACTTTATTTACGTTTTAGTTGCCACTTAATTATGTCAAAAATACATGTCTTGCTACTTATTTCTTAGTTTAATTTCCTTTATCTCCTCAAATAATGTTTCGGGCTATAATTTCGATAATTAATTGAGTAGGACCTCCTGTTGATGTAACGTTTTCTTTTAATTAACCAAAATCCGAAAAACTTGAGAATGGCCATGGTGATATATATATATATATATATATATATATATATATATATATATATATATATATATATATATATATGTGTGTGTGTGTGTGTGTGTGTGTGTGTGTGTGTGTGTGTGTGTGTGTGTGTGTACTTAGGATTCCAATTGAGAAATCTTTATTTCTCACCCTACTATATATTTCTACGTCATTCTCAGAGCATAGAGAATACGGCTACCGGCGTCCTATTCATTGAGTTTCCTGAGCTCCACATCCACCTCGATCCCTTCATAGACTCTGTGTACATATCCATAGATGTCAATTTCGCCTTTACTTTTTCTTCCAGAGAGATTTTGCTGTACCCCTTATGCACCGGCTCTTTGATCCTACCGTCCATTACATTGCCATCCCTTTCCACGTGGCTCATCCCTTTCCACCTTCACCCGTAGTAGCAGCACAGCCGTGGCATCGCCAATCGCTCCATCACAGTCGATCCCCTTTGCCTCCATGTCCGAGGAAGATCCATCGGAGGCAGCGAGCTCATCGTCATCATCTTCTGCCCCGAGTATAGACTATACCACTGCTAATGCCGGTATGGCGAATGGATTCTTTTTTTCGGAATCCATTTTGTTGGAGTACCCACCATAGCAGCAATAGACGTATAAGATGACCTTCTTTTGGTAGATTAGGTCATAGGCATCTGGGTAGGAGTTATTAGTTATACATGCAATGTCCCATGAGAACCAGATAGGGTGCTGTTCATGTAGACAGGCTGATTTATTTTGTGTTAGCGACCTCATTTTTTACCCTGTACTGTATGTTATTTCTTTTGACAACTTTGAAAAGAAATATATATATATATATATATATATATATATATATATATATATATATATATATATATATATATATATATATATATGCAGTTTGGTTATGTCAAAATTCTGTTTGTGTTACTTTATTTCTGGTACAACGACTGACTAGTATTTATCTCACTACCAAACCGAAATTAATTATAAGGATAATTCTTAGTTCACCACACGTAATAATTTATAAGGTAATATACAATGACTTAAGTATAGTATTTTGTCTGGTAAGGTGTTACACCGCTACTTCTGTTGCCTGCCAGGCACTAATCCTGGGTTGTGGTCAAGGATTCATTCATATTCAAACCGTTCCTCATCAGCGTGAGCGAGCCCAAGGAGGAGGATATGGAGATGATGCACCTAGTGGTTTTGGGAATGGATTCGTTACGTTTTGAGGATGAGGATGCTTTGGATAGCATATGCTGAGCTTGGATGAGCGGATAGCCCTTTTTTGTTTGTATTTCTAGGGTTATAATTTTTATGGCATGTATGGGGGTAGAGATTTCTTATGTATTTCTTTTCATGTTTGCATCTGGTTAGGGATGTTTTATAGGACCGATAGTAGATATCGGTCCCATGGCAACTGATGTAGAATACGTTATGCTTATATATATATAACTATGATGGCTGTAGAATGACTATTATGAATAATTGAGGTGATTGTTCTTTATTTTGCTTTTATTTATTTAACACACTATGAGTATGTAAGTAGTGACATTTGATATTATACGATCATGATGCACTCATGGCACGTACAAATCTGGGTTCAAGTGAACTCTTTACTATTCTTGAATAGCTTGCGCCCTCTCAAGGCATATTTTCCTTTTTCTCTATGCTACGAGTTGCGATCCCAACTAAATTGAAAGTCAATGACACATGAATTTTGAATTTGTTTTGGACATGTTCGCAACTATCCAAGCAAACAAATCATTGTTCTCTCTTAGCAACATTATAAGTTCTTCCTTCCTAGTAGTAAGGAGGCAGTTTCTGACCTAAGTGGTTTGCCTCGAACTTTTCCTATCAATATACATTCAAGTTCTCGTTCTGGCTTAAGTTGTTTTTCGTCATGATGTTTACGAATCTTGGAGGTTGAGAACTAGGCTTCTCTATTTTCACTTTTTTTGAAATTTCAGGGCTTGTTTATAGCAATGCCTAGTCGTCGCTTGATCTACCTTCATTGTAGTTATTTTCCCATCATCTCTAGGAAACTTCATAGTCAACAAAGCTACAGAAGAAATTGCCCCGAGTTTATTCAATGTTAGCCTTCCCAAAATAACATTATAGGTGGAGGGGCAATGACAACTAGGAAGTCAACTTTAATGGCCCTTATGTTAGGCTTGGACCTGAGGGTAAGGTGCAAGGTAATTTAACTGTACAAGTGCACCTTTTCCCCCAAAAATCCAATAAGTTCTTCCCTATAAGTCTGAGTTTGAAAGTCCTAGCTTATCAAAGGCACTCTAGAAGATGATATCAGTGAAGCTGCCTAGGTCCACAAAAATATCTTTCGCAATTACCATCATCACGGATATAACCATTCATGACCTAGCAGAATTCCATCTTCATCGGAAATTGTGAAAGTAATCTTTGGAGTAAGGGGAACTTGACTACCTTGAAGCTCAAAAACACCCAAAGAAAAGGTTAAGGACTTCCTTTAAATGCCTTTTCCGGGGGGACTTAATGATTCCCCCTCCTATAAATCCTCCTAAAATGACATTTATTGGACGAGCCACAAGATCTTTCTTCTGTTCATTTATCTTCCCTAGGAAACAAGTTCGACGTCTCTCATCTACCATCCCTAGATGGTGAAAACCTCCATCTTTTAGGGTTGCTACTCCTCCTTCTAAGGCTTCTTCTTCTCAAACTTTGCTAACTTGTCATGTACCTTGCCAGTTTGCCTTTTTAGATCAACTGTTTGATGGCATCTTTAAGATCAATACAATCTTCTATTTGATGCTCGAAACCATTATGGTATTTAGACCTCAAGGATCTATCAATTTTAGCACTTCGATAAAGTAGTTTGAGCATCAAAAGTTGGGAGAACTTCGTTTGATAAACTTTCCTTAAAATCTGGCTCCTAGTGGCCCACAATAGTGCGTATTCCTCAAATCTACCCATGCGGGGTGCCCAAGATTCTCTTTTAGGCCATTCTTCATCCCTCGGTCATTTTTGGGTTTCCTAGATAGACTTCATGCCTTCTTCCATATCCATGTATTTCTTTGCCCATTGCTACAATCCCCTGAGCTTGTGGGCTCCTTCTTAAATAATGATTTTGCAAAAGATCCTAGTCGTCGCCCATGCGCTAGAGTAGGCATCGCTTCTCAAAACTTAAATTCTTCAATTGTAATGTTTCCTTATTAAACATGTCAAGATACTCCCTTAGAAACTCTCTACATTCTTGGCAAAAACCTAAGGGGGAACTGTTGACTTGGGCTTATGCTTGTTGGTAGCAAATTATGAAAGGAACTTAGAAGAATGGTCTGAGAACTAGTGCATTGTAGCACCCTAATAACTCCATACCACGCTTAAGTCGTATTATGGAAATTATTAGTTGTTACTTTTTCTCATAGAAACTAACTTGCTATTTGAAACTACTTTATATCCAGGATAGGGGTAATTTTTTTTTTTTAACAATGAAATAAATCCTCATTTTTCGCTGACTATCCAATGTAATTAAGGTGCCAAAGTCCAATGGAAAATGGCGAATATACATCACCTATACTAACCTCAATAAAGTCTATCCAAATTATTCCTCCAACTTCTGATTTTAATCATTTATAGATGCATATATGGGGTATAATTAGATCCCTGTGTGTCCCTATGACAAAGAGAAAACTACCTATGTTACTCCTATGGCAAATTACTGCTTCAAAGTAATGCAATTTGGACTAAAAAATGTTGGAGCCACCTACCAAAGATTAATGAATAAAGTTTTTCATGAGCATATTGGAGGGCTGATAGAGGTATATATTGATGATATGTTGGTACAAACAATGGAGGTCGAAAGTTTGATTGATGACTTGAAGATTGTCTTTGGTTGCTTGAGGAAGCACAGTATGAGGTTGAATGCATAGAAATATTTGTTTGCTGTAGAAATGGGGAAGTTCTTAGGCTTCATGCTCACGCATTGGGGCATGAAGGCCAAACCTGACCAATGCAGGGTGGTGCTAGAAATGAAAATCTCGGCCACTATTAAGGAGGTTTAGCAATTGATGAGGCGAATCACCTGCTGTTTAGGTTTTTAGCGGCATCTACTCAAAAGGCATTACCTTTCATGGCCTTGTGGTATACTCCACCAAGGGGGTTGTGTTATATTCTGCTAGCATGTAAATTGGTTGCCTCTCGCATTTATGTGGCCTTTTATAGTGTGATTTGGGCTTGGACATCTACATCAAAATTATAGTTCTATTTCTTAGCTTTCCAATACCCTTGGAACCACCTCAATTGAACTCTTATGGCTCAAGATATTGATGATTTATTGCATAGATGTCATGATTAAGGATAGTCTCAACTCCTATCTTGTTTACACTTTTTCTTCTGATAAATTCGACTGTTTCAAGAAGTGTTGAACATCAAAGTTGTAGGTCTTTGCTCTACTTTCCAAATTCTCTTAAATCATCAAATTTGAGTCCTTGGAAAAGTTATGAAGATTCCACCTTGATGTCAAGTTTTGTTCAATCTCAACACTCAAATGGCTTTAATATTAGCTCATTAAATCTCCAATCTCCAAGATAATGTAAATTCAACCAAAGATCCTCAAAATGCTCCCGAAATCATCAAACAATCATAAATTTCAACGAGCGTACCGATATCCAATCAATTAATCAGATAATAAATGGTTAATTCCATCACAAAGTACACTCAAAACAATGTCAAATTTGGCAATAGATATGTGTTTTTCACACACATCATCCCTCTTAAGATTTATGTTGTCATTACATTTACCTGCCTTAAAGTTTGGTCAAATGTTAAAAGAATAGACAATTAATTTCAAATACATTATATATGAACTTTAATAAGTGTGTTATAAGCTTTTGGACTTCCATTAGAGCTAGAGTGACTTATGCCCTTAAGATAACTTTAAAATTCTATAATTTCTCCCTATTTAATGGATTAAAACCCATCTTCTTCTCCGTCATTAAGCTTGGACATTGCAAGCAATTTTCTCATTATTTAGGAAAAAAATCTTTGCTTTCAATTGCATTTTTTGATATTTCATTTAATTTAATGAACAATATACACACACAAAATGCTTATAATTTTCTACAAATCTACAGCCAAGAGTTTGGAGAATTTATAGAAGTCTTGAAATTATCCTCAAAGAGCACAGTAATCATTCCAACTAAAAATGAAACTCCTAAATTATATTGTTGCCATTAAAAATCGTGTAGTGCATGTTGCATCAATTCTATTTATTCCTATAAAAACAATTCCACATGGGAATCACTAAATGCAGCAGCAATTCCGCATGAAAACTACCAACTACAAAAGCGATTCCACTTAGCCACGCAAAAAAAATAAAAATTGCCAATGTGAATGATATAAAAAGTGCTAGCATGCATGAAAAAGGGAACAGTTTGGTAAATGACTTTGAAAATGTGACATATTAATAAATAGTTTCGATAACATTGACAGTTCGGGAAAAAAGCCATGTGTAATGACATCCGTTTCAAAGGAGGTTAATATAATTTTTAAAGCAAGAATATTGAATATAATTAATTTTATTAATATTAAAATGCACTACACATATTGTATGATGTTAATATAATACATAGTAAGAAAAAAATTTCAAGAATAAACTTCCTTTAAAAAAAAAAAAGTGAGCAAGTAATGATATCTTCATTGTTAGATTAATTTATGAATTATAATTAGAATGGATTTTGTTGATTTATGAGCCAAAAAATCCGCATTTTTTAACTCGACAAACTACTTTAGATAATGCCTGTGTATACATGCATTTTGTTTAATAAAAATACTTAACCGCCCGATCAAAGGAAAACTAAACAGCAGGAAGGTGAAGAATGGATGCCAAAAGTTAAACAAACGTTCTTTCAATTATTCACACCATCCAACAAGAGACAAACGTTCTTTCAATTATTCACACCATCTAACAAGAAAATGTAAAATGCTCGTCTGGCTCTATCATGGGGGCAGCATCCTCTTGCGGTAGCAAAATTTCAGGGTATAAATTTAAATGCCTTACCTACCCTCGCTTATTAATAGATACAAATGTGCAAAATTTATCTTCAGTGGTTAAAGACTTTAACAAAAAAATTGGTCAAGGATACAATCAGCCAAATCCAAATGGGAATGATACCGAGGTGAACAAATCTCATCCCCCGCCTAAAATATCACTTGAAACGTATGGACTATGTCATGGAAGCCATCTGTTTGTTCTTACAACAACATGGATTCTGGATTTTCAATATAGCCCTTGAATGCTTTTAACCATTCAGCACCAATTGCACCTGAATAAACAGAATAATAAAGCATTTAGTTAGCAAATATTATGATTACACGAAACAAAACTTTTAGTCACCAGAAAAACAAAGGCTTAATTCAAATCTTATTAAGACTTAAAAATCAGAATGATTACCATCTATTACACGATGATCACAGCTAAGGGTCACAGACATGAAGGAAGCGAACTTGAATTCTTCAGGACCGGAACCTGGAATGACCCTCTTCTCAGCTGCTCATGTAGAAGGAAATGCACGAAGATGATCATTATGAGAACAAGAAAAATGTCTACAGTAATAAAAGTAATAAAGGGGGGAAAATGTCATTGTTCTCACCAGATCCAACTGCAAGAATGCCTGATTGAGGAGGATTGATGATCGCACAGAACTGCTTGACACCAAATGGCCCTCCCAAGTTAGACACCGTAAATGTACCTCCCTGCAAAGTGTATCATCCAAAAATTCATAAACCAGCACAAGAGGTCATCATCCACAGATGAACAACAATCAACATGAAACTTCAATAACCTCATAATCTTGGGGTTTCAAGCTGTTTTCTCTGGCTTTCTTTGCCAATTGCTTGACCTCTTCACCTATTGTAGAGAGGCCTTTCTTGTCTGCATCCTGCAATATTACGAATACAAGGTCAAACTAGAACCTGTAATTGGAACTGAGGGTGTAATTGTCTTTGTAATATTAGAAAGAGGTCCTCACTCACCCTGATGACTGGAACAAATAGTCCATGATCAGTCTGCACTGCAACATTAATATTCACATTATGATACCTGCACAAAAACAATAATAACAAACGTTACATTGAAGATGGTATACGAATTTGATGGCAATACTTATATTAAAATTTGTTGACTTACTGGCGAATATAATCATTTGTCCATGAACTGTTACATTGAGGAACTTTACGCAGAGCCAATGCAGCAGCCTGAAATAAAAGAGACAAAAAAAGCCTAGTTAATATGTATACATTGATCTCTCCTACACAGAATTGACAACTTAATCTAAAAAAGTTGAACTTTGAGCCATAGTTGCAACTCAGACAACCACAAATGCCCGAATAAGGTTGACGGGTGATGATGCAACAGTAAGAGGCTAAATCAATTTGATTGCAATTACATTGCACTATGTGTTCTTCATGACCCATATAACTATTTTTCAGTTAAAAGACCAGCATTTCTGTTAACAATGTGCTTGCAAACTAATGTGCTGCACTTCAAATTGTTTAACCCTGGAAGTCATGAGGTTCTATGATTTCATAAGCTGTCAGAGAAAATGATTTAAAAGATCCTATATTCTATATCTGGCCAAAGAGAGACAACACAGCTAGGTCCATGAGAAAAGAATCCACCCAAGCAACATTTTGACATTATGTTCTAAGCTAACAACAAACAAGAGAAAAGTAATTCTGTGATCTTAGCAGTCATAGCATTCGTCGTGTATGTTGAAGCACCTAATTGACAACCCAAAGACAAGACAAAAGGAAGACAATCTGCAAATTACAAGCACATACATTTTGGTTGGAGGAAAATCCAATACCTTGATTACAAGGTCATTAACCGATATCCGGGCTCCACCAGAAGCTTCTTGCAATGAATTGAGTTGGGACCGCAAACTGGAGACAGAGTTCCAATTATCTCAAATTATATGTATCATAGGTAAATCTATTCGTAAAAGAGAAACTCACCTCATCAGTTTGTCAACACATGCATCGACTATTAAATAGTAATGAGGAATAGTTTGTTTTGACAATAATAGACGGGAAGCTGTGATCTGTCAAAATACGTAGAGTTAGTTTAGCATCATGCTTGCACAACACATTAAGATCAGAACATTACATAAAAGTGAATACACAAAAGGAGAAAATAGGATGTGCCAGTACTAAAGATCAAAAGAACCATGAAGCAAATAGAACTCTTATCCACAAGAAATGGAGAATAGGTGCAATGGTCTTTGATTGATGCTTGGAATACATTTATCATCTAATAAAATCTCAGAACATAAAATTTCAAAGACTTGTTTGACATACTACCTTTCTTATTTGAGAGAGAGGAATGTCGGTATAATCCAATGCTGCATCTGCTACAACCTTGGCCTTTGACAGTGCTGTAACTTCTTTAGCACCAGAAGCTGCATCAGATGGTAAAAAAGGTTATAATATAATCAAATCAAAGAGCCAAGTATGACAGGATATCGCACAGAACCAACAAGACTACAAGAGAGATGCAACGAAAGACAAAGGACTTCTCTAGCATAACAAAGAAGCATTGTTTACACCATAATATTTACAAACAAACAAAGAAAGATAGAATGATACCCAAGTAATCGTCAATGTCACCCTTGACAATGAGCCCTTCAGGTCCTGTTCCTTTAATGCTAGAGAGAGGTACCTACATTTGAGGGAGAAATGGTTTAAGAGATGTCTTGAAAAATAGCTTAATTTAGTTCTCTTGCAGAATGTCTTTCAACCATGGTATTTACTGACATTTTTCTCTTCAGCCAACTTTCTAGCAAGAGGACTAGCAAATATACGATCTCCAGATGAAGGTGGAGCACTGGGTTTGGAAACCTTTGGTTCAGGTTCTCGGGCAGGCTCCTCTACCGCCTCTTTCTTTGGTGGAGTAGGGGCAGATGTTTCTTTCGCAGTGGCAGCACCAGGCTCTGATGCTGAAGGTTGGTAATCTTTAAACTTCACAATATCTTCCTCATCTTCAACAGTTATGGCAATTACCTAAGAAAAAATTCTTCACATTACCAACGCCAGTGCCTTTCACAGACAAAAAAGCTGAAGTGTATGGCAAAAATAAACTTTTCTTGTACATTCAAACTATGGAACACTAAATAAAAATTGATACCATTATGCACCAAATAAAAATACAATTTATGGTGTTGTAGACTGCTAGAAGATATCAATACCTCACCAACTTTAATTTCTTTTGACCCATCCCCACATATTATCTTAGCAAGATAACCTTCCTCCATGCATTCCATTTCAACTGTAGCTTTATCCTTCAAATGAAATACAATTCAGGTGTCCATGTTTATATAAGAATCTTAATAGTAATATTTCATACGACAAGTCAATTTCAATGGTCGAAGAACCATACAGTTTCAACTTCACAGAGCACTTCACCAGGTGAAACTTTATCACCTTCTTTCTTCAACCATCTAGCAATGTTACCCTGCATATCTTTGGGAATCATTTGATAGAAATGTTGACCCACTACAGCACAATCTCATAAGCTTTGTAAAAGTACAAACCTCTGTCATTGTTGGTGAAAGAGAAGGCATTCCGATTTCCTGGTGTGGAGGGAGATCTGAAAGGTATTCACCCGTGTTGGTGATGAAATCATTGTGTATGCTATCATTTATACTAACTTATCAAAACTTACAACTTTTTCCTTTTTTTTTTCTCCGTTTAAAAAAAAATAAATAAAAGAGAAAAGATGGCTTAAGAAGCAGGGTAAGACCCTGGTAACTTTCGGAAAATATCATTTCTGTCTCCAAACAACTATGGTTTCAGGTAACAACCAATCCAACACATAACATCATTCTACAAGGGGCAGATACACGTTTACACAACATAATGATGGTGCAACATAAGGTGCGGCATGACAGAAAGTGTTCTCATAACCGTTCACAATTTAAAAGAAAGCTTTACATTTAGAATACCTATTACCAAGTAGTTAAGAGTTTGATCCTTGTGGCACTATTCTTTGTAAATAACTTAAATTTGGCAGAAGGTAAAGTAGGTTGCCTTGTCCATTCTACAAGTTCAAAAGATCTTGTGACAGAAGGTACATTAGAAATGTAAAACCATTCTTGTATCTACACCGGCTAACACTTAGGCTTTTGGAGGACTAGGTGCACCACAAGCCACAGCACGGATTAAGGGGTTTATTAATATATTCGAAATACCCATATAAATAGAATCATAAAATATAGGCCCACCACAAGCCACACCACAGATTAAGGGGTTTATTAATATATTCGAAACACCCACATAAATAGTCTCATAAAATACCCAACACAAAACTCAGCAAAGAAAATTAACAGACCCAAAGAACCATGAACTGTACCTGAGGCTGATGCATAACTTCTCCTAGTCTGCACCTGTGAACTTCTTTTGGAGGGCATGATGAAATGAAAATACATAAGTTACAGGTATTCCCCTGTTGAAGCAATGCAAATACAGGGGGGGAAAAAATCTAAAAATGACATACCGTGAAATCTCTCCATTGAACAAGGATCCACCAATGGAACCCCTTTTCATGGTGGCCATGGAGATGTTTCTCTTTTGTACACCAAATGGGAGTTTCTATGAAAGAGAGAATTTGGGTCAGCTGAAAGGTTGGCTTACGGAGGTGGTAAAAATTAAAAAAGCCACAGTACAGGCAAGGAACAGATGGGGGGATAGCACAACAGAAAACTTCTTATGATATATTGCTTGAGTGGCATGTAAAATGAGTTCTACTCACAGTGAAGTTGGGGGCTGGTCCAGAGACAATGTTTCTTGTTGAAGACTCATAGCCATGAGATTGAGTTTTCCACATATCTAAACAATAACCAACTACAGTTATGAATATCGAAAATAAAATTTAAGGAACATCAATGAGCACCCAAAATCATCAGATTCTTATGGAATATGCCAATATAATGACAAATTGTCTAAGATGATTTTTTTCCTCTATCAATTCTATTAGCATACTTCCTGCTATCGCCCGGATAGCTTACGTAAAACACGGAAATGGCCACCTGATCTGATTATTGCCTTAGTACTAAATTAAGTATAATACATTGTGTCACTTTACCACTTGCTCCAAGAGGACACAGTTTCAGACATCTACACATAAATTTTTTTCATGAATCCTTAGGTTAATCAATCCAACATCGGACTCTCCAAATTTCTTATTTTATTCTTGAAAATATGAATGATAATCTTGTAGCAGTACAGTAAATCCCTCATGAAGCTCTATAGAAAATAAATAAATAAATAACAAATAAAATAGAGCTTTGAGTGAGACCACATCATTGATCCCAGAAATAATCTAAAGAATGAATTTCGCCATTGAATTTAGTTGCAGTTAAAATTGGAAAAGAAAAGAGAAGATAAATACAAGAAACGAAGCAAGTACCGCGATTTCTGTCGATAGAGGCTTGAGCGTCGCTGGAAAACCAACGAACCAAAAGGGCACGGTCATGGTGCAGCAAGTTCGAAGCATTTCTCAACTACAACCAACACATATATTATACACATATAGTTTCTCAAATTTATTCCTTTTTTTTTTTAACAAATAAAAAGATTATATTTACAATGAAATAGGTATAAGGTGGCGTGAAAAAAATTTTTTTAAAAAAAAAAACTGCGTATTGTGGATGTTGCGTTGGTATAAGTCACCTTTCTGGAGTGATTGAGCAAATGAGATGCGTATGCCATTCTTGCTATCACAGATCAAACTTTACCCAAAAGTTAAATAAAATGAACAGAGGGAATCGAAGGAAGAGAGCAAATGAAAGAAAGGTAGGGTTTTGATGGCAGATCCGATCAAGTAGATAGGAACGGCAAGGGCATGGCAGCAGCTGCCACAGTATACCAACCCAGAATTTTTATTCTTTTGTTTTGTTTTCTATTTTTTTTAGAGTTTAATTGGAGTGCATTGACTCATCCAATCAAAATTTTACATTTGCATGACCATTCAAATAGTGAGTGGTTATGTCAAAAATTTTTGTTGATGTGGCAATATATGATTAAATATATGTATAAAAATTTTTTATACTGACAATATATTCAAATTAAATCGTTTTTTTATACTTTACTTTTCTCCTTTGTATTTTTTTAATTATTATTGATATTTGGGACAACGAAATTACAAAATAGGTACGGCTTTTGTTTCGGGTTTGGCAACAACTAGTTAGGTTATTGGGTCGTTGAACTTGAATACTCGCGGTCCATACAGGCGGCAGCGCCGAACTCGTCGTGGTTCTACTTCTATGATCATGTCCCGTGGAATTTGAAAAAACAAAACAAAAAAAAAAAAAACAAATAATTGTATGATTGGTCTCTATTTTTATTTTTTTTATTTTCTATTTTTAATTTGTTCTATTCAATACGAGTGGGAGAAGAACTCGACTCGGTATTCTTAAACAAAAAAAGAAAAAGAAAAATTAGAACTAAATCAAGATGATACATATTTAATTAAAAATGTTATTTTATTTTTTAATTATAGGATTTTTCAAGGTGTTGGATAAAAATATAATCAATTAAAGTTTTTTAAAGAAACTTATCTAAAAACATATTCCCAAAGATTACTAGAGTTAAGACAATTGACGCTAAGGAGGGTACTTTGTCCCTTAGTAAATGAGATCTTCAAATGACTCATAAGAACGAGTCTTTGAGCAGAAATGATCAACGAAAATTAGAATAAAAATTAGATTTGAATTAATCAACCAATATGTTCATATAATGCTTTGAATATTAATAAGAAAAATAAAGAAGTAATATAAAGCTAAAAGTAAATTGGACAAATTGAAATGAAAGCTAGTAATTAGAATGGCATGGTGTGCCTATGTCTTGCTTCTCTTTGTGTGCATGAGCCTTTTATATTCTTCCTACGTTCTTGCCACTTTCTAGTGGAATGCACATAGTGATCCTTGACTTAATCTCCATGCACCCATACTCTCATTAGTGGTAGTTGTTGCCCTATCATGGCTTTAGTCTCTAACTACTTTCCTATCCCCAACAATTAGGCTTGCTTACTCTCCTTGGCCCATATTCGGCTGATACATTGTTTCCAAAAAGCCTATAGTAACTTATCAGCTAATGAGCTTTTGTCCTGGGCACAATTGCTTTCTTTAGCCCATTTCGGTCCCTAGCCAGGCACAATTTTGGGTCACCTGTTAGCCCACAATTAATTATGGTGCTAACATATGCCCCCCTACATTACCAAGCGAATGGCTAACCACGTAGATAGGTAATGTATTTAAACTTGTTACCGTTAATGTTCCTTCACTTTTTTGGTAAGTAATATCTTCTTCTATCTCTTTCTTGCGATTTAGTTTCTCATTTCTCCATTCCTCAGCAAATTTACAAATCTTTCTCTTGATCCCAAGCCTTTAACTTTCTTGATCATACTTATCTTCTTCGATGTCTTCTGAACACTCTAATTCTGAGAACCCTAGCAGTTTGCCCATTTGTGTTCCATTAGAGAGTTCATCTTCATCAAGCTCTGAGAACTCTTCGATCCATTTATCAGCCGATTCTCCGCAACAATCGACTGACAAAATTCAACAATTTGTCAAAGCTCTAGTTGGCAAGCCAACCTCAACCCATATGGCATCTTCGTCTCGCCCTGCTAGGGATTCTTCCTCAGATTATGATCTTGGAGCTAAGAGCATGGTTTTGTATGACCAGGCCCACTGTACATATATCTTGGGTCCTCTTTGCACCGAGCTTTCTCTATTTTCACATGTCACTAAGTCCTTTATTCTTTCAGATGGATTCAAGCTCCCAATTACTAAGGATTGGTTTTCTATCTCCTACCACCCAAAAGAGCTCTATGACTAGCCCAAACTAAGTCAGGAATACTAGCAATGGCTCGATAGAGTATCAGACCAATGAGGAGAAGAATGGAAATCTTGGAGCATATATGACATGATTATGCTCTCCAAACAGAGCTTCTCCCCCAACATTGACATGTTCTTCACACTTCTCAGCTTTTGGAACTCCACCATTAATGCTTTTGTCTTTCCCTTTGGCAATATGTCCTTTTCTTTATTCAACGTAGCTATGATGTTGGGTCTACTGATTATTGGAGGAGATATTCCCACACTCTACAACAAAGGATTTAAAGAACTTGGCTGCCCTGTCTCGAAAGAAAATACCTCTTATAGCCGATATATGGAAGTATATCAGCATATTCAAGGTGTTGTAAGCAACATAGAACATAATGCCTTTCTTTTCTTCTAGCTCTGCAAATTATTTCTTCGCAGCAAATCACTTTCCATGGTGAATGAGTTCTCCTATTACGTCTCGGGCATAGTCTCTAGTTGGCCAATGAACCTAAGAGCCTTGTTTCTATCTTCATTTTATGAGGGCATAAAACAGGGGACAGATTAGCTGAAAGCCAATGACGATATAGCTATTCCCAGTCGGATGTGGTTCCTATTTATATGGGTGAATGAATATTTTCTTGAGTTCTACCATGATTGTTCTCTCACTGTCGAACTTGTTCAAGACTTATCCACCTACAATCTCCATTACAAGATAATGCCTATTCCTACCTTTTCGGCTTTCCAAACAGTCTATTGGCAGCTCAAGATGCCTCCTAGTCTGTATCTAGAAATTTGTCCTTTTATCTATCACTCCAACGATCTTGCTTAGGTTCAAATAGATTTATTGACTGTCTCGGATGAAGAGATAGCTGAGGCAATTCCTTATTGGAAGTGTTCTGATTGGCCGAGACCTGCTAAATATGGTTTGCCTTAATACTCGCTTCAACAAGATGTTAGCTAATATAACCCAAATTGCTTTGCCCAACAATTTAGACTGATACAAGGCGTCCCTGCTCCCTACCAATCCGTGGTGACCTCAGATACTTGGCCTTTACTCCTGTCTCTTGAGTTAAAACAATTGGTGACCACTAATAACAATAAACTGGCTTAATTATAATTCAAACCTTTTGTAGTCAATCTTAGAACTGTTCCAAACTATGCAAATTAGAAGGTATCTATTTTTAATTGAGCATTCCCTTTTCATCTTGATAATTATTTGTCTAATTCCCTCTTCACCCTGATAATTATCTACCTAAGCTAATTAACGGCAGCCATAATAAGCCTTCTTAGCCTCCTCAGCTAGCCAACATCAAGGCAGCTGCACAAGCTAGCAACAAACCCATAGCTAACTCCACATCTTCAACCAACCGAGGTAAACATCTCAACCTTGCAATTAATCGATCCATTGTTTCTTATTCAACAATATTTAATATTCTAGTATGTTGGATGCAGGATCACAAATTATAGATGTGGAGGCTCATGTTCCAACTCAGCCGAGGCTGAAGGCCCCTATGTATAAGAACCTAAGAAATCTTGTTTCGGCTACTCCTTTCAAGGTTGCAACCCTAACTAAGGCCTTAACACAAAATTCCTCCCCTAAAAGAGTACATACCTTTTCTTAGTTCTCATAGAACCTATTCTTAATTCCTTACATGAACTGTAACTTTTGGTAGCAGAAAGAAAGAAGAAGTAAGAAATAGGTTGAGCTGAGTTCTCCTCCTCTTCCTCTACCATCTAAGCCTAGACCCTTGATGAGTCTCTACTACAGGGCTCCTCAGTTAGGTGACAGGTTGGTTATCAAATGATGTCATACCTTTTCTTAGTTCTCGTAGAACCTATTCTTAATTCCTTACATGAACTGTAACTTTTTATTGCAGAAAGAAATAAGAAGTAAGAAACAGTTTGAGCTGAGTTATTCTCCTCCTCCTCCACCATCCAAGCCTAGACCCTTAAAAAGGAAGGCTATTATACCTTAATTTAAAGAGGAGGAAGAAGAACAAGGAGAGCAAGAAGAATGCCCTCTTAAGGCATCCCAAAGACACTCTTTGTCTTCAGCCTTCATCAGTCCCTTCTTCAGCTAGCACAATGGATCAGCCACCATATTTTGAGCTGAGTCAACCAGTTACAGTTAATCCTACTATTCAACCTTCTCCCATGACTACAACAATATCAACAAATCCTTTTGCTAACGTAACATCATTTGATAACCAACCTGTCACCTTACTGAGGAGCCCTGTAGTAGAGACTCATCAAGACTTAAAAGAGATAAGAATCTCTCCTCACAGCATCCTGTTACTCCTTTCGCTAGCCCAACCTTGATTCCTAACAACGAGTTGGAGGAATATTTTAGTGCTCCTATCACCCAACCTCTAAGTGGCAGTTCATCACCTGTACAGCAGCATCTCCAAATGATTGAAGAAGAATTACAGAAACCTTTCCCTCTAGATCTTGTAGTCTTGGCTAAATTGGAAATATCACTATTGAAAGTATCCGAGACCATAGATGTTGTTGCACTTGCTTTACTTCGGTAGGTGTGTATTGACATTGCTCTCACTCTCTCATATGCAGTGTCAGACTATCACAAGTTTAAGGCCCACCAAGATGATAGTCTTAAAGCTTTGGAGGAATTGCCATCTTTCAAGGCTCAGAAGAATATCTATTTGACCTAGTACCAAGTCGTGAAGTCCAGTCGAGACCATTATAAGCATCGATAAGCTCAATTGACTAATAAGATTGGGTCGATTCATGAAGAAATTGCCAAGCTGTAAGCTGGGTTGGGGATCCTGGAGCCCGACTTGTCTATTGCGAACACTCATATCAAAGCTAAAAATACTCAAAGGATTTTGCTTTATACTCAAGCCAAGGCATTGGATAGCCAAATTATCCCTCTTGCCAATAAACAGAAGCCTATGGAGCATGCATTGGAGATGGGCAACAAAGGCCTGGCCAAGGCTGAGGCTTCACGAACTTCTCTACTCCATCAATTCCAAGATGCTTGGCTGCCACCTCTTGCAAGTAACTATATCATCTTTCTTACTTATTTCATATGCTTCTCATGATTTGCTTTTCCTAACATTTACGACCATTTCACAAAGCAACAGTTCAATCTCCTAGTTTAGCTATTATTCCTCATGTGGATGGGACATTTGCTCTTCCAACCCCAGAGCTTAGGCTTAAAGATCTCCAAGACAACATTCTGGATGTTGTTGGGGATGCTTTAACAACACTCTTGGAGGAAGAATAGCTACAGAATAGTCTGAAAACCAAACATAGTAGAATCGACTGATGGAGATGAGCAGGCTGGATCAATTAATGCAGACAATAGACCTGTCAATGCAACTCCCACAGACCGTTAAACTTAGGCTAGGATATCAACTCTTGGAACATAGCTTGAGAATATTCTTCAGGTTGTAAGCCCGCTTGTTTTGCCACCCTTCATGATTTAGTATTTGTTTCTATAGGCAAAACCACATCTTGGTCGTAGGTTAGTCTAAAAGGAATTAAACTTATGGCCTTATTCTTCAAATTTCTATAAGCCCAAAGAACCTCGGATAATGCTTCATGCCACTTTCTTGGCTGATCATCGATGGTTCTTTTAATAATATCAATTAAGATTTTGTTAGTTGCCTCGGCTTGACCATTGGCTTGAGCATAATAAGACGACAAGTGAATTAGTTTAATTCCATACTCATGTACAAATGATTTCACCTTATCTCCTATGAGCATAGTACCTTGTTCAGCCATTATGGTTTTTGGAATGCTAAATCGACATATAATTTGCCTCTCAATAAATCTTATCACATCAGCTTGTGACACATTTGATGTTGACTGAGCTTCCACCCATTTTGTAAAGTAATCAGTGGCAACTATAATAAAAGTGTTCCATTTGGCAGATGGAGGATATATCTTGTAACACCCTACTAGTTTTATGTTATGCTTAAATCATAGCATGAAACTCGTCAGGTTGTGTTACCGTGTTGATACTTTATTTACCTGTCTTGTTTTTAATTTCTCTTTAAAGCGTCTCTATCGGCCAAACGGCGTGCGGTTATATTAAAAATGAAACGAATTGAATAAAATATCACTAAGATAAGAATAGTACAATAATGTTACTGTATATATGCAAACATCTATATATATCAGAAGCCACTGCTTCAGTTTATGTACAAAGTTTTAAAGTAAAATACATAAGTGGGCTGGTATATCAAAAAGACCATAAAGCCCGTATCAGCCAAAATACCCTATGGTCCTCAGAGGACATTTCATGACCTACCGCTAACCCTACAGTCAAGTCTATGACCCAGAGCTACATGCTGTCCAAAAGAGGGTCATACTATACAACATCTCCTGCCGCTAAGCTACTCCGTCAGGTAGCCGTTAGCCATGCCAGGCTCGGCCGGTGTATAGTCTACGCTGGGTCCCGAGGAGGAAGAGGACGACGAACCAGTGGCCTCGGAGGGGTCACTCTCTGAACTCAGCGGGACGTCGGGGACTGCCTGGGGTGGTGACTCGAGGCGGGGTCGGCCAGTGCCGCCGTGCGGAGGTGCAGGATGTGCAGGATGTGCAGGATGTGGGTGCGCCATATGTAGAGGGACGGCAATATAAGGGGTAGCCGGGTCGAAGAGGGGATGGTGTAAAGGAACAGCAAAGTTCCTGTTGCTGAAGAGATATACACGGAAGTTGCACGAACCAGCTATGTATAGGGAATCTAACTCGGGATCATGGTGGAGCTGTAACGCAGGAATCTCAATAAAAAGGGTGGCTGTGGAGTCCATCGCCAGAGTCTGAGAATGATGCGGAAGATACAAACGGGGTGAGAATTTTAGGAAAATTCTCAGTAGGTTCGGGTATACTGGTACTGACGTCACATACATTCTCAGTTGCCTCGGGTTTTATTTATTTACAAAAAGGTGTGTTCCACTAAAATATTCATTTTAATGAGTTTAAGAAAAGTGTTTGATCCGAGTCAAGATTCAGTTTTACTTTAGAAGATACGAAAAGATCAGTAGACTACTAATAATGATTCGTATAGAAATAAATGGAATAATAAATGAGCAGCAGTAAATACATATAAGAGTCAACAGTAAACATCTTGACATAACTATGCCACATATTCATGCATTCATGTAATCATGCAAACTAAATCATGAACCTTCTCTCTCATAAGTACCTCCATTCCTTTTCATCATTATTCTTTCCATCTCTTGGTCCCCTGGGAGTTCTTGGCCATTTAGACTCCTGGGTAATAGTCTGCTTATCAGGATCGAGCTCGTTCCTATACAGGAATGCCGGGTTTACTTTCCCCGACCTTCCCACTGATCTATTCCCCTTAACTTCTTATCCGGGGCTGACCCAAGTAGTATGGAACTTACATAATAGCATAATCCTTTTCATATTTTTCATGACCTTCGTAAGCATCTATATGCATTCACATGTAATTCATAACTTGTACATGGGTTCTACCGAAATTTCGGCAGCATAACGGAACGTGTCCGCTTCCCCATGAATAGTGCCAGCCAGTCAATACATCACTTTATCACAAGGAACTTAAATTCACATTTATATTTCAACATAGAACTCAAATCCATATCAAATTCATTAAGGCAGAAATCCTGCCTCAGCTTATTCAACCAACCCGGTTTTTTTTGTAATTCAAGCCACAATTTCATTTTAACTCATTTGGAGCTCAAATTTGAGTATGTTAAAGTGTTATGTGTCTATTTTCTAACCTCATTGGTCCCATCTCGTTTTGGTATCTATAACTCAAGATATCTAAATTTTATCTCGGCCTGCCCATTGACTAGCCAGAATCAGGCAACTAAAAGTAAAAATCCACTAAAAATCGAAAACTGACCCAAATCATACGAAATTTGTCTCATATTAAAGCTAACAGAACAAAGTTTCATTTAGAAAAAGTCTCACTCAATTTGGCTTATTAGGCTCGAGTTACACGCCCCGAATTCGGATCTTCCTACACTGCTCTGTTCTAGCCCGGTGTGGACATAGGGCGAATTGCGTGGAGAACTGGGAGCAATTGGGACCTTATTAAATTCTAAAATTTTTATGAGACATTCTCCTATGTGTAAGCTTTCTAACAAAGTTGGTTTCACTCTTTTTCATGTAGTATAGGTCGAGTTCTACCCTAAATATCCTAATCTGCCCAGAGCCAGAGTCAAAACCCTAGGTCGAGATTCAAAAATTCATATCTCCCTCAATTCTGATCCAAAATCCTTATATGATATGTCTATGGAAAGCCCTAGATGTCTAGTTTCATCTAAAAATAGTCTCATCAGATTTGACCGATTGTAGGCGGCGCCGTACGCTCCGCCATACGGACTGCCGTAGACTCTCCACCAAGACAGCACCCTCATCCATTTATTTCTCTTAGTTTTCTTCTCCTAATTCTACTTCTAACTCAAAATCTTCTACTAATCCAAGCATAATTATTTAATTCACACATCAATTAAGGTGAAAATAATTCAGCCTAGTCAGCCAAGTGCATGGATTTGATGCAAGAAATCAGAACACCTACCGTTGATTTAAGTGTTTTGTGCTGAATTCTTGGAGTTGGATGAACAAGGCTAGAACTTAGCTTGAGTTTTGGGTGTGTGAGCAAGAGAGAAAGAGAGCTGAAGTAGAAGAGGAAAGCAACGTGAATGAGGGTCTGAATCAAAGGAGGTGGATGTGTTATATAGGCATGAGTGGGAGTTAACTTGGAAGATTATGATTGGCCTCTAAACATAAGGTTAATTTTCAGCCAACCTTGCTCTCCACGTTGCCCTCTTTGTGTGGTAGAATCACTCTCCACGTCGCCTAAAGTGGGAGTAATTTCTAGCATATTCTGAAAACAAAATCGGAACTCGTAGGCCCTATACAGTCGGAACTCGTGAACCTCCTGTATATGAAGTCGGAACTCAGAAAACATCCAGTCTAATTGAAACTTGAAAGCAGAGCCTGGTGTGAAGCCAAGCACTTAAAGTCGGAACTCGTGAATTATAAAATTTCTATCCCGGAACTTGAAAAGATATAGAAATGAGAGCTACTAATATTGGACTCAAGATCGGATCTCGTACATTTGTGAATCATAATGTCGGAATTCGGAATATAGCCAATTCATTTGAGCCTTAGAGACGAAGTCGGAAATCGAACATTTGCTCTTTGATCGCTAAGGTCGGAGGTCGTAAATTGTGCTGAAGTTGAAGACGAACTCGTAGGTTGGAAGCATTAGTCACTTCATTTCAGCTCCTTAAATCGTAAATCGGAATTCATACTGACGAAGTCAAAATTTATACATGCTTACACAAAGTCGGAAATCGTAAGATACATGCATTAAGTCGTAGATCGTAAGCTGCATGCATTAGGTCGGAAATCGGAAGAAACCCCTTGTAAGCCTTGACGCGAAGTCGGAAGTCGAAGCTAATGTTGAGAGCGGAAGCTGAATCATAAGACAAACTCGGACATCGTAAATCCTTGTCTGTCCAGCCTTGAAGATGCATTTGGAGGTTGGGAATACTATGAGCTCGGAATTCGGAAGTCGTGGTTGTTACATATCTTGCCTATAAGAACCATTGCCTAATGTCTAAATAGCCAGGGATTGATAATGACATGCAATTCCTCTTTATTCATTGGAGGCCTTGCTTCCAACATAGCTTTCGCTTTGTTCTTATCCACTTCAATTCCTCTTTGGTGGACTAAGAAACCAAGGAAGTTCCCAACTGAGACCCCAAATGCACACTTGGCAGGGTTCATTTTAAGCGGATGCTGCCTCATTCTAAGGAATACTTATTCTAAATTAACCAAGTGGTTTTGGAAATCGGCTGACTTCACAACCATATCATCAATGTAGACCTCCATACATTTTCCAATTAGCTCATGAAAAATTAAATTCATTGCCCTCTAATAAGTAGCCCCAACATTCTTAAGACCAAATGGTATAACCACCCACTCAAAAATGCAATGGCTCTTGGGCAACGAAATGTAGTTTTATGTGTATCTTCCTTAGCTAAATAGATCTGTTTGTACCCAAAATAACCATCCATAAAAGGATAAAATTCCATTATTTGATATGGCATCAACTAACATGTCTGCAATAGGCATAACATATTCATCCTTAGGGGTAGCTAAATTCAAATTACAAAAGTCTATACATATTGTAACTTGACCTTTCTTTTTAATTATAGGAACAATATTTGAGAGCCATTGTACATATATGGCAATTCTAATAAAACCTGCTTTCAATAGTCTCTCTATGTCCTACTCTATCCTTGTCATTAATTTTCGATTAAATCTTTTGGATGGTTGTTTGAATAGCCAAAATCCTTCTTTGATGGGCAATCAGTGCTCAACTATTGAACTGGACAATCCAAGCATTTTATGATAGTCCCAAGCAAAATATTTCTTGTACCTGGTTATCAGTTGGTCTAGTTGATCTCACTCACCCTGGCTAAGAAAACCACTAATCTTAGTCAGCTTCGACTCATCAATAGTCTCAAAGTTAACTTCGATTAGGGGATCTTGAGCTTTAAAGCTTGGAATTTCCCTTTTGATAGGTGACATGACCAAGTCTGCCACTTGATCTTCTTTGTCTTTTCTTCCTATCGGCTGGTCATCACCTTCCATCAATCCTACTAATTCTTCATCCTTTTCAGCTGACTCTTGTTTGAATAGGCACTCCTCAATTCTCTTCTTGGTTGAATGTAGAGCTAGCAATTGGAAGACATCTGTTGCCATTATCTTCCCACTACTCATTGACAAATTCTTGTCCTGGCTATGTCTCAGTCTCTACTTTAACCTTGAACCCTTGACTGGTGAAATTCATAGCTTGAATGGCATCCTGGGAGATCTCTAATGGTCATGTTATTTGCTAGAATTCGGGGTGTAGTACATCGCTTCTACCTTGCCATCATTCCAAAACATCAATTACTGATGCAAGGTAGATGTAACACACATATTGGAGTGTATCCAATCTCTCCTTAAGAGCAAAGAGTATTTTGGCTTGGCATCAACAACAAAAAACACTGTGGTAGATGTTTTGGTTCCTATTATTAATTCAGCAATGTAAAAGAAAGCATCCACATTCTCTCCTATGAAGTTGGTCATTTTTGGTCTCTTTAAGACCCTTCTGAGATTTGCCTAACTTCCTTAAAATTCCTACTGGCATAACATTCATGATGGCACCACTATTTATTAGCACTCGGTTGATAGGCCTGCCATCAATATAAGCCCTTATATAAAGTGACTTTAAATGTCTCATTAGTTAGGGCTTTTCAAACTTGATGACTCCCTCTATGTCATCTGTTTCCTCCTTTTCAAAAGGATTTTCTGCTGCATCTATCTCATCGGCTAAAGTAGACTAACCAACCTCCTTGGCCAAGACATCACGATCAAGCTATATCGGCTAATTTTCTTTTACAGTAAACTTCGTGGGAAAAACTCCTATAGTAGCTGCTAAATTCACATCATCTTGAAGATTGTCAGTCAAAATGAGCAGATCATCATCATTAAGAATTTGACCAATAAAATTTTCTAATAATGTTGCTTCTATTGTTTGTATTCTATCGGCTGATGTTTCAGCCGTTTGAGAATGATTTTGATTCTAGATTTACACTTGTATCTCCTATATGATCTCTGCCTTTGGGCTGGAAACTTCTTCTCTTTCCATATGTTTGGCTTAATCCAACATAGCCACCATGTTTCTCATTTTCTAAATGGACCTTTTCTCTGCATCCTTCTCTTTTGAGTCCTTGTCAAATGAGCAGATTGTGGTTTTGTTTGTTTTCCTTTACAATATTTGTTCAAAAATCACTCCCCTTTGTTGGACTTTATCTTCAGCTTAATCATCCTAGTGCCTCTTGCCAATTCCTTATTCTTTATAGTGATTCTGAGGGTTGATTTTCGTTGGCTATAGTTTACTTCCACAACTCACTTGGAATCTTTGGGCATAGGGTAATCTGAGATCTGTGGGACTTGCCTTTACTCATGCCTTTCTCTCCTCAGCTGATCCTCCTACTGAGGAAACTGTAACCTTTGGAATACACTTTGTCGAGGTGACTCATATCGCCCCTAGTCTCTGTTCTCTTCTCAGGCTTAAGCCTCCACTCTTTCCTTTCACTCTTCCCTTGATCCTTCGTGACTCAGAACTTTTGTATTTTCCTTAACTACTATTGGCTTTAGTCTCCATACTTGTTTAGAAGCTTACACAGGTTGAGAAGATGAAGCCTTTTTTCACACACTTGTTCTCAGCTGAGATAGAAACCATATTAATACTGACTAAGGGAAAATGATTAGTAAATATGGTCATACCAGCTCCCTTTTTATTTGCAAGTTTAAACCTTCATTCTTTCAAGGCTTCTTAAATGACATTACAAAAAATAGTACAATTATTTGTATAGTGTGAGTATAAATTGTGCCACTTGTAGTACTTCAAATTTTGAATTTGATCTGTAGAAGGCAACTTATGACCTTCTGGAAGCTTAATATATTTGTCTTGACAAAGAAGTTAAAGATTTAATCTACTTTTGAAATGTCAAATAGATGTTTCTTTTTCCTTAGTTTTGACTTATTTAATACTTTAGCAGCGGTAAGAGCAGGACAAGTATATGGCTTGCCTCCCAGCAACTCAGTAGCTGTAATTTCTCCCTACATGGCCCCTTCCTCATCACCTACTTCCTTATTGGCTGAATTGTATTCGACCATAGCAACCAACTGCGAGCCTCTAGGCCCCGCTCTATTAGTGTTCCTCTGTTCTTTTCTACAATGAACTATTCACATCGAGATGCTTTCCAAGAGAGTTAGGCCAAATCACAATATTTTGAGACAATCAATTTTTCCCTCAAGCTGAGGATTCATGTTATTTGCGGCAATGGAGATGCATTCGGCCTTAAGCAATTACACACTACATTTCCCTCTGACACTTCTAAATCTTTCCAAAAATTTCATCACAAGCTCATTAGCTTGTTGCTTGATACCCAATAAATCTACTATATAAGCCTTTGGCTTTGGCTTGTAGAACCTACCATGGAACAATTATTTCATATCAATCCAGTTTTGTACAGAATTTGGGCGTAATGACATGTATCAAGTGAATGCTGCCCTAGTTAAAGACAATGGGAACAGCTATAATCTCAGAAAATCACTTTGACTAGCCTCAACACATTGAGCTATAAAGCGGCTAATGTGCTCCATAGTAGATTTGTCATCCTCTCCAGAAAAATGTATTAAAATTTGGAGTTTTGAAACCTCTAAGGAATTGGACCCTATCCACCCAATCTAGATATAGTTTCCTATAAATTGGTCTCTCCAAGGGTCCCTCATAGCTTTGGCTATCATATTTGGGTTAATTAGCTGAGGCATAGCCCTTCTTAGCTCAACATATGGTTGAGGTTGCATGGGTGGTGCCTACTGATTGGCCCTCGGTTCAGGTCCTTGAGGCTATTATGAGGTGGCATATAGGGTAGAGGGTAAATTGGTGGTTGAGATGGATTTAGTGGCCCTGAGGCATACAATAGTGGTGGATATGTATGCTGAAATGATATTCCAGGTTAAACTGCATATCCCCTTGTTAGCTAAGCATTGGCCCCTAAATTATAAATACTCCATTGCAAATCTCCTTGAGGTCAATTAGTTTGGATTATTGGATCAACCATTGGACAGGACTGGTATATGGAAGTTGTTCCTAATTATTATTGGAACTGCTCCAAGATCTTGTATTACTAGAAAGAAGTCCCAAGTTTCCTGGTACATTAAGGGTCTTTTAATTAATTGCACTTGGCCAAGTTGAGACCCTTGATGCCCCTCACTGTAAGTGGTTGCTTTGATAATAGTTTCGGGTCCATTTGCATGGGTAACCTCAGCCGAATGGCCATGGACTTGTGACATTTCCTTTTGTTGTTGTTGAAATAGTGACATCTCATTTAACACCATTGGCTTTACTATCTCAGCCAATTGCTTTGACACTTCCTGCATCAGATTGTTTACTCCTGCTTCAATCTGTTGTCTAATACTCCTGCTTCAATCTGTTGTCTAATGAAAGAAGTAGAATAACTGGCAACTGTCTTTCCTTGCGTCCAGTCTGAGTTGAGCTAGACACGTCAAGAGATGCTGTCGAGGCCTTCGGTGGTAGAGAGGTAGCAGTTGTACTTGGCTACTCTAAAGTCACCCTTTGGGGTATAGTTAAGGCAATTGCGTATGTAGCTGGTTGCCCCCTGCTTTCTGCCTTGAGGCTAGACTTGGATTTTGATTTATTGAACTCATGTTGATTACCTTTCCATATCTCAGATTCATATGCCAAGTATGATCCAACCTCGAAACGGGAAACTTTCGCTGATTTGACCTTGGAGGTCCTACTGGATATGTTAAATTTATGTTGGATGAAAATGCAATCAGTTAAATCTCTTTAAAGAAACTTATCCAAAAATGAACTCCCAAAGATTACCAGAGTTAAGACAATTGATACTAAGGAGGGTACTTTGCCCCTCAGCAAATAGGATCCTCAAATGACTTATGGGAGCGAGTCTTTGAGCAAAATCGATAAACGAAAATTGGAATGAAAATTGGACTTGAATTAATCAACCAATGAGTTCATACAAGGCTTTGAATATTAACAAGGAAAATAAAGAAGTAACATAAAGCTAAAATTAAACTAGACAAATAGAAATGAAAGCTAGTAGTTAAACTAGCATGGTGTGTCTGTGTCTTATTTCTCTTTGTGTGCATGAGCCTTTTATATTCTTCCTACGTTCTTGCCACTCTCTAGTTGCATGTGCATAGTGGTCCTTGGCTTAATCTCCATGCACCCATGTTCTCAGTTGTGGTAATCATTGCCCTATCATGGCTTTAGTCTCTGACTACTTTCCTATCCCCAACAATTGGGCTTGCTCACTCTCTTTAGCCTGTATTTAGTTGATACATTATTTCCAAAAGCCCACAGTGACTTATCAATTGATGAGCTTTTGTGTTGGGCATAATTGCTTTCTTTTGCCCATTTCAGTCCCTAGCTAGGCTTAGTTTTAGATCACTTGTCAGCCCACAATTAATTATAGTACCAACAGAAGGAAATAAAAAATAAAAATAAGGTGACATTTTTGTAATTAAAAATAAAAATAGAAAATAAAATCAAAAATTGAAAACATAAACTGTGGACTCTTAAATTCATCCTTGAAAAATGCAATAGCAAACATATTAGTTCTTAAGAAATGAAATCACTCATCATAGTTATTGAAAATTAAAAATATCAGTTAAATTAATCAATTTTCATCCTTAACCACAGACACATTAACCCTTAAAAAGAATTGAAATGACCAATAATTTTAATTGTAGGGAATAAGTTAGGGTCTTCATTTTTCAAGAACTATACATCTGTCATTAGTTTTGAAGATAAATTTGGTGTTTTACTCTTATTTTTAATACTATGATATATTTATATACGTTTAATTTATTTAAATTATTTCTAAAATTAATTTTTGTTTAACTGCAAAAGCTTAAGAATTAAGCAACCTGTTTATAAGAATTATTTCCTTAGGATTTTATTTTTGATCTTAGGAATTGCTTGCACAATTTTGGGTTACGGGTGGTAGAAAGGTAAAGCTCTCTCCAAAGTGATGACTCAAGAATTTAAACCTATGGCATTGCATGTAAAGTTTGTGCAAGGTTGTAGCCCACTTCTATTCCAACCACCACTTTTGAGTTATTTCTTTAGGCTTTGAGCTTTGCACCACTAGCTCAGTGATTGAAATTGCTTGCCATTGTTGTAGAAAATAGTTCTAGATCAAATTATTTTAACTATTACTAATATAATTAAATTAGTGGTGATAATAAAATTAATAAAGAAATGAGGAATGAAATGAAGGTACCACAAATTGTGCAATGCATTATCCTTAAGGATTTATCATCGCCCTACCTGGACCAATGTTAGGCAGAAATGGTGTCAATAGAAAACCCTCAAGATTGGATATCGTGTTGTTGCGCAACTTATCTACATGCAATTCCTAACCTTAATAGACAGTTAACACCTTTGTCATAAGGATAAAGCACAACAAAGAAATAAGAGAAATTTGTATGTGAAATGAGGAAGAAGAGCGAAGAGGAGAAAAAGTTGCGTGTGACAAATAGGTTGCAAACGTGGGTATTTATAGGCATGGTTAAATGGTAAATGTATAGGAGTTTGGACGACATTGTGTATTACCCTACTAGCTTGTTATTATTTTATCATTTAATTTACTTTGATAATAATTAACCAGTAGAATATTGCTAATAACCTTCCTTAATTTTATGAGGGGAAATTTTTTTCATAGATTGTAATTACTTATTTTAGACTTAATTTACTAGTTTTAGGCAGCATAAGTAATTCTACAACATACCAGTCGGCATAATTCCATAGATAAGGCAACTCACAACATACAAAAGCATACTTTATCATTTCGGCAACTAAAACATGATAGGGAGTACATAACATTAGTTTGAATTAAAAAAACATTATAGCAAGCTAATTATATTCTAATAGATACTAGTGGCTTTGTCAAACACATCTTGAACTAGCAATTACAGTCAAATTCGGAGCTATTTTCATCTCCACAATCACATCAACCTACACTATTTAGAAACACCAAGAAAAACATGGTGAGCAAAATCTTCCAGTAAGGCGGTGTTTCCAGTGGATTCCCGCAACTACCTGTTCTGGCTATTCTTTGGCTATTGGGTGAATTAGTGTGCTATGTATATCAGACTTTAAAATCAACTAGCTGAAGCCCTTCGATTCCCAAAGTCAAACGATTACTCCAATAAAGGAAATATGCTTCTTGGATATGGGTTTCCAAGTTACTCAAAGAAAGTAGCCAAGATCAAACGTAAATGTAACCAAAACCACAAGTAAAGATGGATATAATGCATTCTGCAAGACTTGTATTGAATCTCTAGCCAATTACAATAAGTATCCTTCTTAAGCTTCCATGGCTAATCCATGTGAAGAGCTTAAAGAGAGTAATGGGTACAATTGAGGGGCTAAAAGACTGCAAAAGGCTAAAACTAACATGGTAAAGGTACAAGTAAAGTAAAGTAAAATAAATAAGACAAGTAGTGTTACTGATTCTAGGATCTCTTAAAATGGCTGAGTCTTGCTCTATTTATAGGCTAGACTTCTTCTATAACTACTCTTGGGTAACTGCCACGACTGCATGCTAGTATCTTCGGTTGGTTTGTCTTTTTAGGCCATCTTGTGAAAAGGTTGACACATGTTTGCCTATTCTATATTTTATCCCAAGCACTGGACTTTGATACCTTTCTCTTATGATTTGGCTCTTTCAGATCCACCATTTTCTATTACAGATTGGTTTCTTGTCTAAGCTAACCAGCCATTTGAATTTATATTCAGCTAATTAGTGCTTTTGCTTTGTCCTTGGCCACGATCTTCTTTGACCACGCTAACTTATGGCTTGGCTAGTGCTAGGGGCAACTTTAAAATCACACTCGACTAAGTTTTGTCCTTTGCCAAGGGCCCTTGACAATTTTTTGGTGCCAACATATTACCCTCTATATTAGGCTAGCCGATTTTATCGCTGAGGCTAGTTTAATGCAACGAATCGATTTTTACTTCTTGCCTATCCAAATAACCACTAGTTATTTACCTGCTATGATAATGGGTAATTGGCTATTTACATGGGTAGTATAAAATCTAGCCAGTAGTCATTCTGTATTTTACTTTTGCCTTCGTCAAACTTCTAGCATTTATTCTTTTGCCTCAAGCTATCTTTTCCATATTCTGCATGTATTCTGCTTCTTTAAACTCAGCAAACCCTAACATTTCTAGAAATCGTAAATCTTCGATACATGAGTACTTTTCTTCTTTTTCTTCTTCGTCCTTTTCTATGGAGCTTTCGTTGGAAAAGACCATGACCTCTTCATCCAAATTTCTAATCCATCCACTCTCAAGGTTTTTGATGAAAAAAATCGAAGGTTCATTCTTGACCCTACCTTATACTCCTTGGACCATGGAATGGTTGAGGCTGATTCTTTCATTTCTTCTTCTAAGTAGGAACTGTCATTGGCTGATCCATAGTTCCATATCCACCATTGCCCATCGGAGCTCATTGACTGGCCTAGTCCTTTAGGCTTATACATCAATGGCACGATCGGGTGGTTGCTAAAAAGGGGGGAGGAATGGAAGAAGATAAGGATCTTCAACATGATCCTTCTTTCGAAAAAAGAGATTTCCCTTAACTTTGGGTTATTTTATGACTTCTAAAGTTTTTGGAATACATTAGTAAATGCTTTCTACTTGTCATTTGACAGGATGAGCCTTATACTACATAACATGGCAGCTATTACTGGTTTGCCTGTGGATGGGGATGAGGCACTGAACCTCCATAACATCCTCAGCATAGACTTAGGTTTCCAAGTGAACAAGAAGAACAATGCCTACTCTACCTTCATTAACACCTTTGATAGCGGCCATAGGCGAGACAGAGCATAAAGCATTCCTCTTGTTATAGATTTGCCATTTTTTTTGTCTGCACTAGCTTAGTGGTCGTGGTAGCAAAATTTGCCTCTTATGTATCAACCATTCTTGACCGAAGTTACCTCAACATTGGTGCACTCTTCCTGTCTTTATTGTACAAACGTATGTTTACCATCTTGTACCGGATAAAGAAAGGAGAGTCAACAAAGACCTTATTTGGCCCTTTCTAGTTCTTGTAGCTTTGGATTGAATAGTATTTCCTAGAGTTGTTTAGTAAAGCTACTTTCACCTACACCATTCAACTGGTCGTGTGTAGAGATTTCTACATGCAATTTCCTTTTTTGGCCCTCTCAACATATGAGGTAGCCAACATTGTTATCAAGATGAGGGTTAGGACTTTCCTTCAATTATGCTTGTATCAGGACCAGGGGTGCGACCTAGACTAGATTTGGCAAAGGCTTCTCTTGGCCACTGATTTAGAGCTGAGGTCACTTTACAATGGAATAACGTGCTGATGATTCGTGATATCTTCAACAGGGTGAAGCCAAGGTCAAGGTATAATCACACCTCCTTTAAGCCTTACAATCCACACTGTTTGGCTTGATAGTTTGATTTGGTGCAAGGCATTCCTTTCCTTTATGAGTTATTCACCAAATTCGACAAATGGGCCAACTTATATGCCAACTGGGAGTTGAGTAGCAACGAGAGGATCAACAACTTTTGTTTTGAGAAGTGTAAAATTGCTCCCTCGGCCACCCCAAATTTGCTTCATAATGGGAGGCAATGTTCAAGAAGCTTCTGAGCAAGTTGCCAAGTGTGCTTTTGCCTAAACTCAAGTAGATAGGTGTTGCCACATTAGCTCTACACGCACAACCACCTGCTAGTAAGGAGGCGATTGGCCCTTCTGCCCCTGCTAAGTCAATTATTGTTAAAGAGGCTTTGGCTTCCAAGAGTAAGTACTCTCCTCACTTTTTTATTTTCTTGTACCTTTTGTTATTGGATTCAAATTGATTGCTTCTTACTCTTATTTGTAAATGAAATCCAAAAGTACAAAAATTAGTTGGCCTGCCATTCAAGAAAGCAGTGTCCACAAGCTGCAGAAGACCTCAACAGCCCATCCAATTAATATGGCTTCTCTAGATATGGCAGTCCCTCCAGCCAGGACTCTTCCAACACCAAAATCGGCTGGCGTGGTAAGTCATACTGATTGGCTTTTGTCAAATTTCGTAAACCTGTTACCATATTTCCTCTAACTTAGGTCTTATTCTTCTTTTAGTAAAAGAAATGCAAGTCAAAGGTGGCCACTGCTCTTCCTTAGCCAACTAAGATAAAAAAGGTTAGAGCCTAATCTCCACCGCGGAGGGTGTTGATCCTCCAATTAGAAGGTGAAAAGGAAGAAACAGGGCAGGGGTACTTTGGTAACTCAACCAATGTCGAAAGATTCCACACTAGCAGCACCTGCAACTCGGTCGGTCCCCATTACTGCTGAAGAGGAAGAGGAAGAAGTAACGGTGCCTATTGAGGAACTGGATAAATACTTCCTTTCTCCCTTGATTAGCTCAACTTCCCCCATCTCCAAGCATCTAGAAACTGTGCACGAGCACCTCAGTGAGACCTTCCCTATGGATCCTGCAATGTCTGGGCAATGGTAGAAGTCCTTTTTGAAGGTTGCCAACACTTAGTCGTGAAGTTAGATGCATTGGTCTTCAACTATAATGTATATGGAGAATGCGGGTCTAATAGCTTTAAGAGCTTGAATCGGCTATTTGACTATGAGCATAGAAGGAAGATTTTCGGGGCCAATTCTAGGTTATAGACCTCGACCATAAAACTAAACAACAATGGCAGCAAGTAGTATAAGGCTACATCAATGAAATCGACGTAGAGATTGCTCGGCTTCCAGTAGAACTCAACCAACTATAGCCTGAACTAGTTACTGTCACAGCCGATCTCAAGGCCAACTCTAAACGCAAACTGCATCTGTACAACCAAGTAAAGGCACTAGATGGGGAGATTCATACTCTTGAAGAAATAGTACCTATCCTGTAGCATGAAGTAGAAAGCGATGTGCATAGCCTAACTGAAATGAAGTTGTCCTGGGTAGAGTGCAAGAACTTGATGGCCTCAGCCGAGAAGAAAGCTGCCGATGTTATGGTGGCCTTGGTAGTAACTGACATGATCACTGCCTCAGTCTTCCTAAAGTAGGCCCAAGTAGAAGCTTCGGCTGTTGAGCTTATGAGTGTACCTGATCCTACCCCTGCTTTGCAAGAGACTTATGGTGCTGAAAGGGAAGAATAGTCTCAGGAGATTTAGCCTGAAGGGACTAGTCATCCTGCATAAGACATCGCTACGGAAGCCAATCTAATGATTTTCCCAAAAGGCAGCCTTAGTAGTTTTGGTTTTCATCATTTTTTTATTTTGTATTTCTCCTAGCTACTCGGTCGGCTTGTGGTTGACACTTTATTCCTTTTTAATATTAATGGAATCCCCACTCATAGGGTAGTATTTCATTAAATACTTTCCATTTATGCTTATTGTTAACTCTTCCCCTTCGAGAGTAAACAGTTTGCATGTACCACCATTAATAACTTGAGTAACGATAAAAGAGCCTTCCCAATTTGGTGATTACTTGCCAAATTTAGTAGTTCTAGTCCCAATGGGTAATATTACCTTCCATACTATATTAGCTTCGGCAAAGCATTTCAACTTGACCTTTTTATTGTATAACTTTGACACCTTAGCTTTGTAAGCCTAGATGTTCGCCAAGGCAATCAATCTATCTTCATCGGCTAACTCTAACTCTTGGAACATAGCCTACGAATACTCTTCTGGTTGTAACTCATGTTGTTTTGCTACCTTGAACAAGTTCACAGCTAGTTCCAAAGATAGCACGACATCTTGCTCATTTGTCAGCTAATATGGAGTTAAACCTGTGGCATTACTCTTAGAGTTCCTGTAGGCCTATAAGACTTTGAATAAGATTTCATGCCATCTTCTGGTTTATCTTCTACTGTCTTCTTGATCATGTCGATCAAGACTTTGTTAGTAGCCTCTGTTTGCCCATTGACTTGAGCGTAATAGGCAGAAGAGTGAACTAGCCGAAAGCCAAACTATTGGATAAAAGCTTTCATTCTTTCCCTTGTGAACATAGTACCCTGATCTATAGTTATGGTTTCAGGGACTCCAAACCAATATATGATTTGACTTTTAGTAAACCTAATCACATTGGCTTAGGTCACGTTTACTAACGGCTGAGCTTTTACCCATTTAGTAAAATAGTCAGTGGTCACTATAATAAATACATGACATTTGGATAATGGAGGATGAATCTTGCAAATTAAATCCATGGCCTAACCCCTAAATAGCCAAGGTTTCATAACTGCATGTAATTCCTTAGCTAGCACTCTCTGGAATGGTAGGCCAATAATTCCATATCTTTGGAATTAGCTATCTTATCTTTGGGCTTGACTTATGTGCTCCACAAATGCCCTCATGCACTTCATGCATAATTCTCTTGGCTTCAACATTATTTACACATTTTAGCAATAATCCTTCTTGGCGCCTTTTGAATAATTCATTGTCGACCAATACGTACTTCAAAGCCTTTTGCTTTAGCTTGTGTTCGGCCTTTGACAAAGGATTGCTCAAATATTGCTTAATCTCCAATCTTTAATCCTTATTTTCCTCTAGCTGTGCCTCAACTATATTTATATTATTTATCTCATTTAATCCCCGCCGAAACCCAGAGGCTTGTTTGGCTAACTCATTTGCCACTTCATTGTCACTTCGGGGGATGTGAGAAAGTGTTACCTCAATAAATTGTTATAGCAAAGAATAAGCTAGGTCTAATAACTCCATTAAAGTTGGATTATTACATTTATACTCCCCTACAAATTGTTTGATCACAAGTTGAGAGTCTCCCAGAATCTTGGTCACCTTAGCCTCCACTGATAATAATACTCTCAAACAAAGAATCTAAGCTTGGTAGTTGGTGATGAACTAAAAATTCTAGATGATGTGCTAATAGAGCTAGTAAAAAGGTTAAAACATGTATTCTGATGTTTGGAAAGATTTTACTAAATTGGTTTAAAAGATGGCAAAGAAAAGGCTAAATGCAATGAGGTTGGGTAAGAGTATGTGGTTGGTGGTACTAAAATTGGGACTTCAACCTTATTGCATCATATGAAAAAGTATAAGTTCTCCCTAAGTATCAAGATGTGGCTGCAATGATAATTGACCATGCAAGGAAGTTAAGGCCTAGGAAAATTGACCATAAATGTGTTTGCAAAGTTATTTCAATAGCTATAATTAAACACTGTCTTCCATTTAGTTTTGCTGAATATAAATGGATGAGGGAATTGCATTCAGTGTTAAATTTGGATATGAAACAGTAGCAATATGGTTGTAGCTGATGTTTGGAAATTTCATAATGAACAAAAGGAGAAATTGAAACAATCAATGCATAGATGTTGTAATAGGATTTGTTTGACATTTGATTGCTGGACTGCATTTACTCAAGAAAGGTATATTTGTTTGACTGCCCATTTTGTTGATAATAATTGGGTTTTAAATAGTAAGACACTTGATTTTTTTTTAAAATGGAGCCTCCACATATTGGTTATGATATGGCACAAACAATATTATTTTGCTTGAAAGACTAGGGAATAGATTGAAAGATCTTTTCTATTACTTTGGATAATGTTAGTATCAATGATAACATAAAAGATATCTTGATTGAACAAATAGGGTTGTAAAATGGTTTGTTGTGTGATGGGGAATTTTTCCATTCAAGATATAGTGCCCATATCTTGAAACTTATAGTTCAAAAGGGCTTAAAGGTGGCTAGTAGTGCTTTGCTTAAGATTAGGGATAGGATCAAATATGTGAAAGCATCAAAGGCAAGAAAGATAGTGTTTAAGTAATGTGTTGACCAAGTAGGTGGGATTGACACTAGAGTGGGATAGAGATTGGATGTACCCACTAAATGGAATTCTACCTTTGCTATGCTTAAAAGTGCAATCAAGTATCATCGTGCTTTTAATAAAATGATGATACGTGATAAAAACCATAAATCTCATCCATCAAGTGATGTGTGGAAAAAGGGTGAGAAAATGTGTGAGTTCTTGAGGCCATTTTATACCATAACCAATTCATTCTCGGGGACATCCTATCCAACTTCCAACTTGTACTTCATGCAAGTATGGAGAATTGAGTGTTTATTGCAGGAAAATGCCAAGAGAGAGGATATAATAATTAGAGAAATGGCAGAAAGGAGGAAGGTGAAGTTTCGCAACTATTAGAATAAGTATAGTACAATTCTTGCAATAAAGGCTATTTTTAATCCACGAATGAAATTTGATGCATTGAGATTTTGTTATTCGAAGCTTGACCTTTCTACTTGTGAAGAGAAGCGTGCTCATATTAAGAGCAAGACATACAAGAATTTTCAAGAATATTCAAAAGAAAATCAAAATGGGTCAAGTAGTTCAAGTTCTTAACAAGTGAATTCAGCACAAGAAGTATCCATTTCAAAAAAAGAAACTATGGATACATTTGATGTAAGTTAGCCATTCTTTGTTGTTGCTTTTGCTTTTAATTGTTGTTAATGTACTTCCTTTTACTTTGAATGGCATAGGAATATATCAACTATATTAGTCAAAATGTAGATGCTGCTGGAAAATCCGAATTAGATCTTTATTCGAATGAGTCATCACTTGAATCAAAGCATTTTAAGAAGTTGAAAGTCTTGAATTATTGGAAAGATCAGTGTCAGTCATATCCTAACCTTGCAAGGATGGCATGTGATGTGTTGAGCATCCCAATCACTACAGTTGCTAGTGAGTCAACATTTAGTAGTGGTCCTTGTATGCTTAACAAATATCATTGTTACCTTTTTCTCGACAATGTTCAAGCACTTATTTTGACTCATACTTGGTTGCATGGTTTTAATCCTTTAGGTAACTTTTAAGACCTTTCATTTAATTTCAACTTTTATTTAATTACTCACTTTTAACTTTTTGGTTTTTATTTTTTGTTATTGTAGATGAGGAGCAAGATAATGAAGAAAAAGATAAATTAGATATTGATTTGACAATCGAAGGCTCCAATATAGTTTGTGAGCATGTAATTCATAAGATTGGATATTTTGAGAAATTGTTTTGTTGTTGCGATATGTTTTGACTTTTGAGGGCTTGTTTGTATTTTGGTGCTATTAGTGTTTAGGTATTTAACTTCATATTGATATATATTGGTGCTTTGGCATGCTATTATGTTCCAAAATAGTTGGTGGTTTATATTGTAGTGTTGGTGGACTCGGTATCATAATATTGTATTGTGTGGTGTTTGGATTTGGATTTGAACTTAAATTTAATATTGTTTGCATATTTTTTCCCATTTTATAAGTGTATATATTTTTATTTTCGGACTTTTTAACCTTTTTGGCATTTTTTAATTAATTTTAAGGTTTTTTTATTTTTTTATTTTTTATTATTTTTTGTTGGGCCAACCCGTTTGACCCACCAACTCGGGTGGTTTAAGTTAGGTTGGTATTTTCATGGCTCACCAAGAAAGTAAGCCAGCCTGTGACCCACCCGAGTTGGCCCACCTTGACAACTCTAGGTAATACCCCAACCATAAGTAGCTTCATGTGCTTCATCATCGAAAAAAGGCTCAAAGTGGAAAAGGAGAAAAGAAAAGTGAAAAAAAAAGAAAAAATTACAAGGAAAAGGTGGTTTCAATGGGATAAGAAGGAGCAAACTCTTTTCCGAATCTCATAGCCACTAAAGCTCAGAGGTTCAACAATGGAAGACATGAAGGTTGTTAACCAAATAAGTTGTGGGGTTATCCAATGCAACGAATTTAGAGGTAAGGGTTCCTCAAGTGTAGGGTAAAAGTGAGCCAAAATGCCTTTCATCATACTATCATCCTCCTTAGCCTAACATTACAAACTTATGAAAGCCTTAATGATCTTTGGCTGGATAACTTGCGTGGAAATAGAGAGGGATGATTGTTAATTTAGTGATGATGTTGTCTCTTCTTAAACATTGCATTAAAATGAAGTGAATCAATTATTAGTTGCTTGCCTTACATACACACACTTGATCTATTTACTTTACAATATGTTTGCACAATTGAATAGTCACTGGTATTTGAATTATTGGTAGTTTTTGGATTTAGTTATAGAGAAATGATGAGAAGAACATAGATCAACAACACTTAGATGCATTGAGTGTGTTTGCTTTTGAATTTCTTAAGTTGTTTCTCTTTCTTTTCTTCTTGGTAGATAGTGTTTGTCGGCTTAAGTATCTCCCCGAGTTACACGATCTTTGTAAGAGGGATGTTTATAATTGTTGGCTGCACAAAAAGATCTTTTTCTTAATTCTATTGTTTCATTTACTACTGTTTTAGTCTCATTTTAGGAGTTGGATTAATCTAACAGCTTGTTAGCATTTTTTCATATTTTTAGAATATTTATCCATGTTTCATCTAGCGTGTATCACATACGATGGCTTAAATGAATAGGAAAAGTTTAAAAGAAGACCAAATTTTCACCCAGGGTCTTGGATTAGAGTGCAAACCTTAGGTTGGAACATCAGGTTAAAGCGTGATCATTGGGCTGGAGCATGATTGTGTAATAGAACATGAAAGTTTGTTTCCGCCTTGCACTTGAAGCTATGAATTTGTGGGTCTATAAAAACCTCTTCTAAAGGATTATTTGGGACTTTTGACACTCTAGACACTGGAGGCAACCTTAGGAGAGAAGTTTGAGATTCAAGGAGCTTTGCTAAGAGTTAGAGACTTCCTTTGACCTCAAGATATTGGAATCCTTGTTTTCTCCTCTTTTTGTTTATTATGTCTATCTTTGTTTATGCTTCTTCTTCTACTTTTCCAATTGTTTGCGATTCCATCATTAACTAAACTTGTTCTAAGGCATTGATGGATCCTACTATGCGATAATGTTACTCATGAATTGATTTTATTTATGATTTTATCTTAATGATTAAGTGTTTATGATCGTTCTTAATGCTTTTGTGTGATTGGCCACCATTCAATTGATTTGTTGGTTTGCAATAACTAAAGATAGGGTTTGTAAACAAAACTTCTCATCATAAACACCGTAAGTTGAGCGAAAACTAAAGATAGGCAAACGTAACTCATGTGGTCATATTAGAAATCCACAAAGCTTCAACATTTTCCTAAAATAGTTTGTAACTAAGAGATCAGGCAATTAATTTAGGATAAAGAGAATTACTTGCCCTTGAGAAAAGCTTGGAATTAAGATATGGAATCCGACCATTAGCCAATTAAGGTAAAAACTAGATAATTAAGATCCATAGTAATTGAATCCATAGTTAGGTGAAATCAATTAGCCCTAATGTTCATTCTAGTGAACTTGTGTCAAGCAATCGCACTAAAGTGCAATTTGCTACACTACAGTGCGACGAGACGAAACGAATTTTTTATTTTGCATTCTTCTCCAAGTTTGTAACTCATGGGCTATAAATACACATCCTTAAAGTCCCAAAAAGACTTTGGGAAATCTTTTGGCACTGGAGGTAACCCTAGAAAAGAGGATTCAAGGATTGGAAGAAGAAGAAGACATCCTTCAACCTCAATCCTTTTTTTTTTTACTTCTTGGCTACTTTTTTTTAGTGTTTTCTCTTCCATCTCTTTTATGTGTTTGTTCACATCCATCATGAACTAAACCACTTTGCTAGGACATTGATGGATCCAACTCTATGATGATATTACTCATAAATTGATTTTATTTATGTCTTATCATAATGGTTAAGTGTTTATGATTATTCTTAATGGTTTTTAGTGATTGACCACTATTCAATTGATTTGTTGGTTTGCAATAACCAGAGATAAGATTTGTAAACAAAGGTTCTCATTATAAACACTATAAGTTGAGCGAAAACTAGAGATAGACAAATGCAACTATGTAGTCATGTTAGAAATCTATAGAGCACCAACTTTTTTCTAAACTAGATTATAACTAAGAGATTATGCAATCAATTTAGGATAAAGAGAGTTACTTGACCTTAAGAAGGGCTTAGAATTAATTTAGGGAATCCGATCATTAATCATTTAAGGTAAAAACAAGACAAGTAGGATCCATAGTAACTTAGTCCATAGCTAGGTAAAGTCAGTTAGCCTTAGTGTTTGTCCTATTGAGTTTTATTCATCTCTATTTGCTTATTCTATTTTCTTACCTTTAGTTAATGTTTAATTTTTATTTGCTTGATTTTTATTGTCCAAATAGCAAACTCTGTTAGCTAATTCAGTACTTGATTTATCCTCGTGAGAAGATACTTTTTTCATCATTTTATTACTTACACAAACTGGTATACTTGCCAAACTCATATCATATAATGTCCTATGCAATCCCATACTACTCATAGATGAAGAGGCAGATAACGGTTTTTATTCTATGTTGTAAGTTTGCACCTAGATTCTCATAGGCTACAAAACCTTGAGTTCAACCTTATAGGTGATCAAGCCAAGGAAAGCATAACAATATAAATAAAAACTCAATATAAATAGATAAAATTTAAATAACTCAAACAAAAGTCAATACATCATTATTCACATAAGCTACATATTAGCCCTAACATACAAGAGTTTTAGCTAGTCATGAATACAATATTCGTAATCAACAAAAAAACAAATATCATAAAAATAAGAAAAGAGAATAGAAAAGAAAATGATTACTCAGTGGTAGTAGTTGATCTCTTTCTCTTCAAGCTTCCACCCCTTGTGCTCTTCAAAAATAAAGATTCCCACTTTGACAATATGGATGTGTGTAAATTATTAGAACCCCATTTCGCCTCTAATCTCCTTCATTTTAAATTAGAGATTAGGGTTAAGAGGATCTTAGCTTTATTTCTAAAATGGGTCATAGCTTTTGGTGAGTAGAATGGGTCAACTTGGTTGTTAGTTGTATACTAATTAGGTTAAGAAAGCCCACTTTGCATTCAAGTGCAATCTCCAATCTAGACTGTCAACTTACAACTGCTATAGCAATCTCTACTGTTAAAATTAGCAAATCTTCATTAGACAAAGTTGCAGGGAATTTAGTTAACTTTCAAAAACCACAAGAACCGCATCAATCTGAGTTCTATAGCTCAAGATATTGGCAAAATATTAGGCACAGGTTAAGCTAGACAATATCAAAATAGATTTGCTCATTAAACTTGCAACTGATTTTCCTTATACATAAGATTTGAATCCTAAATTTGTAACACCCTACCAAATATAATACTACGCTTAAGTCATAATATTTTACCTGGTAGTTTGTTTTGTGCGAATATATCTTAATTCATCTATCCTTAATTAATTGACTAGGTTGAGTAAGTTTTTACCATGAAACGCAAAGATTGATTTGGTGTTAATTTACTTAGGCAATATATATGTCTTATGGTGCAATAAAAGAAAGATCAATATATCGGGCAGAAACTGCATCATATATATTTAGTGATGTATATATCTCATCAGAGTTTGCAACAGTACAAATACATATACAGTAGAGGGTACAAAAGTGAGGTTGTCAAACAAAACAACCTGGCCCGTATCCATGAAGTGTACTCCTAAGAGGTTTGCAAAGGACATCTAGATCAGTAACAAACACTCTCTGAGAAACACTAAAAAAAAACCAAACCTATGGCCCAAGGTCATAAAAAGGGGCCACTCTATACACTACGTTAGCGGGGTGGATAGTCGTCACTGGGCTTGAAGAATGAGCCAGAGGATGACTCTACTGCCTTTGAAGGATCATCATCATCAAGGGAGAGAAAGGGAATCAACTGAGGGGGTGAAACGGGTAGTGAAGCCACCAGTGGTGCTAGAGGTGGTGTAGGATGCGCCATATGCAGTGGAATGGCTATAAAGGTTGCAGCGAGGTTGAATAGGGGAGGAGAAAGAGGAATGGCAAAATGTTTGTGGAAAAAGAAATACAAACAGAAGCGGCAAGTTCCGATGATATATACGGAGTCTATCATCGGATCAAGGTCGAAATGTAGCTAAGGGAACTCGATAAAGAGGATGGTCGTTGCCGCCTAGTCCATAGTTTGAGAATGATGTGAACACATACAATAGGTGAGAATTTGTAAAATTCTCAGTAGGATTATTACAACTATGCTATGCTGACATTATGTCCATTCCCAGTTGTTCCAGTTTTTGTTTAATTTCATGAAAATGTGAATGATATCTAAATTGTTCCATTTCTCATTATTTGAAAATATAGTTCGAAGTAAGGTTCAGTTTTACTTAAGACAGGAAGAGACAGAATAATCATCACACAAAATATCGTACGGAATAAAACATAGTGCAAGTGAACAATAATAGTCATAAAGAAGGGCATATGATAAGAGTCATATAGAACTACATGTATAAATAGCACAATTTAAATCACAAACCATCATCACATCTAAAATCACAATGCATTAATGCATGGAAATAGAATGCACTTCATCATCATGGGTCCATAAACTTGTACTTCATAAGCTTCCCATACTTGGTCCCTTGGGAGTTTTAAGCCATATAACTCCTGGGTAATAGTCTACTTTTCCGAATCGAGCTTGTTCCTATACAGACTCGTCGGGTTTGCTTTTCTCGGCTCTCCCATCGATCCATTGTAACGCCTCTATCATATAAGCCATGCTCGAGTCATGGAGTTATATGAAAAGGTCGTCACGATGCTAAGTAAACTTTAAAATGTGAAAAATAGAATACATGGCCCTTGTACTGCTTCCTTCATTTCTGACTAATAATCTATGATACATGGATAATAAAATAATTACCCTCTAAAAGAAGTTGTGATTAAGATAACTCGCTTCGACAGTCTTTTGATTTGGCTAGTGCCCAATTCTTGCTCAATGAGTGACCTTGTACTCGGCCTCGTGTTTGACCTCCACTTGGGTACTGGAATGTTTACGGAAAGAAAAGCATACAAGCAGGCAGTGAGAACCTAAGGTTCTCGATGAGTAAATTTAAACAAATCTCATAATGTCGTCATAAATATTCCAGCCGGTCTGGTATATTATGTAAATGTGAGCACAGATACATAAACAGTGGTTGAATTTTAAATGGAAAGAATCTTTCTCGAAGCGGGTTATGTTTTAACAATCGCTGTCGTATTATATATGACAAACATAGAAATACCAGTAGTGCAATATGCTTCAACAAGAATATTAATGATCTTATCATTTAATGGGATAACTGAGGATGCACATGGAAATGCTTGTGCTTATCTGTATGCAAGTGCACTTGACTCAATCAGATCTTTCTTTTTCCCGCATTTGGTCTTACTTCTCGTGCTTGGTCCCTCGGAGGTGAATGGCCTTTCTCACCTGGGTAATAGCGCTTCTCGAGTTCGAGCTCGTACCTATACATGAGTGACGGGTTTACTTTCCCGACCCTCACACCGGTCTATTCCTTAAATCTGGTCGAGGGCTGGCCCAAGTCTTAGACAAGATCTTGCTCTACACCACGCTAGCTGGGTCTATGCCATGCCTCACGTGGTAGCTAGTACGTCCTTCTTGAAATGTTCTCGTCATCTTTCCTTTCCATATCTTGTCATGCGTGCAAATGCTTTGTGCATATATGAATATGCCTCATATCTTATTTTGCATATCATATTCTAATTATGCTCGCATGCATGACATACATGAACATAACATGTGAATGTAATATATTCAAAGTATAATCTCTCATAATTCATATTATACTTAAATTCCTACTTGCATATCTAAACCTTGTGAGCATAACATTCATAGATTTCTGCCGTAAATTTGGCAGCATAACGGATCAAGTCCGTTTTCCCATGAATAGTGCCAGCTCTCAGACAGTTCAATGATAGCAACATAAGTCAACTTAACACTTATATATCAATGTCAATCGGGCAATCCTCAACTTAAACCTTATATGTCCACTAACTCTTGTAAAATTATCATTTTGGCCATTCTGCCAATTCTATTCGGTTCTGCCCGAAACTTGTATAATCCATCTTTATCTCTATTCAACTCATTTAAATCTGAAATTTGGATATGTCATAGCCCTATATGTCTACTTTCTAACCTCATTGGTCCCATATCATTTTGATCCATATAACTCAAGATATTTAAATCTTACTTCAACTCGTTCAGTCACTAACCCGAGTTACACTCCTGGAAGTATAAATTCACTAAAAATCGAAACTAAGCTCAAAACTTACGAAATTGGTCTCATATCAAAGCTAACAGGACAACCTTTCATTTGCCACAAGTTTCACTCCATTTGCTTAAGTACACCTCGAGATATAAGTCCTGAAAGTTGACCTTCCTGAACTACTCCGTTTTAGCCTAGATTGGACATAGGACAACTTCCTCGAATCACTGGGAACAATTGGGACCATAACAAACTCGGAATCTTATATTGGGGTGTTCCTCTGTGTGTAAGCTTTCTAACAAAACTGGTTTCACTCAATTTGGAGTTATATAGGGTGAGTTATACCCTCCTCATGTCACCCTGCCCGGATGAAAGTCCTAAACCCTAGGTCAAACTTCAAAAATTCGTATCTCCCTCAATACTAATCCAATAACCTTATATGATATATCTATGGAAAGCCCTGAATGTCTACTTTCATCTAAAAATGGTTTCATCGGATTTGACCGATCGTAGGCGGCGCCGTACACTCCGTCGTACGGACTGCCGTGGAATCTCCACCAAGACAGCACCCTCATCCATCCATTTCTCTTTGTTTTCTTCTTCTAATTCTAATTCTAACTCAAAATCCTCTATGAATTTAATCACAATCCATCATAATACATCCAATAATTCATCACATACACAAAGAAGAATTCAATCTCATGCAATCATGGAGCAAGGAATTTAAGAGTAGAAGTAGAATCCTACCTCTTTGGAGTATGATCTTGCTGAATTTGAATTTGAGCTGAAGGAAGCCTTGACAAAGCTTGGAGGTTTGAGAGAGTAGATTGAGAGAGGAAAGAAGCTGAAGTGAGGAACGTAAGAATGATGAGCTGAAGAGGCAGGAGGAGGATACATATATATAGACAAAGCTTCGAAGTGGTAGTTAGAATAAGTGGCTTTGATTGGATGAAATTTTGTGGGCAAGGTTCGCCATGCCTCTCCTTTTGTGTTAAAATTGCTCTCCACGTCGTCCCAAAGCGGGATACGCTTACATTCTATCCGAAGTCGGAGATCGTCTCTATTACACCTTAAGTCGAACTCGTGTTATCCCGGTTGAGACTGGACCTGAAGTCGTATGTCGTAACTTGTCCCATCCCATCGTGGCTTGAGGAAATCTTGTATCGAGGTCGGAGGTCGAAGCCATGCGTGGCAATCCTATAATCTCGGAACTCCCTATTTGAACTCGGGAATGCCGGTCTTTGGATGTAAATCGGATACCGTAACTCGTGTGGAAATTGGCTCAAGGGTCCGAACTGTATCCACCCCAATTGAGTTCAACATTAAGGTCGGAACTCTGGAATTGAGTCACATTTCCAAACCCAAATACTTAAACTTCAAGTCGTGACTTATACACGGTGCGACATCGGAAGCCGGGTATATTTTCCTTGAGACATGAAGTCGGATCTCGTGGAAATAGTTCATGTGTTCGGATGAGAGGGCCAAGTCGGAAGTCGTGAAATGACGAAAATATAATAGTTTAAATCGGAGGTCGGAAATTATACCCAATATACTTGAACTCGAATTCGGAGATTGGAACTCGGAGTCCCTCGAAATTAGAATATGAAGTCGGAAATCCGGAATAATCAAAATTGAAGATTAGAAAGCTTATCGGGAAGGACATGAAGTCAAGACTAACTCGGAACTCGGAAATAGTCATCCTATTGAAATCCAAAAATGAAGTCGGAAATTGAAATTGGTCAATCCTGACGGCGAAGCCGAAACTCGGAAATCGGGACGTTACATCCATTCCCCTTAATTGTATTTCCAGGGTAAGCCCAAGTAAATGGAAGCCATATAGTCTTTATAGATGATAAGATTAGAAGTAATTCAACTTGAATGACATGAGAATTATATGCAAAATACATAAATTCTGTTGAAATTTTGGCAGCATAACAGATTAGATCTGCTTCCCTATGAATAGTACCAACTTAAACAGAAAATCAGTCACAACAGTAGAGCAAACATCATACATTAATGCCTCAATATTGTCATAGGTTTGCAATATCTAGCACTAATTGCAACTTACTCATGCATTAGGGTAGCCAATTACTTAAGTAGCAAATCTGCTCATATCACTCAAATATGCTCAGTTTTGTGATTTATGCCATAATTTCTACTTAGTTTATTAAATTGTGAATTTTTACTATGTTGAAGTGTTGTTTGTCTAGGTTTTTAACTTCTTTGGTTCTATCAAGTTTTGATAAGCCTAGCTCAAGATATTGAGAATTTACTTAGGTCTGCTCTGTATTAGACAGAATAGGGGTCTAAAATGTAAAAATTCTCTAAAAATAGAAATCTTACTAGATTTAAGTGAACCTTATATCATTGTAAATATAACAGAACCATATTTCATTTCCAATTAGTTTCATTTCTTTTAAGTAAGCAGAGCTCAAGTTATAATCTCTCAAAATTGGTGGAATTGGTCTGCTCTGTCTCTATCCAGTCAGGATATGGGGAAAATTTGATGAATTACTGGGAGCAATGGAGATCGAATTTGACTCTGAAATTTTTATGGCATGTTGCCTATGTGTAATCTTTCTAACAAAATTGGTTGCACCCTAATTGAAGTTGTATATGGCGAGTTATGCCTTGCACAACCCACTCTAGTCAAGTCCAAAGGCAGAAATCTAGCGTAAACTTCAAAAAATTATATCTCACTCAATACTAATCCAATGGCCTAATAATTTATACAGTTGGAAATCTATAAATATCTAGTTTCAGTTAAAATTATTTCATGAAATTCTGATGGCTATGTGCGAAGTTGTACACTTCGCAAGTACGGACGCTATAAGGTTTTCAACTCAGTCAGATTCTATTTTGCTACTCTTATGGTTTTTTTCTCAAATCCCCGACCAAACCTAACTTTAACATGTTAATTCAGTCACAAAACTCATATAAACACAATATAATAGCAATTAGAGCAATGAAATAAAAATCTTCAACAACAACTGATTCACAACTTGAAGAATAGAACCATGAATTCTACCTTTAGTTGATGAGAAAACTAATTAGACTAGATGATTTGGGTGTTAGAGGTTGATGGGAGTTAAAAATGGAATGAGAGTGAAGTGAAATAGAAGAAGAAAGAATGAAAGGGAGCAACTGGAATGGGGGGGCAAAAATGAAGAAGTTGGAGGGGATTTTGGAGTTTTAAAGCATGACAAATGGGTAGTGATTGGTGGAGGCTTGGATGGTGTATATCGAGTCAAGTTTCCCTTCGTGTTTGGGCAGCACATGGCGCCATTTAAAGAGGGTAGGAGTAGCTAAATTTCAGCCACTCAAACTAGGGTTGTTAATGTAAAATTCTATTGATTCGATTCTGACAATATAAAATATTAGATCTTTACCGATTTTTTTCAAATCGGCAAAATATTACTAAGCAATTTTGTAAAATTTTCTACATGTGTATTCTAATTTTTTTCTTAAACCTGATATCTCTAATTAATATCTAATTAACTCCTTATTAGCCATTGATTAACTTCTAATTAACCTTACTTATTTAATAAAATCAAACAAATCAATTATCAACATAAATTAAACGTTTTAAAAATTTTCGGATGTTACAAATTTGGTGTCAACAGCAAAGTTGGAGTTCTTCTTGTATTTCTAGATCATCCTAAATCATTCAAATCCTATCTCTATAGATAAATATGAATTTTACTTTGTTCGTACTTTACAAAAATCTTCTAGATTTAGGCCCAAGATACTCCAATTGATGACATATCTATGTTTCCTTGCAAGTAAAGCTAAAATCCGCCATGAAACCTATCAAGTAACCAAATATTCACCAAATTAACATTAATAGCTCAATAAATATAAGAAATCGAATTTTATGATAATTTTAGTCAAGAACTCATAAAATCTATATAAAATAGCATTAAATCTATGTCAAATCATCATGGCAATAAATGAGTATATTTTAACACTCTTAATCACCCTCCAACCACCTCCTGTGTGTACACAACTCTATTAGATATTTGGCGTACTTTAGTATAGGCTTTATAGCATCTAATAGGGGTATGCTCACCTCCATTTTCCTAAAAGTCTCAAGCAATTCTCCATTTATGTTCTCTGATTTTGAGCTTTGGGAGACCCTCTGCGGAAAAAGGAGTGGCACTAATCTCTCGTTTGAATGGTCCTATTGTCTCCTATCTATGATCACTAACTTTTGCTTCAAAGAACTTTTATTTGATTTTTTTTTCCGTCACTTCATCAAACTTCTCAATCTCAGTCACACTATCATGAGTCCCCTGAACTATCTTTGGTAAGGTCTTCCTTGATCGCAATGTTGTAACATCCCCACTTTAGTAAACGGAACGTAATGAAAATTTTGAATTTTTCCCCTTAGGCAATGTGATAATTTCTCAGGTAGCACTATGCCATAACGATCCTCACACCTGGAATTATAGGGTAGTGTAACACTGCCGTTGAAAATATGGCACTGCCATATGTTAAAAATTAAGAAATAACAAAAATGCCCCTATCAACTTTTGTTAATTTTAATCTTGCCCAAAAGTTTTAAAAATTGTACTTTAACCCCAAGTGGATATTTCCACAATAACCCTAGAACTTTTTATGAAATGACCTTTATGTCCTTACATCTATAAGATTAGCAGAATGGGATTTTAAGCAGAGCAGAATCACGTGGCAAAACCGTAGAAGTTTAAGTCTCTGCCGATTTGGCCATGGAGGCAGTCTGGTGTTAAATTACGTGGGGTGCCCCTGGACTTGCTCAAAATTACGAAAATACCATTGATTATAGAAAATAGGAAATAGAAAGGCTCCGGATTTACGAAAATGTCTAAATTACCTCGGTAATTCACTTATTCGGTTTCAATAGTTATGTAAGGGCAATTGGAGGTTAATTAAATATTAATCAAGAGTTAATTAGATATTAGTTAGAGAGATTAGGCTTAAGATAAATTAAAATGAACATGTAAACATCTTACAAAACTATTAAGTAACGTTTGACCGGTTTGGAGAAAATCGGCGAAGATTTGGTATTTTAAATCGCCAGAACCGAACCAGTAGAATTTTCTAATGGAATCCTCACTTAAGTGGCTGAAATTCAGCCACCTCTACCACATATAAGTGGCACCAAGTGTTGCTCAAGATAGTGGAAAAACTTGGCCTTACCTTCATCAGATTTTTATCATTTTCGCCTAGTTGTTCGGTTTTATCAACTACTTAAGATCAATTAGCATTAGATTAAATTTTTACTTAGAGCCAATTAAGTATCATTTAGAGAAATTAGATATAAGAGAATTAGATTGAAAGCATAGGAAGCTTTATAGGATATTCCCAAAACTGATTTACCGATTTAAAGGAAATCGGTAAGATTTCAGTACTTTGAATTGTCGGAACCGAACCAATAGAAATTATGTTATGAGTGCCCTAGGATCAATGGCTAAGATTTAGCCAAGCAACCCCCTCAAATAGCGCCTTGATAAGCCCTTGATGGTGGGAAGCCAAGCTAAATTGGAGAAGGGAGTGAAATCCACCAATTACATGCATCTAGCTCCCAAAATATCTCTACTTTTCCTTCCTTCCCTTATCATCATTTTCGTCCACCCTCTCCAGCTGTTGAAGGTCATCTCCTTCTCTTCTCTTTACTATCATTTCCACTCCATTCTCATCCATTTTCAAGTCTCATCACAAGTTGCTTGCATCAAAGACAAAAAATCCACCCAAACTCAACTAGACAAGGTAGGAAATCCTACTTCTCTTCTCACTTTCTCTGGTTTGGGGCTGCATGGTGATTATGTGTAACCTAAGATATTGATGTTATGTAGAGTGATGATGATGGTTTATGATTAATTTTGCATGTATGTTGTGATTAAAATGGGGATTGGGAGCAAATAGCTTGAAGGAGGGAGACAAATCTAGAAGTTGTTAGGGTTTTTCCTCGGCGATCCATACGGCGGAGTGTACGACTCCGCCTACCACCATTTAAATTGAATGAAACCATTTTTATATGAAACTAGATACCTAGAGCTTTCCATACATATAAAATATAAGGCCATTGGATTAGTATAGAATTAGTTATGAATTTTTGAAATTTAACCTAGAATTCTGGATTCTTATCCGGGTAGCATGAGTTGAGAAGGGTATAACTCACCCTACACAACTCCAAATTGAGTGAACCCAATGTTTAAAAGCTAACATGTAAGGGAACATCCCATAAAAATTTCAGAATTAGATAAGGTCCCGTTTGCTTCTAGTGATCCAAGAAAGTTGCCATATGTCCAAACCGGGCTAGAACAGGGCAGTGTAGGAAGGTCAGATTTCGGGGCTTATAACTCGAGCCCTACTAAGTCAAATGGAATGAAACTTTTTTCAAATGAAATTTTGTTCTATTAGCTTTAATATGAAGCCAATTTCATATGATTTGAATTAGTTTTCGATTTTTAGTGAATTTTTACTTCTAAGTGCCTGATTCTGGCTAGCCACAGGGCAGGCCGGGTTAAAAACTAAATAACTCGAGCTATAGTTATTAAAATTAGATGGGACTAAAGAGGTTAGAAAATAGACACATTACACTTTAACATATCCAAAATTGAGGTCCAAATGAGTTAGATAGAAATTATGGCTTGATTTATAAAAATCGGGTTGACTGACTATGCTGAGGCAGAATCTTTGCCTTAATGAGATTATTGTTACTATGAGTTCAATGTTAAAATACGTATGCAATCTTGTGACCTCTATGATAAATTGGTGTTCTGATGTGCTGGCACTATTCATGGGGAAACGGACACATTCCGTTATGCTGGCGAAATTTCGGTAAGGTCTATGCATGAGTTATGATATACATGTTAATACATGTGCATTTTCAAGAAAGTTATGAATGTTATGTTATGATGAACATAAGGAATATGTAATGATGAAAGTTCCATGATACTTGGACCAGCTCCGGATAAAATTTTAAGGGGAATAGATCGGTGGGAAGGTCAAGGAAAGCAAACTCGGCATTCCTGTATAGGAATGAGCTCGATCCTGAAAAGCATACTATTACCCAGGAGTCTAAATGGCCAAGAACTCCCAGGGGACCAAGTGATGGAAAATGATGAAAAGTAATGGAAAAGTTTATGAAGATCAAGTTGCAAGTTAAAGAAAGATATGAATTAAGTCAACTGCACTTGCATACAGTCAAGCATAAACATCGTTATATGCATTTTCAATTATCTTGTTAAGTCATAATGTTAATATGTTTCTTGTTGAAATGTATTTTACATTTCATATTTTTATGACTATCATATGATATGACAAGTGATTGTTAAAATATATCCCGCTTCGAGACAGATGTTTTCAACTTAAAACTAAACTACTGATTGTATATAAATGATCACATTTTTATAAGAAACCGAAGCGGCTGGAATGTTTATGATGACACCGCATGGTTTGAATTTATCTACTGAGAACCATAGGTTCTCACTGTCTGTGTGTATGTTTTTCTTTTCTGTAAACATTCTAGCACCTAAGTTGAAAATCAAGTGTGAAGTGGAAGACTGAGACATCACAGAGCAAGACTCGGAAGCAACCAAATCAAGAGACTACTGAAGCTAGTTGATGACTGACGGAAGCAAGTTCTATGTGACATGTTAGTCACAAATTTATTTTAAATTATAATTATTTTATTCTCCATATATATTCAAGATAATGAAATTTATAAGCTATATTTCAATAATAAAGTGTACAGTTGAAGGGTCATGTATTATATTTTCTGCGTTTTGAAGATTCTTTTAGCACAATGACAACCTCTTAATATAACTCCGTGACTCGAGCACAACTTATATAATAGAGGGTGTTACAAATGTAGTGACATTGACATTCCCTTTTGGATTAGGGATAGCCTGGGATGAATCTAAATAGAACCTTGAGACTGTAGTTGGCTCAATCAGGATACAATTTGACCCATCTAAGTTTGCAAATTTGGGATTGCAACACGAAGGGTGGTGTAACATCCCCTAAAATCATAATAATAATTATAAAGCATCTAATGTTGAGCTATCCCTTAATTAAGTATAATAATAATTCTAAATAGAGGAATAAACTCAAAAATTCATCAAAAATCCTAAATAAGTCTTAACAAAATTCTACCTTGTCCATAGTATGTAGAAAATTAATTAGACTCTTTCTAGGTGATTTAGCAATTTTTATCTAATTAAAATGAGCCTAAATTTTAGTGAAAATTAAGGAAAAATAAAAATAAAGCTAGAAAAATTTTGGAAATTTTCTTGTAGGCTAATTAAATTATAGTTAGTGTATTGCTTAAAAGCCTAGAAAATTAGAGAAATATAAGAAATTAGTGAAAATAAATCTAAAATTTAGGAGAATAATTAGAATAATTAGTTTGACCATCTGTACTTTTGTTGTTAAATTTAAGTAAGAGTATAACACTAATCTAATTTAGTCTTAATTAAATGGAGTAGAATTAGTCATTTTTGTATACAAAAATAAATGAAATAAATAAATCATGTCTCACAAAATTAAGCCTCAATCACTAACCTCCAGTTAGGCCAACTGGCAAGCTAGAATTAAAACTTAACAAGGAAGTTGGTGAATATTTTTTTTTCGAATTTAGAAATTGTGTGGATAGTAGATTAGGTAGACTTCTTCTTGCTTGAGAAGTTAAGATCATTTGAAGCTCTTCTCCCCTTTGGTGTTGGGTGTTTTTGCTAAGAAGGAGAGAGCTAGAGAGTGAGAGAATCTCTTCGTGTTTCCACCATCTTTTTCTTCCAACATCAAGGAAGGAGGAGTCCTTTCATTGATGCACATTGTGAGTGATCCTTGGAGCTTGCTAGGATCCTTGTTCTTCTTCTTCTTGCATGCCTAGATCATCATCATCTTCACCACGTTTCCTTCCTTTGAATTGGCAGGAGGATTTGTCCTTTTCCTCCCTGCTTAACCCTTCCATGATATGGTTGTTTTGGTTGGATTATCAGATTGCTATTGCTTGTTCTTTTGTTTTTCTTTGCATGTGATGGTGCAATGTTTTTGGACCCCTATTTTATTCATTGGCCTATTGTTGTTATTTTTGATGTATTTTTGGTTTCAAGTGTTCTTCTTGAAGTATATGTGTTGTATGCAAAAGAAACAAAATCATCATGTATATAAGTTATGGGGTGCTCTCAAGTATGGGCCAGAAGGGGAGCTGATGATGGTTTTATTCTTGTTTTAGGTAGCTATAAGCCTTATCTATTGTTCTTATGCTGTTTTCTATGTATTTGGATTTCTAGGAAGGGTTATGTTGATTACTCGGGTTAATCTTTAAAAATGAAGGGGTAAATAATCTGTTGTTTGTGTGAAGATTATAATTCTAGACTCTTAATTGAGTTTAGATTAAGCAAGAATGAATATTTTTGTAAAAGGAAACAAAATATACAAGTGTAGGCGTGTGAGGATGTAATCGGGTACAAGGGTTATCTTGGGGTAGGATTTAATTTTTGATAGTTTGAATCTTGCAATGTGTCTCATAATGTATTAAAGGGTTTGGGGAAAGTAAAAGTGAGATTTAGAAGCAAAATCTTGATAACTAAGGTTAAGGGTACAATTCGGCCAATATACTAAAAATAGAGCAAGAGTGTAAAGTTTGTGTAATATTTCATAATTGGCGTGAGGTTCTAATACTGGAGACACTAGTTCTAACTTAACATTTAATTTAGGATAAAGTGGGATTTTGTTATGTGTAGTAGACCAATTCGGCCCTCTTTGGTTCTTGTTATGAATATGTGATTTTTATGTTATCACTTAGCTAGAAGTGTTTTAGTGTAATTAGTAATGGACTGAATCAAGTAAAATAAGTTGAACAAGGAAAATTTCCATATATGTTTAAGTTTGGGTGCGTGTTCAGCGATGGCAAAGATTTGGGGTTTTTGTCTAACATAATGGTCACTTGGGCTAAATTAGTGAAAGTGAGAATTTAATCAAGTGAGAACAAAGAAATGGGACAAAATATATATATTTATGTATATGTGGTGCAATTTGGCCTAACCAAATTTGTAGGAGATTAAAATGATTTAAATTGTGAATTATCTTATCTTTTGACTATTGGCATGTACGTGAATTAATGGTGATAGTTAAATTTCAAGAAGAGAAGGTATATATATATATATATTGGCCACCTGCATGAAATGGGTGAATTCGAAATATTATTTGATCAAAGTGTGATTTAGGGGTGTTTGGCAAACTAAAAAAATTGGATAACTAAGTACAATGGGGCCTAATTTTTAATAAATGTTGTTTGATAACTATATAAATATTTTAAAACTAATTTTTATCTATACCAGTTTGGACTTAAAATTAGTTCTTAAAAAAATCAATTTAAATTAGTTTTATTTTATACCAAATTTTTCTCCTTTTATTTTATATCTTCTTACTACTTGTCAATTGTTCTCTGTTGCTATCCACTACCGTTCACCGTCACATTCCACCATCATTAGCCACTAACTGCTGCCAGTAGTTGTTGATTACCATGACTAGCTCCATCCGCCACCATTTACTGCCATTAGCTACCACTATTTGCCACCATCCATCATCACTGTTTGTCATCGTCATTTTTCGCCATCGACTGCTACCATCCATCATTGCCACTGGTTGCCACCATCCATCATCACCGATTGCCACCACCACCAACCGCCACCATTTGCCAGCGTCTGCCGCTGCCAGCCACCATTGTTTGCTAGATTAGTTTCTTTAATGATATAGTCAAAAAGAAAAAGGTACAAAAAAAGAAGAAGAACACATATTAAAATCAATTTTTAAGTTATGGAACCAAACAATGTTTAATTAAAAACTAGTTTATTTTTATACCGATTAACATAGCTAGTTCTATATTGTACCATATTAACTTGGTTTTTGAGGTTGCCAAACACCCCCTTATTGTGGACATGGAATTGAAAGAAAAGCATGGATGTGTGTATTCGATTATATTGCTTGAATATGTGCTTATGCCCTTTTGTTTGATGTCTATTGTTATGAATTAATGTTATAAGAGATTTTTCATGTGCAAAGAAAAAAGTATGTTTATCATGCATAGATAAAGTTAAGGTGATGGCATGTCTTGGCACATGCTTTAATGACCAATAATTTAAAGAACAAGGAAAAAGATGCTACGACTATGGTTTGATGACCTAGCTAAGGGAGGATGATTGGGTGGATGCTTGGGGCCATAGTTGGATGACTATGGTTTGTATGGATCTAGATTAGGGGACACCCTAGTCGAGAGCTCTCATCAAGTTGTGGTTGGATGGCTGCATAGTTGCCCTTTGAGATGAAGTAAAGAAAAGTGGAAACTTAGTGCATATTTGGGAACCAATAAAAATAGCTTTTTTTTTCAAAAAAAAAAAAAGCTGTTTTAGAAAAAGTAAGTGTGTTTGGATAATTTTGGTTGACAAGATTATAATCTAAATGTGATAATTTAAGCTATTTTTGTAGAAATAATCTTGAGCTACTTTTTGGATATTTTTATATTATAATCAAAATCTACAGTACCTAACATGCTCTAAATTTATCAAATTAACTCTAAGTATCAAATATTATACTATATAACTAATCATTTCATACCCTTTTCAGTAATTTTATCATACAAAAGTAACTTTTTTATACAATCCAAACAAAAATAAATTATCTTAAAACTATTTTTCAGTTAAAATATCCAAACATAAATTGATTCTCACATAATCGATTATACAAATAAGTAATTCTTGAGATAATTTTAATCTTACAGTCATTCCCAAACATGCATTTAAAATAAAAAGGTCTTGTGTGCCATGCATTATTCTCAACATTATGCCATGTATGAAGAGTTAGCTTTTGACTCATTGCATCTTAAATTATGTTCATGCATGATATTATTGCTTCATGCATAATTTAATTTATCCCTGTCTACTTGCCTTAATTTAGTGAATTGCTTGTAACTATATTAATTCCCATGTACTTGTTATTTTTATTTTTATTTTTACTCTGCCCGATAGGCTCCTGAAAGCACCACCTCCTATTGAGATTATAAATCTCATTTATGATTTTCTTTGGTGCTTTCAAACATCTAGAGTTATTGCTCGCATCATGATCATCTTGGAGGTAGAGGTGACGGTAGTATATGACCCCATCACAAGTCAGGGATATTTGGTTCTGCATGACTTTCATCCCATCTTTTATGTGATCACCTAATGACCTAGGCCTTAGGATTCTCTTTTGCCACTCCACTTGATGGATAAATAGATCCATATGTTATCCATTGTTTTCATCTGTATATGGATCAAGCAAAGGAACTTTATATTTGGGATGATTATATTAACTTTATTTTTCTTTCTGTTGTAGACTATACTTTTTGCTGGATAATTGTACCTATGGATACTTTAGGCCTAAATCTTTAGACTTTATGATATGATATGATGTTATTCAATATAATCTTGTATTCTTTTTCCGACTAGTATGCTTGTGGAAATTTGGATCCGATCATCAATGTGATAAAACTAATTAAAGAAGCAAAAAAATTTAGGGGAGAAATTAACTATGCAACTCGGTTATAGAAATAAAATTAGCTAAGTTAATGTGACACATTCTAGTTTAATTATTAATCAGAATTAGAGATAATTAGGTTAATAATAAACTAGTAAGGTGTTATTGGCGGTTTTGTTTCCTCAATATAATACAGGCATATGCATTAAGCCAACCAAGTAATAAACTGGTGAATAGAGTATCGTTCTCATAAGAATTAGATTAGCTAAGTATCAAGTCCCTAATTTAGATTCTATTTAGATTGTAAAAAAGGCAAATGGATTGCAATTAACAAGACTAAAGACGTAATTAAAAAGAATAATTATGAAAATAAGAATTAGCAATCGAAAGAGAATGTAAGTGATATGATTTTATCTTGATGTCTAATGAGTATTGTCCTTCTATAACTATTTAAATCTAATTATCTAATTGATAGGAAAGGATACTATCCTGATCAGTAGCAATTGCAGCTGCGATGGGATTGCCGAGGGCACCACAATTGCAACATTGCGCTTGCGGTTCGTAATTTAAAACCATGGTTAACACCATCTTGCGCTCCAATGATATTGAGTGCAGAAGGGGTATCACGACCTCGGGACCCTGTTGGATAGCCATGTTTGCGGAAGCAGACCTCTACCGTGTGGCCTGCCTTGCCACAGTAAACACAAAGCTTGTTGGAGCCACGGCCGAGAGAGGGTGGGGTCCCTCGAACTCGACCCCGTGTGTCCGTGGCACTGATCGCATCTTCTGGAATTGGTAAATGGTGTTGGCGCTCTTGTTGTTGAATCATGGAGAAAACTCGATTAAGTGGAGGCACGGGATCCTTGAGAAGAATCTGTGACCGGCCCCCTGCAAACTGCTCATTCAGTCCTGAAAGAAACCTTAGAATCTGATCCTGCTCTCTAAAAACGTTGATATTGCTTCCAGCGGCACAACTGCATCTAACTGAACATAAACAATTGAAACCAGGTCTATAGTGCTCCAATTCTTCCCAGAGAGCTGTTAACTCAGTGAAAAAAAATCACTTACTGACAAGTTCCCTTGCTTGAGATCACCCTGCGAGAATCGTTCTCTCAGATTGCGCCAGACTTCAGCCATGTTCTCTATAGCATCAACACTTCTTGCAATTTCCGGGGACACGGAATGCATGAGCCAAGAGTGGATGAGGTCGTTGCACCTCTCCCATGCTGGACATAGAGGATGGAATGAGTCAGGTGCTGAAATCGCACCAGTTAGGAAACCGAACTTGTTTTCGGAGATCATGGCCCGTCTCATGGATCTGGCCCAGATGTGATAATTTGGTCCAGTGAGTGGTGAATGCTCTATGGTGATAGAAGGACTTTCATTGGGGTGAATGTAATATGGGGACGATGGATTTTGTGTGGGGTCAGAGGTGTTTCCTCCCACATTGGTATTAGTAGAAGATTGAGGTGTGTTTGTACTGGCATGGGAGTTTCTGGCCATGAAGTTAAGATGTAGCTGCTTATGCCATATTAGAAATGTAAAGAGGAATGAAATAATCGAGACATCAATTGGTTTGGATGACACACTGAATATTATTTCATCACAATGATGTGAATATAAACATGGTGAAGTGAGCACAAAAAGAGTACGTGCAGTACAATTGGTGCGGATCTCCCTCCTGATATCACGGCTATGAAGATATTACTCCATCACTTGAGGTGTCAAGGCATGAAGCTCCACGAGATTTTGCTCCGCGTGATTTGCTCTAGTATCTTCATTGGGTGTATCTCTCATGAGTGGTTTATTTGGTGCATCACATATAGTTGAGTGACCACGTACTGCTGCAGGTTCCATTGCACTTTGTTATTTTCCTTTGTTCTTACTAAATTAAATTCTCACTTTCACTATTTTAAGTTTTAACCCAAATAACCATCAAATATACAATATAAACTACACAATAACCTCTCTAACCCTTGCCATGGCCAAAACACATACAACCCAAAACATATAAGAAATTGTTTAATTTATTTTACTTGTTCCAATTCTTTGTTAATTACTCGAAAACACCTCTAACTAGGTGATAACATAAAAACCAATTGCTGGTTACAAGGACTTAAATGGGCCGAGTTGGTCTGCACACATAAAAAAATTCCACCTTGCACTAAAATCAATTTTAAGTTAAGACTAAGTACTCTAGTATTAGAACTTTACACCAATTATGAAATGTGACACAAAATTTACATCCTTACCCTATATTTTAGTATATTGGCTGATTACAGCCTTTCCCTTCACCTATTAACTTTTTACTTCGAAATTTCACGTTCACTTAACCCAAACCTTATAATATATTACGAGACACGTGTATAAGGTTCAAACTTATCAAAAATCAAATCCTTCCCCAAAATAACTTTTATACCCTGGCACATATACACTTGCATACAAAAATACTCATTCTTACTTAATCCAAACTTAATTTAAGTCACTAGGAGCAATCTAGTAGTAAAATACGTGGATAGTATGCATGAGATTGGGGATTCGAACCTTATTGCCAGTGATGTACCCCAAAAATAAAAATCTAAACTTAATTAAGGGTCTAGTGTTGTAATTATCACACAAACAAGAAATTATTTACCACCCTTCATGCAAAAACCCGCAGCCATATCCACCCCCTCAAAACCAAGTTTTTCTGCTTCATTTTCAAAGAGTAACCCCTGTATATTCACCATAGCCCTTCCTAGAAATCAAAACACATAGAAAACATGCATGAGAACAACAAGTTAAAGATTATAGCTACCCAAAACAAGAATAAAAACATCATCATCTCCCCTTGTGACCCTACACTCAAGAGCACCCCTTACCCACATACATGAGATTTTTGCTTCTTCTTTTACATACAACACATACACCTCAAGAACAACACTTACAATACATGATACATCAAAAACAACAACTCAAAGAACACAAGTGGGGCAGCAGCTCCTCCAACACATTTGCACCATCACATGCAAAGAAAAACAAATGAACAAGCATTAGAACATCATAATTCAACCAAAACAACAATATTCTTGGGAGGGTTAAACATGGAGGAAGAGGAAAGAACCTCCTATTAGTTGTATACCCTAGAGCTGATATATGTATAAACAATTCCTATTAATGGCAGTTTATTATTCTTTTATTCATAATTTGTGCATGTTTATTAAAATAAGTCCATTAGATACTTGTTAGATATTTTATTCTTAAGAGTTGAGAATATGAGTGACGGAGTAGTCTAGTACAAGATCTTTAAAATAGTTCACTATCATAGGAATATTAATTAGGCATTATTATTCCGGAAGATTATCACCTCTATCTGTTTCCGTGATTAGTAGAACATGCTAATGAAGATGGAATAGTGAGTCTCATGCTATACAACATTAGATGTCAAAACAGATATGTGGATACTTATATGATAAGTAGGTCAAACGTGACGTATAGATAATATTTATATGGTATTTTACTAATGTCAATGAAACATTATCTAAATCATATTAGTGCATATAATCCTTTGACCTGAGATGGCACGGTTATCTTATACATAGGCAACTATAGTTTGCTACTGCTTATATACTTATGTTATGTATTATCGTTAGGCAGTTTGTGGCTACAGTTAGTTACGTACGGAGATAGATGAACAATCAAGAAGGAATTCATTACCTTGAGTAAGCAAGGATAGGTCCTATAGATATAAGGTTATTCTTGATCATGAAATCCTTGGCCAAGATACTTGGACTTAAATGAAAAGAGTTTCTATTTCACGTCCTATTGATTAAACAATAGAAACCTAGAAAGTTCATATGGTCTAAGCTATAGGGTTTGACATTATCCATGACCCTAGCTGGATCGGGATGCCGTAATGAAAGGATTTGAGTGCGTGGCAAATATGATTGTTGGTTCATCAGAATATTTTAATTAATATATTCATCCCTATTTGGGTGGTCACGGCATGTTGTGCTAGGTGTTACCCATGACTTATGAGAGTCGAGGATATTTTGGGAATTTTACTTTAGATATGGAAAGAAGTTTCCGATAAAATCAAAAGGTTGATTTTATAATCTCATTACCAATTAGAGATGAACCTAGTTAGTCACAAACAATAGAACATGTACTCACCGAGAATGAATTAATTCTAATTAAAATAGTTAATTAGAATTTTAATTATTGGATTAGACTTGCAATTTGATTGCAAGGTTGCTAGCACATCTCGAAGTCAAGTCCAAGGTGAAGATGGATCCTCATAAGGAAAGTTTCTATAAAATGGAAGGTCCACATTTTAGAAACTCATGTCAAGGGGTTTTTGGTCTTTTCTAATTTTGGATTAATATAGGACATGAGATGACTTATATATTAATTGGCCTATTTAAAATAAGAATTATTTAAGAAATAATTTTAGTTTAAAATGGTTTGTTTGTTTATTATGGGAATCAATTAGGAATTGATTATGGCATAAATATCAACCCATATTTTGCAAAATTATAACCCTAGAGAAAAGAAAAGGAAAGGCCACTATTGATTACAATAATTTGAGAGAGAAGGCTAAGGGCCAAAGGGAGAAGACAGAAACCTTTGAGCGTACAAAACTCTCTCGTTTGTTGAAAAACTCTCTGACACCACCACCCACTCCAAAAAGTCATATGAGATTCTTGTTCTTCAAGAGGGCAACAAAGAACGGATCTTGGATTGAGAAGAGGAGTTACTTGGCGGATCGTATTCATGTGGACGAGCTAGAGGTCGTGCGATTATGCGATTGTGTGTTTGTGAGATGAACATCAAATTTCTACGGAATATTGCTTCAAGAGGGAATTGTCTCATACAATCCTTTTATATTTTCAGGTGTTTACATTGTTTAAATAATACGAGATAATACCAAATTCATGAGATATGATTTCATAAGTGTTATTTGATCCTATATAAATGCGTTCATGTGATTAAAATTTTTGTTTGTTCATTCCGCTGCATTTATCTCTTATGTTTTCTAACACCTCCTACCATCAAAAGAAAGAAACTTGGTTGAATGATGATGAAGTTGACAAGCCAAGAGGAAGAACAAGGGACTCCTATCAAGCTCTCAAAGTGCCTCACCAAGTGTATCTCTCTAAGTACTTCATCCTCCTTGATTTTGGAGGAAGAAGAAAGTGGAAACAAAGGAAACTCTCACTCATAAGCTATCTCTCCTTCTTTGGCCAAATTGCAAGAACAAGTGGGAGAAGAGCTTCTTTTGATTTAACTCAAAGAAGAAGTAGAGACCATACTACTTACCACCTAATCCAGCATTCAAAAATTTATTTAAATAAAAAAAGAAATTTAATTATGAACTTCTCTTCTAAGTTTTAATCCTAGGATGTCACTTGGCTACAATGATGGTTGTGATTTGTTCTTATTTTTGTGAGACATGAGATATTTTTTTTCCTTTTATTTTCCTTTCTAAGAATTACTAATTCTACTCACTTTAATTGGAACTAAATTAGGTTAGTGTTACATTATCACTTAAAATTAGTCAAAAAGTTATACATGGTCAAACTAATTATTCTAATTATTGTCCTAAATTTTCTAGATTTATTTCCTCTAATTTCCTATTTTTCTTTCTCTAGCCAACCAATTACATAATATATATAATTACAAAAATGCACAAAGAAATTCTAAAATTCTTACTGTCAATTTTAATACACTAAATATGATTTAGTTAGCCTGTAAAATTTATAGAATTTTTCTAGCTTTATTTCTATTTTTTCTTAATTTTACTAAAATTCAAGCTCATTTAAATTAGATAAAAATTACTAAACAACCTAGAAATGGTACTTATGAGGTAACTAGCAAGGTAGAATTTTATTAAGACTTTTCTAGGATTTTTGGTGAACTTTTGGGTTTATTCCTTTATTTTAAATTACTATTATGCCTGATTAAGAGATAAATATAACATATACCTCTAAAATTATTTCTATGATTACAGGGGATGTTACACCTCCTCTATATAAAGAAGAACACTCTAGTTATATGATCATCAAAGTTTCAGAATCAATAATATCCATGTGCCTTTTACAACCATGTTCTTCTAAAACTTTCTCTTCTTCTTGAAAGATCAATCCCTTATATCCTAAATATGCTCCTATAGTTTGAACAAACAAAGGAAGTAACAAGGCTATATGAGAGAATATGCTATACACTTGACTCTTTATAAGGATCCTATATCAAAAATATATCAGACTAACGATCCATTGTTCTCGGTCCTCTTATCATAGATATATGATCTTTACGAATAATTGTGGCTGGATAAAGTAGGCTATTGTATTAATGCCAAAATGCTCGCTCTGTGAAAATAAAGATTGTATGTCTAAGTTAATGGGGCTATATTTCTTGTGAAGCTCAATGTATTTGTGTTGTCTTCTTATATTACTCTTAGATTGCTTTCATCCAATTTTTTTTTCCATTTCATTTTATATTCTAACTTACTATTTTATTTTTTAATAGTCTAATTTATTTACATTCTTATTTATTTATTTATTCATTCATTCATGTATGATCATACTTATAATGTTGTTTATGAAATAAATCATGAGTAATAGAAGAATTAAAATTAATTGTGATGTCAGCGACGCTTTGGCTTTCTCAAGCTAAGAAAATCTTTTTATGATTTTGTCAGGAATGCTAGCGGGATTATAATGATTTTCAATAAAAATCTTATTAGCATGTTAGTTAGTTCATCCCAACTTGATCTTATGGACATTTGTTAAAAAAAAAAAAGGTTAATGAAAGTAAATTCAGGAGAGAATTGAGTACCAATTAAATAAACTCTTCTTGAAATTGTTGAAGCCTTATCTCAGATTTTACTAGAAGCATTCACAGGATTTGAATTCAATTGTAAATCTAAAGGTAGAAATTACTTTCATAATTTTTATACATAAATAATAATAATAAAGGAATTTATATAGTCTTAACCATGTAATAAATAAAACTTTACTTTGAACACTTATTTTTAAAAGCAAAACATCTCCTTGATTTGAAATTTGATATTTGATAAAAAAAATTAAAAATGGCTGACAAACAAATAGAAGAGGATCAAACTATCGAATAAACAAACTCTTCTTGAAACTCTCGAGGTCTCATGTCAAATTTTGTCAGGAGTGTTGGTGGGATTTGAATTCAATAGCAAATTTACAGCTAGAATTATTTTCATAATTTTTATACATAAATAAATAATAATGGTAAATGAATTTATATAGTCTTGACCTTGTTATAAAACTTTACTTTAAACACTTATTTTTAAAACCAAAACAAAATTTCTTTTATTTGAAATTTTACATTGGATAAAATAATTTTGAAAATGGCTAAGGATGAAAATTTCAGGAGAAAATCAAAGCATGGATTTAACAAACTCTTCCTAGAAATTTTAAGGCGTCGTAACACATTTTACTAGTAATGCTAGTGAGATTGGACTTCAATATAAAAATAGGATCAAATAATATTCTGACAGCTTCTTCTTCTTTTTGTAAAAATATTTTTTCATAAATTTATCAAAAAAAAAGGAATATTTTTGTAAATAAACTCAATCGAAAATAACTATGTATAATTAGAAAGATGATGAGACTTCAAGTCTCCCATTACACACCAGGGGATATGGACAAGCCGCCAACCCCTGTCATGCTAATATTAATTTTTTTTTTAACAATTGCTTAATTCCAATAATTTTTGAAAAGGGAAATCAAATTGTCAAGTTATTAATTATTTTGCACAACTTAATGAAGGTAAACATCTAAGAATGGATATATCAGCGATCTTGTAGAATTATGTTCCTGCTCTTTCGTGTGTTTAACCAACTCCCAAATTCATATCCAGTTTTCAAAGATCGTTTTCTAAACAAATGGGTTTTCCAATGTTTCTCCCAATTTTAAGTAAAACATGGTGGCTCCTCTATCATTTTTCAATCAATTTTTACCTTTTTCACCACGTGGTGGCAATCGTCGTACTGACCGGCGGGGTCCCTAAAATATATTTCCCACAACGATGAAAGCCATTCTGAACCTCGCTGCTCTGCTTCTCCCCTAATGACGCGGCTGATAGGAAACTGGAACAAAAAAATACATAATAAAAGACCACTGGACAAGTTTATCACCAATGTCATCCCCAATTGTGTCATTCCCTCTATCACCGAATTCCAATCGTTGAATGGAATTGGAATTCGAAGATTTAGAGTATAATAATCCAACAGCTCCATTTGTCGTCTGAAAATGCGATGATATTCCAATGGGTTTATTACGTGGACACCAAACCCTTTCAACAGCACTGGTACATACTCTGATGTCATTGATAGTGATACTGCCGAAACTTTGATTCTAAACCTTCGTCGACTTTTAGCTCTACCATTCAGGAATCTAGTGCATCGTTGGTCGTACATTAGACACACATGGTCCGATGAAATTTCACTACGTGATCTTCCCATGTACAGCTTCACATTGCTCCCTTGAACTTCATCATCACTAATCGTAAATATCAACCTGAAACCCTCTGATGGGATATTAGGAACGATGAAGCATAAAATGAAGCCCAACATAGGGGCATATGGAGTAGAAGAGAGATCAATAGTTAGATAATCCGTTGTTGTTCTATAATCCAACCAGCCTGGAACAGTGCTCCCTGGATACACATAGGAGGCTTCTGCATCATGGTCTTCATCGGAATCTTCAACATTGACGCGTTCTAGCGCAGACAAATATTGGTATGCAAAGTTCCCTATGTTGATATGAACATTAAACTCAATGGCATTGAGAAAATTCCCCTCCAACTTCAAGCAATTCCAGAACACAACCTTTTTCTTATTTTCTTTCAATTGTTCAGCAACGGTTGAAGGGAACAATACTTTCTTTAATGATGTGCAGTTATCTGCATCTATTGTTTCAATGGAGAGGGGAAGCTCAGGTAGAGTCTGAAGGTTCTTGCAGTCACTTATGCCTAGATATTGTAACCTTTTGAGATGCTTGATGCTTGTAGGCATGCTCTTAATTTCAGAGTTCGCTAGATGTAGCTGTTCAAGTTTGCTTAGATGTCCAATAGATGAGGGCAATGATTGGATGGACGTGTGTCGTAAATCCAGTTCTATCATATTCTCTGATGTAACCGAGAATTTCTTTAATCTTTTGCAGCCATAAAGGTTCAGATAACGAAGGGATGTTAAATGAGCAGTGCTTTGAAGGCTGGTAAGTGCATTGCACCAACTTAGATCCAATGTCTCAAGCTTGTTGAGAGAGAAGACAGATGGATGCACACGAGTCAACCCTGGACAATGTTTGAGATCCATTACCTCAAGATTTGTGGCCTTCGATAAGTCTGGCAACTCCTTCAGTTGCGACGAAAAAGGGAGTTTAAGGACCTTTAAACTCATAAGATTCTGTAACAATTGCAAAAAACGAAGATATTAGTGAAGTGCTTAATTTTGTATTCTTTGATGAATTTGACTTTAAAAAATAAAAAATAAAAAAGCTAAAACTACGATGAATATTCATATGAAAATAACAAGGACAATGATATTCACAATTTTCATGAAACCATTCTTATACCATTTTCTTTTAGATAATAAAATGAAAGAAGAAAATCTTTTAATATATATTTTCTCTTTCTTCATTTTTCATATACAGAGATAGCAAATTCTCCCTCTATTTAGAAATTTTAGCGAGAACTACATTATTTGCAATCCTAAGTTTGGGACAATTCTTTACCTAAAAATGGAGACACGAACAAAACCGTCGTGAGGCAGACTTGGGAACAAGAGTGAGGATCACAACCCATTTATGAGATCTTATATGTAAAATTACTAAAATGCCTTTAATATTTTATATATGTTACATATTTGAGCATCCTTTATAATAATTTTAATATTTTATAATGTTAATTTAAAAAAAATTGAAAAATCTCTCATTTTTAAGATTTTAATTGGTATGTACTAATAATATAAAAAATATTTATATTATCATCCAATCAAATATTTATATTTGTAAGATTTTTAAGATAGTGGGTAATTGAGTCAAATACTTTTACTGATACGGCAATACATGATTAGATGATTAAATATCTGTATAAAAATTTTTTATACTAATAATACATACAAATTAAATCATATTTTTTAACCTTAATTTGATACGACTATTCACTTAAAACATTGTCCAATCATTCTCGTTTCGCTTTGCATAACCTTTATCTCATATTTTCGCCCCTACACAACATTCCCACAATCATTCATTTCCATCATCTATTTTGTCTCTACATAATTGCACATAACTCCCATGACCATCCCCTTCCTTCGTCTTCTTCATAATCATCCCTACATAGGTGTACATCACAACCCGCACCCCTTTCATCTTCTTCGTCCATTTTTCTCATCATCAAAACCACATCCTCAGATCCAGCACAACATCACATACTCAATGTTGTAATCGACATGAATGCAATTAGAAGTGTTGTTGGTGCAACCCAAAGTGTTGTTATTACCTGCAACCTGGCATGTTAGCATTACTGGTAGCCTCATTGTTGTAGCCAGTCGGCCAGCTTGCTAGCCTTACCCTCTTATCTTTATTACACATAAATTTTCAAAATTTCCTTTGATTTTTTTTTAAACTTATTTAAGGATCTTCACATGGACCTAAGGGGAGCTAGAGAATAGGACTAGGAGAATAAAAAATCAATAGCAAAGATCGGGGATGAAGATGGGGACTAAATGGGATGGAGTGGGGATGAGGTGTAAACAAAACAAAGCCACTTTTGTGGCAAACATATGTTTCGGAGCATAAATGCATGTAGGTGGTAGATGAAAATTTCCCTCCTCCTATAGTGCTTGTTTCAAAAATGTACGTGGATTTTTCCTTCTTGGTTTTTGATGGTGCAGTAAAGAGGAGGAGATCTTCCTCTATAAATAGAGGCCTCTTTGTTGGTTTGAGCATCCCACTCTAGAGCATGTCATCTCATAGAGTAATATGTTCAGAAAGAAAGGCATTGATTTCAACAAAATATTCTTCTGATTATTAGACTTGCCACTATTATTAGAGTACATAGCTCTAGCTATATGTGCTATATTTGATTTGCATCTTGAATAGTTAGACATGTAAATTTTATTTTTCTTCATGAAGAACTTGAAGATTAGATATAGATGCTCCTTCCAAAAGAGATTGAGGAATAAGGAGAAGAAAACTTGGTTTATAGGTCAACCAAATCTCTATACGCCTCGATAATAGCAGGTGCCAAAGTATTGATACAAGAGATTTGATCCCTTCATAATTTAACTTGGAAACAACAAACTGGGTTTAGGCCATTATACATATTACAAGAGTTGGTGATAATGATTTCATCATTTTACTTATGTATGTCGATGACATACTAGTAGTAGGCCCCAACAAATATCAAATCCAAGAATTAAAGGCATAATTGGCTAGGGAGTCTAATATGCAAGATCTATGACATGCAAATAAGATTTTAGGGATCCAAATTCATTGAGACAGAAAGGACAAGAAGATTTGGCTTTCTCAGAAGAACTATCTGACAAAAATCATGTGGCACTTCAACAAGCAAGATTGTTAGCCAGTTTCTACCCCACTTCCTGTTAATTAAAAATTATGCTCAAGTATGTGTCCTAGCAATGAATCAAGAGAGGTTGGAAAAGTCTTGTGTGCCATATGCATATGTAGTGGGAAGCTTTATGTATGTCATGATTTGCATAATGCCAAATACAACTCATGTAGTGTGATTGGTTAGTCAATTTATGGCAAATCCAAGTAGGGAGCATTAGAATGCTGTTAAAAGATCCAAAGATATATCAAAGGAAGCTCTAGTGCCGTATTATGTTTTGAAAGATATCAAAATTTGTTATCAGGCAATATGTTGATTTAGATTTTGTAGGTGATCTTCGTAAGAGAAAATCTAGGGTGAGCAAGGATTCGAACCTGACACTATTAAACTATGTGTTCACAATTGCAAGCAGAGCTATGGGCTGATTATTTAAGTTACAAATGTTGTAGCTCTATATACTATATAAAAAGAACATATGGTAGTTACACAAGCTTGCAAACAATATATTTGGATTCAAAGGTTAATGGAGGAGCTCAGACGTAAACAACATAAGATTCTTGTGTTGTGTGATAATAAGAGTGCCTCGCACATTGTAAAAAATCCAGCCTTTTATTTTAGGATAAAATACATAAGAGTTCGATATCACGTTGTTCGAGAAATGGTCAAAGAGGGAAATGTGGATATATAAAAGATTCACACTAAAGATAACCTAGTAGAACTCATAACAAAATGAATCAACTCTAACAAGTTTAAATGGTGTAGATCGTCTTATAACCTATCAAAAATGTAATAAGCATGGACTTTGCAAGATAAGAAAAGGTTTAAAAAGCTCACTGAAATTAACTTCATGAACAAAATAAAACTACTTTTATGGCAAAGTCAAAAGTCTAGGCACATATTTTGGTGCATTGATGCATGTGGTTCCTCCACCTACAGTGCTTGTGTTAGAAATATGGAAGGATTTTTCCTTCTAGTTTTTTAGTGGTGCAAAAAAGAGGAGGAGATTTTTCTCTATAAATAATAGGCCTCCTTTTTGAGTTGAACATCCCAATATCCCACTCCAGAGCATCTCACTTGATGTTATAATAGTGTCTTCTGAGAGTTCTTTATACAAGGAGTTGTATTCTCCTATTATCAGAGAGAGAGTTATTATTTTCTTCTTGTATTTAGAGAAAAGTTATAATATTATCTTTCAAATAATAAAAGCCTTCTTTTCGTGTCCATGGTATTTCCCTCATCATTATGGGGTTTTTCACATTAAATATATTTTTTGCTTCCAATCTTTTCAACTCTATTTTAGTTGTTAATACTATCTTCATAACTCTAGTACCCAACATTAGAAGCAAGGAGACACTTTTGTTCCCATATGCTTGAGTGCCATCCTTATTCCTAAACATCTATGATGCAAGCGAGATATATAGCTAAATTAATAGTAACAAAGCACATATAACATAAACTTACTTGGACTCCATGCCAAAGTTTTTCCATTTGGCTATATGGCAAGTCCAATATAATAAGGTTTTCTGCAGAAAATTTCTCTGGCAAGGATTTTAGAGGGTAATGCATCCAACCAAGATATCTTAGTCCATTTGGCAATGATTGAAGCCCTTGAGGAAAACGTAAGAGGAATTGATTTCCCCCATAAAAGTCTAGAAATCGTAATTTACTCAGCTTAGAAAATACTTGAGGGCTGAACTGCATGTCCTTGAGTGTTGTTCCTGAAAAGTTGAAGGTTATGCTTCTAATGGCCTCAGTACCCTGCTAGGAAAGCATGTAACAAAAAAAAAAAAAAAAGAATCAACAGCCACATTTTACACAAAGAACTATGATCTAACTCAAATGTTTTTATAATATAAGTTTGGCTCTTACCTCGTTATTTTTCAATACTTGATAAATATCATCAGGATCCCATAGTCGACTATGGCTTCCAGGGCCTTCAATAGATTCTTGATGAACAATCTCCCAAGCCATTTCTTGTACAATGTCATGCATTCTTACAATAGTCTCGTCAGAAATTGTTATCAAAGCTATATCTTTAAGTCTTTCTAACCCAGCATCTACTTGATAATCGCCTTCTTTCAATAAAATTTTCAAGTAGCTCATTTTCAAATGCATTCCATCAAAAAAGCATGCAATATCTAAAAGTATAGTTTTCTGTTGGCGATCTAAATCATCATAACTCAATCTCATTATATCAAGAATCTTTTTATCTGCCATCTTCCCAAGTTTCTCCAATCGACTTTCCCACTTTTTTTTATCTTCTACTTGAAAAAGTTGACCCAAAACTTTAAGAACTAATGGATTGCCCTTGGCGTAATTGACTACCCTCTTTGATAGTTCGTGGTACTCCATTTCAAGATGGTTTTGTTTAAATGCGTTCAAATTGAAAAGCTGAAGTGCTTCATCAAAGTCCAATGCCTCAACCGGGTATACAACAGCATCTTTGGCAAGCACTTTCTTATCTCTAGTTGTTACAATGATTTTGCTACCTGTTCCAAACCACTCTTGTCCTCCAACTAGAATTTCTAGTTGCTCTGATTCATTAACATCATCAAGAACGACAAGAACCTTGATACGAACGAGCCTTCTTTTAACATGATAAGGCAATTCATGTGGAGTGCTAATTTTCAGATCTTCATCTAATAGTGCTGAGAAAAGTTTATTCTTTAAATAAATTAATCCATGCCTCTTTGATTCTTCCCTTACATTTGCCAGAAAAACACTACCGTTGTATTCAGAACGCATTCGGTTAAATACTTCTTCTGCAATAGTTGTCTTTCCCATGCCACCCATGCCCCAAATTCCAATTACACAGACATTGTCCGGCTCTTGTCGTAACAAGGATTCTACTTTTGCAATTTGTTTGCCAATTCCAAGTAGTCCTTTGGAGGGAACTTGGCGCATATGTTTCATCCTTGTAATCACCCATTGGACGATGTCTTCAATCAGCTCGGCGTCATCCCTATACAACAAATAGCAGTCAAAATGTATGAAGTTCAATGATATTATTATTGCTAATATGACGTGACAGCCATTCCGGCTTGTGATGACATGTAGAATAATAAACTAAATCTGACATATTTTATCACATTTTATCTTAATTTATCAATGTTCTTACTTCGTCATGTTCATGTAATAATTATAGGTTCATCGTATTTTTCTATCAGATATCTTAACATTCAAGAACTTGTACTTTTTCAAGAGTTAAAGTTTTAACATGAATGTACTTAAGTCTATTGTCTCTCATGCGTCATGAAGTATCCAGTGCATCACATAATAGTGCATTTGCAAGTAAAGCAAGAAATTTAAATCAAGTGAATTTCTTAAGAGGGTTTGAGAAAAGGAGTGGATTCTCTAAATTAAAAATTTTACATAATAAAGTCATGTGAAATTTTCAATTAAGAGGATTAATTTCCAGTTGAGTAGTTCCTTCTTTATCTATCTTTCTTACTTCCAATACACATTTCTTGCCAGTTGCAATCTAATTTTAAGTAATTGACATTGATTATGTGCCACGTGGTTATACATCACGTATTCGTTTACTGCTAAGCCAACTTCATGAGGTTATTTTTATTTTTTTTATGCTTTATTTTTATTTGCTTTGAATCATAGATAATAATATTTTAACAATTACCAAAATGCACCTGATGTAATAATTGAAATTTAGTAACATTCAAAAAATATTACTAAATTATTAAAAGTGTTGTTAAAACTCTTTAGTAATGTAGACTGTATATAATATTTGTAAAAATTAATGTTAGCAAAATAATAATAATAATAACAACACTTTCTTACACCTTTAATAACACTTGCCAAATATTGTAATTTAAATAAATGTTGCTAAAAAACTAAGTATATATGTAATAATGTACCTCTGTTTGTTATCATTGTTATTACTATTATTGTTGATGAAGATCTTAATTTTAATTTTATATTCATTAACTTTTTCTATTATTTATTCTTGTATTAATATCTAAATTAATGAATTTAAATATATTAACAATTATATGAGATATTAAATTCATTAAATGATGGAAACACATCATAAACGCAAATGTTAAACTTTTCACCAAGCGCGTCAAAATCAAATTAATTAAATTCGTTAGCAAAAGGTATTGATGGATGTACTATTAATTAAAAGGAAGAGTAGGACATCAAGAATAACTTCTTCTTCTTCTTCGGTCAGGAAGAATGACTCTTTTAAGAGCTTAGTTTTTCATAATAGGGTTATTATATCACTAAATTCAACTTTTATTTATTAAAGATTGAGAATGACAAAGATCATCAAACTCTTACTAGTTACTACTTGATGAAGGAATCTCTAATATGATATATAGAATTAACTAAGTCAAAATCTTAATCTTTAAAGTAAGCACTGATGAAAAGCTTTATTACAATTTATATCTCTAATAAATTTTTTATGTGTTTTCAATATCTACTCTTTTTTCTTTTTCTTTTTTTTTTTTTGGGGGACCTATATGCAGTTTAATCAAATGGGTCAACAAAGCATAGCTTGACCGATCAAAATCCAAGCATGAAGCTGGTGCATCTTGCTTCATTGACTAATATTTCAGGAAATAATAAGCATGCATTATTGTGAAAACAAGGAAAAGAGGCTAGATCTTGCAATATATGGCTTGATAGATATGCATATAATTTATATCATAATAAATTAACTGCAGGAAAACTTTAAAGGGGAAACAACGTTACCCATATTTTGATGAATGAATCCCTGATATAGCTGCAGATTCATTGAAAGCAGATCTCCAGCTTTCCACTGTGATGTTGCCATACCTTACCTCCTGTTTAGCAAAAGCATCAGCAAAAGTCCCCTTTTGATGCCGAACATCTGCCGGATCTACGCCGTAGAAAATAGGTATTACGATCTGTCCATATTTTTTTCTGCACTCCATTATTTTTACAAGCTCTTGCAAACACCAACGTGAAAACGCATAGCCTTCTGAGAATATGACCAATGAAATTGATGATCTTTCAATTGCTACGAGAAGCTCTCGTGATATTTCCTCCCCTCTCTCAAGTTCATTGTCCACGAAGGCAACAATTTGCTTTTGATATAATGCCTTAATCAAATGGCCGAGCAAAACTCTGCGGGTGTCTGTGCCCCTGAAGCTAACAAAGACATCATATTTTATTTCAGGATCCGGGGAAGAAGTAGATGATGCCTCTGAATATGAAGAAGCCTGGTCTGGCATAATAGTTGCCCCGATACCATTCAATTTCGAAAGAAGCAAGACACAAACAAATACGGCATAATTTATTTGAGAAGCTTCGGTAGAAGAATATGCCATTGGATTGAAACAAGGGAACCTGAAAAATAAGCGAGCAGCAAGGTAATTAACTGAAAATTAAGAAAAAGAAAGAGAAAAGAAATTAAAAGATCAAACTACAGCTTAAAGAACTGAACATATCTGCAGCAAGTTCAAGGTAGCAGTTAGCCAAGAGGAGAGCAACAATAAGGAGGAGATATCGTATGAGAATACCAGGACCCTTTTTTTTTTCTCCCCCTTTTCTTTAATTTCTTAGAGCGAGAGATTAATCTTCCAATTTTCCGTCAGACGCCTAATACCAGGACCTTTTGAATTGGCAAGCTTTCAAATTAAGCCTTGATGATTGGCTGGAACAGTGACAGAAATCAGATTAAACTCTTGGTCATATAACTTGAAAAAAAATCGTCAACGAATGCAAAAAATAATAATATAGCATGTATTCTTCGTGGCGTTTACATGAGCTTGTAAATGATCACTTGGGTCAGTAACTGACATGGAACCCATTTGATGCTTTGGCTGGATAGCGTATAGAGATCAGATGCAAAGTGAACTCTTCCTCAGTTCCTCATATGCGCTGGAAGAAGTAAATGTCAATAGTGCAAAATTACACGAGTCGTTGTCATCCCAAGTAGAGCCGCTCTGTATGGCTGTCCCCTCATGTACCCCCGCCAAAATTAATTTTCTAATATTTTTATTAAATGTAACCTTTGGTCACAATTCGGAGAGATTTACTATACCAACCACCCATAAAAGTTTTGTCTTATATCATTCGAACTATTTGTTTGGCTCTGGGTGGGGTAGTAACTCCATAACCCACATGCTCTGAAAATAAAGAAGCACAACACAACGCATAAATTCAAAAACAAAAAACAAAGAAATCGATTTTGGTTGGGCAAATCCCATTTGAGAAGGGTACAAACGGAGAAACAAACAAGATAAAAAATTCACAAAATCAAGTTGACCCATCTAAATCACCGTTTGAGGCTAGTAAACGCGCGACCAAACATGCAAATAATCAACATATCAATTTTATTGGCCATTATCATCTCCCATTTTTTTGCATTTTTTAATATAAAAAAATATTTTATTTTTCTGAATTATAGATCATATATATTTTATATCTTATATTTTAAAATAATATAAATCGATCTCTAAACTTTTTTTGAATGTGCACGTCCTTTTGATATATTTTCATCTAATGTTAATAGAAAATAAATGCACTATATTTTTTTAAACTTTAGATCATGTATACTTTTGTTCCTAAACTAAAAACTAACATGTAATCCAATACCCTAAACTTTTGTTAATAATAGATAGAAAACTTAACCAAATGAACGATTTGCACATTTAAAAAAATTTAAAGATTGATTTGTATTTTTTAAAGAGTTTTACTTTGGATGTACTGACAGTGTAAAATTTTTTTACACTATTATCTAATCAAAACTTTCTATTTGTATGATCATTCAAATAGTTGATGGTTATGTTAAAGAGTTTTGTTGATGTGACAATATATGATTGAATGTCTGTGTAAAATTTTTTTACACTGACAATACGCTCAAATTAAGTTCTTTTTTAAAATATAAAGAATAAAATACACAAGATATTTATGTAAAATGCTTTTTTCCCTTTCTAATATAATAGTTGATGTGTTGATTAATAAGTGGTACGAAGTCAACTCTTTTTCTTATTGTAAAGAGCATCTAAGAATTTCTTCAAGCAGGTACCATTGCACTTCAAAGTTTGTCAAGGTATTTATTTATTTTTAATTGACACTGAAATAATTATTTTATAATATAATAATGATAATAAAAATTTAAAATAACTATTATGTTACATTATGAAGTGCATTTATTTCTTTAAAAATTACTAAAATAAAGTGTTAAAATAAAATTCACTCTTTTCGTAATGGAATAATTACATTTTTGTCATTTTTGTCTTATATGTATATTTATATAATTTTTATACTTTTAGATCAAATTTAAAATTAGTATAATAATAGTATTATATCAACAAAGTGTCATTTATTATGTGTAGGTCTTGGATGTATTCATTTTGTATATCATTCGTGTTAGATGATAAAATTAATTTTTATCCCAAAAATTAATTTTAAGAGAAATAAAAATATTTTACTTTATGTTAAAATTATTTAAAAAAATTATCAAATATAAATTATTTTAATTTAAAATTAATTATATCTAAAATTAATTTTATAAAAATAAAATCAAACACACTATTAGTTGAAAAATATTTTTTATACATAATTTTCTCTTATATACTTTAATATCCTCTCTCTATCTCTCTCCTTTCTCCTTGCTTTTTCATTTTTTTACTTTTCTTCATAATTTTTTTTTTTTTTTAGCTTTGTAAATGAGTGTTGGATTGTCAATAATTTATAGTGGTACAAACACCAACTCTCCTATTAGTTTATTTTAGTTTTGGCCGGATACCACTTATTGATGGGTTTAAATATTTATTTTATTTGATTCACGCTGATGGGTTCAAATATAAATATTATAATCGGCACGGGACCTGCTGGTGGGTGTGAGCTGTGATCATTTATGACTATTCTTCTTTGTATCTCTCAATAAAATATTTAACCTGTGAGCTGTGATCATTTGACTATTCTTTGTCTGTATCTCTCAATAAATTATTTTTATTAACTAAAATCTATCTATCCTTTTATTTATCTATCATATAGGTAGGAGTAACGCTGTTTGAATATATAAAATAGATACATTTAAGATATATTATATATCTAATGACTAAAATTTTATCTGAGACTCACTTATTTTATTGCAATTTAAAATTTCAATCATTAAATATGTAATACTATTTTACACATTTAAATAATATTACTCTACAAATAAAGAACTAAGCTCCCATTTCACTGTAGTTGCTGCACTGTTATAAAAACAAGTGTCCCTTGTTTTGCTAAAAAAATAATTAAACAATGAGCCACTGAACCTTTCACTGTTGACTGGGTTAGATGTGATGCCCATCTTCATCGCTACATCGTGGTTAATATTTAATAGTATTTAAAAACATCTTATCAAATTTTGAAAAAGTATTACTATTTATATGAGTAATAATTTTAGGATTAATTATAAATTATCTCTATATTATTAATTATGTATATTTTGTCCCCTATATTTTAAAAATATACAATTCAATATCCTATATTTTCATAATATTTATTTTGACCCTAAATAAGTGTACTATACTCCCCTAAATTTTTGGGTCAAATACGAATTGACTCTCAGACTTCCCAAAATATGTAACCTGATATCCTATATTTTTACTTATAATTGATGAAAAAATCAACAAAGAAGCCAAAGTGAACATTGTGAATATATAGATATCTGATTATCCATTTTTAAAATATAAGGGATAAAGTGCACATAGTCTATAATACAGAAGAATAAACTACAGTTAACCCATAATTTTATAAGTGTTATGTTTAGATTATGTTATTAAAAATGTGACTCTGTTGAAATTTTGAATGAAAAGGTAAAAATTTAAAAAATAATTATGAATCAATTTTATTTTTATTTTATTTTTTAATCTCAACTCATAAATTCGTTTTAAAAGGTTTTAACAACACTTTACTATACGTTTTAGCAACATTTATCATACTTTTAATAATATTTATAAAAATTGTTGCATAAATGTTAAATATGTAATCGGGCGTGACCGCCTTTAGAAAAAATGGTACAAGTAAAAAACTATAACAAAATTTGTTGGGCTTTAATTTTGTCAAATATGCTCGGTGGAAAAAGGTACATAGGCTAAATGAGTGTTTGAGAAAGTTATTAAATTAAATTTATTTTAATAATTAATCGATTTTAAGTATGATTATTTTTCTTATAATTAATTATGTGAAATCAATTTATATTTGAATGTATTAACTTAAAAAAAATTTTAAAAGTTATGTGTTTTGTTTGGATTATGTGAAAAAAATTATTTTATATGATAAAAAGTATGAATCATTTGTTTATTTGTTAATACTATATAATATTGGATATTTAGGATTAATTTGGTAAAAATATCATAATTCTAAAATAATCAACTTTTACTTATAATCAAAAGATTTAAAAAGTTGCTTATAATTATAAGCCAATTTGTGGCTATGGATTATAATCAATTGGTGTCACAACGCACCTGAGGGCGCTGCCATAGAAAAGTGACATTGAAAAATTTATATACAAAAACAATGGAGTCGTTATCAATTTTTATTTATGGAAAAAACTGGAAAAATTTTTTAATTTGATTTGGTAAGATTGGTCTTTTAAAAATGAGATCAAGTTCAGGAGTCTAATTATGTGTAAAGAAGGGTGGGAACTGAATCTCATTGCACCTTTGTGACATTCGTTTTACGATTACCTGAAGTTTGTTGTGCAAATTAAATAAATCAAATAATTTTTATTTTTTTCCCATAAAAGAAGATTCAAGCCTAAACAAAAAAAATTAAAAAAGAAACAAAAATGTAGGAAAAATTAATTTTTGTTTGACTTGCACTCCTACATAACTTCTGGTGCAATGATGTACTCAAAGCCATATAGTTTTTGTGGAAAATAATTGTGTATTGAGTTATTTTTTTTACAAAAAAAAATTTCTTTTTATTAAAAAAGAAACAAATCTATTCTTACACAGGATCTAAGATAGCATAAGTTGTAACATCTTAATAATCTCATACTATGCTTAAGTCATATTATGCCTGATTATCAGTTGTTACTTATGCTCGCGCAAACTTAAACTCCTTTGGAAAATATATTACACAGAAAATAGGGTAATTTTTTTTTGAAACACGTCATTATTTTTGTGCAATAAAAACTTGTGCCTCCAGCTTGAATAGAGAAGTCAAGTAAGCATGGTGCATAAAGATTCATATCATAAAGCATATGGACAAAATATAAAATATTAATACATGACAAGACTCATACTGTCATTCCACATACTCAGATTCATAAGGTCAAGGATTACATAAAAAAAGACTCATGGCTATGCCATGGCCTATACATAAAATACAAACCAACATAGCAAAGTTGAACACACAATAAAAATACATGAAGTTGCAAAACTACAACAAACCACTCACCCTAAAAACCAAACATATCCTTAGCATCAATCTTATGCAGCACGCCCTAGGTCCTACAGAAGTCCAGACCTTGAGTGTCTGCTTCCCTTCACTCCTCACCCTCGGGGCACAAAGGGTGTACGGATAATGTGGGGATTCCTACTAAGCACCTCGATATGGCAAACACGGTGACTAGACTCAACATCGTATGAGCACAACCGTCATAGATGATCAAGCTCCCGAGTGGGTCCTCCTCAAACATTGGGATAACCTCTAGGTGATACTCTAGATTGGAGAGGCAGTTGCGATCCCAAGAGTGGCTGTGGAGCTCAGCTCTATGACTGGATTCATCAGCTGGGGCTGGAGCTCGACCGAAGGTAGCCTTGGGGACATGGGCTCCATCTCCATGTCTGGCAATGGTGAGAGCAAAAAATCCTGAGGGCCCAACAATTGCCTGAGTAGTGCTTCGAGAATGATGGTAGGGGCAGGCAGAATGTCAAGCTCTACTTCCTCATGTACGCGACCAGGATAAAAATAGGTGCTAACAACCGTGGTGGTCATCGCCACGATTGCCTGTGCACCCTCATCATATATCCACTCATATTGCGGTGGATCCATGATCCATTCCACCAGCTATGCCATCGGGATCCAGTGACGATACGGACAATAGACAAAGGTGAGAAATAATATCTTTCACTAGGAATCTAACTTAGCATGAAAGTGCCTTCGTTATCATCCTGGCCACTTCGGTTTGTTAAAGAAAAGCAGTGGGCATACACATGGTTCAATTATTAGGTTTTTCAAAAACATCATTATCCAAAGTGGATTCACTTTTAAACATACATTCTTATCATAACAAATACATCAAAATATGCATAAGAGTAAATATAAATAAATGTATCATGCATGAACATCTTGAAAGTTTCTTTCTTTTCCTTTTTCTTTTCATGGGTTGGACCAAGGTCCCTTTCTTTTCTTAAGATCGACTCTATATAAGTTTTTTATTTACCATTCTTTAAACTTTAAATGGTAATGAGCTCATACCATGGCTGTCACCACAATCATTTCCCAGTACTCACACTAGTTGAGTCCTTCGCCATACCTCATGTGAGCCCTTGGGCGGAGAGAGAGAACTTATTATGAGTCACCTTCCTTTTTGAAAGGTCATACTTTTAGCGTTATCTTTTCTTATTTAATTCTTATGGCACTAAAATCATGCTAAGTCCATAACTTTTGTGGAAATCTGGTAGCATAACGGTTAGACTGGAGTTTCCCCAAAATTTGCCAAGTAGAGAGATCAATCACAAGACATCATTATACATTTCACAACTTCATATTCATCATAATAATCATCATCATATTTGCACTTTGAGTATATATATATATATGTATGTATGTATGTATGTATGTATGTATGTATGTATGTAACTTAGCTTAGAAAATTAGATGTAAGCTTTTAATTTGGTTTTCATTTTGTTCGATTTCTTTTATTATTCGTAAGGGGTAGGTTTCTTTTATTATCCTTCTCCAATATCTTAATTTGAAATGTGAAATTTCAATATTTTAAGTTAAGATTTTTGAGTCTTCAAGTTATTCCTCATTAGCTTTTAAAATTAGCCTTAACTAGATTTAGGATTTTACCATGGGGCAATAACTTTAGTTGACTTAAAAATATTTAGCCTATGGCTAGTAAAGCTTTAATTTTGCTTGTGAATACTTCAGTGTATTTATGTATATTAATGTTGAACTTAGAACTTTTTGTGTAAATTGGTGCCTTTAGCTTTATTATGAATAAGTGTTACAATACCTAGTTAAATTATGGCAAAACTAATTATTATAAATTGCGAGGCTTGTGATGATTATAATTATATATTCAAGTTATGATGAGATAAAAAAAAGAGATTAATTTTAATATAATGTTATTGTCGGTGCAATTTTAAATATTGAGAGTCAAATAGATTAATAACATTTAAATATTTAATTTGATAATAATATAAAAAAATTTAGATATAGATAGAATATATCAAAGTTAAATCATATCTAATATCTCTCTAAAATAAAATAAAAAAATGTTACTAGAAGGATCCAAAATCCTTCTTGGTAAGGCCAAAACGACATTGATTCTATTCGAGGCTGCTATGGGTGTGTAAAAGATGATTTAAGTTGGGTTTAATTAGACCCGAACCAAATTCGGTTTGATGACCCGATCATTTCTTTAAACTAAAACTCGATTTGATTCTTATCCAAAAAAAATAAAAAGTCGATCTAATAATGACTTAATAAATGACTAGGTCAACTCGATTTTTAGATACCATATATAGATTCGGATATTATGCATAGTTAATTCATCAAGTTTTAGAAGTAAAAATAAAATTCAAAAAATATTTTATAATATATATTTTAAAACAATTTTTTATGGGAAAGAAAAATTCATTCATAAACAAGGCTAATCAACAATAATTAGAAAATATCAAATTTAAATTTAATTAGAAACAAATGTATTCTACATTCTAAACTAATCAATAATTTGAAATTCTACTTTTTGCCAAAAACTATTGATATTTAAGCATCTTTCACATCCAAAATTAGTATAAAAAGTGCTACAATTTAAAAAATGTAAGATGTATTAGTTGAAGTATATAAATATTGTAATCTATCAATAAATCTCTTGAAAAATATAAATCAAGTTGGGTTACCTAAAATATGATCTAAATCTAACCTGAATATATACCTTGTCAAATTTTTAAAACCTAAACCCAATCAACCTAATAAATTTTAGGTCGAAATGAGTTATTGGGACAGCTTGGATCATGAACATCTGTGATGGGCACATTGTTCTTAATCATTTTACTCTTAGCAAATGATTTCTGTTAAACTAGGGAGTCAAAACCATGTATTGCGCAAGTGAATTATAATATAATTTCATAAGCAAGTTACGATGAAATAATAACATTAGAGAGAGTTTAATTTTAATATATTATTAATGTAAAATATTTATATTATTAATTAATTTTATATTATTATAGATGTAATTGTTGATTTTTTAGAATCAAGTACTTTTTATATTATTTTAATATTTAATTGGATAATAATATGAAAAAATTTTACATTCAGAGTACATCAAAGTTAAATCCTATCAAAAATAAAATACAGAACACTACTAGAAGGATCCAAAATCCGCCTCCACAAGGCCGAAACGAAATTGATTCTATTCAATATCGCCGTGTTGTTCTCAATCATTTTACACCGAGTAAACAAACTATGACGTTTCCTTAAATGCATCATAGTTTGTCATATATCGTTAGACTACCTACACCTTAAGTTAAATTGGAGAGTTCTTTTAAGCAAAATGCTAATAGAATAGTGGAGATTTGTTACTAGCCACCTAACAACCAAGTTTTCAAAAGTTTGAATTTCTAAAATAAAATATATATCAACTAGATTTTCTATTCATGACCATAAAGTAAAAGTGAGGAAAACGACAAAAATGTTTAGATAACTAGTCCCCCATGATTATTGTTCCACTTGCCAGATTTTTTTTTCCAAAAAATTACTAATATATTGCTGAAAATGCTGGTAAGAAAGTCTTACTTACTCACTTTTTACTAGCAGTTTTAACAACATGCCGATAAATTTCTGGAAAAAAATATGACAAAAACTCTTTTTACTAGCGTATTTGCTGAAAACGTTGGTAAAAATTCTTTTTCTACCAACGTTTTCAGCAAATATGCAGGTAAGCAAGAGTCTTTTTGTCTTTTTTTTCATGACACTGTTAAGTAAGTTTTACACACACACACACACACACACACACACACACACACACACTGTGTGTGTATATATTTTTATATATAAATATATAAATAATATATGATATTTAATATACTATTTATATATATACTTAAATAAATATATTTGTAAATATAAATAAAATATATGATAAATATATATTTATGTAAAATATAAATATATTATATATACATATATATTTATAAATGTACATATAAATATGTATAGTTTTATATATACATAAATAAATATTGTATATTTTTATTTACATATAAATATTTACGCATAAATAAATACATAAAGCTTGTTTTCTAGCATTATGGAAAAAAAAGACAAAAAAACTTTTTTATACCTATGTATTTGCGGAATGCAAGTAAGAAACTTTTTCTTGCTAGCTTTTTGCCAGCATTTTCAGTAACATGCTAGTAAATTTCTGGAAAAAAATAATAAAAAAAATCTTTTTTACTAGCATTTGTCACAAATATGGTGGTAAAAGAGTTTTTTGTCCCTTTTGTTTTTTTTTGCAAAATACTGCAAAGCAAGTTATATGTATATGTAAGTAATCAATATATATATATATATATATATATATATATATATATACCGAAACATGCCACTGAAAGACTCTACTGAGACAAAGATGGGCTGTCAAGAACGTAGAGGAGGTAGGATGGGTAGTTGGTCAGATCTAGTATGGATCGTACATGGACGGTAGTTGGAGTCGGCGGCTCTCCTAGGGTTTCCTCATCTGGGATCCTGGGGAAGAGGATCAAGTTGGCCCATGCGACGCCTTGATGCACTATCTCCTTCAACCCTTTGAGCGAAATGCGGCAAAGGAAAGAAAATCCATGGACCGACCCCATCGTCTCCACCAGTAGGAACTACGAGATCACCCAGGGCGTACGGCATCCGGAGGGTCGCGACGAACCATAGAACCTGTTCAAAAAGCGGAACGCATTAGCTATCCGCTCGGGTTGGACGATGAGGTCGGAGAAGGGCAATCACTCATTCTTAAAACCGGCATTCTTAAGACCAAAGAGTCGGCGGAAGGGGAAAGCTCTCGTTCGGTTCTCACGTCATTTGGATCCTCAGGAACCACAAGAATCCTTAGTTAGAATGGGATTCCAACTCAAGACCTTTTTGAGATTTTGAGAAAGAGTTGCTCTTTGAGAGATCACGATGAAAGTTGTAAGGCGTGTTCGGGAGTTATTGTCTATCGTTGGCCTCTATGGTAGAATCGGTCGGCCTGGCGATGGTTTACCACGTAGCGGATGTCGGCCGGTTCGAGTCCGCTTATCTCCAACTCGTGAACTTAGCCGATGCAAAGCTATATGATAGCACCCAATTTTTCGATTCGGCTTTGATCTATGCTATGATTTATCATTCATGGGCGTTGATAAGATCCTTCCATCTAGCGACACCTTAGGATGGCATAGCCTTCAAGTTAAGGCGAGGTTCAAGCGAGGAAAGGCTTATGGTGGATACCTAGGCACCCGAGAGGCGAGGAAGGGCATAGTAAGCGGCGAAATGCTTCGGGGAGTTGAAAATAAGCGTAGATCCAGGAGATTCCGAATAGGTCAACCTTTGACTCATTGAATCCGCAGGCGTAGAGACAACCCGGCTTAATCAAAACATCTTAGTAGCCAGAGAAAAGAAAGCAAAAGCGATTCGTGTAAGGCGGCGAAATGGGAGCAGCCTAAACCGTGAAACGGGTTGTGGGAGAACTATACAAGCGTGCGTCTTTGCTAGGCGAAGCGGTGGAGTGCTGCACCCTAGATGGCGAAGTCCGATGGCGAAAGCATCATAGCTTAGCTCGACCCGAGTAGCATGGGGCGCGTGGAATCCCGTGTGAATCGACAAGGACCACCTTGCAAGGCTAAATACTCTGGGTGACCGATGGTGAAAGTAGTGAGGGAAGGGTCAGAAAGAACCCCCATCGAGTGAAATAGAACATGAAACCGTAAGCTCCCAAGCGGTGGGAGGAGGCCCGACCGAGGCTCTAACCGCGTGCTGTTGAAGAATGAGCGACTCACTCATAGGCGGTGGCTTGGTTATGGAAACCACCCAGGAGCCGTAGCAGCGAGTCTTCATAGGGCAATTGTCCTTTGCTTATGGACCGAACACGGGTGATCTATCTATGACCGGGGATGAAGCTTGGGTGAAACTAAGTGGAAGTCAGAACCGAAGCGATGTTGAAGAATCAGCCGGATGAGTTGCGTTGGGTGAAATGCCACTGAACGCGAGCTAGCCGGTTCTCCCGAAATGCGTTGAGGCGCAGCGATTGATGGACATCTAGGGGTAAAGCATTTGTTTGGTCTGCGGGCGCGAGCGTACCAAATCGAGGCAAACTCTGAATACTAGATATAACCTCAAAATAACAAGAGGTCAAGGTCGGCGATGAGGCGATGGGGATAAGCTTCATCGTCGAGAGAAGCGGCCGGATCACCGCTAAGGCCCCTAAATGACCGCTCGGTGATAAAGGAGGTAGGGTGCGAGACGACCAGGTTTGCCTAGAAGCGACCACCGCCAGAAAGAGTGCGTAATAGCTCATCGATCGAGCGCTCTTTTGGCGAAGATGAACGAGGCTAAGCGATCTCGCCAAGCCGTGGGATGTAAAAATGAATCGGAGGGCGTTCACGCTTGAGGAAAGGACCCGCGATGGTGGGCGCAAGCGAGCGAGAATGTCGACAGATAGCATAGCGTTAGTGAGAATCCAATGCCTCGAAAACCTAAGGGTTCCTCGCAAGGTTCGTCCCACGGAGGGTGGTCGGTGGCTCTAAGATCGGTAGAAAGGCGTGGTCGATGGACAACGGTGAATATTCCTGTACTACCCTTGTTGGTCCCGAGGGGCGGAGGAGGCTAGGTTAGCCGAAAGATGGTTATGTCGGTTCAAGGGCGCAAGGTGTCCACCTGCTTTTCTGAGTAGAAGGGGTAGAAAATGCCTCGAGCCAATGTTCGAGTACCAGCGCTCTGGCCGAAGTAACCCATGCCATACTCCCGTGAAAAGCTCGAGCGACCTTGACAAGGGTACTGCATCTTGCAAAGCGGCACCTGGGTAGGTAGAGAATACCTAGAGCGCGAGACAACTCTCTAAGGAACTCGGCAAAATAGCCCGTAACTTCGGGAGAAAGGGTGCCCCCTCACAAAGTCGCGATGACCAGGGCGATGTTTACCAAAAACACCAGGTCTCCGCAAAGTCGTAAGACCATGTATGGGGCGCCTGCCCGTCTGAAGGTCAAGGAAGTTGGTGACTTTGATGGCAGAGGCGGCCGTAAGCCCCGGTGAAGCGGCCGTAACTATATGACGGTCCTAAGGTAGCGAAATTCCTTGTCGGGTAAGTTCGAGCCCGCCACGAAGGCGTAACGTCAGGCAATGTCTCGAGAGAGGCTCGGTGAAATAGACATGCTGCGAGATGCACGGACTACCTCCACGGGCGAAAGACCCTATGAAGCTTCACTGTTCCCTGGGATTGGCTTTGGGCTTTCTGGCGCGCAGGTGGGCGAAAGCGCTCTTTCCGGGGGCCCGAGCCATCGCAGAGATACCACTCTGGAAGAGCTAGAATTCTAACCTTGCGCCAGGACCTACGGGCAGGGACGATCTCAGGAAGCGGTTTCTATGGGCGTGAAGGCCTCCCAAAAAGCGGAGCGTGCAAAGGTTTCCTCGGGCAGGCGGAGATTGGCCCTCGAGTGCAAAGGCGTGAAGGAGCTTGGCGCAAGACCCACCCGTCGAAGCGAGGGACGAAAGTCGGCCTTAGTGATCAAACGGTCTGCCGAGTGGAAGAGCCGTCGTCAACGGATAAAAGTTACTCTAGGATAACAGGCTGATCTTCCCAAGAGCTCACATCGGCGGGAAGGTTTGGCACCTCGACTCTTCGCCACCTGGGTCTGTAGTATGTTCAAGAGGTTGGGCTGTTCGCCCATTAAGCGATGCGTGCTGAGCCGGGTTGAGCGTCGTGAGACGATTGTCCATATCCGGTGTGGCGTTAGAGCATTGAGAGGACCTTTCCCTAGTGCGAGAGGGACCGAAGGGCGCACCTCTGGTGTGCCGGTTATCGTGCCCACTATTGCAGCTGGGTAGCCAAGTGCGGGCGGATAAGCGCTGAAAGCATCTAAGTAGTAAGCCCACCCCAAGATGAGTGCTCTCCTATTCGCTTCCCAGAGCCTCCGTAGCATAAGCGAGCGGCGTGGGTTCTGCGCCCCTCTGCGATGGATGGGCGAAAGTTTTGAGAATTCAAGAGAAGGTCACGGCCCGAGACGAGCCGCTTCTCATTAACGATAGGTGTCAAGTGGAAGTGCATGCGATGTATGCAAATGAGGCATCCCAACGGACGGTGAGACTTGAACCTTGTTCCTACATGACCGATCAATTCAATCGGGCACTGCCATCTATTTTCATTGTTCAACTCTTTGACAACATGAAAAAACCAAAAGCTCTGCCCCCCCTCTCTATCTATCCAAGGGATGGAAGGGCAGAGGCCTTTGGTGTCCCCTCCAGTCAAGAATTAGGGCCTCACAATGAATAGCCAATATGCTTTTATCTCATGCCTTTCTTCGTTCATGGTTCGATATTCTGGTGTCCTAGGTGTAGAGGAACCACACCAATCCATCCCGAACTTGGTGGTTAAACTCTACTGCGGTGACGATACTGTAGGGGAGGTCCTGCGGAAAAATAGCTCGGCGCCAGGATGATAAAAAGCTTAAGACCTCTCATTCTTATTACTTTTTCAATATATATATATATTGATGACGGTGGTAAATTTGTCAAAAATGCTAGTAAGTTTCTAAAAAAAATTAAAAACTTGAAAAAAAATTAACAAAGATTTTGGGATGTTGGTAAATTTGCCTAAAATGCTAGTAACTTTGCCAAAAACGTTGGATAGTTTATGGAAAAAATAAAAAGCTTAAACAAAAATAATAAAGTTTATGAGATACTGATAAATTTGCCTAAAGTGTTGATAAATTTACCTAAAACGCTAGTAAATTTGCCCAAAAACGATGATAAGTTTCTGGAAAAAAAAATAAAAACTCGAAAAAATAACAAAGATTATAAGATGCTGATAAATTTGCTTAAAACGCTAGTAAATTTGCCTAAAATATTGGTAAATTTGGCAAAAATACTGGTAAGTTTCTAGAAAAAATAAATAACTTGAATAAAAGTAACAATGATCATATGGGGCACTGGTAAATTTGCCAAAAATGCTGGTAAATTAGCCAAAAATATTGATAAGTTTATGGAAAAAATTAAAAACTTGAAAAAAAATAAAGATTATGCTACGCTGATAAATTTATCTAAAACGCTGGTAAATTTTCCCAATATGCTGGTAAATTTACGAAAAATACTAGCAAATTCCTAAAAAAAAAATTAAAAATTTGAACAAAAGTGACAATGATCATATGGAACGAACATAAATATTGGGCGCAAAAGTTTGACGCAAAAATTGGACGTGACTTTTTAAAATTAGTGATTTAATCTCAACCATTCAATTTAATTCAATGGTGAAAATATTCATTCTCACTTTTCACAAAACAAATGTATTTTCGTAAGATACATCCCCATATATATATATATATATATAATGTTTACATATTTATATATTTATATTTATATTTATGTATAAAAATATATACATAAAAGTTGCTTTTTAGCATTATAGAAAAACAAAAAAGAACTATAAGACTATTTTTAGAATTTAAGCAAAAACACAGATAAATTGGAGTTTTTTTGTTATTTTTTTAAAATCACTGTTAAGTATGTTTTATATATATATATATATATATATATATATATAAAATTTAAATTAATAAATTTAAATAGAAATATATTTAGGGTTTAAATATAAAAATATACATTTATTAATTTAAATTTATTTTATTTATTTACAAACATATATTATATATATTTTTATTTTTATATAAATATATAAATATTTACTTATAGATATATACAAGTATATTTATATTTTTATATATATATAAATAACTCTTATATATATATATATATGTATGTATGTATGTATAACTTATTTAATAGGGTTCTGGAAAAAAAAAGACCAAAAAATTATTTTTTATCAGCAATTTACTGAAAATACAAGTAAATTTCTAGACCAAAAAAATGTCAAAAGAAACAATGACACTGTGAGATTAGTCATCTGAGTATTTTTGTCATTTTCATAACTAATTATTGGGAGAAAACCTGAAATTATCCATAATCGACCACTTTAAGCCCCTAATACAGTATGGTGCATCATGCACCGTACTTTATAACATTCATGTTAACAAGCATCACAAACTATATATGTTAAACGCCACTTTCTAATATGCACTGTAGTTAGTCATGCACTGCTATCACACCTACCCCTTAAGTTAGATCAGACGGTTCCTTTAAGTAAAATGCTAATTAAACGGTGAAGATTTGTTACTAGCCACCTAATAACCAGGTTTTCGAAAGTCATGTTTTTCGTATGTGATCATAAAGAAAAAGTGAGAAAAATGATAAAAATGCTGAGATAACTGGTCCCACAGGATCATTGTTCCATTTGAATTTTTTTTTAGAAAATTACCAACATCTTTGCTAAGAATGCTGGTAAATTTATCCAAAACACTAGTCAATTTGCCAAAAACGTTATTAAATTTCTAGAAAAAATAAATAATTTACACAAAAGTAATAATAATCATATGGGATATTGGAAAATTTGCCCAAAATATTGGTAAATTTATCCAAGACACTGGTAAGTTTATCAAAAATACTGGTAAATTTTTAGAAAAAATAAAAAACTTGAACAAAATTAATAAAGATTATGAGATGCTAGTGAATTTGCCAAAAATGCCAGTAAATTTGCCAAAATGTTGGTAAGTTCCTGGAAAAAATTAAAAACTTGAAAAAAATAAAAAAGACTATCAGACGCTAGTGAATTTTCTAAAAACGTTGGTAAGAAACATTGGTAAATTTGCTGAAAATGTTGATAAAAAATTTTTACTAGCATTTTTAGCAAAGCCGCAAATAAGAAAGATTTTTTTGTTATATTTTTAAAATATTGTTAAGTATTTTTATATATGTATATATATACTTAAATAAATATATTTGTAACTATAAAAATAAATATATTTATTTAATTATATATATATATAAATATATATACACACATATATATATATATATATATATATATATTAATTTAAATTTATTATATTTATTTATAAAATATTCCTAAAGCACTTGTAAGAAAAGAGTTTCTTACCGATGCTTTCAGTAAAGACGTAGATAAAAGAGAGTTTTTTCGTTAAAAAAGAGTTTTGTTGTCATTTTTTTAGAATACTAACTTACTAATTAGTTTTTTGGAAAAAATAAATAATTTGAATACAAGTAACAATGATCATATAGGTCAATAGTAAATTTGCCCAAAATACTGCTAAATTTGTCCAAAATAGTGGTAAATTTGACAAAAATACTGGTAAGTTTCTGAAAAATAAAAACTTAAAAAAAAGTAACAAAGATTATGGGATGCTGTTAAATTTACCTAAAACGTTGGTAAGAAATTATATTCTTATAATTTCTTACTAGCGTTTTTAGCAAAGACGCAGGTAATAATGAGTTTTTTTTTTTTATTTCAAGTAACAAAGATTATGAGACTCTAATAAATTTGCCTAGTATATATATATATATAAAACTTACTTACTAGTATTCTAAAAAAAAAACACGAAAAAACTCTTTCTTACCAGCATATTTGATAAAAATGATGGTAAGAAAGTCTTATGTAATAGCTTTTTATCAGTATTTTGAACATTATACTGGTAAATTTCTGGACCAAAAAATGTCAAAAGAAATAATGATATTATGAGATCAATTATCTGAATATTTTTGTTGTTTTCATAACCAATTATTGAAAGAAAACCTCAAATTACCTGTGACAAATTATATTAAGCATCTAATAATATACATTACATCATATACCATATTTTATAAGGTACATGTTAATAATCACCCTGTCAAACTAGCGCCCAGACCATGTGTCCCGCAAGTGAATTATAATATGATTCCTTGGGCCACCCATCAGTGTGAACAAATCTGAACATGTCCACAATTGACATAATCATTATAATAATGGGAATTCTTCTCATACTTATCTTCTTTTAGGAATTAAATTCATTAATTATTTTGTTAGCTCCTAATCATGTTTAATAGTAATATAAATATTTATTATCAAATGTTCTGTAAATATTTGATAACTTATCTTAAACATATCAAATTTGTCAAGATACCATAACAACTTTCAGAAATGATGAATACAAGACAAGACTCTAGCATAAAAGTCACATAAAAAATTGAATGAATAATCGAGTTTTTCTTATGAACTGCTTTATAAAACAAATTTAAAAAAGATCAATCACTCTTTTAAAGTTTATAAAATGAATTTAATTTAAATGCACTGACAGTGTAAAACAGTTTTACACTGTCAGCCAATAAAAATAGTGGAAAGTGCCAACTCACATAAATAACTACCCATTATAATGAGGGATCCACCATGATTTCTCACTTTCCTCTATTTCTATTGGTTGACAGTGTAAAACTATTTTACACTATCAGTGCATACCAATTAAACTCTTATAAAATTTACTTTACATTGAATCTTAAAATAATTAAAGTCACTTTCAATAATTTCACTTCCATGGATCTAACATGATGTAAAGTCCATAATTAGAAAACAAAAATCTAAATTGATTAAATAATAAAAACTAAGGTCTTTAAAGTATATTTATTGATCTGTTTCTAGACAACGATCATTTCTTCTTTATTTCATGTCGACGAACAACAGCCGAAAGTTGACAAATGTGATCCTCATCGATCATGCCAAGTAAAACTTTTGAAAATACTTGCTATCCCTGTTCGGTTTTGGCCTCGTTATAACCACGTTGAATTCTGGCACCATCGAAGACAAATTAACCCTTGACCCAAAAATAAATAAATAAAAAAATTAACCAAAACACGCGTCATGCTATATATTGTACTGGTTTCCACCTTAAAAGGTTATATATAGTCAACCTTCGCACGTTACTAAGATTACTCGACTAGCCAGGAAAATTAAAGCACGTGATAAAAAGTGCTTATTATATTCCTTTGTTTTTTGGTGCTTTGCTTATTTTCTAAACGGGAGGAACACTATCGACCACTCCAATGCAACGGTACTTGCGGCGTAGATCAAGGGGAGGCGTGTGAGGATCAACTACTGCCAGAATAAGTTAAACTCATATTTTATATTATTAAATAATTTTTGATAGATATATTATTAAATAGTTTTTTATTAAAGAAAGATATTATAAAACTAATTATTGAATTGAAAATTTATATTCTATAAATTATGTTTATAAAATTTTACGTTAATGCGAAATCATTTGATACCCTCTTAATATATGTTTTATTTTTTAAAATTTTTTGTTGATAAATAAATAAATCGACCCAAATCAATTTATGTCACAAATCTTAAATCGAAAAACGAAAGCAGTTATTTTAATGAGTTCTCATGTTTTAAAAATGTCGGCAATACAATAAATTTCTGTTGTTATTGAGCACGAGAATTGCCAAATGAATAAATAAAGTAAACAACTGCAATAAAGACAAAGAAAGCAAAGAATAAATAGTGAGAATGCAACTCAGACAACTTGATAAGAAAATGAGTATCTACAAGTAGGAAAACATTGACCTATAAACAAGATCAAATGATAAACTAAAAGCAAAAGAAGAGAGGATATTTACTTGAGTTTCGGATTGCTCTGATTAATATTAGAGTAGACATTTTGACAGAGTTTAGAGATATTTCAAGTGTAACAATCCTATATCCTAATTAAGGCTAAATTCCTAATATTTATAGATATACTATTGTATCAAAATTTTATGTCAATGCCACTGTGTGTCAACTTGGCTCGAGGATATAATGTGAAGTGAAGGGGGATGACAGAGCATAGTGTCAAACTGCCATAAGAAAAAGCACGTTGAAGAAGTGTAACTTGGAGATTTATGGAACGAATTGGAGGATTTTACTGCATGGTTATCATGTTGTGACGATTCTGTCGCAAACTTGCTCAAGGGAAGCAGCACGACACGCAATCCCTATCGCATTGGCTCATGGTCGAAGCATACATTATCTCTCAAGGCACTTGGACAAATTTTGGTTTAGATAATGGTGATTGAGTCGAAAGTCATTGCCGAAGCAAACTGTGAACAATTAAAGTGTAGTTACTCCAAAGAACGAGGTCAAGATCAATGAGGACGCATGACATTGATTACAGAACGATAGGTGTACCATCTCCTATAGTCATTAGTTAAATATTTTGATTAATTATGCTTGGATATAAATTAAGTAGTAATTTATGGTTAATATAAAGAACCAAAAATTCAAGATTATTATAGAAATTTCATATTGATAATTTTTCTTCTCAGTTTAATCCCAAATAAGGTTAATAGACACTACAAAATTTATTGGAATTTTTCTAGATAATTATGGAATTATTAGTTAAATTATTAGTGCCGAGAACTCGATAATAATTTTAAAAAATAGAAGTAATATCCGAAAAATTATGAAAAAATTTCTAGAGGCTAATTAGGGTTATAATAGCTTATAGAATAAAAAATAGAATTTTTAGAGCTGTTTGAATTTTTTGTGATTTTCGAGTAGTAATTAGCAAATTGTAGGATTATGAAAAATAATTTAAAAATAGGTAAATGATTGATAAAAATTCTGAAAATTTAGAGACATGCTTGGAATAATTAGAAGGAAAATATAATTTTGTGAACAATTAAAAGTTCGGGTGAGTTAATTAACTAAATCTAGCTTAATTACCACAAGTTAAATACCTAGAATTTCAAGAAAAATGGCAAAATAAAATATCACTCACAAAAATTCAAGAAATTTGCTAGTCCTTGATCTTGGACACTTGTCCAAGCAAGATTTAGTCCTGGTGAGCAAGTTTTGCAAAGAAAGATTAAAAAAAGACATGAATAGTGTATTAGTTGAATGTGTGTGTGAGTGAATGAGTGTGTGTGTGTGTGTGTGTTATAAGTTAAGAAACTCTCCCTTCCCCCGGGAAATGTTGAAGCGAGGGCTGCGATAGTGAAGGAACAAGAGAGAAAAGAAGAGAGTTTGTGAGTGAGAGTGAATCACTTGTTCATCTTCTTTATAACACCCTCTATCATATAAGTTGTGCTCGAACCATAGGTTATATTTAGAGGTTGCTACGATGCAATGGAGATTTATAACTTGATAAAAATATAATGCATGGCCTTGATAACATCATATTTCATTACTAAATAAGGATTTACAATTCCAAGTATTTGAAAAATATATCAATAATTTAAAAATATAATGTATGCAAGACATAAACACCATTATACACATAATAGGTCTTACTCTGCATCCTTCACTTTACACTTGAGTGAGAGTTCTTGGTGTTGGACTCAAGTAATCCATACTCTGCAGTTTGGAGAAGACTTGAAGCTCTACTACTACTTGAAGCATGTTCTTTATAATGGAATATTTACAAAAACACACAAATAGATAGTGAGAATGCACACTCAATTCACTAAGCATAAAAGTGTCATCGTAAGTATTCCAACCGCTTCAATTTATTATGAAAAGGTGGACAAAACACACATAGGTTCAATTTTAAGTTTGAAAACATATTTCTTGAAGCGGATTATTTTTAGTAATCACTTGGAACTTTCTAGAATAAGCATAAGAGCAGTAATAATAAAATTTCTAATCATAATATTCATAGCTATGGGGCACAATAAATAATGGAATATGCATTTGCAGATGAACATAAATTAAATCATGCAAGTGCACTTGTCTTTACTTGTCTTTCTTTAGCTTTCTTTAATGTTTACTGCCTTTGGGTAGTTTGATCTACGAGTGAGCTCAATTCATGACCGTCGTCACATAGTATTGACTTGCAAAGGAACCCACGTGCCTCTAAATTAAAAGGACTCGCCTAGCCATCTGCTTTCAAAGTAGAAGGACCCAAAAGTTTTAACTGCCTTCATAGAGAGGGACCCAAATAATTGCCTCCAAATGAAGGGACCTACATCTTATCTGTTTAACTACCTTTATAGGGAGGGATCTAATAACTTCCTCCAAGTGAAGGAACCTCATTTTGTTTGTTCATATTCTTTCATGATTCATATGCTCATATATTCATGTATGGATATTCTTAAGAGACTTGTGCACATGCTTCATATCTTACTTTCAAACATTCTTGCATGCATGAGTTTCATGTGCATGACATATAAATAATTATAACATTCATATACTTTTGCCGAAAATTCAGCAGCATAATGGTTGAAACTTGAAGAGTCCCAAAATAGATAACATTTCCAGTCAACATCCAACCATAATAATCATATTCATCATGGATAATATATTAATATGATATCATATTAGTATGAAATTGTATAAAACTCATGCCTTTAAACCTTTCATAGCTCTTGGGACCTTTAAGTTAAGAAGATTTTTAAATTATGCCCTTATCCTTAAATCATCCCTGTTCTTCTAAATTGCACCAAAATTCCATTTTAATTCAATTTGATCTAAAAGTTTAATAGATTGTATCTCTATTTGTCTACTTTTAAACCTCCTTGGTCCCACTAAGTTTTGAGATATATAGCTTGAGTTATTAAAGGTACATAGCTTGAGTTATTAAAGTTTTACCCAAGATTGCCCTATTTCAGGATAGATTTGCACACTTAATTTTAGAAAACCAATAAAATTTCATATTTTATTATTTCTATCCGAATTTCACACCAAATTGTAGTAAATTGGATTATCTTTCAATCCTCATAATTTTCACTCCAAGTGGATAACTAAAGCTCAAGTTATGAGCTCCTCAAGTGGACTACTCTATTTCAACTTGAACAAAGCATAGGTTAACTTCAAGGAATTACTGGGAAAATTCACTTATGATCTTATTCTGAAATTTTTATGGGATAATCTCCTATGTATTATCTTTCCAAGAAAATTAGTTTCACTTAATTTTAAGTTATATAGGGCTAGTTATGGCCCTTCTATCACATTCTAGTTAGGACAAAAAGTGAATTCCATCTGTCAAATTCTAAAAATCATAACTAATTCATTTTAAATCTAATGGTCTTATAATTTATATCCTTGCATTGATCTTGAAGTATAGTTTTATAGGAAATTAGTTTAATTTGAATTTAAGTTCTATATGGTGAGTTACAGACTCCGCTGTATGGACGCCACCCTAGGGTTTTCTCTACAGCTTATTTTATTTTGGGTTCCTCTTGCTCTTTTACTATATCTCTCAACTTAAACAAAATTTTCTTATCTTAAATCACTAAAAAGAGGTCATACACACATCATACAGGGTTAAATACATGATAACACAAAGAGATAACATCAGCCACATAACCACACAAGACAATAGTTCGCTAAGGATTTGAGCTACCTACTTCAAAATCCTTGAAATTATTGAAGCAAAGAAGACAAAAGCAACATCCTAACCTCCTTCTTCCCTTATGGCGGTGACATAGACGGTGGTGCAGAGACTTCACTTGATGTTAAATCATCAAATTGATAGAGGGATATTGTAAACAAAAAGATGAGAATAAATTTTCATAAAATAAATAAGAGGCTTGAGTCCAAGAAGGCCATCAACTATGAGCTTGAAGCTTATAGCCATGGAGGTGGAGGAAGGAAGAAAATGGAGATGATGAGAGAATAGTGGTGGAGGTCGAATTTTTAAGGGCAAAATAGGGAAGAAATGTTAGCTTCTTAGTTAAGTTGATGGCTTAAATTCTATTGGTGGATGTTAGGCAAGATTCAAATTCACTTATGCCTGAGTTTTGAGTGGCCCTAGTTTGTCCACCTAGAGCAGCAATATGGCTCATCTCTAGCCACATGCTCTAGCTATTCCTTTAACAGGTCTATTTAGTCCCTGAAGGATTATTTCCTTTGATTTGTCATATCCAAAGACAATATAGGACCCTTGAAGATTTATTCAAGGTGTCTAGGTATTAATTGTAGTATTCTAAGTTTCCCAGGATATTATATATGCAGTGTGAGTAACATTAGACTTTTATTTAAAATTAAGTGTAGATAGGGTTGTCAAACGGGCCAGGCTGGCCCATTTAAGCTCATCTTCTTGGGAGGAATTTTCTTGGTTTTGTATCATGATTGAGAATGTAAAATTATATAAATTTGGTGAGGAAATTTATTGTGAGGAGCAGTGATGGTTTGTAACTTAATAAGGGATTATTTGGGGTAGCTTCATGAGTGAAGCTAGACTATACTTGTAAGGGTAGATTTTAGGTCTTTATGCCTTTTGTTCTTGCTTGCTTGAATCTCAATATTTCTGCCTCTTGGATGATTTTGCATGGATATACTTGTTTTGTATGCGATTGATGATATTTACATGCTTATCTCTTGACCCTTTGATGTATTATGCTACTAGAACTTATTCTGATTCATTGAGCTACTGTGTTGTGTGTTTTTTCTACCATAGTAAATCTCGTTATTTTGATATGAAAATTTTATATGTTGAAGCTAACATGATTATGTGCCTGCCTATAAATTTTCATAATTTTTAGTTAAGGTTTGCTATTTTTAAAAATTTGCAATAAATCTGCCCTATTTTGAAACATATAATGGATTTCTAGAAACATTGAAATTTACCATTTTTGTTAACAACTCTGCGAATTTTGACCTAATATTTTTACAACATGTTAGCAATACTTCAAAATATGATTGACAAATTTTTTGGGATTTTTAGAATTGTTTTACTTATTTAAATAAATTTTAGAACTTGAAACTACTTGACTAAGAGGGGACGTTTGGATAGCATGAGTTGAGAAATTTTAATACCCTAGATATCTTTTAAATTTTGACCCCTAAATTATTATAGATTACCCTTAATATCCCAAAGAATTGATGACAAATTTTCATGAATTTTTTAGATGGTTTTCTATTTTATTTGCATTTATTTTCTAGGCCGTCCTACTATAAATGCTTGCTATATCTTTGCCTAACATATGGAAATTGATGCCTTTTGCTAACTTTGGCCCATATAGTGTCCTAAGCCCATAAGAGCATAAGTCTCAAATAAAGATAATACATGAGTGAAATATAATGGCCTAATCGATAATGAATGGAAGAAACTTAAATAAGTCATAAGACTTGGCCCAACTTGCTCATGAAAACTAAACCAATATACTATTTCTCAATGTCTTGTCTTATTTTATTATGGGCTTGTTTGTACAACCTAGATCCACATGAACATTCATGATTATATGTGTGTATCAAGAAGTGCATGTAAACTAACCTTCATATGATGTGTGAGATATGAAATTACCGATGCATGAGCACATGTGTGAAATGCATATTATATAATAAACAACTAAAGACAAAGCATGGTGAATGTGTGAAACACATGAATAAATAAAGTTTCTATTAAAAGCATGGTGAATGTCTTGGCCCTACCTTGAAGTGGACAAATGGGACATTCACTGTTTTGTTTGAAGTGGATGGTTTAGCTCGGACATGAGGTCAATGCCCATGGTTTTTGATCTAGGATCAGGAGACACTTTGGTAGAGAGCTCTCAACAGGTCATGGCAGGAGATGAGTAGAGGCCGCTAGCTTCCCTCCTACTGAGCAATGAAAGGAAAAGAAAAGAAAATGACAAGTGGAAGACCCATAAAGTACAAAAGAAAAAGTACATCTTGCATTGCATCTAAATTGCTTATCTTTATATTTGCCATTGTATGTCATTTTATCTCATATTTATTTTGCATGTTATCTATGTCTATCTATTTTTTTTTATTATTTTTATGTGTTGTAATTGTATAATGTCTATTTATTTTATTTTTTAACTTGCTTATACAAACCTGGGAGTTTTTGGGTGCCCAACAAAACCCTGGAAGCACACCCCCTACTGAGATTCAATTCTCATTATGATTTTTTTTTGGTGCTTTCAGATGGCTGGGATCATGATCATTCTGGAGATGGAGGTGACATTCATCGTTGAGCCCCACACAAATCATGTGATCATAGTGTTACAGGATATTCGCCCTCTTTACTACCTCATGTAACTTTAGGAGGATTTATCTTTTTGGTCTCAACTTGATGGATAAACAGATCCTGTTGTTATCCATTGCTCTATATATGGATCAAGCGGAGTTGCTTTTATTTTGATGGATGACTATATGTTATTTGACATCCTAGGCCATAGACTATACTTTTGGATGACTGTATATTTGACCCTTCAAGGAATGGCCTATAGACTGCTAGACTCACTAATATGCTATGGATGATGAGGTTATTCAATATATTGTGCTTTGCATTTGACTAGTATGCGTACTTAAAAAGTCGTTTTAGATTTATTTGTTGGCAAGTCGGTAATGAGAATAAATAAAAAAAACAAGAAAGTTCATAGTAAAGAGATTTATTTGTTGGCAAATCGGTAATGAGAACAAATAAAAAAAACAAGAAAGTTCATAGTAGAGATATGTAACACATGCTAGATTAGTTATTAATCATAATTAAACAGGATTAGTTTAATAATTAACTAGTAGAGTGTTATAGTAGGTCACGAAGATAACTATCAAAGATGCATGGCATCTCTACAAGGATAATTGTTGAATACACACGTTAATTTTTCATAGGACCCTGCCGCCTATATATAGGAGTTTGATCAATGTAATAAGGATTGGAAGTTTTACTCATGAATACCCATATACTCTTCTAAAGTCTCCACAACAAACAAGAGTCTCGAGTTTGCTAAGAAATTCTTCTTTACTCTTTCTTCATTTTATTTCATTTTTTAGGATTAGTACTTTTATTGTATTATTACATTTCCGTTGTGTACTTTTGATTATACTGAAATAAAATTTACTCATTTCAATCATATCCTTGAGCATTGGTTATTTGGCATTCATTTTGACACTCTCTTTGCCTTGGGAACTCACTAAGAAAAGTCGCTTCCACCCCCTAAATTTGAGATCAAGAAGCAAGGATTTGTTGGTTTTATTTGTTTACTTGACAAAAATCACAAAAAACAAATTGGCACATCCAGTGGGAGCAAGTGAAAAGAGTGGTGTGAAAATAAAACCAAAATCCCATTCCATGCATGCAATTGCATTGTGGTACCGTCGTGTCTAATATGTCAAAAGCATCTTCATCCTCTAATGACGGCACAAATGAAGAAATTAACAATGACTGAAACACGAAGCTAGTAATGGTTCCTAAGAGTCAAATTGTCGAAAATAACAAAATGCTGCCACGTACAAGCATTGTTGCCACTTTTGGTATGACTGCATGGCCCTCATATGGCTTACCACCCCGGTATACACCACTGGGGTTTGTTCCCCTAGTTTTGAGTCAAGCAAACATAGGAATAATGCCTAACGAAAACAACCACTTATATCAAAACTCACCATCGATGGCTAGTTTGCCACAACTAGGCATTTATTCCCAACCTTTGGAAACTCATGTGACACCAATGAATATGGGGATAATGGGTAGTATTGCCTCAACTAACCCTGTAGCCATCATGTGCTAGTAAGACATGGAACTTGCATTCTCGACCATGTCGCATAACCATACGGTAGGATTGCCTGCAAACACTATTGAGTCCCTAGCAGTCTTTTGTCAATAAATCGATGAAAGTTATCATGATCTGGCCAATTTGCTCACTCAGGAAATGACTACTGTCCTAAATCTTCTAATAGCGACCAATAACACTCGATTTGAGTAATTGGCTAGGTAAGTAAGTCGCATTGCTGAGATCATCAACTTGGATGAAAACCTAATCGGACAAAATGATGCATACACTGCAAATGCACAACCCCAATTGAACTTAGAAACCAAGGAAATCCTGAAGCCAACATTCGATTGGTTCAACATGGGCAAAATGCCAACTAGTTCTTGAATAGGGTCCACAACAATGTAGGGGGCATCAAAATCAAAATAATATTAGGATTGAAGAGGAAGTCCTCCACGATTTGGTTTTAATGTTGGCTTTGCCAACCAACCATTCTTTGTGTTCTCCTTCCCTGATTATATCTAGTAGGCTGAGATACCGAGGGATTGGAAGATCCCAAAGTCTCTCACTAAGTTTTCTGGTGAAAATGGTGAATCCATGGTCAAGCATATCGCTCGATATACTATTAAGATTAGACAGGTGGCCTCAAATGAATACTTGAAGGTGAGGTTCTTCCCTTCATCTTTGGTGAAAAATGCTTTTACTTGATTTTCTAACTTGAGACCAAATTCAATCACCACTTAAGCCCAACTAGAGGCTAGTTTCCGTAATTAGTTCTTTATGGGGGAAATGAAAGTAAGCCTCATTGATCTGTTCACATATCCCCTTTAAATCTGCTCAGAGGCTGGTCCAAGTGATTATCTTTAACAATATTGCCTTAACCCACTACAAGGTGGAGGCCTGATACGTCTCTTTACAAGTTCTCATTATCCTTTTTCATCCCTGTACATAGTCATGTAGGAATATGCCATATGCACGTATGCACTTGTCTCATATCTTAATTTCAAACATTCTTGCTTATATGATTTCCATGTACATAATAAATAAATACTCATAGCTTTGTATACTTTTGTCGAAAATTCGATAGCATAATAGCTAAAATATGGAGAGTCCCAAACTAAATAGTATATTCAATCAACTGGCTCGTCATAGCAATCATAGTCATCATAGACAATATATCAATATAACATTACTTTGGTAAAGGATTGCATAAATATTTGTGCCATTGAATTTCTCATGGCTTGTGGAATCCCTAAATCAAGACGATTCTCAAGTTATTCTACTTCCTTTAAATCTGCTTTGTATTTCTAAATTGCACCAAAATTCCATTTTAATTCATTTTAATCTAGAAATTTAATAGATTGTAGCCCTATTAGTCTACTTTTGAACCTCTTTGATTTCACTAAATTTTGAAGTATATAACTTAAGTTATTAGGATTTTACTTAAGGCTGCCCTATTTCATGAGAGACTTGTGCACTTAAATTTAGAAAATCACTAAAATCGATTTCTTACTGTTTTGATCCAAAATTTGTGCCAACATATACTATTTAGACCCTATTTCAGTCCCAACATGTTTCATTTTAATTGGGCAGGTAAAGCTTGAGATATGAACTCCTCAAATGGGTTGTCCTATTTCAACCCAAATAGAGCATAAGTCAATTTCAACGAGTTATTAGGAAAAATATACTCATGATGTTCTCCCGCCATGAGGCAAATTTTGGTATAACTGAGGGGGCTATCCTGAACTTCTCAAAATGAAAGTTATTCATCCTTGCATTGCTGCTTAGCTCCCAGTCGGCCAGCTCATTAGCCAAGAGATTGGCCTGCTCATCAAACTTGGCATATGACTCATAGAGAAAAGAAATCCCCTGCATAAGGCCAAACTACCGAGTTGAACAGTAGGGATTATAACATTTAGAGGAAGCGTGATTTTTCCTAAAATTTGGCTTCACCCTGTTTGGGATGTCATGAGCCATTAGGATGCTACTCCATTATAGAGCCACTTGGGAGAGCTCTGAATTACTGGCCAGAAGAGTCTTTGCAAAATCTATTTTGGCCTACATACTTGGTCTTAGTATGGACAAAATTGCACAAATGTCTAGACCATCATCTTGATGAGGATGTCGGCCACTTGGTATGCCAAGAGGGACAAAAAAAGAATGGCATGTAGTAATCTCTGTAGATGGCTGGTCGGATTATGTGGGTGAGAACAGTTTCAGGAAAGAACTTTGGAAAGTATTATTGAATCCAGAGCTGTAGAAACCAAAATGGCCCAAATTTAGATTTGATCGATTCTCCATTCTTCATTTAGAACATGATGGCAAAGATACTTTTGTATAGCAACGAGAGAAAAAAAGGCGCCAATGTTGAGGTAGCTCCAGCTAAGAATGGCTGATACATAAGGCATAAATTCTATAACCATAGCCACTAAACTGGTATGGACAAAAAATTAGCAAATCTAGAACAAAAGGAAAGCCTTGTGTTCTATCTTGCCTATGGATCGCTTCCCCTGTTGAAGGCTTAGATAAAGGTGGAATATACATTATTCTTCTTGTTGACTTGGAAACCCAAGTAAGTGCCAAGGATGTCATTGAGATAAGGCACTTCATCTCCGTCTACTGGCAGGCTAACAATGGCTGCCATATCGAGTAGCATGGGATTCATCATACCAAATAGCAAGCAGAAGGCATTTGCTGATATATTCCAAAAACTGAGGAAGCTATACAATAGCTCAAAATTTGGGGAATTTCCTTCTTAGAGAGGAAGATCATGCCATAGATCCCTAATTGTTTCCACTCTTTTCTCTTCTCGTTGGCCATTCTATCAAGCCATTGAATATATGGGTCAGAAGGACTCAGCCAAGCTAAAAGCTTGGAAGGACACTTATGGATATGAAACCATGGCACAGCCAATGTTAGTTCATACCTAGATAAGGAAATAAAGGAGCTAGCCTCAACCATCCTATGATCCAAAGAGTGAAGGGTAGGGTTAAGAGTAAACCTTCGGTTCTCTTTGTTAAAGATTCTAAGGGTAGAAAGGTTAGAGATTTTGGATGAAGAGGACATCGTTTTCTCTGGCAAGAAACTTAATGGAAGAGGAAAAAGAAGAAGAAAAAGAGGTAGAGGATTCGTGTGCCAAAGGTTCGTAATTCCTAGAGAGATTGGGGTTTGCAAAGTTAGGGAAGGCAGAAAACATAGTTAGCATGGAAAATATAACACCGTGATAGCCTCATACTATGCTTAAGTCATGTTATGAATGTTATTAGTTGTTACTTTTGCTTGCATAATTTAATTGACCTTTTAGAAATTACTTTATTACAAAAATAGAGGTGTATATATATATATAGTATGGTTAATTTGAGTTGACTATCTTTATATTGCTTTTAATTATTTATTGTTCTTTGAGTATGCATGTATTGGCATGATTTTATATATTCACAATGCGCTCATGAAAAATAAGAGCCATGAGCTCATCATGAATATGTAAAATCAAGCGTCAATACAAGCATACTCAAGATATAATAAATACTTAAAAGCAATAGAAAGACAGTCAACTCAAATTAACCATAATAGTTAGTTATATATATATATATATATACACACACACACATACACACACACATAAGTAGCCAAGGGATTGATAACTGCATTCGCCCCCATACAACATCCATAGTAAAATAAAGTGCAATTAACAAACTCGAAAGAAATACATACAAAGTCTCCGCCACCTATACATGCCATGAAATAATAACCCTAGATCTATAGATAGAACAGGCTATCCTAGCTTTCCAACTCCACATGTGCTATAGTAAAATCATCCCCACCTTTAGATGGCATGAAACCATTCCCGAATCCTTTGGGTGCATCATCACCTTATCTTCCTCCATGGGCATGCTCACGTCTATAGGGTACTGCTCTAGTAAGGATGAAACCTCGTCCATGACCTAGTGGTGGTGCTTGGCTCGCAACAGAATAAGAGAAATCGAAAGTCAACCGGATCACAGAAGGGTATGATGGCTCCGAAGGGTCGGACTCCAGTAAGTCTGTCGGGGTTAGGCGAATGTTGAAATCAAACTCTCCATCAGTAGGGTACATCAAAGGATGAAAGGAGGTTGCACATTGTCTAGGGTGATTTCCTTATATGGCTCGTGTGGGCAGATGAACAGACTGATGATAGGCACATGGAACTGATAGCTATGGAACATGTAGACCCTTATAGCTGCTTGGGTAGTCATCATAGATATATTCAGCACCGGGTCAAAGTGCCAATGCATAATCAAAAACTCAACAAAGATGATTACGCTACCTGACGGCATCCTCTGAAGATGACATGGAAACATGGGAGTGAGAAATATAAGATTTCTTAGTAGGGTTTCGACTAGACAATTAAGGTGTCATCATCGTCGTCCCAGCCACTTCGGGTTTAATTATAAAAACGTGAATATGCAAAGATTTACTTTTAAGGGTTTTGAAAAACATAAGTTCCCGAAGCGGGTTTCTTTTAATCTTAATCTTGTAAACATAACATAAATTGACACAAGGTTATAAAATAAAAACATACAAATGAAAGCATAGGATAAACATTCATAACCATGAATATAAGAGAATAAAGATGCATGGACTTTCATGTAAGTCTTGGACTTTGACTTTCCTTTGACTTGTCTTACTTAACATTCATAATTAAGACGTGCTTAACATTCTTTTCTTTACATGCTCTTGGATAAATTGTTATAGGACATGAGCTCATTCCATGACTATCATCACACAATACTAATCTAAATCAGACTAATCTGACAAGAGGATCTTCGTGCCTCTAAGTTAGAGGTATCTAGTTTGGCCACGTGCCTCCAAAGTAAAAGGATCTCTTATGGGTTACCTTCCTTTTTGAAGGATTACACTCACTTATCTTGTCTTTGTGAATCACTTTCCTTTCTGAAGGACCATGTCCAATTATCTCTTTTCTTAGCATAGTACTTAATATTACATCTTTCATTTTAAATGCATAAGTTCAGAGGCAAGATACATATAAGCATGTAATAAATATTTCTAAGTTCACAATTTTGACGAAAATTCGACAGCATAACGGGCTAGATTGGAGCTTCCCCAAAATTGCCAAACATGAGAATTTAACCAACAATCAATCATATTCATTTTAAAATATCATATCAAGTACCAATAATCATTTATTTAGGAGACAATAATTAAGCAATCTTGGAAAACAACATGTATAGGAGCAACACACATCCTCACCCTAAATGGTATCTAGGGTTTTCTTGTGCATTATGAAAAGTCTTATGAGCCATTATAAGAATCCTCATGTCTATTCATGCGAGAATCACATAACCACAATGGTTATTGTTAGCTTCAATGCCTCTTAGAAGCTATTCCGAGGCTATGAACCAAATTGATTTTTTGAGGTTTTGATGAATACCAAATCAGAATATAAGCAAATCTTTGTGACCATGAAAAAGCTGATTTGAATAACAAATTCTTTTATGAGAATGCATTTAAACAAATGGCTTAAGCGCTTAAAAAGTCATCAAAGCATCATTGTCCATAGCTTTATACTAGAACATGCTTTATATGGAATATATGCTTTGTGTCTCTCGAGCTATTTTGTTTAGACACAAAAAAAGAACTCCAGAAGGTTGAAGTTATACTTCAGAAAGGAAAGACGAGCCTGGAAAGATAAATTCTGCCAATTCAGGAAGATGACTCTATCTAGAAGGTATATCACTAGAAACATACTTCTCATGTGTGTCATATCTTCAAAGCTTCCTCAACACACTTCATAGACAAATTCAAAAAGTCAAAAAGAGGCGATTTGACAAGACGTAGAAGAAGCGCTGACAAGTCTGCACAAGCTTCAAAGAATAAGGAAAAGGAAGACTATTCCTTCTCTATCCAGTCTTAGACCAGCATTCCAAAGAGAACTTCAAAAGTCAAGAGTTGCAAACTTCAGCGGATATATTTCAATGTCTATAAAAGGCTAGATGTCAAAGAAAGAATAGTTAGAACAACTGAATATCTTCTTCACTTGTAGAGCTTCATTGTGAACTTTCTCAACCTTTTGAACCTCTAGAAAGTTACTCATTGTAACTTTTGTTCAATCAGAAATCTTCTCTTCTGCTCTCTATTTGATAAGGTTCTCTCTTTGAGAATCTAAAGAAGTCACATACACTGAGAAAATATTGTTTATTCTCTATAAAGAGAGTTAGTGCGAGTATTCACAAATTGTTTTCAAATCTCAAAACTTGTACATGGACCTAGTAATGGTCAGGTAGAGCATGGAGAGGCTAGGACAAAGAATACTTGAACTAAAGCTTGGAGAAGCTTGAGAAAAGACTACTTCGTTGTAAGAAGCTTGGAGAAGCTTGAACAAAAATACTCAGATTTTATAAAATCTCAATAAAGAGTTAGGGATTGGAAGTAGGCAAGTGGTTGGCCGAACCAGTATAAAAATTTCTTGTGTGTTTCTTCCATAGCTACTTAGCCTTGTTTCTTGATCACCTAAGTTCTACTATCTGCATTTTTCAATATGGTCATTACCTTTAATAATTTAAACAAATAAGTATTTATGAACCAACACAAAGCAATCCAAGTCTAGGACTTGAGATAGATTTTTAATTTAAACTTTTCAAGTTATTGTTTAAATTTGAAACTACATAATTCAACCCCTCTTCTCGTGTTATCTCTTCAACCAGTTGGCATCAGAGCCTAATTCTGGGGTTAAGCTTCCTTATGGTTGCAGAGGTTAAAGATCCCATCAAATGGCCTAACAAATTCATCACATCGCGGAAGGTCACTCCATAAATCGTCCTCCTTATTTCAATGCTGAAGACTATCCATATTGGAAGGATAGAATGAGACTTTTTATTGAGTCCACAAGTCTGGATATGTGGGAAATAATAGGGAATGGTGACTATGTACCCATTGTGGAACAACCAGCACCCCAAGTAGTAGCTGCTCCAGAACATCCTCCACCAGTTATAGTCAGAATCATTCCTAGACATGAATGGACTGATCATCACAAAATAAAAGTTCAAATGAATACCAAGGCAAAATACTTGCTCACATGTACCTTGAGCAAAAGCGAATATGACAAAATCATATCCCGTGATTCTGACTAAAGAAATATGGGATAAACTTCAAGTGCTTCATGAGGGAATAGATCAAGTTAAAGAAATGAAAATCAGCATGCTAGTTCATAAATATGAAATGTTAAATATGCTAGATTAGTGAAATGACAACCAGATTTATGCATATCATAAATCAGCTGAAAGCTTTGGGTAAAAGGTACTTAAATGCAGAAATGGTAAGAAAGATCCTAAGGAGTCTTTCAAAGCCTGGCTTCCCAAAGTTACTGCCATCCAAGAAGCTAATGATCTGAATGTACTTAGCTTGGATGCTCTCATTGGGTCCTTAAAGACTCATGAGATCGAACTGAAGGAAATTTATGAGCAATCTAACAAGAAGGGTAAATCCATTGCCCTTAAGACTACTCAAAAGAGATTTAGCTCCTCCAAAGCCATGAAGGCCTCAAAAGAATCAGATGAAGAAGATGAAAATTCCTTTGATCCTGATTCTGATGATGAAAATGATGAAATAGCTCACTTGGCAAGAAGAATCTCAAAAGCATGGCTTAGAAGGAAAAAGAAGAACTTTGCTCCAAAAAGGGACAAGAAGAGCAAAGTCAAAGCAGATGAAGTAATATGTTTTGAGTGCAAAGAACCTGGGCACATCAGATTAGAATGTCTCAAACTGAAGAAAGTTGGAAAGCAAAAGACTTCAAAGAAGGCTAAGATGGCTACTTAGGAAGATCTAGATAGAGAGCAAGCAAATGATGAATCTCAAGAGGAAGAAGAGATTGTTGCGAACCTTTACTTCATGGCTGATATCATCTTAGATGAAGAAACTGAGGTACATGAGTCTGAACTTGAACTTACTTATGAAAACCTTGAAAAGGCTTATGATGAACTCTTAGATGATTCCAAGTCTTTTGCTTCTCATTATGCATCTTTGAGAAAAGATTTTCAAAAACTGTCTTTAGAGTTTGAAAAACTCAACATTGAGAATGAGAAGGTTTGGCATAAAAAGAAAGACATGCAAAATGAAAATATTGCTTTTCAGAAAGAAGTAGCATCCCTAAAAGGCAAAGCTATCAAAACTCAAGAGAGGACATCTTCTGATGTTTCTAAGCTTCAGAAATTAGTCAAACTTTTCAAATCTAATCTTGAAAAAATGGTGAATGGCTCCAAAATTCTAGACTTGATGCTTGGTGGTTAGAAACCTTACCGTAATAAAACTGGTTTAGGCTATGAGAAGGAAGACGATGAAAAATCATCTAAAGATCTTTCAAGTTTGATTCCCACTTGTATCTACTATTTTAAAAAGGGTCACGGTTTTGTAAGATGCTTCTCCAGAAGGAAGGCAAAATGACAGGCAGTGAAAAAGGCCAAGAAGCTTGCTAACCCAAAAAGACCCAAGAAGATATGGGTATCTAAAGTTAAAACTGCTTCTGATGTAGGTATGCCTTAAATCAATTCATCAAAAGGAAAAGAAGTGGTCTTTGGATAGTAGATGCTCCAGACACATGACTAGAAATAAATTCTAGTTCAGAAACCTCAAACCCAAGGATAGTGGAATAGTCAAATTTGCCGACGGGAATCGAATCCAAAGTCATTGGTATAGGTAATGTTGGTAAGAATAATTCCAATATGATAAATAATGTTATGTTAGTAGAAGGATTAACTCACAATCTCTTAAGCATTAATCAATTTTGTGACCAAGGCTACAAAATTGTGCTTGAATCCTCACATTGTATTATTAGGAATTCTACAAATGAAAAGATTATTCTCACTGCTAAGAGGCATAACAATACGTATGTGTTGTATCTAGATAACCTCTTAGATCAGAATATAAAATTCTTAGCTTCCTTTTTGGATAAAAAGTGACTGTCGTACAAAAAGTTTGGTCATGCTAATATGAGATTGATATCTGAGATCTCTTAGAAAGAACTGGTCATAGGTTTGCCAAAAATTGATTTTGAAAATGATTCCTCATGTGAATTCTTTCCACAGAAAAAATGTAGTTTCAACTATTAGACCACTTGAGCTTTTACATCTTGATCTCTTTGGACTAAGTAGAACTGCCAGTCTAGGTGGTAAGACAAATGGCTTAGTCATTATGGATGATTTTTCAAGATTTACATGGGTTTTGTTCTTGATCGATAAAGATGATGCTTTTGAGGTCTTCAAATCCTTTTAAAAAAGAATTCAAAATGAAAAAGGTTTTTGTATCACTTCCATCAGATTAGATCATGGTGGAGAATTTGAAAATCATGCTTTCGAAAACTTTTGTGAAGAAAATGGCATTTCTCATAACTTCTCGTCTCCTAGAAGTCCTGAACAAAATGGGGTAGTGGAAAGGAAGAATAGATCACTACAGGAAATGGCCAGAACTATACTTCTTGAAAGTAGCTTATCAAAAGGCTTTTGGGCAGAAGCAGTTAACATTGCTTGCTATATTCAAAATCATATTTTCCTAAGGCTCATTCTCAATAAAACTCCCTATGAATTATGGAAAGGAAATAAACCCAACATTTCCTATCTTCATTTCAAAAGATTACAGGGTGTTCAACAAAAGGTCTTAATCTGTGAAAAAAACTATCCACATAAGTTTCACGGAAAAGAAAAATGACCTGAGCTAGAAGGTTACTGATTTGAAAGTGGAAATGGAAAGTATGTTATTAAATGAAAACCCCCACACTAAACAGAACCTTCAGATGGCCACCAGAGATGATGATGAAAATGTTTTTGAAGTTCCCTTTCATCAACATGTTTCTAATGATGCTTCTGAAGAACAAGAAGGTACTCCTTTCAGGAGAAGGTACACAGGTGTAAGAGACTTGAGAGCTGTCTCTCAAAACTAGATTATTAGTGAACCTTTTCATGGAATCAAAACAAGATCCTCACTTAGAAATGATTGCAATCTCACTCATATCTTTGAGATTCAACCAGAAAATATCAAAGAGGCCCTGGCAGATCAATACTAGATTGAAGCTATGAAAAAGGAGTTATCTTAGTTCGAGAAAAACAAAGTCTAGACCCTGGTCCTACTGTCTAAAGGACAATTTGCCATTGGAACTAAATGGGTATTTAGAAACAACCTTGATGAGGATGGAAAAGTTGTCAAAAACAAAGCAAGATTAGTGGCTCAAGGTTATAATCAGCAAGAATGCATCGAGTATGATGAGACTTTTGCTCCTGTAGCAAGATTGGAAGCCATCAGAATATTACTTGCTTATGCATCTTACAAAGGTTTTAAGTTATTTAAAATTGATGTGAAATTCGCATTTTTAAACGGTTTCATATATGAGGAAGTTTATGTTAATCAACTTCCTAGTTTTGAAAATAAAAACCTTCCTCAACATGTGTTTAAACTTTCAAAAGCTCTATATGGCTTAAAACAAGCTCTGCTATGATAGACTTAGCTATTTTCTAATCAAAAATGATTTTGTAAAAGGAAAAGTTGACACTACTCTATTTATTCATCATGATAAAAATGATTTTCTGATTATTTAGATTTATGTTGATGATATTATCTTTGGAGCAACTAATCAATGTTTCTGCAAGAATTTTTCTTACCTTATGCAAGGAGAATTTGAGATGAGCATGATCGGAGAACTGAAATTTTTCCTTGGACTTCAAATCAAACAAGAGAAAGATGGTATCTTGATTCACCAAGAAAAGTATGCTAAGGAGTTGCTCAAAAAGTTTGATATGGACAAGGCCAAGAGCATAAGTACTCCTATACATCCCTCTCAAATTTTAGAAGCTGATGAAGATGGTGAGAAAGTATCTGAAACTCTCTACAGAGGTATGATTGGATCACTATTATATCTAATTGCTAGTAGACCTGACTTGCAATTAAGTGTAGGAATTTGTGCTCCATTTCAATCGAATCCAAAACATTCACACTTAAGTTGTAACATCTTTTCTTGTACGGTACTATGCTTAAGTCATAGTACTACACTTGAAAATGGTTACTGTTAACTGGACGGAGCTTGTTTGACAGCTAGCTCTGACTGTCTTCAATATTCCTTGAACTATCTAGAGATAACATGGAAATAGGAGTGAGAATTGAAAATTCTCAGTAGGATTCCTTACTCACAATATACTATTCATCGTTATTATCTCCAATTGCTTCGGTTTACTAAGAAAAAAAAGTGAACATGCTATGTAATCTGCCCAATTTAACGGTTTGAAAACATATTGTCCGAAGCAGAGTTTGTTTTATTCACACACTGATTAATCAAAGAAGGAGTAATTATGAAACAGTAATAGGTAAAATTAATAATAATAACAACTAGCTAGCAAATAGCGATGTATGCAGATGTACAAGTTTTAATTCATATCAATACATTAGGATTATCCATTCACTTCTTAAACAAAGTAGGAATTGAAGCTCAAGTATAGTAATCTAAAGAAAAAAAAAAAAGAATAATATGGAAATATGAATGCAGTAGGAATTCTTGATGTAGATGCTTCCGTTTCTTGTTAACTTGCCTTTCTTGGTACACCTAGGTATTACCTATTGCTATCCCTAGGGTGCTTGCTTCTATCCTTATCCATACTTAGTCCTTTGGGAGTCTTTGGCCATATAACTCCTGGCTAATAGTTTGCTTATCAGGACTGAGCTCGCTCCTATATAGGATTGCTAGGTTTACTTTCCCTGACTTTCCCACTGATCTATTCCCCTTAACCTTGTTCAGGGATTGACCCAAGTAATATGAAATCCTTTATAATCTTCATAAATTTACATGCATAACTAATCTATCATGAATATCTCATGTTAATCTAAATATTTTGTTTGGTATGTGAAATCTCTGCCAGAATTTCGGCAGTATAATGGATCAAGTCCACTTCCTCATGAATACTGCCAGGCTACCAGAAAAATCAATCAAGCAATACAACCAACATGGAGCATCAAGTTTATAACAATAATATTAATCATATAATATGCAACATAAATTAGGTTTTTCTGCTCATTCTACTCAATTCTGCCTGATTTTGTAAATTCCACGATAATTTTTGTTCAATTCATTTAGATCTCAATTTTGGATATGTTATAGTTATGTGTCTCGTTTCCAACCCTTTTTGTCCCATATCATTTTGATTTATGTAGCTCAAGTTATTTGAATTTTACCTCAGTCTGTCCTATAACTAACTAGAATTGCACACTTAGAAGTAAAAATACACAATAAATAAAAATCTAAGTGAAATTATACAAAACTTATACCAAATTAAAGCTAGCAGGGCAAGCTTCTATTTTTAATAAGTTTCATCTTATTTACATAAGTAGAGCTTGAGTTATAAGCTCTATAAATTGACCCTTCTGGACTGCCCTATTCTATTCCAGTTTGGACATAAGGCAACTTCATCGAATTACTAGGAATAATTGGTATCAAATATAACTCTAAAACTTTTATAGGATGTTTCCTATATGTTGTCTTTCAAACCCAATTGGTTTCACTGAATTTAGAGTTTTGTCGGGTGAGTTACACCTCTCGCAACTCATATTGCTCATAAGAGAACCCATAATTTCAGATTAAAATTCAAAAATTCATAACTCACTCGATAATAATCCAATGGTCTTATATTTTATATGGATGAAAAGCCCTAAATGTCTAGTCACAATAAAAATAGATTCATTAAGTTTTGATAGATAAATTTTGGTCTGTATAAGACGAATGTAAGGATACCATAGGGTTTTTACCCAAACAACATCTTGTTTCTTTCTATTATCAAACTCTTCCACTCCAACTTCAATTCTAACTCAAACATCTTAAATCAACCTTGATTTATTATCTCTACCCAATATAGCATTAGAATAATGAGAGAAAAAGGAATCCCAAGTAGGCCCATTCTATAGAAAGCAAGAACATAATTTAGAATTCCTACATTTTCTGTGTTAAACTTGCTAGATTCAAGTTTTGGAGTGAAGAAAGTTGTTGGAACTTATTGGAACTTGAAAGCTTGATGAAGAAGGAGTAAATATGAGATGAGAAAGAAAGAAAATGAAGAGGTGTTCTGCTAGTAATAAGGCTGAAAATTGCAAGGGAGTAGGAAGGAATTTTTATGAAACTTTTGGAGGAAGTTTGAAGGTGATTGGTGGATTTCTTTCCTTGATTCAATTTGGTGTGACTGCCCTCTTTAAGGACTGATATTGCACCACTTAGAGGGGATTGGGTGGATGAATCTTGGCTATTCAATTTAGGGTTCTCATAGTATAATTTCTATTGATTCAGTTCCGACAGTTTAAATTATCGAAATCTTACCGATTTCCTTTAAATTGGTAAATCGGTTTTGGAAAAATCTTATGAGGGCTCCTATGTTTCTAATCTAATTCCTCTAAATGATACTTAATTGGCTTTAAGTAAATACTTAATTGAACTCTAATCAATTTCAATTATTCAATAAAAAATCGAACAACTTGGTTAAAAACGATAAGATTTTTTGGACGTTACATAAGTGCTGTTAAAAGAATTTTGAGATATTTAGTTGGTACTACTAATCTTGGTCTATGGTACGAGAAAGGTACTTCTTGTGATATTATAGTTATTGTGATGCTGATTTTGCTGGAGACAGAGTTGAATATAAAAGCACTAGTGGTTGCTGTTGCTTTTTTGGAAAACCATTGATAACATGGTCAAGCAAGAAGCAGAACACTATTGCTCTTTCAACTGCAGAAGCTGAATATGTATTTGCTGCAAATTGTAGTACCTAGATTCTGTGGATCAAGCCACAGTTAGAGCATTTCCACTTAAGGTATACCAAAATTCCTATCCTTTGTTACAATAGAAGTGCTATCAATCTCACTAAGAATCTCGTTTAGCATTCTAGATCTAAGCACATTGACATAAAGCATCATTTCAAAAGGGATCATGTTCAGAAAGGAAACATTGAGCTAAGGTTTATTGATATTAAAAGTCAGATTGCTAACATTTTTACAAAACCCTTAGCAGAAGATTATTTCTCCAAAATAAGGAACCTTCTGAACATGATCAACTTTTGATCATTCACATGCATTGCATTTGAATACTCTCTCTCTCTCTCTTGAGCTAAAGTAAAAGCTGAGATTGCCGCATCTCAATAGTGTTTGCTTTCTGTAAAATTGTTCATCATTGATATAGTTTTCTTTAGAAAGGTCATATCAAGAGAAACTTGAAGAGTTTGTTCAGAATATATTGTCTCATGATTCAGAAAGATTGCTTCAAACAAGGGTGAAGATGAAAATGAGGAGAAAAACAGCTTCAAAATGATTGGATTAACTTTCTCATGGCTCTAATTTCTTACTCCTCCAGAAAGTTGATTATAGATTCTGAGGACTGCAGTTTCTGGATAGTTTTGTTACATGTGCCGCTTGGATAATCACCCATTATCACATGATAACCATTATTTAATGAAGCAGGAAATTCCAAAAGACGCTCCTACTCTAAAAATGACAGCGTTTTATTTGAAAACTGCTCACATACTTTAACTATCGGTCTCCCTCATTAACCATTACCCATCACACCAACCATTCATTACACAAGTTGTAGAGAAAAGCTTTCACTATTCTTTATCCTCCACTCCAAAACCTTCAAACCCTCATACCATTTTCAATACACCTAACCCAAACACACTCTCTCCTTCACCTTCAGTTGCCTATCTTATCTATTCATCATGACTAAGAAAAGGAGACTACAGTGTTCCTTACATTTTTGATGATGATGAAATGCAAACCAGATTTCATAGGCAGTTCTTCATATAGCCTATCACTTTGGGAAGAAGTTTCGAGTTGGAGAACTTCTCAACCTTTCCCCAGATTACAGAAATGTTCAAGTTCCAAGGATGGAATAATTTCTTGAATATTTCTGAAGATGTGTACACTGGAGTTGTTGCCGCTTTCTACAGCACCCTCGCGCCTGTTGATGAAGATAATACGTCTTTGAGAAGCATCATAGGGAGCTTTGAGATCCAAGTACTTCCCTTTGATTTCGCTCACATCACCACACTCCAAATGAAGGGGTTATATACAGAAGTGGTTTGTGGGAGTAGCTTGAAGCCATAGAGGAAGATGTCTTTGAAGTCCTTACTGGAAGCAGAGACATGCAAGTAAGAAATATTCGCACCTCCTCTCTTATCTTGAATGTCAGAGCGATTTACTCTATTGTCCAACACACAGTGCTTCCAAGGATGGGAAACATTGATGTCATGACTGAGGTAGACCAAATTGTCATATTTTGCCTCAGGACAAGAAGAAGGATTAATCTGGTCAGGGTAATCTTAGATGATGCCAGAAGAAGTCATGCAGCCTTGCCTTATGGCATGCTCCTAACCCGCATTTTTCAAAGAGCCTAACTTCCTATTGAAGGACACAGGAAGGATGAGAAACAGCCTACCACCACCATGAAGACCTTCTCCACTATGGGTCTGAAACCCCAAGGTCTTGAGAAGGTAGAAAAGAAAGAGAAGAAGGAAAAAAAGAAGAAGAACAAAGAAGAGAAAAAAGGGAAGGAGAAGAAAAGAAAATCAACCACCTTTCAGAAGGATGTCTATAAACCTTATGAAGAAAAAGGATCCAAGAAAAGGCATGAGAAAGATCTCTCACTTGATCCTGAGGAGAGAAGAATCAGGAAAAGAAGATTGCTGAGAATTCCTGAAACTTCCTCCTCTAATGCAGAAGCTAATGACTCAATCATCGCAGCACAACCTATGAATGCTGCTGCTCCTACAATATCTGCACCTTCACCCCCTAAAACGAAGGGGATTATCATTAGGGAAAAGCCTCCTCAAGCTCTTCTAAAAGAACAACCTGAAGTAGAAGCTTCAAAAATCAATGAGGACCCTAAAATAATCAGGAAGGGGAAGAAAAAGAAAGCCTATGTTAGGAGAGCTATGCTAGAAGTTGCTAAGGACAAAATGAGAAATAAAGCATGGCTCCAAAGGTAAAGAGACAAAGCTACTGGAATTGGTGGCTCTTTTAGAAGAATAAGGAGCTTATCAACTTCTTTGGAAATGGAACAAGACTTCATTGTCATTGAAGAAGTCAATCCACTTTTTGAAATGAGGACAGTAATTCTACATTCTGAAGAACCATCAAGAAGATCAGCACAACCTTCTCTACCAATAGAGTCTACTCTGGAAAGATCAGAACATAACAGAACTCTTGTTATGGAAGCAGAACCAGAAATTGAAGTGGCTATTGCTGAATCTCAGCTTGTTCCTTTAAGCACTCGAATGCCTCATCTAGCCATTGCCTCTAAACCTCAAGAAGCCCCTGCCACTCCTGTCATAGCTCAGACCTTGCTGCTGCTCACCTTCACACCAAGATTTGACAAAACAACCACTCATGTTATATTTGAGCCCCAACAATCCTCAGTAAATCACTCTCAGCACACTGAAAAGTTGCCTTCTGAAGAACCTTCATCTACTGAAGTGTTTCTCAATGCTACTAACGTCTAGATAGATTTGCTCCTTGCCAATCAACACACCATCTTGGCAAATCAAGCTAAACTTCAAGCCATTAGTAGAGAATGGATCGCCAAAAGGACAAAATGGAAAACCTTCTCATGCAGATTCTGAAGACCATTCAGAAAGCAAGAGGCAATCAGTGATGGTCCTTCCATGATCCCACATTATTCTTTTTGATGATTTTAAAGGGGGAGAAGAATATTTAAGAAAGTTCAAGCTAAGGGGAAGCATATGGACATTCACTTAGGAAGAGCGAGCATGCATACATACACATTATTAGTACATTCTTAGAAATCAATATTTGAAACAATCATGTCTATATATGTGTTTACAGCTCTGTTTATATCTGTAAGAAGCGTTTTCTATTTCTCTTAATAATTTTTTTGCTACAAATGCGTTCTAGATCATAATTCAATATTTCTCTATCATATTTTAATTGCTTTGATTAAATATTCTGTTACCTATAAAATGCTATGATACCTTGAATTATTGAATGTGCTTTGATACTTCGAATTATTGAATGCTTTGATTTTTATTTAAACAAACTTTAACTGACTTGATATTTGATGTTCAGATATCTATTCAAATGAAATGCTCTGATACTCATTAAATATTTATTTGATGTTTTGAGATAATAATTGGCTAGTTATTCTCTGACTATATGTATCATAGTTGAATTATCTTAACTTTTGCTCTAATACATTTAGATGATGTACTGAGATAAATCTTTGAATTCATACGCTTTCACTTGATGATATTCTAAACTCTCTTATTTTGAAATTGTTCTGATACATCTTGATGATGTATTTTGATAAAATGATGATATTTGAATTCATCACTCTTTTCAGAAAGAAGTTTCTTTTCAAACAATAAATCATGTTTTTTCAAAAGGTCTTTTCTGATAACAAAAACCATTTCTTAAATACTAATTTGCCATCATCAAAAAGGGGTAGATTGTTAGCTCCAATGCCTCTCAGAAGCTATTTCGAGGCTATGAACCAAATTGATTTTTTAAGATTTTGATGAGTACCAAATCAGAATATAAGCAAATCTTTTTGGCCATGAAAAAGCTTATTCAAATAACAAACTCTTCCATGAGATGAATTTAAACAAATGGCTTAAGCGCTTAAAAAGTCATCAAAGCATCGCTGTCCATAGCTTTGTACTAGAATATGCATTATATGGAATATATGCTTTGTGTGTCTCAAGCTATTTTGTTTAGATACAAAAAATGGAGAATTCCAGAAGGTTGAAGCTACACTTCAAGATGAGCTTAGAAAGCTAAATTCTGCCAATTCAAAAAGATAACTCTGTCCAGAGGGATGACCATATCCAGAAGGGATATCACTAAAAACATACTTCTTATGTGTGTCATGCCTTCAAAGCTTCCTCAACACGTATCATAGACAAATTCAAAAAGTCAAAAAAGGTGATTTGACAATATGCAGAGGAAGCATTGACAAGTCTGCACAAGCTTTGAAGAATGAGAAAAAGGAAGATTGTTGCTTCTCTGTCCAGTCTTAGACTAGCAGTCTAAAGAGAACTTCAAAAGTCAAGAATTGCAAGCTTCAACGGATATATTTCAATGTTTATAAAAGGCTGGATGCCGAAGAAAGAATAGTTAGAATAACCAAATATCTTCTTCGCTTGTAGGGCTTCATTGACTTCATTGTCAACTTTCTCAACCTTCTAAATCTCCAAAAAGTTACTCATTGTAACTTTTGTTTAATCGAAAATCTTCCCTTTTGCTTTGTATTTAATAAGATTCTCTTTTTGAGAATTTAGAGAAGTTACACATACTGAGAAAACATTATTTATCCTCTGTAAAGAGAGTTAGTGTGAGTGTTCACAAATTATTTTCAAATCTCAAAACTTGTACACAGATCCAGTAGTGGTCAGGTAGAGCTTGGAGAGACTAGGACAAAGAATACTCGAGTTAAAGCTTGGAGATGCTTGAGAAAGACTACTCTGTTCTAAGAAGCTTGGAGTAGCTTAAATAAAGAATACTCAGATTTTATAAAATCTTAACAAAGAATTGGGGACTGGAAGCAGGCAAGTGGTTGGCCAAACTAATAGAAAAATCTCTTGTGTGTTTCTTCCATAGTTACTTAGCCTTATTTCTTGATCATATAAGTTATACTATCTGCATTTTTAACTTCAATCTGTTCATTACCTTCAATAATTTAAACAAATAAGTATTTATTAGCTAACACAAAACTTCCCAATCCAAGTCTAGGACTTGAGATAGATTTTCAATTTCAACTTTTCCGGTATTGTTTAAATTTGAAACTACATGATTCAACCCCCTTCTCATATTATCTCTTCTAGTAGTTATATGTCATAAGCTTTTAGCCACTTACATTTTAAGTGAAGACATACTTCATTAAGGGAAATGTTCATTTATCTAATCACATAGCTTAAGTTCTGGTTATTTGAAATTTAGATGTTTAGCATTTTTCATTCTCACTTAGTAATTCAAGACCATGACCTAATTATGATCTTATTGAGACTTAAGTTTCATATTTACCATCTAACTTGCTCGATTCTTAGTTTACACATCTTAAGGATTAGATTTCTTAAGTTAAGATTTTTTAGAACTTCTCTTCTTCATGTTCTTTTTGTTAAGACTAAAGCTTAGGGGTTTTAACCAAAGTTTTGTCTTTAAATCTTTTGATCTCCTTGAGATAGGACACTAATTATTCTTAGGTTCATGGTATGAATATTGGAGCCCAAATCATACTTTCATTCCCAAAGGATTTTGAGGTCCTTTTCGTCTCTTGGGTCATGACAAAGCAAGCCAAACTCATGAAACCAACAACATCATGTGGTCAATGTAACACCCTAATAGTTCCATTCTATGCTTAAGCCATATTGTGGAATTACTAGTTGTTACTTTTTCTCGCAAAACTAACATTACCTTTCTGAAATTACTTTACCTAAAAATAGGGGTAAATTTTTTTTTTTTTGAATAATAATCAAATAAATTATTTGAAAATCGAGAGCCATGAGTGCATCTTAAACGTGTAATACAAATGTCACTATCTCATACATACATCGCATTTAACATCAATAGAAGCAATAAGAATAACCACAATCTTAGATAAAGATAATATTCATTCCATAGCCATTCATAATAATATAATAATATAATAATAGTCATACCAGAGTCATACATAAGATAATAATAGGTTCGATATCTACCGTCGGCCCTACACAAGAAACCTGCCAAATACATGATAAAATGAAATACATCAGAAAACCCTACTGCCCAAGCATGCCATACAATAGAATGATAACCATATAACTACAACCAAAAAGGACACCTCGTCCTTAGCTCAGCATGCAATTATCACATCACGCATTAGGCGGGAGGAAACTGTTCCCATATCCACAGGGAGAAACATCATCACGTCTTCCTCCTCGAGCACATCCTCATACACGGGGCATAGTGTGGGTACAAATCAATCCACGCCTGTGAACCGGGAGTGAAGTTGGGGCAGCAGATGAAGTAGAAGAATCGAAAGATAGACGAATTATCGAAGGCTACGATGAACCCAAACGGAGAGATCCCCTAGAATGAGTCAGATAGACGGGCTTAAAGGGGTCAATCTCCACATGGTAATGCAGATAAGATGGCTCCGAGGGATCCAAATCCAATGAAATAGTCGGAGTCAAACGGGTATCCGAGTTAGTCTCATCATCGTTGGTGGGGTATCTCGGTGGCTGAAAGTAGGGGCGAATGTCATCCATAGTAACCTTGCCGAATAGCTGATGGGATCGGAAAAATGGGCTCACCACGGGAGTTTGAAACTGGTGATTGTGGAAGATATAGATCCTCATCACTGTGTTTGCAGGTAGCACGGAGGCATTAAGCACTGAGTCAAAGCGCCAATGCCATATCGGAAACTCAACATAGATCACCACCGTGCCCGATATCGACATCCTTTGAAGATGACATGGAAACATAAGAGTGAGAAATACTAAATTTCTTAGTAGGATCGCGATTAGACAAACACTGTGTCATTGTCATCGTTCCAGCCACTTTGGGTTTAATTATAGAAACAGTGAATAGATATAAGTTCAATTTTAATGGTTTTGAAAACTTAAACCCCGAAGTGGGTTTCTTTTAAATTTAACGTTATAACTACATCATCATAACTAACATACATACTGAAACATAGAATGAACATTCATAATTCAATCGACAACATAAATACGTGCAAAGACATGAATCATCATAGATTTAACCATGGTTATACTTTGACTTTACTTTCGTTTTTGGCACGTGTTTAACATTCTTTACTTTCCTTTAAAATAGACTGCTTTTGGACATTAGCTCATTCCGTGATCTTCTTCATGTAGTAATAAACCAAATCAGACTAAGTCGATATTGGTTACCCCTAAGTTGGAGGGTCCTCCCTGTCAACCTTGCCTCCTTCATAAAGGTTCCTTGTGGATCGCCGGCTCTCACTTCCTGGAAGTGATCGAGGGGTCATGTCCCATTCTTTCGTTTCTTATCATTATACTTTACATGCATAATATTTCTTTGACTAGACATATGCAATGATATGACTAAGTCCATAATTTTGATGGAAATCCAGCAGCATAATGGCTAGACCAGAGCTTCCCCAAAATGCCAATCACAACTTTCAACCAATAATCCATCATAATCATATCATTCAATTATGAGATAAAGCTCCATCAAACTTGTCATTCATCATGCCGAATGACATCATACATTCATACCTTAGAGGGGTTCATAATTGCATTATTCTTTGTGAAGAATCTTATGAATCATCATATGATTTCCCGTGGTTACCCACGAGAGAATCACATAGTTAAGATATATGCACATGTAGTCCTTTAGTTACTTAGTTCTCATGTGATCTTATTCTTTACTTAAGTACATGTCTTATAGAATACTTGTTCAAATTAGTTAAGTTAGGTGGTTGTTTCCTTTCCTTGAGATTGTGTACTTGGTGATTCCTAGGTTCATTGTATGCTCAGAGGCCCTAATCATACTTTTGTTTCCAAAGAGTTCGAGATCTCTCTAATCCTTGGGTCGTGACAACACATAACCATACTCATGAATCCAACAACACCATGTTCACTAATCACCAAGGGTGATTTTTAACTTGTTCAACTTATAAAGTTTCAAGCTTTCATTATTAACATATCAAGGTTTTACCTTAAACATTATTAAAGTTATCATTCTTTATAAAGTAGTCATAAAGTTTTATTCTTTATAAAAGTAAGTGCCTCTAAAATTAAGCTCTTGTCTTAAAAATTAGATCTTTATGTAATAATAATACAAGTTACTAGCTTTTTAACTAAAAAGTCTTGTTCTTTATGAAAGTTGACTCATTTATTTATTCTAAGACCATCAAGGTCTCAACTTTATGACTTAAAGTTGTCTTTACACTGACAAGGTTCCTACTTTATCAATTAATGATATGAAACATTAACTTTAAGGTTAAAAAGTCTTGATCTTTATAAAAGTTAACACCTTTTAGCATTGTTTTGGTTCAAGATCTAAACTTTATGAATTAAATGTTACAAAACAACACTTTTATAACTTAAAGGTCTCATTCTTGATTAAAGTTTGAAACTTTATGAAAGTTCTTATCTTTAAGGTTTGATTTTATAAGATATAAAGTGACAAGATATCATTTTATAACTCAAAAAGGCTTGTTATTCTAAAAAGCTTAGACTTTTACATGTATTCTTGTCTTCAAAACAAAAACAAAAGAAGTCTTTATGATGGCACTAATACTTGCACCACTTTTTGTGTATCAGGAAGCAAACTTTTTGAAGCTTTAAGCATTAACAATGTTTGTAGTCATGTTAAATCAATAGAAAATGATAAAAAAGACAACTTTCAACTCAATACAATCAAGAACATCAAGATCTTATGCATCAAGAATTAAAAATGGGAACTTTAAAGCATTTAGAGTGAGAAACTTTCACGAGTTAAGAACACTTGTGAAGAAGAGCATGGACATACTTTACTAAGAATGGAAATACCAAGAACACTTTAAGAAGAACATGAACATAGTTTACCGAAAATGGAAACATCAAGAACACTTTAAGAAGAAGATGAACATGTTTTGCCAAAAATAGAGACTTTTGCTCTTGAAGAGCATGAAGGATTTTCTCAAGTTTTCACTTAGAGATCTTGGTCATGAAAGAACCAAGCTCCAAGCTTTCTTGAGCAAATAAAATAAAAAAGATGAAAATCACTACCTCCTTATCAAAATGGCACTATAACAAGGAAGGAGAAGAAGAAGATGATGGCTCTTCTTGGTGCTGATGGTGGTGGTCTTGCAACGAGGAAGGAGAAGCTTTTGAGATCTTGTGAAAATGGAGATTGTAGTGTTTTGATCTTGTCTTCAAAGACCCAAAGATGAGGTCTTTGAAGGGCTAAGTGAAGAAGGTTTGCTTATGGAAGTGGAGAATGGAAGAAGAGGATGAAGAAGAAGAAGAGACTTTTTGAGAGAAGTGAGAGAATAAGAGTTCTAGAGAGAGAATAGGAAGATACAAAAAATAAATGTAAGTGTATGTGTTGTGTTGTTGTGGCCATAAGTTGTATGGAGAGAGGGAGGGAGATATTTTCTTAATTTTGTGTTAATTAAGGTTTAAGGGGATAAAATGGATGATGGGGAAACAAAGCATGTACTAACTCTTACATAAAGCACTCTTGTCTTATGCTTTATGCTTTTATGATATCACTTTTTATTTCATTGTCTAGTTGACTAAATTTGAATTTAATCTTGTGATTAAGTGCCATTGCAACTTAATTAACATGATTAAGCACGAATTAGTGATTAACACACAAGAACATGATTAACAAAAATTAATCTTGCAATTAAGCTTAATTATCCTTAATTAAACTTGATTAAGATAATTAAGGGTGATTAATACTTAATTAAGCTATTAAGGGTTTGACTTGATTAATTAGAGATTTTCTAATCCTGATTAAGCATTCTTTTGACTTTTCTCATCTGAGTTGACTTCTAACTCTTCGTTAATCCCTTAATTAAGCCCTAATCTCGTAATCTATCATTAAGTGCCTAATTACTCAGGATTACTGAGGTAATTTAGCACAACACGAAATTGAGGATGTTACAGTCACCATCATCAAGAAGTGATTTTTATTTAAAATAAAGTTGCAAGAATCAACCTTTATTAAATAAAATTGCAAGATTCCACCTTGATGACTAAAAAGTTTCATTCTTGAACAAAGTTTAAATGTTTACCCCATATTTATCTTCAAGATTCAATCTTTATTAAATAAAAGTTGCAAGATTCCACTTTTATGACAAAAAATCTTCATCCTTTAAGAAAGTTTATGTCTTTACTCAATACTTTGCCTTTAAAAAGAGCAAAATGAACCTTTGCCTTCAAAAAGATCAAAATGGACCTTTAAGGGAACATACTTTTAGGCGCCACTTTTAAGGTTCAAGAATCAAAGCTTTTTACATTTTTATAATAAGGAATGTTGTTAGTCACATCGAAATCATGTTGGAGATGTAAAAATAGAAACTTTTAATCATATATACATCATTTTAAAGGAGAACAAAAACTTGAACAAGACAACTTCAAGAAAACATATTTCTTTTTTTCAAACCAAAAGACCACTAAAAACACATATATCACAAAAGAAAGTAAAAGCTTAATTTTAGGGCATCAAAAAAGGAACTTTTAGCAAACAACATAAAAACTCTCATGAACAATATTCAAGGAATAAACTTTTCTCAACAAGAAAAAGAGACTTTTCTTAAGATGTCACTTGAAACTCTTGGACATGGTGAGAGCCAAACCTTCAAGCTTTCTTGAATAACAAAAGAAGAAAGTAAGGAATCACTACCTAAGGTGTATGTATGGTGCCTTCTTGATAAAAAGAAGAAGATGAAGATGGCCTCTTCCAAGGTGGATATGGCCGCGACTTTAAGGAAAGGATGAGAGCTTTTGTACTCTTCTTAAGGAAATGGAGGTTGGAGTGTTTAGATCTTGTTTTCAAAGACCAAAAAGTGTGGCCTTTGAAGGGCCAGTGGGAAGATTTAGTGAGGTTTCACTATGGAGTTCTTAAGGAGGAAGAAGAAGAAGAAGAAGATGAGTACTTCTTGGAAGGGGGAGAATGTGAGTTTGAAATAATGAAGTGAGTGCGTATGTATGCGCGTATTGGCCGTAGCATACATAAGGTCTAAGGGGGGATATTTTGCTTAATTTTGTTTTATTTAAGCTTAAGGGGACAAAATGGATGATCAAAGGAATAAATCATGTACTAACTCACAAAAAGCAACCTTGTCTCTTGCTTTTTCACTTTATACTTTATTGTCTAGTTGACTTAATTTGAATTCTAATGGTGTGATTAAGTATTCTTGCTACTTAATTAACTTAATTAAGCAAGGATTAGTGATTAACTCATATTATCATGATTAGTGAAATTAAATTTTTAATTATGCTTAATTACCCTTAATTAAACTTGATTAAGCTAATTATTGGTGATTAGTGTTTATTTAAGCCCTTAAGAGTTTGTTTTACTTAAATTAGAGATTCTCTAATCTTTAAGCATTCTCTTAACTTCTCTCTTCATAGTTGCCCTTTTATTCTTTGATTAAGCCTTTATTCCTTAATTCTTCATTAAGTGTCTAATTACTCAAGGTCATTGAGCAGTTTATCATAAAGGAAAATTGTGGATATTACAAAAAGGCTGGCTTTGGGCAAAGTAGTAAGTGATAGAAGCTTGAAAAAGGTAAAAGTAAATTAGAGAATGTTTATTGGCTAGATTTTATACTTGCCATGTAAACAGCCAACTAGTTGTTGCTATAGCGGGTAAAAATGGCTAACAGTTATTTGGATAGGTGGGAAGTAAAAATTGAGCCATTTGTACTAAACTAGCCTTCGTAGTAAAAGTGGATAGCCAAATGTAGGGAAGCAATATGTTGGCCCTAAAAAATTGTTAAGTGCCCTCAGCCACAAATAAAACATAGCTAAGAGTGGTTTTAATTCTGGCCCTAGCGCTAACCAAGCCGTAAGTTGGCATGGCCGAAGAAGATCATTGCCAAGGACATAGCACAAGTACTAATAAGTCAAATACAAGTTCAAATGACTAGTTGACTAGGGCAAGAAACAAATTCGAAATACAAGATCAAGGATTTGAAAGAGTCTAAGAAGATTCTTGGAGGAAGGTTTCTAAGTCCAGTGCTTAGGATGCAAATACATGGTAGCCTCTCCACAACAAGGTTTTGAAGAACAAGCCATCCGAGGATACAAGCACACAACCATGGCAGTTATCAAAGAGCAGTTATGGATTGCTTATAAATAGAGCAAGACTCAGCCATTGAAAGGGGGCTGCACCTCAAATCAAGACTTATAGCTTTTTACTTTACTTTACTTGTACTTTTGCCCTTTCCTTTAGTTTCATGCAATTTAGTTTCAGCTTTTTAGTCTTTTAGCCTTTCACTTGTATCGATTTCTTTCATTAAGCTTTCCACATAAATTGTCCATGGTAGCTTAAAAGGGGTCCTCATTGTAATTAGTCGGAAAGTCAATACAAATTCTGGTGATTACATTACATCTACATTTTACTTGTGGCTTTGGTTATACTCATATTTAATCTTAACCAAGTACTTTCTTTGAATAACTTGGGAACCCATATTCAAGGAGCAGATTTCCCTCCTTGGAGTAATTGTTTGACTCTTGGAATTAAGGGCTCTGGCTAGCTGATTTCAGAGTTTGGTACGCCGAGATCACTAATTCATCCATAGCCCAAATAAAGAGAAAATAAAATTCAATTAAAAAGAAAATCTTTTTATCAATTGACAACTATCTGCATCACTCTACAAAGACTACGAAACTCGAGAAGGCACCTAAGCCTAATAACACTAATCTAATCTTATTTAATTATGTGACTATATTAAGAGAAAAATTAAAAATTAAAAATTTTAACTACTCCTAAAAATAAGCAGAACTAGAAAACTAAAGTAAAATTAGAAAACTATGAAAAGTAGGAACCCGATACTCAAATAAAAAAAGAACCTATAGGGTACACTTGAAGCTTAAAAATTGGCAACATCGCTATGCCAATAAAATTATCCTAGATTGATTTACTAAATTAATTAAAGTTTCTCCCCATAAATTATCCTAGATTGAGTTTACTAAATTAATTAAAGTTTCTCCCCATAGGCATCTAAGAAATCCTCAATTTAAACTCTCGACAAAACTCTAATTCTTCTTCTTCATCAATTTCTAGTGTTGGAATAGTGACATCACTAGATGGTGGTTAAGCATTGACTCTTGGTAGTACGAATCCATTCATGCTTCTTTGACAATTCTCATCTCCTCTAGTATATGGAAATCAATTCAAGGCTTCCCATTAATAGGGGAAAGAAGATGGAAATTGAAGTCATGCTCAACGTCCTTGATAATAGTTATCAATAATCCTTCCACACAGATAGTTTTTAACCTCATTAAAACCACATAAGTTAAATGTCTAGCCAAGAAATATCCACTATTGAGCTTGTAATCGTTCTCTATATGGCATAAGAAAAATAATTCCATATGTCTAACATATCCCATATCCACACATATCCCAACAATAGTATTCACCATGAGCCTATGAAGAATATGGAGAGTAGGCGTCATAACCTTGCAGATAGTAGCACTATTTTGATCATACTCTTTCAAACTGTTGGTTAACTGCCTCCAAGCATCAAGACTCCTATACTCCTCTAGGAAGACAAAAAAGCTAATGTTATAGAATCCAAATAAGTCATTCAATTACAATAATGTCATCTTATAACTTTGACCCCAAATGTTAAAGCTTATGTATTGTTCATCGCCTCTATATCTTGGTTAAATGTGTAAAGCATCCATAGCTTTTCAGGAAATCATATGTCAAATCGCTATACGTGAAATACTTTATCCCTCGAAATCTTCCCCATCTTATGGCTATTGCATAATTGTATACTTCTTTTAGCAAACTTAACTCTTCCATAACACCATCATTAAGATAAACTATGGGAGTAACTTCACAGCTAAGTATTGTTCTCTTTTTGTATTCTCCACAAACCTATGAGATTTCGATGGCCAAACATTGCTAGTCTTATGTTCCTTCTATACCTTGAAGAAGATTTAATCCTTACTAGATTTGTGCATGTGTTTTAGTAGTGGAAGAAGAATAGTATGTATGGTGAAGAGAAATAAGAATTAAGGTTTAGAGTAGAGGATGAGGAGTAGCAGTGTAAAGAGGGGTTGTGGTAGCAGTATTTAAATAGATGGAAGGTGATAAGAGAATAAGGAAAGATCATAGGCTTAAGAGATAAGATTAGATTCTAGATTATCAAAGTTTGCATAAAATTGCTGAATTACATAGCCCTAAGTTTTAAAAGTACTATCCTGTGTTTTATGATAGGGCCTTGTTTTATGATAGGGCCTTGTGTTTTATTTCATGGGGGGCATGCAGTGATCAATCACATAGGGCCTTAATTGGATCGTGTGATATCACGTGACCCATGTTGAATTACATGGGGGTCATCTAATATGCCGTGGGGGCATTTTTCTTCAAGTTTGTTCATGCCCTTATGCTTTTTCTTCAAGTTCTATTCCTTCATCCTACATAAGATTCATTGCCTGTAATTATTCACAAGATCCTTACATAACTAATATTAAACCAACTGAAAAAGAACATTAAAAGAGTGAAAAAAAAAATAAGAAATTTTGATGATTTGCTCATCTGGAAATTCTTCTCTAATGGGCAACTCCTCATCTCCTTTGTCTTCTTTTAACTTTAGTTTGGAAAGATGATCTACTAGTTGAATCTCTATTCCTTTCTTGTCCTTGATTTCCATGTCAAACTCTTGAAGTAGCAAGATCCACTTGATGAGTTTGTGTTTGGCATCCTATTTGTTAAGTATACATTTCAAAGCAGCATGATCAGTGTATATTATATAATCTTGGAGCTATCAAATAAGATCTAAACTTATCAAAAGCAAAAACTATTGCCAACAATTCCTTTTCATGGTTGCATAATTTATCTTAGCTTCATTTAAGACCTTACTAGCATGACATATGACATGCAAAATCTTATATTTCTTTTACCAAAGATAGCACCTACTGCACAATCACTAGCGTCACACGTAATTTCAAATTGTAAATTTCAATCAGGTGTAACTATGACAAGTGTAGAAATAAGTTTTCCTTTTAGTAACTCAAAAGCATGCAAGCATTCATCATCAAAAACAGAAACACCATCTTTATTCAAAAGGTTGCATAGAGGTTTAGAGATTTTAGAAAAGTCCTTAATAAATTTCCTATAGAAACTAGCATGTCCAAGGAATCTCCTAGCAAAGGTCAGGCTAGACAGCACCAGGATATATTTGCTCCTTTAACTTGCAATTGATCTTTCTTCTAGATAAGATTTGAATTTGACATTACAGATCTCCTTCATATCTTTCTACATCATCCTAAATCATTCAAATCCAATCTGTATTGATAAAGATATGAATTTTTCTTCATCAGCACTTTCCATAAAACTTTTAGATTTGGGCCCCAAATACTCTAATTAATGTCAATCTACTTTTGCTTGCAAGTAAAGCTAAAATTAGGCATAAAACCTATAAAATAACTAAATATTCACCAAATAAATATTTATAGCTCAATAAATAATAACAAAAATCAGATTTTTATATATATTTTGGCTAAAAACTCATAAAATCTATATAAAATATTATTAAATCTATATCAAATTTTAGCAACAAATAAGTGCATTTTATCACTCATCAATTATCTAGGTTTTCACTTTCTTCTTATCTTGGACTTTAGCCTTCTTGAAGGTAGTAAGTTGACTATTGGCCTCCTCCAGGCTTTTTTCAGTAGACTTAGTTCGCATCCCCAAACTCTAAAACTTGGAGGCATTTTTCTTTGGCTTCCTCTAAGGCATTTTTCTCACTATGAATAAAGGCCAATTTTTCCTCCAGGTCTTTATTTTTTCCTCCATGTAAGCCTTGGATTTGGAGTAAGAAGTGGCTTAGAATATCAATAGATGAAAACTTCTTTTAGGAGAAACTTCTTCACCCACTACATGCTACCACAAAGGTCGGCTTCTTGTAGTTGTGCCATAGTAGCTGAAGTATGGAGCTCCTTGTCAATGACTTTACCAAATCTGAAAGACTTGGTGAAGATGGTGGTCTCTGTATTATCCTTCGATATAGGAGAATTGTCGACCACAACCACCTTAGAGGCTTTTATTGTAGCATTTTTTGTAACCCATTATTTCTTGGTGGTTGCATTTCTAGTATGCAAAGGTTAGGGCAACAACATTGAATGATGGCTCCAATGAGCTAGCTGAGCTCAGGCTGCTACTGGTGCTGCTTTCATTTCCCTACTTCTTAAGGAGTCTTCAGCAAAGTTTGGTCAATTGACTCTAAGAGACCATTTGGTTTTGCAAAGTGAAAGACGGGCATCAGTACAATAAACAAAGATACAATAATAATGAATATAAAAAAATGAATAAGCAACTTATATAATTAATTTTTGATGATTTCAATATCAATATGTTGGAAGTTAAGACGTTTCTCCCCCCAACTCTCCAAAAAAAAAGAAATCAACTATGACCTTCTCATCTTGGTTGAAATCCTTTTCTTCGATATAAGGACCTTCAAAATTTTTATTCCAGCAAATAGTTTGCTTAATTTCACCCTCCATTGTCAACACAAAAGGTGTGAAGCTCGAAATAGCAAAGACTTTGAAATAAAGTTCCCTGAAATTATGATAAGAGTCTTCATAAAGTTCAAAGACTGTCTTATACATATGAGTTCGAAAGGAAAACCACCCTTGTGTTGCCCCTTTGTCATTTGGTTGTGTTAGTGAAAATAGAAAGGAAAAAACCTTTGCGAATGATGGAATGTCAAGATGTTGACAAATCATTTCAAAACTCGCTATCATCGCCCAACTATTTGCATGAAGCGGGATAGAGGCATATAAACAAGACATTGTACATCTACATCCAGTAGAGACCGTTCTTGTGGTTGACGTAACACACCCATTCATTCTCCCTAGCAAGCTCCAAAATATATTAGTATTTTTTTTTTTTTGCCCCAAGATGTGATTTGAATCTTTTCTCTAGGAGATTAAAGGTACTCATTGTCAACTAAGGAAAGAATTCCCAATACTTCCCTATCCATCCATTGATAGATAAAGTCTATTGACGGTGGAATTCAAAGAACCTTTGATAGAGGGGAGCTTTTTTCTTGCCCATATGCAAAACATGGAACTTTGACCTATGAGGAAAACCATACTGATGCTAAGATTTCCTAGAATGAATAAAAAGTAGACTTGTAACACCCTAATAATATCATACTATGCTTAAGTTATTTTGTGGCATTACTAGTTGTTACTCTCAACTAGTGGAAGTTCTTATAGTTGAAATTAGCAGAATATATGAAAATAACTTGTATTTTTTTTTTTTTGTAAAACCTTTATGCTCGAAAACTGAGCCTTTAAGCGCTTAGTTATTCGCATATACATAGACATTGTTCCTTATATTGTGGAGTTACTAGAAAGACGTATGGCAAAATTGAAATAACATAACATAATACCTTAAACCATAATGTAATCATAGGTAATCAAGAGTCATCCTTACACTTAATAATTATTACATATGTAATAGATCCAAATTAAGTAGCATGACTTCCCACGTGCTCTTAATTAAAAATAAACTGCCTAACTAGGGCTCTTAAGAAAATGAAAATACTATGCTACTATCTCGATCCTCCTTAGTTAGGTGAAGAAACATGACAGCTCCTTGTCTTATTTAGTTAGGTACCGTCAGATGTGCTACCATGGATGCCATCAGCTTCGTCTGAAGATGACATGGAGTGAGAAATACAAGATTTCTTGTAACATCCTCAATTTCATGTCGTGCTAAATTATCTTAGTAACCTTGAGTAATTAGGCACTTAATAAGAAATTTTGAGATTAGGGCTTAATTAAGGGGTTGACTCGGATGAGAAGGGTCAAGAGAATGCTTAATTGAGATTAGATAATCTCTAATTAAGTAATCAGAGCCCCTACAGCCCAATTAAGCACTAATCACCTTTAATTAGCCTAATCGGGTTTAATTAAGGTTAATTAAGCTTAATCGCAAGATTTATTTTTGCTAATCGAGTTCTTGTGTGTTAATCACTAATCCTTGCTTAATCATCTTAATTAAGTTGTATGAGCACTTAATCACATGATTAAATTCAAATTTAGTCAACTAGACAATAAAGTAAAGAGTGATGTCATAAAAGCATAAAGCATTAGACAAGAGTGCTTTATATAAGAGTTTGACCATGTTTTGTCTCCCCATCATCCACTTTGTCCCCTTAATCACTAATTAACACAAAATTAAGCAAAATATCTCACTCTCCTTCCCTTAATGTAGGACGCCACTTTCACACACACACACACACACACACACACACACACTCACATTTTCATTTTCACTCATCCTATTCTCTCTTTTCAAGCCAAATTCTCTAACTTCTCTCTAAACACTTCTTCATCTTCTTCATTTTCCTCTTCCTTTCTCCACCACCACCACCCTAAACCACTCACTTAGCCCTTCAAAGACCTCATCTTTGGGTCTTTGGAGACAACATCAAAACACTACAACCTCCATTTCCACAAGATTTCAAGAGCTTCTCCTTCCTTCTTGCAAAACCACCACCTTCATTATCAAGAGGAGTCATCATCTTCTTCTTCCATTTCTCTTGTTTTGCGTCATCTTCAAGAAAGGTAGTGATCTTCATCTTTTTCATTTTGTTTGCTCAAGAAAGCTTGGAGCTTGGTTCTTTCATGACCAAGATTTCTAAGTGAAAGCTTGAGAAGATCCTTCATGCTCTTCAAGAGCCAAAGTTTTCATTTTTAGTAAAATATGTTCTTGATGTTCTTCATGTGTTCTTAAGTTTCCTCTTTTGGAAAAATATGTTCTTGATGTTCTTCATGTGTTCTTAAGTTTCCTCTTTTGTTGGTAGCTTGCTTAAAGTTGTTCTTTCCTTTTTATGGTGAGTTGATGACTAGAAAAGCTCCACCTTTTTATGTTCCCATGATTTGATAAGACTTTGAACATTCTAAAAGCTTAAAACTTTAAAAAGTTTGCTTCTTGACACACTTAAAGTGGCGCAAGTTTTAGTGCCATCATAAAGTTTTCTTTTGTTTTGTTTTGAAGACAAGAATGCATGTAAAAGTCTAAGCTTTTTGGCATAATAAGCCTTTTTGAGTTAGAAAATGATATCTTGTCACTTTATGTCTTAGAAATCAAACCTTAAAGAATAGACCTTTTATAAAGTTTCAAACTTTAATCAAGAATGAGACCTTTAAGTCATAAAAGTGTTGTTTTATAACAATTAATTCATAAAGTTTAGATCTTGAACCAAAACAATGCTTAAAGGTGAGAGCTTCTATAAAAATTAAGACTTTTTAATCTTAAAGTTAATGTTTCATGTCACTAGTTGATAAAGTAGGGACCTTTTTATGTAAAGACAACTTTAAGTCATAAAGTTGAGACCTTAATGGTCTTAGAATAATTAAATGAGTCAACTTTTATAAAAAAATAAGACTTTCAGTGGAAAAGCTAGTAACTTGCATCGTTATTTTATAAAGATCTAATCTTTAAGATAAAAGCTTGAAGCTTTGTAACTTGTTTAAGTTAAAAATCACCCTTGGTGTTTAGTGAACATGGTGTTGTTGGATTCATGATATGGTTATGTATTGTCATGACCCAAGGATTAGAGGGATCTTGAACTCCTTGGGAACAGAAGTATGATTAGGGCCTCTGAGCATACCATGAACCTAGGAATCACTAAGTGCACTATATCGAGGAAAGGAAACAATCACTTAACTAAATTTGAGTAAGTGTTCCAAAAGACATGAATTCAAGTAAAGAATAATTTCAGGCGAGAGTAAAGTAACTAAAAGACCATATACACATATCTTAACTGCATGATACTCTCATAGGTAACCATGGGAAATCATGTGATGATCCATAATATTCTTCACAAAGAATAACACAACTATAAACCCCTTTATGGTATGAATGTGTGATGCCATACGGCATGATGAATGACAAGTTGGGTTGAGCTTTGTCTTATGATTAGATGATAAGTGTGATGATATGGTGAACTATTGGTTGAATGTTGATAATTGGCATTTTGGGGAAGCTCCGGTCTAGCCGTTATACTGCCGGATTTCCGTCAAAATTATGGACTTAGTCATATCATTGCATGTGTCTAGTCAAAGAAGTGTTATGCATGTAAAGTATAAAGATAAGAAAAGAATCAATGGGACACGACCCTTCAATCACTTCGGTAAGGGAAGTGAGAGACGGCGATCCACAAAGACACAAGGAACCTCTATGAGGGAGGCAAGGGTGACATGGAGGACCCTCCAACTTAGAGGTAAACAATATCGGCTTAGTCTAATTTGGTTAGTACTGCGTGACGACGGTCACGGAATGAGCTCATGTCCAAAAGCAGTCTATTTCAAAGGAAAGTAAAGAATGTTAAGCACGTGCTAAAAAGGAAAATTCAGTCAAAAGTATAACTATGGTTAAGTTGACGATGATGCATGTCCTTGCATGTACTCATGTTGCCCATTTGCATTATGAATGTTTACTCTATCTTTCAGTATGTATGTTAGATTCTGATGATGTAGTATGATGTTAAGTTTAAAAGCAACCCGCTTCGGGGTCTAAGTTTTCAAAACCATTAAAAATTGAACTTATATCTGTCCACTGTTTTTATAATTAAACCCGAAGTGGCTGGGATGATGACGATGACACTGTGTTTGTCTAGTCGTGATCCTACTGAGAAATTTAGTATTTCTCATTCTTGCGTTTCCCGTGTCGTCTTCAGAGAATGTCGACGTCGGGCATGGTGGTGATCTACATTGAGTTCCCGGTGTGGCGTTGGCGCTTTGACCCGGTGCCAAACGCCTCTGTGCTGTCGGCAAGCGCAGCAATGAGGGTCTACATCTTCCATGACCGCCAGTTTCAGACTCTCGTGATGAGCCCATTTTTCCGATCGCATCAGCCATTCGGTGAGGTTACTATGGATGACATCCGCCCCTACTTTCAGCCACCGAGATACCCCACCGATGATGATGAGATTGACTCGGATACCCGTTTGAGTCTGACTGTTTCACTGGATTCCGATCCCTCGGAGCCGTCTTATCCGAGCTTCCATGTGGAGATCGATCCGTCTGAGCCTCTCTATTCGACTCATTCTAGGGGATCTCACCGTTCGGGTTCGTCGCAGCCTTCGGTGGTTCGTCTATCTTCTTATTCTTTTGCTTCATCTGGCCGCCCAGCCTTCACCTCGTTCAAGGGCGTGGGTTCATTCGCACTACGCCAGGCCCTGGGCGAGGACGTACCCGAGGAGGGGGACGTGGTGGCACTTCTCCTGGTGGATATGGGAACGGTTTCCTCTCGCCAGATGCTTGATGTGACGACTGCATGCGAAGCCGAGCACGAGGATAGCCTCCTTTTGGTCATAGTTATAGGGTTATCATTCTGTTGCATGGCATGCTTGGGTAGTAGGATTTTCTGATGTATTTCCTTTTGTTATGTATTGGTAGGCTTCTTGTGTAAGGCCGACGATAGATATCGGACCCATTATTATCTTATGTATGATTCTGGTATGACTATTATTGTATTATCATGGATAGCCGTGGAATGAATGTTACCTTTATCTAAGAATTGTGGTTACTCTTATAGTTTCTATGCTTGTTAAATGCGATGTATGTATGGGATAGCGGTGTTACTTTATATGTTCACGATGTGCTCATGGCTCTCGATTTCAAAAATGGTTCACTTGTTTTGTAGAAAAAAATTTTACCCCTATTTTCGGTACAAAGTAATTTCTAAAAGGTAATGTTAGTTCCGAGAGCAAAAGTAACAACTAGTAATTCCACAATATGACTTAAGCATAGAATGGAACTATTAGAGTGTTACATTTCTCAGTAGGATCACGACTGGATCATTAATGTATCATTGTTGTCGTCCTAGCCACTTCGGGTGTAATTATGAAAAGAGTGAGCATGCATAAGTTCCATTTTTAAAGGATTTGAAAACATAGGTTCCCGAAGTGGGTTTCTTTTAATCTTCCTCATATAAACATAATATAAGGAAACTCGAAGCGACAATATAGGAGCATATACATATGAGAGCATAGTATAAACATTCATGACCATACAAATAAAAGGATGAAGATGCATGCACATTCATGTAACTTCTTAGAGTAGACTAGAGTCTTTCTTTAACTTTACTTTCATATTTACCACGTGCTTAACATTCTTTACTTTTCCTTTGAAATAGACTATATTTGAACATGAGCTTATTTTGTGACCGTCATCACGCAGTACTAAACCAAATTAGGCTTAACTAATATTGGTTACCTCTAAGTTGGAGGGTCCTCCATGTCACCCTTGCCTCCCCTATAGAGGTTCCATGAGTCTTTGGGAATCATCGTCTCCCCCTTCCCTGAAGTGATTGAGGGGTCATATCCTATTCTTTCTTTTCTTATCATTATACTTTACATGAATTGTACTTCGTTGACCAGACACATGCAAAGATATGACTAAGTCCATAATTTTGACGGAAATCCGGCAGCATGATGGCTAGACCAGAGCTTTCCCAAAATGCCAATCATAAAACTTTCAACCAACAGTCCATATCATATCCTTACACTAATCATTCAATCATTAGACAGAGCTCAATCAAACTCGTCATTCATCATGCCGAATGGCATCATACATTCATACCCTAAAGGGGTTCATAGTTGTATTATTCTTTGTGAGACGTCTTATGAGTCATCATATAATTTCCCATGGTTACCTATGAGAGAATCACATAGTTAAAATGAATGCGTGAAATCTTTTAGTTACTTAGTTCTTATAGTAATTTACTTTTTACTTGGGTACATATCTTATGGAACACTTGTTCGAATTTAACTAAGTTAGGTGATTATTTCCTTTCCTTGAGATAGTGCCCTTAGTGATTCCTAGGTTCATGGTATGCTTAAAGACCCTAATCATACTTCTGCTCCCAAAGAGTTTGAGATATCTCTAATCCTTGGATCATGACAACGCATAATCATACTCATGAATCCAACAACACCATGTTCACTAATCATGAAGGGTGCTCTTTAACTTATTCATGTTGCAATGTTTCAAGCTTTTATTACTAACGTAATATGATCTTACCTTGAATATTATGAAAGTTATCATTCTTTATAAGGTAATTATAAGGTTTCATTCTTCAAGAAAGTAAATGCCTTTCAAATTAAGCTCTTGTCTTAAAGATTAAACCTTTATGAAATAATGGTACAAGATACTAGCTTTTAAAATAAAAAGTTTTGTTCTTTATAAAAGTTGACACTTTTACTTATTCTAAGACTATCAAGGTTTCAACTTTATGATTTAAAGTTGTTTTAAAGTCTAAAAGATTCCTACTTTACGAACTAATAATATAAAACATTAGCTTTAAAGTTAGAAAGCCTTGATCTTTTTAAAAGTTAACACTTTTATGACTCAAAAGTGACATTCTTACTTAAAGCTTTGAACTTTACTCAATATATTCATCTCAAGGTTCAACCTTTACAAGACTAAAATGCAAGGTTATAACTTTATGACTTAAAGTTACCTTCTTGATTAAAGTTTAAAAGTTTATGAAAGGATTTGTATCCAAGAGTCAATCTTTAAAATATAAAGTGACAAGATGTCATTTCCATAGCTTTTAAAGGCTTCTTATTCCAAAAAACTTAGACTTTTACACATATTTTTGTCTTCAGGAAGAACCAAATGAAAACTTGTGAAAGCCATAAAAATAGCGCCAATTTTTAAGTATCAAGAAGCAAAATTTTTAAAGTTTTAAGCTTTTAGGATGTTTACAGTCTTATCAAACCATGAAAAACATGTAAAGATGAAACTTTTCTAATTATAAGCTCATCATAAGAAAAGAAACAAACTTTAAACAAAATACCACCAAGAACATCATTCTTTTTCAAACAACTCACAAGAAACATCAAGATCTCATGCATCAAGAAAGAAAAATAGAAACTTAGAGACATTCAAGAAACAAACTTTCAAATAACCAAGAACATCTCATAAATAAGAATATGAACACTTTTTGCCAAAAAGGAAAATTTTGCTCATGAAGAGCATGAGAATCTTTCTCAAGCTTTTACTTGAACATCTTGGTCATGGAAGGAACCAAGCTTCAAGCTTTCTTGAGTAAACAAAAGAAAAGTAGAGATCACTATCTAGGCTTGAAAATGGCATCCTTGAAGGAGAAGAAGAAGATGAAGAAGACGCCTCTTTTGATGATGGTGGTGGCGGTTTTGAGAGAAAGAAGATCAAAACTCTTGAGTTCTCTTGAAAATGAGTCTTATAGTGTTTAGATTTCTTCTCCAAAGACCAAAAGGTGTGGTCTTTGAAGGGCTTAGTGAGAGTTTTGGTTAATGTGGTCGTGGAGAAAGAAAGAAGAAGATGAAGAAGAAGAAGAAGAAGAAGAAGAGTAGTAAAGAGAGAAATTGGAGGATTTGAGAGTTTAGAGAGAGAATGAAAGTGTGAAAATGAAAATGAGTGAGTGTGTGTGCATGTGTGTGGCCGTAAGTTTCAAGGGGTGGAAGAGAGATATTTTTGTGTTATTTTGTGCTAATTAAGGTTTAGGGAGACAAAATGGATGATGGGGAGACAAAACATGGTCAAATTCTTACATAAAACACTCTTGTCTAATGCTTTATGCTTTTATGATATCACTTTTTACTTTATTGTCTAGTTAACTAAATTTGAATTTAATAATGTGATTAAGTGCTCTTGCAGCTTAATTAACATGATTAAGCAAGAATTAGTGAATAACATACAAGAATATGATTAAGAAAATTAAACTTGTAATTAAACTCAGTTATCCTTAATTAAACTCTATTAAGCTAATTAAGGGTGATTGGTGCTTAATTAAGCTATTGAGAGTCTGAGTCACTTAATTAGAGATTCTCTAATCTTAAGTAAGGATTCTCTTTACTTTTCTCATCAGAGTTAACTCATAAACACTTTGTTAATTGTAACATCCCCCACTTTCTTAAGTGGAGTATAATAGAACTTTGAATTATTTCTCTTATGCAGTGTGAAAATTTCTCAAGCAGTGATATACCCTGACAATCCTCACACTCATAAATATAGGGTAGTATAACACAGCTGTTAAAATATGGCACTGCCATATGCTAAAAAAATTAGGAAATGACAAAAGTGCCTCAGTCAGCTTTTATTAATTGCAATCTTGCCCAAAATTTTTAGAAATTCTACTTTAACCCCAAGTGGATATTTCCACAATAATCCTAGAACTTTTTATAAAATAACCTTTATGTCCTTACATTTGCAGAATTAACAGAATGGGGTTTTAAATGGAGCAGAATTAAGTGGGGAAAACCGTAAAAGTTTAAGTCTTTGCCGATTGGGCCATGGAGGCAGTCTGGCGTGAAATGATGTGGGGTGCCCCTGGACTTACTCAAAATTACGGAAATGCCATTAGCTACGGAAAATAAAAAAAAAATAACAAAAGGTTCTAAATTTGCAAAACGTTTAATTTACACTGATAATCAATTTGTTTGATTTTATTGATTAAGTAAGGTTAATTAGAAAGTAATTAGAGGATGATTAGGAGTTAATTAGGTGTTAATTAAAGAGATTAGACTTGAGATGATTAGAATAGAGATATAGAAAATCTCACAAATCTACTTAGTAATGTTTTACCGATTTGAGGGAAATCGGTAAAGATTTGGTATTTTAAACTATCAAAGCCAAATCAATGGAATTGTATACCCAAAACCCTGTGTTTAGTGGCTGAAAACTTGGCCACACACCCACCTAGAAGTGGCGCAAGGTAGCCACAAATTTTTCAAGCCTTGTTGGCTCATTTGCGAGCCAAGTGAAGCATCAACCAATAAGAGGCCAATTCCTTAACCACCCTCATTTACTAACATCAGATTTTTCCCTTGGCTTCCTTCATTTTTGCGCCTTCCACTAGCTGTTGCCTCCTTCTCTTTTTTCTTTTTCTTCTTCCTTTCTTTCCTTGCCTCCATGACCAAGAGCTTCAAGCTCAAGATTGGAAGCCTTCTTGACCTCAAATCCCTTTGCTCCTTTTATGAAAATTAATCCTCATCCTATCCTTGACAAAACCCCTCTAATAATTTCATGATTTAGCATCAAGTGGTGTCCCTCCACCATCATTTATGGCGCTGCCATAAGAGGGGAAGAAAGTTAGGATGTTGCTCTTGCCTTCCTTGTATCCATGGTTTCAAGGATTCTGAGGTAGGTAGCTCAAATCCTTAGTTATTTGATTTATCATGTGACTATGTGGCTGCTGTGTTACTCTTACGCCATGCTTGCATGATGGTGTTTGGATGTTTTTCTAGTGATTTGAGATGAGAAAACTTAGTTTAAGTTGAGGAATTTATCACAAACTCAAAAAGAAGCTAAGTAGAATCTGTTTTTGTGAGAAAACCCTATGGCGTCCATACCGGCAGAGTGTACAGCTCTGCCTACAGCCGTTTAAAATTGATGAAACTATTTTTGAATAAAAGTAGACATTCAAGCTTTCCATACATATATAATATAAGGCCATTGGATTAGTATTGAGAGAGATATGAATTTTGGAAGTTTGACCTAGGTTTCTGAGTTTGATTTTGGGCAAACTAGGTTGTTTAGAGCAAAACTCGCCCTATACAACATGGAATCGAATGAAACCACGTTTTTTAGAAAGCTTACACATAGGAGAACATCTCATAAAAATTTTAGGGTTAGATTCGGTCCCGTTTGCTCCTAATGGTTCGAAGAAGTTGCCCTATGTCCAAACTGGGTCAAAATAGGGCAGTTCAAGAAAGTTAAGTTTCGGGGCTTATATCTCAAGTTATATTTATTCAAATGATATGCAACTTATTTCATTTGAAATCTTGCTCTGTTAGCTTTACATTGATATAAAATTCGCATGATTTCACCCAAATTTCTATTTTTGGTGAATTTTCTCTTATAAGAGTACAATTCGGGCTATATATAGAGTAGCCTAAAATAAAACACAAACAACTTGAATTAATATCGGAACTCGGTACTTGGAACTTGGCAAACAATGAGCTAGGTCAGGTATACTTAATGTTGAACTCGAAACTTGACAAACAATGAGCTAGGTTGGGTATACTTAATGTTGAGCTTTGAACTTGGCAAACAATGAGCTAGGTTGGGTATACTTAGTGTTGAACACGAAACTTAATAAATAGAAAACTACATAAGGGATAGTTGGTGTCGGAAATCGGAATCACATAGCACATAAAACACTTTGAAATTGAAAGTCTAGGACAAGAATATAAAGCCTAAAATACTTAAACCCGGAAGTCGAGGATTCCTAACATAAACTCGGAAGTCGGTACAATATTATGAAACCTTATACCCGAATCCCGGAAGTCGGGAATCAGAATATCAACCTTATATACATAACCCCAGAAGTTGGAACTTATGTAATCTTAGAACTTGGAACCAATGTAATCTTGGAAGTCAGTCCTAAGCTCAAACTCGGGAACATCTATAAAAGTTAAAAGCTGGCAAGGTAGATTAAGACTTAAGATTTTAAAGTTTGCACCTAACTACCTAAGCTTTGCTCATAAGACTTTGTTGTGCATGACAACTAATGGAGATATGATGTTCTATATTGAGTTTGCTGTATGATTAAAATTTTCTAGTTGTCTGGCACTATTCATGGGGAAGCGGACAAGTTCCGTTATGCTACCGAAAATTCGGTAAATCTTATGGATGAGTTATAATATATATTGAGATCCATGTACATTTGCTAGAAGTCCATAAAGGTTATGTTATGAGTTCATAAAGGTTATGTTATGGTGAAAGTTGTAACATCCCCAATTTTTGTCTAAGCTAATTAGCTCAGTGATCCTGGCTAATTAGAGAGATTAACGATTAACTGAGGACTAATCGGCTAATCTCGATGAGCAAGAGCTTAGTAAATTGAGTCAAGTCAATAATTGAATTATAATGTACTAAATATTTTAGTTAAAACCTAATTATTCGAACCTCATTAATTCATAACTTAGAAATATAATTAAGTTAATCCAATCTTATTAAGTACAAGACAATTGTTCTACCATAATCGATTGAGAAAGATTAATTCTTACACCTTAATTACATAATTCATAAGAGCAATTTAATTAATCAAATTGAATTAAACAACTTAGGTAATTCTAATAGTTTTGAAGATTTAAAAATTTTTCCTAATTGATGCACCAAATCTTGGCCAAGGACAAGAGCAAAATCCAACCATCCATTTGCCTTCTCATCGTACACCATTAGATTAAGAGTCGAGGTTAGTAGCATCTCTTTAGTCAAGACAAGAAATGTACTCTCTTCCATCAAGATGGTGACACTTGGAGTGATCCTAGCCATCCAAGCCAAATCCTAAGAGAGCTCATGCCTTTAACCACTTGAGAAAATACTAAATGGTCTTTACCCAAACACCAAGACTCAAGAGAAACACAACTCATCCTTTTACCCCATGGTCCTAGCCTCCTTGCTTGCAAAAGAAGCAAAATCACATCACTCTTTTCCCTTCCCTTTTGCGCCAATCAGCCACCTCTCTTCCCCCCCCCTCATTTCATTTTTTCACTTCCTCTCTCAAGACCCACACAAAGCTCTCTCCTCTCTCCAAGTCTCATACTCTCTTCTACTTCCAAGCTTCATTGTTTTTCTTCCAACCTTCTTACTACTTCCTACCTCATCTCCATCACCACACTCACAATCCCTTCAAGGACTACCATTTTTGGTCCTTGGAGAAACAAGGCCACTCATACACAAGCCCCATTTTCAAGCTTACAAGAAGGAAGGCTCACTTCAACCATCACCTCATCCCAAATCCTTCAAGAGAACTCTTTTTGGTAGTGACTCTAACCCCTTTCTCTTCTATGTTTCTCAAGCTCTAGAACTCCTAAACTCTCCATAGCTATGTGGTTTTAGGACTTGCTTTGAAGGCCTCATGGCTATGCTCTTGTTATAAGTTGTTTGTGATTTTTACTCTTTTCTTGGCAAATGTCTTTGTTTGTGCATTTTGTTTTATGTTGAACCCAACTTTTTAGAACTCAAAATATTGATTTTCACCAAGATCTCAAAGTATAAAAGTGGTTTGGAAATATAAAATGGTCACTTGAAGAAAAGACTTAAGGTTTTTACAAGAAAACTCATTGAAACTAAAACCGAGTTAATCTGGAATTCTGGCAGTCTGTAAAGCGTGTGGTATAACTCACTCCACAAAATTCAAAATGTGATGAAACTAATTTTCTGTGAAAATAGACTTAAAGAGCTTTTCATAAATATAAAATATGTGAGATTTGGCTTTAAAACGAGAGAGATATAAATTTTTAAAATTGGCTGTTCCTGGATGGGTTTCTGTCCGGGCAGTGGATAATAAAACGTGCATAACTCGAGCTATACATAACATTTTTGAGTGGGACCAAGTTTTTTAGAAAGCTAAGACATAGAGGAACATCTACATAGCAGATTCCTTGTGAGAAGTTCACAGTAATGTTTAAAAGTCACTGAGCCGAGATGAACTTTCAATTCTGAACAGTCAGAATAAAATATGCATAACTCAAGCTACAAAATGAATTTTTGAGTGGGGTTTATTTTGTTTAAAAATAGACTCAGAGAAGTATAAGTATACCAAAATTCAAAATAAAAGAGTAAAAGATGAGATTATGGTGAATTTTTGAAATTACTGCCCCACTGTGAAAGTAAAACTAGTTATGGTAAAAATTTAAAGGTTAATAAGAAATAAGCTTTAAGACATTAAGTCCCCCACATTAAGTATTGGATAACCTTCATAATTCAACTTAAAAGTTTTCAAAAGGATAATGGATGAAATTGGCCTTATGGCTAGTAAAAGAGTTTACACAAGAGACAACCTCAAGTAAAAGCTTGCATCAAATTTACTAAGTTAAGTTCATAAGACTTTGTGTGATATGTATGCCTCTATGTGTCCATATGATGACACTGATATGATGATGATGATGATGATGATGATGATGATGATGATGATGATGATTATGATAGTGGTATGATGATGATGATGATGATGATGATGAAATGATGATGATGATGATGATGATATGATATGATGATGATGATTATGATAATATGATGGTAATGATTATGATGATGGTATGATGACGATATGAAAATGAATGATGATGATATTAATATGATATGTTGATATGATGCTTAATAATATACATTAAAGGAATCACATTTGGGGACGGCGATACGTAACGCCCAAATGTGGCAAAGAATCATAATGATTTTGCATCATAAGCTTTAATAAGAAGAGAAAGTAAACTAAGGGTGTGATCCTTCAAAAGGGAAGGTGACCCAAAATAAGTTCCCCTCATCCACGACTCACATGAGGCATGGCATGACCTAGCTAGTGTGAGTATAGGGGATAGGGCTTACATGAGGCATGGCATGACCCAGCTAGTGTAAGTACCGAAATTCTATGGTGGCGACGGCCACGGTATGAGCTCATTACCACTTATGTTTAGTGGATGAAAAGAAAAAGACTTAAGATAAAGTCAAGTGAAGAAAAGAAAGGGACTTCGGTCCAAGCCCTTGAAGGGAAGAAGATAAGAGAAGCTCATAGCACAGTCATGCATATGTTATGTGATTACATTTATGCCCATGTATGTTATGATATAAATGATTAGAGAGTATGTTAAAATTGAATCCACTTCGGATATCCATATTTCCGAAAACCTAAGAACTGAACCTTATGAATGCTCACTGTTTTCATTAATAAAACCAAAGTGGCTGGGACAATGACGATGACACCTCCGTGTCGGGTTTGAGTCCTACTGAGAAATCTTATTTCTCACTCTAGTTACTTTTCCGCATCGTCACCAGAATCCGATGGCGCATCCGGTGGAGTGGAGCATGGATTCCCTACACTGTGAGCGGATGTATGACGTGGGGTGCCAGACGAAGCCGTTTTAGGACTTATAGCGATCGTTGTTCTGTATCTTCGCATATTCCTTTTGAGATGAGCTTTGTCATTGGAGTTTGTATTTAGTATCTTGTATTTGGATCATGGCACGACCATGAGCTTTCTTCGATGTAATGTTTATATATATATATATATATATATATATATATATATATATATTATGAACTCATATGGATGTAATGATTAGTTAATTAATGCAATGTATTTGTGAATTTCTATTTATTTACCTTTCTCTTGTTTTATGATATTTGGGTATTTATTTTATGCGATACGCTCTTTCTCTATCTATCTTCTCGCTCAAGGCTTTACTTTCCAAAGTGACCATGTATTTCAAAAAAAAAAATTTACCGTATTTTCTGCGTAACTTAATTTCAAGTGAAGTTTAATTTTCCACGAGCATAAGTAACAACTAATAAAATGCCGTAATACGACTTAAGCATAGTATGGGTTTATTAGGATGTTACAAAAGTTCCATAAAACTTGGGCCAGCCCCGGATTAAAGTTAAGAGGAATAGATCAGTAGGAAGGTCAGGGAAAGTAAACCCGGCATTCCTATATAGGAACGAGCTCGATCCTGAAAAGCAGACTATTACCCAGGAGTCTAAATGGCCAAGAAATCCCAGGGGACCAAGTAATGGAAAAGTTTATGGAGATCAAGTTGCAAGTTAAAGAAAGATACGAATTAAGTCAAGTGCACTTGCATATAGTCAAGTATAAGCATCTTTATGTGCATCTTCAATTTTCTCATTAAGTCATAATGTTATGATGATTCTTGCTGAAATATATTATATTATTCACATTTCTATGTCTGTCATATGATATGGCAAGTGGTTGTTAAAATATAACCCGCTTCGAGAAAGATGTTTTCAACTTAAAACTAAACCACTGATTATGTATATGTGCTCACATTTTTTTATAAGAAACCGAAGCGGGTAGAATGTTTATGATGACACTATATAGTTTGAGTTTACCTACTAAGAACCATAGGTTCTCGCTGCCTGCTTGTATGTTTTTCTTTTCCGTAAACATTTCAACACCTAAGTTGGAAATCAAGTGTGAAGTGGAATACTGGGACGTTCACTGAGCAAGAATTGGAAGCAAACTAAATCAAGATACTACTGAAGCTAGTTGATGACTGGCGGAAGCAAGTTCTATGTGATATGTTAGTCATAAATTTCTTTTAAATTGTAATTATTTTATTCTCTATGTATCAGAGACAATGAAATTTATAAACTATATTTCAGTAATAAAGTGTACAGTTGAAAGGCCATGTATTATATTTTCCGCATTTTAAAGATTCTTTTAGCACAGTGACAACCTCTTAATATAACTCCGTGATTCGTGCATGGCTTATATAATAGAGGGTATTACATTATTGGTATCAGAGCAGTTCATCCTGTATAGGCCCGTGGATGGACTGATTATGCTTCTGAGGCATACTCTGAGAGTCTAGACAAACCATGCTTTAGGTCCTTGTATGATGAGGACATAGATAATTGTCCATGGTAGCCTTGCTGTGAGTGTTATGGGCTATTCATTGCACTTAATTGAATGTTGAGCCTGCTCACCTCAATATAAGATTTTGCCAAACAAAGGCCTATGACACCCTGCAGACTTATTAGGAACCTTGTAAACATAAATTTTAGGGATTAGACTCCCAGACAGTAGCAATGGCAATGGGAGGCAGACAACTGAGCAAGTCAAAGGGTGCAGAGAATTGGTGCTCCGCTCAAGAAAATTGTGTCAGATGGTATGGCATTGACCTAGTAAATCTGGTCATAGCCAAAAAAAAGATCATCTCTCAAGTGCTACTGGACAGCGGAAAGTTTAAGCCATCAAAGGTAGGATCTCAGATGGTGATGAGTGAAGCAAGAATCTTTTTCCTTCCAATGAGGCTTATTCTAAGCTTCATTTGCAACCGCTTGATCCAGACTATCTTCTCTAGATTGAATCTAGGAATTTTTTTTTTGCCTGGTGTATTAGACCTGATTCTCGACAAGAGTAAGGTAATTATCCGTCGAAGGGGTCATCTCGAGCGGCACTGATGGTACCCTTATTTTCTTCGTAAGTAAGATTCCTTCGAAAGTACTTCACCGGCAAATTCAGTCAATAGTTTCCAATCTGGATTATGGTAATGCCATATTAGAAATACCCGATCCTTCATTACTAAGTTTGAAGTATGGACAGATGAGGCAAAGTTTTAGAAAGGGGAATTAAGGTTAGGAGCCTTAGTTAGGTATAAGGGAAAACCTTTTCAAGACTCTATTCAGAGGTTAAAATAGTTTTCTTTTTCGAGCACTTGTAAAACTGAGGAGCATTAAGCAGGATCTTAGCCTCAAGAGAAGACATCAACAAAATTTCAAGAAATTCATCTAATTATACGTTATATCAGAGTAGAGGCACGGTTATTCACGGTACGAAAATGAAGTAAAGCTACACGAATAACCCGAAAGCATCTTTTAAAGCAACGGCAGGATATTTCCTACTAACCAGAAGTAGGGACACTTTGGACTAGGGTAGCACATGAAGCAAGCTTGGCATTTCTTATCTGTTAAGGGTAAAGGAGGTATCAGAAGATCGGGTGACACTGAAACTCTATCAATCTTAGTCATCATAAGCACCACTTGATATGACTATTTTCAACATGTTATTACTAAAGAGATGCTGTTATCTAGAGAAGAAATGAGAGAACAAAGGTCATCATTGGACATCATTACGAATGCTATCAGTGGAGAAACCCAAGAAGGAATGTATTCAAATTCAGGTGAGAATAACAAGGAGTTAGAGTGTGCAACAGATCCTGATAGGACGAGATAGCACTAGTATAGGAGGCCATAACGAGCTAAGGCCAAGATAAGCTTCTGCACAAATAATAGGACATTGCAAGAAGAGAGAAAAAGGCAGTCTTGATTCCGAGTGGCTTATTACCTAGTATAAAATTATGGTACAAATGAGAGTTTGTACTAGGTAATGAACTAGGTGTTCTTTTTACTAGTAAAGAGTGCAGCCAACCTAATGCACCTTAGACAGGATTGGGGAATGCACCAATATGAAATTAAAAGATTTGGAAATATGTCCTATGATTGGTTAAGGTTACAATACAACATTGGGGGTAGTCCATTAAGTCTTCATACTCGAAGCTAGATTAGGTACGTGCATAGCAGCGTTAACATACCAAATCCCATTAGTACCTTATGGCTAAGCATGCTTGGGCAAGAGTAATACTTAGATGGGTGACCATCTGGGAAGTCCCAGTGTCATAACCCTAACAAGGAGACAAGAATATTAATTCCTTCTCTAACATTGGGTAGTCGCACCTGGGTACAAGATAGTGTGGTAAATAGTAAAAAGGTTTAGTAATGAGAGTGATATGAAATTTGATCACCAAGACTGATATGCATTGTATGGAGAGTAACCACTAATGAGGATGATAACTTTGGGAATCGGAGATTTCTTAAGTTAGCATTAAAAGACCCAGGGGGGATAGATATCAACACATCCAATTGGCAAGGTAGGAACCTTGCAAATCAATAAGGAGGCAAAGCTGTTATTTCCTCTTTCTCCCATCGAGTTGATCTTGTTTTGAGAAAATAAACTCATGAGGAGCACTCAGAGTTGTCATCGAGGAGACAATCTGAGAACTTTCTAACACGCATTGAGATACGAAATAAAGCTTATAAAGAAGAAAAGCCTTCATAAGGGTCGTGCATCTGAACTAGTAGTATAGTTAATCGTGAATCTCGAGAAGAGCTGGATTCATGGAATCTTACTACAATAACTCTATCTAATGAAATAGGAGGGAATGTCCCAACTATCCCATGGATAGAAACACCTATGCAATAGACCCAATATAATGCAGCGTACTTCTTGATGATTAGCACAAGATTTTTCTTAAAAGTCGAATAACAAAGGACATTCATCCTTAGACAAGTTGGAACTCTACTCATGACCTCTAGTATCCAATAACTTAGGCTGAGCCGTAACTTTAAGAAGATTTCATAGGGGAATTTCCCAGTATAGCCTCATGACTCGTTAGCCATATGTTAACCACAGAAGAGTGAGCATGCCCTAAGTCATTTGGGAGTTAGTAGATAGAAGTAGGCAACCATGCTAAACAACATGATTAGAGAGTGGTTGCAAAGAATAATTATAGGTCAAGATCACCATTCAAGATCTAAGGAAAATTGTGACCTTACAAGTGAGATTTAATAGAAAGAGCTTCAACATATGATCAAGGGTGATCACGTAAGTAGAAATTCCTAAATAACGAAACTGGCTTCCCAGCACCGAATATAGCTAATAGTAGAACTCATAAGGCTACCCAAAGTGATAAAGGAGGCAAGTACCCTTTTGAGGAATTCAGAATTTGGTCAGAGCATTATATGTAGGGTGTTATTGAGGTAATGTATACTTTAATATTGTCGTCATAATCATGACATGTTGACATCGAACATGGTGACAGCTGGTAGCCTTTAAAATCGCGAATCTTCATGAATCGCTATCTGGAGTCTTAAGTACGCACAACAGAAAGTTTAACGGCTACTACTAAGCAAAGTGGCTGGGTGCAAAAATAAAGAAAATGAGAAAAGTCTCTAATGAATTGGAAGCCGGATCAGGGCATCATAAAAACAAGACAAACCCGGGCACCAACATACTTCTTATGGATCCTTTGTACTTATTGAGACAGTACCTCATAGATATCAGCAAGCAACATCATGAGAAGGGGTACCTCTATAGGATAAGAGATTTCTCTTCAACCATTCTTAGTCACGGAATTTTGGGGACAAAATTCTTTTAAGGAGGGTAGATTGTAACATCCCCCACTTTCTTAAGTGGAGTATAATAGAACTTTGAATTATTTCTCTTAGGTAGTGTGGAAATTTCTCAAGCAGTGGTATACCCTAACAATCCTCACACTCAAAAATATAGGGTAGCATAACACTACCATTAAAAATATGGCACTGCCATATGCTAAAAAAATTAGGAAATGACAAAAGTGCCCCTATTAACTTTTGTTAATTGCAATCTTGCCCAAAAGTTTTAGAAATTGTGTTTTAACCCTAAGTGAATATTTCCATAATAATCCTAAAACTTTTCATAAAATAACCTTTGTATTCCCATATTTGCATAATTAACAGAATGGGGTTTTAAATGGAGTAGAATCAAGTGGGGAAAACCGTAAAAGTTTAAATCTTTGCCGATTGGGCCATGGAGGCAGTTTGGCGTGAAATGACATGGGATGCCCCTAGACTTGCTCAAAATTGCAAAAATACCACTAGCTATGGAAAATAAAAATAATAATAAAAAGGTTCAAAATTTGCAAAACATTTAATTTACATTGATAATCAATTTATTTGATTTTATTGATTAAGTAAGGTTAATTAGAAAGTAATTAGAGGATGATTAGGAGTTAATTAGGTGTTAATTAAAGAGATTAGAATAGAGATATAGAAAATCTCACAAATCTACTTAGTAATGTTTTACCGATTTGAGGGAAATCGGTAAAGATTTGGTATTTTAAACTATCAGAGCCGAATCAATGGAATTGTATGCCCAAAACCCTATGTTTAGTGGCTGAAAATTTGGCCACACACCCACCTAGAAGTGGCGCAAGGTAGCCACAAATTTTTCAAGCCTTGTTGGCTCATTTGCGAGCCAAGTGAAGCATTAACCAATAAGAGGCCAATTCCTTAACCACCCTCATTTACTAACATCAGATTTTTCCCTTGGCTTCCTTCATTTTTGTGCTTTCCACCAACTACTGACTCCTTCCCTTTTTTCTTCTTCTTCTTCCTTTCTTTCCTTGCTTCCATGACCAAGAGCTTCAAGCTCAAGATTGGAAGCCTTCTTGACCTTAAATCCACTTCCTCCTTTTATGAAAATTAATCCTCATCCTATCCTCTACAAAACCCCCTCTAATAATTTCATGATTTAGCATCAAGTGGTGTCCCTCCACCACCATTCATGTTACTGCCATGAGAGGCGAAGAAGGTTAGGATGTTGTTCTTGCCTTCCGTGCATCCATGGTTTCAAGGATTTTGAGGTACATAGTCAAATCCTTAGTTATTTGATGTATCATGTGACTATGTGGCTGATGTGTTACTCTTATGCCATGCTTGCATGATGGTGTTTGGATGTTTTTCTAGTGATTTGAGATGAGAAAACTTAGTTTAAGTTGAGCAATTTATCACATACTCAAAAAGGAGCTAAGCAGAATCTATTTTTTTGAGAAAACCCTACGGCATCCGTACGGCGAAGTGTATAGCTTTGCCTACAGCCGTTTAAAATTGATGAAACTATTTTTGATGAAAGTAGACATTCAGGGCTTTCCATACATGTATAATATAAGGCCATTGGATTAGTATTGAGAGAGATATGAATTTTGGAAATTTGACTTAGGTTTCTGAGTTTAATTCAGGACAGACTAGGTTGTTCAGAGCAAAACTCGCCTTATATGGAATTGAATGAAACCAAGTTTTTTAGAATGCTTACACATAGGAGAACATCCCATAAAATTTCAGAGTTAGATTCAGTCCCGTTTGCTCCCGTGATTCGAAGAATTTGCCCTATGTCTAAAGTAGGTCAAAACAGGGTAGTTCAAGAAGGTTAAGTTTCGGGGCTTATATCTCGATTTATACTTATTCAAATGATATGCAACTTATTTCATTTGAAAGCTTGCTCTGTTAGCTTTACATTGATATAAAATTCGCATGATTTCACTCAGATTTCTATTTTTGGTTAATTTTCTTATAGTGCAATTCTGGCTAGATATAGAATAGTCTGGAATAAAATACAAACAACTTGAGTTAATATCGGAACTCAAAACTTGGCAAACAATGAGCTAGGTTGAGTATACTTAATGTTGAGCTCGAAACTTGGCAAACAATGAGTTACGTCGGGTATACTTAGTGTTGAACTCAGAATTTAGTAAATAGAAAACTAGATCGGGTATAGTTAGTGTCAGAAATCAGAATCACATAGCACATAAAACACTTTGAAATCGAAAGTTAGGACAAGAATATAAAGCCTAAAATACTTAAACCCGGAAGTCGAGGATTCTCAACATAAACTCGGAAGTCGGTACAATATTATGAAACCTTATACCTGAATCCTGGAAGCCGGGAATCAGAACATCAACCTTATATACATAACCCCAGAAGTTGGAACTTATGTAATCTCGGAACTCGAAACCAATGTAATCTCAGAAGTTAGTCCTAAGCTCGAACTCGGGAATATCTATAAAAGTTAAAAGCTTGCAAGGTAGATTAAGACTTAAGATTTTAAAGTTTGCACCTAACTACCTAAGCTTTGCTCATAAGACTTTGTTGTGCATGACAACTAATGGAGATATGATGTTCTATATTAAGTTTGCTGTATGATTAAAATTTCCTGGTTGTCTGGCACTATTCATGGGGAAGTAGACGAGTTTCGTTATGCTGCCGAAAATTCGGTAAATCTTATGCATGAGTTATAATATATATTGAGATCCATGTGCATTTGCCAGAAGTCAACAAATGTTATGTTATGAGTTCATAAAGGTTATGTTATGATGAAAGTTCCATAATACTTTGGCCAGTCTCAGATTAAAGTTAAGGGGAATAGATCGGTGGGAAGGTTAGGAAAAGTAAACCTGGCATTCCTATATAGGAATGAGCTCGATTTTGAAAAGTAGACTATTACCTAGGAGTCTAAATGACCACGAACTCCTAGGGGACCAAGTAATGGAAAAGTTTATGAAGATCAAGTTACAAGTTAAAGAAAGATACGAAAAGTCAAGTGCACTTGCATATAATCAAGTATAAGCATCTTTATGTGCATATTCAATTATCTCATTAAGTCATAATGTTATGATGATTCTTGCTGAAGCATATTATATTATTCACATTTCTATGTTTGTCATATGATATGGCTAGTGGTTGTTAAAATATAACCTGCTTCGAGAAAAATGTTTTCAACTTAAAACTGAACCACTGATTGTGTATATATACTCACATTTTTTTTATAAGAAACCGAAGCAACTGGAATTTTTATGATAACACTGTATGGTTTGAGTTTACCTATTGAGAACCATAGGTTCTCACTGCGTATTTGTATATTTTTTTTTTCCGTAAACATTCTAACACCTAAGTTGGAAATCAAGTGTGAGGTGGAATACTGGGACATTCACTGAGCAAGACTCGAAAGCAAACTAAATCAAAAGACTACTGAAGCCAGTTGATGACTAGCAGAAGCAAGTTCTATGCAATATGTTAGTCACAAATTTCTTTTAAATTGTAATTATTTTATTCTTTATTTATCTGACACAATAAAATTTATGAACTATATTTCAGTAGTAAAGTGTACAGTTAAAGGGCCATGTATTATATTTTCTGCATTTTAAAGATTCTCTTAGCACAGTGACAACCTCTTAATATAACTTTGTGACTCGAGCATGGCTTATATAATACAGGGTGTTACATTAATCCTTTAGTTAAGTCTTAATCTCCTAATTTCTTATTAAGTGCCTAATTACTTAGGGTTATTGAGATAGTTTAGCACAATAGGAAATTAAGGATGTTACAAGACTACTTTCCTATTAAAGATGGTTTCCTTTTCAACTAGAGCCCCAATGCTGAGGGCCAATGGAAAGGGAAAAGGCACGGTGGTTGAAATATATCCACCATGCCACAGAGGGGAACTATGGGAATGAACCACTACTATCACTAGATTACGAATGAAATACTACAAACCTAGTGGAGAATGAACCACTACTATCACTAGATTACGAATAAAATCCCAAAATAAAAATGGGAAGGAAATCACTATTAAACATCTATTTCCTTTAACCAAAATGCAGGAAAATGTACATGAATGAAGAAAATGAGTTACTCGTCGTGAAATTGTTTGAAGAATGTAGAATAGGGCGTCAAAATCGCTGAACACCTCTAAAACTGAGAACCTTGTCCAATTTCCGTTCAGAAATTCTCTTCTTATAAATGCTTGAAAATAGAGGAGCAAGCATTAATACTAGGTACTTAAAGAGAAAGTGGCCACTAACTACAAAATGTAAAATGTCGCTTAAGGGCAACTGGTGTCTTTTTGTGGAAGAAGAAAAGTATGAGATAGTACATTTGCAACAAATTGAAAAGGTTATTAACAAAACACGAAATGTTGAGATTGATGCATGTCTCTTGTGGGATGACATGACTCGTAATGGGATTTCACAAAGACATACACCCAAAAATGAGAAGTTGTTATTCTCTAGAGTTTTCCAAAAAAGAAAATCAACAAATATAGCCTAAAAAGTCCATTTTCTGATTTTGTAAAAAGAATAATATAGATATGGAACTTGGCATATGAGAGTATCACCCTGGAACCAAGTTGCAATACTATTATGGACAAGCCCAAAGGCCCAATAACATGTGGGCTCAAGCAATAGATTGTAAGGCCCAAAATGGAGTTTGTAATCTTAATCCCCATGGTCCTAAACAAAAAGGCCAGAACTTAGGGGATTCTATCTCATTAAACCACTTGAGATCCTTGGAAGCACAACGTGTTCTTAGTTTAATGATGAATCTCATGAAAGGAAAGCCTCAATGATCCTCCATTTGAATCCTCAAAATAACCGAGTTTATATAATATTGTTTGAGCTAGTAGCTAGGTAAGCATTCTGTATTACCTACTATTGTATCTTGAGCAATTCCTAAACCTTATTGGGAGCAAAGATTATAGCACCAACTTCATGTTTCTAGATCTACACTTGGAGACTAGGCAATTCAAATCCTAATATCCTACTTTTGAAAAACTTTCATTGTTAATTTGGATTATGTTGTGTTAGTAATGTTGTAATGGATTATAGAGATTATGTATGATTTATTATGGTTTAAGAGTTTTTTATATAATTTTTTTCTCTTTTTTATTAGATTTTTTTAATTTTTTTAGTATTAGCCGACAGACATTCATGGGGATTCAAATCCTTATCGAAAATGGAAAATGAAGACTTGTAATGGGATAAGAAGTGGGAGACATATCCTTAGCTCCATAAACACATATTACTGTCCCCAGTTGAGCCAGGCCGAAAGTCTTAAACAAAGCTTCAGAAAATATCCATTGAAATATTTCTATTATGTTCCTTAAGCCATTTGAGTCTTATGTCATTATACATTATAATATCGAAACAATAATTACCTTGTCATCGCCTATATATTATGACATTAAGGAGGCGCTAGGTATGTTCACTTCTAACTTGACATTTTACTTTATCTTTTTTATATATTGACCTAAGCGCCAAATTGCTTTTGTAAATACCACTCCTTGTGGGCTCGTGAAGACTTTTCTATTGTGCATCCAATGACTATAGAAATTAGACCACAACTCAAAGGCAATCGGCCATTTGATTAGGTTTATCTATGATATAATACTAGTAACGATTAGTTAGTTAGTTAGGTATTAGTTAGGGGTATAAATAAGGACCATTACTAAGTTTAAGTCATAATCAAGACTTGGATAAAATTATGAGATTTTGGAATCTTTCTCCCTTAACCTAAAAGGGAGGTTCTAATATTTGGTGCTCTCATTGAGAGTTTTCCATGGCAGAAAGAACTCAATGTCAATTTAGGCTTGAAATTCCATAGTTTAATGGGAAAGGGGTAGATGAATGGATACACAAGGACAGGGGATATTATGAATTCCATGGAGTGCCAAAAAAGGATAGAATTAAGGTTGCTTTATTTCATTTTCATGAAGATGCCTATGATTGGCGGTGGCAATAGAAGATTTGCTAGAATGGCAATAACAAATGGGTGAAATTTCTAAAAGCCATTCAACTTAGATTTGGAATCAATGGCATAGAGGAAGAAATCAATAATAAAATATAGAAAACAAGCATTAGGGTTCAAGAATCAATACCAACAGATTTAACCTTGAAGGATTCACCAACAATGAACAAAGAATAGGAATTGATAGCAACCAAAAATCAAAAATTGGAAGAGAAGATAGAGCATGCTAACCAAGAAGAACCACAAAAGGAAATAACACCATTACAAGCACCATAGCTAGAGAAAAAGAATGGTAGGCAATAATAGAGGGTTGATTTTGTGCACTCAAATCAACCTACCACCATTGGAAGAACCACCATATTCAGTTTCTTCTAAAAAAGCAAATGGGTTAATGGAGGTGGGAATTCCATGGCCGAGTGAATGTTCTTGTGGATAGAATAACCACCCTATTAGTTGCCTTAAAAAGGAGGACATTGGGATGACTTCAATGTTGACAACAGTAAGGACAAGCAACTGACAAGGTGTAGCAGCTTCATCAAGGGGCGACATTGTGAAAGAGAACATCGAAAAGGGAGGGCAAGCGATGATAGCAGGAAGGAGATGAAAAGAGTAAGGGCATCCAAGATCAGCAGCGGTGCTGTCAATAGGCAAGTAAACCATAGGTGGAATTTAACCTTTTTCACATTAGAGGTTAATGGGACTAAACTTTAGTGAAGAAAAACCATATCAAGGCAAAATTTGGGTTAGAGGTGAAAAGCTTATGTGCTAACCCCATTGCGTGAAGCCTAATTGATGTGGCTCCGGCAAGTATACTAGATCATACGAGTAATAAAGTGATGAAAAAGATATCATTTCCACGAGGATAGATCAATTACCAAGTAAATAACAAGAATGACTATTTGGATTAGAAAAATGGAATGAGTAGAGAAAACTAAAAGAAATCAAATAAAACAAGAGAACAAAACTGCACTTAAATACAACTTAAATCACTGGGATGGACACTAGGGCTAACTGACTTCACCTAACTATGGACTCAATTACCATGGATCTCAATTATCTAGTTTTTACCTTAATTGATTAATGGTCGGATTCCCTAAACTAATTCCAAGCCTTTATGAAGGTCAAGAAATTCTCTTTATCCTAAATTGATTGCCTAATCTCGTAGTTACAAACTAATTTAGGAAAAGGTTGAAGCTTTATGGATTTCTAAGATGACCACATGAGTCGCATTTGTCTGTCTCTAGTTTTCGCTCAACTCACAGTATTTATGATGAGAAGCTTTGTTTACAAACCCTATCTCTAGTCATTGCAAACCAACAAATCAGTTGAATGGTGCCCAATCACTCAACTGCATTAAGAACAATCATAAACACTTAATAATTAAGATAAAAACATAAATAAAATCAATCCATGAATAAGGTCATCACATAGTTGGATCCATCTACGCCTTAGAACGGGGTTTAGTTCATGATGGAATCATAAATAATAGAAAATGTAAAAGAAAGAACAAAAGAAAGAGTAGCCATGAAGAAAAACAAGAATTCCAATGTCTTGAGGGTAAAGGATGTCTCCAACTCTTTACAAAACTCTCCACAATGCTCCTTGAATCTTCAAGTCTCTCCTCTAGGGTTGCCTCCAGTGTTTAGAGTGTCAAAAGGTCATCCAAATCCTTTAAATAATGCGCTTAGATCTTCTCCCACGAGATTGCTTCGAAAAACAAACTTTCCACATTTATCGCAGCCACACTTGAGCGCGCTACTCATGCTTGAGCATGCTCCACTGCACCATAGACTTATTCTCTCTATCTCGGACTGTGCTTGAGCATAGGATCGCATGCTGGAGCGTAGTCCACACTCGAGCACGGGGTCCCATGCTCGAGCATGCATCTAAAATAACAACTCTATAGATTTGCCTCTTTTGTTCACTTCGAGGCTCAATAGCGATTAGAATGATTGGAATTTTCCCTTCCAGTAGAAATAGCAATTGTAGATCTTTGATTGAGCTTTCTAACACAACTAGAATCACCTCAATTGGAGTTCTATAGCTCAAGATATAGTCAAAATATTGATGAATAGTCAGGCTTGATAGCATCAGAAACAAAATGCAACTTCAATCCTTTTTTGCCTTTTTCTCCTAGAGGACTTGAGAATCTGGAAAAGTGCTCAACATCAAAGTTCGAGATCTCCTTCTCATATTTCTAAAAGTCCTAAATCATGTCAAGATGACTTCCAGATAGTTAGATATGAATTTTCTCTTGTGACATGATCTTGAAATCCAGCAAAAATGGACTACTTAAGGCTCCAATTGAACTTCTCTTCTACTTGAGTGCTTGTACCTATTTAAAACATAATGAAAACATAAATAACTAAAAAAGAAAAATGAGAAAATGACAAACAAACTAGAAAAGAACCTAAATCAAAGTAACAAACTAAAATAAACTAAAATACCCAAGTAAATTTGTGTAACTGAAGCCTAAATCTAAATAAAACAAAACAAAAATAACTCACTAAAGGGAGTTATCGCATCCCCCAACTTAAGAACTTGCTTATCCTTAAGCAAGAAAGAAAATGAAATAGTAGAATAAAGAAAAGAGAAAAATCTTTTTGTTTGGCCGACACTATAAACATCCCCCTACAAAAACCACAAAACTTGGGAAGGCACTTAAGCCTAACTGAACACTAATTACCAAAAAGAAAAGAAAGGGAAAAGACTCAAAAAAATCTAAAAGCAAGCATACTCAATGCAAGAAAATGTTGCTGATGTTCTCCTCATCATTGCTTCATAACTTAACCCAAAAGTTACTGACAATTCAAATCTAAGCGTCAAGAACATTTAATTGTGCAAACACATTATAAAGGAAATAGATAGAGTGTGTGTACACAAGGCAAGCAATAAAAAATTGATTCACTTCATACTAATGCAATGTTTAAAAAG